>CM073001.1:60604688-61854688 GCA_037038555.1 Rhynchonycteris naso | reverse complement strand
TGTTTCATAGAATTTACTAGTAACAAATGCTTTATGAACCTGATGATTTTTTATTTGAAGGTGACAAATTATTTTGGTGTGTCTTTCAATAAATTGGTTTGTTTTATATATATTATCAAATTTGTGGGCATTATATTAATCACAGTGTTCCTTATTATTATTTTAATATCTTTTGAAACAGGACATTAAAATGCCCTGTTCTCATTTATGATATTAATAATTTTTGTTTATTCTCTTTTCTTTTTTTTTCTTTGCTAAAAGTTTATTAATTATATTGATATCTTAGAAAAAAACAGGCATTGGTTTTATTTTCCTGATTTCTGCTCTAGTTTTTATTATATTTTTCTTCTTGATTTACATTTAGTTTCTCTTCCTTTTCTAGTTTTCTACAGTACAAACTTTAGTCATTGATTTTAGATTTTTAAAATATTTGGTTATGTGAATTTAATGCTATAATTTTTAAAGAACTTCTGTTACTCCATTCCACAAATTTTGACAAATTATGTTGCAGTTTTATTTAGTTTAAATATAATTTTTAATTTTCTTGAGACTTTTTTATGTATAGGTTTAAGTTAGATTACTGTTGTTTATTTTCAAAATATTTATGCTATTTTTAGTTTAATTTCACTATAGTATGAGAATATACTTATGATTTCTATTATTTAAATCTGTAATGTGTATCTGAGGCCCTGAATACGGTCTTCTTTTGTGACTGCTTCATGCAAGCTGCAAAGCAATGTGTGTTAAATAGAGTATTCTATACATGATAATTATATTGATTGGACTGTTATTGCTGGTCAGGTCTTATTTTTGCTTGCTTATTTTTTGAGAACATATAATAATAGCTTACAGGGCACCACTGTTGTAAGAAATGCTTCCTTAACCAATAAACTTTCCTTATGTAGGTCAGAGTTAAGAATGGGTTATACAATTTGGTCCACCACCTATTTTGTACAGTATCTGAAATAAGAATCATTTTGAATTTCTAAAAGATTTTTAAAATTCTAAAAAAATAGGTACTGGTGAGTTAGTTCAGTTGGTTAAGAGCATTGTTTAGAAACAACAAGGTTGCAGGTTCGATTCCTAGTCAGGGCACACACAGCCAATGAGTACACAACTGAGTGGAACAACAAATGAATGCTTCCTTCTTCCCTAACCCCTCTCTCTTTCTGGTTGGATGGCTCGTGTAGTTGGAATGTTGTACTACAATGCTGAGGTTACTGGTTTGATTCCCTGGTTAGGGCACATGCAGGAGCAGCTCCATGTACTTGTGCCTCTCTCTCTGCCTCTCTCAAAAATAAAAAATAAAAAATAAATATTTTGTGATGCATTTAAATTGTATGATATTTAAATTTTAGTTTTTACAAATAAAGACTTTGGAACACAATAAATCCCATTCACTAAACATTGTCTAGTGAAGGTTTTTTTGGGGGGATGGGTAAAACCTGGTTGAGTAGTTATGACAGAGATCACAAACCCATAAGTCTAAAATATTTATTATCTGGCCCTTAATAGAAAAACTTCATCACTCCCTGGTCTATGCTACAAATAAAGGTGAGGTTCTTGAGGAATATCATCCAGCTCTGATTTCAATACCATACAATATCACCATTGCAAATAGGATTAAAAATAGACTTTGGTACAATTAATGCATTTTATAAAAAAATAGAGTAAAATGGTATGTAGAAAAAGTACAGTTCTGATAGTCATATGATTCAAGTTTGAGTCTTAGTTTTTTCCTGAATTTAATGATTGTGGGGAAATATAGAACCTTTCTTTTCTTTATTTTTCATTGTCTCTAATTTATGTAAATATTCTTTAAACAGAAACAAATTCAAATTCATATATATATATATATATATATATATATATATATATATATATGCTTATTATAAGAAATTCACTGTTAGAGTCCTAAGTTGTTGTTGTGTCTGTTTTTCACAAAAACGTAAAACAAATATCTTTACTAAGTTTTTCATTTGAAAGAAATATTCCCAAATCATCAATCATCCCTTGTGCTTTATCCCTATTACGGACAATAACTCTGGACAGTGGTGGCAGTTTTCACACATATTGAATTTCAATTACTGCACCATTAAAACAGTAGTAAGATTTTGGAGTAGCTGTATTCATTGAATTCATCCCTAGCTTTGGGCTACACACCTGATCCAAAGAAATGCCAGCAAAGCCTGCCAGAGGCAGGTATGGCAAGATCTTCTGTATTTTCTTTGTTTTGTTTTTGTATCGGTTGTTGTTTTATCTCTTCCTATTACAGTTGATCATGATGGTATATAAGTTGTTGTCTTTGCAAAAAGAGAGAGGTAGTCCATATATACATGGGCTGGAGGGTATTTATTCTTACACTAGAAAACATTTCAGTGAAGCCAAATTGTGTGGTGAATAAAAGACGTTAACTCAGGCATCTTCCAGTTCAAATCTGCTTATGCCTCAATGCTCTAAGTTATCTCCCTTCCAATTCTCTGGGTTTTTTTACACAGGCAAAACATGGGTCCCAGGCTGTATATGTTGGAGCTGGTCTTACTTTGATTTTAAGAATAGTGGTAGGATGATAGATTATCTTGTGATTTTTGAAACTATGAAGCCTAAATTCCACATAGCACAAATTAAACTCTAAATGACAGATTTTTAACAAGACTTCATCTTGAGACAAAATCCATTTGTCACTTACTTGTTCTCAATAGAAGAAAAATACCTTAGCTTCTCTTGGAAGGAAAGAAGAGTTCATGTAACTAATATGATTTGGCATCTCATAATAAACAAACAATATTTGTGGAGAGAAATTTAGTAGCATTGTTTCAAATGATATTTTAAATATCAAAATTTAAATAAAATATAAAGAAAATTGAAAAAGATTTTTCCAGATATTTATGTCTCTGTTTCAGACAATGTAAAACTCTAAAAATTAACCAAACAATTATAAATATTTAAGAATGAGTTCCATATGAAATATGGATTCATATCTCAGACCTCTGTTCAGTTGAACTAAAATGACAAAACTATTTAATCACTGGATGAGAACACTTCAGTGACAACTTCTTAAATTATTTGAAATTTGATTGCTATGTAGGTACAGTTCAAAAAATATCATCCAAACACAACTTTTCTTTCATGTGTGTGGGTTTTTTTTTTATGTCAGGGCTTGTATTTTACAGAAGTAATGTAAATTACACAATTATCTTTACAACGTTACTGCCGGATACTATTCATATATATAAAAATGATGGTACTTTAATTTAGCTTCAATTAAAAGCCATATGCCTTTAGTTAAACTATATATATATACATATATATATATATATATATATGTATATATATATATATATATGTATATATATAATGTTGCTAAACAATAATATATAAAATTTGTTTGATACTTTAGAAACCTAAATTTGTTTTCTGGCATTTCCATTTTATGTACTTGCACACACATTTTAAAACTGTAAAATAATAACTACAAATTAGTGATATGCTAATAGATGCATTATTTTTATTGTAAATTTTTACTGCAACAAAAAGAAGTTTATGAAATTTTGTCACTAATATGAATATTGAAATAATTAAAAATTTGTGAGAAAAATCTCTCCCACCTAGATTTGATATAGATTCTAACAGCTTTGAAGAAGCTGTTATAGTGAATTATGTCAAAAATGTGCATTCTAAAAAGTCCCAAAACATCTATTTATATAAATAGAACTATTACAGTTGTATCACTTACGCATATACTAAAAAATAAAGAATCAACATCTTAAAAACACTTATTAGAGAGCCTGACAGTTACTTGCAAACAACCCAATCTTGAGCTTTGGAGGTAACTAAGAAAAATAATTTAGATGGTCTTGCGAAGTTCTTTGTAATATCCTTCAGTACAATTTCTCTTTGGTAATAAACATATAGTGTATACTTGTGATTATTACCAAATAAGAATTACATGATTACCATAGAAATAATTTTATATTTCATAAATTGTGTCAAGCTTCTTTGGAATAAAAAGAGATGAAAGTAGGGGAAAATATATTCTTATAAACACTAGAATGGCTCTCTGATTTTATTTAATTGACATCTATGTATGAAGGCTCAAAGGAACCATTATTCTTTATGCTGTGGGAAAGTTTTAAAGATTAATGGAAAGCCCTCAAGTGATGCTATTACTACTGTTATTATTCTTATTGTTTATTGTATTTATTCTGGATTGAAAGAAAAGGAATTCTATCTAGGAAATGTTAATTAACTAAGCAAAAGCACAGTAAATGTAATGCAGCCTTAATTGCCAAATGAGTGGTAAACCATAAATGCTATAACTTTAGAGAATGTGTAAATAAACCTTTGAGAGTTGATTTTTGTCAGTTTTCAGTTGATGTCAGTTTCCAGAGGATTTTAATATAATGGGAGTTTTCATTTGCAAAGACAGAGAACAATGATAACACTAGTTTAAGAGTAAATTTACAAAGGAGCTGACTGGAATTACGGCAAATCCCACTTGGCTGAAGATAATAATGATGTGATAAATATACTCTCTTCTCTAGAGACAGACCTTAGTAGAAACAACAGTTTCTTCAACAAACACATATAAAATTTATTTTTTTTTCAGTCAGAAATGGCTAACAGGCACAAGAGGAATTGAAAGTTCTGACACACTTTGCTAGTGTAGAAATGCAACCACGCAGAAAACTTATTCTTTTTTATTCTGTCCTTCTTTTTTGATTTATTTTTTCTTTGACTCAAACTGGCCTCACTTTACTGACCTATTTTTTCACATTCTTCTCCCTTGCTTAATCAGACCCTCAGGACAGTAAGATCTGATCAGTATCCAATAGACTTAAAAACAAAGCCTTGACCACAGTGACAGGGCTTCTGTCAAACTAGAGATAACAACTAGGTCTCAGTTGTGCTTCAGCTCCAGAATGACCTCACCAACTGCATCCTTGGGTAACCAGAGACAGTGATGCCATGGCTAAGGTCAAGACCAGAAACAATAATCAACTACACCCTACCCTAGTGCTGACCAATCAGTAGAGACTATGACCCTCCCTGACCATGACCCTAACTCCGTTAGTCACCATGATTAATGATTACTCCCTTATATAACACATCCCTTATAACACATCTGGGTGCTAAATCTTCGAGCATGAGCTACCTGTGACTCCAGGTATGCTGCCATCTCCTTAATAAATCCTTCTTTTCTTGGCCACAAACTCCTGTTCATGTCTTATTGGGCTTTGATGAGCACAAGCAAACAGACCCCTTCATCCAGTAATAGAAATAACCAATATAGCCTAAGTAACTTCAATTATTCCATGTAATATTCTCAGACATTTTTCTTCCCTGTTTGATGTTTAGACACTGACATTTCTGCTAATGCACTATAAAAATGTTCAAATACATAATTTCCACTTAAGAATTGATTTAAAAACAAGACAAACCACATGCTCGATGCTAATAACAACACAATCATGGCTACTTCCCCAATGACCATATTTTTGGCTTATATTAATTTCCTTCTCTAGTCCACTGATTCAACAACATCATGTGCAAATTGGCATGAAAATTAAAATTCTGTAGAAATGTTGGCCGATTCAATACTGAGAAAGAAGGATTCAATAGGAGAAATATGTCATCTACCACCAGGCAATCATGTAAAGGAAAATATATATAGACAAATGTACTTGATACTAGTGAACTGTGGGGTCTAAATAGTATGCATATTTTTCTTTTCACTTTCTGAGTTCTTCTGTCTGGGGTAATTATCAAATTAACAGAAGAATGAAGTACATACGGCAAGAAAATCTGTGCTCTGTGACTCAGAAGCAATGGGAAACTGGATATTGACCTGAAGGTCTCTTACTTATTGAACTTAATTCAAATTAAACTGAGGTAGTATCCTAAGATCCTCTTTCCTGAAGCACGTTTCTTTGTCTAAATCTTCCAGGCAGGAAAGAGGGTAAAGTTTCTTTCTGAGTCTTTTGTTTCTTAATAAACAGCTTAAAATCAATATTCCAAAAGGCAGCTTCCAGGTGACAGGTTTTTGTTCCCATCAATATGTTTTAGCTGACAACTTGCTTTGATAAATATTATAATCCTGTAGAATTTGCTTTGATAACTGTTTTTACATTTTTATATATTTTGAATTTAACAAAATAATAACTTTGATAAGTACACCTATTTATTGAGTGTTGATTATGCGCCAGTTACTGTGCTGTTTTTTATTAAATAACCTCTTTGCTATCAAAATGCTAAGAAGAAATTAGAGGATCTGTTGGTTGGGTGGGTTTGTGGATGTGATGGATATGATTGCTCACTTGTGGTTTGTGTTGGGTGTGGGGGATGGGCTGTGGACAGGCCTGGTCGTTATAGCCCAAGGCTTAGCCTTTCCCACCCTTTTATGTAGGGTGGTGCACTCTCATGAGGAATCCCATTATGCTTTAGATGAGTGACTTTGTATCAGAGACTTTCTTATTTGTAGATTGGCTTAAAGTTTTGTTTTTCTACACTATAAAGTGGGGCAGACAGGGATCTTGCTCTCTCTCGGTTCCTGAGATTAGCATTAGAGAGGAGAGCAGAGAAAGGTCATGTGGAGGAGGACAGGAGAAGCAGCCAAGATGGTGGAGTGCTGAGGGAGAAGCTAGTTTTGTGAAGAGTTTGTGCAGGGAGATGGACATGGGTAACAGAGGTGAATAAGTCTGGTGAGCTAGAAACCTTTGATTCTAGGAAACTCGAATAAGTCAATAAATAGCTTTGTGAGCACTGAATAAGTGGGTTTTAGAACCCAGTGTGTGTTTTTACTTGCCTGGCAGGTGCAAGCTAGGATTAAATGATGGCCCACCAGTTCTTGGCTCCATTGTTTTATTACCAACTGGCCAAATTTAATGTGAACCTGCACGGGCCAGGCGGCTGTGATGTTGGCTGTGGCTAGTGGCTTTACAGGATCTCATAGATGTTAAGCAACATACTTTAAGCACATAGCTGGAAGTAATGGAGTAGACAATTTTATTTTTAAAATGTCATTAATCTATATTTATTACTCTGCTTTAATATGTTGGTTCATTCTGCCAAGAATGCCCCTCAATCCTATTCTATGCTTCTAAAGGTCTTATCTAAAGTTCATGATAAGTTCAAACTACAATTCCTCAGAGAAGCTTTTCTAGACTGCTTCACTAGGAAGTGTTTTCACCACTCTAAACATTTGCAGCATGAGCATACACTTTTATTGACCATTTATTTCACAAGAGCCTATTATTAGAGTATGTACATAAATATTAATTTACACTAATTGGATTATAAACTTCTAGAGGTCAGAAATTATAATCCTCTTATACTAAATTCTCCACAAGCCCTATTAAACTGAGCATTTGCTGCATTAATGCTGTGCTTCTACTGCCATAAATACGGACTGCTTTTCTTAGAGTTTAATAAAACTGAAATTCCATCTTCATGACAACTTGTCAAGCATTAAAAATTCATGTATCATAGAAAAATAAAGTGGTTTTACTTTAACAAAACAGTTAAATATAAAAATGGTGATATTAGCTACCAAATGATAATGTCAATTAAACCCCATACTTACTATAAAGCAGATTTATAAATTGGAAAAAAAACCTATTGATTATTTCCCCAGCAATCCATTACTTAGAAAAAGATAGTCAACAACCTGGTATGATATCTACTGCAAAACAAAATAATTCAGATAATGGCTTTTGTTTTATTTATTTATTTATTTGGTTAGTTAGATTTTGTGCTTCATTAATTGAAAAATCATTGAAAGGAAAAAAAATAAGCATAAGCAGGAAAGATTTGAAAATGCCTATTGTTGGGCAGATAAAATATAATATGCTCACTTTGTTAAAGATGGCGCTTCCCACATGGAAGCCTGTCACCCAGGTGATATTATTTGCCCTTATGCTTGGGATGGGTGTGGGGGAAAGGCTGTAATGTAAGCAGGCCAGGTTGTTATGACCTAAGGCTTGGCTTTAAGAGTAAGCTTTTCCCCACACCCTTGACTGATTGGATAATGTAGGTGGTGCACTCTCCTAAGGAATCCCATTATACAGAGATTTCCTTGTTTGTATAATTGGATTAAAGGTTTTGATTCTATGGTATAAAGCGGGAGAGACCAGTAGCTTGAGCTCTCTCGGTTCCTGCTATCTCCATTGCAGGGGCCTCCCTGATCCCTTGACCTCCATGGGAAAAGCTGGTTTTCTGCTTCTCCCTTGTCTTCTCTTGTGGCTTGCCTGTATTGGTGAGACACCAATAAACAGAATGGCCTACCATCCTCCGACTCTGCCATTTCTTCACCGTCAGCCCGAATCCAATGGGAACCTGCTTGTGAATGGCCACGATGGAGGCTCCGGCCTTACAACTGGCGTAGTTTGCGGCAGGATTCGAAGATCGGTATGGGGCCACCACCCCTGAGGGGTGGGGTAGAGGACTGGTTGCAGTTCTAGCTTCCCATGGCTATCCTTTTAGGAGCTGTGGGCTGCATGTTTTTTACTCAAGAGGAAACCAAGAGTTCTGTGAAAGAAGCTGCTCGAGGTCGAAAGCTTCAGTATGAATTGCAAATCGAATGGCAGAAAAGGCTGGAATTGGAGCGAGCACTGGAGAAGGAATTACGGGTTCGCGAGTTGCAGTTTGCCCTGGAAGCTGAACGTTTGCACCGGCAGTTGTTGGAGAAACAACTGAGGATTCAAGAGCTCGAGTCTCAGCTTCCGGCCAAAAGCCAGCAGCCACAGGAGCCTAAACGGTCGCCAAAGGAGCAGCAGCACCCGTGCCGGTGGACTGGTTTTGAGTCAGCGGGAGCAGGCGCTTGCAACTCCTCTTCTGAGGATGAGATGGCTCAGGCTGAAGCTGCCATACGCACACTGAGAGCTCGACCAGTGGTCGCCAAGAAGGTAAAAACCCAGCAGCTTAGAGTCCCTCAGGGGCAGTGACAGCCTCCTGCCCAGGTAATGGAACACTCTGTGGTCCGGCCCTATACCCAGGCAGAGCTGATGGAGTTGGGGGCACAATTTAGGCAGAAACCTACTGAATCCCTGGTAGCCTGGTTACTACAATTATGGGACATAGGGGTGGATGGCATCATGCTCTCCGGAACAGAGATGGAGAAATTGGCTGCCATTACCACACACTCCTCCTTGAGGCAGCGTCTTCAGAACTGCCATGGCAACCCTGGAGACCATACCCTATTAGAATGGGTGATGGCTGCCATTCGTATGGTCTGGCAGAATGCTTGAGAATTGCCAGCGGCAATGAGTCGGTGGCAGTGCTACAGCGAGTTAGTAAAGGTCCTTCGGGAACTAGGTATGAAGAATGCTGTTTTCAACCCTGGGTCCCGTGGGCCCGATGAGGAAGTGTTTACGGCAAAAATGAGGGAATTTATTCTTGCTAGTGCCCCGTCAGCCCTTTTTGGGTCACTTGTGGCTATCTTGGGCCCCTATGTGGGGCAGTCCATCAATGCAGTTACACAGATGGTAGCAGATTTGGGAGAGTTGGAAGCCGCTAGAGATCATAAAGCAGTGAGGGCTGCTGCCCATATTGCCCCCCCAACTAACAAAGGAAACGGGCCTATAAAGGTTACCCGAACACAGATGTGGGTAGATTTGATTGCGGCTGGAGCAGATAAGGGGAAATTGGATGGCCAGTCTAATAAAATTCTTTTGGAGCTTTGGCGGCAGCTTAAACCAGAACAGAAGTTCCAGCCATTGAGATGAAGGGCCCCAGCAGCTACCAATAAAACATTTGGTGCGCGGGCAGCTTGGTTACAAGATTATATGATAGAGACGGCCGAGAAAGAGGAGAAATCCCAAGACCCATTGTACCAGTTTGAATAGGAAAAAGGCCGAGGGACCCGTCTGACGGGGATGGGCGGGGACCGGAGGCCACACGTGGAACTGGCTATCCACTGGTCCCCTTCCAATGTACAACGGGTGTTGGCCTTGGTGGATACAGGTGCAGAATGTTCCCTCCTCTATGGGAACCCAGAGCGGTTTGCTGGGACCCCAGTGGCCATTGATGGCTATGGGGGCCAAACTGTTCAAGTGAAGCCAATAACTATTCCATTGGGGATAGGAAGACTGCCTCCTAAGCCATATAAGGTGTATGTATCTCCTATTCCTGAATATATTTTGGGGATAGATGTCTTGCAAGGACTATGGTTGGAAACTACAGCCGGGGAGTTCCGGCTACGGATCAGGGTTGTGAAGGCAGTGTTGCAGGGACACGCATCACATTCCCCTTTGCAATTGCCCATCCCTTGGCGTGTGACTAACACCAAGCAGTACTGCCTGTCAGGTGGTTATGAAGAAGTCACAGCGACAATCCTCGAACTAGAAAAGGTGGGGATCATTCGGCCAGCACACAGTCCTTACAACTCCCCGGTATGGCCTGTGTGCAAACCAGACGGAACCTGGAGAATGACAGTAGATTACAGAGAACTTAACAAAGTTGTTCCCCCTTTGCATGCTGCTGTTCCCTCAATAGCTAACATGATGGATTGGTTAAGCCATGAGTTGGGGACATACCAAATTGTGGCAGACTTGGCCAATGCTTTCTTCTCCATTGATATAGCTGCAGAGAGTCAAGACCAATTTACCTTCAGTTGGGAAGGGAGACAATGGACCTTTACAGTATTACCCCAGGGCTATTTGCATAGCCCCACCTTGTGCCATGGGCTGGTGGCTGCTGACCTGGCTAAATGGAAACAGCCAGAGGCAGTTCGCATGTATCATTATATTGATGATATTATGTTAACTAGTGATTCTCTTCCAGAATTGGAGCAAGCAGTCCCTACCCTGCTATCCCATTTGAAAGCATTAGGCTGGGCAGTCAATGAGGACAAATTACAAGGACCTGGGTTATCTGTTAAATTCTTGGGAGTTGTCTGGTTGGGTAAGACAAAAGTTATCCCTGACGCAGTTATAGATAAGATCCAAGCATACCCCGTGCCCACTATGGTAACACAGTTACAGGAATTCTTAGGTTTGTTGGGGTATTGGTGAGCATTTATACCCCATTTGGCTCAGTTACTACGCCCCTTGTACAACCTTATTCGGAAGGGGGTTCGTTGGGATTGGACTGAGCAGGCGCAAGGTTCATTTGCAGCAGCTAAGAGAGCTGTCAAGGTGGCACAGGCCTTGAATGTGTTTGATCCTGCCAGACCCTGTGAGCGATGTTCATGTAACCTCGGAGGGGTTTGGATGGGGCTTATGGCAACAAACAGAGCGCTTACGGCAACCTATTGGGTTTTGGTCCCAATTGTGGAAAGGTGCTGAAGTTCGTTACTCATTAGTAGAGAAGCAGCTGGCAGCTGTGTATGCTGCCCTCCTGGCCACTGAGAGTATTACAACCACAACATCAGTTACAGTCAAGACAACATACCCTATTGCAGGATGGGTGAGAGACTGGGCGACAAAACCACGTAGTGGTATGGCCCAAATGTCCACCCTGGCCAAGTGGGGTGCCTACCTGCAACAACGCTGTGCTCTTAGCACCAGCCCGTTGAGGGCAGAACTGCAGGAAGTCTTGGGTCCAGTCACCTATGCAACCTTAGAGTCAGGTGCAGCTGGGGCTCAGGAGGCAGAACCTGAAGTCAGTTCCTACCAGGAGGGGCGGGTGCCCATCCCTGAGGATGCCTGGTATACTGATGGTTCCAGCAGGGGACAACCTGCCAAGTGGACGGCCATAGCCTTCCATTCGGCCACTGAGACTATATGGATGGACACGGGTACAGGCCAAAGCAGCCAATAGGCAGAATTAAGAGCTGTTTGGCTAGTTGCCCACAATGAACCTTCACCTCTGGTGATCTGTACTGACAGCTGGGCTGTCTGTTGTGGACTGACCCTTTGGATTGCTACTTGGCACATTAACCAGTGGATGGTAATGCACCGCCCACTATGGGGTCAGGCCATGTGGCAGGACTTATGGGAAATAGGACACCAGAAGCAGGTGACAGTATATCATGTCACGGGGCATGCCCCTCTAGCCCATCCTGGGAATGATGAGGCAGATACATTGGCAAAGGTGCGATGGTTGGAGACTGCACCTGCAGGTGATGTGGCACAATGGCTCCACCGGCGCCTGCTCCATGCGGGACAGAAAACTATGTGGGCTACGGTTAAGGCATGGAACTTGCCTGTGTCCTATGCAGAGGTACTTGCAGCTTGTGAGCAATGTGCAGTGTGTTCCAAGGAGCACCCTCGGAGACCACTGGTGTCACCTGGACAGATCCACAGGGGTCATGTTCCACTGACACAATGGCAGATAGACATCACTGGACCCTTACCAAAGTCAGAAGGGTACCAGTATGTGGTCACTTGTGTAGATACTGCCACAGGTCTGCTTGCTGCTTATTCCGCCCGTAATCCTGACCAGAGGGCAGTCATATAGGCTTTGGACTGCCTGAGTGCTGCATATGGGCGACCACTGGTCCTTGAAAGTGACAATGGTCCCCACTTCACTGGTTCAATGGTGAGGCAATAGGCTCAAGGGCTGGGGGTGGACTGGAAATACCATGTTCCCTACCACCCCCAGGCTGCTGGTATCATTGAGCGGTATAATGGACTCTTAAAGCAGGGACTGCAACAGGAGGGGGGCACCAGCTCCCTTACTAGATGGACACGCCACTTATGGACAGTACTCTGGATTTTGAATGAGAGACCTCGACGTGGGAGCCCAGCTCCAGTAGAGGCCCTCCTGCATCAGGCAGCTGCCCCCATTCAGTTGCAGATACGCACCAAGGACATTTTACTCAAGCCAGGCTTTGGACAGCAGGGCAATGTGCTCTTGCCTGCCCCAACAGCCCTTCTTAAAGGCCAACGGCTTCAATGGACTTGGCCCTGGACTGTCCAGGCCCCCCATCTGAGATGGGTGGCCTTGTTGGCACCATGGGGAAAGGGACTAGAGGTGGACCTCCAGTTAACTCCTTGGGCAACCAGCACCTGGCCACCTAAGGTAGAAGTGTATTATCCTTTGAGTGCTCAGGGGGACAGCATAATGAAGGGCACCTTTGTAATTTCTTTATGGCCGATAATGAGTTCTCCTATTTTACTACACATAGAACCAGCAGATGCTGGTGTATTGGCCAATAAGGTTTGGTATGCCCGCTCAGGGAGGCCTCTGGTACCAGCTACGGTGCTGTCTGCAGATAAAACTCTGGCCTGTATTCTGCCAGAGGGAAAAGATTTGCCTCTCTTGGTGCCGTTGACAGCTCTGTCATTTCGCCCATAGCTTTTGATTTGTTAATCCTATTGCTGTAGTTGGTACTGTTTCTGTTTATGCAATGTGCCTTTGTAATTTTTGAAACTGTATAATTTGTGCTACTGCTGTAATTTGTGTAATGTGCTTAGTTTCCTTGTACAGGGATGCCGGTGGTGTAGATTGTGGGTAGTAAAGTGAGCATAGGGGTGGATTGTTGGGCAGATAAAATATAATATGCTCACTTTGTTGAAGATGGCGCTGCCCACATGGAAGTTCGTTGATATTAATGTGTGTTCTGGAACAGGCTGTGAGCAGGCCAGGTCGTTATAGCATAAGGCTTAGTTTAAGAGTAAGCTCTTCCCCACACCCTTGACTGATTGGATGATGTAGGGTGGTGCACTCTCCTGAGGAATCCCATTATACAGAGACTTCCTTGTTTGTATAATTGGATTAAAGGTTTTGAGTCTATGCTATAAAGTGGGAGAGACCAGTAGCTTGATCTCTCTCTTGGTTCCTGAGTTCCTGAGGTTAGTATTAGAAGAGAGGAGAGCAGATTAAGGCCACGTGGAGAGGAGAAGCAGCCAAATGGCAGGAAGAAGCCAGTTTGTTAAGAGTTCGTGCAGGAGGAGATGGGAAACAGGTGAATAAGTCTGGTGAGCTAGAAACTTTTGATTCTAGGAAACTCGGATAAGTCAGTAGCTTTGTGAGCACTGAATGTGTGGGTTTTGGAGCCCAGTGTTTGTTTTTGCTTACCCGCCGGGTGCAAGCTAGAATTAAAGCTGATGGCTCACCAGTTCTTGGCTCCATTGTTTCATTACCATCTGTTCGAATCTAATGCGAACCTGCACTGGCCGGGGTGCTGTGATACTGACCTCGGCTACAGGCTTTACAACTATCCATTTGAAAATAATTACATAAAAATTATTTATGGAGAAAGGTCTCATTGAGGGAAGGGGATTATAATCTAATAAAACCAGTAACTAAAATATTTAATATATTTCTTTCTTGTGTTTATTTAGATATCAACTATTTTTGAAAACAGTGATATAGTAAATTTCACTTATTTTTCATAAAGAGTAGGAAGAGACCAGAAATAATAGAAATGTCCTCAAATACCTAAATCCCAATTTTTCTGAAAGAGAAAATAGTATTTTACTTGTGCAATAGTTTTTGACATTTGTAACAAGTCTTGCTACTCATATAGCTGTTAAAGCATTTGTACGTTCTTTGTGAAAGAAAATTTAATGCACCAGAACACTACCATTATCTCCTGAAAGCTTAAGGAGATAGAATGTCCATATCACATTTCTCCTTTATCTCTTTCTTTTATGACTACTTCAAGAAAAGGGCATATGTTTGGGACACAAAACCAAACAAAAATGACATTTGGTTGTTGACAATGATAATGATCATTTTGAAGATGGCAAATGAGTGCACTGAGATATATGTATCTTTTAAAATATTCCAGCCAAAGCATTCTCCTGTAAGCTTTTCATATTTCCAATATAAAGAGCAACATGTTTTTGTGGGTTTTTTTAGACAATTAAATTTAACAGGGTGACATTGGTCAATCAGAGTACATAGATTTAGGGAAAACATCGCCACATCGTTTGGACAATTATGTTGTATACTCATCACCCAAAATCAAATTATCTTCTGTCACCCTGTATTTTATTTTTCTTTAAGCCCCTCCTTCTCTCCCCCTACGTTTCCCCTCATAACCACTGCACCTCTGTCTATGTCTATGAGTCAAAGAGAAACATGTTAATTAAAAAATATATGCATGGCTCACAACAAACACTAAATACAGAAACAAGCGTCTTATATGTCGAAAGGGCTGACTATCAATAACTGGCACATGGCAAGCTACTCTCCGAAATTGGCAATCTCATGCAGGCAAAGCAGGTCACCAGGCACAATTAAACAATTACAGCTACATCACCTGATTGTAATTAAACTATTACCCTTAGGTATTTCCTTGTTTATCATGCTGTTAAATGAATTTGAAAGCACCTTTTACTTATCTACCAAGGTTACTTTTGACCTCTGGAACATATTCTATATAGTTTAAAAAAGCAACAAAGAACTTTAGGCATAATATAGTGAATATAGTGCATGACTATAAAAGGTAACAATTTCAAAAAAAAGTAATAATTTCTTTTAATATTATATGGCCTGTTTTTTTCAATTCTTTTAAGAAATTGTCTATGACAAGAATATTCAGTAGAAAGAATTGGATGTAGTACTAACTAATAAATTTATGATATGAGGTAATTTCTCCTATAGAATTGTTAGTTATCTAGTATTCATTTATATCTACTATTTATCTTTCATATAGAAGAAGTTATATATGTTTTGATCCATATAATAGGTCAAAATTTTCACAAAATTAATAAATGACACAAGATCTATTGGTCAAAAGAAAATGGTATATAACTGAGAGATAACTGTGAGAGAGCCTCAGATAATTTCACCCCAGAAATTCTAAAGCCAGAATGGCAGAGATCTGCTTAAGAGGAGAGCTGCTTCATACAAGATGGGTGAAGGGAACTTTAAATGCACAATATTGTACAAACTTCAAAGAAGGCGAATAAAAATTCCCTGGCCCTGGCCAGTGTATAGAGTATCGACCTGGTGTATGGACATTCTAGGTTTGATTCTGGTCAGGGCACACAAGAGAAATGATGATTATCTTCTCTCCCTCACACTCTCCCCCTTTTTTCTCTTCTCCTCTGGCAGCCATTGACTCAATTCATTGTAGCATTGCCTTAGGCACTAACAATAGTTCAGTTAGTTTGAGCATATCAACCTCAGGCATTGATGATGGCTAAGTAGATTTGAGCATTAGCCCCAGACAGGGGTTGCTGGGTGGATCTTGGTTGAGGCATGTGTAGGAGTCTGTCTCTCTATCCCCTCTCCTCTCACTTAAAAACAAAAAAATTAGATGAGGTAATCTTTGTTAAGTACTTATGTACAGGTGTTTCATATTTACCTTAAAAAACTGTTAAGTCTGATGTGAAAGGAAACTACTATTATCACAATACGGTGAGTGCAATAGCTGAAGCTGGCTTCCAGTACAATGGAAGAGCCAGACATGAGAAAGGAGAATGCTGACTACAGACATAAGTGGCAGCCCAGGGAAAACTGGTACTTTTTTATTTCCTATCTGAATTCATAAAGGAAGGATTTCTGTAATGCTTAATTTAAGAAGTAGAAGCAAATACTTTATCAGTTCAAGGAATTTAGCAACACTTGAAAAGACTGTAAATCAGGTGGGAAAAACTTCGTTGGAATATAAAAATCAGGTATCTCATCTTAACTAATTGCTTTCTAAAATCTTTATCATACAGACAACATATTTCAACCTTAAGCTAAACTCCTGGAACAGTTGCTAATGTGCTGAGGCTCAAAGGAGATGGGGTAACTGGCTCTCATTTTGGCCCACACAGACTTCATTTATAGCAGCCATTTAAACTTCACTTTCCTCTTCATGTGGGTGTAATCAGGCTTTTACAGTAGCCCCAATTTGAAAACACATACCATATGCTTCTTGGACATTTTCTCTTCTATATATTTCAATTGTTATTGAAATGGTATGATTCACAGGACTGTTTTTAACTCAAATATATCAGTTATCATTTTGGTACATAAACTTCTTTTGCAATTACTGATTTAAAAATATGATCCTCAAATAGATTTATTCTAGAAAGGAAGAAAATTCTAGGATAGCTGATAGAAAAATTCAACATAAAAACAATCATGTATTATTATTTTATTAGGCCCAAAATGGAACTAGATAATGGGTAAAAAATTCATATAGATTCTGATTCTTTTTATTATTATCAATATTATTAGTTTAGTATAAAAATAGTTAAACACATTCAACCAAATGTTCCCCAACCCAGGCCCATACCCAACTGTCTGTGAAGGGATTTGTTTTTCTGGAAATGGTATTGCCATTATCATGTTTATAGTCTGGGAGGGGGTAAATGAGTTTTATATATTTTTTTCTTTTCATATGTTATTGTTTTTCAACCTGTGGAGGAAAAGATGTAATAAGTATTTTTAAATAATCTGGGAATATTTGTCAGAATACACATGCCTAATGCTCCCAACCCAACATCAGTTTTCTTCTTCCCAATATTCAAATATACTTTCTAAGAGGAAAATAAATGTAAATGAAAATAATGTCTATTTTGATTCTAAAACTGATCCTCTCATTTGATGACTACTGTTGTTTTTTTTTTCCAGAACCCTTTAAACTCACCCATGATGCCAGCATTCTATATGCTAAACCAATTATCTTATATGTTTTTCACTTACTGCCTTGTGTTTTTAAACATCAGCATATATAAGCCCCTTGTTTTAATCCCTCTCTGATAGCAATAATGGGTGGTCATGAGATTTAATCAGATGGAAGACTCCCTCATAATTGTTTGCTATTAAGTCTCACTGCCAGTAAACTTATTATAAAATACTCTCTTAAAAACTATGGATGCCTACTTTTTGTGCAATAAATAAGAAAATGTAAAGAAACTTAAGTCAAGGAACCACCTTTCAAAAGGCCTGAGTGTTTTATTTATGGAAAGTTAGATAAGAGAATAAAACATTCATTCAATTAAGTACATGAAATCTAAAATACAGGAAGAGTCACTGAATAGTTCTTTCTGGACAACTAGATTGACTTTCATGAAATGAGTAGGGCTTCTAAAATAAGACTAGAAATAAAGTCACAGAGGATAGAAAGAGACACAGGTAGAATAAGGGTATATTTACAGTATCCATGAGAGGGTCAGAGCATTGTAGCAGAAAACTTTGGCTAGGTAATTTGGGATTGAATTGTAGAAAAGGAGATCAACATTCTCAAAAGCAGAATACAAGATTAGCCAGGAAAAAGAAACACCATGAATTTTTCTATTTTTCTCCTTTTACCATTATATCCATTCATTTTTTCAAAATAGCTTTGCCTATACTTGCACAATCCCTAATGATTTCTACTTGAAAAGTAAAAAAAAAAACAAAAGATCATAGAAAACCCTAGCAGTCACATAAAATGTACTTCTTATTCTGAGAAATAACTTGCATAGCATATTTAAGATATAGTTTAAAAGATAATGTTTCTATAGTCTTGTAATGGCTATATATTTATCAAACTGTATATAAAATTCAGAAATTTATTTATTTTTAGTAGTTATGACTTGAAACTCCAGACAGCTGTCATCTGTTCATGAGGAGCTGATTGCCTGGGTTGCCACCCTTGATAAGTTATTGATAAGTAGATGTTGACAGCAATCTTTCAGCCAGCTGTCTGCCATTATTCTGGGGGAAAAACCTCTAGTTTGTCTCCCTATTTCAACAGCAATAGTAACTTTTGGAATATATTTGCATGTAACTCAGTTGATAGGATTTGAGAGGTAACATGAGTATGCCCACAGCAGGGTGCGAGAGGTTTACAAGACAGTTCTCTTTATTCTTATATGTGGCATGTCTGAAAAAGGTTCACTCTCAGAAAAAGAAAAAAAAAAAACTAGCAGCATCTGTTTTGTACCTATCTTGTGGCTAGAGAAGCTTAGATGACAAGGCTGTCAACTTGTCTGTTTTATGAGTACAAAAGAAAAGTCAACTAAGAGTCAAACTGAAAATGTCATCTTTTATAAGAGCACCTCTTAGACTTCATTTGCAAAATGAATGTATTTTTGCACTCTTGCCAAAACGCAATTACATGCACAGTTGCACAGGCAAATCCATGGGAATATTTTCATAAGAGTAATTTACAGTAAACAACAAGTGCAAATAAAATCGGGGAAGGTTTTCCCTCCATGCAGTTATGTGACCAATAGTACAGGAAATGGTATGATAAAGAATAAAGAGAAGACAGAAAAGTGTTTGCCAGCAGTCACTCCTAATCAGTGTCTCAGTGGCATCAATATTTGGTTCGACCTATTCATTTACCTAAGTGGGGTTCCCGGATGATTTTTAATTGGTGCACAGAACACCTTCAAGATACAAGGGAAAATAAAAAAGCAGAGATATATTTACCAAAATATAAGCTAGATTACTGATCATAAGTAGGATTTTTAGCTTGTAATTTCAAACGTGTTTCTCCAAATAGAGTCCATGTCCAGCTGTACTTTTAATGGCTTGCATGTAGATAAGTCCTGTCTCAGAGTTAAATTTACCCTAAGCAATCTCTGACAAATAGTTCACTTGTTCACTAAATATTTTCCAGAAAGCAAACAAAAAATAAGAACTTGATATCCATTTGCTGTCATTTATTTTTCTGGAAACATGAGAATTAGTAGTCTTTTTCTGACAATCATTTCCAATAAACTGAACATTTCAAATTTTGTTCAGTGATAATTATAGTGGGTGTGGTTATTCTCTATAATGTGGTGACTAATTAATGAAAAAGGGAAATGTTCTAAAAAACTAACTGAAAAATCTGTGAATTCCAGACTGTCTATCATAGGACAATTTAAAAGCAAAACAAACAAACCGATGTTAATTAATCCAAATGACAGGAAACAAATATATGTTCTTTTAAGACTGATTATGCATATCTAGGGGAATTTCTAAGGCTCATTATATTGAAACACATGTCAAAATTCTAAATTTTTATTATAAAAGGTAAACTTTATTATCTTTATGAGTGAGATCATTAAGTGATCCTTAGTACTTAAGTTTATAGTTCCCACACGCACATTTCTAGCTCTTCCAGCCACAATGTTTAAAATACTAAATCTAAAGGCATAAGTTTAAAATGTGGGTGTGGAAGCCCTGGCCAGATGGTTCAGTGGTAAAGTGTAGACCCAACATTTAGATGTCCTGAGTTTGATTCTTGGTCAGGGCACACAGGAAAAATGACCATTTGCTTCTCCACCCCTACCCCACTCTCATCTTTCTCTCTCTCCCCCTCCCACAGCCATGGCTTGATTGTCTCAAGTGCATTGGCCCCGGGGGCTGAGGATGGCTCCATGGAGACTCTGCCTCAGGTGCTACAGTTATAAGCATGGCCCCAGTTGGGGCACATGCAGGAGTCTGTCTCTCTATACCCCTCCTCTCAATTGGAAAAGAAGAAAAAAAAGTGTGGGTGTGGAATGGATCTTGGGTTAAAATACATCAAGTAAGTTTCTGTTCCATAGCATTTCTCAAAACATTTAATATAAAATGCACTTGTAAATATTGCCAAAAAGAAATTGCACCAGATACAGTTAAACAAAGAAAACTTTATTCAAGACTAATGAAAGAGCTGAGAGATTAAGAATTGAAGTTTAAGGTAGGAGATTTTAAGCACCAGAGTGAGCTGGTAGAATAGTAACAGATGATGACTTTAGTAGGGAGACTGGTAAGTGTAGTTAGGTCTTTCTCTGTTTTCCAGTAGTACTTATCTAAATTAGGCTTTTACACTCCACCGAGACTGGGAACAAGAGACAATCTTTCTTGATGATTACATTTCATAGGGATGGCTCCCCTATCCTTGAAAAAGACATTCCTGAGTAATATATATATTACTGGCAAAATACAGAGAGAATATTTATATATCGCAGGGGAGAAGAACTGACAATTGCAAATTTTCTAAAGTAAATGCTCTAAGAAAAGGGAGGCAGGGGACTGATAGTGAAAGAAACTTGTCTAAAGTTGAGTCATACTGAGGATAAAATTAAGGCCACCTTGGTCAATATTCAAGATGAGAGTGTATTATGTGTTGTTTTCTAAGAATTATTTGTCATCGAACTACTCTTTTTAAGGAACACCTTGTGGTATTATTTTTCTGAGGAATATAGTCTAAAGAACATTGTTCTCTGAGGTTTTTGTATAAGGCTAAAAAGTTCTGAGTAAATGCTATTTAAGCTATTTAAACTGTTAATTGCCAATCCAAAGAGCATATTGCTTTTAGTAGGAACTGCTTAAAGGGATAAATGGCACAATAAGGCCTTGAAGACTAGAAGTGGGAAACACATAAGGCAGATAAATTGTGTACAATCTGGTACTTATTTTTAGAATGCTAACACATATATTAACTTTGATGTGAATACGTTCCGTATGCATATGGCCGTAGAAATGCTGAGCATTGTTAGCAGTGTGCATATATTTTTAGCCACATATGCTGTCAGAAGTCAATGCCAGAGGTGCACATTCACATGCACAAATGCAACCTGGTCTTTATTCTTTCATATTTTTTATCTTTCTTCCTACTGTCTTAGGTAAGATACAGACAAGTGGAGATTTTATTGTAGCTATATTTTAATTATTTATTTAGTCACACAGAGTGTCCATATGTTACTCTATGTTTATGATCAAACACGAGACAACTTTTAAAAATATTGTTTTCTTGCTTTAGAAATATGTTTCCATTGTTTAGACTCATTGTACTATAAGACATAATAGACGTAGCAGTCCCTACCTAACTAATGCCCTTCAAACCCCTATTCTCACTCACAGAAGGAAAGACCTGTAACTACTACTTCAGGAGGTATTTGTCCCTATATTTATAAGTTACTTATTTGTAATGCAGTGTACTGTAGTCCTCCTCCATTATCTGTGGTTTTGCTTTCCATGGATTAAGCTACTCATCATTTACTGCTATATAAAAATATTTCATAGAAATATCCAGAAATAACTCATATGTTTTAAATTGCCTGTTATTCTGAACACTATTTAAATATCATATGACCCCATTCTGTCCAACCCAGGGTATGAATCATTCATTTGTCCACTAAATCCATGCTGTGTACAAGCTACCTTCCTATTAGTCACTTAGTAGTCATCTAGGTTATCAGCTCAACTATAGAGATATCACAATGCTTGTGCTCAAGTACCCCTTATTTTACCTGACAATGGCCCCAAAGTGCAAGCATAGTGATGCCAGACAATTCAAATACTCCGAAAAGGAGTTATAAGCTAATAAAGTATAAAAATGAGTGTAGGCAAAACAGCTGTGCTAGGCTTGCTCGCTTGTACTTGGCCTAGTAGTGCATGAGCACATGGCAGGGCCACTTGTGTACAGTCTTTGTAAGGCGATGAGTGCTTTCCTTCGGTGCAGATTGCTTTCCAGCACTGAGGGGTGGCCCAACACTTTCCACCTCCACAGTTCCTCTACCGTCAGGCTGAATCTTGCGTAGCCTTGACCACCAGCATTACAGTGAGTAAAATTGCTGGGTAAAAAGCTGTGTTAGGCTAGCTCACTTGTGCTTTGCCTGGTTAATGTGTGGGCATGTAGTCTATATAACGCTGATGCTTGCCCTCAGCATGTATTGCAGATTGCCAGCCTGCCACTGTGAGGGGCTGTTTTGCTGTTTGTTTGCCTGTAAGAAGTGGTTTCCCCTGCTTGTTCGTTTGTCCACTGTTGGGAGACTCTAATAAACAGGAATGGCCCAACATTTTCTGGCTCCGCAGTTTCTCTACCATCTGCCCAAATCCAATGTGAATTTTCCTGGCTTAGGCTATCAGCATTATAAAAGTACAATAAGATATTTTGAGAGAGAGAGAGACCACATTTATGTAACTTTTATATATTGTTATAATTATTCTACTTAATTAGTTGTCGTTGTAACTCTATTACTGTGCCATTTTTACAAATTAAAATTTTTCATAGGTATGTGGGTATAGGAAAACAACATTATATACACAAGGTTTGGTATGCTCCATGGTTTCAGACAAGTACAGAAAGTCTTGGAACATAAGCCCTGTGAATAAAGAAGGACTACTATATTTATTTTTAAATTATACATGTTATCTACTGATTTCCTAATAAGTAAAATGAGAGTTTAGCACTCTTACCAACTCCTTCCACATAAAGCCAACCATTATTTTTCCAATCTATTTATATCAAAGTTGTGGATAAATCAGCGTAATTTTTTCTAATTACCAAATACATAATAATTCATAGTGTCATTTATAACTGAGATACATCTCATACTATGATTACATTTCTTTTCTTATACAGCTTCCCATCATCCACTTCAGTTTAATAATTGCTTCGTTAGATATTTACTTATGTATTTTTTTAATAAATGAGCTAAAAAACAAAAAGGATTTTTAAATGCCTTATTTTATGATAAAGCATTTCATATGATTTATCGAGGATAAGGTTTACATAGAAGCAGATTTTATAGATCACATAATCTCCTTGCTTCAATCTGGACTGCCAATTCTTCAAGACTAGATAAAATATATGAATATCTCTTAGGACAGCAATTTTCAACATTTTTAATCTCATTCCACACATAAACTAATTAGTAAAATTCTGCAGCACAACAAAAGAATACATTACATTTTTGTCAGTCTGACAAAATAAGTATAATTTTGATTCATTCATACTGAACAACTATTGTTGTTTTAGCTGTTATCATTTTTTTTTAATTTGACTATCTAAGAAAAAACAAGTCAGTGCTCCTGACTAAATAGGTTTGCATATTTTAAAAATTCTAGCAGCATCCCGGTTTGCCTCTTCTAGCATATTTGTTGAAAATCACTATCTTAGGACTTTAATTCCTCATCATTCTAAGACTTCCCTTCTTCTTACTCCTATAGATCTTTTTACTCCTGGATTCTACATCTTCTTTGCTTATTTCTTCTTGGTGAGAACTATCTTCTGTAGTTCCTTGAGACAGTACCCATGAGAAGTAAGTTTTTTGTAACTATGTATATATTAAGATTTGACCCTGAACCTCACACTTAACTTATGGTTTGGGACCATTTCCTCGCTTTGGGCATTTAAATGGCAAAATGGTGCTTAAAGAAAAAAGGCAAAGTAGGATTGGCTACCCTGTAGAATCTGCCAGATTATAAGCAACACTTGACAACTTTATCCTGCATACTCTGCTCTGTAATCACGACACTGGAAACCTGGAAATATATTTCCTAGGATCCCTGCCTATAGGGAACTGAGCTAGATTCCATTAACAATAGACAGTCCCAAGGGAAGTGAGATGCAGAAATAAAAGAACACAAATGTCACATTATTGCTTTCTAACAGAAGCTAGAAAGTGGAATTCAGTAAATAAAAGATTCATCCTTAGTCTCTGGTTGTTCCTCTACAAACAACCTGCCTCTGTGTGGAATTCAACAAGGTATATAGAACATGGGCCTATTCAGTCATTGCAAGATTCTAGCTTTTGAAGAGCTAAAAGCAAGAAGTGGGAGCTGCTAATGGACTTCCTAGCCTTGTTCTTAGCCCTGCCAATGATTTAGAAGTTCTTAATTATTTATTATTAAATAAGTAAATAGATAGATAGATGATAAATAGATAGATGATAGATAGATAGGTAGATAGATGATAGATGATAGATAGGAAGATAGATGATAGATAGATGATAGATAGATAGATAGATAGATAGATAGATAGATGATAGATGATAGATAGAAAGATAGATGATAGATAGATAGATAGATGATAGATAGATAGGTAAAATCATGTTAGGATACACTCTACAATCGAACAAAAACCTCCTTTTGAAAATATCTAGAATGCCTTTTCTCTTAACACTCACTAATACCTTTTATCCACAAAAATAAAATCATTCTTAAAATTTGTGAGCCTCAACTGGTTATGCTGGTGATAATATAAAAATTAATTTGGAGCCCTTTTAATTTTTTGTAATGTAGAAAATAGATTAGTAGAGGAATGTAGTACTAGAGAGTCAAATTAGAAAGGTTTTTCAAAACTCATTCTTGGGGAAAAAGTTTAATACTTGGGAAAGCAAAATTAATGTACTCAAGAAAGCTTTAAGATTTAAGAAAATATGATATAAAAAATAGAGGCATGTTGGAAACGATACAACTGAAGTGAGGGGGGAAACATTGAGGGTTTGGAGAATTAGACACACTTTAGTAACTGTAGTTTAGGACAAAGAAATAAAAAACAATTAAAAAGCATGCATTCATTATTAATTACAGCTCCTTAATGTTTTTATAAAGATGGAAATCTGGAATTCCTTTTAAAGAAGAATTTTTAGTGCTGGCTAGAAATAGGCATTGTTTCTGTATGCAATGCTGGCCAAAACTAGGTTATATATGGCTTTTTAATTTATATGTGTTGCATTACTAATAAAAAGAAATGACCTGCTCAACTGTAGCTTGAGTTAATCAACCAAGCTTAATTTCCTGTCACACATCAGGAGCTATCTATGGTTTTTTGTTTGTTTGTTTTTAACAATTATAGAGAAAATCATATTCTTTAAAGATTTTCTTCAAAATATATACAAAGAGAAATTCCCTAGGGGAATTCCCTGGTTCCTTTTTTTTTTTTTTACAGGAACAGAGAAAGAGTCAGAGAGAGGGATAGACAGGGATAGACAGACAGGAACGGAGAGAGATGAGAAGCATCAATCATCAGTTTTTTGTTGCCGTTGCAACACCTTAGTTGTTCATTGATTGCTCTCTCACATGTGCCTTGACCGTGGGCCTTCAGCAGACCGAGCCACCCCTTGTTGGAGCCAGCGACCTTGGGTCCAAGCTGGCGAGCTTTTGCTCAAGCCAGATGGGCTCACGATCAAGATGGCGAGCTCGGGGTCTCGAATGGGTCTTCTGCATCCCAACCTGACGCTCTATCCACTGCGCCACTGTCTGGTCAGGCGAGGTGGGCACATTTTTGAAATTCCATTCCAGAGAAAATATTTCAGACAACAAAATTTAAATGAACTCATATTACTTATCCTCTCAGAACCTCTGCACAACCAAACCTTTCCTGATATGATGCACAGCTGGTTTCCAATAACAAATACATACATATATACGCAAGAACAGTTATGTCCTCTTTTCTGAAATTTAAAAATTTCTTGGGAGCAAGCTGCTCCATCATTTTACTTTTCTTTTCCTTTTATATTATTTTGTAGGTTCTGTTTTTCAAGCTTTTGAATAAAAAGGATATAATTATTTTATCTAAATTAAATACTAATATTAATACTAATAAAACCAACACAAGAAATTGGCTTCTACTTTTTATCCTCTACATCAAATGTTATGACAAATACTCTCACATATATTTCTATCTTTCATTCTGTCAGCAACCCCACAAGACAAAATTAGAATTAAACTTAAGAAAGTATGTGTTGGGTCTGACCTGTTGTGGCGCAGTGGATAAAACGTTAATCTGTAACACTGAGGTTGCCGATTTGAAACCCTGCACTTGTCTGGTCAAGGCATATATAGGAGTTAATGCTTTCTGCTCCTCCCCCTTTCTCTCTCTCTCTTTCTCTCTCTCTCACTCTCACTCTCTCTCCTCTTTAAAATTAATAAAAAAAGAAGAAAGTGTGTGTTGTATAAATACACGCACATTCACAAAATCTGTTTGAAACTTTAGAAAACTCCAATTCATGGGTCTTCATGTATTGTTCTTATTGTTTAAATGCGCTGTTTCAATAATGTCTTCCTTAGTAATTTCTTAATGCTTTCTTGTTTTTACAGTGGTAGAACATTTAACATGGATTTAAGCTTCAGCTAACATCACAAATTAAAATTGCTTTATTATTGCATCCTTAATCTTTAATTTATTTTGTCTTCAATTGTTCTATTCCCTGTTCTGAATATTTTTTCATGGCTCTCATCTCAGATTTATTCCGAAGTTCTGCTATTAGTCAACTTTCAACTGTAGAGTACCCTTTTTTTCTCATCATTTCTTTCTTATATAGGATAACTGGTAAAAAATAATCCCATATGTTATATAATTTTCATTAGGTATATTGACACTTTTTCCACCTATTAAGGGGAAAGTACTATATGCCCTTTAAAATATATTAATTTTGGCTTAAAGATTATACTAAATTCTACTCAGTGACACTATACTCTTATTTTGTATTAGTTATTTTAGATAACATAATGCACATTTTTGTATTGAACATGCTGTGCTCCCAAAATATTTGCTACTGCTGTGTATAGTACATAAGCTATGACCTATGGAGAGGGTCAACTGTCTTCTTTGTAAAACTAACCACAAGATTACCTCTCAGACCTGGGAACTTCATTACCTATGATTTTTGACTTCTTACTGATTAAATTTTTTTTTAATTTAAAATACACATGCAACAAAAATAAATAAATAATAGCTTGTTATGCTCGGGTTTTCTAAATTCTTTTAAACAAAGTAATAGAAAGTAAAGTGAAAGCACTGGGGAGATGCATGAGAGATTGTACCTATATGTGCTCAGTTCCTCACCATATGTCCTCTTAAAAGAAAGGGAAGAGAATCGAAATACTCATCTGTCAGATGAATGAATTGACTTGGGATTTAATGCTTGCTCTACCCTTCACCTCATAAACATTAAAGATAATCTTCTGGATTTACTCATGCGACATTTTTTTTCAGATAACATGTACTCAGCCTCTAAATATTCCCACCAAGAATACAGTAAACAAAATTACTCATTATGGTTGGCAAAATATACTTATTCAGTTTCTTGTTAATTTTTTACATGAAGATACAAATAAATGTATTAGGCCTCAAAATTTGGGCCCATCTGAGGCACTTGACAAATAATCCAACAGTTTATTCCCAGAATATTGTTAAGAGCTGACTGTGTCCTCACAAAGTTCACATGATGAAGTCCTAACCCCCAGGACCTCAAAACATGGTGTTATTTGGAAATAAGGCAATTGCCAATATAACCAGCTAAAGTAGAGTCATGCTGGAATTGACTAGTTTCCTAATCCAATATGACTAGTGCCTTTATAAAAAGAAGACATTTGAACACAGATTTGCACACAGGGAGAATGTCATATGAAGATAAAGTTAGAAATTAGGGTGATTCACTTACAAGCCAAATATTGCCAACAAAACAACAGAAGATAAGGGAGAGGCATGGGGCAGACATAGATCAGATTTTTCCTTATAGTCTCAGAAGGAACCACTCCAGCAACATCCCAATCTTCAACTTCCAGAATTTTGAGATCATAGTTTCTATTGTTTAAGCAACTGAGTTGTTGGTAATACATTAAAGCAGCTTTAGCAAACTAATGCATCTACTGACTTAATGTTGTTGATGAAACTTCCATTTGGGGAATCTTAACTCTAAACTCACCCTGGTATCTTATGGCATCCATAAAAGTTAAAGATTTCCACTTTTTTTAAGGCTGAAACCCTTCACACACCACTTCTATCTAAACTGATATATTCTGTAGCCTTTTCCCCTCACTTATTTTTAGATATTTAGATAAACTCCAATTTGGCCACAGTGTCATTCTATCTATTCTTCAAATATTCCAAGTTCTTTTCTCCCCTACATATTTAATATGTTTGGTGCTCTCTGTTACAAATACTCTTTACTATCTCTTTACCTGCTTAACTCCTACACAATCCTGATTTTTTAGCTTAAGTATTATTATTGTATAAATGTGAGTTTTCCTGCTTAACTATGACTGAATGCCTATACACTCTATTTGTATCCTTATTACCAAATCAGTTATTGTTGTAATTGATATAGTTATTGGCATAATAATATCTTTCACCCTCTTAAACTATAAGAAGGTAAAGATGAAATATAGTGAAGATGTTAATAGTGCTGACATTTTATAATCAAATTCTCTGATTACAAATTTAGTTTTCTCACATAATAGCTTTGGGTAACTCTAGAAAAATTACCAATCTCAAGTTTACTAATTTTACTCACCTGAAATTGAATGTGCTTCACAGAGTTGTTGAGGGGTTAAAAGGAGATAATTCACATAAATTCCTTGCACTAGTACATGTCACACATGTTGGGTGTCACATATGTCACACATATGCATACTGTTATCTCAGTGCTTGGTATCCACTAAACATTTAGATAAATATTTGTCGAATAAGATATTTTATGGGTTTATTACCTTTTGAAAACTTTTTTTAGATTTTATTTATTCATTTTTAGAGAGAGAGAGAGTGAGTGAGAGAGGAAAGAGATAGAGAGAATAGGAGGAGGAGCAGGAAGCATCAACTCCCATATGTGCCTTGACCAGGCAAGCCCAGGGTTTTGAACTGGTGACCTCAGCATTCCAGGTCGATGGTTTATCCACTGTGCCACCACATGTCAGGCTATTACCTTGTTTTAAAGTGGCTATTGCCTGAACTGTGGTGGCACAGTGGATAAAGCGTCGACCTGGGAACACTGAGGTAGCCAGTTCAAAACCTGCACTGGTCTGGTCAAGGCACATATGGGAGTTGATGCTTCCAGCTCCTCCCCCCTTTCTCTCTCTCTCTCTCTCTCTCTCTCTCTCTCTCTCACTCTGTGTCTCCTCTCTAAAATGAATAAAAATAAAAAAGAAATTAAAGTGGCTATTAATTTAATTTTAGGTACCAAAATTAGGCATAAAAGTCAGATGGTTTGATTTTACACTTGAATATAGCACTATGCTTGTCATATTTTTTCCATTTATAAATCTGTGAATTTGTGTAACAAACCCAACAGAAATACTAATTTTCAGAGAGAAAGGTCAATACCAGAATGAAATTTGGTATCACACCAGGCTATTGCAGGGTGTCTGTGTGCATAGATATTAGTCTGGGTCCCACTGAAAATGGTGGCTCACTCAAATTGGGAAGGGCAGCATAAATTTAATAAGGGAATGATTTACAAAGTTATGGGAAAAATTTGAAGAAACTAACTATAAATAATATCTCATGAAGTTGCTATTACCCTGCTATTGAAGGTATAAAGAAAGAAAGGCGATATTAGCATTCATATTGGTAACTATATAGAAAGGATATCCTGACAGGAATTTTGACTTAGCAAATTTAAATCAAGAAAAATACCTTAAATTTTCTTCCTTTCTTTTGATTTTATGCTAGTGCAAAACTAGAAAGAAAACTTATATAAAAAATATATGATAATGCCATTGTACACTGACTGGTTAGCTTCTTAAGGCAGAGAGTGTGGTAAAGAATTGAACAAATGGGATCTGTTGAGACAAACAGAGTAGTTCCAGCCTAATGTTTATATTTAAGGGAATGGAATAATAGAAATATTATCATTGTTAAATTCTGCTACTTATGGAAAATATTTTCTTTTCTTCCTTTTGGTAAGTTTTCTTCTCATTTCACACTTGTCCTAGCATAAAAATGAAATGTTGGACTGAATATGGAACATCCTGTATCCTAATCTTTCAAGCATCCCATCAATTCCCTTTTTTTTTCTTATCCTGTTTAGGGAAGATCATGTGCTATTTCAATAAACTTTTCCTCTGTTAATTTTTGAGCTCTTTTTTTCCCCACATCAGTCTTACTCAACTCCAACAAACATTTCTCTACTTACTTCTCAGGCAGCTGATTGTTACTCAGAAAACCACCCAGTTTCACACACTACTGGTGCCCATACAAATTTGTGTTCTCCAAACTCAGATGAGCATATGGTGCCTTTCTGAATACCTTCTTCATAACAATTATTGCACATTACATTTAATTTATTCTAATATCATGGACTACTAAGTGAATTAAAATTGTCCTGCTCTCAGAAGAAAATTAGGTACTTTGAAAAAAATTTGTCACAGAATTCTGATTTTATTCCAGCCTTTCATTAGACTCTATTTGAAGTGGCTCATTTTTATTTGAAGACAGACTAGGAAATTTAAAGGCATATAATGTAAATCCAAGAGAAACCCCTCCATAAAAAAATCATATCTAAATACAAGATATGCAGCCAGTATGATGCTTTTAGGGTGACTTATAGCTTCAAATGCATATATTAAGGAATAAAAAAGAATTATGGGTCAATCACAGGCAATTATAATGCTTTCTTGGCACACTTCATGGGGAAAGCTGCACTCCCCTTAACAGACCTGGCACACATCAGTACAGTGGACTTTTCTCAAGGAAATTCCAGTCAGACTCTCAGTTTTATACCCATTCCCACCTGCCAGATATGTTCCTAGGCATATCTGCGGCCAAGCCCTAAACTATTAATTTGGAGTCCTTCTTATCAGGGCCTATGGCTGAAGCACTTTTCTCTAATTCAATGCCTTTAAACTCTTACTTCTTCCTACTCTTCTTATTCCCACTCATGATTCATAAAAAGACAAAAGCTTTTGGTTCAGGTCTCTCCTCTGCACTGAGACAGTTACCTCTTTTTGCGCTGCATCCATTTTTCCCTCACCTGGTTCCTCATGCCATTTCATGGTGGAAAATGAAACATCAGGGAAGGCAGATCTTCTTTTAATCTCTTGTGTTCACTGTCATAGTAAGTGAATAAAGGCTTGATTAGTACTTTGTCAGTGTTGCTGACCTCATCAGCCACATGAAACACCCATTTACTTGACAATGATCAACTCAATTGTTGTAAAACAAATCACTTGAAAAATCCAACATTCATTTTATGTTAAAAAAATAAATAAAACTTTAGCAAACTTGGAACGAAAGAAAAAATTATCACTCTGATAATAGACATCAGTAAAAATACCACAGCTAATAACATCCTTAGTAAAAGCTTCCCTGGTAAGATATGTCAAATGAAAGGGAGCCAATTCTCTCTACTTCTATTCAATGTTGTATTGATCCTCATCAGTGACATATAAACAAATAAACAAGCAGGCATACAAATTAAAAAAGAGATAACATTGCATTGACTGGCAATAGCATAATTTTATATGAAAAATTCTCTGAAAATTAGCAAAGAATTTTTTAAATAAGTGAAGTTTATAAGTTTCCAGTGTGCAAAATCAGTATACAAAATAGTTATTTTCTTACTGCCTAGCAATCAATGATTGGAAACCAAAACAAAATATTTATAGAAACAACAAACAAATAAAGATTCATAGACACAAACAACAGTATAATGGTTATCAGAAGAAAGGGGTCCTGGGAAACTACTAAAGGGTAAACAGGGTAAAATATATGGTACCAAAGCAGATTTAACTTTGGGCAGAAACACACAATGTGATATACAGATGATGTATAACAGAATTGTAAACTCCAAACCTATATAGTCTTATTAATCAATGTCACATCAATAAATTTAATTAATAAATAAAAAACTAAATTAAAAATAAAAATATATATAACTAAAATAGTTAGAAATAAATTATTTCAAAATATTTAAGATTATTCAATAAAAATCTAAGAAATTAATGAAGATATAAAAATAAAAAATGGATTGACTCAATATTTGCGATTCAGTTTCTACCATTTAATTTATGGACTTAATCTTACACAGATCCCATCTATTTTTTTTTTTTGATAAAAAGTGACAAGCCAATTCTAAAATTTATGTAAAAATGATAAATACAAAAAATAAAACAAGCAATTTTAAAAGAAAATAACAAAGTTGAAGAACACAAGATTATGAGATTTCAAAATTTAGTACAAAATATAGAAATAATATAAAAAATTAATAATTTAGATTTATTCAATATTAAATGTTCTGCTTTTCAAAAACATCAATTGAAAAATAAAAAGGGATATCACAAACTTCAAGAAAATATCTATGATTATGCATATACACATATAACTGATAAATGTGTGAATATACTTGCTAAAAAATTTCCATAAAGAACATATAAAGAACGGACAACTCTATAATAAATAAGACAAAAAACCCAATTAAAATATGGACAAACTGTTTAAACCAGACACTTGAAAATATATATATATATATATATATATATATATATATATATATATATATATATCACACACATAGAAATATATTTAATCTTTTAATCTTATTGGCCAGTAAAAAAGTTTAAACTAAATCTAAAGCAGATAATATTATGCATACATTAAATTGGCTAAAATTTGAACTACCAATTCCAACTTTTGGCAAGGATATAAGCAATTCTTACATACTGCCAGTGGAAATACAAAATGATACAACCACTTTGGAAAAAAGTTTGAAGTTTCTTATTAATTTAAACTTATACTTACCATATGACCCAGCATTTCACTTCTTGATATGTTTTCAGTAGAAATGAATTCATACATCTACATAAAGCCTTTACATGATTGTTCTAGCATTTTATTTGTTATAGTTGCAAAATGTAAACAGCTCAAAGTTTATGAGTAGTTAAACTAATAAACAAATTGTGTTACAGTGTAGGACAAACATAGGTGTACTGTTGTTAGCATATAAACCACAAAGTTTATTCTTGTATTATTATTTATTAACTCTTGGATTATTTTCCATTTATCAACTGTACACCTGTTTGTTACACCCTAATATATTCAAAGAAAAGATTACTTTATGGAATAACTTGGAACAAACCACTGAGGAACACAGAAAATTACAAATATCACAAACATTCTGAGAAAAAGAAGCCAGATTCAAAAAATTAAAATTATCTATTGCATAACTGTATTCACATGAAAATCTAAAAAGCATATATTTAATATGTAGGGACAGAAAGATGATCAGTGGTTGTGTACAGCCATTATTGGGAGGAGTTGATTGACTGTGAAAGGGCGTGAACAAACTTTTCTGGTAGATGGAAATATTCTGTCTGGATTGAAGTGGCATTTACTTGGGAGTACACATATGTTAAAGCATGTATGCTTGAAATGATTATATTCACTATATATAAATTATATCTCAATATACACTGGTACCTTGAGATACGAACAGACCAACAGATTTTTTAAAGATATGAGCTACAACTCGGTCCGTATTTTTGTTTGAGATCCCATGGAAGAGTTGGACCTCACTTTCATCTACCCTATAATAGGTCTACAGATGACCTAGAGCCTCTCAAAATTGTCACAGCTTTCTTTTCTACTATAAAATATTCCTCAGCTTTTGTAAAATATATGTATATATATTTTCTTATTTGCCTCTAATGCATCAAAATTTAAACTCCTTTTGAGCAGTTTTATCACAAAATATTAAATACTATTTTTACATATTTTTAACCTCAAAGAAAATATAATTCACATTATCATCCCTTAATTGTTTATTCAATACAAACAGTAATGTTATTTCTGAGCTATCTGAATTTTTGGCTCATAGTCAAAAAGGACAAATCAAATATCAACATTGTCTCACCAAATCTATCATAGAAAATTTACATGCAACACAGAGATGAATCTTTTACTTAGAAATAAAAAACAATCTTAATTGTCTCTCTTCTATGTAATATCAGATTAATTTTTCCCACATCTTTGGTATATTTTAAGATTGTAGAGAGTTATACAAATTAGTGGCCAGCCTACTTGTTACCTATGAGTCATCTTATTGAACTTTGGACTAATTATTTCTAACTTTTCATTGGCCAGATCAGAAGAAAACACCCCCAACACTGCATTCCAATGGTAAAGACAAAAGAAAAAAAGCTTTAAATGATTTAATCAAACAAGATTTAGCTTTATAATAACCATTAAACATATGCTCATACTTAATTTTATTTTTATTCATAATAAAACTTCTAATCCAAACACTGCATTTTGGCATGTGTCTGTTAGTCTTTGAAAACCCATTCCCATAGACAGCTTAATGACCAAAGTAGCTATTTCCTCACAATAGAGAATGCAGTATGTTCCTATTTTGAAACAGAGTGCAAAAATTCCTAACTGGGTTTTCAGTCTTTGTTAAATTAAAGGACATCACTTGTTTGATTCAGTTTTGTATTAAGTAGATTAAAGAAAAAATCTTAGTTTCAATTTTGAAAATAAACTGTTTCATTTAATTTGGCAAGAGAAATATTTGTTCAAATAGGCATAATAATTAACTCCACAGAAACTGTGGGAACATTTTTAAACTATCCAATGTTTATAAAGTTTTAAACATATATTAATTATTCATTTAGAAAATTTTATAGTAACACTTGGCTTAAATAATTCAAGGAGTTATTTTTTTCCTTTTCTTTCTTTTTTTTTTATTGACATTGACCCCATTCCAGAAACAGAGAAAGTATGTTGGGGTGCAATATTCTGCAATTTCAAACATTCATAGCTGAGGTATCAACCTTTATTCATATATTTTAATACAACTTACTATTTATTATTATTTAAAAACATACAAAGTGTAAAAAGATAATAAGCATCACTTATTATGCAACAGCCTCCCTAAAACAAACAACTCTGTTAGTATTATAGTAGATTTTTTTCAAATTATTTGCATGAACATTGTTTAATTAAGTTGAGATTTTACTATATATTCAATTTTATTGATTTTTTATCTTATAAACATGTCTCCTTATCATTAAAACAAACTATAAATATTTAAAAATCATACCTGAAAAATTATTGCAAAATAGCACAAAGCTCCCAAATACCTTGCAGCCAGTTTTTCCTATTATTACCATTTTATATTTGAATAGTACATATTACAATTCATAAAACACTATTGATACAGTATTATTAACTGAAGTCTATACTTTGTTCAGATTTATTTAACTTTTACCTGATGTACTTTTCCTGTTTCAATATCCATCTGGGATAGCATATTATTTTTAGTCATTATGTCTCCTAAGGATCCTTTAGTTATGAGTTTCTCAGATTTTCTTGTTTTTGATGACTTATGTATAAAGAATACTTGTCAAGTGTTTTGTAGAATGTCTGTAAATTGAAATCTGTCTTATGCTTCTCTCATTATTAGACTGGGATGATGTGATTTTGGGAAGGAAACCATCAAAGATTTTATTTTCATCATCTCATATCAATAATTCATACTGTGAACATGATTTATAATCCATTTTGAAAAACAAAATTAAGTCTTAAAGTTTCTATTTACTTATTTCAGGTTTACTGATTCTTCAATCATGTCCAGTCTGCTAATCAGCTTATCAAAGACCTTATTTTATTTTTATTACTGTGTTCTTTTTTGTTTTTTTTTTCTTTTGCCCAACAAATATAGATTATTTTCCTACATAGTAGTAAAAAATTATCTAAATTGACTTTATTAAGCCATTTCTGAATGGCCAGCATCCCATCTGGAACTAGAAGGGTGCTCCCAAAATTTGTATAAAATGGAAGGTTTTTCTAGGAAGAAAGGTAGGTCAAGATTGCAATTAACACCAAAAAAAGATTAGTTTTAGACCAGGACAATTTTTTTTCTTGTTTTGGTTGTGAGGAGGGATATCACCAATTTCTATCATGCAGACTGCCTCTTCTTTCTATGGGAGGCAGAGAGGACTCACATGACCTTACTGGTGCTTAGGAGGAAAATTGCAGACTGGTTGAATAAGATTATATTTCTGGAAGAGGTGAAGCAGCAATTACTTCTGGTATTTAATCTAGGTGTAGTGTCATGAGCTTCAGAACAAGTAACAATATCAGCATGTGGGTTTTTTTAATGTTTTATTTATTTATTTATTTATTTATTTACAGGGACAGAGAGAGAGTCAGAGAGGTACAGATAGGGACAGATAGACAGGAACAGAGAGAAATGAGAAGCATCAATCATCAGTTCTTCGTTGCCGTTGCGACACCATAGTTGTTCATTGATTGCTTTCTCACATGTGCCTTGACCACGGGCCTTCAGCAGACCAAGCCACCACCTGCTGGAGCCAGCAACCTTGGGTCCAAGCTGGCGAGCTTTTGCTCAAGCCAGATAGGCCTGTGCTCAAACTGGTGACCTCGGGGTCTTGAACCTGGGTCTTCCGCATCCTAGTCCGACACTCTATCCACTGTGCCACCGCCTGGTCAGGGTTTTGTTTGTTTGTTTGTTTGTTTTTTACAGGGACAGAGAGAGTCAGAGAGAGGGATAAATAGAGACAGACAGACAGGAACGGAGAGAGATGAGAAGCATCAATCATAGTTTTTTGTTGCCATTGTGACACCTTAGTTGTTCATTGATTGCTTTCTCACATGTGCCTTGACCACAGGCCTTCAGCAGACCAAGCAACCCCTTGCTGGAGCCAGCGACCTTGGGTCCAAGCTGGCGAGCTTTAGCTAAAGCCAGATGGGCCTGCACTCAAGCTGACGACCTTGGAGTCTCAAACCTGGGTCTTCCACATCCCAGTCCTACGCTCTATCCACTACGCCACCACGTGGTCACATAGTATGTGGTTTTCTCATTAACACTGTTGATGTTAAAACCTTAATCACTTGTTATCAAGTTTAGCCACTGTAAAGTTACTCCTTCCCTTCTCCTTTCCAAACTGTACTCTTTGGAAGGAAATCACATATGCAGCTACCATTTAAGGTTTAGAGACTTATGTTTCATCTCCTTAGGAGAGTAGAATATATGATCATATGATTTTTCTTCTAAAAATATTGCTATGGTCTGACCTGTGGTGGCACAGCGGATAAAATCACAATCTGGAATGCTGAGGTATTTGGTTCAAAACCCCAGGCTTGTCCAGTTAATACACAAGGAAGAAGCAGCTATAAGTTCCTTCCCTCTTCTCTCCCCCTTTCTCCTTCTCCTTTATCTAAACATCAATAAACAAAAACAATCTGATAAATATTTATATGAGTGATTACAGTGTTTTATTTTTTCTATAAATTCTTGAATTCCATGTGCTCATATAATATTAAGGATTTTTCTATGTCCACAGGAGATACTTTGTTATTATGTCTTGTAATTGTTTAATCTGGTTCTGATGTTATTTAATGGTATGAGAGTAATATTGGCCTGATAGAATGAGTTAAGAAGTGTTTTTTTCCTTCTTTCTTCTGAAAGAGATTGTGGAATGTGGATATTATACTTTTTCTTTAAATATTTGGTAGAATCCAGCAGTGAAACAGCGTGAGTCTAGTGTTTTCTCTTTAGTACGGTTATTGAGTATTGATTTCATTTCTTTAGTAGATGCCGGGAACTCACATTATACATATTTTCTCCTTGTATGACTTTTGTTTTGTTTTTGTCTTCCTTTCCATTTGCATTTAAGTCAAATTTTTCTATTTACTTATTTTAAACTTACTGATTCTTCAATCATGTCTAGACTGCAATAAGCTTATCAAAGACCTTATTTCATTTTCATTACTGTGCTTTCTTTTTTTTTTTATGCCAAACAAGCATAGATTCATTTTTTTTCATAGCAGTCAAAAATAATGGTAGATGTGTAATTAGAAATAAAGGTATGATTAGGTATGTTCTCAGGAAGACTGTTTACCAGTCAATTCTCTTTCAAATTTTATGTGTATCAATTGGTTTTAGTCCCAAGAAATACCATAAAGAACTAGCTCAAGTAAATAGCTTCCTTTTTAACTTTTCTATTCTCAGACCACAGCATCTTCAGGGAATTAGAATGCGTTGATAACTGAGCTTCAGCTTGATCCAATACTAACAGATAAAAAGAACCTGACATTGCAGATACTTCTTTCTTCGTGCCCTACAGAATAGAGAAGCTCCTTGCTGGCAGGTATGCACTCTTATTTTTCTCTGTATCTCCAGTACTTTGCACATTTTCTGGCAGCACATAGTAGATTATAATTTTTTGTTGAACTGAGCAAAACAGTCTTGATGTGGCTTCTTCTTTAGATACATAGGTGTAGAACTTCTGTTTAGCTAGATCCCAAGAAGTTCTGCATGATGTTGTTCTGTAGTTTAGTTGATGTTGTTGTGCTAGGTTCGCAGTACAGTGATTACCTATACTGCCATCTTGATTGGAAGTTCCTATTAATGTGTTTTTATTTCTATCATTTCCTTACAATATTTTCTTAGAATTTCCATCTATTTAATAACATTATACATCCCTCTCCCACACATTGTCTACCTTTTCATTACAGCTTTTTACATATTAATTATAATATTTTAAAATTCCTGTGTGATAATACAAGTGTTATACTGGAGTCTAGTTCTGGTGTTTGCTTTGTTTCTTCCCACTGTACATTTTTCTAATTTGGCTACAAGTAGTGCCACATTTAATGTTTTTAGTAGCTGTACCTCCTAGGGACTTCAAAATCCTTTAGTGTCCTTATATTCTTCAGAAGTGAAAAGCAGGGAGGCAGAGAGACTGACTCCTGCATGCAACCAGATGAGATTACTCTGTGCATTTACTTTAAAAAAAATTATAATACTGAAGTTATTTTCCTCCAGGATTCAATCTGTAGATGCATCTCAAAAAAAAACATATGGATTAATTTGTGCTTTTTTCAAGTTTCTTCAAAATCAAAATTTTACAGTATTGAGAGACAGTAAGGAGCTCTCAATACTATGAGTATTATATAATCTTTTTAATCATTTAAAATATTTACTGTTATTTTTCCTTGGAGATTGATGTAAGATGTGATCCATATATAATCAAGGAGATTACAATATAGAAGACAGAATTGTTAGGAGCTAAGAATGGTCAGGAAATGTTTAATTGAAGAGGTGGGCTTGCCCTGAATTATAGTGCATGATTTTTTAGGAAGCACAAAAATATGGGAGAATCTAAGACCAGGGACTGATAATAAAAAATAAAAATGTGAAATAACAAACCATTGTCAGAGAATTGCAAGTGATGTGACAGAGAGTAAAGTATAATGGTAGTAACAGTGAGAAATAAGGTAGTAAGGCAATGGTTCTACTAATTGTATTTCACTATTAAACTGAGATAAACTTACTCATCAGAAAAGACGTAACTTTCTGTAGATATTATGTCCATCCATGAATTCATGTTTATAGAGTATGTCTTATGTTATGCTATGATATTTACTTTTTGCCTGATATACACTAGAAGATAAGAGTGATCTAGATGGGACTTAATACACAAATAGGACCAGATACACTAAAACACATAAGTGGAGTAAGTATGACCAGGGCTTGTATGATGTTATCTACATCCAGTCACAGTAGCACTAGCATTCACCAACATTATCTCGTAGGTTACTGACTGCTTCTTGTGAGACTGGGAACCTGATGCTGCCTTGTTACTACTGTCTCTGTTATAGATAGCATTTGCCTTATTGCAATTCATTGGTTGGGCTGTCTTCCATTCTTGATTACTCCTAATACATTCTCCCTGATCTTTAAGCAAATACATTCCCCCTGATCTTTAAGCAAAGAGTACTGCTCTCTTCTCCGTATTATTTTATCTCAAGTACAGACATAAAGCCATTCCTCTTTTCTGAGAGCAGAGCCAATAGTAGGCTGTAACTTTAATCAGAGTTTAATAAAAGGATAAGAAAAATGAATGGAAATTATAGCATAGAAAGTAAAGTAAAACTTTTGGTCAAGCCTGGAGTTTCTTAACCAGTGTCAATTAATCCCTTCCTAACAATTCTAGAACTGTTTTAAACATCTAGAGGGCTTAGAATCTAGACTACATTCATTCTCTTGTTCAGGTGGAAAAAAAATATTTTAGTTTGTATAATATTCCTATTGTGAAAAATAATTCATTATGCTAGGATTAATCTTTATAGGTTGATTGATATTGGGAAAATAAAATTTTAGGGTGTGTGATAGATAACCTCCAAAGAAAAAAATAATCAATTTTTTTCCTGGGGGTGGGGTGAAAGGGAAGATATTAATCAAAGAGTACAAACTTTCAGTTATAAGACATAAAGTTTTAGAGACTGAATGTACAGCATGGTGACTATAGTAAATAATATTATATTGTATACTTGAAGTTGTCTTTAAAAAGGTAACTATAGGATATAATGCATATGTTAATTAGTTTGATTGTGGGTATCATTTCACAATTTGTACATATATCAAAACATCACATTGTATACCTTAAATATACTAGTAGTTTCCCTTTTCCATGGTTTTATTTCCTATAGTTTTAAATTAACTATAGTCAACCATAGTCTGAAAACAATAAAGAAAAATTCCAAGGTAAACAATTCCCAGGTTTTAAATTGTATGCAGTTTTGAGTGGCATAATAAAATATTGTGCTGCCTGCTCCACCCCCCACTCTGGGATGTGAATCATCCCTATGACCTACTGTTTACCCTCTCCACTCAATAGTCATTTAGTAGCCATCAACATTAGTGGATTGACTTCGGTAATATTGCAGTGCTTGTGTTCAACTAATCCTTATTAATCATAGCCCCAAAGCACAAAGGTAGTGATGCTGGCAATTCAGATATGCTAAAAAGAAGCTGAAAAATACTTCCTTTAAGTCAAAAGGTGAAAATTCTCAATTAAAAAATAAAATAAAAAATTATAAGCTGAGGTTGTTAAAATCCACAGTAAGAACAAATCTGAGAAATTATGGAGAAGAAAGAAAGAAATTTGTGCTACTTTTGCTGTCACACCCTAAAATGCAAAAGTGACAGTTACAGTCCATAAGTGATTGGTTAAGAAGAAAATGACATTAAATTTGTCGATGGAAGATATGAATAAAAAACATATCACTATGGTTCCATGTAGTCATGGTTTCAGGCATCCATGGGGATTATTTAAATGAATCTATCATGAATAAGGTGATATTATTATAACCACAGGTTTTATTTGTACAAACAAATAAATTAAAAAATATTAAATCAATTTCTTCTTTACTTATTTGTGCACACATGTAGAAGAGAAGTCCATTTCTCCCCTCTTTCCACTCTTAATCTGGGCTGGCCTGTGACTCACCTTGATTAATACAATATGCCATAAATACCCTATTAATTCCCGGCCTACTATTCATGAAAGAGACCTTGAAGCCAGTGTCCAGAGTTTTCAGCTATAATCCCAACTGAAATGAGTGATAAAGTCACTGTTATGGACTGAATAGCCCCTCATCCTCTTTCCCCAAAATTTATATGTTAAAGTTCTAACATCCAGGGTGACTATATTTAGAAATGTAGCCTTCACAGTGGTAACTAAGATTAAATGAGGTCGTAAGGGTAGAAATGTAATCCAATAAAGCCCATACCCTTGTAAAAGGAAGACACCAGAGATGCATAAGGATAAAGAAAAGGTCATGTGAGAACACTGAGAGGGCAACTGTCTGCAAATCAGAGACAATCAGTGATACAAAGGGGCCAGCATCTTTTTTTCTTTCTTTCTTATTTTTTGTGACAGAGAGAGAGGGAGTCAGAGAGACAAATAGAGACAGATCAATAGGAAGGAAGAGTGATAAAAAGCATCAATTCTTTGTTGTGGCCCCTTCGATGTTCATTGATTGCTTTCTCATATGTGCTTTGACTTGGGGGCTACAGCAGACTGAGTGACCTCTTGCTTGAGCCAGCGACATTGGGCTCAAGCTGGTGAGCTTTGCTCAAACCAGATGAACCCACACTCAAGCTGATGACCTCAATGACTTGAACCGGGGTCCTCCATGTCCCAGTCTGATGCCCTATCCACTGTGCCACCACCTGGTCAGGCTGCTGACATCTTTTCATTATTATTATTATTATTGATTTTAGAGAGAGAGAAAGGGAGAGTGAGAGATATAGAAACGATTTATTTCTGTACATGCCCCGACTGGGAATTGAACCCGCAACCCTTGTGCATAGGAACAATGCTCTAACCAACTGAGCTATCAAGCCGGGGCAAAGTGCTGCCATCTTGATATTGGACTTCCAGCCTTCCGCACTGTGAAAACTAAATAAACCTACTTAGTAGTATTTTCTTTTTATGGCAGATCTAGTGCACTAAAATACCTACCTTGGAAGTTATATCCCCAGCAGACATCATGGAGAGCAGATAAACTACCCAGCTGTGCCATTCCCAGGTGGTGGAATCAGGAAAAATAAAAATTAATTGTGCATTAAGGTCCTAAATTTTGGAGTAGTTTCTTATATAAGTGAAACAAAAGACAGCCTACTTTATTGATAAAATGTTTATTGATAAAATGACACAGACTGATATTCTTTTACATGTATAGTCACCAAAGTCTGGGCAATTTGGTGCTGTTCTTGAATACCTTATACATCCTTTTACTCCCAGACTTTCCCATAGTCATGCCCTGTTCCAATAACCATATTTGACAATATGATAAATTGTACTAATGGTCCTTAATATATATCATCCTTGCAACTTTTGGAGAAATAGTGACTTTTAAAATAGGGTAAAGTATCAAAGAACTATAAAATATTATTTGCTATTTATGATTTTGTTATTGAATTTAGTAAATAAAATTGGTACAAACTTTTCTTCTGGGGGCTAATATTAATTATTGTATTATCAACATAATATAACATCATAAAATGAATTTAGAGTTTTCCCAATATTTTCTGTACTAAGGAACAAATTAAAAAGTACATTAAATATACATTTCCTGAATATTACAGAGAGACCTTTAACTGACTTTTCAATTAAGTTGATGACTTTTTTACATTTCTTGAATCAATAACAGTAATATTTATTTTCCCAGAAACATTTATTTCACATTGATTTTCAAATCAGTTTGCATAAACTGTGTGGGCTGTTTTCGTTGATTTTCAATCATACCTGCAATATGTCTGTTTTCTGTCTTCTTTCTTTTTTTGCCGTTTTTCAACTTAATTGAGAAAATCTTAAAATATAACTGAATATGTTTAAAATATACAAGATAATGATTTAATATACATCGTGGAATGATTGCAAAGATTAAGATAATTAACACATCCATCACCTCACATTGTTAACTTTCACATGTTTTGTATGTTGAGAATACTTAAGACCCATTCACCCACTTTCAGGTAAACAGTTTTACATTATAAACTGTAGTTGTCATGCTGTGTACATTAGATCCTCAGAACTTATTTTTTTTATAATTGGAAGTGTGTACCCTTTGGTGCCTACATTTCTTTTCTTTCTCTCTACTTTACCCCTTCCAATCAGGCTCTGGTGATTCTATTCTCTGTTTCTATAAAATTGGCTTTCCATAAAATAAAAAAAAAAAGAGAGAGAATCATCAAGTATTTATCTTTCTCTGTTTGGCTTATTTCACCTAGCATATTTCTTTCTAGGTTCATCCATGTTGTCACAAATGACAGAATGTGGCTGAATAATATTTTTATATATGTATCTTATATATTCATTATCCATTCATCTGTCAAAGGACACTTATATTGCTTCCATGTCTTGGCTATTGTGAATAATTCTGCAATGAGGAAGGGAACGATGGCCCACACTCAATATGAGATTTGAACTCAGCTATTGCTCTGAAGATTCTCATTTTCCAGGGCAATCTCTTCTAGTAAGCAGAGTAAAATTAACTGTCAAAGCAGAGGTGCTTTCCAATCCTCATGTAATTGAATTTATTATCTGGAGAATATTCTATTTGTAAAATTTTAAATTTCTTAGTTCTGTAAAATGCCAAATGTGAACTACAAGAAGCAGAATATAATGTAGCATCCAAGGACACAGGGGTTAAAATTATCTTTTCATCAAGCAGGACAACACTGATCAGCAAACAGCCACAACAGATCAGTCAGATTTGGCTCCTAAAAGGGTGTCTCCTGATAAAAATCAGTGTCACAAGATTATTCTTAATTTGTGCTCACTTGTGGTAATAACCTAAATATAATTAATTAAAATTATGTTTTAGATTTTGCTAGCTTCAATGTGTTTATAATGCAGCCCTCTTAGCAAACAAAATGTGACATTTATATAAAATTTAAAAGACATACGATGAAAACAGATATTTCTTAATAAAAGAGATATTAAATCCAAATAGTTTTATTCAAGTTTACCAAACAAGATCAAAAGTGTTAGACTCAAGACAATGTAAAAGGGACAGTTGACATTAATGCAAATATTGATGAATTGTTAACCAATAGAAAGAGTATATATTAGATTAAGCTGGAATGAGGCTATAATTGCACCATTTATCAGTAGCCTGACAATAGGTGAATTAATAAACTTAATTTCTCTATTTATAAAATTGTAATATCGATCTCCCAGTCTTATTAAATGGTTTATTTAAATTATGTACATCTATATTATCCTCAAAATAAATAAAAAATAGAAAGTTTTTCAATGAAATGAAAGCAAGGCAGGTAATATTGGTTAAAAAAGTATAAAATTTACCAGGAATAGAAAAGGCTTATCTTCACTAATCAGATATAAACTGGGCCTGATGTTAAATTAGCTAAACATCTTAAAAAAGAATGCTGAAAACATGCCCTACCAGGAGACCAGGTGGTGGTGCAGTGGATAGATCATTGACCTGGAAAGCTGAAGACCCTGTGTCACAGTAAGTAGAACCCAAGCTCTATGTTGATCAGGTATCCCTGATTAGACTTCCATGTGCAGTGGGACACTCATGCTTATCAGCAGGGCTGGCAGCCTCTTGGAGACTACTCTTGAGGCGGCAGCTATGAGGATGCTACTGATCAGGGCCGACACTAACTGCCACCGGAGGAAAAACACAACTGACACACAAATTAATTGCAAGAATCACACAGGCAGTTTATCACAAATCCTTTTGGTGTGCCTGGGTACAGCTTAAGGGGGGCCCATCGGCGTGCTCCTCTCTTTGGTCAGAGCTCAGAGCAGTGTGGAGACAGTCCACGTTCATGTTGGAGACTGGGCAACTACCTCAGCAGGGGGCCCCTCAGCTTTAGTATCTTTTCTGGCCAATGACTTCTAGCGGGTGTCAGTCTATAGGATTATCACCTCATACCACCATTTTGGGAGTTCCTCACAGAGAACCCCTTTTATGTTACTCTACTGAAATGTAACATCAAACCACTTTTTAAGATGTTTCTAGGGAAGCTTCTTGTTTATGTTTACTTACAAAGTTATGACATCAAGCCACTTCTTATCTATGTATAACTTCACACACACACTAACTAGGCCCTGCTCAAAAGTCAGAGTTGTTTATCACATTTGCACACACTATACTAATTCCTATCCAGATGGCATAACTTTATTTAATTTCCTTAATTAATTTTAATATTATATCTTAATTACTTATATATATATTTCATATATTTTAGTATTTCTATATATTTAATTACTATAACATTATATTATATTACTACAATACCCAGGTTCAAAACCTCAGGATTCAAGCTTGAACATAGGCTCATTCGGTTTGAGCACAGGCTCACCGGCGTGAGTGCGGGATCACTGGCTTGAGTGTGGGATATGTATAAGCCCAAAGAACTCTGGTTTGAAGCCCAAGGTCTCTGGTTTGAGCCTAAGGTCACTGACTTGATCAAAGGGTCATTGGTTTGGCTGGAGCCTCCCTGGTCAAGGCACAGATAAAAAAGCAATCAATGAACAACTAATGTGCCATAACTATGAGTTGATGTTTTTCATCTCCCTTCCTGTGTGTCTGTCGCTGTCTATCCCTCTTTTTCTATCTCTCCTTTGCTAGTGTGTGTGTGTGTGTGTGTGTGTGTGTGTGTGTGTTGAAAACAGATGAAAAAATTTTGTTTCATGCATAAGAATCTCCTGCTACCCATACCATTATATGATGGTGATAAGAAACAATGAAATTAAAGCCTAACTTGAGTGTGGTATCTGGTGACTGGGAAATTATGACTATGAAACCAGGTTGTGTGAAGCATCAGAAGAGAAGATGAAGCAGAACTCAGAAGGTGACTGAATATTTCTTTCTCATGTAAATAGATTCTTTCACAGAAATGAAATGAACAATGCCTGAATGGGTCAGGTAGCTCTCCTTTGGACAAAGGGTCTCAAATGGAGTGAAACTGAAGGTGGTTGATGTTCACAAGTTATTATGTGATTGGAAGTTCCTCATATTGGGTAATGTACAGTTTCTGAAGATATATGCAAGGACCCTGATATCTGGAGAATGACTGGGAAACAATAACCCCTATTGTCAATATTGATTTGCTGCTAATTATTTGGGGCCTTGAGGTTTCCAGTTTTTGGACCAGATAGTAATGCCTAAGGTTTAGGTTAAATGCCCAAAGAACGTTTCTTACTCCTCTACCTGTTACTGGTGACTTAAAGTCTGTGGCTTCCAAATTGATGATAATGTGGTAGGAATAATTAATATAAATTTTAAAAAACATCCTGCCTGACCTGTGGTAGCGCAGTGGATAAAGCATCAACATAGAACACTGAGGTCTCCGGTTTGAAACCCTGCACTTGTCTGGTCAAGGCACTTATGGGAGTTGATGCTTCCTGCTCCTCCCTCCTTTCTTTCTCTCTCTCTCTCTCTCTCTCTCTCTCTCTCTCCCATTCTCTTCTCTAAAATTAATAAAAATAATAGTAATAAAAAATCCCTCAGGTATCTGGCAACATATATCAAAGAGTAGGTCAACTTAAAATAAGACTAATGATTATTGAAAAATTATGTAAAAATATTAATATGTCTTTTCATATATTTACATACACAAATAAAATCCCCATAGTTATTTATTAAATAAGACAAAATAATTGATCAATATCATTAAAAAAATGGATTAGTATTGTGGGATACCTGCAGCACAAGTTGAAATATGTGTGAGTCATTATAAGAGTTTGTTTTCATAAATGGGAATATTTACTGTAATTAATAAAATTCACCTTACAAAGGAAATGAAATACAGTTAAAAATGACATATCAACAAAAGCTTGCTCAAGAATTGAGTGTGGAATGTAGAATTTCAACAAAAGTAAAGTATTTCTGCTTTGCTACATTAATTGGTCCAAGCACAGCAGTCTCCAAATTCTAAATTAAACAAATACTTTTGGCCTGTTCATTGTAGCAGTAAATTACATAATGCACTATAAATTATAGTTTAAAAGACATTTTTTCTTTTGAAAGTGTAATACAAGTTCAGCAAGGATAAGAGAGGCAATCAACATCCTACTGTTTCCTCTTTGCAGAAGAAATATGCTTAGAACAGTTAGCAAAGTATATGGATCTCATTGGCATCTAATGGCCCAACCACCTGCTATTTGACAATTTTATGTTCCTGTAATTTTCTGGAGTTTCTGATGTATTTTAGTAACTTTTCATCTTAATGTAACATACCAGTTCTAAAAAATCTCCTTCAGGTTTGTATCTGGGAGTATTAATATTGCACTATTCTTTTACCAGCTACTTTTCTTGTGTCCCATTCATTTGAGAAGAGTAGTTAACATTATCAGTACTCCAAGTGGGAATGAAGGTTAGAAACTATAAATTCAAATAGCCTCTAATCCAATTAGAAACTTGTAAAATGAATTCTGATGAGAATGTCCAGGCTCTACAACATGCAATGTTACAAAAACTTTATGCAAAGAATTTCCTCAGATAAAGTATTAAAGAGTAACATAAATTCACTGTTGTATAAACCTTGATAAAACATGTTGTCTCTGTTCAAATAACAAATCAATGTATATTATGCTCTGTGCTATAAATTACATATTCTACTTAGTAACTTTTATCACAAGCAATAAAAAAGACACATATTGCTATTCTTCACTAGGACAAAAAATATGAGAAAGCTATCAAGACGAGATCACGATAAGCATTGCTAGCTGAAGACTGGACCTTAACCTAAAATAGAAAGATATAAATATAATCGGAAATTGTAAATGCAAAGGTTATTATAACAAATTTTTTAAATGTATATATGCTGCCCTTTCTTTTCTTGACTTCTTTAAAAGAATTAAAATTATATTAAGTGACAATTGTAATGATATAGTGTATTATAATATAAATAGATGTTATATGTACTATAATAAAACAAAAATGTGGATAAGGTAATAGAGCTTTATAAGAGTCATATTTCTATGTTTCATTGGAATAAAGATGATATAAATCAAAAATAAAATCTGATAACCTATAATGTATATTCCTAGCCATAGAGCAATCATCAAGAAATAACTAAAATATATAGTAAAAAAGATTAAGAAATTAAAATAATTCATTTATAAAATATTTTATTAATGTGAAAGATCCCCAAAACAACATAAAAGAACAAAGAAACAAACAGTAAGATATAATTTAAAATTCAGTTATATCACTAATAGTATTAAATGTAAATAAATAAGCAATTCTATGAAAAAATCAGAGATAGATTGGATTAAAAGAACATACACAAACATAAGATTCCAATATATTCTATTCAAATACATTTCTATTTAAACATACAAGCAGATTGCCCTGGCCAGATGGCTCAGTTAGTGTCATCCTGAAGCACAGAGGTTGCCATTTGGATACCCAGTCAGGGCACATACAGGAACAGATCAATATTCCTGTTTCTCTCTTCCTCTCTCCTTTCTTTCTCTCTCTCTGTGGAGGAACAGTACATTAAAAAATATGAATTTGAGCCTGACCAGGTGGTGGCGCAGTGGATAGAGCATCAGACTGGGAGTGGAGGGGCCCAGGTTCGAGACCCCGAGGTTGCCAGCTTGAAAGCGGGCTCATCTGGTTTGAGCAAAAGCTCACTAGCTTGAGTCCGAGGTCGATGCCTCGAGCAAGGAGTTACTCGGTCTACTGAAGGTCCGTGGTCAAGGCACATAATGAGAAAGCTATCAATGAACAACTAAGGTGTCAAAATGAAAAACTGATGATTGATGCTTCTCATTTTTCTCCGTTCCTCTCTCTCTCTCTCTCTCTCTCTCTCTCTCTCTCTCTCTGTGTGTGTGTGTGTGTGTGTGTGTGTTTGTGTGTGTATGAATTTGAACTCAATTGAACATGAGCAATAAGGGTCACAAAAAATGGTTACAGGAATGATTGAGTCATTTACTCAGGGTGGAAAAGTCGTTCTTCTTTTCCCGAAATTGCTCGGGTGAGCAGTTTCCCCTGAAGCCAGGGAGGATGTTCTTATCATTTGACTGCTGACCTAGTTAATTTTTCCTAAATGTGGTGATCCTTCTTTATTCCTAGAGGTTATATATAAAGGACCCTCATGTAATAGCTACCAGCCAAAATTGTTCCATTAAATAAGTAGGGTCCCAGACTGCCCCTAAAGCTCTAGAGATCTTTTCCTTGTCGATGTGCACAGTGACGGACCAACTTTGGAGCCCAAGCTGCCACTTCCCAGTCTGGTGATGTGTTCCTCCATGGTTTGGTGAGATTTATGCATACTCATAATTCTCTTTTTCTTAGTCTATTGTTTTAAGTAGCTATTACTCTAGAGCCCAGGTTGATATTTCCCGTCTGGTGATGTGTAACTTATTGTTGTATGGATTTTTCTAAGCTTTTCCTTTATTCTACTTTAGATTTCAAAAAAGTTTTTTAATTTTTATTTTTTTATATTTTTATAATGCAGGGAGGCAGAGAGACGAACTCCTGTATGTTCCCTGATGGGGACCCACCCAGCAAGACCCTATGGAACGATGCTCTGCCTATCTATGACTGTTGCTCCATTGCTCAGCAACCAAGCTATTTTAGCTCCTGAGGTGGTCATGGAGCTATCCTTAGTGCCTGGGGACAACATTCTTCAACTGAGCCATGGCTGTGCGAGAGAGAGAGGGATGGAGAAGCAAATGGTTGCTTCTCCTGTGTGACCTGACTGGGAATAGAACCTGGGACATCCACACACCAGGCTGACACTCTACCACTGAGCCAACCAGCTCAGTGGTAGAGTGTTTACATAAGTTCAAACCCCTTTTGATTTTGCCTTGATTATTTTTTATTGTTATTAGTTACAATAAATGTTCTCCTAAAGTTCTACTTTAGTTTACATAAGTTCAAACCCCTTTTGATTTTGCCTTGATTATTTTTTATTGTTATTAGTTACAATAAATGTTCTCCTAAAATCCATCCATGAGTGTACCACACCTCCTGCACAGCACACTCTCTAATATCACTAAATAAAATAAAATTGCAAGAAAGATACAAGTATGTTAAAAATAAAAGGATGAATTAATTATGCCATGCAAACTCAACCATGAGATTGAGTAATTATGCTAGTATCAGGAAAATAAGCTTTAGAACAAATAAATGTTAATAAAAGGGAACATATTATGATAATAATTAGATTAATTCACCAGCAATATTTAACAAATATAAATATTATATAATTATTTATACTGATAAATATTATAAACAATTAATAATTATAAATAATAAACTATTATAAGCAAGCACCTACTAACAGTGCCCAAAAATACATGAAGCAAAAATTGACCAAAGAATATTGACAGAATTTAAAAAAGACTTATATAATTCAATAATAATAGCTTGCTCAAGATTCTAATACCCTATTTTCAATAATGGATAAAACAACTACATAAAAAGCAAATGGAATATTTGAACAAAGTAATGAAAAGAGGTAAGATATAATTGTAGACCTGACAGTTTTTTATACAACACTCAACAAAAGAACAGCCTAATATAAATTCTTCTCAAGTATATATGAAACATTCTCCATAATAGACTGTATTTTCCAGAATAAACTGTATGGTAGGCTATAAAATGTAAAAAAATTAGATTAAAATCATATCAAAAAAGAAAAAAATTAGATTAAAATTATATAAAGCATATTATTTGATCACCATGAAATAAAATACGAGATCAGTCACAAAATTAACTTTGGAAAATTTACAAATATGTTGAAAGCAAACACTATATTTTCAATAACAAAAGAGTCAAAAAAGAAATCACAAAACCCATTCGAAATGAATAAAAATGTAGATAAATACAATATATAAGATAAATATAATAAACATATCTAAAGCATCTAAACATATCCACTGCATTTAAAGCAGTGGTTAGAGGTGTACTTTTAAGTGTAAATGCCTATATTGAAAAGATCTCAAATCAGTCAACTAATCTTCTAGCCTAGTACATTGGAGAAAATAGTGTAAATACAAAACAGCAGAAGAAAGGAAATTATAAACATTTGAGTGAAATTAATTAAAGTAGTAAAACATTAGAGAACATCACTGAAACCAAAAATTCAATCTTTGAAAAGATCTGAAATTAATAAATTTATCTAGACTAACCTAATGTGAAGGATAGCAATAGTCACTAATGAAGGACAGCTTGGAGCAGCAAGGTAACAATGTCTCAAGAATTCTGTTGCAGGTTCAATAGTTTCAAGGCCAGAAGGCAGTAATCAGAAGTCCTTTTTCTGGAAAACCCTTATGTGAATGAGAAACCCATGAATGAGGGCAAAATTTTATAAATTTTGTTGGTAGGAGATTTTGACATAATGATTCAGATATAAATTTTTTAAGTTATATTTTTAGTAAATATATATTATGGAATAAACTAAGTAGAAATTTTGCTAGTGTAATAGGTACAAGTATTAACATAAATTTAAGTACCATTAAGTAGTATAAAAGGGAAATTTTTTTTCATTAAATATAGAAGTTGTTATGAATCCAGCAAAATACTAGTAAATACATACTCTTTTCCAACATGCAGAAGAAATCTTTCCCCATTTGCTCACAAGTCTCACAGTGAGCAAGAGAAAATTGCTTTAGAATACCACAAGTATCCCACAAACTTGAATTTACTTTTTCATTCATTTGATTTTTTTTATTTGAATTAATTGTGATGACACTTGTTAACAAAATTATACAGGCTTCAGTTGCACAATTCCGCAACACATCATCTGTACACTGTATTATTGTGTGTTTACCACCCTAAGTCAAGTTTCCTTCCATCACCAGTTATCCCCCTATATCTTCCTCCCTTCTCACATCCCCTTCCTCTCATCAGCAACCACCACGCTGGAGATGTGCGGAGGGACTGAGCAAGAAAAGAACTCATGGACATCAATTTACTTTCTAAACTTTAAAACTGGAAACTTTAAAATGCCAAGGAGCTAACGTACTTCATAAATAAGAAAGTAAACTGATTACTTTTGGAATTTTTAATTAGTAAAACTTACTATACATTTCTATTCACACATAGTGAGATATTTTACAGCTCAAAGATTTTGCTATACATACAGCTTCCTGTTACATATTCTATCTCATATAGGAGGCAGTTCAGGGCTAACCAATACATGCTTTTTAGCTCTTCTTTAGAGTTGTTAAGTATTTTGTTCAGTCTGTACTTTCACTGAGTTATTCTTTGAGTGGGGAAACAAATTATGAGCGGTAAGTTCAGTCATTTCAAAACATAGACGTAAAAGTTATGAATGCATTTCTTCAATAGAATAAAACTCTAAAAACAGATGTGTGAAACATATGTTTGAAAAAGCAATTCAAATGAACTCATGAGTTATAAAAAAAACACATTCAAAAGAAAGAGCAAGTGTTTGGGGAGGTGTTTTATTCTTACCTGTGCTTAATCATTTGAAATCTAAGTGAAGGAATCTTCTACTACTAAAGTTGAGTATTCTACACATTTTTCATAATATTTGGTACAATTTATTAGCATAAAAGCAATTAAAAAATTGGCATGTTGAAAAATAATGTAGACCCTGTAGAATATGCAAAAATAAATGATTAATATTAAAAACCAGGGGTTGTGCCATCCTCCAGTACAAAAAGAGTGGCTGCTTTTTCTCTAGTTGATAACTCAAATGTCATTTGTCTTTAAGGCCCTGTTAGTGTTACAGCAAATAATTGAAGAAATAACACTGCATCTAGAACAAAAACAAGTGCATCTGAAGCTGATTAGTCTATGTGTAATCTTAGAGAGATTATCTAGTTGTGTCTCAATATATATGATTTTAATTTTTCTTTAGCTTTAGATACCCCAGGTTTGCTCAGTCACATGATAGGTAATTAATGCATACACACGTGTGCTCACACACACACAAACACATCTCTACAATGTAAGTATATAATGTTTATTTCTTTGGTTAAAAATTGCTTTTCATTTGAATTAAAATTATTAATAAATTTGAATATTAACTTAAAACATATATTTATGAAAATATTTCTTATATATCATCAAATATTAGCTATAATGTCAATAAATTGGATAAAGTAAAGAATAAAATTTTGACTGCTTAAATATAGAAGAGTTATTCTTTGCTCTTAAGCAAAATAAAAAAAATAAAAGCATTCAAAAAAAATATTTTAGCCTGACCGGGCGGTGACACAGTGGATAGAGCATGGGACTGGGATGCAGAAGGACCCAGGTTCAAGACCCCGAGGTTGCCAGTTTGAGCGTGGGCTCATCTGGTTTGGGCAAAGCTTACCAGCTTGGACCCAAGGTCACTGGCTCAAGCAAGGGGTTGCTCGCTTTGCTGAAGGCCCACGATCAAGGCACATATGAGAAAGCAATCAATGAACAACTAAAGTGTCACAATGAGAAACTGATTATTGATGCTTCTCGTCTCTCTCTGTTCCTGTCTATCTGTCCCTATCTGTCCTTCTCTCTGACTCTCTCTGTCTCTGTAAAAAAAAAAAAAAAAGAAGAAAAGAAAATGATCTGAAGACAATGGAAGAGCATTATGAGCAGATAGGACAGAAATATGATGGCAGACTACTGCTGGAGCATCAAACGACATTGTCCTCAACAAGTACACAAACATAAGAGCTATAAACGCAAATTTTTGCCTGAATAGAATTTAAATAAGTTTTGCGCAAATTTTATGATTAAAATAAGTGTTTTAATATGTTCTATTTAGAAATTGTAAACAAATTCTTATGCAATCATATCTTTTAGTGTATTAATGTATTTACTGCATTATATAAATTATTATATTTTCACAAAGATGATGCCCAAGAAGGCATTCTACTTCATTATGTTAAACTAAATGTTGAAAATTTTACAATAAGATGAAAACCTAAAATCTTGAATTGCAAAAAGACTGTAGCTTACAGAGAAAAACTAAGGTTAGATATGAGATCAGCACATTCAAATTAGGTAAGAAGAAGTGTTTTTGTGGATGCAACAAAAAATTTCTTCCCCAGTGTTATTTCTTACTCAATGCAAGGTAATAAAAATTGGAAAACATAACCTTTCATTTTTATTTTATTTCTTTTAGTATTTTCATTTTAAAGGGAAATTATTTTTATATATTGATGCACTTCTTTAGTCTCAATAATTTTGCTTGTCTTTTATTTTTTCCCTTCACTCAAAATGACTAACTGGGTCATGCAATGCACAATACCACATAAAGATACAAAGAGCAAAACTTACCTACTAATATCTTTTTGAGTTTCTGATTAAAAAAGTATAATTTATCAAGAAAAATATATTTTTGTATTACAAAAGCCACAGCTCAGAATAACTGTATACACAAATATATTTTATAAACTAATAAAGCATAGACACATGTTTCCGTAGTAGCAGCATCTTTTCTCATCCAAATAGAAATAGTGTATAAAAGAATAAAGTTTGATGCCAAAAAAAAAAAGAATTAACCAACTATAGATTTTCCTTAGAAAAAGGCTTCTGACCAGCTCTGCCAAGGCTAATTACTGCAGTAGAGATAAGTGAGCTGAAAAACAGAATCTTTAGATAATTATAGAGGTAGATGAGTATGAAGTCAGTGACCCGTTTCTCAAGTAGACTTTCAAAGAAAAGGCTAATGTGCTCTTAATTCCCTGGGAACAATAGAATAGAAAGGGTAATATCGTGTATAAAGTCCTGGGAGCTGATTGTTGTTCTTTGTTTTGCTCTATTTTTATTTTGGATTTTGGATCTTTTTATATATGTTTTTCTGCGTAAGTGTTACTGTACGCAGGTTTGGCTTTCTGCCATGATGAAAGCATAAGACAGTTTTATTTTTAACTGTGTGAAGTAACTCTATATGTCCTTCCACAGTGGCTGCACCAATCTATATTCCCATTAACAGTGCACAAAGCTTCAGTGTTCTTCACGTACTTGCCAACACTTGTTGTTTGTTGATTTATTGAGAATAGCCATTCTGACAGATGTGTGGTAAAATCTCTGTGGTATTAATTTGCATTCCTCCGATGATTAGTGACAATGAGAATCATATTTTCTGACACATCTGATGAGGATTAATATCCAAAATTTAGAAATAATTTATAAAATTCAACACTAAAATAATTCATTTAAAAAAAGGCAAAAATCTGAATAGACACTTCTTTAAAGAGTACATAGAGATGACCAACAGGCATATTTTTATTTTTGACTTAAATTTTTTAAAGATTATTCATAAGTCTAAGTGGCTTTACATTTTTTGATATATTAGGAAACATTTTTTTACTACAAAAAATACCAATTATATATAGACAGTTTTGTTTTATTTTGTTTTTGTTTTTTGTGTGTGTGAGAGTGAGGGTGACAGGAACATCGAGCTGCTCCTGTATGTGCTCTGACTGAGAAATCGAACTGGCAACCTCCACATTCTAGGACATGGCTCCAACCGAGTCATCCAGACAGGACTTAATTTTTTTTTATTTATAGACAGAGTGAAGAAGAAAGAGAGAGGGAGAGGGAAGGGAAGTGTTCATTGGCTGTTTCACTCAGAGGTGCCTTTTTTTGTTGCTTCCTGTGTGTGCTCTCACCAAGGATCAAACTGGCAACCTTGTTTCCAGATGACTCTCTTAACCAACTGGGCTAACCAACAAAGGCCAACAGACACTTTTTATCTTTATAGTTTTAAAATTATCACTCCTTATCATCACTAAAATCACTAAAGTATATTTTATAGTTAGATATAAGATTAAAAAATCAATTTTTTTCAAAATGTATTCTTAAATTTTTAGAAAATTTTAAATATTTAATCTTTTTAATAAATTTGGATATTTTTTAAAATGCATATATGTTACATATACAACAGTCAATTTCTGGTATCTCATTCTTTTCCATCTCTTCTCTATTTTTAACTTACAGATTTATATGTGAATTTTATGCCATTATTATACTGTTTTTTAATGTATAGGTAAGGCAAATCTGTTACAATTATTTTTTAAGAGATTCTAGATTTCTCGACCATACTCCAATGCAAATTTAGCAGCATCATTACTTTCTTGGGAGTGCTGCAATGATGTACTCATTTGTTTATCTACTTCAGCACTGCTGGAAGCTTTCATCTTATTTTAAAATTTATCCTATTCTTTCCTGACCTGTGGTGGCGCAGTGGATAAAGCGTCGACCTGGGAACACCGAGGTTGCCAGTTCAAAACCCTGCACTGGTCTGGTCAAGGCACATATGGGAGTTGAGCTTCCAGCTCCTCCCCCCTTTCTCTCTTTCTCTCTCTCACTCTCTCACTCTGTGTCTCCTCTCTAAAATGAATAAAAGAAAAAGAAAAAAAAGAGTCTTAAAAAAAATTTATCCTATTCATGCATTACACTTTCCCACAGGATTTGTCTACTCAACCCAGGCCCTAATTTTGACCCAGTAGTCCAACTTTCTCATTCTCCTCTATTCACTTCTGACTTCTTGATAATTTCGTAGCAAAATATACCTCTATTCATACAAAATGCTGTTGAAACGTTATATATTGTTTTAAGTATTTCTAGGCTTCATTTTAGTGATAATTTGTGAAGAATAAACCTGTCACTGCTGCTCCCTTAGTAATTTTAACTGGAAATTACTTCACCAAATTTCTAGATCTTAAGATAATGTTGGCATTAATTAAAAATAATATTACTATTGCTTTCCAGTTTCTAAATACACAAAAATGAAGCAAATTAGTATGTTTCAAACATTTTTACAGATAGATATATAAAAACGTATACTTTGAACATAAAGAATACCATGTTACTCAAAGATGATAGCATCTAAATTGTAGCTTCTGGGTCAAAAACTGGTCACAAGAATGTTCTCCTTTGGGAGATTTGGGAGTGACTACCAGACCATTTGATAAATAAGGGCATATGAAATTCAGTGATATGACTAAGCACTCATAGCTCTCAATTTTGTTGTGGCAAAAGCTGTAATAAAAACCCATCCAATAGTCATACCCTATCCGTGAATGGCACTGCATACAATAAGCATAAATCATTTACTAGTCCAAGCATTGAGAATTTTGTTTTTCTTATTTGTCTTCAAAATAGCCTAAGGACATTGGAAGAGGAAATTATTATCAGGCTATGTTTATAGATGAAAAGTGCGACAAACAAATTTTCTATGCATCAAGTATTTTTAATTGGGCATGAAATTTCTCAAGAAAAAAATACAGCTTTTAATAAACATTGCCTGTTTTTTTTCTTTTGGTTAAGTGAAATTCACTTGAAATTCAAGCTTTTATTCCTCCAAAAAAAAAGAGGTAATATTCTAAGCTAATCAAGTTTTTTTTTTTTTTTTCAGTATACCAAAGGACCTATTCTCATGACATACCCTCTTCTTGGAATCAAATTTAATTTCCTGGTGGGAGTGGCTTACAAAGAGGGTACTTTGTTTATCATCACTATCTATACTGACATGAGCTGGGTATCACAATACCTGAGGCCCAAGATCACAACTGTAATTTCTTTTTTTCATCTTAGGTACATGACCACTTTAGAAACTAAACTTTTTCAGTTCCTTTGATGGCCCACAGAGGACATGAGAAGTGATTTCTTAATCTTTCTGTACATCTCTGAAGCTGTGGACAAACCCTCTTAAAATTACAAGCACTGCAGAAACAACAGACTCTTCAACAAATAGTGCTGGGGGAAAAAGGAAGAACCATAGGCAAATGAATGAAACTCACCTACTATTGTACACCATTCACAAAAATTAACTTAAATGGGTTAAAGACTTGAATATAAGACCAGAAACCATAAAGCTTGTCAACATAAGTATTGATGATGATTTTATTTTTTTAAACCTGACAACATAAAGAAAACCAACAAAAGCAAAAATAAATAAGTGGAATCACACCATACTAAAAAACTTCTATACAGAAACAAAAATTATCAACAAAATTAAATGCAACCTACTGAATGGAAGAAAGTATTTGTAAAGCCTATATCTGATAAATGGATAATATCCAAAATATAATTAACTTATATAACTCAATAGCAAAAATAAATAAATAAATAAATAAATAAATAAATAAATAAATAAAAGCAATACAAATACAAATGGGCAGAAGATTTTAATAGACCATTCCCAAAGAAGACATACTGATAGGCAGCAGGTACATGAATAAAGGTTGATATTATTAATCACCATGGATGCAAATCAAAACCATAATGAGATCAAACATTATTATATTGAGACATTGGAAATAAGCATTTTAGTTATATAAATAAAATATGATGACAGGATAAAATGTTATATACTCATTAATATGTTTTCAAAAGATAATAATGGCTCAGGCTATTTCCCTGAATGCAATGTTACATACAGAATGCAGGATATAACACAATTGCAACCATATTAAAATCATTCTTACATAAGGAAATGGGAGCAGAAGATTTATAATCATGTGGTTAATAAGTTTGCTCGGCAGTGAAATTACCAAGATGTGGATCACTGTTCTGAAATTTTCTGTCTGTGTTATCTTAAATATCTCACTCTGCAACTTTGGCCAGGTTAATATCTGCAAAATTCCCTCTATGTAAAATAAGGTTATAGAAATATATGATACTTTGTGAAAATTTCATGAGACAATGCTGAAGACATGAAAGTCAATAGCTGTTTTACACTTGTGCACAATTAAAATTTTATACCTAATATACCTGTTTCCACCAACCAACTTAAGAAATTGAGTGTTCACTGTACTTTGAAAAACATTTGCCCCTTTTACTTCATTCCCTTACTGCTCCCAGAGAACTGCTTCTCTTAAATTCAGATTAGTCATCCTTTTGAATTACAGAGGTACCTTGACATAAGAGTTTAATTTGTTTCATGGCTGAGCTCATGACTCAATTTGCTTGTGTGTCAAATTGAATTTCACCATTTAAATTAATGGGAATGCAATCTATTCCGGCCCCTAAAAACCGCAAAAATTTTTTTCTTTATATGCTTTTAAATAAGAAAATGTACTTTCTAAATAACACACACACACACACACACACACACATATAAATACATAATAAGAGAGTATGAAAAGAAATAAACTGGTTTATGAAATGTATTTACCTTCAAGGTCAGGCAAAGTTGCTGGCAGAGGGGGAGGAGACTGGCAGAGAAGGTTTTCATTTCGTGCACTATTGCTTAACATAACTTACTTTCTGAACACTTAATGCTACATTTAATTGCAAGATCTAACTTACACACTACATATGATATGTAACTTTCTCACTAAATTTAATTGCTATATTTTACTTTGCTTAATCATCATTATTTTCTTCACAGACATTTGCCTTTTTCACCACACTTCCCTCACTTTCACTTAGAGGCCGTTTCAACAAAAACCTTTCTGTGGAAGTTTGTTTCTTCCTCCTTTTCAGAATGTTCAGCAGGCTATCTAGTGGAGAATGGCAGAAGCTCCTGATTCAAATATCTGCTCATGACTTAAAGTAAAAAATCCTGCAAGTGAGTGTTCATCTCTCAAATTGCTCGTGATTTAAAGTGCTCGTGTATCAATATACCACTGTATATTGTTTGGTACTGCCTGCTTTAAACTTTATGTATTTGTGAACATATCATAATGTTTCAAATCTTACTTATGTCTTTCTCTTAATATTTTTAGGCTTTGTCAGTTGACACATTAGGATTGCTGATTCATATTTTCTGTATATACAAGTCAATGAATAAATATATAATAAATAATTTATTTAGTCTAATATTGATGACATTTAGGTTGTTTCCATCTTTTCTGATATTATAAAAGGTGCTGCCATAAACAGTCTTTTACACATCTTTATGCACCTGTGCCAGAGTATCTTTAGTTTTCTACCTAGAACCTGAATTGCTGGGATATAGGAAAGGTGTGTGTTCATTTCACTTCTCAGTTTCTCCTTTGACTTTGGGGTCTACTGATTCCCTAGATTATAATGTCAACTCTGTTGATATTGCAGAGAATCATACTAGATTGGCTAGGCCTCAGTAACTATTTATATCTTAACACAAACACACACACATACACACCTTAAAAAAGAGGTACAAGACAATACTAGTTGCCTGACCAGGCGGTGGCACAGTGGATAGAGCGTCGGACTGGGATGCAGAATACCCAGGTTCGAGACCCCAAGCTCGCCAACTTGAGCGTGGGCCCATCTGGCTGGAGCAAAATCTCGTCAGCTTGGACCCAAGGTCGCTGGGTGGCTCAGTCTGCTGAAGGCCCGCGGTCAAGGCACATGTGAGAAAGCAATCAATGAACAACTATGGTGTCGCAATGGCAACGAAAAACTAATGATTGATGCTTCTCACCTCTCTTCGTTTCTGTCTGTCTGTTCCTATTTATCCCTCTCTCTGACTCTCTCTCTGTCCCTGTAAAAAAAAAAAAAAGACAATACTAGTCTATTTATAATATTCCAAACAGAGACAGTTTTCAAGAGATGGAGATCTCTCTGTAGTAACAACTACTTCACATTTAACATATTGCCACCAGAAAATGGTATATTCTAACTATATTTTTGTAGAACTCACATGTTTTATCCAGCTGATCCTTTTCACATTTTAGGTTACTGATGCGACAGTATCTCCGCTAATGAATATTTTTTCTCACTTATATTAATGTTTTACACATGAAGATAAAGACACAATTTTTTTAAGTGGCAAAATTTTTAGGCAAGCCATTTTCTTTGTTAAGCATAGTACCATCAATTCATCATCAGCATAATTGTCAGTGATCTACACACCATTATTTTATAAAACCCAACTATCAATAGTTCAACCACCATCAGTATTTCTTTGACTGCTTTACAATATGGGTTGAGTTTTTTTCTTTTTTAATAGGTTGTGTCTTAATTCCACTTTTGTTTTAATGATGCTCACGCTTTTAAGTTATTGCTGCTATCCAGCTGGAAAAAATTAAAGCAACTTCACTTCAGAATAAGTCCCAGAGTCCTTAAATCTTCCTGCCTTGAAGAGCAGTGAGGAGTAAAACATACTATTGAAAGTAGGCAGGGCAATAGGAGAAGAGCGTTACAGAGGAAAATAGGAAAAAAGTTAGATATGACATCCTTCTTGAAAAATGATTTCAGTTATGCATAGAATGACTTTCTATGATCAAATTCTGGTTATTATGTATTAGCTGTGTAACCTTTGATAAGTCAATTAATCTCATCAAGACTCCATTTCCTACTGGGTAAACAATATCTTCCTCATATAATGCTGTGAGGATTTAATGTTAAGCACTAATATACCCGATATATATTAATTGATCAGTAAATGTTATTATTTTATTATCATTATAATAATAATTATTTTATTATTGCTTGGCTAGTTTGCAGTTCCATGAGTTGACTTGAGGACAAAAACATCAGTACCACCTAGAGAAGTTATGAGAGTATAGAAGCATTTGACCATCATATCTAAATAATCCAGAAAAGACCTCTGTGGGTTCTGCGAGATACCTTCCTCTACTTATCAGCTCCCAGTTAACATCTGAGTTTTACCATACTTTCTTTCCTGTCTCTTCAAGGTAAAGTAAAGTTTCAGAGGGTTTACCTATATGGTATTTTCTAGCAGAAAAGGAAACATTGCCAATCCAGGTCAGCTAAACCTTACCAGATCTGTGCAAAGAGTTGAGTTTCTAAATGTTTAAGAGTCTGCCTAGCTTATATAGTCTTTAGATTTTCTTCTTTCTAAATAGTATTTATTCTATAGGTCAGTTATGTTGGCCCTGAGAAACTCCTGTGGCCATTTCCTTGTCCCTGTCATACCATAGTTCCTAGTTATTTTATTTATTATGTTATTTGAAGTGGTGTGAAGAATGGCCCTCTCCAGTGGGAAACTACCTTGGTCCTACTTGTAATTTCAGTTAATATTGTGGTTTAATGCGATGCCTATGCTTTGGAAACAGACCTAATGCAGTTGGGAAAAGAAAAGCATAAATCATCTTCTCTTCCTTGTGCTCACCATGGAGAGAGTTCTCAAGATAAAAGTCTTCATGTGGAGGCTTAGCACAGGCCACAGTAGAGAAACATAAGAAGAATCTGAAGGACTGGATGGAGTAAGGGCCTAGACTTTATCCAGAGATAACAGTGAGGTGGGAGCCAGTAAAATGAAGTGGGTTAGAGAAAATCTAACTAATGAGCTTACCTAAATTGGTCTAATTTTTCTCATGTAATGAGAACTGAAAAGTATTAAATCTGGTGCTGATATGTTGGTTTGTTAATATGGTCAGTAATGTGGTAGTGTCAAAATTTTTAATCTGTCATCTGGGGAATGTGGCTTACATGCTCTGCCTTGTTGCCTCATAGTTATACAATAGCTGCTTTACTACCAACATCTCATCTGCATATCAGGAAGAATAAGTGAAAAGACAAGGCAATGCCTTTTTCTATATAAAGAACTTTCTAAAGTGATTCTTTCAATAATTTCCACTAACTACTTAGTTTTTAAATGATTATATTACATCAGACAATCTTGTTTTCATTCTTTGAAAGAACTATTGTCACAGTTATTCAACAAAATGTACTTATGATTGCTATATGCTATGTTGATAAACCAGCTTTTTAAAAAAATTATTTTTATTTTATTTATTCATTTCAGAGAAGAGAGAGAGAGAGGTGGGAGGAGCAGGAAGCATCAACTCCCATATGTGCCTTGACCAGGCAAGCCCAGGGTTTCAAACCGGCGACCTCAGCATTCCAGGTCAAGGCTTTATCCATTGTGCCACCACGGGTCAGGTGATGAATCAGCTTTTTTAAGAATTAAAAACAAACTTTCTGAGGCAGAGAATAGAATGGTGATTTCCAGGAACGGAAACTGGGGGAAAAATAATGTAGGTAAAGGGTACAAACTTTCTTTTTTCTTTTCTTTCTTTTCTTTCTATTTTTCATTTTTTGAGAGAGAGAGAGAGAGAGAGAGAGAGAGAGAGAAAGAAAGAGGGACAAACAGACAGGAAGGAAGAAGGGTGAGAAACATCAACTCACATTTGCAGCACCTTAGTTGTTCATTGATTGTTTTCTCATCTGTGTGCTTTGAATGGGTGTTGTCAACCAAGCCCGTGATCCCTTGCTCAAGCCAGCGACCTTGGGCTTAAGCCAGCAATCTTTTCAGGCCAGTGATTATGGGGTCATGTCTATGATTTCATGCTCAAACCAGTGACCCTGTACTCAAACTGTCAACTAGGCACTCAGGCCAGTGTCCTCATTGTTCCAGCCTGACACTCTATCTGCTGTGTCACCACCTGATCAGGTACAAACTTTCAATTAAAATATAAATCAATTCTAGAGATCTAACGTAGAGCATAGTGCCTATAGTTAATAACACCTTATCATATACTTTAAAGTTGCTAAGAAAGTAGATTTTAAATATTCTCTCCACAAAAAAGGAATGGTAATTATGTGAAGTGATAGAAACGTTAGATAATGCTATAGTCATAATCATTTTACAATATATGTGTATGAAATCAACATATTTTAACACCTCAAACTTACACGTCTTATGTCAATGGTATCTCAAAAATGAGAAGAAACTAACTGTTCAAAAAAAGAGAGAATGAATATTTGTAATAGTTAATATTATTTCTCATCTTAAAGAGTGCTTTATTGATGACTAGCATTAAATCAGTAAATTCAGGATAAAGTGGATTGCCTTCCTTACTGGTTCGACCTATACCTAGTCCAACCATTGGAAATCCTGTTTGAAACAAAAACCCAACCTCTTCAAGCAAGATGGATTTCTCCAGAAGACTGTCTTTTAACTTCATGTGCACCATCTATTGTCTTGAATCTCCAGGCTGCTGACCTACATTGCATATTTGGAACACACCTGACTATAATCACATGATTCAATGCCTTATAGCAAATCTCCTTCTACATATGTATAAATTCTATTACTTCTCTTTCTCTGGAAAACCATAAGTGCAGCTTTTTCTCCCTCTCCAAGCCATCCCTTTTTCTTTCCTTTTTTTAAATTTCTTTTTATTTTATTCATTTTAGAGAGGAGACACAGAGAGAGAGAGACAGAGAAAGAGAGAGAGAGAGAAAGGGGGGAGGAGCTGGAAGCATCAACTCCCATATGTGCCTTGACCAGACCAGTGCAGGGTTTTGAACTGGCGACCTCAGTGTTCCCAGGTCGACGCTTTATCCACTGCGCCACCACAGGTCAGGCCACCATCCCTTTTTCGTAACTTTTTTTGTTGTTCCTCATTAGTATTTTAAAGATTTTTTTATTTGTTGATTTCAGCACCATATAAAGGAAGAGAGAGAGAGAGAGAGAGGAACATTGATTGCTTCCGTATGTGCCCTGACAGGGATCAAACCGGAAACTTCTGTACTTCAAGATGATGCTCTAACCAACTGAACTATCCAGCCAGGGGAATTGCAGTTTTCTTTATATATATTTTACTCTGTTTCTTAGTTTTATCCCTATGTACTTTAAATACTCTTTTTTTATCTATCACAAGTTTTGATTATTGTTTCTAATCATGAAAGCTCTTATATTCAGTATATTAATTTTATACTTAACCACTTCAAAAATTATCTTATTTTTTCACTGATATTTTTACACATAATTATTTTCAGAGTATTAGGCATATAAATATATCACTGAAACTTAATAATTCTATCTTTTTTCAAAGTTTATAAATCATATTATTTTCTTTTATCTAACAGCTTTGACTAGTACTTTCATACAATATAATCCTTATCTATTATTGACATTAAAAATAATGCTTCTCAGTATTGTCTTTTGTTTGTTTTTGTGACAGAGACAAAGTACTTTTAAATAAAAAATTTAGTAGTAACCTTCTGATATTTCAAGTCAGCTTTTGTCTTCATATTTCTATCTTGCCCAAGTCACCACTGTGCCTGAAAATATAATTGATGTAGACTATGTACAAAAAATTTTTCAGTGAAATTAATGACAAAACTATGAGATTAATTTAGCAACCCCTTTCTACCTTCACACTTTATCATTATATCAATATCCTCAAGATATCAAACTGCCAGCACAGAGGAAAAAGAATTTCCTTTATGCTCATTTAATGTTACAATTTTATAAATGGGGTCTCAAAAGAGTACTTCCGGTGCTCCAAAGTCAGAGAGTATTTTCAGTTAACAGCTCTTTCTGTGATCACGCTATTAGTTAAACATTTTCCCAGTGAATGGTGGAGGTACAAACATCTCAAAATGCTGTCGCTATACTCAGAAGTACAAATGCCATCTCCTTCAATAACCAGTCTTCCTAATCAACCATATTGGCATTTCTCACTATTTTCTCTCCAAAGGATATTTTCTTTCATCATAGCTTCCAAATTTATTATTGTAAGGATATTACTATTTGATTATTGCCTTTTGATGTACTGCCATTTTATTTTTATTTTTTAAATTATTTTTGTTTATTCATTTTAGCGAAGAGAGACACACAAAGAGAGAGAGAGAGAGAGAACAGGGGAGGAGCAGGAAGCATCAACTCCCATATTTACCTTGACCAGGCAAGTCCAGGGTTTTGAACCGGCAACCTCAGCATTCCAAGTTGACGCTTGATCCCGTGCGCCACCACAGGTCAGGCCACCATTCTATTTTTCATATTGTTATTAACTAAATGTTTGTGTTCCTCCAAAATTTATATTTGAAGCCCTTTTCTGCAGTGTGGTAATATAAGATGTGGGCCTTTTAAGAAGTAAATTAGTTTAGATGAAGTCATTAGGGTGAAGCCTTTATAAGAGGAAGATATACCAGAGCTTCCTTGTTCTACAATCTAGGGATACACAAGGAAATGAACATCTGCAATCTAGGAAAAGGATCTTCACCAAGAATGTAGTCAACAGCTTTGATAATGGACTTCCCAGTCTCCAGAACTATGAGAAATTAAATGTTTGTTCAAGCCACTCAGTCCATGCTATGTTAGTATAGCAGCCAAAATTGACTAAAACATACATGTTCTCAGATTTTTCTGAAACCAGAGGTGATGTTAGTCACTCTTAGTTGCCATAGGAGAGGAATGTGGGAAGGCTGGGTGAAAAGGTGAAGGGATTGAGAAGTACAGATTGGTAGTTACAAAATAGTCAGGGGTATATAAAGTACAGCATAGGAAATGCCATCTATAATATTGTGATAACTGTGTATGATGCCACTTGGATACTGGAGATATTGAGGTGAACACTTTGGAAAGTATCTGATTGTCTAACTGCTATGCTATACACTTGAAACTAATGCAAAATAATATTCAATCTAAACTCTAATTGAAAAAATAAATAAAAAGAAAAGAAACATCTGTTTCAATATCCCGAGGTAAGAGTTCATATAACACAGGTAGGATAAAAATTTGACTATTTTCAGGAAAGTAATAAATGAGTATTTTTCTCTCTTTTGTTTTGGTTTAAAATTTATTATAAAAATATAGATTTAAATCTATTTGATATGATTAATCCAAGATTATTATTTTGTTTCTATACATTGTTATATGAGCCTTTTTGAGACCACACCAGTAGATTTTACTATTTAGCATTCTGATTCACCCATGTTACAGGCTCGCTTTGCGTGTTTTTTCCTATTTCTGGAATCAGTCATTTTTCCCTAAATCCTTTTTCTTTCATGGGGAGATAGTACTCAGAAATCACAATCTGATGCATGGGTGTACTTTGTAACTATTTGTTTGCTTGTTTGTTTTAGAGAAAATGTACTGAATTCATACTTATATCTCCAAATTAAGTTTTGGCGTACTGGATTTTATATTTAACATGTTTGATTTTGTTTGTCTATTTTCACTGATGAAACATCAGTGAAAATATTACATTTATTACAAATGTAAGATTACTAAAACAGTTTATAATTTAAAATGATTAGACATTTTTAATCGAAGGAAGAATACATTAATACAGTGAAATACAAAGATAAAATAAAATGCCATCAAAATCGCAGCAGCTGTGTGTGTGTGCATGTGCACATGCAATAGTTCAGAAATTTATTTGAAAATTTAAAGGCTAAACAGATGTTTTAAAAAATAATACAGTATTTTCCGTAATTTGCTCTTAAAATATTTAAATATTTCTTACTAGAAAATGTACAAGGCTTTGACTGGTTAGCTCAGTGGATAGAGTGTTTGCCCAGAATACAGACATCCCAAATTCAATCCCTGATCAGGGCACACAAGAGAAATGACCATCTACTTCTCTCCCCCTCACTCTCCCTCTTCTCTCCCTCTTCCCCTTCTGCAGTTAGCAGCTAGATTGGTTCACCATTTGTCAGGTGCTGAGGATAGCTCGGTTGGTCTAAGTGGGTCAACCTCAGGTGCTTAAAATAACTCAGCTAATTTGAGCATCAGCCCCAGACAGTGATTGCTGTGTCAATCCTGGTTGTAGTGCTTGTAGGAGTCTGTCTCACTATCTGCCCTTCTCTCACTTAAAAAAAAAAAAGAAAAAGAAAATGTAGAAAGTAATGTATTGTAACTCACAATTTTCTGCATATTTGTCAATTATAGTTTTAAAATGACAACATAAGACACTAAAATAATATCTTAAATAACTGAACAAAGCGTTAGCTACTACCTTCAAATTAAACTAGTTAATTTTCTTGCAAACTATTATTCATAGACAACTACTAATTGAAAATGTTCTGTTAAAAAAAAAGAGGCTCACACGCCAAATAAGTGTAGAAAAACTCTCCTTCACCCTTTTGGAGATCCACGGTGCCCTTTGTTATTATGACCTATTATATGTCCTACTCCAAAAACGAAAACAAAAACAAAAAACCTATCATGCTTTTTTTAATTCAGTATTTTCCAAATTCATTTTAACTACAAAACTACCTAATAATATTGCCTAAAAATACTATATTTTTCAACAGAGGCTTAGGGAAATATGAAGCTGCGAACTGAAGTACTGCCTTTCTTAAAATGAAAGCCCCATAAATAATATTGCTTGCAAAAGCTTATTTTGTAATTGCACATAAAATTTTAGAGTAATTTTTATCCATCAAAACTGTTGAACTCTAATATTTCATCAGTTGTCTAATTAGAGCCCATTCAGTCATCAGTTTTATAAATAAAGGCATTGTGGGACACAGACACATTTGTTTTATATCTTTTTTCCTTTTTATCAAACATACGGAGGTGACATCTGTTAATAAAATTATATAAATTTCAAGTGTACATTTCTATGCTGCATAATCTTCATATTGTATTGTGTGACCATCACCCAAAGTTAAATCATTTTCTGTCACCTTATATTTGATGCTTTTACTCTTTACTACCCCCTACCTCCCTTCCCTCTGGTAACTACCATATCGCTGTCTGTGTCTATGAGTTTTTGTTTTTCTTCTTTGTTCATTTGTTGTTTTCAGTCTTATGTCCCACATATGAGTGAAATCATAGAGTTTTTAACCACTTTTGTCTTATTTTTTTGGCTTAGCATGATATTATCAAAGTCAATTTTTATTGTCATAAATGGCAATATTTCATCTTTTGTATATTTGTATACATGTATCCCATCTTCTTTATTTCATCCTCAATCAAAAAACACTTTAGTTGTTTCCACAAATTGGTCATTGTGAATAATGCTGCAGTGAACATAGAGATACATGGTTTTGTGTATTTTTTGTAGCTACTTTCAAACTATAGCTATAGAGATGAATAACAAACAGGGCATACAATGTGCACTAACTGATGTTTTATAGAAGAAAATTTACCCACCGCAGAACCATATACATACAGTGTGTCCGTAAAGTCATGGTGCACTTTTGACTTTTGACCGGCCCAAAATGCACCACAACTTTACGGACACACTGTATTTCTAACAATAAACTGATTGGAATATGAATTTATCATGATATTTTAAAAGTTAAGATTAACAACTAAAGCATGAACCATGAAAATTCTGCAGCAGTTGGCCCAAAGATAATTTTATGCAGGCCCAAATTATGATGCAGAAGAAAAATTCTGAGACCTAATGTATTCACTATTCTCAAACACAGACAATTACACAACTCTATGTTAATTTTAGAATGGGAAAATTTCAGAGGCACATATCATCAATTGTCCCCAATGGACATTAAAAATTTTTAATAATGCAATTGTAAAATATTAAATTTGAATTGTAGTGCATGTTACTCTTCATAAGAAATCACATCATCCATCCTGACATTTCAAATAAATGTCATTAGTGTTGTTGTAAATTATGACAAATGAGAAGTGATCTTAGCTCTATCACTTATGCATTTTGGCATGACATTGTTAGCCTTGTTCAAAAGGTTATCTTGTAATTTTTTTAGAAAGTATAACATGAATTTCTCTTTATGATATAAGCCTAAGTAAATGTTTATTATGCTTGTGTATCAAGAGGCCTAGTATTATATAGCTTCCTAGCTCATCAAATTAAAAGATATTTGCTTGCAAAAGAATTTTGTAGATTACTGAGAAAATAATGCAATAAATAAAATTATAAAAATAAACTTCCAATACAAAAGGTAACTAAGCAAAATTATGAGGTGTCTTCAAGTAGAAAGCCTATTACACACACACAGTCACATATAAGAAGAACAAAGTTATATATGACAGATTTTTTAATGTTTTTTTTTTATTTTAATTTATTGTGTTGATATGGTTTCAAGTGTCCCACTCAATATAAGACCCTCTGCCCCCCATGCCCCATGCAAAGTCTCTTTCCACTCTCGTTTCACTCTTTTTGCCCTCCTCCCCCTACATCTGTCCTTTTCCCTCTAGGAAATGCTACCTTGTTATCTGTATGTATGTGCTAGGTATATACAGTTTGGCTAATCACTTCACCTTCTTTGATCCCGTAACAGTTGTCCATTTGTTACCTGTAACCTTGCTTCTGTTTCTATTTTGTTCCTTAGTTTATAGTGTTCATTAGATTCCACATATAAGTGAGATCATATGGTATTTGTTTTTCTCTGCCTGGTTTATTTCACTTAGCACAATAATCTCCAGGTCAGTCCATGCCACTGCAAAAGGTGAGATTTCTTTTCTTTTTTTTTTTTTTTTTTTTATGGCTGCATAGTCTTCCTTTGTATAAATGTAGCACAGTTTTCTCATCCACTGACAGACACTTGGGCTGTTTCCAGATCTTGGCTATTGTAAACAATGCTGCAATGAACATAGGTGTGTGTATCTTTTTTTTGAATTAGGTTTGAGGATATTTAAGATATAGTCTTAGAAGTGGGTCAGCTAGGTCATAAAGCAGTTTCATTTTTAACTTTTTGAGAAAATGCCATATTTTTTAAACTGTGGCTGCTTGAGTCTGCATTCCCATCAGGGGTGCAGGAGGGTTCTCTTTTCTCCACACCTTCGCCAGCACTAGTTGTTTGTTGATTTGTTAATGACAGCCATCCTAGCAGGTGTGAGGTGATATCTCATTGTGGTTTTAATTTGCATTTCTCCAATGATTAGTGATGTTGAACAGTTTTCATAAGTCTATTGGCCATCTGTATGTTCTCTTTGGAGGAGTATCTATTCAGGTCCTTTGACTATTTTTAATTGGATTGCTTAACTTCCTGGTGTTGTATTTTATAAGTTCTTTATAAATTTTAGTTATTAACCCTCTATCACTGTGACGGCGAACCTATGACATGCATGTCAGCACTGACACGTGTAGCCATTTTTGATGACACGTGGCCGCATGTGGCCGCATACCAGAGAAGTATGGGGCTGCATGCAGAGAAGGACGTTTCATCCTTGGCTCCTGCATGACCAGATGCAGTAGCCGAGGATAAAACATTTGCTGTAGTCTAGACACTCTGTGCCGGAGATCTGTAGACCAAAACATTTTTGTTATTTAAACTATAAATATCGCGAAATTGTCGGGTTTTTCTCAAAGTGACACACCACCCGAGTTATGCTTGATTTTATGGCGAATTTTGACACACCAAGCTCAAAAGATTGCCCATCACTGTCCTATCAGATGCATTGGGGAATGTGCTCCCTGATTGAGTGGGTTGTCATTTTATTTTGTTAATGGTGTCCTTTATTTCACTTGCCCAAGGAGATATATCTGCAAAAATATTGCAACAAGAGGTCTGAAAGTCTACTGCTTATGTTTCCTTCCAGGACTTTTATGGTTTTGCAAGTTATATTTAAGTGTTTTATCCATTTTGAGTTTATGGTTGTGACTGACGTAAGTTGACAGTGTAGCTTCATTTTTTTGCTGGTACCTGTCAAATTTTCCAAACATTATTTATTAGAAACTGTCTTTATTCCATTGTACACAGTTACCTCCTTTGTCTAATGTTAATTGACCATAAAGGTGTGGGTTCTGTTCCATGGATCTGTATGCCTGTTCTTATGCCAGTACAAAGTTGTTTCGATTACAATGGCCTTGTAGTATAACTTGATATCAGAAAGTGTGATACTTTTGACTTTGTTCTTTATTTTCAAGATTGCTGAGGCTATTTGAGTTCATTTTTGGTTCCATATAAATATTTACAATGTCAGTTCTAAATCTGTGATGTATGACATCGGTAATTTTTAAAGAGTTTATTTTATACAACACAATAAACAAAACAAATAATTTCTAACTGGATAGTTTTGATTTAATAAAAATATTTTGAATAAAAATTGAGCAAGATATTTGAATAAATTAAAAAAATATTTTTTAAAAGGATTTGAATTGGAACCTAAGGTTGTGAAACATAAAAATAAATAAACAAATAAATGGCTCCTATAACAAACAAGCTGTAATATAATTAGCTGCATCTAAGAAGCTAAAGGTAGCATTCTGACCATCCAGGGAAGCACACCTTTGCACCATAAAGATCAAGATAAAAACAAAGATAGCACTCAACATCTAAAAAACCAAATAATCATTTTTTTAAAGTGGTAACTTTTCAGGTGTGAACAATATATGTTCATATGAGCGTTTTTCTATTATTATTATTGTAATTGATCATCAGATGCTTTGATTCTGGAACAAAGAGCACAGGCTGGGCATATAGTAAAAAATGAATTATCTAGGCTCATCCATGTGATAATTATATTAGCTGAGAAGTCAAAAGCACCTTAAGAATAAGTTTTACTTTAAATATATTTTTTAAATTTTTAAAATTATATTTAAGCCCTGGCCGGTGGATTAGTGACTAGAGCGTCAGCCCAGTACATGGACAGCCGAGGTTTGATTTCTGGTCAGGACACACAGAAGAACACAAACACCATCTGCTTTCCTCCCACCAGTTCTCTTCCTCATTGCTTCCCACAGTCAGTGGCTCAACTAGCATAGGCATGGCCCCAGTCACTGAGGACAGCTCAGTTGGTCGAAGTGCACCAGTTTCAGGTGCTAAAAATAGTTTGGTTGATTTGAGCATCAGCCTAAGCTAGAGTTGATGGGTGGATCTGGGTCGAGGCACATGCAGGAATGTGCCTCACTATCTCCACTCCTCTCACCTAAAATATAAAAAAATATTTAGAAGATTAAAACTAAATTTAATAGGTTGACATTGATTAATAAGTTTACATAGGTTTTAGGTAAATATTTCTATAGCATTTGAACTGTTAATTATCTTGTATATTTAATCACCCTAAGTCAAATTATTTTTTGTCCCTCTTTACGACCCTTCTCTATCCCACTCCTGCACAAATCAACCCTTTTGTATCCACTTTAATTTTATCTATGTCCATCTTTGTGTGAAATCATATATATAGTTCTTATCATTTTCTGATTTACTTATTTTACTTAATATTTTCAAGGTCCATCCATGTTGTCATAAATAGCGACAGGTCATCGTTCCTTATGGCTGAGTACCATTCCATTGTATATAGGCACCACATCTTCTTTATCCAGTCCTCTATAGAAGGACACTTAGGTTGTTTTCATGTATTGGCCACTGTGAATAATGCTATGATGGACATGTGGGTGCATGTGTCTTTGAGTACCAATGTTTTTGAGTTTTGGGGATTGATATCCAGAAGAGAGATTGTGAGGTCATATGGTAGTTCTATTCTTAAATGTTGAGGCACCTCCATACTTTCTTTCATAATGGCTGCACCAGTTGACATTCCCACCAGCAGCGAATGAGAGTTCTTTTTTCTCCACAGCCTCTCCAATTGTTGTTAGCTGTTTTCTTAAAAATAGCCAATCAACAGGATTGAGGTGGTATTTCATGGTAGTTTGTGTGTTTTTTTGTTGTTGTTGTTTGGTATTTTTCTGAAGTGAGAAGCATGGAGGCAAAGAGACAGACTCCCGCATGCACCCAACTGGGATCCACCCGGCATGCCCACCAGGGGATGAAGTGATCCATGCAGCTTTCCCACCGGGGGGCGATGTTCTGCACATCTGGATCTTTGCTCCATTGCAACTGGAGTCATTCTAGCACCTGAAGCAGAGTCCATGGAGCCATTCTCAGGACCCAGGTCAACTTTGCTCCAATGGAGCTTTGGCTGCAGAAGGGAAAGAGAGAGATAGAGAGAAAGAAGAAGGGGAAGGGTGGAGAAGCAGATGGGTGCTTCTTCTGTGTACCCTGACCGAGAACCAAATCCGGTACTTCCACATGCCAGGCCAACAATCTACAGCTGAGCCAACTGGCCAGGGCCTCATTGTAGTTTTGATTTACATTTTTTTTTAATAGCTACCAAAGATGAGCATCTTTTCATATATCTATTGGCCATTTGTATGTCTTCTTGGGAGAAGTGACTGTTCAGATCTCATTTTTTAAATTGGATTGTTTTCTGGTTTGTTGATGAGCTTTGTGAGCCCTTTATATATTTTGGATATAAATCCCTTTTGGAGCTATTGTTTGTAAATGTTATCTCCCATTTGGTTAGCTGCCTTTTTGTTTTGTTGTTGGTTTCTCTTGCTGTGTAGAAGCTTTTTATTTTGATATAGTCACATTCATTTCTTTTGCCTTTACTTTCCTTGATTTGGGGTCAAATTCATAAAATGTTTTCTACGGCCATGGTCAATAAATTTAGTACCTATGCTGTCTTTTATGTAATTTATTATTTCAGATCTTATATTTAGGTCTTTGATAGATTTTGAATTAATTATTGTGCAGGAGGACTTTTAATAGGAATTGCATTGACTCTGTAAATTGCTTTGGGTAATATGAACATTATAATTATGTTAATCCTTTTTTTTTTTTATGGGGACACTGAAAGAGTCAGAGAGAGGGATAGATAGGACAGACAGACAGGAACAAAGAGAGATGAAAAGCATCAATCATCAGTTTTTTGTTGCGACACTTTAGTTGTTCATTGATTGCTTTCTCATATATGCCTTGACCGCAGACCTTCAGCCCACTGAGCAACCCTTTGCTGGAGCCAGCGACCTTGGGTCCAAGCTGGCGAGCTTTCGCTCAAACCAGATGGGCCCGTACTCAAGATGGCGACCTCAGGGTCTTGAACCTGGGTCTTACGCATCCCAGTCCGATGCTCTATCCACTGTGCCACAGCCTGGTCAGTCTCTTAATTCTTCCTAAATATGAACACAGTAATCTTTCACTTGTTTTTATATTCTTCAATTTCTTTTTTCAATATCTTATAGTTTTCAAAGTATATAGGTCTTTTACCTCTTGGTTAAATTCATTTCTAGGAACTATATTTTTTGTTATTACAATAGTGAATGGGATTGTTTAATTTCTTTTTTGACAGTTCATTAATGGTGTACAAAAATGGCACTAATTTTTAAATATTAATTTTATATCCTGCCACTTTGCCAATTGTAGTTATCAGGTCTAGTATTTGTTTGGCTGAGACATAGGATTTTTTATTTACAATATTATGTTTTCAACAAATAATAACAGTTTAATTATTCTTTGCTGTGGCTAGGATATCTAGTACTATGTTGAATAAAAGTGGCAAAAAGGGATACCCCTGTGTTGTTTCTGATCTTAAGGGAATTGCTTTAATTTTTGCCCTTTGACTATGATACTTGCTGTCAGTTTGTAATATAAAGACTTTATTTCGCCTGACCAGGCAGTGGCACAGTGAATAGAGCAATGGACTGGGACACAGAAGACCCAGATTCGAGAACCCGAGGTCGCCAGCTTGAGCGCAGGCCCATCTGGCTTGAGCAAAAGCTCGCCAGCTTTGACCCAAGGTTGCTGGCTCCAGCAAGGGGTGGCTCGATCTGCTGAAGGCCCACAGTCAAGGTGAGAGAGCAATCAATGAATAACTATGGTGTCGCAATGACTACGAAAAACTAATGATTAATGCTTCTCATCTCTCTTCATTCCTGTCTGTCTGTCCCTGTCTATCCTTCTCTCTGACTCTCTTTCTGTTCCTGTAAAAAAAAAAAGACTTTATTTCATTGAACTATGTTGCTTGTATTCTCACTTTGCTGAGAGTTTTGATTCTAAACTGTTTCTGAATTTTATTAAATGCCTTTTCTTCATTTATTGATATGATTATGTGATTTTTGTCCTTCATTTTATTTATGTGATGAATCAAAGCTTATTAATTTGAGAATATTGTGCCAGTCTTGCCTTCCCAGAATAAATTCCATTTGTTCGTGATGCATAATCTTTGTAATGTATGGTTTAATGGATCTGGTTTACTAATATTTTGTTGAAAAATTTAACATCTATGTTCATCAGGGATATTGGCTTAGAGTTTTCTTCTTTGTAGTGTCTTCACCTGATTTTGGAATTAAGATAATATTTGCCTCATAAAATGAGGTTGGAAGTATTTCCTATTCTTGATTTTTTGGGAACAACTTGAGAAGGGTAGTTGTTAGTTCTTTTTTGAATGTTTGGTAAAATTTGCCTGTGAAGTCATCTGGTCCAAGACTTTTGTTTGCTGGGAGTTTTTTGATGACTGTTTCAATTTCATTTGTTATATTAGGTCTGCTCAGGTTTTCTGATTCTTCCAGATTCAGTTTTGGAAGACTGTATGCTTTTAGGAATTTATACATTTCACCCAGGTCGCTTTCCCCCAAGCTGATGCTGCTTGGAGGGGATTGCTTCACTCATGAAAAATAGTGACTGCAGTATTGGAGAATGATTTGCACATGGGTTCTGTTGTCTTTGACCCACTTACCTCTCTAGGTGCTGCCAATTTTACATTCTCCTCATGTGACTCCAGTTCTTTCAGCCCTTTCTTCTCCAGAACCTAGGGTAAGTGCTTGTGCACAAGATATCTGTTTTGACCTTTTAAGAGAGTCTCTGCATACTGAGATGACCAGTCTCTTTCTCACAAACAGAAATCTCACCTTTTTACCAACAAATGCTATGTGGTCTTCCCTTCTAGTCTCTGGTGCTCTAGCTTGGGGCTCTTAGCCTGTGGCTTTTGACCCCCACACTGCTCAGGACAAACCTTCTTGCAACCGAGAGTCACTATAAATCTTTAGTCAACATTTGTTCCTGGGAGTTTGGGCAGCCCTATTTGCATTTTTACTCTTCCTACCAGTCTCTATGTGGCTTCTGTGACTTCTTGGTAATAGATTCCTCTTCATTTAGTCCTAAATTGTTTTCTCAGGATGATTTTTTTCTTAAATTTAGTTGTAACTCCAGTTTGGTCCTGGGAGGTGGCAATTGCAACACCCGCCTACTATGTCACTGTACTGGAATCCTATATACCATAGGTATTTTCTGTGTGTATGTGTTTTTTTTTCAATAAATATTTCAAAAAGCCTTTTTAACTTTTTTAGAATACAATGACTTGACAAATTTTATACAAAAAAACTTTTTTATGTATAATTTGAACATGAATATAAAATATGAACACACTATGTTATTGCTACTATATATATATACATCTTTTCAAATCATCAGAATATTCTTTTATTTAAGAGCATTATGAATAACAGCATTTATTGTTACCCAAGCGGGATTAATCAAAGTGTAAAGTATTTTTTTTTCTCAGATGGGTGGTCATTCATAGACTTTTTTTTTTTTTTTTTTACTTATATATTTTTTTAATTTCTTTTTATTTATTCATTTTAGAGAGGAGACACAGAGTGAGAGATAAATAAAGAAAGGGGGGAGGAGCTGGAAGCATCAACTCCCATATGTGCCTTGACCAGACCGTGCAGGGTTTTGAACTGGCGACCTCAGTGTTCCCAGGTCGACACTTTATCCACTGCGCCACCACAGATCAGGCTCATTCATAGAGTTTTTGAGGCATCTTAAGAAGAAAGTAAAACTGAATTTTTATTCATAGCTGATGTAGTGCTAGTTTATACACCCTTCTGGAGTCTCAGCTTACTCATTTAAAAAAGAAATATAATAATTATCTTTAGGGCAATGGGCTTTTACTATAAAGATAAAAATGATACTTTCCAACTAAATATTACTCTCAGACAATAAAATATTTTTTTAAAGTTCAAGATAAAGTGTGCCTATACATTTTGTTTTCAAAGATGTAATATTGAAAGGCTTTTTAAAAATTTTTACTTTGCTTTATTGAGGTTTAATTGATAAGTTTTAAAAATGCATACATTTAAGGTATACAATGTGATGTTTTAAATATATATATATATATATATATATATATATATACACACACATATATACACACACACACACACAACAATGTGAAATGATCATAACAATCAAGCAAATTAATTTCCATCACTTCATATACTTACTTTATTATTTATTTTATGTTGGTGAAAACAATTAAGATTTATTCTTTTAGTAAAACATATTTTCTTTATTAATTTTACAGAGAGAGGAGAGAGAGAGAAAGGAAGATAGGGAATGAGAAGTATCAACTCAGTTGCTTCACTTTAGTTGTTCATTGCTTGCTTGTCATATGTGCCTTGACTGGGCTAGCCTAGGGTTTCAACCTGGAAACCTCAGCATTCCAGGTTGGTGCTCTATCCATGGCACCACCACAGGCCAGGCAAAATTTAATATTTTTTTTCTGCAAATTACAGTGTACAATACATTAAGCATAGTAACTATGCTATGCATTAGGTTTCCAAAATTTATTTATCCTGCATATTTGACCAACATTTTTCTATTATTCCTACCCTCAAAACTCTGGCAACCATCATTGTACTTTCTGCTTTTGTTGTGGGCTAATGGCCTAAATAGACATTTCTCAAAAAAGATATACAGACAGCTAACTGGTATATGAAAAGATGCTCAACATTACTAATCATTAGAAAATGCCAATCAAAACCCACAATGAATTATCACCTTATATCTGTTAGAATGGCCATTATCAAAAAGACAAAAGATAACAAATGTTGCTGAAGTGTTGAGAAAAGGGACCCCTGTGCATTACTGGTGGGACTGTTAATTCATAAAGACACTGTTAAAAACAGCCTAAACGTTCCTTAAAGACCTACAAATAGAACTACCATATAACCCAGCAATACCTCTTTTGTGTATGTCTTGTCTCTCTAGGCTGCTCTAACAAAATATCATAGACTAGATGGCTTAGAAACAACAAACAGTTATTTCTCAGCATTCTAGCAGCTGGAAATCTAAAATCAGGGTGCCAGCATAGAGGGCCTTCTCCAGGTTGCAGATTTCTCTCATTTTATCTTTACATAATATAGAAAGGGTTAGGGATCTCCATGATGCCCACTTTTTTTTCTTAAGAGAGAAGCAGGATAGCAGAGAGATAGACTCCCACATGCGCCCGACCAGAATCCACCCAGCATGCCTACCAGGGGGTGCTTCTCTGTCCATCTCCAGTTGCCACTCATTGCAACAGGAGCTATTCTAGTGCCTGACACAAGGCCATAGAGCCATCCTCAATGCCTGGGCCAACTTTGCTCCAATGCAGCCTTAGCTGTGGGGGGAAAAGAGAGAGACAGAGAGAAGGGAGAGGGGAATAGTGAGGAAGCAGATGGGCACTTCTCCTATGTGCCATGGTAGGAAATTCAACCTGGGACTTCCACAGGCTGGGCCGACAATCTACTGCTGAGCCTACCGGCTAGGGTGCTTCCATGATGCTTATTTTTTTAAGGTACCAATTCCATTTATGAGGGCTCAATTCTCATAATCTAATTACATCCTAAAGGCCTCATTTAATAATACTATTAACTTTGGGAGTTAGGATGTTAACATACAATTTTAGGGAATATACAAATAATGTATCACTTGAAGTTTGTATAATTTTATTAACCTAATAAAATTTGGTTTATAACTTTGGTCATCACCCCAAAATTTATAAAAAAAATAAATTAAAAAAAATTTTAAAATTTTGAGGGGGACATAACATTAAGATCATAGCAGGATATATAATCAAAGAAAAATAAAATCACTATATCAGAGATATAGCTATACTCTTATGTTAATTATAGATAGCATTATGCATTTGTAACAAGATGGATGAAGCTGGAGGACAATACAGTAAATGAAATAAGTCACAGAAGGACAAATCTTGCATGATCTCACTCATATGTGGTTGGCTTTTCATGAGGCAACTGTATGAAATATCTGGGCATGTCATTGCATAAAGACAATGTACAAAATTTGAAAAGCAAGAACTTTGGTCCTCATGTTAATAATTTACATTAAGTAAATCTGGAGGCAGTCATACATAGGTCAGAAGGAATGATTGGACAGGTTGAGTGTGGCTTCATCAGCTGCTTCTCAGATAATTAGATAGTCAGACTAATTCAGGGAGTCACCTTTCAAAAATTTAAGGTTTTAGATATAAGGCTTATATCTGAGAAGTCCGAGCTGGGAGAATTCCCACAAGTAAGATTGTTTTCAAAAATTAGATAACTGACAACTCAGAGTTAATGTGAGTCTAATCAAAAATGGAAAAAAGAAATTGTACCTGCCTTCTCATTTCCAGTTTATTGCCTTTTTGATCAAGAAAGCCCAGGTTACAAGTGGCTGTGTGAGGCAGCTGCATCAGAAGAAAGATCAGAAGTCTCAGGAGTTCCACAAGCAAAAATAATTATAATTTACATGTGTTCTCCACTATTTTACTGATGCAGTCAAAAAACATTTACTTTACACTTACTCTGAGCCAGCTTCTGGAAAAATTCTGCGGATATACTACATTTATACAAATAGAATGACTATTTTCAAAGAAATTTCAGTCAAAAGATGAGACAAGCCAATATATAAAAATTACAAAATGATATAATAAATAACAGTGTAGGATTTTTTAAGCAGAAAGAAAAAGGGTGTGCAACACAGCCTTGGAATTCAGGTCAGAAGAGAATGCACTAGAAGTATCACTATCTTCAATAGCTATTGGAATCACTTTTGGATCGCTATCTCCAGTGATTCAATGCAAGCCATACACAGTACAAGTTTTTGAGTATAGCATGCCCACATTTACTCAGCTTAAACAAATAAACAATTTTAGGCAAATATGCTAATTAAATGTGGTGGTGTTTGCAATCCAATTGTTTGTATGTACTGAAATAACAGTGCAGGATTCTAGATTATCTGAATTATTTTACCTTGTTTACCAAAGCCATCATGGAGCATATTGGTTGACCTATAAAAACCAACAATCCAATTAACTTTCCCAGAAGGCCATCCACTTAAACTTAGACTAGCATAACAAAGAAGTTGAAAATGTCTGTGTGATATGAGGAAGAGAGTTCTCCACAGGAATTAAGCTTTGACCTTTGTGTCCATTTATTTCAAAGACACTTGTGTAGCACTTTTCTAAGCATTTTCTAGTACCTTGAAAGTCCCATTCGAATTATCATCTGTGTGAATAGACTCAATCAAGTGCAACCATCAATATTATGTTAGAGATTGTGGCAGTCCAACTACAGATTTAGCTTTAGGAGAATGCAGTGCACAATGGACTACTAAACATCTCTGGAAACTAGTGTAGTATTTTGAGCTGCAATAATTTTTGTTGCAAGCAGAATTTTAGAACATGTCCTACTTTGTAAAAAAAAAAAAAAAAAAATATATATATATATATATATATATATATATATATATTGCCTGTGCTAGTGCAGTGGATAGAGCATCGACCTGGAATGCTGAGGTTGCTGGTTCAAAACCCTGGGCTTACCTGGTCAAGGCACATATGGGAATTGATGCTTCCTGCCCCTCCCCCTCTCCTCTCTCTCTCTACTCTCTCTAAAAATGAATAAATAAAATAAAAAAGAAAGCTCACAGTTAAAAAAAAAAAGAACATGTCCTACTTCGACATTTGTTTGTTTCTTCCTCATATGTGCTCCATTCAGGTTCAGTGTGCCAATTTTATTCCTGTATTAAACTGGGACTATTTATCACTGACAGTGCTGCTGTCATACTAAAATGTTTCTATGGTTGGTTAGTCTCAGTTGCCAAGGTAACCATCCTGATGTGTGTTGCCTTTAGAAGTTCATCCTTAGATACCCCAAAACCTTGACTGCATGTAAATAATAAAATATATCAAGGTAATGTGTCTTTGTGTCTCCCATGGTATTTTATAGAGGCCCAATATGTATGTTATAATGCTGAGCGTCTGTTCTCACTCTCAGTCACTTACTGTCAAAGGTCTTTTTTTTTTTTTTTTACAGGGACGGAGAGAGAGTCAGAGAGAGGGATAGATAGGGACAGACAGACAGGAACTGAGAGAGGTGAGAAGCATCAATCATTAGTTTTTTGTTGCTGTTGCAACACCTTAGTTGTTCATTGATTGCTTTCTCACATGTGCCTTGACTGCGGGCCTTCAGCAGACCAAGCAACCCCTTGCTGGAGCCAGCGACCTTGGGTCCAAGCTGGTGAGCTTTTTTGCTCAAGCCAGATGGGCCCGCGCTCCAGCTGGTGAGCTCGCGGTCTCGAACCTGGGTCTTCCGCATCCCAGTCCGACGCGCTATCCACTGCGCCACTGCCCAGTCAGGCTAAAGGTCTTGATAGGAATATATTACTTTTTACTACCTTCTTAGAAGTTTTAGTTTATAAACAGAGAACCCAAGTTAAAGTATTTTATGTCAAAGTTTATGTGAAAACAAGTTTATGGAGCATTTGACATTGGTTAGGGTCATTTCAAAGTAAAATAATCAGTCATGAAATTCTCTCAGGCATTTTTGTTTTTCTTTCTAATAGGTCTTTGCCCCCAAGTGCTGGAGATACTAGTGATGGCATCACCACTATTTCTTCTTCCCATATTTCACTCTTTATTTTTTCCTCTGGAAAGTCAGAATCAGAGAATTTGGACTTCAGACACATTTAGAATATACCTTTGCATTGCTTCATTATTTATATTTCTTAATTGATTGATTATTTTTTGCAAGCTTCAGTTTTATGCATAGTCAGATAGGGATTGCTCCATAAACGGATCAGTGACAATGAATGTACATGATATAAAACTATCTGACACAGTATTGGTTTTAAAATAATTATATATACAATCAAAAGTGAAATCATTAGTCTTTTCAAGGAGAATTAAATTGATGTTTTCTCTTTCTCTCTGTATTGGTAAAATAGTTGATAAAGAATGAGTAACTTCTTTGTAAGGTATTTTCCCCCACCGAGGAAGAAGGAAGGGGGGTAGCCACGAAGTGTAAATAAGTAAAAACTTTATTGAGTACAGAGCACTTCCCAGACGGTGTTCCCTGGTCCGAGGGACATGGGCTAGGAAAGTTGCATGGATAAAACCACGTGGGAGATATTAAAAGGGTTCCATCTAGGGTGGTTGAGCTAATATGATGTGGCAAAATCTCACTGGCTGGCAGACAGTAGCTATTTTTCTAAGAACTCTGGGAAGTTTCTTTTGGCGTGCATGAATGAGAGCGGTTCTAGCCAAAGTTCCCAGGACTGGTTTCTCACGTGACCTTTCCCATTATCCACTGACCTTACATTCCAACCTTTTGTGTTAAATAGGGGTGCTGCTATTCATCTGGCTACTTTCTGCTGGTTAGGGATGTCATGGGGAAGGGAGATGGGCAGGTGGTGGTTTTGAGGAGTGTCAGGAGGAACATCTGTTTGATCATGACTCGAGAAACTTTGAGGATGCGGTCCTATAAGGATTTTAAAAAAAGAGGAGTAATAGGGGATCTGCAGGGTCCAGCCTTTTGGTGAGCTGGAGATCGATAGGATCCAGTGGTTCTGACTGCCAGCAGTCCTGTATTGGGGGGGGGGGCAAGCTTGAGGCAAAACTGAATGTCAGGAATAGTATACGAAGGGAAAAGGAAGGGATCTCATCCACTCTCATAACCAAGGCCTGTGAGGGAACTAGAGGTCCAGAGTGTGATGGCAAAATAGAGAAGGTAGCTCCCATGCCCACAAGAAATAAGATGGACTTACCCATTCCTGCAGCATTATCCTGGGTTCTCTGAGACCAGGCCATGTCTTAGGAGTTCGAATGGGCCCGTCTGGTTGGCTTGGCCTCCCATTTGGATGGCTTGTCCTCCATATAGAGGTGCTGAGGATGAGCCTGCTGCCCAAGGGGCCAATCACTCTGCTAGTGACCGGACTGCTTGCAGTAAGGGCAGGGCTTAGTGGGTGGCCTCAGGAAGGGGCACTGCCGGGATCAATGACCTTCCTTGCCACACTTAAAGCAAGCTCCTGGTGGGGATCCTCTCTGCAGCTTAGACTTAAGTCAAGCACCTTCTGTGCCTTGCACCTGTTGCTCTGCCAGCCTTAGGGCTGCCACAAGAGTCTGGGATTGGAGTGTTACCTTCTGTTGCATGCAGGCCTGGCAGTCAGCTTTGGCCTGTTCCTCTCGACCATTAAAAACCTTAAATACCATGTTTATCAGGTCTCAGATAGGGGTTTCAGGGTTAGAATAAAAGGAGGGGGGCTCCTGAGGAGCCCTGCACCCAGATCCAGCAAGAAACGCTGAAGCCGGAGGCCAAACTGGTATAAGGGGTAATGGCTGGCAGAGGGTGACCTGAAGGAGGAGGGGTTTAAGAATACAGAGGAGAAGGGAGGGGCCCCTGGCCAGCAGGGGAGGAGAAAGAAGGAATGGTATTTGCAGGTGAATGGAGAAACAGGATTTTGTGAAGGGAGGGGAGGGGACTCTTGGAGGGAAGAGACCTGAGCAAAAGAGGTCTGCAGAGGGACCAGAGAGGGTCCCTGAGAGAGGGATGCCCCCAGGGGACAGGCAGGAGGGGGAAAGAATTTGGGATCAGCTAAGGAGAAAAAATTAGGAGCAGAGGGTTTAGGTGAGGTTTCTCTGGCCTAAAAGGCGGTACAGGAATTAGGACGGGAGCATGAATAACTAGAAGCACTGAATGTAAGAGATTTCCAACTAGTTCCCAAGTCTTTTGGTGATAGTTAAATTGGTGAGGTTGTTAAAACCAAAAATCCCTTCAGGAGGCTACCTGGTTCAATTATCCAGTGGGTTCTGTGGTCTGGCCACAGCAGAGAAGAAAAACAGTTTCTTCTTCTTTAGGGAGGGAGAGATTTCGGATAAGGCAACTCCAGGAGTGTTTTTAGATTAGGTTTAGATTCCTGTGCCCCTACGGCCACACTCTGTCCTCGGAGTGGTCAGAGATGAGAACTGGTGTCCCAAAACTCAAGCTCTGGCCACTGGACAGATAAGTAAAGTGGATGTGCTTGGGACATCTCCACAGGCACCCACACACTCGGAACAAAAAAAGAGGACCCTAACACAGCTGCGGTTTTGGTAGGAGTCTTGGCGGAAAGAACTGAGGGGAGGCTAGAGTAGGTGACTTACCACACCGTGCGCCAAAGTGGGTGGAAAGTCTGAGGTTCTGGTTCTCGGAGGGGAAGGGGAGAGGAGCGGTCCTTGCAGACTTCTGACTCCTCCCAGGTTTCAGCACCAAATGTAAGGCATTTTTTCCCACTGAGGAAGAAGGAAGGGGCGTAGCCACAAAGTGTGGATAAGTAAAAGCTTTATTGAATACAGAGCGCTTCTTGAACGATGTTCCGTGGTCCAGGGGACATGGGCCAGGAAAGTCGCACGGATAAAATCATGTGGGAGATATTTAAAGGGTCCCGTCTAGGGTGGTCGAGCTAATATGACATAGTGAAATCTCACTGGCTGGTAGACAGGCACTCTTTTTCAAGGGATTTCTGGGAAGTTTCTTTTGGCATGCATGAATGTGGGCAGTTCTAGCCAAACTTCCCGGGTCTGGTTTCTCATGTGATCTTTCCCATTATCCACCAACGTTACATTCTTGATAAGGTTTATCAACATGATCCTAGGGAGACTTACCTGCCTTCCACACATTTTCAAAATATTTTAGCCTATCAATTTATGAGAATCCTAGAGTTTTAGAATAACTATTTTGTAAAAAAGGTCTTTTTTGTTTTCAGGCACCTCCTCTTCAACTGCAATATACACAGAAGTATAGCTTGTTAAGCTGTCATTTGCTAATGACAATTTAATAGGAATCAGTTGGCATCCCAAGTTACAGTGCTAAGGTAGCATGCAGTAGGAATGAGTTCGGGTGCAAGGTACTTATTAGGGATCAATAGCTGTGAAAGAAAAAGTGAGGAAGCAAGATGTGACAGAGGAAAAATTTGCCTGTGATGTAGGTCCTACAAAGACTTGGCCAACCTACAGGGAGAGGTCTGGAGCAGTCATGATCCATCAGAAATATTTTATTTGAACTGAAGTGTCTGCATTTATATTCCTGCCTTCTTGTTCTTCCAGTATGTACTACTCAGAGAAAGTCACAGCCTCTGCAGTTGAGGCTGATTAAGAAAAAGCTGACTATTGAAGGCTCTCTGCTGGCCAGAGCCCTGCAGCAGAGCAGTCCTTTCTTGAGGGAGGTCTGGGTGGCACATATGAGTGTCTAGCACACTTAGATTAACTGGCTGTATTTGAAAAGTGTGAATTGGGCTTTGATTTAATGAGACAACAAAAGACATACATTTGCTGAAAGACTTGCAACAGATTCTGCTTTTGCTAAGTTATATCACATGTGGTTCCTCTTACCCACCAATGAAGCCTAGATTCATGAATTTGTAAAATAAGAATAGTGAGGATAATAGAGAAAAGAGAGAAACCCCTGGCAGAAAAAGTAAGAGAAACTGGTACATTTCATTTATATCGTGTTAACACAGCCATTTCCCTACTTAGAAAAAGGCAATTGATTCTTTAATTATTTGATTTTTTCTCCTAAGTGGCATCTTGTCTGAACAGACTTTCCCTTATATTTATCTTCATATTCATTATTTTTTACCTCACTTCTTTTACTCACTTTTTTTACCCTGGAAAGAAAAAGAAATGTGTTTCTTTGATTATTCTGTTGTGTTTTCTATAATCAGGGAAACCACCAGTCAAAAATATTGAGCGCAACAAAAATGACTCATTGATGTAGAGCTTTGTGACAGATGTGGAGGCTCTGATGATGGTGACTTACAGAAATATCATTTTGAATGTTTAGAACTGTTTCAATGTCAGTACTCCTTCCCTGTGGTCTGGAGATGCTTATATGACCTCACACAGAGCTAGTACTTTCAGCCTCTTTCCTCTCAAAATGATTTTTTAAAAAGGATGTGCCACTATTTTCCCCATCCCAAATCAACCTTTTCCTAAAAACCTTATGCAAAGATGTAGAGTGACTTAAAATATGGAATTAAATATCAAGAAACTCAAGGGGATAAAAGACACACACAACTCCAAGTTATATTACCCTAATGTGTCATTTCAGAGGAATCAACAAGCTTTAAAAATCACATTGTTTAAACAAAATAATTAGCATTGCTCAATATCTTGTAAAAACAGCCAAATATTTTATTTCACAAACTTCCTTCTCAGGTTATGCCTCAATGATTTTCAGTTACTAAGTAGCATCATTGAGCCTTGAAAATATTCTGAGAGCACACAGCTCACCAGGATTTTTGTTCACAAAATAATAATTTCATAATTAAACTTTTTATCAGATAAGAACTCAAGGTCTGAGCTTCAAACTTTTCATACTGGGTTGCATTTTTGGCTTAAAAATTCTTGAAATTTGTCTATTTCTATTAATAAAATATGGAGATAATATTCTACATGGAGAAGATTAAATTTACTCCCAAATCTTTATTGCTCACGAGAGGCTAGTATTCTATCTAATATATGATTATCTTTAAATATTTAAACCTTTTTATGTAGCTGCATGCTATTATTTTTACACCTGAAAAGTAACGTTGAAAGTTATCAGAAAGTATTAATGTATGTGCCTGCTTAAGAAAATATACACTGATAACTATGGACTACTTTAATTATTGTCTTCCTTCTCTACAAAAAAGACATATTTATAAAAGGAAAAATTTTCTAAATTTACTTTATATTGTTCAACAGAATTTAAATGGCAATGTGAGATAAACTTTGCTAGGTTCTGCATAGAGTTCCTCCATCAAGCAGATACTTTGAAATTTTAAATTTTCTTTTTAATTTTCTCTATTATTTGATTGAAAACTTTGTTGACACTTGGGTGATTCTTAAGATTATAACATATTAAAACTTCAATAGGGTTCAAAGTTATATTAAACACTGAAATATGTTTTTAAATTTGGAAAGGTTTCAAATTAAAATCTAAAGTCCCATCCTCAAGATATTCTAATGTAAAATATTCATATAAAGTCAATTATGTTTTTTCTAAGTGATTCTAAACCAACATAAGCTTTAAAATGCTTACCACTAACACCACTATTACATAAACCTATTAAATATAAAGGCCTGACTCTCTAGAGCAAATTTTTAGAACTGCTATTTTTATTTTTTGAGTAATTTAGAACTGAAACTATTGGCTAAAATACAACTGAAACTTTGACTATAAGACTGATGGTACATATAAACCCTGTTTATATTTGTCAGTTACTGCAAAACAAAAAGATGGAAGTGGTAATTTGGAATATATTTCTTAGAACCTAAATAATGTATCTGATGGCTCTAGGTCTTGGTTGTGATATTGTTTTTATTGTTTTTAAGTTAAGTAACTGACTTTCCCTGAGGCTCTAAAGATCTTTAAATTTGGTGCAATTCTTCATTCTTTTTTTAAAATTTTATTTAGAAAATTAAATTTGACAGGATGACATTGATCAATAAGAGTACATAGGTTTCAGCCTGACCAGGTGGTGGTGCAGTGGATAGAGCGTCGGACTGGGATGCGGAGGACCCAGGTTGGAGACTCTGAGGTCGCCAGCTTAAGTGCGGGCTCATCTGGTTTGAGCAAAAAGCTCACCAGCTTGAACCCAAGGTCTCTGGCTCCAGCAAGGGGTTGCTCAGTTTGCTGAAGGCCCATGGTCAAGGCACATGTGAGAAAGCAATCAATGAACAACTAAGGTGATGCAACTCTCAACAAAAAACTAATGATTGATGCTTCTCATCTCTCTGTTCCTATTTGTCTGTCCCTGTCTATCTCTCTCTGTCTCTGTAAAAAAAAATAAAAAAAAGGGGGGGAAAAGAGTACATAGGTTTCAGATAAATATTTTTATAGCATTTGAACTGTTGCTTATCTTGTATATCCAATCACACAAAGTCAAGTCATTTTCTGTCACCATATATTTGTTCCTTCTTTACTTCCTTCTCTTCACTCCTACATACCCCACCCCCTGGTAACCATTTCACTTTTATCTACATCCATGAGTCTTAGTTTTATATCACATCTATGTGTAAAATCATATAGTTCTTAGCTTTTTTTGATTTACTTTGTTCACTTGTCTAATGTTCTTAAGGTCTATCCATGCTTTCATAAATGGCAATAGGTCATCATTTCTTATGGCTGAGTAGTATTCCATTGTATATATGTACCACATCTTCTTCTTGTTTTTTTTTTTTGGACAGAGACAGTGAGAGAGACAGAGAGAGGGAGAGATAGGAACAGACAGGAAGGGAGAGAGATGAGACACATCAATTCCTCATTGCAGCTCCTCAGATTTTTAATGATTGCTTTCTCATATATGCCTTGACTAGGGGCTACAGCAGAGTAAGTGACCCTTTGCTCAAGCCAGTGACCTTGGGCTCAAGCCAGCAACTTTTGGTTTTAAGCCAGTGACCACTGGGTTCAAGCTAGTGACCATGAGGTCATATCTAAAATCCCATGCTCAAGCTAGCAATCCCATGCTCAAGCTGATGAACCCATACTCAAGCCAGATGAGCCCAGGCTCAAGCCAATGACCTCAGGGTTTCAAACCCTTTAAACATATTGGATTACTCTAGGTTATTTCTAGTGTTTATGAGATGAGAATCTAAAGTTGAAATGTATTTTAAAGTACATCTAGTCTATTTACTCATCAGATGAAAAATAATCACTTTAAAAAAAAAATTGAGAAGGTAAGATGGTGAGACAGACTCCTGCCTGCATGTGCTCTGACCAGGATCCACCAAGCCACACTCATCTGGGGCCAATGCTGGAATCAACCAAGCTATCCTCAGTGCTTGGGGCTGAGGCTCAGAACAACCCAGCTATTCTCATTACCCAGGGCTGACGCTCAAACCAATTAAGCCATTAGCTGCAAGAGAAGAAGAGAGAGAGAGAAGGAAGAGGAGAGGAAGAGAAGCAGATGCTCACGTGTTCTCTTACAGGGTGTTAGACCTGGGAGGTTCATATACTGGGCCATCGCTCTATCCACTGAGTCTACCAGCCAGGAAGAAAAGGAATTACTTTTAAAAGAGTAAAAAATATCTATAGTATAATGTGAACTCTTAAGTAAATGTGAGCTATTTATTTTAATATCATTGACTCACAATGTTTTTATACTCAACTTTTTATCATGATGATATAATTTCCATTGAAACTATGCAAATTTTTATAGTAAAAGAGGGAACAATTACTAATTAGGTTATCAAGCTACTCCTTGTGAAACTGGGCCATCTTGCCACCCTGTTGATACTCAACTATACTCAATTAAGATGTTCTGAACATTTTTATTTACAAATAATTCTGTAGAGCTCTGGGTTTATTTAATGCCTCCTTATAGTCAGTCAATTTAAGTTATGCTACAATATGTGAAATATTCAAGTAATGTGGCACTAAACACACCTGGACCCCTGCCTTAGCATTTTTTCAAAAGATACCATGATCCCGGAGGCACAAGACTGAAAACCAGTACATTAATGTAAGAAAAGTAACATTTATCATGTACCCATGAGGTGTCAAATAAAACACATGTAATTGCCCAGTAGCAATGAAGCTGGGATTTAAATCCATTCCTATTTAATCAAAAAGCCTTTTTCCCATTATCAGAAGACACTGCATTGCATTTTTGTATATTTCTTATTTTAGAGGGTTTCTCATTGTATCAGTTACATCACCCTCAGTTATACTACAGCTATAGCATATAACCTTTAAATTTTATATACTTGAAAGGAAGAAAAAAGGAAGGAAGGAAGGAAGGAAGGAAGGAAGGAAGGAAGGAAGGAAGGAAGGAAGGAAGGAAGAAGAAGAAAGGAAGAAGAAGGAAGGAAGAAGAAGGAAGGAAGAAGGAAGGAAGGGACACAAAAAATGTTTTTAAAACAAAAATGTTTCTTGTTTTTACTATATATCTATTACAGGATAGCAGTACACTACTTATTGTAGTCCCTGTGGTCCATAGGATGTTGGGAGTTCTAACTTGACATATAGTTCTATGATCCCAGAAACAGGGAAAGAAAACAGGTGAAATATTCACTACTTCTTAGAGTTTCCACAGGAAGATAAATATCTTTTCTTTCATGTTTTATGGGCCAGAACAAGTTATAAGGCCATCTCTAAATTAAATAGAATAAAGATATAAAGTTCTTCAATAGAGAGGGTCACCTAATAATATAGTCAATTAAGTATGATCTTATTTTAACAAAATCTAGATTCTTGAATTTCTAATTAATCATCTTCTTTTTTAAGGGGCCAACCATGTCTTGAAAGCCCTCATATATTTAGATTTTTAAAGTATCATTTTGACTCCTTTTCTAATATCCATATCAAATTTCTTCTTTACCAAGTTAAACATTTCTCATGTTTCTAATGTTTCTAAAGCACTGCTTTAACCAATGCTTCTCAAACTTTAATGTGCAGTGATATTTTCAGGAGATATCAACATGTAGATTCTGATTCAATAGACTTGAATAACGCCTGAAATACATTTTTGTTGTTGTTGTTCATTTTAAATGATATGTTGATCTAGTTTTGAGGACCAAATAGAGGCCTGTTAATTCCCAACCTTGAACAGCTAATGAAGCCCACACTGCCAACCAGTTTGATTAATGGTCTTTAACATTCTGGGTCATTATGTGCCTGCTCTAATGGACCTGGGGCAGAAATCACAGAATTAAGAACAGCCCCCATAATCCCATAATTAGGAAATTATTCAAGCAAATCAATCCACAAGGAGGCAGAGAAAATATACGCCTGAGCCTGTAACATCTTGTTGTCTAGAAAGTAAAGAAATGTCCCAGAAAAGAAGAGCCACAAGTTGAAAGAACACAGAAGTCAACCAAAAAGGGTGCTTAAAGGTTACAATTAAAAAAAATTAATACAAAATAAATACCGACAGTAACTTATTTTAATCCACAGAATAAAATAAATATCCATTGGTCTACACAGATACAAAATTTTAAAAAGCTGAATAAATAAATAAATGAGAAAAAAATATCCTTACAGAATAATTTCAATTAATGAATAGAGAGAAAGAAAAATAGGATATTTACCACTAGGCAAATACCACAGAAATAATTGCTGCAGACACGATCCACTGAAAGATGCTAAAATCAGCAGGTAAAAGTTTCAGAAGAAATGGATTCTTACATCTTTTAAAATATCTCCCCAAGAAATTTATTAATTATAAGAGAAAAAAATGTTAACTTCACAGTGGGAAAATTTGGCAGACAACACTTTAATCAAGCAATCAATGTTAATTGACATCACTAGTCATAGAACACATAGACATGCACCTCCTGATGCCAGAGAAAGGCACAGTGTTGTTTTCCTTGCCAAAATATATCAGCTTTTTTTTTTAATGAGAATATATCAGCCAATTCCAAACTGAGAGACAGTTTACAAAAATCAAAGACCATTAGTCTTAAAAAATGTTAAAATGCAAACAAAGAATGAGGAATTGTCACAGATTGGAATACAATAAGGAGAAATAAACACAATGTAGGAATGGGATTTTGGAAGAGAGAGAGGTAAAAACCAGTGAAATACCAAGGAGTTCTGTAGTTTAGTTAACTACATAAACATTGTGGCATTGTTAATTTTCTAGTTTGGTAATTGTACTAAGGTTATATAAGTTAACATTAAGGAATGTTGGGTACATGGTATATCTGTGTTTTATTTTTGCAACTTTTCTTTAATTTAACATTATTTCACAATGAAGTACAGTGTGTCTATAGTCATGGTGCACTTTTGACCAGTGACAGGAAAGCAACAAAAGACGGTAGAAATGTGAAATATGCACCAAATAAAAGGAAAACCCTCCCAGTGTCTGTAGGATGATGTGGCAGCATGTGCGCATGCGCAGATGATGGTGTAACACTGTGTATACAGCGGAGCAGCCCACGGCCATGCCAGTGGAGATGTGGATGGTACAGAGGAAAGTTCAGTGTGTTCTGTGGCTCGCTAAATTCGAATCCATGACCAAAGTGCAACTTGAATATCGGCACATTTGTATTGAAGTGCCACCACATAGGAATAACATTACTTGGTGGGATAAGCAGTTGAAGGAAACCGGCAGTTTGGTGAAGAAACCCGTTCTGGTAGGTCATCAGTCAGTGACGAGTCTGTACAGGCTATACGGGATATCTACATAAGGAGCCCTAAAAAATCTGTGCATGCGTGTGCTCGACAATTACACCCAAGCAAGACTACAGTTCATAAGGTGTTAAAGAAACGTCTCTGTTTTACGGGGTACAAATTGCAGCTGTTGCATGCTATCAAACCAGCGGATACACCCACATGATGCGCGTTTGCTACAGATATGCTTCATGAGATTGACAATGATGCAAGATTTTTGCAGAAGATTGTGTTTAGCGATGAGGTGACCTTCCATATCTGCGGACATGTTCATCACCATAACGTCCGAATATGGGCTGCTAAACATCCTCATGCCTACATTGAGTACAAATGTAACACCCCTAAAGTGAACATGTGGTGTGGCCTGATGCATGATAAGGTGATAGGCCCATTTATTTTTGCGGAGCAGTCTGTGACAGCAAACACCTATCTTGACATGTTGGAATTGTATGCAGTGCCACAATTTCCAGAAAGTGTCATCTTTCAACAGGTTGGCACTCCTCCACACTACGCCACCATTGTTCGTGAGTTTCTGGATAGAACATTTCCCCGGCGGTGGATAGGCAGGGGTTCTGCCAAGCTATGGCCGCCACGATTCCCGGATCTGACGCCCTTAGACTTTTACTTTTGGGGTTATGTGAAGTAACATGTGTACATTGAATCTATCAATGACATTAATCACTTAAAACAGAGAATCACAGACGTTATTCACTCTGTTACACCAGACGTCCTTACCCATGTGTGACAAGAACTTCACTATTGTTTGAATGTGTGTAGGGCAACAAATAGAGCCCACATCAAACTGCACTGAATAGGTATGAAACTGGGAGAGTTTTCCTTTTATTTGGTGCAGATTTCACATTTCTATAATCTTTTGTTGCTTTCCTGTGACAGGTCAAAAGTGCACCATGACTTTACGAACACACTGTATTAAAATTTAACCTATTCTATATTAGAATTGTATCAGCCCTTGCCAGTTGGCTCAATGGTTGAGTGTCCACCTGGCATGTGACTGTGCCCCAGTCAGGGCACACAGGAGAAGTGACCATTTGCTTCTCCACCCCTCTCCTTTCTTCTTCCCCTTTTCCATCTCTCACTCTCTTTCTTTCCCTACTGCAGCCATTGTTCCATTGATTCAAGCACATTGGCCCCAGTTGCTGAGGATGGCTCCGTAGAACCACTGCCTAAGGTGCTAAAAATAGCTCTGTTGTAAGCATGGCCCAAGATAGGTAGAACATTGACCCCAGATGGAGTTGCCAGGTAGACCCCGGTTGGGGCACATGTGGGAGTTTAGCTCCCTTCTTCTCACTTAAATTAAAAAACAAAAAAGAATTGTATATAAGTTAATGCATATTACTTTTCATACTACATGGAAAACAAATATTATCCTATAATGCAGCTCAACTGTAATAATTAGTAAATTATGACTTTTTTTGTGTGTGTGTGTGTATGTGTGTGTATGACAGAAAGAGAACAGACAGATAGGAAGGGAGATAGATGAGAAGCATCAATTCTTTGTTGTGTCACCTTAGTTATTCATTGATTGCTTTCTCATATGTGCCTTGACTGAGGGGCTACAGCAGACCGAGTGACCCCTTGCTTAAGCCAGAGACATTGAGCTCAAGTTGGTGAGCCTTACTCAAACCAGATGAGTCCACATTCAAGCTGGTGACCTTGGGGTTTCAAACCTTGGTCCTCCATGTCCCAGTCTGATATAAACTCCACTGTGCCACCACCTGGCCAGGCGGTAAATGATGACTTCAAATTTAATATTTTCAATATAATTTTTTTTGGTGAATTTATTTTTATACAAATGTGCTGTAAAATATGAATTTAATCATTTCCTGTACTTGGTTCATAACATAGTCAATGACTTGATTTTTACTATAAATCTTCCATCAACTAATTCAAAGTAAATTAAAGTTTTGAAAATATTTCTTTTTTACTGTAAAAGTTAAAGAATCATCTAATTTTAGAACAGTATCACCACTCTAAATTATCCATGATATCCATCACTATATACTGTTATTATGAAAAATAACAAGTAATCCTCTGAGGAAGGGCAGTGGAAGATCAAACTCAGGCTAGGACTAGCAAAAGTTGGACTTTTTAAACCAGTTCTGCACTTCCACTATCCGCAATTATACAAGAATACTCTTTGTAGGAGGTACTACCCATTTCTGGGCCTGTAGAAGGATCTACCATCAATTTTGTAGCTCCTTAGTTTTTTTCATTGCTGATATGTGATTTGGCTCTATCAGAGCTGTTGAATCAGTTAGGCTTTCATATGCTTTCCATCTTTTTCAGTTATTCTTTTCTTGCTCTTGTCTTCTTTCCTGTGCTCTTCATCACTGCGTTCATAAATTTAAGACAAATCTCTTTTCCGTCGCTTTAACATTATTTGAATCAACAGTTTATTAAATGTATGTATTTAATCACTATGTTTGGAGGTCCTCCATAATTATATTTTAAAATGTAATTTGGTACATAAAAATGCACTTAGAAATGATAAAATATGAAGAATTCATACTGTGTGAGAGAATTGCCATCAAAATACCACTCTAAATAACAACTATTAGTAGTTTGCAATATATATTTGTAGATGTTTCAACATATTCTAGAAATTGATTCCACAAAAATGAATTCATCAGTTGCAAAAGATTGGAAGCTATTCAAATACTAATCAGCAGATGAATGGATAAATAAATTATAATACAAAAATTAAATTATGGGGGAAATAAATATTAAGTAAAGAAAACAAGCAAATACCCCACATAAAAAAATGTTCAAACAGAATTGTAGCCTAAGAGATGCAAATTAAAGAAATGAGATGATTTTTTTCATCATTAGATTGACAAAAATTAGAGGGTTATGAATAATGAAATTCTTGCATATAGTTTATTAGTTCAACTTTACTAAACAGAACATTGGCAATATAGATACAATGCCTTAAAAGTGTGAATGACATTTAGGACTTTATCTCCAGGAAATATACACACATACAAACACATACATCAGAACTGGGTAGAAAAGCATTTGAATACCTCCATATTTTAACAAATAAAAAAATTGGATACAAAATTTTTGAAATATCCATAGAATACAATACTATATAGCCACTAAGATTAGGACATAGATCTATAATGACATAAAATTGTATCTATGTTTGGGTATGTGTTTTATGATGCCATTTATATTTAAAAATTGAATAGAATTTATTCATGCTTAAAAAGATATGTTAACTATGTTTATTTTGAATAAAATTTATTAAGACAATATTAAAACATGTTTAATGTTTATTTCATTGAGAGCATTTTAAATAAAATTAAAATGAATTACTTAAGTAATGAATAATTCATTTTATACAACTCATAATAATTTTTTTAAAAACCCAAGTATGACTTTAATATAAAAAGAACTGATTATCTGCGTTGGGCCTAACAGAAGCAGGTAAACCTTTTTAAAGAGGTTTTGGAGGTCAGAAACTCAAAGCCACAGAGACTTCCTCTTTCCATCACTAGCTTTCAAGAAGCAAGACTCCTGTGATTTTTCAGCTACAAAGACATGAATTCTGCCAACAACCAGAGAAAGCTTGGTGTCATATCTGCCCTAATTGAGCCTCCAGGTGAGAATACAGTCTGACCAACATCTTGATTTCAGTTTTTGGAGACCTAGAATAGAAACTCAGATCTATATTTCCAACTTGACTAATTTTGATATAATAAATGAGTATTTTAAGTCACAAAGTTTGCAATAATTTTTTACCAACAAATAAAAAATGAATACATACATAGAAAAAAAAGCCACAATATCAATAACATGTTTTCTGGATAGAGAATTGCCAGAGGAAGTTGGATGTTGTTAGACAGAGTGTAGGTAGTTAGATGGAACTATCAGAATTTTGCATTGTTTGACACTAATTTTGTACATGCCATTTTTAAGTATTAAATTATTAATTGAAAAGCAAAGACTAAGAAAATATTCTGATGAAGATCTATGAAAACCCAAACAAGGTAGATAAAAAGTTATTTTTTTTCCTAGAAGTAGTTCCTCTATTTTTGTTTTTCAACATCCTATTATATTAGTAAGTGTCCTGATGACAGGTGGTAGGCTTTAATGAATACACACTCAAAGGTGTGTGAAAAATTACTGGAAGCCAATAAGGGACAGTGAAATACCTTCAAGCTAGAAAAAGTGAAGAGTTGTTCCTCCCTATGGGCAAAGTAACCAGAATTCAGAAGAGCTGTCTTCTGACTGTTCAGTAGGAATTGAACTATAGCCCAGCAGAGAGGAAATGGATAATAAATATTCTGATCTTACTCTTGTTTCTTTATCCAATCTCCTGCCATTGAACAAGTCCAAGCAGAAGTAAGATATCTAAGAAATTGCTTAATCCAGTACATAAGTAACTTGGAGAGGCACAATCAAAATGAAAAATATATCTAGAGGGGCAAATAAAAGAATATATAGAAGAGGGGATATGATAATGACTTTACATATGTGAAAACATGCATTAAGATTTGAAGGACTTATGTCCTCCTGTACAAGAATATATCATTGATTTGTCTGCCATATATTATTAGAATTCAAATTGGTAATGTTTAGAAAATTTTAATTTTTTAGTCCATTTTTAAATATTAATATTGTATCAGTTTTTATTTGTCATGCATAGAATAGAAGATATAGAATAGATTAGATATATACTACTGTCCTGATAGTATAGTAATGAAAAGGTAGGGAGGACCTGACTCTGGCATTATTTTTATTGAGAAAAGACCAAAGCTCTGTCACTGTAGTGAGCAGTATTAAGCAGTCAGAGGTAGTGTGAAAGGTAGAAAAAAAATTGCTTGCCATATAAGCATTTGTCAAAAAATTTAATCGTGTGTGTGTGTGTGTGTGTGTGTAATGTCATGGGAATAGGCAATATAAGAGCACATCATTTTATTCATTTTTCTTCATAATGTGGTTTTTAAAACAATGAAAAAAAAAACCCAAAACTTTGCATATGGATACAAATCTACTAATCCCAAGAATGAGATACCTCTAAAACCTAAACTGGCTTTTTGCCTGAATGCATTCCTGCAGAACTCAAACCAAACCCATAGTTAAGCACCAACAAATTGAATATGTCAATTTAAGTGCTGTTCTCAAAGACAGGTAGCTATAAATTTAATACCCGATTAAATAAAATAAGAGATGCCCACTACTTTCTTGTGTAACTTCAAAAAAAGACACTGAATGGCCAATGTCACATTTACCTGAAACATAGGAAGAAGTAAAGTAATTGACGGTGCTTATATATTAGAATGCCATATTTTTCTACTTGGAATAAGCGCTGACTTGCTTATTATGCTAATACTTTTTAGATGGTGAAAAAGTTAATTCCACAAAATTATGTTTCGATATATTCAACATCTCTATTCATGCTTGCTTTGTTCTATAAGTAAGAAGCTTAATGTACTAATTTTGAATAAATTTGTAGTTTTGAAAACAGTTCAGTTAGTGTTTGAGTTGTTTAAAATCACAAATAGTCTTGATATTTGACATTATTATTTTTTGTATTTTTCTGAAGTGAGAACAGAGAGTCAGACTCCTGCATGCACCTGCCCGACTTGGATCCACCTGGAATGCCTACCCGGGGGTGATGCCCTGCCCATCTGGGGTGTTGCTCTATTGTAACTGGAGCCATTCTAGTACCTGATTGGAGACCATGAAGCTATCCTCAGTGCCCGAGCTAACTTTTGCTCCAGTGGAGACTTGGCTGCAGAAGGGGAAGAGAGAGAAATAGAAAAAAAGAGAAGGGGAAGGGTGGAAAAGCAGATGGGAGCTTCTCCTGTGTGCCCTAACAGTATCAAACCCGGGACTTCCACACACCAGGTCAACACTCTACCACTGAGTCAACCGGCCAGAGCTATTGTTATTTCACATACAGAATTGGTGGCCAGCATCAGCCTCAGATGCTCGGTACTCGAGCATTGGCCCCAGATGAAGTTGTTGGGTAGATTGCAGCTGGTGTGCATTTGGGAGTCTGTCTCACTATCTCCCCTCCTCTCACTTAGAAATAAAAAAAAAAAAAATTGATGGCCAAAATGAATCCATATACTTTGTTGGTTTGTGACTGATTAAAAATTTAGGAGAATTGAGTGATGCTTAAACATTTTTTTAAAAATTATACCTTTAAAAATATACATGAGTAAAAAACAATTCAAGGGAAAATAATTTGCATAAATATAAATCATTTTATAAACTATAATTAAATGTAGAGTTTAAAATGAGCACTTATGTAGCTAAATTCACATGTTGAATAATGACATATTTCTACAGGACCTCAAAAACCTCAGAATATACAAGGCCAATTTCTTATATATTACTACATTGTTCATCATATCAGCACAACATATTTAAATGCCATTATTATATTTGTAAAAGAGAAAGATGAGTCCATGTTATAGCTTGATGTGACAAAACTGGACTTGAACATAGATGTTTTAAGTTCATGGAAATTTTCTGAACTGTTAATAGAATGCATTTAACAAAGCTGTATTGAGCATGCCCATTTTGTGTGCAGTTTCACTGACTATATTTGTGGCACAACAAGGAAGGTATTCTTGGGATTTTTGCTGAAACATAAATGAAAAAATAATTGGCACCAGGCAGCAAAGATGTATGAGGTCTATCAGCAGCTCTATGCATTGGCTCAGCTCTATCCATCGGCGCCTTCCAAAAGAAAAATATTGTGTATTGTGTGAATTGGTAGGTTTCTTTTTTCCTTTATAACTTAGGGTAATTTATAGAACATTGCTCAATATACTCCTTCAAAGAGCATATTTAGAATGATGATGAATTATCTTTGAGGAGCTAGTACTATCCAATCTAGAAAACCAAGACTTGTTAAATTGCAATGTTGGAAATAGCTATGAAACATAAATAATTGGCTTGAACTTCTTTATTAGTATTTTTTATAGTACTCATTCTGTCACAGGAAACCCACAAAAGGCACATCTCTCTATTCCACTGTCATGAAGTAACATCTAGTAGAAGTGAAAAGGTTTGTCACTTTCCTCAGATGTAGCATAGAAAATTCTGGCATGTTCTTATTCACATTGTGGGAATAAACATTTACTTCAATTATGCAAGCAACCCTAGGGCATTTAGAATTTATGGCTATTTGGTTTTGTATTGTAAAATAGGTTTTATTCAGTCTATTCTTTATAAAATTAAGCCTATCTTCTATGTTAAGTACCCAAATGGCTTTTCCTATGTATATTCATTACATTTCTACCTCTATTACTCCTAAGTGTCTTATTTGATGAATCTACTTCTTGGTACTGAGTATTTATTACATGACACTTTGTGTTTCTCTAAATATAAAATTATTAAAGAAAAACAGATAGGGTGTGTTTTCTGCTGCTTTTTACCTTTATATTGCTAAGCTCAACTCTTATAGCATGTACTTTCACATCATAAATGAATTACCATTTTTAATCAAACTATTTCATTGTCATTGCAGTATGCTGAATGGATTAATTTATAATTTAAGCAACAGACTAATTGACTACCTACTATATGACATATTATCCTAGAAAGATCAATGCCTGTCTCACACTGCCATTTAAGTTGTTTTTGAAAATGTAACACTAAGTCTCTCATTTCCTCTAGAAGCTGCATATAAATATATCCAAACTATATAGGCAGTATCCCAAGCACAAACTGAAGCCATTGACACACAAATATACATATAATTTTGATTAATTATGTTGGTCATGCCTCATTTCTAGCAAGTTGAACACAATTTCAAATAAACAACTATATATGATTTGTAGGGGAAAATCAATAAAAGAAGAGAGTACTTTTTCCTCCACCTACAAGATTTCAAAATGGAAAGCCAACCAATATAGTTTGACTTAGTTTGGAATATAAAATAATGTATGTATATATATGACATTTAAAAATAATTGGTAAATTTACTCCCTCAAAATATTTTTATTCTATACCAAAATAAATAGGTGGGAAGAAATGCATTGTTTTATATAGAAACAGAACCTTTCACCTACTAAAGTGATTTAGAAAATATGGTTTATAAAGTATCTGAGCCATCCACTATAATTAAAATATTATTTTTTAAATCCATGAGCATTTTAATAAAAGATATTTATGGGCTCATTTAAGAAATAAAGTTTAAAAAGTCTGTTGAGATGTGTTCACATAAGTAAGTACTTCTCTAACTCTATCAGCAAGTTTTAGCAGAGTATGAGATCAAGCTTTGACTAGAAGAAAAGACCTATGGCAGCAATCAGCTATAGATTAAGAACTATGAATCTGAATATTCTCTGTCTAAATCAGCTTGACTCTACACTGATTTGTTACAAGTGTTTAGAGTCAACTGTACTTTGGATCTCCCATTAACATATTAACAATAAACAATTTTATTATTGAGTATTTCTAAAATGCCAAGTTACTCCTGGTGGTTTTGCTTGAGATGCATGTGAGTGTTAAGTGGAGCTTAGGAAAATAGTTGAAACACTTGTCTTAAACAAAATCAAACAAAAATAAAATCTTTATAGAAGTGTTCATTTATGCTTCACAGGGTTCAGATCTTAGTCTATATTGTCATACAGTCAAAAAGTCTTGGGAAACAGAGTAACCTTGACCATTTTAATAGTAAAGATCTGTCTGTATTATTTTATCTCTTTCATACTGATATTAAGGTCTTCTGTGTCTGGTTAGAATATAGGAAATAACAATAAACCAATACTGTCTTGTTCATCTTTTCTAACAATCAATGTAATATTTAGCCTGGTACGCATGGCAGAATATAAATATATGTTATCTCATGTATTAAAAAAGAAAGATTTTAAACCACTTTTTAAGTGAGAGGAGGAGAGATAAACAGGTTCCTGCATGCAAACCAACTGGATCCACCTGGCAACCTCCATCTAGAGCCCATACTCAAAGCAACTAAACTATTTTTAGTGCTTGAGGCTGGCGCTAGGACCTAGCTATCCTTAGTGCTCTGCACCCTGAGCGTCAATGCTCAAAGCAATCTAGCCACTGACTGAGGGAGGGCAAAAGAGAGAGAAGAGGGAGAAGATGGGGAAGAAACCAGTGGTTGCTACTTTTGTGTGCCCTGACCAGGAATCAAATTCTGGATGTCCATATGCTGGGCCAACACTCTATCCACTGAGCCAACCAACCAGGGCCAAACAAATTTTTAATTGTTGAACAAATTTGTTAGATAATGTTTAAGTAAAGATAACATTTTGTATTTGTGACCTAAGAATGGTTATAAAAAGCTACCCAACTAGACATGTGAAGGGGTTTGAGCCCAAATTCTAATTTCCCCAGCTTCAAATCTTGGCTCTACTACTTATTGATTCAAATGTAGACAGTTCTTTTGTGTCTCAGATTCCTCAAGTGAACAACGAAGACAGCAATATTATATACCGTACAGGGTTGTTGTTATAATATCTAAATTTATATGTAAAACAGTGACTTGACATAATCATTGTTTTGTGCTCACTATTGTTCTTAGATATAATAGACATTATTATATTTTATAGTTTAATGCAGTTTATCAAAGTTTCTTATTCACTGCCACTTTTGGGATAAATCACTGTATATCATTTCTGAGTTTCTGATTTCTGAGCATTTTGTTTGTATTTCATTATTCAGTTTGCATATTGGCAAAGTGGGAATTTTCCTAGTAACCTCTTTTAGACATTTTATATGATAAGAGCTAATGAAATATATAAAACACTTTCCAAATTAAAAAATATGTGTCTTCCAATTAATCAGTAGAGATTCCACTTAAATATGTGTAATGTCATTTATCCGACTATTAAAATTACTTTATGGACAAGTATGAGTCTATTTAAGAGTCAAAGAAAATGAGATCTGAAATTACCTTTTTAAAAGGTCAAAAGTCAGGAAGCTAGTAGTAACAAAATTAAGGTTTCTGAATTCCTACTAAAGCACCATAATCACTAAGCTTACCTGAGTCTCCCAAGTCATTGTAATGACCTAGATGGTGAATGGTTAATTTTCTACATGAGTGCATTGGACACAGGGACACTTCATCATTCCCTCTGTCTCCTCACTGTCTTTCTTACACTGATTTCCAAAAAGCTTGTGACTCTCTTTGATGAGAGGAGTTCTTTAAAAGCTGAAGTAAGCTGAACAACTTTTACTAGAGTATAGTGAAATTGTCCAGTTTTTGCACAGACACCTGTCTGGTTAATAAAACTACTCAATAAATAATTACTTACCTTTTATTATGTGTTAGTGGCCATGCCACTCAAAAAGAAATAATGAAAGATAAAATTTGTTTCATTAATCTCTTGTAACAAACATCTCTAACAATAGAGCTGCTTTGATACGCTAAGGAGTTAATAGTCTTGGAAAGTCTCCACTGATATTTTTCTTTATGTTAGCTCACCCAGTGTTGAACATGAAGTTGGAATCTGCTGATTTGGCCCAATAAAGAAAAGCAGAGAGTTAATTATATATTCTTTCCTCTTGCTGCCCTTCCCTCAAGCACACAAGCATCCCCAACCCTGTCCATCTCCTCTGGTGGGCATCCATGGTGGACCCTTCTTTCTTTGTACTTCTGTCTTAAAAAAGATATAGATTGTCTTTTTTCACTTACCTTAAACTTTATCCACAATATTTTTTGCATTTGCTATATTTGAATGTCTTGGTATAGCTATTTGCTCATTTACAAAACTTCAGCTCCCCTCTTATAAAGTTAGTATCTGTTTCACCTTTTTGTTGTTGTTGTTTTAGTTTGGCTTTACATGAAGTTTTCAAATATTAATACAATATCTAATTCTCCTGTCATCTTGAGCAAAGGAAAACTTTATTCTTCTAATACAAAATCAGATATGTGCCAGTTTGAGACTTCTAGAGAAATTCAAGGCTGTGCTTATAGACCCCTAGATGACTTTTAGATGAATGAGAAATGTGATTTAGGTTATGAACTTCTATGAAATGAAATTGGGTGCAAAAATTATATATATGTGTGTTTGTGTGTTTACAAATATGTATAAATATACATATATGTGATATAAATATCATATATACATATATATCTCACATATATCAAATATATCTGATATATATCATATATACATATATAAATGCCACTTTTTTCAAAAAATAGCTCATAGCTTTACTCAGATTCTGAAGAAGAACTGAGATTCAGAAGAAAATACAAAAATTTTTAAAAATTTTAATGTGAAGAAAAAGGAAAATGTTTATGGCAGGAGCAATTATACTAATAAAGAAGAAAGACTTTAATACAGTAGTGCAAAGTATATAATATTGATTATACAAACTCACAGGGTTGGTCAGAGAGATAGTCACTAGAAAAGCTGGAAATATTTGCATAAGTGGAGAAACATTCAAGGAAAGCATTTACAATTTCATCAAGAGTATAGAGATAGGTTTTGAAATAACAATAAGATGATATCAATAACTTTCACTTCTGTGGTGACTGACTATATAATCACTGTGCAAAGCATTTTACATGAATTATTTAGTATTCACTACAACTGTAAGAAACAGATACTAGAGTGCATTTCATTATCTTATTTTACCTATAAGAAACTGATGTTAAGTGAGGATAAGTATACTAATCATGTAACTAATTAGTGGCTGAGCCAAGATGTAAACCTTAACTGTTAAACATTGACTAACCAGTGTTCGCTGAAGCAGATGACTGATTTTGAGATAAAAATAAAAATGAGATTAAGCAGAAAAGGAATAAATTGATACATAAAAACATTAATCTCTCATTTAAATGTAGGTGTAGTTTGCTAATAATTCTCAGTGACTTTTTAGTTTGCTGCAACTACAAACAGCTCCTTTTACAATTGATTTAAATATAAAAAGTTATCATTTAATAACCTGTTTTAATTCTTTTTCCTTTTCAGATGACAAAAATATTTCTTCTACAATTGTGATTCTTGTTAGCTTTTATCTTCTTTACCATGTGGTAGTTTTATAAGACACCCTTATTAAAATACCAATTAAAGTTCTGATAAGAGATGAAAAGGCTGCAATTCATTTTAAGTAAGAATGAGTATTAACACTATTCACTTTGTGATTATGTACTTTGTCCTTACTAAATAATACAAGGTTCCTTTCTCTTCTCATATTTAATGAAATGAATTGGAGACAAGTTACTGACCTTTCAAAAAGAATCTCACTAGAACATTGAGTCAGAAAGCAAATTGAATCAGTAAGCAATTACTAGTGGTTTTGGATTTTGATCAATGAGACTGGAATGTGTGGCTGACATAATATGAAGTTGAAATGAGGAATTTGTACTTCTAGTGACTACAGAATTCTTGTTTTGGGTGAACTAGAAACCATCCTGGCAATCTTATGAGGAATTCTCTAAGAAATTAAACCATATGACTGAATGCCTAAATATGAAATACCTTTAAAATAAATGTGATCAAAATTTTGATCATATAGGAGTAAATTGAGAATAAAAATTATAGTGTCCCAGATCTTTGTAAGTAATTTTATTTTCTTTGTGATAAATGGACAACAAAAAATAACCCCAGAAGTTTCACAGTAAAAGGTGACTTCATTACACTTATTACTTGTGGAAACTTACATGGTATTGACCAAAAGCACACCTCTGCAAAATATCATCTTGGGATTTTTTCAACCAACCACTGGTTCAATGCACTGAAATGTCAATTTACTTTTAGCTTTGCCTGAACTTCATTATGTTCGTTAACATACTAATTAACCACAATTAGTATGTAATAATGAAATTTATATGCTTTAAGGTTTTTACTGTAAAATCTTTTTTGGGTAAAAAAAGCATAGGTTACCTTTTAATTTGAATAGGTCATCCACATAAATAGTCAATTTTACTTGATTGTTTTAAGAATATTAATATAATTGATGATGATGATGATGATGATATTACAAATAAAGATAATTGTTGGTTCAAAAACTCAGGAGTTCCCCAGACAAAATTTGTAATTGGTCCAAGTATATGAAAAGCAAGAGAAGACCAAACAGAAGCAGACCACTCCAGGTTGGTAGATGGAAGTTCTAACAGTTATATCTGGACAGCAAGGAAACAAATGTTTTGCCACACAATCAAGTAGTCAGATTAAGTAGAGTCTTTATCTAAGGCCAGTGACCACGAGTGGATTAACATCCTAAAGAACCCGGGACCCTTAACTCAGGGATTTGCTTTTAAAGATATAAAGAAGCGAGAGGAGGGGGCAAGCACCTAGCCAAAGCAGTTTTACAGAAGCAAAACAGGCTTTCAGAACAGTCTAGAGAGAGAGCTCAGTGAAGCATTTTACAAAAACAAAAGAATGTGCTTGGTTATCTTGGCCTTTTACAGAGGTTGTTAAGGCAGCATCCTGAGGACTTTTGAGAATCTAGACATTAGTGAACATTTATGGTCTTTACAGAACTCTTTTCTTTTACTCATCTGCAAATCTTGCAAAGCTTGTTTTATGGACAGGGTTTTGGTATCACTGCACTTCATAACAAGCAAAAGAACTTACTATGAGGCTGGTCTTGAGCAACTGCAAGAAAGTAGATCTCTACATCTACCTACCAGAATCTTAAAATCCTTAACTGAGTTCAGTAACATAACAGCTAGATGGCTTCAACAACACATTGTTCTTTCAAGGCTGTGTCCTTCAAAATTGCTCTGACTATGGGAAACACTGGGGAAAATGTATATTGCAAGTGCATGGGGAGGTGATGAGGAGCCTCTGATTTCTCAGGTCCAGTTCACTGGTCAACTAGTAGTCACATTTTCTTGATGAACTCTTCCCAGAAATAATAATATACTCATTTATATAGTGTTTATTAAGTGTCAGATGTTATCATAAATTATGAACTCAATGCTTATGGGGTACTTTTTGTTTGTTTGTTTGTTTTTTATAGGCACAGAGAGAGAGAGTCAGAGAGTGGGATAGATAGAGACAGACAGACAGGAATGGAGAGAGGTGAGAAGCATCAATCATTAGTTTTTCGTTGCCGCTGCTACACCTTAGTTGTTCATTGATTGCTTTCTCACATGTGCCTTGACCGCAGGCCTTCAGCAGACTGAGCAACCCCTTGCTGGAGCCAGTGACCCTGGGTCCAAGCTGACGAGCTTTTGCTCAAGCCAGATGGGCCCGCGCTCAAGCTGGCGAGCTCGGGGTCTGGAACCTGGGTCTTCCGCATCCCAATTTGATGCTCTATCCACTGTACCACCACCTGGTCAGGCTCAATGCTTACGGTTTATGTTTAATTGTCATGAAAGATGTAGTTCTGAAAATTTGTTTGTATGTTGTTGTATAACCATAGACAAATAGCTAATATATGTATATCTAATGTCCCTGTAACTTTTGAGTTGTATCCTCTCTTTTACACATGTTAGTAAATACAATGTGGAAATTTGAATTCACATCAGAAAACTTACACTTCAAATATGACTGTAAAATGTGAATAACACTAAGGTTGCATAAATTTTCTCAGTATAGAACATGAACAGTGTAATATATTTATAACAATCACTTTGTTTCTGTCAGTATAAAGAGGCAGGATATTTATTGTTTTATATACCGTAAACCGATTTTTAAAAGATTTTATGCAAATGACAAGATTTAGTATATGATTTTTTATCTACTTATTTATTTAAAAAGGTACTATATTAACAGAATTATAACATTAATTCTCATTATATTAGTATTTCATAGTACTCCACAAAAACTAAAAAACATACAGAAAAAAATTTTGATGTATTTTCCAAAAAATAAATGTGTGTCATATATATTCTATACTCTTAGGTTTCCATATTACAATGTGCTATAGAGATTTGTTAGTATAAACAAGATCTAACTTATGATATTTTTTGAATGACGCATAACACTGTATTAGTTTCAGGTAGACAGCATAATGACTTAATATTAGCATACATTGCAAGATGGTCACCGTAGTAAGTCTGGTTAACATCCCTCACCACACATAGCTTTAACTGCTACAAAGTAGTCCACATTATAGATGTAGCATAATTCATTTAACCATCCCCTCATTGATATTGTTACAACCAGTGCTGCAACAATTCTCTTTGATTATTTTTATAGCAGATATATAGAGAAATGAAATAATAATTTTACTGTTTCACATACTTTCAAATTAAACTAATACCACCAAATTATCCTGCACACAACTGTATCAATTTGAAATCTCAAATGTAAAATTCTCCTAATCCATTGTTTTACCTTCTTATTTTATTGATCAAATGAATGAAGCATAGAAAAGCATTATAATAACTAGAAGGGAAATTGACCACTTAAGAAAACGTTCTGCACCAAGTAAAACTTGCAACTACATGGCTTAATGATGTGAGATATACCACAGTATTCAATTATGAAGTGATTCTTTGATGAAAACAAATAAACATATAAATAAAAATATTTAACCAGGAGGAGTTGTCAGAGAACAAATATGTTGTCTACTGAATAGTGGCAAAGTGAAGGTGGTGGGGGGATATAGTCTTAGAAAGGACATAACCCCCAAATTCTAAGTCATAGTATTGATATATACCTGCACTAAACCCACAGATTACCATTAAAATGTTCACGTGCATGAAACTCACAGCTTCAAGTCAGGAAGAAATAAACTATTACAGCTGTTGTTCATCACATGATTGAAAGATTTTGAGCTCCAAGTTATTTGCAAGCTGGACTAAATATTCAAGGAAGATAACAAATTCAGTGTCTGTAACATACCATTCATAATGTGAAATTTAAAGTCTAAGATAAACAGAATTGCAAAGAAACTGGGAAAGATAGTCAAGATAAAAAGCAATCTGTAAGAATTGACCCCCAAATGACCTAGATATTAGTAGTAGTAGAAAAGAACCTTAAACCAGCTATGTTAAATATTTGAAAATGCATAAATAAAAAATATTTTAATGAATAAAAAAGTAAGTAGAAACTAAGCTGAAAACGAAAATAAAAAAGAACAATTAGAATTTCTAGGACAAAATTTTGACAACTGAAAGTTTAAAATATTCTATTGGTTTAACAGCAGATTAGAGAGAGCAGAAGAAAATATCACTGATATTAACCATATATTTGTATAAATCATCTTACATGGAAAACAGAAAAAATTTAAGCTGTAGAAAATATCAAGTGATCTAATATATATGTGTTTTATCCCAAATTGAGAGGAGATGGAGAATGGTAAAAGAAATAATAATAATAATAATAATAATAATAATAATAAGAAGAAGAAGAAGAAGAGGAAGAAGAAGAAAAGAAAGAAAGAAAGAAAGAAAAAAAGAAAGAAAGAAAGAAAGAAGAAAAGATAACCCATAATGAACAAAATATTCTCAAAATGGGCAAAAAATAAAAATCTAAAAGTTTCTTCAAAACACCAGCAGGATAAAAAATATATACCTAGTCATGGTCAAAGTGCTGGAAATTAAAAGAAAATAGAAAACCTTAGGCAGAGTCAGAGAGAAAAATATATTACAGATAGTTGATTTGTTATAAAAAAAATTAAAGACCAAGAGAAAATGAATCAATAATCTTAAAGTGCTGAACTTAAAAATAAAATTAAAACCCTCTCAAACAATAATTCTATAACCAGAAATAATGCCCTTTGTAAATTAAATTAAAATATATTTCTAATAAACAAAATAGGAAAGGTTATCACCAGCAAATGTGCACTTCAAACAATGCTAAAGAAAAAGTCCTTTAGGCTGAAGATGAAAGACACCAGATGTAAATTTATATTTATAGAAGGAATAAAATAAAAGGTCCCAAAAAACAATAAATTAAAATTAATAAAAAAATTTTTAAAAGAAAAAGAATAAAGAAAAATGAACAAGGATATCAGAAGAAAAAGGAAAGATCACATTTGATGAGGAAAAAATAAACCTTCAAAGAGTTAAGAAATCTATGTAGTTAAACATGACTAAGATTGGCAGAGTGAGAATATAGGATATATGATCACAGGACTCAAGATTTTATCCATGAAGTCTCTTTTTGTCTCACTTTTCTCTTACTATCACTTATCACTTATCCATCTTCATTTTTATTGCAGTTCACACACACATACACACATTCATATATATACATATACACAAACACACACAATTATTCATTAATTGAAAAGTGTCGTCACACTAGAAAATCAATTCAACTTATCTTCTGTGTCATTTGATACAAAATGTAATTTTCCTGAAATTACAATCTAAATGAGTTAGAATATAATATCTTTGAGGTAGTGTCTAGTCTTAGCAACATTTAGATGCTGAAAGTAAGAACTTGGACCAACATTAAATCATAAATTCTGTTATTCTTAGCTTTTGGGCCCAGTTTTCATGAAATTTGTCCACAGGGCCTCGGTACAGCATTTCCTAACATCTGAGAAACAAGTTCAAGACAATAGGGCCAAGGGTTGAGCATGGAGTATTGGGTCTGTACAATTGGTAGATGAGAGGGTATTCTGATCACAACTAATCATGGCTTTGTTTAGAAATTATCACCTCTAATTTTTCTCATTAAACTCTTATACTTCATATTATATAATTTTAGGAATGTGATGTGTACAGGACACAATCAAGTGCAATAATCCTCTACCTGCTATATTCTGAGTGCTCTTTACATAAAAAATAAAGAGCAAATTCCATTGCCATTAAACAATTGTAGTTAAGGGCACACACACACACACACACACACACACACACACACACACACACATATATATATACACACAAACACAGAAACTAAAAAAAAAAAGACAAAACTGTCATTAGGCCCAGAGCAATGAAGAATAATGTAGATACAATTGATAACCTGGAAAAGGACACAATTGCTGACTACTGATTATAAACATATTGAGAAGCCACACAGTGTCAACTTCAGACTTTTCAGACTTATTCCCTCTCTTTCTTTTGTTTTGGTCTCTCTTCCCCTAAAAGTCAACTTCTGTTGACACCCTTTCTAGGTCAGTTCTGAGATAAGGATTTAAGTTCAGGTGATTTGTTAAGGAAATGCTCCAAGGAAAGACTGGTAAGGGGTAAAGAAAATAAGATGGAGAAAGGCAAAAAGCTAAGCAAGCAGTTTTTGGCAAAGTGCAGACTCATCTTGCATAAAAACAATAACCCATTTTGCTGGACACAGTCCACATATGCTTCCCTGAGTCTGCAAAAACTTTTTCGCTGATTGGGAAGCAAATGTATGCCTTATTGGTAATACTTTTAGGTCTCTTTCCAAATCTTCTATGTAGAAAACCTCAATCATTTCTTATGCTAATATTAGTAGAATAAATTCATTACTTTTTTATGTCAAAATTCCCCTCCCATCAAGAGTTTGCAAGAAAGACATTGATTTTCATCAAGAAAATTAGTACAAAATTCATAAAAGTAAAAGGGACTTTCTCTTTCATTTATTATAGTGAAAAAAAGAAAGATCTGATGCCACTAACCTGGTTTTATCCCATATATAGGAAACCAATGAGCTTTTTAAACTTATGATTATTTTTGTGTTGTACACATAATTTAAAAGTGCCTTTTATTATGTTTACTTGCCAATTATTACTGATACATGTGATTCCAAATATTAAAACTTTTAAATATATAAAATCAATGTAAGTCACAAATTATAACCTGTCTCAAAAAAATAAGGTGAAATCCTGTAATTCTTGTTGGTAGTAAGATTTTGTTATTTATTTTGTAAGACAAGGTAAAGAGAATAAATATCACTTAATTAAAAGCCTTTATTTAACACAACATACTAATGTAACATACACTTTTTTCCTGGCTAAGATTCAGAAAAAAGAGTATTAATGATCACTTTCTGCCATTTAAGTGAAAATATATCTCAAGATAAGTCAACTTCAGTTCTTTGAGGAAAGTACTGGAAGATTGATTGGAATTATTATGCACTGAGTTTAAAACATGCTAAAATAATGACCTGGAGACTTACCTTTTATATAATAGGTGATTCAAGGGTACAGGAGTACTATGTTTGTGGTAATATTTCTAAAAAATAACTGAGTTGTCAGTGGAAATTGAACTGCATAAGAGATTAAAATGAGGCATGAAAACAAATTAGGAGTCTGTCAATAGGTCACATGCTAGTGATGAAATCATGGATCAGGCAGTGGCCCTGACTAGGAGAAAGCAGGTTAATTTCCTTATTATCTCATTGAGCAAATCTTTTCTTCATAAATTGCCTGGAAACTGCTTGTGAGAAAAAAAAAATACTATTTTCCAAGTTCTATAACATCTGAACTGTTTGCTATATTTCAATAGACTAGGAGATAGTGCTGGGGTTTTTTTTTGTTTGTTTGTTTGTTTTTTTGTAACCTCAAACAATCCATTGACTGACACAATTGGTGTTCAATAAATGTAATTTTTTAATAAACAAAAGCATGGATGAATGACAAAACATGAATTTGAGTGTGATTTTATGTGACTTTATGCAAGTTTTTTATTTCTAGTTTATGAATAATTTTCTAAATTATAAGTGTTAAAAAAATTTGACATTATGACCATAATATATTGGTTGTAGGAAACATTATGTTTTAAGACTTTATACAAGATTATTTAGTTTAAAATATCTTAAAGGCCTTTTTACTTAGGTGCTGTATATATTTATTTATAAGACAAATACTGTCAATGTCAGAAGTAGAAATTAAACTTTAAAATTTTTACAATTTAAAAGAATTAAATATTCTCATTTTATATATGTAAAAGTCTACTGTAAAAGTCTACTTTATGAGTATTTGCCCAATTTAAAACTTACATAAATTTTATCGTTTACATTTTAATTTTTATTTTTCACCTTGATGTACTCAGTAACTAGAAATAATGGATTGCATATTTTTTATTCATTATCATTTTTTGTGGCTTTTCACAAAGTCACTTATCTGTATGCATCTTAATTTTGTTAATTTTTAAAAGGAAAATAATTGTTGAATTAACTGTGCTTAACAACACAATAAAAAAGGAGAGGGACTTAACCATAAGGATTTTAGAAATTCTCATAGATGGTAAACTGTTATATAAGCCAAAACAATAATTTTAATACAAGAACTGATGAAACGTGAGTTCTTTTCTAAAAAAAACTCTCAAGAAGATTAATAAAATCTCAGAGCTTTCAAAACACCAACTAGCTCTTTAAAGGCACATTCTTTCTTTAGAAAAAATTAATCGGAGACATTCTGGGTTCCTCTTGAAATTAAGGTAAGCTAAAAAATTGTTAAAACAATAAGAGAAATATAAAAAAAGACTTAAGAAATTTGGGTCAAACTTAAACATCCCTAAATCTTTTTTTATTTATCAGGAACATGAAGGATAAAAAGGTTCAAACTTTATTTAACTTAAAATAGAAATAACTATCCTTTCCCACTTAGAATCTTTGCTATTCTGTTCTCTATTATCTTAGGGGAAATAGCAGAATCTCAGAACTGGAAGGGGCATTAGGGTCACCCATTCTGGTACTGCCTCCAAAAGCCCCATTTACTCTATTTCACTCAAATGTTAGTTTATTTCTCTATTTCACCATAAAAATTACATAACTTTAGAAAATCTTTACTGGCAAGCTATTGCTTATATAAATCCGTATTTATTTATTATAAATATTTTATATCCTGGACCTAAATAAAGCGAGGACAGAAGAAAGCACAACAGCAGCTGCATAGAATAATGCTATATGGTGGATCTGTGTCGTTATGTCATGTTCACAAAAGAATACAGTGAGGAAACAAAAAATGAAGAATCCCAAAGAGTGGTAATTGTTATCAGTGCTTTCTAAATCTAACTATAAAAAGAAACTTTGTAATTAAAAAAAAGAAAAGGTGCCAGCCAAGAGACATTTAGTATGTGATTCTAGGATACAGTCTACATAAAGCCACGTAGAAGGCAAGTACCCTTCTTTGTGTGGAACATATAGATGGAAAATAAGTAGACAATTAGTTATCTTTATGCTTAAATTTTTACTACTTTATCTCTACCTCTACAATCATTTCAATAGTATAAGCCATAGAGATTTCCCAAGAGAACACAGTAACATTTGATATGTTTTTAAAAATCTGGTCTTCTGGACTAGGGCTTTCTTGCTCTATTTCCCACATCTCCCAACCACGTAATATAAAGTAAATGTTAACTAATAACTAAGAATCTAGAAGCAGAGTATCCATGGGAAGCATGGTGATGGGTAGTCAGTCACTAGGATCTGAAGAAAAATTGTCAAGTGTAAACATTAATTACAGTTTTTAAGGGATTAGAGAACTTTGGCATATTCCCAAAAAAACCGTGGATGTGAGGATGCAAGCACATGTTTACAGGGTCTCATATACGCTTGTGTTTATGGATGGCAATGCAGGGTCAAACAGAACATTCATTCAGTAAGAGAGACAAATCCTCACTCCTCTGACTCTCAGACCAGTGCTTTGTCTATAATACCAGTTTCTGTATACTCACTCTATTTAACTATTTTTCTAAGCCTTTCTAATAAAATATAGGTAATTTTTAATTAGATTAATAACTTGGTAGTAAAAAATGCATTTTTAGCATTAGTGTTTAAATGATTTTGTGTGAATCACAACTCTGCATTAGAATCTTTCAACAGAGATTTAAAGAAATATAGAGACCTGGGATTCATTGTCATAGAATCCAACTTAAGAGATTCAGTTTAGAGTATGAATGCTTATTACATTTGTCAAATTACTCTACAAGTGATTGAAGTGGTTTAGGTAAAAAAAAAATATCTTCTATTTATTTTAGAATACCATTAAAAGTACATTAAGGTACTTTAATTAAAAATTAAAGATTTTTTTTTTGTTAAATTTCAGATCAAGATGAATATTTTATTTAGCATTTATTTACTCTCAAGTTTTGATTCAACTCAGTTAAATCTCATCAGGCAGTTGTCATTGGAGTTCTATAGTTAATGACAAGCATACTTCTAGCTTTAGGGATGACTATCTTGGCAACTATTCAGTTAAAGACTCTCTTATACATAATGTGGGTGAGTCATTTATAAGATTACAGACTAGAAACAGAATGATTACACACTGATAATTGCTTTTTCTTTAAATGTTTTGGAAACAGAACAGCTAAAAATGTCATAAAACAAAACACAATTAAAGCTCTATTCTACAATACATTATTCAGTTTAAAAAATAATTGGATCCTGAAATAAAGAATATAGTTTAAGGGAGATTAATACTATATAATAAACTTCATTTTTACTTGTTTTATAAAATTAACTTTCTTAAACTTAATTGCTATTTGTTTAAAATTAATATAATAAACCATGTAATTTTAAATAATCATAAGGTATGAATAAAATATTGTTAAAGTGCATAGGAGAAGAGGAAAAGGTTTGCTTATTTAATTACTGTTGGGGAGATAAAATATATTATGCTCACTTTGTTAAAGATGGCACTGCCCACATGGAAGTTCGTTGATATTAATGTGTGTTCTGGGACAGGCTGTGGGCAGGCCAGGTCGTTATAGCCTAAGGCTTGGTTTTAAGAGTAAGTTTTTCCCCACACCCTTGACTGATTGGATGATGTAGGGTGGTGCACTCTCCTGAGAAATCCCATTGTGCCTCGGATGGGTGGCTTTGTATTGGAGACTTCCTTGTTTGTGTAATTGGATTGGAGGTTTTGATTTTACACTATAAAGTGGGACAGTCCGGGAGCTTCCTCTCTTGGTTCCTGAAGTATTAGAAAGGAGAGCAGATTAAGGCCAGGTGGAGGAGAGGAAGCAGCCAAGATGACAGAGTGCTGAGGGAGAAGCCAGTTTGTGCTAGAGAAGGAGATGGGTGGGAAACAGAGGTTGTTGGGCAGATAAAATATATTATGTTCACTTTGTTAAAGATAGCGCTGCCCACATGAAAGTTCGTTGATATTAATGTGTGTTCTGGAACAGGCTGGGGGCAGGCCAGGTTATTATAGCCTAAGGCTTAGTTTAAGAGTAAGCTCTTCCCCACACCTTTGACTGATTGGATGATGTAGGGTGGTACACTCTCCTGAGGAATCCCATTATACAGAGACTTCTTTGTTTGTATAATTGGATAAAAGGGTTTGATTCTATGGTATAAAGTGGGAGAGACCAGTAGCTTGATCTCTCTCTCGGTTCCTTAAGTATTAGAAAGGAGAGAAGAGTAAGGCCACGTGGAGGAGGGGAAGAAGCCAAGATGGTGGAGTGCTGAGTGAGAAGCCAGATTGTTAAGAGTTTGTGCTGGAGGAGATGAGGAACAGAGGTGAATAAGTCTGGTGAGCTAGAAACCTTTGATTCTAGGAAACTCGGATAAGTCAGTAGCTTTGTGAGCACTGAATGTGTGGGTTTTGGAGCCCAGTGTGGGTTTTTGCTTGCCTGCCGGGTGCAAGCTAGAATTAAAGCTGATGGCTCACCAGTTTTTGGCTCCATTGCTTCATTATCGACTGTTCGAATCTAATGCGAACCTGCACAGATCAGGCTGCTGTGATCCTGACCCTGGCTACTGGCTTTACATTTGGCGTAGTCTGTGGCAGGATTCGATACAGATCGACATGGAGCCACCACCACCTTTGAGTGGTGGAATAGAGGACTGGCTGCTCTTATGGTTCCTTATGGCTGTTCTTCTGGGAACTGTAGGATGGCTGACTTTTACAGCCATATGTGAGGAAACTGAGAGCTCTATGGAGGAGACTGCCTGGGACCTGCAAACTGAGCAGTGAAAGGAGCTAGAGGAAACGTGGGAGAAAGAGATGCCGACCCTGGAGCTGGAGGAAGCGCTGGATGAGGAGACCGACCAGGTTTGCGAGATTCGCCTGGAAAGGGAGCGGACGCTGGAGAAAGAATCACAGATTTGTGAGTTGTAGATTGCCCTGGGTGTTGTGGAAAGCCAGCAGCGGCGGGAACTAGGGCTAAAGCCAAGGCTGGGGCTGAGGCTGAGGCTGAGGCTGAGGCAGGGGCTGTAAGGTCTATGGAGCAGAAAGCAGCGGCAGCAGGGGGCTCGAGCCCAGCGTTGGGAGCTGATGTTTCTAGTTCCTCTTTGGAGGATGAGGAGAATCCAGCTGGAGTTTCAATCCGCAGTCTCCAGAAGATGAGAGCCCAGCTGAAATGGCAGGGAGTGTCTGCTAAGCTGCCGGTAGGTCTGCGATTTTGGGACATAGGGGTGGATGCCATCATGCTCCCCAGAGCAGAGATGGAAATGGTGACTGCCATTTCCACATGCTTCTCTTTAAGACACTGTGAGACATGCCATAATGGCAGGAATGAGGGGGGAGGCTAAAGCCCCATGTGTGTGAACTGATTTCCTGGACTATGACCGGATGGGCACAGGCTCCTTTGTTGAATGGACTTATGGATTTTGGACAATGTGAAATACTCTGATGGGGGTGGGGGTGGCTTTGCTGGAGGCCCTACTGCCCCGGGAAGCCTTTCAAATGGCAAGAGAGAAGGCCAAAGATATTTTGCACTTTTGGCAAAGTGCTTAGAGACTGGTGAAATGTGTGTACCTTTGTAATTTTTTAAATTGTATGATTTGTCATGTTGTAATTTGTGTAATATGCCTAATTTCCTTGTACAGGGATGCCAGTGGTGTAGATTGTGGGTAGTAAAGTGAGCATAAGGGTGGATTGTTGGGCAGATAAAATATATTATGCTCACTTTGTTAAAGATAGTGCTGCCCCCATGGAAGTTCATTGATATTAATGTGTGTTCTGGAATAGGCTGGGGGCAGGCCGGGTTATTATAGCCTAAGGCTTAGTTTAAGAGTAAACTCTTCCCCACACCTTTGACTGATTGGATGATGTAGGGTGGTGCACTCTCCTGAGGAATCTCATTATACAGAGACTTCCTTGTTTGTATAATTGGATTAAAGGGTTTGATTCTATGGTTTAAAGTGGGAGAGACCAGTAGCTTGATCTCTCTCTCTCAGTTCCTGAAGTATTAGAAAGGAAAGCAAAGTAAGGCCACGTGGAGGAGGGGAAGAAGCCAAGATGGTGGAGTGCTGAGTGAGAAGCCAGTTTGTTATAGTTTGTGCTGGAGGAGATGAGAAACAGAGATGAATAAGTCTGGTGAGCTAGAAAACTTTGATTCTAGGAAACTAGGATAAGTCAGTAGCTTTGTGAGCACTGAATGTGTGGGTTTTGGAGCCCAGTGTGGGTTTTTGCTTGCCCACCCGGTGCAAGCTAGAATTAAAGCTGATGGCTCACCAGTTTTTGGCTCCATTGTTTCATTATCAACTGTTCGAATCTAATGCAAACCTGCACGGGTCAGGCTGCTGTGATCCTGACCCTGGCTACTGGCTTTACAGAGGTGAATAAGTCTGGTGAGCTAGAAACCTTTGATTCTAGGAAACTTGGATAACTCAGTAGCTTTGTGAGCATTGAATGAGTGGGTTTTGGAGCCCAGTGTGTGTTTTTGCTTGCCCGCCGGGTGCAAGCTAGAATTAAAGCTGATGGCTCACCAGTTCTTGGCTCCGTTGTTTCATTACCGACTGTTCAAATCCAATGTGAACCTGCTCAGATCAGGCGGCTGTGATGGCGGCCTCGACTACTCGCTTTACAATTACCACAACAGTTTCAGAAAGAAGGGAAAATAATCCAATTCTCTAATAAATTAAAAGATATGCACAAAACAGATTCTTTCTCTTAACTGATTAATTTTTTCTGTGTTGGTTAATAAACTGCTATAGATAAGTTAAAAAAATCAAATCATCTGAAAAGTTTTGAATAACCTAAATAATTAATAAATATTAATTTCATGGCTGAAAAGAAAAAATCAATTTTATGAGACTAATTATAAAGTGGTTTTCCAAAATTATTCTTGAATGTAACTTTAAATTGATGTCTTCAGTGAGTTAAAGAACTCACTTATATAGGCAAACATGAGATTACAATTATCAGAAGTTATATAGTAGTAGTTAGCAAATCTATTCATTTACATGAACATCCTCCAAAAATTTTTGATAAATAAAAGATTTTTCTGACTGAGTTTTAGTGTATTTAGATTATTTATAGTAATTTTGAAGATCTGGTAAATCATACTATATTCAGGTATATTACTATCTTTATTTAATTTTCCAAATTATAATTAGTTTAACTTTTGATTATATAAATAAAAATAAAATATTAAAAGCTATAAATACATTCTTGACCAGGCAGTGGCACAATGGATAAAGTGTCAAACTGGGACACGAAGGACTTGGTTTCGAGACCCCGAGTTCGCCAGCTTGAGTGTGGGCCCATCAGATTTAGAAATAAACAGCTTTTTATTTTTAGTATGTATAAAAGCTTCACATTAATAAAATGTAGAAATAAAACTCTGTGGCTGAGAGATTGTTGGGCAGATAAAATATATTACGCTTACTTTGTTAAAGATGGCGCTGTCTACGTTTAAGTCCGTTGGTATTAATGTGGGTTGGAGGACAGGCTGTGGCCAGGCGAGTCATTATAGCCTAAGGCTTAGTTTTAAGACTAAGCTTTTCCCTACACCCTTGACTGATTAGATGAAGTGGGGTGGTACACTCTGATGAGGAATCCTCCCAGTATGTCTCAGATGAGTGACTTTGTATCAGAGACTTCCTTGTTTGTATATTGGATTAAAGGTTTTGAATCTACGCTAAAAACACACACTGGGCTCCAAAACCCACACATTCAGTGCTCACAAAGCTACTGACTTACCCGAGTTTCCTAGAATCAAAGGTTTCTAGCTCACCAGACTTATTCACCTCTGTTTCCCATCTCCTCCTGCACAAACTCTTAACAAACTGGCTTCTTCCTCAGCACTCTGCCATCTTGGCTACTTCTCCTCCACATGGCCTTAATCTGCTCTGCTCTCTAAAACTAACCTCAGGAACTCAGGAACCAAGAGAGAGATCAAGCTACTGGTCTCTCCCACTTTATATTGTGAAAATCCAAACCCTTAATCCAATTTACAAACAAGGAAGTCTCTGATACAAAGTCACCCATCTGAGGCATAATGGGATTCTTCAGGAGAGTGTACCACCCTACATCATCCAATCAGTCAAAGGTGTGGAGAAGAGCTTAGTCTTAAAACTAAGCCTTAGGCTATAATGACCCAGCCTGCCCACAGCCTGTTCCAGAACACACATTAATATCAACGAACTTTCATGTGGGCAGCGCCATCTTTAACAAAGTGAGCATAATATATTTTATCTGCCCAACACAAAGCTACTGACTTATCCGAGTTTCCTAGCATCAAAGCTTTCTAGCTCACCAGACTCATTCATCTCTGTTTCCCATTTTCTTCTCCTGCACAAACTCTGCACTAACTTGTCTTTTCCCTCAGCATTCCACCATATTGGCTGCTTCTCCTGGCCTCCTCCACATGGCCTTTCTCTGCTCTCTTCTCTAATGCTCATTTCAGGCACCGAGAGAGCAAGCTCCAGGTCTGCCCCACTTTATAGTGTAGTAATACAAACCTTTAAGCCAATTTACAAATAAGAAAGTCTCTGATACAAAGCCACTTATCTGAGGCATAATGGGATTCCTCATGAGAGTGCACCACCCCACATCAGGAAATCAGTCAAGGGTGTGGGGAAAAGCTTAGTCTTAAAACTAAGCCTTAGGCTATAATGACCCTGCCTGCTTACAGCCTGTCCCCCCTACACAATAATATAATTATGCCCATCCCAAGCATTAGGGCAACTAATATCACCTGGGCAAGAGACTTCCATGTGGGCAGCACCATCTTTAACAAAGTTAGCATAATATCTTTTATCTGCCCAACAGGCCCTAAAATATGTTCTAAGGAAAAGATGCACAATTGGGAACAAACTATATAATGCATTATCTTTAATGATCATTTTGACTCTATTTTGTATTTATTTTCAAACCCTCCCAAAATAACTGCATTCCTATCCATGCTTTCAATTATCATACAAATGACCCTCATTTGTGATTCTAAAACTGAGGAGTTTCTTTTTTGCTTCAAATTATTCATGGATACAAATAAGCACATTTGAAAGTTCTTTTTTTTCTCAGTTTCTCAAAAGAAACTTACATTTAATACATTCAAATAAATTTTTCGATTCTACCAATCATGAAACTTGTCTTTCTCCTTATCTCCATCCATCTTATAATTAAATTCAGAACATAAAGTCATCCTTGACTCCACTCTCTCCCTCATCCTGAATGCCTATCACCAACTTCTGGCAAATGTACTTCAAAATATTTCCATCCTTTATGTCAAATATCTTCTTACTTTATTTCCATGAATCTACATGGGAATTTTTTCGAATCTCTTTTTCACATAAAAAACAAAGAAAACTTTTATTTAATTAAAATCAGATATTGTCATTCTGTATTTAAAGTCCTTCAATGGCTTCTAATTTATATCCAAGAATAGGAGTTAAGAAATATCCCAAGGGTTCTGGTCAAGAAGGCAGGAGATGTAACCACGGTACTCACATCCTCCCACAACCACATAAAAATTACAATAAAATTTCAGAAAAACCATCATTCAGAACTACCTGAAATCTAGCTGAACAGAAATTTTATAATTAAGACTATAAAAAAGAAGCAACATCAATATTGGTAGAAGTTATGAAGATGTAGAGCAGGCTGGTCCCACACCCATGTGCGATAGATAAAAGTTGGGAAGGGTTTGTTGGCTGCAGAGTTGCCCCCTAATGAGAAATAGATTCCACCCATACAACAGTGATTTGGAATATAAGGAAGCAAAAAACACTCAATCAAACAGCAAAAAAGTAAAAAAGAATCCATAAAGCTTGTGTGAGGAGCCTCTGGGACAAGTTTAGGCATACCAATGAAAAAGGAGGGGCAAGCCCCTTCTAAAGCCAGTGGTCGGGGTCAGGATCACAGCCACCTGACCCATGCAGGTTTGCATTAGATTTGAACAGTCGGTAATGAAACAATGGAGCCAAGAACTGGTGAGCCATCAGCTTTAATTCTAGCTTGCACCCGGCAGGTAAACAAAAACACACACTGGGCTCCAAAACCCACACGTTCAGTGCTCACAAAGCTACTGACTTATCCTAGTTTCCTAGAATCAAAGGTTTCTAGCTCACCAGACTTATTCACTTGTTTCCCATCTCCTTCTCTCTACACAAATGCTGCACAAACTGGCTTCTTCCTCAGCATTCTGCCATCTTGGCTGCTTCTCCTGGCCTCCATGTGGCCTTAATCTGCTCTCCTCTCTAATACCTCAGGAACCCAGAGCCGAGAGAGATCAAGCTCCTGGTCTGTCCCACTTTATAATGTAGAAATCCAAACCCTTAATCCAATCTACAGACAAGGAAGTCTCTGATACAAAGTCACCCATCTGAGGCATAATGGGATTCCTCAGAAGAGTGCACCACCCTACATCATCCAATCAGTCAAGGGTGTGGAGAAGAGCTTACTCTTAAAACTAAGCCTTAGGCTATAACGACCCGGCCAGACCACAGCCTGTCCCAGAACACACATTAAAATCAACGAACTTCCATGTGGGCAACGCCATCCTCAACAAAGTGAGCATAATATATTTTATCTTCCCAACACCCCTCTTCCCTGAGAAGGAAGAAACAAAAAGAATACAAGGGAAAGAAGTCAGCAGGGGTAACCAAGTCACCCAGCAATAAATTAACTATATCCCAGAGTTACAATAAAAAGCAAGAATAATAGATCTGTATTTAACCATGGCCAGTGATCTAGAAACTCCTTCCCCCTTGCTGACCCCACTGAAACTCTCCTTCCTCTTTCCTTGAGTGCTGGGAAACCTTGAACAAAGAAATCACATGTCCATTCGTTGGGCAGATAAAATATATTGTGCTCACTTTGTTAAAGATGGAGTTGCCCACATGTAAGCCCGTCACCCAGGTGATATTATTTGCCCTTATGCTTGGAATGGGTATGGGGAAAAGGCTGTAATGTAAGCAGGCCAGGTGTTTATGGCCTAAGGCTTGGTTTTAAGAGTAAGCTTTTCCCCACACCCTTTACTGATTGGATGATGTGGGGTGGTGCACTCTCCTGAGGAATCCTCCCATTATGCCTCAGATGAGTGACTTTGTATCAGAGAGTTTATTGTTTGTAGATTGGATTAAGGGATTGGATTTCTATAGTATAAAGTGGGACAGACCAGTAGCTCGCTGTTCGGCAGATAAAATATAATATGCTCACTTTGTTAAAGATGGTGCTGCCCACATGGAAGCCCATCATCCAGGTGATGTTATTTGCCCTTATGCTTGAGATGGCTGTGGGGGAAAAGCTGTAATGTAGGCAGGCCAGGTCATTATAGCCTAAGGCTTAGTTTAAGAGTAAGCTCTTCTCTACACCCTTAACTGATTGGATGATGTAGGGTGGTGATGTAGGGAGTAATCCCATTATGCCTCAGATGGGTGGCTTTGTATCAGAGACTTTCTTGTGTGTATAATTGGATTAAAGGTTTGGATTATCTATGCTATAAACTGGGGCAGCCCGGGAGCTTGCTCTCTCTCTTGGTTCCTGAGTTCCTGAGATTAGTATTAGAGAGGAGAGCAGAGTAAGGCCACGTGAAGGCCAGGAGAAGCAGCCGAGATGGCAGAGTGCTGAGGAAGAAGCCAGTTTGTTAAGAGTTTGTGCAGGAGGAGATGGGAAACAGAGGTGAATAAGTCTGGTGAGCTAGAAGCCTTTGATTCTAGGAAACTCGGATAAGTCAGTAGCTTTGTGAGCACTGAATGTGTGGGTTTTGGAGCCCAGTGTGTGTTTTTGCTTGCCCGCCGGGTGCAAGCTAGAATTAAAGCTGATGGCTCATCAGTTCTTGGCTCCGGTGTTTCATTGCCTACTGTTCGAATCTAATGCGAACCTGCGTGGGTCAGGCTGCTGTGATAGTGGCCTCGGCCACAGGCTTTACACTCGCTCTATTGGTTCTTGGGTTTCTGAGATTTGTATCAGAGAGAAGAGCACATGAAGGCCACATGCAGGCCAGGAGAAGCAGCCAAGATGGCAGAGTGCTGAGGGAGAAGCCAGTTTGTTAAGAGTGTGTGCTGGAGGAGATGGCGAAGAGAGGTGAATTAGTCTGGTGAGCTAGAAACCTTTGATTCTAGGAAACTCGGATAAGTCAGTAGCTTTGTGAGCACTGAATGTGTGGGTTTTGGAGCCCAGTGTGTGTTTTTGCTTGCCCACCGAGTGCAAGCTAGAATTAAAGCGGATGGCTCACCAGTTCTTGGCCCCGTTGTTTCATTACCGACTGTCCGAATCGAATGCGAACCTGCATTGGCCAGGCGGCTGTGATGGTGGCCTCGACTACTGGCTTTACACCATTGCTTAGATACTGTAAAGGTATATAACCTGTAAGAAAATCAACTTTGGGGAGCCCATATTTTAGAGTTACAATCTCCAAGTGCTCTGATGGCTTTAATAAATCCTACTTCCTTCATCAGATTGTCTGGGCATTTTTTTCCTCCTTGATTTCTGCAATACCAACGTTAGCATTGTTGGGAGCTTGCTCTCGCTTGGTTCCTGAGGTTAACATTAGAGAGGAGAGCAGATTAAGACCACATGGAGGAGAGGAGAAGCAGCCAAGATGGAGACGTGCTGAGAAAGAAGCCAGTTAGTGCAGTTTGTGCAGAGAGAAAGAGATGAGGAACAGAGCTGAATAAGTCTGGTGAGCTAGAAACCTTTGATTCTAGATGTGGGGTGGTTATCAATGGGGTGTTCAAGTGGGAAATTAGAGCCCCTGTCTTTGTCTGGGACCGCCCACATTGCCAAGCAAGCAGAAACTACACTTCCCAGAAACCTTTGGGAGAAAAACGACTGTCTGTCAGCCAGTGAAATTTCACTACTTTATATTAGCTAGATGACCCCGGGATGGCCCCTTTTAAAAATCTGGTGCCATGCAGTCCCCAGCACGAGATTCCTGGCATTCATTTCCCATTTCAGAGAGTCTCGTCCGAGAAACGCTCTGTACCAAATAAAGCCTCAATAATTAATACTTAATAACTACGCTAATTTTCTTCTTTCTCGGCGAGGAAAATACCTCACATTTTTGGTGCTGAAAACCCGGGAGGAGTTTGAAGTTCGCAACGGACTGCTCCTTTTTTCCCATCCCCTCCAAGGAAGAACGAGGACCCAGGATATCCGACTGACCTTCCACCTCAGTGCACAGTGTGGTAAGCTCCCTGCCTCCAACCCCCCCACCCCCACCCCCTCAAGTTATTTCCATCGAGGCTCCCTATCACGGAAGCCTTTTCAGTCCGAGTGCATGTGTGCCCTGGAGACGTCCAAGCATATATTCACTTTCCCTATCCGTTCCGTGGCCAGAGTCTGAGTTTGGGACGCCAGTACTCATCTCTTGACCATTCTCTGAGAACTGAGGGGTGACCATGGGGGCAAAGGAATTCAAGCCTGACTCTAAAACACCCCTGGGGTACCTTATCCAAAACCTCCCAAACATTGATCCCTCCCTAAAAAGGAAGAAACTAATTTTCTTCTGCAGCATAGCTTGGCCACAATACCCACTGGATAAACAGACCAGGAGGCCTCAGGAAGGAAGTTTCAATTTTAACATCCTTATCGGTTTACAGAACTATTGCCAAGAAGTTGGAAAATGGACAGAGATTTCTTATATACAGGGGTTTATTCAGTTGCGTTCTTGTCCTAATCTCTGTGCCAGCTGCTCTACAACGCAGATCCTTCTGGCCAGAGAAATCTCAACTAAACTCTCCACTCCAGATCTTTCCTCCTTTGCCGACTGCTCTGAGGAACTTTGTTCCCCTCCTGCTCCACTTCCTCAGTCCCATCTTGTCTCTTCGCTAAATCCTGTTTCTCTTCCTCCTGCAAATGCTGATCTCTCTCTCTCCTATCCTGTTAGCACTCACACCTGATCCCACTCCAGGCCACAAGAGAGAGCCAACCTCCTATGTCCTCTCCGTGAGGATGCCGGGACAGAAAGGGTTGTTAGGGTTCATGTGTCTTTCTCCCTCTCTGATTTGTCTGCAATTGAAAAGCGTTTGGGCTCCTATTCTTCTAATCCTACCAACTATACCAAGGAATTCCAATATCTCACTCAGGAATATGACCTCACTTGGCATGATCTCTATATTATTATGTCTTCTACCCTTACCCCCAACAAATGAGACCGGATCCGGACGGCAGTGCAAGCTCATGCAGATAAGGTCCACACCTCTAATGTTCAAATGCCGGTGGGCCCAGAGGCGGTCTCTGACACGGACCCCAAATGGGATTTCCAGATGGAACAAACAGGTAGGAGACGACATGATCAGATGGTTGCTATGGTCCTCCATACTTGTTTAGACCCTACTTCCAGTGCCAGGGCCACTGTATCAGCTACTCACTTTATTTCCCAATCAGCCCCGGACATTTGGAAGAAACTTAAGAAGGCAGAGGAGGGCCCGCAAACCGCTATCTGACACCTGATGAACATGGCATTTAAGGTTTTTAATGGTCAAAAGGAACAGGCTGAGGCTTTTTGCCAGGCCTGCATGCAATAGAAGGTAGCACTCCAAACCCATGCTCTTGTAGCAGCCCTTAGGCCAGAGCAACAGGGGAAAAACACAGGAAGTGCTCAACCTACATCTGGGCCGCAAACAGGATCCCCACCAGGAGCTTGATTTAAGTGTGGCAAGGAGGGACATTGGTCTCAACAATGCCCCTGCCCAAGGTTATCTACTAAGCCTTGTCACTGGCGGAGTGATTGCCCCCTCTGGACAGCAGGCACATCCTCGGCATCTCAGCATGGAGGACAGGTCGCTCAAATGGGAGGCCAAGCCAGCCTTGTGAACCCATTGTTCGAATTTCTAGGCCTCGTGAACGACTGATGCAGCCTGGACTCGGAGACCCCCCCCATTCTTTCTGATCCACGGGTAAAGCTACAGGTAGCGAATAAGTCCATTTCATTTCTTGTGGACACGGGGGCTACCTTCTCTGTTTTGCCTAGACCTCTAATTCCTTCACAGGTCTCAGTTAGGGGGTTGAGGGGACCCCTTCTTCTCTTCGTACACTACCCCTGACATGCAGTTTGGATGGAATTTCTTTTTATTGCACCTATTCTTAGTTATGCTATTGTGCCCTGTACATTCTGGGTCGAGACATTCTACGCAGTGTCGGAACCACTATCCAGCTGACAGCATCTTCCCACTTACTCCTACTATTCCTCACTACCAAGGGCTCCCCCATTATCAGTGCTACCCTCATTTCCAACAATGTCTCTTGCCTCAAGCTTGCTCCCATGCAGGATTGCTGGCAGTTTGGAACCACTGGGCCCTACTCGTCTGAGGCTCACCAAGAGATTGGACCCAGCAGACTCTCCTGCTGCATCTTGTCCCTCCCACCAGGAACCTGCCACCGGAGTGAACTGAACCAGGAAGCAATGCTGTTCAGTAGGACTGACCTGATGAAAGAAGCTTCAATCTCCTCAACCGTCTGCAAACAAAAATCTCTCCTCCTACAACCTACTTAGCTCCTGATGGCAGCCAACCATTCTCACCTAGGCTGCCCCTATCCTAAATTTTCTAATTATCAGTGTATAACTCATATGTGTTTCTTTTTCAAAATTCTTACAGAACTGTATTCACGAAGTTTCTCAACTCACGGCCAAACAGATGTTCCTCCTGACAACCCTCAAAGCCACCATCAGCCAACCCCCCTCCCCACAATGCCCCTAATCAGCAGGAAGCAGATAGACAGATAAACGGCACCCATATATATTTAACCAAAAAGGCTGAGTTGTAGGGTGGTTAGCAATGGGGTGGTCAAGTGGGAAATCAGAGCCCCAGTCTTTGTCTGGGACCGCCCACATGGCCAGGCAGGCAGAAACTATACTTCCCAGAAACCTTTGGGAGAAAAGCGACTATCTGTCAGCCAGTGAGATTTCACTACTTCATATTAGCTAGACGACCCCTTTTAAAAATCTGGTGCCATGTGGTCCCTGGTGCAAGATTCCTGGCATTCATTTCCTGTGCCAGTGAGTCTCATCCAAGAAACACTCTGTACCAAATAAAGCCTCAATAATTAATACTTAATAACTACGCTAATTTTCTTCTTTCTCGATGGGGAAAATACCTTACACTAGAAAACTCGGATAAGTCAGTAGCTTTGTGAGCACTGCAAGAGTGGGTTTTGGAGCCCAGTGTGTGTTTTTGCTTGCCTGCTGGTGCAAGCTAGAATTAAAGCTGATGGCTCACCAGTTCTTGGCTCCGTTGTTTCATTACCGACTGTCTGAATCTAATGGGAACCTGCACTGAGAAGGCGGCTGTGATATTGGTCTTGGCCACCGGCTTTACGTGCATCATGGGAGTTGTAGAAGAAGATGTTGGGCAAATGAGTTTATAAAATTTGTATTTTTTGAGTTGTCATTTTTATTGTTAAAAGTGGCACTGAGCAGACTGGTCTGTGGTGACTCAGTGGATAAAGTATCAACCTGGAAAGCTGAGGTCGCCGGTTTGAAACCCCTGGCATGCCTGGTCAAGGCACATATAAGAAGCAACTGCTTCTCACTCTTCTACCTCTCTCTCTCTTTTCTCTCTCTAAAATAAAACATTTTTGAAAAACGGTTCTAGGCAGCCACATATGTGCTTGCCCTCAGAGCAAGGCAACTGATTGCAAATTGAAGATTATCTTCCTGCTTGAGTGGGGTCATTGTTTTGTTATTGTTTTCTGGTAAAGAGATTTGACTGCCCCTCAGCCTGTTTTTCAGAGAAGAAGAGGTAGAAAGAAGCCATGCTTGCAGAGAGAGCAGAGAGAATGCAGAGCCCTACTGAGGTTTGTAGGGGCCTTTGATTCTAGGAGAAACCAGAGAAGATTCTCCTAGTGTGGAACCAGAGAATGTGTCAGTGGCTTTTGAACCAAGTGAAGGGGAAGTGTTTTCCCTGTGTGTTTGCTTGTTAGCCAATGCAAAACTTTAACAAAGAAATGGCTCACCATTTTTTGGCTCCAGCATTTCTTAACCATCTTCCTAAATTCAATAAGAACCTGCATGTGAATGGCCACAATGACGGCCTCCTCTGGCCATACAGAAGAGATAGAGCAAGAAATTAAAAACTTATTTAAAAAAATAATGACAGAAAACTTCCCTAACCTGGTGAAATACACATACAATTCCAGAAAGCACAGAGAGTTACAAACAAGGTGAACCCCAAAATGCCCATACCAACAAACATCATAATTAAAATGCAAAAGGTTATAAGAAAGAAAGCCCTCCCAAACCAGGCCAAATAAATTTGTAAAATATGATTTTTATGTTTGCTTGATTGTGGTTTGAAGTGGGGGCTGGGCGGCACCAGGTAGGGGTGGTCAGTGGGGTTGCAGTTGCCTTCCTGCTTGAGAAGGGCTATTATTTTTCTAATGGAGAGGTTTTGTACTAGAAAGTTTTAAAGAAAGAAGGAAGGAGAATTAAGACCCCCACCCCCACCCCTCCTCCACTGAAAAGGAAGAAGCAAGAAAGAATGCAGGGGGAATGGAGCTTATAGGAGATTATCTAAAAAAAACCCTTCCTCTCCCCTTTTCTTCAAAGTTTTTAATACCTTAATGAGCGATTTTCGACACTTATTCTCTGACCTCACCTAAACCTCCTTTCATCCTGAAGTCGTGTGATTAATGTGTACCTCTAGACCAGTGGTTCTCAAAGTGCGTTCCTGGGCGCACTGGTGCACCCTAGAAGATGTCCAGGTGTATCCTATAGTATTCCAGAGAAATATGTGCCTGTTGGGGACCAAAAAACCAACAGGGTTTTTAGAGTTTAGGTTTTTTGGGGACAGAGGTGTGGGGAATTGACTGTGAGCTGACAGTCTGCCCAAACCACCACCTCACTTGCCTGATTAGGTTGCAAAAGGCTGTTAAGATGTGGTGTTGGATTGTTTACACTACCTCCCATGTTCCCCGGAAAGAGTGGAGGCAAGTTTCTTCTATCCTTTGTTTGGTGTAAAGTTAAGATTATATATATGGTGGAGGTTATCTGCACTCAACACAAATACGAGTAAAAAGAGAGGAATTCTTCAATGTATTAAAGAGGAAATGAGAGTTTGCCTTTCAAATATATGCCCAAACATTGAAGAAATTGCAAGGACACATCAGGCTTATGTTTCTCATAAACACAAGAACGAAAAAACATATTCGCACCGGGACCTGCCAAATTTACTAAATCTTACTAAAAATGTAACTATCTATATATAAAAAGATAACTTTTTGTCATTCTTTTATTTTTAACCCCTCTTTTTTATAAATTCTAAAAAGCATAACAAAAAATGTAACATAAAAATGTTTTTTTAATGTCAGAATAAATTTAGTCATATTTATTTTGTTTAATTACCATAAAAACATGCTTGTACTTTATTTTTTCTTTAATATTTGACTAAATTATTATAACATATTTCTCAGAAATTTGTATATAATGTGCTCTGACTTCAAAAATTTTGAGAACCACTGCTCTAGACAAAGGGATCACAAGCCCCTTCCTTGTACATAAACCTGTGTTCTGTAAAGGGTATATAACATGTAAGAAATCTAACTTTGGGGAGCACGTGTTTGACTTGCCTTTTTAGGAGGTGACACTGCACCCCCAGCTAAATAAATCCTATTTCCTTCATCAAGTTGTCTGGGCATTTTTGTGCTCCTTTGATTCCTGCAATAGTCAATAATATTCTAATAACTATTCATGGTGTCAGATGGACACTACATTTATCAGAGTGATTATTTTGTAAGTTATATAAATGTCTAATTATGGAGATGTAAACCTTAGACTAATATAATATTATATTTTAATTATAGTTTAAAAATAAAAAATAAAATAAAATAACTTTAAAAAGTATTCTTTTTTTTTTTTTTTTTGCAACAATCTATCTAAATCTCCGGCTTTATCAGCACCAGAATTGTCAAATCTTGCTCTCTGCTTCAAATGCATTGGTTTTGCTGACAAATAATGTATTCTTTTCCACAGACGATTTGTACACATTTTTCTTCCCAGAACACTTCTTTGATCCTTTAGTAACCTTTACTCCTCTTTTAATTCCAAGGTCACTGAGCATGTGTTTATGACCATTTTATGTGAACTACAGAGGAGATTTGACATGCTTATTATGATCTCATATTACTCCCCTTTATATAATTGACCACAGTTGTAATTTTATATATATTTGTAGGTTTGCTTGAGTCATTTTCATCTTCCTCATTCTATTGTAAATGTCAGATAAACAAAGTCCATACCATTAACTGTCAAGAAGTTATCTCTCCACTGTCTAATACAGACACTGGTTAAAAAAAAAGAAAAGTCAATGCACATTTGATCTACAAGTAAATAAAATGTAATCTATATACAACAATAAGATTACAGATAATAAATTTCATTCTGCAAAAGGGTAATGAAATTATTATTTTTAGATATTGCTGTTGGGAGTGAAATTTATTACAACCCTTCTGAGCATCACACTGATTGAAACATGAAACTTAAGAATGTTTACAAGATTTATCCTAGCAATTTATTTTCACATGTTGCAATTTTTAGGATAAAGGAGTTGGTACAACTTTCTAATAAGTTAAAGGAAACAAAATGACAAAATTCAGAGGAAATACTCAGAAATACTGATAAAGAATGAATACATATACACACATATTCACACACAAAGGATAAACCAAATCAACATTTGATATTGTGATGAATGCAATAGTAATTTCCTAAAAAAGTTTAAAATTTATTAACAAAGAATTTTAAAAATTAGGTATGGTAAAATTATACATATATGCATTAATTAGACTGAGACTAAAATAAATTAAATTAAAATGTAAACAGCAATAGAGTTGTCCCTTGCCATATTATGGTTCACTTTTTGAAGTCTCACTGTATTGCGAATTTTAAAATTGTATATATCTAATTTTGCTGTATATAGGAATTTTTATATATTTATTCTTTTAATTACTTTTGTGGTAAAATAAGCAAAATAAGTGTGGGAAATAAGCAAAATAATGTTAATAACAGTGTGGGAAAGGTTCATAAGACTGTGGGAGGCTTTACAAAACCTTAAAATATATATAAATAATAAAATAAATAAAAGGTTGCTACTTAGCAAATTTTCACCTTATTGCAGGGGGTTCTGAAACCTAATCTCCGAGGTAGACAAGGGACCACTGTATCTGCTTTTGATTTTTAATAGTTTTTTTAAAACTTTTGTTTATTTTCTATATTTTTCAACAATCCCAACTCTAACTATAACAAAATGTATGTATATGTATGTATTTATAGTAGTCCACCCTTATTATGGGGTGTACATTCCAAGACCTTTAGTGGATTCCTGAAACAGAAAATATTATCGACCCCTATATGCACTATGTATTTTTCTATATATATACACACGTACTTTTTCATTTAAATAAAACACTTTATAGATTCTTTTTTGGCAAATCAAAAGTGCCTGCATCACTATTCTTGTATGTAAAGAACTTGTTAAGTAATATAAGTGTTACTAGAACAGAAGCACTGCAATACAAAGACAGTCAATGGGATAACCAAGATGGTTGTTACTAAGTGACCAACTGACAAGTGAGGAACACATACAATGTAAATACTCTAGAAAAAAGGGATGATTTACAGCTAGGGCAAGTTGGAGCCAAAGAGTGCAAGATTTCATCATGCTACTCAGAAGGATGCACAATGTAAAACTTATTGACCGTTCATTTCTTGAATTTTCCATTTAATGTATTTGTACCTGTGGTTGGCTATATATAACCAGAACTTCAGAAAGCAAAACTGCAGATGAGAGGGAGTATTGTGTGTGTATGTGCACGTGTACACAGGATGGGGCAAAAGCAGGGTTACAGCTGATCATGTTGAAAATAACACAATAAATGATATAAAAATAAACTTTGTGTTTTACATAGTCACAAGCATAAATATACTTTCACCCCACCCTGTACATGTATGTATATATGTGTTTACATCAGCCAGATTTGCTCTTTCACATTTCAGATTAGTTTTAATCCGTGACATGATTAATTCAACTTGCACAGGATATTTTCTGTTTTCAGGCAACAGTATTTTTCCCATTCTCCATTAATCTTTAATTTCAAAAGAGAGTCCTCTTCAGATTCCCTAAAAAGTCTTTAAATTCATGTCAGCTCTATATTCAGATTTATATACGTACTGAATAACACTTTTTTCTTTTATTTCATATATTTTGTTATGCATTGGTAAAGTATACATGTGTGTTTCTTAATTAAAACATGTCTTTTTTCATAATTTAAGATGGTTTGGGATGTTTCACAGGGCTGGAACAGATTAAATCTATTTCAGTTATTTTAAATGGAAAAAATTTGTTTGATATACAAGTTGACTGACTTATGAGCTTGGCTACAGAACAAATTACACTCGCATCTTAAGGTACCACTGTATTGTACAAAAATACTATGAAGATCTGTATACCAAAACATGAGACAATCTAGTTGAAATGGACAAATTCCTTAAAACATATAATCTTTCAAAAATCAATCTGGGAGAATCAGAAAATCTAAACAGACTGATTACAACAAATGAGATAGATTGAAACAGTTATCAAAAATCTCCCAACAAATGTTTTGGGCCAGATGGCTACACAGGCAAATTCTATCAAATATTCAAGAAAGAACTAACTCCTATCCTTCTCAAACTATTTCAAAAAATCAAGGGGAGGGAAGACTTCCAAGCTACTTTTATGAGGCAAGCATAATCCTCATTCCAAAATCAGGCAAAGACATTACAATGAAAGAAAACTATAGGTCAACTGAAAAATTTACATGCTAAAATTCTCAACCAAATATTAGCAAACCAGATCCAGCAAAACATGAAAAAAATTGTACATCATGATCGAGTGGGATTTATTTTGGGAAGGCAAGGCTGGTACAGTATTCGCAAATCAATCAATGTGATTCATCACATAAAGAAAGGGGAGGAGAAAAATCACATGATAATATCAGTAGATGCAGAAAAAGAATTTGATAAAATCCAGCACCTATTCATGGTCAAAACCCTCAGCAAAGTAGGAACATTCCTCACCATGATAAAGGCCACCTATGACAAACCCACGGCCAACATCGTACTCAATGTGCAAAAATTAAAAGCAAGGTAAGGATGTCCCTTTTACCACTCTTATTCAACTTATCTCTAGAAGTTCTAATTACAGCAATCAGAAAAGAAGGAGAAATAAAAGGCATCCAAATTGGAAAAGAAGAAGTAAAACTATCATTATTTGCTGATGATATGATACATACATAGAAAACCCTAAAGTCTCAGTCAAAAAACTACTGGACCTGATAAATGAATTAAGCAAGGTGGCAGGATATAAAATTAATATTCAGAAATCAGAGGCATTTTTATACACCAACAATGAACTATCTGAAAGAGAAATTAAGAGAACAATCACCTTCACTATAGCAACAAAAATAATGAAGTATCTAGGAGTAAATTTAACCAAAGAGGTTAAAGATCTGTACTCGGAAAATTACAAAACATTGATCAAAGAAATCAAGGACGATACAAACAAGTGGAAGCATATACTGTGTTCATGGATAGGAAACTAAACATTATTAAAATGTCCATATTACCCAAAGCAATTTATAAATTTAATTCCATTCCTATTAAAATACCAATGACATACTTCAAAGATATAAAACAAATATTCCAAAAATATATATGGAACCCACAAAGAACAAGAACAGCCTCAGCAATCTCAAAAAAGAAGAATAAAGTGGGTGATATCACACTTCCTAATATCAAGTTATACTACAAGGCCATTGTACTCAAGACAGCCTGGTACTGGCATAAGAACAGGCACATAGATCAATGGAACAGAACAGAGAACCCAGAAATGAAACCACAACTTTATGGACAATTGATATTTGACAAAGGAGTTAAGAATATCCAATGGAATAAAGACAGTGTCTTTAAGAAATGGTGTTGGGAAAATTGAACAGGTACTTCCAAAAAAATGAAACTAGACCACCAACTTACATTATTCACAGAAATAAACTCAAAATGGATAAGACTTAAATGTAAGTCATGAAGCCATAATCAGCCTGAAAGAAAACATAGGCAGTTAGGCAGTAAGCTCTCCAACATCTCTCATAGGAATTTATTTGCTGATTTATCTTTACGGGCAAGTGAAATAAAGGACAGGATGAACAAATGGGACTATATCAAACTAAAAAGCTTTTGCACAGCAAAAGACATGATTAATAAAGTAAAAAGACAACCCACACAATGGGAGAATATATTTGCCAATACGTCTGATAAAGGGTTAATAACCAAAATTTATAAAGAACTTGTAAAACTCAACACCAGGAAGGTAAACAATCCAATCAAAAAATGGTCAAAAGAAATGAATAGACCCATGATGGTGAACTTATGAAATGTGTGTCAGCACTGACACGCGTAGCCATTTTCGATAACATGCAGCCGCATACCAGAGAAGTATTGGGCCGCATGCTGAGAAGGACGTTTCATCCTCGGCTCCTCCACAGCCAGGTGCAGTAGTGTAGACACTCTGTGCCGCAGGTCTGTAGGCCAAAACATTTTTGTTATTTAAATTATAAATATTGCGAAATTATGGTTTTTCTCTTGAAGTGACACACCACCAGAGTTATGCTCAGTTTTTTGGAGAATTTTGACACACCTAGTTCAAAAGATTGCCCATCACTGGAATAGACACTTCTCCAAAGAGGACATACAGATGGCCAATAGGCATATGAAAAAATGTTCAATATCACTAGTGATTAGAGAAATGCAAATTAAAAGCACAATAAGATACCATCTCACTCCTGTCAGAATAGCGCTCATTTACAAAACAACACACAATAAGTGCTGGCGAGGATGTGGAGAAAAGGGAACCCTCCTGCACTGCAGATAGGAATGCAGACTGGTGCAGCCACTGTGGAGAACTGCATGGAGATTCCTCAAAAAATTAAAAATGCATCTATACAATGAGGAAGCAGGTGTGAGTCATATGGGTTGGAATATAGTCCTGTGGTCAATCACCCTGTTTTGGTATGTCTTTCAGTCATTTGTAGGACCTTGTGTCTCTGGATTCAATCAGTTTCTTGAGTCCAGTATCTCAAGAGAGTAAGCTGCCAGTCTCCTGCTGAGTGAGGATAAGCTATTTCTTTGCTGTGTGGGTTGATGGGAAGGAATCTGTTAGTCTGAATGCTTTAAATTCCATTGAGACTTCCATAGCTATTTGGTGTGCATGATAATTATAACTTTGTGGGTTTCTGCAGGTGAACCATCTTATGACTGGGGTTCTCTGGACTGTTGGTTTCAGTGTCAGATTTCTTTATTTTGCTAAGTCAGATAATACCTTTTATCTGTTTTTTAGTTTAATGCTATTGTTATTTTCTTTTCACTTGGAGTATATTCCCTTTGAAAAACTCATCATCAATTTAAGGGAGTTTGAAGGGCAATTGAGTTAGATAAACAAGTATTTAATATATTGTGTTTAAACAAAAGTTCACAATGTCCTTTTTTAAATTAAATCTAAGCATGATCATTCTGAAATATGATGAAAAAATTTTCAAAATATTTTACAAAATACATGGCCAAACTTTTGAGAATTACTTATAATTATTTTCCATTTAAAATAAGCAAGTCACTATTAATTTACCTTAATTTGGTCTCCAAGTCTCAAGATTTTAGAGATAACTTTAACCATATCAATGAGTTCTTACTTCATTAAAGTCCTGTCTTCATGTAATAGGTTTTTTTCTCTTTCTATTCACACCAGAAGATTCTTTTATATAATTGAAGGCATGATCCTAATAATCAAGTGATTTTCTGTGGACTCAGAGTGTCTTTTGTTTGGCTACATTGCAATTTTATTTAAGGAGTTTTCATTGCCCCTCATTTTCCTCTTTCTGATAATTCCCTGTTGAACCAAAATCTAAGAGTGTAAATACTTTATTAATTTTAAGAACCTGTGATTAATCCAACAAATAGATTCATAGAACTTTGCAGGGAGAATATTCCTACTCTGAGAATAATGAAAGGTAGAGAAGTTGAAGGGAGAGTTGGGAGAGAAAGAGGAGTGGGAGATGTACTTTGAGAGGAAAGCTTGAGAACAGAGAGCCTCCAGAGTCCTTTGCTATTGCCTGGTGGGGCTGCCCTGGGGTGCATCCAGACAGCCCGTGACTTACAGCATCAGTGTTCTGCTGAACCTAACGCCCACGTGAGTGCATCAGGAAGTTTGTGAGACTCCAAACAGAGAGTGGATCATTCTAGCATACATTCTATTAAGAATTAAATAGCCTGGCCAGGTGGTGGCACAGTGGGTAGAGCATCTGACTGGGATGCAGAGGACCTAGGTTTGGAACCTTGAGGTTGCCAGCTTGAGCCTGGGCTCACCAGCTTGAGCACAGGGTTGTTGGCTTGAGTATGGGATCATAGACATGACCCTATTGTGGCTGGCTTGAGACCAAAGATCTCTGGCTTGAGCAAGGGGTCACTCTCTCTGTTGTAACCCCCCAGTCAAGGCACATATGAGAAAGCAATTAGAAAACAAATAAGAAGCCACAACGAACAATTGATGCTTCTTATCTTCTCTCTCTCTTTCTGTCTGCCTGTCTCTATCTATCCCTCTCTCTGATTCTCTGTCAAAAAAAAAAAAAAAAAAAAAAAAAAGAATTAAATTATTCTTTACTTCTTTCTGAGACTAAGGGGCAAAATACCTTGGCTACATTCTTTCAGTAACAGAGTCCCTCCCTAACTGTAATCCATGGATTTTTATATTAGAATCCTCTGGTGGAATGTTAAAAATGTATGTTCCTTAGCCTCACCTCTACACAATCCCTGGAAGTGAGGTAAAAAAGAAAAATCTGCGTTTTTAAAAATACCCTCTATTGGCCCTGGCCAATTGGCTCAGTGGATAAGGTGTTGGCTGATGTACGAATGTTCCAGGTTTGATTCCCGGATCAGAGCACACATAAGAATTGAGCATCTGTTTCTCTTTCCCTTTCACACTTCTCTTCCTTTTCCTCTCCCACAGCCAGTGGCTTGATTGGTTCAAGCATTGGCCCTGGGTGCTGAGGATAGCTGGATTGATTAAAGCATCAGCTCCAGAGAGGGTTGCTGTGTGGATCTTGGTCGGGGTGCATGCAGGAATCTGTCTCAATATCTCCCCTCTTCTCACTTAAAAAAATGTACCATAAGTCGGCATTATGCATACTACAATTATAAAGCATCTGCTATTATTTCTGTTTTAATGATTTCTAGGTTGCAGAGGATTACTTATACTAATTAGTGAAGAAATTTTAATGTTTCTGTTTGATGTTTGGTAGTTTTTTCCTACGTTATTAGCAAGGACCTATAATATCTGGTCAAAACTTTAATACCCTGCACATGGCCTTTATTTTCTGCCATGAGCCAGCCACAACAGCACAGCTCCTGCTAGCAGTAAAAATTACTGCCCTAGCAGAGCCGCCAGAAAACATGACCGCTGCCCTAATCACATCCTTCTATATTTTCTGGGCAAGGTGGGCCATTAGCAAATCAATTATGTTTCCAAGGCAATACAAGAATTCCACCAGGTGCAGAAAACCCCCCACCAATACTTAACATACACAACCTTACACAAAGAAGTAACTTCTTCCAGATATTTTGGGGAACATGGGAGGCAGGATGAGCACTGAAGCAGTCTTTTGCAACTTAATCAGACAGGTGAGATAGGGGTTGGGCAGACTGTCAGCTTACAGTCAGCTCCCAGCACCTCTGTCCCCAGGTATCCAAACTCTAAAAATCCTGTTGATTTTTCGGTCCCCAACAATTTTCTAATTATTTCTAATTATAATTCTACTATTTATTTATCCTCCCACCCATATCTCATTAATTTGTTCATTCATAAACTTAATAGACATTAATTGACCAAAATTAGTATTAAGCATTTGGTTCTATTGACCACAAAAGGAAGACGATAAGAAAGCATAACATAGAAGAGAGGATCTGGGTGTAAGGATATATTTGGGCTTGAATCCTTGGTGTGTTCTTTATAAACTATATGAATTGGGCAAGTTAATTTATCTTTATAGGTTTATAACATCAATATTAATAGAGAAATTATTTTTACTTTGCAAGGTAACTGAACAGTAAGTCATACAGTTGTTATAAACTATACAGTGAAATGTATAACATATAATGTTAAATCTTGTTAGTTACTATAAAAATATTATAATCATTATGAATATTTTCCTTGTACATATTGTATAATTTTCTTCTGCAAAGCTACACTGTCTTGAAGGCTTTGGTGTGACAAGGATTTGCTCCAGATATTGGGTTTACAGTTTGGTAATAACTTCAAGAAGGAACATACTATTATATTTTTACCTTGGTAAAAAAGTGAAAATTTGAGAATAAGTTTATTGAGACTAAACAGAGTTAAATAAGAAAGGCAAAATAATGTGTGAAGTTAAGAGCACCAGAATATGAGAGGATATTTGGATCAAGAGATACAGAAAGGTAAAGACTGAAGAAATATGAGTCTAAATTTTAGTTTTGGTCATGATTTTTATGTAGCGGTGTTAACATTGGCAGCTAGTTAAGTATTAATGGAAGAGAATGGAGACAGACATCTAATTAAACTAAATTAATTAGGAAACTACAGTTTCACAGACATCCGGCCCTAGGGGATAGCCAAGTCCTCTGTCAAAAGGAAAGTAATCTCACCTAGAGGGCAGGAAAGACCAGTCCATTCCTGCAGACTGGTGTGGAGGGGAAAGAAGAACCAGCAAGAGGGAAATTCCTCTGCTGAGGCCTGTGCAGTAGGGGCTGAAATCGCAGCCATGAAAGGAAGGAGTCTTACCTGGGAAAATCTGGGGAAAGGACTGGCTAGGACAGTGATGGGCAATCTTTTGAGCTTGGTGTGTCAAAATTCGCCAAAAAACCGAGCATAACTCAGGTGGTGTGTCACTTCGAGAAAAACGGACTAACCGGAAGTCCCGAACTAGACGCTCTGTGCCAGAGTTCTGTTGTTTTGGCTTACAGACCTCCAGCACAGAGTGTCTACACTACAGCAAATGTTTTATCCTCGGCTACTGTAACTGGCCATGGAAGAGCTGAGGATGAAACATCCTTCTCGGCATGCGGGCCCATACTTCTCTGGTAGGCGGCCGCGTGTCATCAAAAATGGCTACATGTGTCAGTGCTGACATGTGTGTCATAGGTTCACCATCATGGGGCTAGGATAAGGGCATAGAACCTTGGAATATCCAAGAGAGGTGTTTGATTGGAGGACCCAGCAGAAGCCTGCAAAGACTTAGGAAATAGATTGGTTATTTTGAAAGAAACCTTACTGCTTCCCAAATCTAAGAAATATAATCAAAGCTTAGCAAAGGCCAGAAGGCATGCAGTCACAGTGTCTCTCCAAGCAGGCCTGGCTGTGGCAGCTGCACTGGACAAAGTGCAATGCTGAAAGCAGGCTGATGAGAAGAGAGACTGTGCTGAACTACTAGTACCTCGGATGCTGGGCTAATGGCTCAGCAGCTCTGGGACCTGGCCCTCCCCCAGGGCTTGGTGGGGACAAGTGCAGGCCTGCAGCCCCAGAGGCTGGACTTCCTCTGCAGTGAGATGGAGCTAAGCCATGTGGTCATGGATGAGACATCAGGCACCTGGGGGCAGTCCTTTCTTTTCGCTACAATAAATCTTACCACTACACCTCACATACTCTTATGTATGTATCCTTGAAATGTGTTTCCTGCTGTAGAAGAACCCATTTCCAGACAGGTCTGGCAGACCCATATTGGTCCTGTTCCACATCTGGCAACAGTACCATCAGTGTAGGCCAGTGGTTCTTAACCTTTTTTGAGGTACAGAACCCACCAGTTTCATATGCGCATTCACTGAACCCTTCTTTAATGATAAATAAAATATGGGTTTTTTTCCAAATTCAAGAGATAGGTATATGTTTTATTACTGGTGCACAAAATGAGCCGTGCATGAACATTACCTTGCTCAAAGAACAAAACCAACAAAGTGCATAAACTCACAACAAATTTCGGTATTACTTTATTCTGGCCTCCATGGCAGAGGCTTCTCTGAACCCCTGAGACCGACTCGTCGAAACCCTAGGGTTTGATAGAACCCAGGTTAAGAACCACTGGTGTAGACATTGATGTAAGGACTGAGTGGAGTGATGTAACTCATAGCCCTGTGAAGGAAAAACCTATAAAGTTGACTAATTAATACACAACACAAGAATGTAACAATATAAAAACATATAAAATATTATGAAACCCAAGAGAAGAAAATAGTTCAAATTGAAGTTATAATACCTATTGAAGAAAATGCAGGCCCACTCCTAATATTTATTTGCAAGGTTTGGAAGAAAACACAGAGACTGCATAGCATTCACTTAAACATTTAAAACGTATTAATCAACCTAACAAAATTTGATATTACATGTGTTTTAAACTCCTGCTATCACACAAATGCCATTTTATAACAATATGGAAAAACAAGTTGGAATTTAAAAATTTTTTTAAGCCCACTGAGTTTTCTAAGGTAATATGATGTTATAGAGATAATAGGCTTTGAGCCACCAATTTCAGAAGCTCCCTTTTGTTTATACCCCAGGGTTTGTGTTGTATAGCAAGGACCTATGGACTGTCTAGTCACCTGTATTATTTAACTATTCAACCTCCATCTATTACTATCCTCCAAAAGCACCCCTTTGGCCATGGTCCGCCATAACTCAACTTATATAAACCACTGGGTGAAGAATTTGGGGCAAGAAATTCTGGGTACATTAGACATTCTCTAAAAATGTGGGTGATATTGATCCTGGATATAGATTGGCTACCTCCAGAGCAGGACTCTCTAAAACATGGGGCCTCTGGACAGATTTAAGGAAATGTTTCATATCACACTACACCTAAATATAGATGAGATATAAATATGGGTTAGAAGAATAGATAGGAGTTCATCTGAAGAAGAATGTAAAGGTTTTTCTGAGGAAATGGAACAGATAAGCAAAGGTACACAGAGAACAAAGAAAATTGTTTGTGTGGAAAGAGTTTACCTGGTCATCTTGCAGGAGAAAGCCATGTGCTCATAGCAGTCTGGGTGCGTGGCCACTGCATTGTTGTCTCTGAAGAGAGCTGCAATCAAGGATCCAAGCCCACCTGCATTGCTAGGTTCCCAGCTTCCTTATGTGACACCTCCTTGTCATGGGCCTTAGCTAAGACCCTGTTAAGATGCCTCTGCCAAGACCCTCATATAGAGAGGACAGGGGAAGGCCTGACCAGGCGGTGGTGCAGTGAATAGCGTATCGGACTGGGATGCGGAGAGAACAGGGGGAGCTTGAAAACATTTTTCTTTACTGGGACTCAATTTTCAGTGTTTTCCCACTCCCAGCCCTTCACCCTGAACCCCATCCAGCCCTAGGGGCCGTAAAGTGGCAATAGGCGTCTGTTTGGGATGTCCTGGTTTCCTGGACTGTGTTCTTGGTGAGATGATTGTGCTATGTGCCTCCTGTTACCACCACTACACCCTGTTTGTACTGATGCCCTTTCCTCTGGCCTGATTCATCCTGGGTGGCATCCTGGGGGAAACAGCTAGTGTAGGGATTCATCTATCTTATAGAGCAAGCAAATACTCTCTAGTCTTTCTTTGCTAATTAATAAAATAGTTTTATTATTAAGTATTAGGAGAAGTATTAAGAGGAATTCTATTTTTTATGTTGAAAAATGTTATGTTTAAGAAGAGTCAGAGTCTAAAGAAACTTCAGGGAGTACTGAGTTAAAACTTCCAGCAGTAGCTATTTGTGATCCATGCCTGCTTTTATAAAAAAGACGTTGGAGACAACTCATACAAATGTCATTTGATAGATGCTCAAAAGGAAAGTCAGATATCAAAGGCTAGTTTCATTTGTGCTAATGTAAAAGTAAGCATTATTGAAACTGTATAAATTTAGTGATCACTGTCTTTGTAAAAAGGAAAAATAAAGTTGTTCCAATGTTAAAAAGATTAAAAATTTTATTTTAAAATAATCTTGTATTGTTCATGGATAAGTCTGCTTCTGTTCCTTTTTTTTATTTGTCAATTATAATGAAAAGTAAACACCCTGATTTAAACACATAACTTGCCCTCTGCCCAAATAATCTTATTATTATTAAAAGTTTCTGATTATAAGTAAGCATCAAAATTTCTTTTTCTTTTGTATGCTTTATTCCTCTAGTTTTCCATCTGCTCTGGCTCATGCAGTTTGGAAGTATGATCAATTTTTTTGACTCACAACTCTGCTGTTCTGCCTCTGTCTTAGGACCTGTAGTACACATTACAGCATAAATAAGTTTGCTCCGAGCTCATATCAAGTAAAGACAGGAGCCTGACCAGGCGGTGGCGGTGGCACAGTAGATAGAGCGTCGGACTGGGATGCGGAAGACCCAGGTTCAAGACCCCGAGCTCGCCAGCTTGAGCGTGGGCCCATCTGAATTGATCAAAAGCTCACCAGCTTGGACCCAAGGTTGCTGGCTCCTGCAAGGGGTGGCTCGGTCGGCTGAAGGCCCGCGGTCAAGGAACATGTGAGAGAGCAATCAATGAACAACTAAGGTGTCGTAATGGCAATGAAAAACTAATGATTGATGCTTCTCACCTCTCTCCGTTCCTGTCTGTCTGTCCCTATCTATCCCTCTGTCTGACTCTCTCTCTGTCCCTGTGTAAAAATAAATAAATAAAGTTTAGGCAGGAGGGGAGATATCCATAGCTCTATCTAGGAAATAAAGGCATAGCAGGCTTTACCTCCAAGCATTCTGGATTCAACTAGGCTGCCTCACAGATTTTTTAAAATTTATTTTTAGAGAGAGGAGAAGGAGGAATGGGGGTGATGAAGGAGCAGGAAGCATCAACTCCCATATGTGGCTTGACCAGGCAAGCTCAGGGTTTTGAACCTGCGATCTCAGCATTCCAGGTCGATGCTTTATCCGCTGTGCCACCGCAGGTCAGGCCTGCCTCAAAGATTTAAATACAAGACACACCCATGAGATCTAGGGGCTGAGGCATATGTTACCTGGGCATAACTGAGTTTGCAAGGCCAACCTTAGGGTAAAAAACAGGGAAAGCAGCAGGTTACAAAATATATGGACCAAGTACGTGGAATGGGGAGAAGAAATATTTGTGGAGAGGAACAGAGGAGGCTCAGGGTCTGCTGGGTTTATAATTTCAAAACAGTTCCAGCTATTACCTATTGCTAAGATAGGAGTGTTAAATTGTGATTAAGCTTGGTTCTCCTTAAACCTGTGGCAACAAATGCAAATGCCAACAGAGGATAGATACACAAATGAATGATCATTATGATCACATTGGGTAATTGATAAAAAACTGGCAAAATGAAGAGAAACACTCATTGTTTAGTAAGAGCAGTTGTTCCTCAGGTGCAAACAATTATTGCCATTTGTAAACAAAGGCCAATGTTGCCATCTATTGATTAAAGAGGAGCAGCATATTTGCAATTTAGATGAACTCATTAAAAATATTGGTGCAAATTAAGAAAGGAAAAATGATATTCTATGCTGACAAAATAAAGTCTGCACTTGTCCGCAGAACACCCGTTTGGGAGAACTATTCAGATAGCAAAAAAAGCTGAGTTGGGAAGTCAATGTCTGACTGTGGGGAAAACAGCTGTTTTAGGCTTGCTCACTTGCCCTTTGAATGATTAGTGCATGAGCACGTGGCAGAGCCACGCGTGAATAGTCTATATAATGTTATGGGTGTTTTCACTAATGGCAGTATTTGGTGGATCACCTGTCTGCCACTGTGAGAGGCTGTTTTGCTGTCATTTGCCTGCTGCTATGAGAAGTAAAAGGGGTTTATCCTGCCTGTTTGCTCCCCTGCCCTTGGGTGACAAATAAATGGGAATGGACCAACACTTTGCAGCTCTGCTGTTCTTCTACCATCTGTCTGAATCCAGTATAAGCCTGCCTGGCCTCAGTCACTGGCATTATACTGACTTTGACCATCTTGAAAAATTTAGGTGGGCATTGGCCTAATAAAGACTCAGCAATGTTGAAAGTTATTTATATTCTGTTATTAGAATAGAATGGCTTGTCCTGGCTGGTTGCTAAGTGGTTAGAGCATTGGCCTGGTGTATGAATGCCCCAGATTCAATTCCTAGTCAGTGTACACAAGAGAAGAGACTATCTGATTCTATCCTTCTCCTTCTCTCCCTTCTATCCCTCTTTCCTTCCCTCAGTAAATGGCTTGATTGATTCAAGTGTCAGCATTAGGGATTAAGGATAGCTCTGTTGATTGGAGCATCAGCCCCAGACAGGGATTGCTGGGTGTATCCCCGTTGAGCCACATGAGAGAGTCTGTCTCACTATCAGTCCTCCTCTCACTTTAAGGGGGAAAAAAAAGTAGTATACAACCATATCTATTATAATTGGGCTATTCCTTTACTTCCCGACTTGATTATTACACTGGGAAACATTATAACATTATTTTTTCAGTTTCTCTTGCATGAGGTTTTAGAACTTTCTCTCTCTCTCTCTCTCTCTCTCTCTCTCTCTCTCTCTATATATATATATATATATATATATATATATATATATATATATATATATATATATATATATACGCATCACTAATTCCAAATCTAAAATTCGTTTTTTGGTGCATGCTCCAGTTTTTATACAATTTTAATATTTTTGTTACAGTTAATGGCATGCATTGTTTTTAAATTGGAGTTAAAGGGCAACGACTCTTGGATTGAACACAAACACAAGGCAATTAATGTTTTACAAGAATCACTTTTACATAATTGTAGTTGTTTTTAAATGTAAAATTGATTATCTGATAAAAACACCATCTTATTTTTGTTTAAGATTAAATCATGGCTTCTTCGAGTAGGTGTCAATGGAAGAATAGTCCTGACACCTTCTGTTATATATGTAGCTGTTACACACTTCAACCTCAAAGGCATAATATTTCATCATTTATGACACATGCATAGATTGCCCATTTTCAAGTTCTCCTTGGTGATCAAGACAAGAATTGGGCTCCTCATATTGTGTGTCATAATTGTAAGGAAATGCTTCATGACTGAACAAAAGGAAAACACAAAGAAATGTGTTTTGGTAATCCCATGGTTTGGCGTGAAGCTAAGGAACAGCAGTGACTATTATTACTGCCTGATCCATACAAAGGACATTGGCAAGAAAAAAATGGCATATGATCGCATATCCTAATATCCCTTCAGCAATATGACCTATCCCACACTCTGTGACTCTCTCAGTTTCAGTTTTCAATGGTTTTATTTTTTCTTAGGATGAAGAAAGTGAACATAGTGATCCAGTGTATTTTGATAAGATGCACGAGGAAATGGTTGTAGAATCTGAAGGGTCTTCTTCTGATGCCAAGCAGTCATTAACCACTCAGCAGTTTAGCCAAGCCGAATTGAATGACTTAGTAAGAGATTTGGGCCTATCAAAGAAAGCAGCTGAGTTCTTAGCCTCCAGGCTTCAAGAAAAGAATGTGCTTCACTGGTCAGCTAACGTATTCCATTTCAGGAAGCATGAACAAATTTTTGTGGACTCTTTTTCAAAGACAAACACTTTGTTTAATGTCATGATATCAGTAGTCTTCTCAGCCAGCTAGGTGTTACCACTTAGAGTCCAACAGAATGGTGGCTATTTCTTGACAGCTCTAAACGAAGTCTGATGTGTGTTCTCCTACACAATGGTAATGTTTATGCAGTGGTTCCAATTGGTTATTCAATTCATCTGAGAGAAGATCATAATGACATAAAAATGTCCTCGACTTTCTGAAGTATGAGGAGCATAACTGGATCATTTGTGTGAATCTATTTTAAATTTTTTTATTTTTATTTTATTCATTTTAGAGAGGAGACACAGAGTGAGTGAGAAAGAGAGAGAGAGAGAGAGAAAGTGAGAAAGGGGGGAGAAACTGGAAGCTCAACTCCCATATGTGCCTTGACCAGACCAGTGCAGGGTTTTGAACTGGCGACCTCAGTGTTCCCAGGTCAACACTTTATCCACTGCACCACCACAGGTCAGGCTCATTTGTGTGATCTTAAAATGGTAAATTTCCTGCTAGGACAACAGAGAGGTTTCAGGAAGTGTCCTTGCTTTCTGTGTTTGTGAGACAGCCGAGCTCGGGAGAAACACTGGACACCGAAGTAGTGGCCGAAATGTGAAGCTCTTGAAGTAGGAATGCAAAATATTGTAAATGAACCTGTAGCTATATCATTTTTCCCCACTTCATATCAAATTTGGCTTAGTAAAGCAGTTTGTTCAGGCTTTGAATAGAGAAAGTGAATGCTTTCAACATATTATTTCTGCTTTTCCTGCCTTGTCTTTCAAGAAGATAAAATCAAGTGTATTCGATGGAACTCAAATTCGAACCCTCATACATGATGAAGAATTTGCCAGGAAGATGAATAAGAAGGAGAAAGCAGCATGACAATCTTTTGTGGCAGTTACAAAGAATTTGCTTGGCATCAAAAAAGCAGAAAACTATGAACTTCTGGTTCAAAGGATGCTGTTGGCTTTTGTGATATTGGATGTAACATAAGCTTTAAGATTAACTTCCTGAACAATCACCTTGATAAGTTTTCAGAAAATCTTGAAGCTATTAGTGATGAGCAGGGAGAACGCTTTCATCAAGATCTGAAGACGATAAATGAGCATTATCAGAAGCAATGTGACAGAAATATAATGGCAGACTATTGCTGGAGCATCAAACGAGATTGTCCTCAACAAGTACACAAACACAAGAGCTACAGACGCAAATTTTTGCCTGAATAGAATAGAATTTAAATACGTTTTGCACAAATTTTATGATTAAAATAAGTGTTTTAATATGTTCTATTTTGAAATTGTAGACACATTCTGATGCAGTCATATCCTTTAGTGTATTAGTGTATTTACTGCATTATATAAATTATTATATTTTCACAAAGATGATGCCCAAGAAGACATTGTACTTCATTATGTTAAACTAAATGTTGAAAATTTTACAATAATGTGAAAACATAAAAACTTAAATTGCAAAAATAACCTGTAACTTACAGAGAAAAACTAATGTCAGATTTGAGATCAGCACACTTGAATTAGGTAAGAGCAAGTGTTTTTGTGGATGCAACAAAAATTTTGTTCCCCAGTATTAATATAAAATATTCCAAATGGTAGTATTGCAGAACAACACGTGTGTCTATTCTCCTGAGGCCAGAAATCTAAAGTGTTTTTAACTAATAACTAATATAACAATTACTGTAGATATTCCATTCTTTATATCTAGCACATATGAATGAACTATTTATTGTCAGCCCTGAGATTCAATCAACAGATAAAATACACCCATATATGTGCCCTCAAAAAAAACAATAAAATAAATAAGTAAATAAACAGAAGTAAAACCTTCTCAAATGAGTGAAAACACTCAGAAAATATTTACCAATTCTTACCTTAAAATATTCTTACCTTAAAAATTTATATTTTTATGTTATATTACATTCAGATAGGCAATATTTGAATATCAAAATCTTATGTAATTCAGTCATTTTCATTTTTAATATTTCATTGATGGAGTGAATACTATACATTTACAAATATCATATTGAAGGCATCTATTGTGTAATAAAACATCAATTTCCAATTTAGACATGTTATTGGATTTTTTAGTAACTCTCTTATTATTTGTTATTATTTCTCATTATTTTTTAATTATTATTTTTTCATTAATTTAATTATGAACATAAAACAATATTGATATTTAATTTTTAGGTACAAGAAAATTACAAAATAAAATTCTATTTAGAGATGTTTCTGTTAATATTAGCACCTTTAATTTATACAGGAAACAGCTCAGCATCTTTTGTTTATACTGTATCTGAAAAACCTGTTTTGTCAGAATTCTGGGTACAGGTATACGTACACATTCACAAGCCCAGAAATGTATGTGTACTACGTATATAAGGTGGGTCAGGGAGTTTTGGAGTGCAATGCATGATCAGTGTTATTATGAATACATGGAATTGCTTACTAAAATTTCAGTGATGTCAACAAATAATTACATAAAAGCAAATGTATAGTTTGGTATGCTGTAATGTCACACAAAAAGAAACACTGACTTATAAATTTGATAATGTCAGTAATGTGCCTTAAAACTATTCACAATTTCAGTCTGATAATTCTACTTCTAGGAATTATTTAACGGAAATATGTATACACACAAAGATATATGTACTAAGAAATTTGTTATGGTATTTGTTAAAATAAGAGAAAATAAACCAAGATCTTAGAACAGTGGTATATATATTTGAAAAGATATTATAAATAAATAAACTTTCTTTTATTAAATTTAGTGAGAAAAGGGAGGCAGAGGCAGAGTCCTGCATGTGTCCCACCAGGATCCACCCAGCAAGCCCACTAAGGGGTGATACTCTGCCCATCTGGGATGCTCCTCTGTTGCTCAGCAACCGAGATCTTCTTTGTGCCTGAGGTGGAGGCCATGGAACCACCCTCTGCGCCTGAGGCTAACTCACTCTAATCAAGCTATGACTGCAGGAGACTAACAGAGAGAGAGACAGAGAGAAAGAGAGACAGAGAGGAAGAAGAAGAAGTGAGAAGGGTAGGGATGAAGAAGCAGACGGGTGCTTCTCCCGAGTGCCTGACCCGGGCGTTGAACCTGGGAAACCCACATGCCAGGCAGGTGCTCTACCACGAGCAAACTGACTAGGGCCCTTTGTAAACAATTTTTGAAAGAAAGTTAATTATGATGTGAGAAACTACCTTTGTTCTAATATATATGAAGGAAAACAAAGCATAAAGCTTTATGCACATTATGGTCACAATTTTATTTTAAAACACACTCAATGGTGGAAGAAATTATTGCATATTAAAATATAAATAGTGAACACTCTTCTACTGTAAGATTACAGTAGATTTTTTAACGAATATCCTAAATAAAATAGAATGTATAAATTAATTTTAAAATTAATATATATTTTATGTAGAATATAGTTTAGTAAAAATCACAAAGTAAAAGAGAAATTTCATAATTCTTGAATTCCACAAGTAAATAGTTAAAAACCCTGAAACTTATTAAATAGCTTCTAACCATGATAGCTTCTGATGAACAGACATAAAAATCAAGAACGATGTTTCATATATACCTCCAGAACCAGATGCTGGAGAACGACCCATTTCATAACTCATAATGTCCTCTATTGTTAACTAGTATATCCTTAAGGACCTATATCTGTGTTTTATAGAAATAAAATATGAAAAAATTTGAATAAAATAATTTTAAAAGTATATAAACTGTATTTTGCCATTTGAAAAATTAGAGGCTATTGCATACGTCCTAAAGCCACTTAATATAAAGTTACCCAGAGAATCTAGTTAAATTCAGCCAGTAGTAGTTGAACATATAATGGTAAGCTCTGTGAAGTTAGAAAATCAAATGTCTCTTGCCTTTGAGAAGTTTTCATTGTAATAGGTATTAGTTTTTTTTAAATTTCTTTTTTGGCTATTATAACAAAAACTATACTGCTTACCAACCACTAATAAATAAATATGTAAGATAGTTTGCAATGGTTCTTAACCTGGGTTCTATCGAACCCTAGGGGTTTGATGAGTCTGTCTCAGGGATTCGGAGAAGCCTCTGCCACGGAGGCAGAATAAAGTAATACCGTAATTTGTTATGAGTTCATGCACTTTGTTGGTTTTGTTCTTTGAGCAAGATGATGTTCATGCATGGCTCATTTTGTACACCAGTAAAAAAACATATACCTATGTCTTGAATTTGGAAAAAAGAAATCATATTTTATTTATCACTAAAGAAGGGTTCAGTGAATGCGCATATGAAACTGGTGGGTTCGGTACCTCAAAAAAGGTTAAGAACCACTGGTTTAAAGGAATACTTTGTGTGGTTAACTGAAGATTATTTTAAAAGAACAAATTACAGAATTAATTTTTAATTAGCAAAACTGATATTTGAAATTGGCAGTAAAAAATATTGTGGGAATTTGGGAGAAGTAAATAGAAAATGGAGAGATTGGTTCATGACGTTTTGTAAACTTATGTCTTTATGAAGAAATAAAATACAAACAGGAATTGTCATGAACACTATTGAAAAACAATGTGCCCTCAAGAACACAATGAGTGAGTACAACTAAATATGGTAGCATTAAAGCAGGTTGAGCAAGATTTTCATTTGAGCCTGACCAGGCGGTGGCCCAGTGGATAGAGTGTAGGACTGGGATGCTGAGGACACAGGTTCGAGACCCCGAGGTCGCCTGCTTGAGCGCGGGCCCATTTGGCTTGAGCAAAATCTCACCAGCTTGGATCCAAGGTCGCTGACTCCAGCAAGGGGTTACTCGGTTTGCTTAAGGCCCGCGGTCAAGGCACATATGAGAAAGCAATCAATGAACAACTAAGGTGTCACAATGAAAGGCTGATGATCTCTGTCCCTTCCTGTCTGTCTGTCCCTATCTATTCTTCTCTCTGACTCTCTCTCTGTCCCTATGAAGAAAGAAAAAAAAAGATTTTCATTTGAGTCATATGGATAGTAAATCAGGATGGCAGTTTTTTCTCGATCCTTTTTTACAAAACAATAAAGCAATAAAGAGAATGCCTAGTGCAGTGATATGTTATGTAGTCATGAACAGTATATTCTTAATTAATTTCTTGAATTTATGCACAAAAACAGTTTTAAATTTTAATGTAAAAACTAATGATTTGTCGGCCTGACCTGTGGTGGTGCAGTGGATTAAAGCATCAACCTGGAACACTGAGGTCGCTGGTTTGAATTTCTGGGCATGCCTGGTCAAGGCACATATGGGAGTTGATGCTTCCTGCTCCTTCCCCCATCTCTCTCTCTCTCTCTCTTTTTCTTTCTCTCTCTCCTTTTTCTCTAAAAATGAATAAATAAAATCTAAAACAAAATTGAAAAAAAAGAGGATAACTTCTTAAAAAAAACTAATGATTTGTCTTTACAATTTTCCTACTTTGAAGAGAATGCACTTTATAATTAAAAGTGTGTGCATATTGCAAATAAGATAAGTTACCTATAAAATATCTCTTGCTACCTGGTAACTGGGAAAACAGAATACTTTGAAAGAATAGAGCTTGAATCTATCTCAGCAATCCTATTAAAAACTCAATTATACTTGTCTCTCCCTTCCTGCTTCTTTTTGATGTTTTAAATCTATTTCACCTGAGTAGTCAGAGTCAGAACTCCTCTATTTCACCTTCCTCAGAAACCTTTTTTTACCTGACCTCTACAAATCTTTGGAATTTTAAAAATTAAAATATCTTAATAATTGATTCATTAATTGAGCATATTAATGGTATAAGTACTTTTGCTTACTCTGAACATAATGGAAGTATTTTCTATCTAAAAAACAAAGTAAAAATCTAAACATTTTCTTTGAATATTCAAATACTAACATATAATTTATTTTGTTGCTTACTTTAACTTAAACACTGTATTGTTGATAAACATAAGTGGTCACTTCCAAGGAATTATTTTAGCCTCAGACAGCTAGAAAATTCACAGTGAATAATTATTCATGCCTCCTTTTCATTTTGACGGGTATATCTGTGTATTCCCACCTTGTTCCAAAATATAATATAGAAAAAGCTACCATGTGAGATCCCACAATTTTGATAAAATATGGCTGAGATGTTAAAATTAGGAGAAATTGGTAGAATTATAGAGACTACAGTTTGGAAGTGACCTCAGAGGGCATCTAATTTAACTGGCTGCCTTGTGGATTGATGCCTTCTGAAAGGTTCAGAAGTAGCATCTGTGAAGTTTTTGCTTGAATACCTCCAGGGAAAGAAAACTCACTCTTAATATAAGTAAGCTTTTCAATTTCTGGGAAGCATAGTTAAAAACTTTTTATATTCTTAAAATATTTTTGTAACTCAAAAACCAGGTGTCTCATATTTAAAAATATATATATAACTCCTCTTCATAGCTTTAAAACTGGAATCAAAATATGTATCAGAGAGACTCACTGAAGGGGTAGTGTTCAGTCCCAACAATATATGGCATTTGGCATTACCCACTTTTGAGACAGTTATTTATTTTTTCAGCAGCAATATGGTGAGCTAGTGACCTGAGAATGTCTATACTTTTAGGAAGTTAAGAAAAATCATATCAGTTGAAGAATGGGTGGTTATATTAACATATGTGTATGTGTGTTTACATAAATGCTTGTATCTGTGTGGATATATAGGCTAACGTATTCATTTTGTGTCTGAAGAAGTGTCTCTGTGTTTGAGTCATGACAAATTCATTAGTTCTAACTTCTTTCTTGAAATAAATTGAAACTTCATTCCAAGTAACTTTTAGCAATACAAAAAATTTATTGTTATAACTACATTTTTGAATCATCTGTGCTTTGTCATGAATATATATATATATATATATATATATATATATATATATATGCATGGAAAAGTAGAAATGTATAAACACCATTAGGTAAATTGTGTTTAATGTTGATATGCATTTAGATAAAATTTATAGAGATTAATTTATTTCTAGTATACTATTTGTTTTTACTAGGATAAGCATGGTATTTGGGGGAGGGGCGAATAACCGTTTGAGGAGTTATGTACTTTTCCGCATATAGTATTTATGGACCAAATTAAAGATTTTAGATTTTTGTATATAAGAATCAAAAGATTTTATTTATAAAACATAAAGAGAAAGTTATTTTTTGCCTGACCAGGCGGTGGCACAGTGGATAAAGCATCAGATTGAGATATGGAGGACCCAGGTTTGGAACCCTGAGGGAGCCGGCTTGAGCACAGGTTCACCAGCTTGAGTGCAGGGTTGCTGACTTGAGTGTGGAATCATAGACATGACCCCAAGATCACTGGCTTAAACCCAAGTTCACTAACTTGAGCAAGGAGTCACTCACTCTGCCATAGCCCCCTGGTCAAGGCATATCTGAGAAAGCAATCAATGAACAATTAAACAGCCACAAATAAGAATTGATGCTTCTTATCTCTCTCCCTTCCTGCCTGTCCCTATATGTCCCTCTCTCTGATTCTCTCTGTCTCTGTCAAAAAAAAAAAAAAAGAAAATTATTTGATTTTGCAAGCAGATACTGTTACCTTCTGAATACCATATTTGCAGTATTTAAAAACTAAAAACTGCATTGTAAGTACCATTTGCAAATTTGAAATTCTATTTTATTGAGTACACAGAAAATTAAACTAAGGAATTTATTTTAAAATGTACTGGTAACTTAGCTCTGGCTGGTTAGCTCAGTGGTAGAACATCAACCTGGTATGTGGATGTCCCAGGTTCAATTCCCATTCAGAATGCACAGAAGAGGCACCCATCTGCTTCTCCAACCATTCCCCTCTCCTTTTTCTCTATCTCTCTCTTCCCCTCCCACAACCAAGGGTCCATTGGAGCAAAGTTGGCCTGGGCCCTGAGGACAGTTTCATGGCCTCCGTGTCAGGTGCTAGAATGGCTCTGGTTGCAATGGAGCAACACCCCAGATAGAGCATCGCCCCCTAGTGGGCATGACAGGTGGATCCTGGTCAGGTGCATGTGGGAGTCTGTCTCTCTACACCCCTGCTTTTCATTTCAGAAAAATACAAAACAAAATGTACTGGTAACTTTACCAATTAATATTTCTATATATAAATCAGCTGGACCAAAGATATGGGACTTTTAAAAAATAATTTTATTATTTGAGCATGGATTTAATAGTCTACTTGGTTCTATTTTATGTGTTACAATTACTAGATATCTTGAACATGGTATTTATTACATAATTTTGAATGTGTCAAATAAAGTTAAATTTTTCACAAAAAATTTTAGCAATTTTTGAATTTCACATTTTCTGTTATTTGAATTTCTGTTTTTGGTTGTAAGATAATTTTTAAAATATTAAATAAACATTTTTAAATGTTATTTTTTAATTATAGTTTACATTAAATGTTATATTGTATTAGATTAGTTTCAGGTATACAGGATAGTGGCTAAACAATCAGTATTGTTCCTGATATTTCCAGTACCTATGTGACACCATACATAGTTATTATAATATTATTGATTATATTCTCTATGCTATATTTCATATTCCTATGACTATTTTGTAACTACCAATTTGTAATTTTTAATCCCGTCACTTTTTTCACCCAGTTTCCCAAACCCTCCACCATTAGACCACAATCAGCTTATCCGTATCTGTAAGTTTGTTTGTGTGTGTGTATGTGTGTGTGTGTGAGTATGTGTGTTTATTTTGTTCTTTATATTCCACATATAAGTGAAATCATATGGTATTGTCTTTCTCTTACTGACTTATTTCACTTAGCATAATACCCTGTAGGTACATCCATACTTTTCTAAAATGGTAAAATTGTATTACTTTTTTATGGCTGAGTAATATTCTATTGTGTTTACATACCACAACATTTTATCCACTCATATATTGATGGTCACTTGGGTTTCTTCCATATCTTGGCTATTGTAAATAAACTAAAACAGTGGTTCTTAATCTTTTTTGAAGTACTGAACCCACCAGTTTCATATGCGCATTCGCCAAACCCTTCTTTCGTGATAAATAAAATATGATTTTTTTTCCAAATTAAAGACGTAGGTATATGTTTTTTTACTGGTGCACAAAATGAGCCATGCATGAACATCACCTTGCTCAAAGAACAAAACCAACAAAGTGCATGAACTCACAACAAATTACGAAATTACTTTATTCTGGCCTCCACAGCAGAGGCTTCTCCGAACCCCTGAGACCGACTCATCAAACCCCTAGGGTTCGATAGAACCAATGTTAAGAACCACTGAACTAAAGGGACGTTTAAAAAATCAAATCTTTAAATAAATACAGGTTTTGCAATGACTCTTTGTGTGTGTGTTTCTTCTAAGGTTTTTAGGTTTCTGGTACAGAAAAACCCCAAATGGCTTTATTTATTTATTTATTTATTTATATTGCTCTGATATCTTTTTGGATCCATTGTAATTATAGCATACTCTATGATACATTTTGATTTATTAAAAAATGACTAAACCTTTTTAAGCCACTGCTACATAATTTCCTATGGCTTACTGAAACCTTAGCCACAATCACTAATATAAATTAGTATCCACATCTTCTAATAAAACTGTGAAGCTTCCAGTCAAGATAGCAGAGTGAGTAAACACTGTAATCACCCTTTCCCATAACAGCATCAATCTTACAGCTAAACTCCAGAGCAATCCTCACTGAGTATTGCCTGATATCTAGTTAAACAGAGCCCTGTATCTAAAGATATACAGAAGAAGCCATGTTGAGATTAGTAGGAGGGGCAGAGATGTGAAACAGAAATCCCATATTTCAGTGCTTCACCTCTTTATTTTACATCATTGAGGAACCATTATTCTTGAACACATATACAAAACTAAGAGAGCTGGTCCAGGAGAAGATTCTTTTCTATGCCATATACTTCAAAGGAGACCAGCCCCATTTCTCCAATTCTTACCGGATACTCTTAGCACTGCATTTTCATCCAGGTCTCCAATTGAGACTCATCCCTTTACTCATAATTAATGGTTTTCTCCTTGAACAGACCTATTTTCTTTTCCTAAACAAGAACATTTGTTAGGATCCCATCTCAATTATTAGAGTTATTCTGACACTATTCAATTTATATAGAAAAAGGGTTTACAGCCTTAATTCTTTAATTCCCAGGGAAAGGTTGTGTATATATTCATCAGCAACTGTCAGGTACAAAGTGGTATATTAGGGTGTGCTGCAGCCTCTGTCAAGCCTGAAACATATGTTTTATTAAAAATGAATATTTAATTAATAAAGGAAGGGACATAAAATTCTCTTCCCATTTACTCTTCTTGACATGTTACCAAACATTAAATCTTGATTAATATTTAAAATTAATAAATATTCTCCATTTTTGTAATCATCTATCTCACAAAACAGTCTTTATATGTGCACTTCAAAACTGTATAGGAATAAGGATATTTATAAAAAATTTGTAACATAAAAGTTGCTGCAGAAGTCATAATTTTAAGATATATAGAAAATTTAGAAATAATCCAAGTAGGTAGATAAATAATAAAATTAGACAGAAAAATAATACCAAAAACAAATGAAAAGACAGTACTTGAGATTTTAAGAGTGAATAATAGTCTTGGATAATTACTGATACTTTTAGTTTCTATGTTGATTTAGATTTTACTAAAAGCCAAATATTTCCTTCAATATGTTTCTATTATTTTAAATCTTTACAACTATAATAAAGATAAAAAACTATTATATTTATTTTATAGATAATGAAAAGAAGAAAGTCACAGAGAAATTAAGCAACATGATTAAGGTCACACAGCTATTTTCTTTTTTTAAAAATTTAAACTACAGAAGTTCCAGTTAACTATGAGACACTACATGTAAATTTTAGATTTGCTAATTTCTGGAGAGTTTTTTTGTTTTGTTTTTGTTCTTGAGGATCACAGTGTTAAAGACACACATCAGTTTTAAACACCAAAGACAGATACGTGATCTACATCTACTGACAGTCCTATAAACTAATTTACAAGCCAGTACTTTAGAGTGGTTATGTCGAAATTAAGAGCTACATAAACTTTGTTTTTCATTGTTCTTGTTCTTATTTGTTTTATTAGCCACAATGACACTTAAAAATGATGTACTATCTGTGGGGATTATTTTCAATGAATCTATTCTGAGCTCTAACAATGATTCTGAAATGTTTGTATCCTCATTCTGAAATGTTATTTTCTTAGACTGAGGAAAATATTCCAATGTAACTGAATATAGTTTATATTGTATTCCAGTTCAAATCATAGTGTTTGCATTTTTTCTTTAAATTTTCTTGATTTTTGAAATCTCGTATTTTATATTAAATCAGATCTTAACTCATCATTTAAAATACATACTAGTTTGAATTATTGAATAATTGGTAGTAATATTTAATTATTACACATCTGTTTTTATTATTAAAATTTCCACTGATAATTTTTCTTACAGATTTGGACACAGCAGAGTATAGCCAGATTGCTTGAATATCAATCTCCACTCTCATACTTCATCCATGCCTCTGCATCTTTGAATACATTAGGTAGCCTCTCTGTGCCTCAATGTTTGCATTACCAAGAGGCATCTTTTTGTTAGTGTATAATTTGAGGGCTGTTTCTCTAAAGACTTAGAGAAATCATTATCCATCCTACCCCAAACCCAAGCTTTTTATAATTTGATAATTGCTTATTTCTAAGTTCTGATGAATTGTTTTTCCTTCCCTTATAATAAATCTTTCTCAGTTACTTTAAAGAAGATTTTAATTCTTAGAATATTTATATAAGAATAAGTTTGTAAGAAATTTGATGCACATATAAGAAATGAATGGCCTTTGTACTCCACTGGTAGAAGTTTTAATTATTAATATTATATGTTTTGAATGTCATTAATAGTTTAGATATTTATCCTCTATATATAATTAAATTTTGAACAAAGATTTAAATGCAAATAATGTTATAGTTATCAAACATTATTTTTAAATTATCTGTTTATTTCATAACATTATATTTATATAAAAAATGAAATCCCTTATTTTGTAAAATTATTTGAATAACAGTTTATTATGGTTAGAAGAATGCCCATGATACATTCTTAAGTAAAAAAAGACTATAGCATATTATATGATATATGCTAGATAGACATACAAATGTAAATGTTGCATAAAATGATATTTACATTTTCTAAATATCAATACTTATGTTTTATAGAAAATTTTAAGATTATTAAGTAGCTATTTTAACTGCCCGTTTCAGGTTTTTAACTTCCCACAGCTCTTCAGAAAAATATATATTTAATCAACTATGCATAATAACTCAATTACATATAATTAAATACTCATCCTATTGCCATCTCAAAGTTAATGTTATGTAAATAAAAATATTTGTAGAAAGAAAAAGCAGAAACAAATTTCTTAAAGAGTTTTATTAAATATTAGCTCTTATGTTGGGTATATTATCAGTATAACCTTTCTAGAACATTTAGTTCTAGGTAAGTTAGATGATGAAATTGAATAAAATGTTTGTATTTGATAATTAAGAATCGCATGCTCCCTGAAACATACATTTCATGTATTTGACTATGTATGCATGAATACATGGAGAAGTTTCTATGTATATATATTTTCTAAATATTTCAAATTATTTATTTTATTATACATACTCTCAATATTCTGGCAATTTATTCACCATGTTTCAAAGTTAAATGATCCCTTATGTTTTATCTCTTCCCCTCTCTTTTTTCCCTAGTTTCAAACTTGATTCTCCTATGCTGTCTACTCTGACCTACATAAGAAAACACTATTTCATTGTATTAAGTTTGCAAAAATTTTATTCACTCAATGAAACTTTTCTTAAGCATCTGCTATATGTTAGATATAGTGGGAAAGCAAAAAATGATCCAATATGTATCTACCTGTAAAAAACTCACATATAGATATGTTATCATTTACATTTTGTTTTAAACTGGAAGTAATTGTCACTAAGTTTATAACAAAAGCTCATGTATCTACATCAGTTGGTGCCAAAATGGAAGAATAAAATTCACTTTGGCTAAAATCAGCAAGTGGTCCAGGTAAATTTGCTGCACACTGAAGATACCCAACCAACATTTTTGAAGAACAGTACACTGAACAGATGGCATGTGCAGTTGACTCTGGACAACATGGGTTTAAACTGCACAGGTCACTTACTCATGGATGTTTGTCAACACACTAAGCCCTTCCTATATCCAAATCCAAAGATTCAACAGCTGCCAATTAAAGACAGTATTTTTGTATTCCCAGTTGCTGTTCCTTAATAGTGGAGTCCCAACTGCAGATAGAACATACTGAGTTCAGTCTGAAGTTGGTTGATTCAGAAGATCCAAAGGACTGACAGTGGAGTCAAAAGTTATACATGGATTTTTGATGGTGCGGGATAGGTACCTCTGAACTCTGCATCTCAAGGGTCACTATACAAAGATTAAAGTGCTTGGAAAAGAGAGGAAGAAGAAGAAATTAACACTTAAGGCTTCATATGTTTAAGACATTGTGCATTGTTTTCTGACGATAGGTAAGTAGTTGGAATTTTATAAGAATTATTCTTGATGCTGTAATGTAGAGAGGGCAGTCATGAAACCAGGGAAACCAACTAGAGAACATCACATATTTCAGGAGAGAAGTGCTAACGGCTTGAATAAGAATGCCAATAATGGAGACAGAGGCAGGGGCTGATGCGATATATATTTTGGGACAAAATTGAAGATAGTTGGGGATAGATTTATTGTAGTAAGAATTATGAAAAGAAATAAACAGAGGCTGGATCTCAGTATTTTGGGGCATTTGTGGATATGATATTAGTGATTACTGAGTTAGGATGCACACAAAAAATAAATGATTTGGTCAGGGCGAATGTTAAGACAAAAGAAGAAAAGTAACAGTTCTACTATACACATGTTAAGTTTGAGATCACTTTATGGCCATTTTAGTAAGGATGAAAGATAGCTGTCACAGTAAAAGAGTAATTTAGTAGAGGACTGAGGGCTAGATAGACCTTAGAAGAAGGCAAAAATTAAGAGAATGAAGTAGTACAAAGAAGAGAATTTTTCAAAAGAAAGTGCTGAAGAGTGTCATTTGATGTTGACTGAATGGGAAAAGCACTCATATTAGGAGCCCTAACTATTTCTATGCAAATCTATCATTTCTTTAAAGTGCTTTTTTTGTTTCAGTCTGGGGTAAGTGATGTAGATTCAAGGTAATAGTTTCAAAAGCAGGGAATGGCTCCAAGTTCTATTCCTTTTCCTACATCCGGTCTCTATACATTTTCAACACTTTTGTTTCAGACTTCTCAAACGTTGGGTTTTTGATGATGAAGTAAAATGGTGAATGTGCCTATATTAGTTCTAACTTATTATCAGGAAGCACTTTGCTCAGGTGGGCATTCGGCTTTTTTAGTACAGAAATGAATAATAAGTAAATGAGTAAGTTAATAAAAAAATAGAAAACAGAATGAATTTTAAGTAAGTAATATGTGTCAGATACTAGGCTAAGATGCTTTTACTGTGATTTTTAATGTTTCATATATTTCTATAGGTTACATTTTCATATTCACATTTTATGTGTAGGAAGAATGACTGTCTTTTAGGCTTGCTAATGCGTATAAATAATAGGGTGCAGAAGCAGATTTTAAGCTCGAATTTCCTAACTTGAAGTGGTTTGTTTTGTTTTCTTTTCTTTTTGCCAATACACTCTAACTATCTCAAAAGTAGCAAACAAAGCCACAAACTTTTGAAAATTATTTTATTTCTTCAATTGCTAAATTAGAAAATAAAAATGTTTACAATATAATAATAAATTTTATTGAAACTATTTTTACATAAAGCATACAGACACAGCTTTACCTTTTAAGAAACCACAATACTTGTCAACTGAGATAGGAAAAACATATGTAGAAAATTATTTCTAAATTTCCACAAAAGGCTTACTGGCACTGTAGAGATACAATCCATTTCACAACAAAACTGATGCAATTACTGTAATTACTCTTTTATTTTTGTTAATAGAAGCACTGACAGAGAATGGGTTTTATTTTCCTAGAAACACAGGCAACATCCATTTTCCAACAACCTTGCAATCCACATAGTGTTTTATGCCTACTTCTTTATAATAGAGCAAAAGTAATGGGTCCAATGAAATTAAAAGCTGATATATTGAGTTTAAATGCAGTATATTTTCTTTCTTCTGCCTCTTCTATCTAAACTCAGCTGGATGACATTAAGGCAACATGTAAGGCACATCTGAAGGTAGAGAAAACACAGCACAGAATAAGTCTAAACCCTTAAATCAATGCTTGGAGAACTAGTCAAGAGAACAGCAACAGGTCCAGGAATATCAATCAACACTGTTTTTTTCATACATTGAGCAAAAATTGCTTCTTTCTTCAATTCAGTGATATATTTGCTACCATAGCATAGTATAACCTAGGTAGGTTTTAATATAGAGTAAAACTCATTAGATCTGGAACATATAAGATCAAAAATCATTTCCATAAAGAAAATAAAGTTTAGATTACAAAGGACTAAATCATACATGTTTCATGAAGGAAGATTAAGGATATAGAAGTGATTAAAATTAGAAAATATATTATTTTAAAATTTGAATGTGAAACATAGAAAAGAGATAATTTGGAAACTTGCAGAAAGCAAGGGAATTCAAAGGGAATGGCAGCAGCCCAGGTATCCCAGACGTTGAGTCTTTATAATTGAGGGCAATGCAGTACCATGAAGCTGGGTGTCCTATGACTCTGATGAACACATGAAAATAAGTAAAATCAATAAAATTAAATTTACTTGTTTGGAGAATTGTGACCCAAGTGCCAAAACAATTAAGAAAATAAAAAGTAAATAGAGTTCAAAAGACAATTATAAAAATGAGGAATGACACTGAATTAAATAAAAAAAGAAGTTATTAAAACATGCTTTCAGAATAAGAGTCTAGACTTAAGGCAGTAGTGGAGAGCAAAGAGCATTCTAGTCCTCTTCTCAGTCTTTTGACCAGGAAATAAAAAAAAAACAGGAGAAAAAAATAATTGTTTCTGACTTGGTCCCAAGGATAAATAATGTTATTAAGATATAGCAGATTATGAAACATGAGAAGAGATGAAAAGAGTTTTTATGTAAAAAATAAAATATCCTGGAAACGCAGGCTTATAATGGCCTTCCAGACAACACAGTGGAAGTTTCCAAATTCCCCCCACAGAGTGGGGATGAGAATACAAGAAAACATAATATTCTGATTTGTAAAAATGTTGCTTTGATGTAACCTTCCCTTTACTTTTTTCTTCATTCCTGGCACCATTCCCTTCTGTCATCATGTCCTGTTGGAATTTCTATAGGCAAAAGTAAAACAAGAATAGGCTGGTATTTATCTTGTCTTTTAAAACATTATACAGTATAATATTACCTTTGAAAAGATGGGTTGAGGCCTGACCTGTGGTGGCGCAGTGGATAAAGCTTCGACCTGAGAACACTGAGGTCGCCAGTTCAAAACCCTGCACTGGTCTGGTCAAGGCACATATGGGAGTTGATGCTTCCAGCTCCTCCCCCCTTTCTCTCATTCTCTCTTTCTCTCTCTCTCTCACTCTGTGTTTCCTCTCTAAAATGAATAAAATAAAATATAAATTAAAAAAAAAAAAAAGATGGGTTGATTTATTTTTCTTAGTATTTTTTGAAAAACATCACTTTATTGATTGTCACCTAGCAATGCTGCAATATATATATATCTCTTACTGAATTCCTTGAACTAAAAGTCCAATATTAAAAGAGAACTTAACATATACTGAAAAATTTATTATCATAAGTAGAACATCTTCTCAACCAAACACAGGCTTAAGCAACGTAAATGTCATAATCTAAAATATGATAAGGAAAATGAATTTAGCTTTTCTCTCATGGAAGCTTTTGCCAATACATAGAGGCATAACTATGACTACACCATAAAAGAACGTTTGTGCTAGGAGTGTGGGGAGAAAGCCAAATCCCCATGTCTGTTGAATTCACCACCCCCCTATGCTTCCCAGGATAACTTTTCTAGGAATAAAGAAATGAAACGCATCTTTTAAAGGTTCAAGTGGTTTTACTCACAAATAATTTGCGGATGATGATGTCTATTATTTCTATTCACATGTGTAGGATTATAAGGTGACCAGATTTTAAAATTGGTAAAGTGGGACACCATTGACAGGGGGGCTCTTGATTAAAAATTTGGTCTATATGGAGCAAAAAAAAATTTCATAGAATGCAAAAATAGTATTGTAATATATTATTTTAAATCGGGACTTTTTAAAAATGCAGCGGGATGCAGGACAAATTGTTAAAAATCGGGACTGTCCCGCCAAATACATAAACATGACACGATTCTATAAAGCCAAACCCAGTGTTTTTTCTTAGAAAACTCATGTTTATGCATACTTGTTTTTATTCTAAGTTATTGCTGTTTGATAGGGAGAAAAAAGTGGTTATTTTAAACTTACTTTTCTGTAGTTTCAAAGGGGGAAATAGAAGAATCTACTAGAGAGGTGACACTGAGCAAGTTGTTATAAAAATATAGATCAAGATTAACATCAGCCTGACAAACCTGACCAGACAGTGGTGCAATGAGTAGAGCATTGAACTGGGACACAGAGGACCCAGGTTCAAAACCCAGAGGTCTCTGGCTTGAGCACAGGCTCATTAGCTTGAGTGTGGGGCCGCTGGCTCGAGCGTGGGAACTAGACATAACCCTATGGTCACTGGCTTGAGTCCAAAGGTCACTGGCTTGAAGCCCAATGTTGCTGGCTTGAGTCCAAAGTCACTGGCTTGAGCAATGGGTCACTCACTCTGCTTTAGTCCCTCAGTCAAGCCATATATGAGAAGGCAATCAATGAACAACTAAAGTGTTGCAACAAAGAGTTGATACTTTTCATCTCTCTCCCTTCCTGTCTGTCTGTCTCTATCTTCTCCTCCCCTCACTCTGTTTCTGTCACAAAAATAAAGATGTAACATCAATAGTGACAAGTTATGTTATTAGTAGGTACTCATGATAAGATGTGATAAAAATGATACTTATAACTGTATACTTCCTCTCTGAAACACATAATTCTAATTTAATCATGAAAAATGCACCAAACTGTGTCCAACTGCAGGGCATTGTACAAAATACCTGACCAATATTCCTCAAAAATCTTAAGGTCTTCAAAAATAAAGATGGTCTGAGAAACTTTCACAGCTAGGATTAGCCTAATACGAATGACTACTAAATGCAATATGGTATGCTGAATACGATAGGATCCTGAAATAGAATAAAGGACACTAGATAAAAGCTAAGAAAAGTCGAATGACATATGGATGTTTGTCCATGTTAAAATATCAGTATCGATTAATTAATTGCAATAAATGTGCCATTATAATGGAGGATATTGATAAGGAAAACTAAATTCAGAGCATATGGATGCTGTGCTATCTTCTCATTTTTTTCTGTAAATGTAAAACTGTTTAAAGAGTAAGAATAAAAATAGCACCTGTGTACACACAGCCAACTTAACAGAAAATTTGACTGACTTTGAAATCTCTGAAATGCTATTCTCCTTTAGTTTTCTTCTACTTACTTCATCCTCTTGCTTGTCTTTATAATTTTAATGTTATCTAAAAAAACATACTTCAGTTTTGTCCCTTCTAAACTTCATATAAATGGTATTATTTTGCTTTTTTTCTTGTTGAATGTCAAGCTTTGAAGATATCCCTGGTAGTATAAGTAGCAGCAGCTTATTTCTTTCCATTCCATACAATTCTTAATTTTATGTCTGTTCCTTTCTGCTTTGTACTTTTTATCATACTTGAAAATTTCTTTTCTTTCCAAGAAAAAAGTCTGTATATTTTTTCTAGAAGTTTTACTCTTTTACTCTTCACAAACATTTGCTTAATCTACCTTGAATTAATGTTGATGGTGTGAGATAGGGATAACATTTTGTTAATACATGTATAATGAAGTGTCCCAACATTATGTATTTAATAGTATTTTACCAGTGGTTGACATTGCTGTCTTGATGGTATTCAAAATCTCCATGGAGGCATAGGTTTATTCTTAGCTTTCTATTCAATTCCATTGGTCAATTTTTATATTCTTATATCACTAAAATACTGGGTTAATTTGTTCTATGTTCTTTTAGGTGATGGTCAGTCAGGTCCGGTTATAAGAGGCCACACACAAAAGGCACAGGAAAAATAAAAAGTTAATTATACACATAAGTCCTAGATGGACAAGGTCACTGAACACCAAGAGGGAGTTACATGGGTGGTAGTATCAAGTTAATGGGCTCATTTGAGCAGCTGAGTAACTGAAAAAGACAATATCCATTGGCAAGTTCCATTGGATGTTCATGCACGGCTCATTTTGTGCACCAGTAAAAAAAATTTGGAGATTGGGGGGAATACACAAGAAAAGATTTGAGGAAATTCCATAGGTGTATTTGAATGCCATTGAGTCACAGCCAGGGAGGACATGAAGGAGAACTGCTGGGTGGGACCAGCCTTATCATATCAGTGGTTGCCTGGTGGGGTGCTCACAGCCTCATGTGAGGATGTTGAGCGAACAGGAATATAGAAAGTTTTAAAATTTACAACACATAACTAATGTAGTATTATGAAAAGATTGATATTAAATGAGGCAGTCTCACCCAATTGTTATTCTTCTTCAGGCTTGTCACACTACTTCGCTTTTTATGCTTGAACATAATTTTTTTAACTAACTTTTCAAGTTTGTAAAGTTAATCATGTGACTATCTTGACTGAGATTGTACTAATTGCTTAGTTTCATTTGGAAAGAATTGATATCTTTTTCATTTTGAATCTTATGTATAAACAGTATATGTCTGTTCATTTATTTATGCCATCTTTAAAATCTTAGATAAAGGGTAAAACTTCTGTACATAAATTGATTGCACATTTTTTTTTGAATTTTAGTATCATTGCTTTTGAAAATGTTTATTTTGAAAATTACTTTTTCTATATGACAGTTACTCAAAATAATTAAACACAGAATTATAATGTGATAATGCCCAGCAATTTCACTTGTGACTATGTAACCAAAATAATAAAAAGAAGGAACTCAAAAGATATTTGTACGCCACTGTTTATAGCAGCTTTATTTACTACAGAGAAAGTTGGAAACAACACAAATATACATTGATGGGTGAACAAACAAAATATGGTATATATGTAAATGGAACATTATTCAACTTTCAAAGAAATGAACTACTAATACATGGTGAACATGGGTGAATCTTAAAGATTTATTATGCTAATTCAAATAAGCCAGTCACTAAAGAACAAGTATTTTATGTTTCAAATTATTTGAGGTACCTAGAGTAGTCCAATACACAAAATACGATAGTAGGTGTGGAGAGCTTGGAGAGAAAAGTATACAAGGAGATAGTGTTTAATAGTTTAGAGCAGTGATCCTTAACCTGGGTTCTATCAAACCCTAGGGGTCCGATGAGTCTGTCTCAGGGGTTCTGAGAAGCCTCTGCCGCGGAGGCCAGAATAAAGTAATACCGTAATTTGTTGTGAGTTTATGCACTTTGTTGGTTTTGTTCTTTGAGCAAGGTGATGTTCATGCACGGCTCATTTTGTGCACCAGTAAAAAAACATATACCTATGTCTTGAATTTGGAAAAAAAATCATATTTATTTATCACTAAAGAAGGGTTCGGCGAATGTGCATATGAAACTGGTGGGTTCAGTACCTCAAAAAACGGTTAAGAACCACTGGTTTAGAGTTTTGGTTTGAGAAAATAAAACTTTCTGGATATGACAGTGGTGATGGTTGCATAAGAATATGAGTGTACTTAATGCTATTCAATGCGTACTTAAAATAGCTGAAATGGTAAATTTTATGTATATATATTAAACAGCAATAAAAATACATTTAAAATATAGTTTAAAATGAAATAAGTGAAAGTGCAAACTTTTTAGGTTTATTCTTTTTGTATGCTTCTGACATAGCAATGTTTTGGATAGTGGCTGCCACATCTCTGTGGCTACTCAGGCATAGCTCTCAGACTACCTATGGTGAAGTTGAGGCATCTAGGTTCATTTCAATCTATTTTTAATGGAAATTATTGCACTTTCTGTTTTTAAAGTTTTACAGATTCCTTTTTAAATTTTAGGGGCTGTTTTTGTAGTCCTTTGTAATTTAAAGATACAGATATTCTCTTTTTATTTATCAAAATACTTAAAATATACTATATATTCTACACCTAACAACTCTGTTATTCATTGTTTAAGGATCTTGTTTCATATATTCTTGTTTTTATTTGGTTTTGCTCATGATTTATTGTGTTTGTGGGTTGTTGTTATTTACTTCATTTCTTTAAGGATAAGTTGAAGTTTGTGTTGTATTACCTTCTTCCAGAGATTTACTTCTGTTTCTTCCAAGTACCTGGGCGCACTATGTTTATGGGACTTGGATCAACTTCATTATCTATTTTATATTTGTAGTATCAGAAATATTGAAAGTTATGGCTTCGAATCCATATAAAGGCAAATTATTATAATTTGTTTACTTGCTTAGTCCTTAAATCTTTCCGGAATTTTTAATTGTGTGTGTGTGTGTGTGTGTGTGTGTGTGTGTGTGTGTGTGTCTTATCCAGAACCAAAGCTGAGGAAAACAAGCATCTCCATTATATCCTTAAACCAATACGATGAATCTTAGATCACATATTGTTATATTTTAAGACTTCTGGTGCCAGTATCTCTGTTGTAAGCTTTTACGATGCTTGAGTTATGCTTTGAACTTATCCTCCAGATATGACAATTAAAAACCAAGTACAGGGTCACTGGAGATGGGTACATGCCAGCTTCAGTGTTTGCTTAAGTTTCTAGTTGTGTTTTGTTATACTTTTTTTCTTAAAATTATTTTTTTTTTATTTTTCTCTCATCTCTACCATATATTATACTTTCTTTTTCTTCTTTACTAACATTGCTCTCTTCCAGGAGGTTTTTCTTAATCTGTATAGCTTGTCCATCATATTCCTGAAATGATTATTCACTTTAACAATTTTATATTTTTCTCTTTCTTTCTCTCTCTTTCTCTCTTTCTCTCATTCTTTTTTTCTTCCATCCTCCCTTTCTTCTTTCTTTCTTTCTTCCTTCCTTCCTTCCTTCCTTTCTTTCTTTCGTTCTTTCATTTTCTTTCTTATTTAAATAGAAGAGGAGATAGAGAGACAGACCCCTACATGCACCCCGACTGGGATTCACCCAGTGACCACCATCTGGGGCCAATACTGTGCCCATGTGGGGCCATGTCTTCAACTCAGCTATTTTTAACATCTGAGGCAGAGTTTCTATAGAGTTATCTTCAGTCCTTGGGACAAACACACTTGAATCAATCAAGCTATGGATGAGGAGAAGAGTGAGAGGGAGAGAGAAGAGGAAGGAGAAGGAGTGGAGAAGAAGATGGTCACTTCTCCTGTGTGCCCTGACCAGAAATTGAACCCAGGACTTCCATATACCAGGTCAAAACTCTACCCTTGAGTCAACTGACCAGGGCTTATTTCTTTATTTTTAATAATTGAATTATTATAGTTTGTTTACTTGCTTATGTACATGTCATTGTACACTAGACAAACAACTACAAATCTACAAATACAAGTTATAAAGTTATAAATCAAATAAGTATTCAATAAATATGAATAAATAACCATTTTTATTTAATTAAGCTAATATATAAGAAAAAAATTGAAAAATGTGTTAGAAACAATTTATGCATCTGGTTATATAATAGGAGAGTTAAGGAAATAGTTTATTGTTTGACAAAGTGGTTATGTTTATGTTCTGTTCACCTCCTATTAACTGATTAGTCAAAGAGGGTTGCCTCACCTTAATAAGCATGAGATGTCCAAATGCATGACACTTGACACTATAAAGATGAGACTGACAGTAGTTTATTAGTCAAATATACTCAAAATTCAAGGAAGAAAGACACCTCCTTCCTGCTTGCAGGATCACATGAGGGTTAGACTCTTGAGCAGATGAACCCAGAAAAGGCTATGGAATGCAGAGTTCATAGTGACAGAAGAATGTGGTAATTTAATGTGCTGTCAGGAAATTAAAATCCACTATATTGAAGACTAGGTAGAGTACAGATGGTCTGGCTCATAAGAATATAAGCTCGGCAGGGAGTCTTTCTTATTGGGAAGGGAATGTATCTAGAGAGAGCAGGGAATCTCACAGCTAAGGCTTTGGAAGCATGAGAGGCTCAATGATATCAAGTGAACAGATAGAATTTTTAGTCTACAATACAATTTGATTAGAGGTATTAAGACTAATATGTCTGCCATCATTCTTCCATTCAGCAATCATGGTATACCGTGCTAATCAGTTACAGCTATATACAGCTAGTCACTAAATATGATCTTAGAATCCTTCTTAAGACAGCACTCTCAGCAGCCACTGTCAAGATACTTAGTTTTCTGAGCCTCATAAAACCTATAAATCCTTTCTAATCAAGATCACTCACATGACTAGAAGTCATCGTTGCATTAGTTTTAGCTTATAATGGATTGACCTTCTATGCAAAGAATATCTAAGATAAGTGAACATCTTTCTACTTAACTTTGCACATAATTCATTCTTTTATCTTGTGGATTTTTATTAAATATATAATTAATACATACATTATCTTTATCAATTTTGTACTAAATTTCATTTCCTTTAAATATATTTAGTGTAAAAATAATGGTCATTTTTGATCTTCACTGCACTCTACATCTGTATTTTATGAGGCATAAACCAATAGGGTTAACATATGCAAATTATTATCTATATAGAAAATTACCTTTAAACGAAGCTACTTCTACCTATTACCACTATTGGTACATAAGCAAAAATAATAAAGAAATGCTTAGTGAACTTCAGATCTGGAATGTTAAAGCTATGCTTAAACCAGTTGGGAATCTTTGAGGCTAATATAATCCTAAGGAGTAATTCAGTATAATTATCCCAGTATGAAATAACTGCATGCATCTTATGCTTGAATTTTGGAAAATATTAATGATATTGAAAATCTTATTTATAGTTTTTAATAAAATTCTCCTTGAGATACTTATTCTATTGAGAAAATTTTATTATTTCTCAAAATGTACTTCAGAAATTCACATATATGTGTATCATTCATAAAATAACCACTTATGCATATATGTATACTTTGTGTGTGTGTGTGTGTGTGTGTGTGAAATACAGAGACAGAGAGTTTGTATGTGTGTGTGTGTGTAAGACAGAGACAGTGTTGTAGTAATATAATGTTATAGAAATTAAATATATAGAAATATAAAAAATATGGAAGATATATAAAAGTAATTAAGATAATATTAAATTTAATTAAGGAAATTAAATAAAGTTATGCTATTTGGATAGGATTTAATATAGTGTGTGCAGATGTGATAAACAGACTCTTACTTTGGAGCAGGGCCCAGTTAGTGTGTGTGTGAATTTATACATAAATAAGAAGTGGCTTGATGGCATAACTTTGAAAGTTAACATAAGAACATCTTAAAAGTGGCTTGATGTAACATTTCAGTAGATTAACATAGAAAGGGCTCCCTTCAAGGAACTCCCAAAAAGGTGGTTTGAGGTGATAATTCTGTAGACTGACACTTGTTAGAAGGCATTGGCCAGAAAAGGTACTAAAGCTGAGGGGACTCCTGCTGAGGTAGTCGCCCAGACTACAAGGTGAATGTGGACTCTTTCCATGTTGCTATGAGCTCTGATCAAAGATAGCCAAGAGGAGCATGCTGACAGGGTCCCCTTAAGCTGTACCCAGGCCAAAACGATTTGTGAGTAATAAATTGCCTGTGTGATTCTTGCAACTAATTTGTGTGTCGGTTGTGTTTTTGTCCAGTGGCAGTTAATGTCAGCACTGATCAGTAGCATCCTCTTAGCTGCCTCAAGAGTAGTCTCCCAGAGGCTGCCAGCATGTTGATAAACAGGAGTGTGTGGAAGTCAAATCAGGGATGCCTGATCGATGTAGACCTTGGGCTCTACTGGGACAGACAGAGAGAGAGTGAAAGAGAGAGGTATAGGTAAAGAGAGCTGTTTTTAAAATTTCAGAAAGCTGGGAAAACATTTTAAAGCCTGTTAAGATTGAAAAATATTTGTGGTTTCACTAATATTAAGTTTAGGTTCAGTATATTTTTATTTATAAATGAACAATTAAATAAATGATTAAAGGATGAATATGAGCTTCTGGCTTATAAACTCATTGATACAGCCACAGTGTTATTTTAATAATTATTTTTTTATTTCCTGGAAGTATGAATTTTTAGTAACTCACAAGTGTTTGACTCTTCTGGTTCCCAATTCAAACACTGAGACCTTTTTGAAATATGTGCACATATGTGCTGATTCAAAGTCTGAGATTAAAATAAAGGAAACTTAAAGAAAAAACCATGCTGAAGGAAAGTAAAAATGTTAAGTGAAACTTAAAAATGGTCACTATGGCACTAATGGGACAGAGTTAGGCTACTTCTATATATTCCTGGAAAATTCAAAAAAATATTTTTGATGAAGTGGGGAAAGTAAAAAATTTACAAACATGCTGGTGTTGTCATTTATTTTAGAAATGAGTTTATAGTACCATGTAAACTAAACAATTTTAAGATAAAGAAGTCTACTTTGGAAATGAATATTCTCATAAATGATGAGATGCCAGATGTTCCTGTAATAAAACATGAGCACATTTGAGTTAACTACAAATTTTTAAGATGCTTCGATATTTATTATGGTGACATTATAAGAGAGATACAAACATTTTAAAAGATGTCAAATAAATTTTAAAATGTGAATGCATACAAACTTATCAATTATTTTTATGTAGCAAAGGATAAACATTTATATATATTTTAATGTGTGTTTAATCTTTCATTATTGAAAAAAATGAGAACATATACTTGGAATATTTCCCTCTACAAGAATAGAGCCAACAGACATTTTCGATTGCCACACAGTTTGTTGAATTCATATTTAAATATAAAACACTATTACTTAAGTCATTCAGAAATCATACACTTTATATTATCATAATGTAATAAGTGACCTCTCTTTAAAAAACTAATAAGCATAAAGCTTTTTATTCTGATGGTTATAAATTTTTCTGTTTGTGCAGTCTCTCATTTCATGCGACCCAATCAACAACCAACAACTAGGTACTGCAGAAATCATGGCTGTGTTTTTACAAAATTCAAAAGAAACATATAATTATCTTTATTATTTTTAAGAACATATAAAATATGTTTTTAAAATATTCTAGAATATAGAATATTTTAAATATTCTTTATTCTAAAATGTAGAATAGAGAAAACATCTTAAAAGTCGATGTTAAACAACTGTACCAAAGGGTAAAAGTATATCATCTCTAAGTCAACTTGAAATATGACATGCTTTTCTTATTTAAGTTAAGAATAAAAAAGAACCATATTGGATATGCTATTACTAAAATAAAAAGTTAAAATTTTATTAAACCTTTATTACTGTGACATTATTATTCTTTCATTTTTTATGAAGTACAATGATAATAGCTTTCTTATAGTCATTATAGGTCTGGTTCTATTTTACCCATAAAGTGTTAAAGTTAAAAATCCCAAATGTTCCTATTGAGAGATTTTCATTAATGCAATAAACCCAAAAAGAATTGTAATTGCAAAACCTGAGAATTGGAGGTGACATTAGAAGACAATCTGATCCAAGAATGCTTTCTGTGATTCTGACAAACTCTAATCACTCCAGAAAAAATGGCCTGGGGCCACTTTTCTGAGTCAGTTAATTGCCTGTCTTCCATTTTTCCTGTTCTGTCATTCAGAATCATAATTCCCACTTAGCATGGCCTCCTTGCCCTTCTATGTGCACTCTGAGCCCTGAGGACACTGCATACCTCCACTAGTCCTGCCTCCTTGGCCTGCCTTTCTCTCCCTAAGCCCTTCCTCTTCTATCAGTTTCATCAAATAAATTCATTCTATAACCTTTTCCCTAGACTATTGTTCTGGAGTTAATTTCTTGTAAATATGTTAATACTGGGTAATTATTTTCATATAATTAAATGTACTGACTACATATAGTACATTTACATTATTATAATTACTTCTGAGTCATAAATCCTAGAAAATGCTTTTACACCAGATTATGGAAGATAAGGTTAGAATTTGAAGAAAGTCAGTTTGAAAAAAAACCCCAAAAAACTATGAATTGAGAATATGACACAAAGATTGGAAAAAAGTATGTCCTCAGAAAAAATGAAGACCTCCTTTTCAGAGGTTAGAAAACCATAACTATAAAGTTGCAGTAAAATATGGGGTTATGTTTATAGTTTACATAATAAGCACATAATTAAATATTTTAATTTTCACACTGTTGGGGAGATAAAATATATTATGCTCCCTTTGTTAAGGATGAACCCATGAAAACCCATTGCCCAGGTGATGATATTAGTTGCCCTTCTTGCTTGGGATGGGCGTGATTGTATTAATGTGTGTTGGTGGAGTGCCTTCGCGCCAAAAGGTTTTAAAGAGAAGAGGGATTATGTTCTAGGCAGAGAGCAGGGAGAAGAGCAGATTAAGGCCATGTGGAGGAGAGGAGAAGCAGCCAAGATGGCGGAGTGCTGAGGAAGAAGCCAGTTTGTGCAGTTTGTGCAGAGAGAAGGAGATGGGGAACAGAGGTGAATAAGACTGGTAAGGTACAAACCTTTGATTTTAGGAAACTCAGATAAGTCAGTAGCTTTCTGAGCACTGAATGAGTGGGTTTTGGAGCCCAGTGTGTGTTTTTACTTGCCTGCCAGGTGCAAGCTAGGATTAAAGATAATGGCCGACCAGTTCTTGGCTCCGTTGTTTCATTACCGACTGTCCGAATGTAATGCGAACCTGCACGGGCCAGGCGGCTGTGACGGTGGCTGCGCCTACTGGCTTTACACACACATTAATGGTAGTTTTTGTATTAGATGTCTGAACCAATGATAGAAGAAAATTTGAAAAAATCTTGTTTGGAGAGGCTTAAAATTATTAATATGAGACAATTATTTGTAGAAATTAATAAATACAATGATTCATTTAATTATACAATATAAACTTTTATATAATAATGAATTACTCATTTAACATTATTAGCCTTACATCCATAATTTACAACTTTTTATTCAAAATTTCACACCTTTTCTTGCCTCAGGGTTTTTGAACTTGCTCTTTTCTCTATCTCAAGGGCTTTTCATTGGGTCTTTGTATGGTTAGTTGATTTTCTCAGGGATGCCTCTCCCTATAATCATTCTATTTATCTATCTTTGGTGAAGTAATGAATGAAAAGTGATCTCAAACAGCAAGTGTGAAGGAGCATGGAGAGTGGGAACGGTAAGGAAAGAGAGCCAATTAAAAACACTGTTGTGGAGATTAACACCATTGAAAACTGATTTAACCTGCTTTAACACTCACCCTCCAAAAAATATCTAGAATATGCCTTAGATTTGTCCCATCAAAGGAAAGGGAAAATGCCGTGGCACTGATCCATTGATCCTCTAGTATCCTTTCTTGCAGGATATTAACTTTTGTTTTTCTTGGACTTGTGGTTTGCCTGCACAAAGGCTCATGTTCATTGGATTTCATGGAAGCTCTGAGGAGGGTTAACAGATAGGTAAGGTAGATTTGGTGGAATACTATCTTCACATTAGAACTCTATCCAACAGAGCTGCAACAGAGGGGACTGGTGTAGGCCAAAAAGCATCCGCTACATGAATACAGTAAAACCTTTCAATTAATTAATTGCCTTTTATCATCATTTACTGCCCTTACCACTTACTGCAGTTATATATTTATCATTACCAATCTAGCTTCTCTAACTAAAAGTCAAACTTGGTAAAAAACAGAACATTGTTTATGTAAGGTATTTTTCCTCACCGAGAAAGAAGAAAAGGGGGGGGGCACAAAGTATGGAATAATAAAAGGCTTTATTGAGTACAGAGAACATCCCACCTGACGAGGTCCTCTGGTCCTGGGGACATGAATTAAACCATGTGAGAGGTATTTAAAGGGGTCCTCTAGGGTGGGCAAGCTAATATGACATGGTGAAATATCACTGGCTGATGGATGATTGCTCTTTTCCCAAGGACCTCTGGGAAGTTTCTTTTGGTGCGCTTGGTTGTGGGCGGCCCTAGCCAAAAGTCCCGGGTCTGAGTTCCTCACATGACCGTACCTCATTATCCACCAAACTTACATTCTGACCTTTTGTGTTTAATAGAATAGGGGCACCACTTATTTGTCTGGCTACTTCCTGCTGGTTAGGGGCATCATGGGGAAGGGAGGTCGTAAGGTAGTGACTTTGAGGGGAGTCAGGAGGGACATTTTTTTTTAGCCATCAGTTGAGAAACTTTGCGGATGCGGTTCTGTAAGAATTTAAAAAAGAGGAGAAAATATGAGTTTTATGTTGATAATTAGAAGAAGATTTAAGATAGGTGCAGCCCAGGTAAAATGAGTGGCTGCCATCAAGAGTTAAGTGGGTTGTAGGAGGAGAGATTTTTGCCTAATTTCTCTCACAGACGGTTGAGGAGATTGAAGCTTCTTTCATCAGGCCAGTCTTACTGAACAACATTGCTCCCTGCTTCAGCTCACTGTGGCAGCAGGTTTCTGGTGGGATGGACAGGAGCAACAGGAGAGTCTGCAGGGCCTAACCTTTTGGTGAGCCACAGATGAGTAGGGCCCAGTGGTTCTGACTGCCAGTGATTCTGCATGGGAGCAAACTTGAGGTGAGAGACATGGTTAAAAATGAGGGTAGCATTGATTATTGGGGAGCCCTTGGTAGTGAGAAATGGTAGGAGTAAGTGGGAAGATGCTTTCAGCTGGATAGTGGCTCCGAGACTATGTAGAATGTCTCAACCCAGAAGGGGTACAGGGCACGATGGCATAACTAAGAAGGAGTGTGAAAAAGGGGATTCTGTCCAAACTGCATGTCAGGGGTGAAGTGCAAATGGGAAAAGAAGGGGTCCCATCCATTCCCATAACTGATACCTGTGAGGGAATTAGAGGTCCATAGTGTAATAGCAAAACAGAGAAGGTAGCCCCCATGTCCACAAAAAATGAGATGGACTTATCCAATAGTTGCAGCATACCCTGGATTCTCTGAGTCCAGGCCGTGTCCTAGAAGTTTGAACAATGCACCCACATGGCTAGTTCGTCCTCCACATAGAGGCGTTGAGGAAAAAGCCCATTTCCCAAAAAGGCAATGACTGTGCCAGTGACCGGGCTTGGGCTGCTTGCAGTTAGGGCAGAGCTCAGTGGGCAGCCGCGGGCAGATGCCCTGCCAGGCACAGTGGTCCTGCTTGCCACACTTAAAGCAAGATGCTGGTGGGATTCTTCTTTTGGTCCAGACTTGGGCCAGGCACTTCCTGTGCCTTGCCCCTGTTGCTTTGCCTGCCTCAGGGTTGCTACAAGAGCCTGGGTTTGGAGTGTTACCTTCTGCTGCATGCAGGCCTGGCAAACAGCCTTGGTTGTTTCCTACTAGCTGTGACCATTAAAAACTTTAAATGCCATGTTCCCAGGTAGGGGTCTTGCATTGAGAATAAGAGGAGGAGGAGGAATCCTAGGGAGCACAATGCTGAAATCCAGCTGGAAATGCTGGAAATAGAGGGAGGACAGGGTCAGAACTTCCTGCAAGCAGATTGGAGTTGGGCGTCTTGCAAATTGGTGTAAGAGCCAATGTTAGGCAGAGAATGGCCTGACAGAGGAGGGGCTTAAGAACACAGTCGAGAAGGGAGGAGCTCCTGGCCAGCAGGGGAGAAGAAAGAGAGACTGGTATTTGCAGGTGAATGAGGTGAATGAGAAACAGAATCTTGCGAAGGGAGGGGGCTCTTAGAGGGGAGAGAGTTGGGAGTCTGTGGAGAAGAAAATATTAGGAGTGGAGGGTTTTAGGTGAGGTGTCTTTGGCCAAAAATGGCCTGCGCAGTGGAACAGGCGGCAGAGAGATTAAGAACTGGTGCGCAAATAATTATAAGTCCTGTATGTAAGAGATCTCCAACCTGCTCCGAGCTTTTTTGATGATAGTTAAATTGGTAAGGGTGTTAAAACCGACAGTCCCTTCAGGAGGCTACCTGGTCCAATTACCCAGTGGGTTCTGTGGCCTGGCCATAGCTGAAAAAAAGAACAGTTTCCTCTTCTTTTGGGAGGGAGAGATTTTGGATAAGGCAACTCCAGGGATGTTTTGGGATTCCTGTGCCCCCATGGCTGCCCTCAGTCCTTGGAGTGGTCAGAGATGAGAATTGGCATACCAAAACTCAAGCCCTGGCCACAGATGGATAGGGAAAGTGAATGTGCTCGTCACTTCTTCACAGGCACACACACATACTCGGACAGAAAAGACTTCCCTGACATAGCTATGGTTTCAGACAGGGAGTCTCAGTGGAAAGAACTGAGGGGAAGGATCAAGGCAGGGGACTTATTGCAACATGCGCCAAAGTGGGTAGAAGGTCGAAGATCCTGAGATTCTGGTTTTTTCTCAGAGGGGACCGGGAGAAGAGCAGCCCCAGTGGGCTTCTAATGCCTTCCAGGTTTTCGGCACCAAATATAAGGTATTTTTCCTCACTCAGAAAGAAGGAAGGGGTGGGAGGGAGCCACAAAGTATGAAATAATAAAAGGCTTTATTGAGTACAGAGCACATCCCGCCTAACGAAGTCCTCTGGTGGTCCTGAGGACAGAGGCCAGAGAAGTCACACGAATTAAACCATGTGAGAGGTATTTAAAGGGGTCCTCTGGGGTAGGTGAGCTAATATGATGTGGTGAAATCTCACTGGCTGACGGATGGTCACTCTTTTCCCAAGGACCTCTGGGAAATTTCTTTTGGTGCGCTTGGTTATGGGCGGCCCTAGCCAAAAGTCCCGGGTCTGAGTTCCTCACCTGACCGTCCCCCATTATCCACTGACCTTACAGTTTAGATAAACAATCTTGCGATTACTTAATGCCTATAATCTAGAATGGTGTTTAACACATAATATACTATACTTTATTGAAATATTTAATGAATTAACATTCATTAAAAAGTGAGGGATAAGCTCCAGGCAAAATTCTAACAAATGTAACTCTATAAATATCGCTTAAATAATAATCTAAATATCTTAGTCTTACAACCAAGCCCCCACAATTACACATCAAAATGTTTTTCCAATCTAATGAAGGCCTTCCACACTTTAGCCTTTCAAACTAGTCACTATTATTTAGTAATTATCTTAGAATTTGCTTATGCTCTCTCTCCTTTCTCACTAGTAGTAATTCACACTGATCTCTTCTTTTAAAGATTTTTTTTATTTATTCATTTTAGTGAAGGGAGAGAAAGAGAAGTAGGGAGGAGCAGGAAATATCAACTCCCATATGTACCTTGATCAGGCAGGACTGGGATTTTGAACTGGTGACCTCAGTGTTCCAGGTTGGCAGTTTATCCATTGTGCCATGACAATCCAGGCTGATCTCTTCTCTTTAAAAACTTATGAATTCTTAAGTGTACATCTCAAGTACACTTTCTGTGTAAACACCATCTTGCTAGCTAATATTAATCTATTTTTCTTGTAGATTTCTGTAACATATTTACATCCTTAACTATTTTGTTTTGCATGCCTTGTTTACAAATCTATGTCTATACCACAGAGACTCTTGGAGGCAGGAATATGGCCATACCATTTAAATTATTTATGAAAGAAGGTGGGTAGTAATTGTTATTTACCTTTGTATCTCACCTCTGTACACAGCCTTAACCTAATGAAGTGCCTCAGGAAATGTTAATTGATTTGAATAATTTAAGTCTGGATATTTGAAAGAAATTCCAAAAGAGTAATAGAATGCACAGAACAAAAAGTTAGAAATGATAATAAACTGCTGGGAGCTTTTCAGAGTAAATTCTCCATCAATCTCTGTTTCTTTTGAGCAGATCTTATTTCCATTTTCCCTTTCCTCTTTCCCTGGTGTTTACTTTTCAGCCATATCAAATGTCACAGTCTTAGGATGGTGTTTAATGTTCTCTATTTGAATAATTCTATGGCCACCTTAATGAGTTAAATGCCATTTCTCCCATTGAAAATGAAATCTTTTGAGTAGGCAAATGGCTAATGGCATGTCTAAACAACCATAGTTATTTTGTTGGCTTTTTATTTTCCAGAATTAAGGTAAGTCTCACCCAGTTTTAGCTCATACTGTTTGCAATTTGTAGTTAATTTATTAGTGAGGTATTTGGTTGTAAGAAAATTAAATGTTGAATGTTCAGTTAAGGGGCAATCTAATAGAGCGGGTCTATTGTGGTTGCTTCCTAATAAAGATATTAGACATTGTTGAGTTTCCTCCAACTATCTCTGTTAAGTATTATAAATAGAAAGAACTCTTTTTAGAATTTTAAAGCTTTTTGTATTTTTCTTGTGTTTGGAAAGTGAAACATTCTAACACTAATGAATCTTCAAAGCTATATAATAATTTATGAATGGTACTGACTTGTGTTGCTTCAAAAGTACCATTTTGTCTCTTGCAAATAACCTTAAAATTCTTAAGTTTATTTAATATTTTTCCTTAATAAAGTTTGATGTTTTTAAACATTCAAACACTAACTGTTAGCAGTACTTCTAATAGCTGAAGATAATTACTGCTTGCCCATGTTTATTTTCTATAAAAATAGAGAAGGTAAAATATATATATATATATATATATATATATATATATATATATATATATATATATATATATATATATATACACACACACACACACACACACAAGGCATATATATATGACACTACAGAAAAAAAACTCAACATAACTTTAAGACAAAATATTTCCAAACACCAAATTATGTGAGAGATAAAAATAGAAAAAATGCCAAATCATTGCATATGATCTCTAATGTTCCCACCCATGTTAGTCTTTAAGGAAAGCAAAGAGAGACTGAGAAAAATATTGAGAATGGAGAAGGAAGCAAGCAACAAGGCCTTTTTTTAAAATCTGAAACCACCCTTTGAAAGACTAATTCACCCTAAGTATAAAAATACTAATAAATAAATGTGTCAGAGAAGACACAAATCAATTACAGGTAATATAATTAATAGTAAAAGACACTTGATTAAACTGTGGAGCTTCTGGGGGAGAAAAAGAATGGAAAGAGAAATTAGAAACTCTCTAAGAAATTAAGTGGTTAAGGGAATAGAAAAACAATACCTGAAAACTTAAACACAAAAAGGGACTAAAATCTCAAGTGATACAATTTCTGCATCTATCATAAAATATAAAGAACAAGCAAATGAAATAATCTTTATTTTGCTGTATTTACAAAGGAGAGAGTCATAATATTGAAATTTTTAGTCCTCTTTCTATAAGACAAAAATTAGCACATATTTAATAGTTTGATCAGAAAACAAAATCCAATGTGGATCAACTGAAGAAAATTCCTGTTGGTGGGGGATTCGGGGAGGGAGGAGGAAGAACTATAAACAGAAGAAACTTGTGAGAAATGTTCCAAAGAGAAATAAGTATACCAAAATAAAAATATAATCATGAAAAACTACTTGAAATCAAAAATTAAAATACTATGGAAAAGTGGTCAAATGATAGGGAAAATGAAATTAGTGCTAATTAACACAGGAAAGAATGGGAAAAAAATAACAAAATTATCTCATGAATAAAGAATAAATTTCAAGGTGTTTAAAAGAAATAACTGAAGTAAAAATTTAGTAAGAAACATTGAAGAAAGTTATAAGATAACCGTCAACAAAAGTGCAGTATAAAAGCAAAAAAGGGTCAGAAAGAAAATAATAAAGATATAAAAAAAAGAAAAGATAGCATTTGTTTCATTGGAGACCCTGAAGAGAAAACTATTAGAAAAAAATTAATATTTAAAGCGTAACTCAATAAAACTTTCTGAAATTAACAAAATATTGTTAAAATGTACATATTTTAAAGGCCCATCAGGTTCTTGGAAAATAAACTAAAGACAAACTACTGAGAGACATATTATAGTAAAATATTATATTAAAAAATACAATCTATAATATTTCCTGATTAAAATAAATAAATAAATTTAATGATCAAAAGAAATGTAACTTAAAATGTCAATGATAATGAAAACAACATGCACAAGAAGACAGCAACTCTCAGTGTTACTTAGCTTTTTAAATTCAGTAAAATAAGATCTGATCCAAGTATTTATATATAACCAAATTGTACATCAATTATCAAGTCTCGGAGCACACCTGCTTTATAAGGGATGACTCAGGTGGTAAGATCCCCAAGGTAAAGTGTGAGATGCTGGAAGAAGGTGGTATATCCTTCAGTGTTTTATTACTGCTTCATCTCTGCTGCTGCTGTTACTTCTGCTTCTAATGCTACCCCACCCCCTCCCCTACCAGCAGGGTTCACTCAAGTAGATATAGGGCTTAGGGGCAATAGTGGCATGGGGCCAATATCACATCAACCATTACATCAGTGTGGTGATGTCAGCTTGACGAGATTAGCTAGCCTACACCCAAAAAGTCAGTCTCCCAGGCTGCTGACCAAGAAACTCCTGGGAACCATTTCAAAGTCAGCTAGCCCAAATATAAGTGTGAACTGGTACTAGGGCACACAGCCCAGAAAGTCAGGTAGTTGGTGCTGCTTGCAGTTTCTCATGAGAACAAAAACTGTAGGGGTGAGGTGTGAGGGCCCTAATAGTGAAAGCCAGGATGTGAGCTCTGGTTCTCATGAGAAGCTTCTTAGTATCTTCAAAAAAGTTAATTAAAATGAGTAGTTTTATGTTCTAGCAACTAGCTAGGTGGTGTTTAGCTAATTTGGTTATCTATCTGCAACTAATAAAATCTGTCAAGGATTGATATTTCTTTGAACACTTAGAAATGTATACCTCAATACATAGAAAAAAATATTGACTATTGAAACCACAATAAGAGATGATAACTATATATAATTTTTTTTACTCTTAAGCTTAGGTATATAGGGGATCCTTGGGTTACAACAGTCTCGGCATATAATGTTTCAAGTTTATGATGTTCACTCCTAAAAAAACTTCAAAAAATTAAGATGTGAATGTTTCAATTTACACCATTAGCATCATAATTACAGACTATGTAGGTGAACTACTTTGGTTGCACGTGGTGGAAGAATAGACAGTAACATGGCATGTGAGTGAGGGATATAAAAAACCCGGAACCCAAGAGATTTACTTACAAAGTTTTGGCAGAATGTTTTTCTATGGTAGAGGATGGGTTGGCAAAATTTCAGGCTGAGGACCTCAGCAATGACAGATTCAGTAAGGTCTACAGAGCTGTTATGGATGCCTTGTAATGGTATAAGCATATAAGCAGATTTTGGAAGAGAAGTCATCAACTTTCCTGACTAGCCTGGAACAACATTTTAAGAAGGTAGAGAGTCCTGCAACAGATCATGCACCCTCTACATCAGCTGCTTCTTGATATGAAATACCTGTAATACAGCTAGAATCATCTCCAGCATCTCCTACATGTTCCTTAGGCAATCCTGATTCATCTGACCCAGTATCATCAGCACCTTCTGCAGGTTCTCCTGCCTCTCCAGCTTCTTCCTCCCAATAGGTCACTCTCTCCCACCTTTCACGTGCAAGTCAACCACAGGAATATAAGTAGAAATATTTTTTACACTCATTTTTTTTCATTTCTTTATGTTACTACAATGCTGTGTACAGTACAGTATATGTTGTATACTTTTGTTTTTCTGTGGCTTAGTTTTGTTTTTATGTTCTAGATTATGATTTTAAAACTGTTAAGATAGGTAAGTGACTTAGGCTAAGGTGTGTTTCAACTTACAACAAAATGCATGTTACATCACTATCATAAGAACAAAGCTGTTTTGTAACCTGAGAACCCCCTGTAGTTAAGTCTATGTAAGTGATGTATTAACATGTACTTAATATCAAGGTCATATTCATTTCAATTACACTGGAAAACAAAATTATTGTTGCATCCAAAAAAATAATTGTTCTTGCATAATTCTAGTGTGCTGATCTCAAATCTGACATTAGTTTTCCTCTGTAAGCTACAGGGTTTTATTGCAATTCAAGATTTTAGATTTTCATGTTATTATAAAATTTTTAACATTTAGTTTAACATAATGAAGTAGAATGTCTTCTTGGGCATCATCCTTGTGAAAATATAATAATTTATATAATGCAATAAATACACGAATACACTAAAATATATGATTGCATCAGAATTAGTTTACAATTACAGTATAGAACATATTAAAACACTTATTTTAATCATAAAATTTGTGAAAAACTTATTTAAATTTTATTCAGGCAAAAATTAGCATTTGTAGCTCTTGCATTTGTGTACTTGATGAGTACAATCTTGTTTGATGCTCCAGCAGTAGTTGGCCATCATATTTCTGTCCTACCGCCCCTGATAGTGCTCTTTCATCATCTTCAGATCTTGATGAAAGTGTTCTCCCTGCTCACCACTAACAGCTCCAAGATTTAGGGAAACTTATCAAGGTGACTGCTCAGGAAGTGAATCTTAATGCTCACATTACATCCAATGTCGCGGAAAGCCAACAGCATCCTTTGAACCAAAAGTTCATAGTTTTCTGCTTTTTTGTTGCCAAGGAAGTTCTTTGTAACTTCTACAGAAGACTGCCATGCTGTTTGCTCCTCCTTATTTATCTTCCTGGAAAATTCTTTGTCATGTATGAGGGTTCGAATTTGATGTCCATCAAATACACCTGCTTTTATAATCTCGAAAGACAAGGAAGAAAAAGCGGAAATAATAGTTGAAAGCATTCACTTTCTCTATTCAAAGCCTGAACAAACTGCTTCATTAAGCCAAGTTTGATGTGAAGTGGGGGAAAAATGATTCTGTCTCCATTAACTACAGGTTCATTTACACTAATTTGCATCCCTACTTCCAGAGCTTCACATTTCAGACACTCCTTTTCTGTCCAGTGTTTCTCCAGAGCTCAGCTGTCCCACAAACACAGAAAGCAAGGATACTTCATGAAGCCTCTCTGTTGTCCTAGCAGGAAATTTACCATTTTAGGATCCACACAAATGATCCAGTTATGCTTCTCATACTTCTGAAAGTTAAGGACAATTTTTTTGTCATTATAATCCTCTCGCAGATGAGTTGAATAACCAATTGGAACCACTGCATAAACATTACTGTTATGTAGGAGAACACATTTCAGACTCCGTTTAGAGCTGTCAAGAAATAGCCTCCATTGTTTTGGACTGTAAGTGGAATCTGTCATATTTGCTGAAGGAATATTAGGATATGCAATTATATGCCATTTTTTTCTTGTCGATGGCCTTTGTATGGATCAGACAGAAATAACAGTCACTGTTGTGGGTCTTAGGTTCACACCAAACCATGGGAATGCCAAAAGGCATGCCTTTGTGTTTTCCTTTTATCCAGTCACAAAGCATTTCCTCACAATTATGACACACAATATGTGGAGCCCAATTCTTGTCTTGATCACCAGGGGGAACTTGAAAATAGGCAATATATGCACGTGTCACAAATGATGAGATATTGCGCCTTTGACGTTGAAGTGTGTAACAGCCACATATATAACAGAAGGTGTCAGGGATATTCTTACATTTACTCCTACTCAAAGAAGCCATGATTCAATCTTAAAACAAAATAAGAGCATGTTTTTATCAGATAATATTTTTTTACATTTAAAAACAACTACAGTTATGTAAAAGTGATGTTTATAAAACATTAATTGCCTTGTGGTTATGTTCAATCCAAGAGTCATGGCCCTTTGAACTGCAATTTAAAAACCAATGCATACCATTACCTGTAACAAAAAGAAATTAAAATTGCATAAAAACTGGAACATGCACTGAAAAACAGATTTCAGATTTGAAATCAGTGATGCATAAATATGTAGAAAAATTTCTAAAACCTCATGCAACAAAAATTAAAAAAAAGATTATTTCCCAGTGTTATAATTCTTTAAATATTTCCCACATCAAACTTAAGCATAGGCAAGAGTAGCCTCTATTAAATTTCCTGGAAACTTTATTTTCTCACATTCTCCAAGTTCAAATGACCTTTTGTTGTGTACCTATCTCTTTTTTTCTTACCTCACATTGTTTGGAATTGGAATGAGTACTTATTGTGAAGGTCTGCATTTGCTGTCTTATGAATTGCAAGAAAGTTTAACTTATTTCTGGAGTCTGATAATTAACCTGAGAAATTCAGGAAAGAGTGAAAAATAGTAGTCCACACATATGTAAAGAAAACAAATTAGGACTATTAATAATAAAATATTTTTAACCTCTAATAATTTAACTTCTATAGCCTTCAGGTTTTGTTTCATAAACAACTTAACATTTGAAGTCTTTCTTTTGTAGGTTTAAATGACACATTTTACTCTGTTTTCTTTTTAGCCAAGCAAAAGGTTGTGTTGATTTTAGGTGACATGAACAACAAAAACATTTTCTGCAGTCCAAACCATGGTTAATCACTAATTTTGTAACAATAGTGAAGAAAGATTTTTTTAAATGTATAGCAGAGGAGATTGAGTTTCTACGTGGCAGTGAAAGACCAGAACGAAATGTTCTCCAAGAAAAATTATCATAACACTGGCAAAAGTATTGTAGTGGTGTAGTGGATAAAGTGTTGACCTGGAACACTGAGATTGACTGTTTAAAACCCTGGCCTTGCCTGGTCAAGGCACATATGGGAGTTGATGTTTCTTACTCTCCCTCCCCATTCTCTCTCTCTCTCTCTCTCTCTCTCTCTCTCTCTCTTTCTTTCTCTCCTCTGTAAAATGAATTAATAAAAAATATCTCAAAAGAAGCACTGGCAAAAAATCTAAGTTAACGATTTCAGGACTCTGGAAATTAATAGATAAAATAAAACAAACTGAAAACCGTTTATTTAAGAAAAACCACTGAACTTCTGAAAGGCAGCATTGCTTGTGGTATTCCAACCCAAGTATTCTTCCGTAACCTTCCAAGTTCCCCTCTGACCCATCTCCATGGTGCAGCATCTTTGAAAAACTAGTCTCATAGCCAATAGAGAGTATTACCTACCTCTTTTGGACCTCTATTATAAGACCTGCCTAATAACAGTGAATATTTTTATCAAACACCATTTCCAAGGTATTTGAGATGACTCAGAACTGATCTCAGTGGGAGGAGGAAAAAGCCTATCCCTGGGCATTACTGAAACTATAGTAATCATCTTGCAACATCACAGTCATTGAAGAGTCTAATTTCAGTTGTGGGAAACAAGAGCCCAGCCTATACCAAACACATTAGAAGAAAGTGGTAATGAACCAGATGGGACACAGGGGACTTTAAATAGCTTTGAGATGTTCCCGGACCTCTAGAAGGTACATCTATATGTGGAAGGCTGTATATATTTCCAGAATCAAAACTGAGATAGGAAAAGACCACATTCATTGACCTCCAGCTGACCTTGAAGCCATGCTTAGGAGGAAGTGAAAGCTAAACCTTTCTTTATAAGAAGTGCAAAGGTCTACCTTCATGCAGAGATCTCCTGGACAAAAGATGGCAAGTAGGACTTTTAAGTAAATTTTCTGACCAATTAATGGATGGCCACTAAATTACAGTAATTTCAGTGAGCCCTTAGACACTGAAACATGCATTTCTAGTCTTTAAAGCAGAGAATAGTCATTCATTTTATATCTTTGGCTTATTTGTACATAATTTTTATGCACATAGTATAAAAAAGTTGGCTATGGCTGGTTGGCTCAGTGGTATAGCGTTGGCCCTGCATTTGGAAATCCCAGGTTCAATTCCCAGTCAGGGCACATAGGAGAAGCATCCATCTGCTTGTCCACCCTTCCTCCTTTCCTTTCTCTCTATCTCTCTTTTCCCCTCCCACAGTCAAGGCTACATTAAAACAAAGTTGTCCCAGACACTGAGGACCGCACCATGGCCTCCGCCTCAGGCACTAGAATGGCTCCAGCTGCAAAGCAGCAACGCCCCAGATGGGCAGAGCATCACCCCCTGGTGGGCATGCCAGGTGGATCCCAGTCAGGCGCATGTGGGAGTCTGTCTGCCTCCCCACATCTAACTTCAGAAAAATACACACACAAAAAAAGTTAACACACATTTTGATCCAGGCATATACTTTCAACTGTAGAAGGAAGAATATTTTTGTTTTTTAGAGAGAGAGAAAGGGGATGGAGAAGGAGAGATGATTGCTTCTTCTATGTGCCTTGACTGGGCAAGCCCAGGGTTTCAAACTTAAGACCTCAGCTTTCCAGGTTGGCACTTTATCCATTGTGCCACCACAGGTCAGGCAAAGTGAAATTTTTTTTTTTAAAGAAACATTTTAATCTTAATTGTAAACTAGAATGAGTGAAATTGTGTCTCAACAGGATTACCAAATTTAAAGTTTTAAAGTTTGTTAATTTATATTTTCTCTGTTAAAAAATGTTATTCAATGAGTTAGTAAAATTTAAGAGAACAACAATAAGAGATAGCATAACATGTTGTAAGTATGATGTAAGAAAATTCATGTTCTTTATTTCACTTCTACTGTGTAGTCTGTGATTAGTGTATCTGTCAATCTATACTAATCAGAGACATTTGTTCAAAAGGCAATGTTGTTGACTGGAATAAAGATATGCCAACCTGTAGAGATATAATCCATACTACATTCAGATAGTGTGTGGGATAATGCATAGTTATCATTCAGGAAATAAAGTCATAAAGTTCACTTCTAAATTACAAAATAAAATCAAAGCTGGATTCTTGCATTTAAAAATATCAGAAATTATATAAGGCACCTAGAGGTGAGATAAAATATCACAAGCCTCCAGGAATACTAAGCAAGATTTGGAAAACAGGGGCAGCAGGTTGCAAGATCTTTTAATGGGTTTATAAAGGCTTATGTCTCTAAGGGACCTTACTTTGCTCAAAAAGTGTCATGGAAATATATGTCTCAGACAGTGTTTGTAAACAATGGAGTTATTCATCATTTTCTTTTTAAGGCAATTACTGTGTTCTGTGTGTCCAAAAGCTGCATGCATTTATGATGGTGTCCTGCCATATGAAGTCAGGCTGATTTAATATATATGAACTTGTATTACTCATATAGCTTTTACACACCAACTCAGAAGTATTCTTAATCTAAAAGAATATTTCTGTAGTTATTCAATTAAAGTTTATAAGAAAGTAAGTGGAGCTACTTTTAAATCAGCCATGAATTGAAGGCTAAGAGCATAGCTGTAATTTAGTTACTAAGCTTTTCTCTTTCTATTTGTTCTCTTGACAGAGTCAAGAAATTGAATTATAGGAATTAAAAAAAATAACAAATGTGTTTGAGTGGAAATGTGCTGATAATCTACATAAAAAATAGGAGACAAAAGTACAAACAAGCAAAGCAAAGAATTTAGTACTTTATGTCTTGAAATAATTCCAGAGTATTATTTATAAGAAAATAATTCAGCCTAATATCCTCATAGTTAGGACCTATGAAATTTTAAACAAATTCAATTGTGATAATCTTTCTAATATTTATTAAGTGCATAAAATTTAGTATTTATTAATTTTATTTAAATTTCTTGTTCTCATAGTTACCATAAATAACATTGTGGTTATAATGTCCTACCTGACATCATAGTTGTGTGGGTTAATAGAGACATGTAAAGTTATTTTAACAGGACCTGACATAAGCTATAGTAGTATGTGTCAAGCTTACCATACAAGGTTATTTTGCTATGATTATCAGTAATATAGTTCCCCCTAAGTGAAGTGTTAAAATAAATGACGTTTGCCTTAGTGCCTTCCCATTTTCCTTTCTAAGACTTTTCCTGTTCGTTTCTTGACACTTGATCTTCTCCTCTTGAATACTTCATATTAATTTCAAGTATAATAATCTCACTACCATTGTAACCAATAAAATGTTTCTTCTATCAAAAAACAAATTAAGGGAACAATCCCATTTACAACAGCATCAAAAGAAATAAACTTCATAAGACTAAATTTTGCCAAGTATATAAAATATCTGTACATCAAAAACTATTAAACTTTGAGGAAAGAAATTAAAAAAGATACCGGTAAAAAGATATCTTGTATACATGGATTGGAATAGTTAATAATGTTTAAATGTCCCTAATATTGGTATTTACAGATTCACCGCAATCCTTACCAAAATTACAATGCCATTTTTCAAAATCAGTGTGAATAAAATTTTACTATATACAAACAATGTCTGTTATACAACTTTGTGCAACGTTATATACTTAAAAGTCTATTAAAGGGGTTCTTATGAAAATAAAATCAATGAATAAATAATATTTTGAAATCTTTAAAAGTATTTGGAATAAATGAACAGTGATTTGGAACCTTAAGTCTAGGCATGCCACCAAAATACAGTGTATAGCCCTAACTCAATCTTTATCAAGTCATTTATCCAACTATCATTTTTCATCTATAAGTAGGATAAAAAGCTAGATTACCTAACATCTACTTTGTTATAAAGTTAAGAGTTTATAATTATTGTTTTTGTATATATAAGTACAACACAACCACAATAATTTATATAGAAGATAGTTTTATTTTATAATAAATGTTGACATTTTTTAATATTGTTACAAATATTTGTTTTCTAGAAAGACAGTTGTAGATTTGGATAGCTACCAACCTATAGTATCTTTTTAAAACCAAGTTGAGTCACATTTTCTAAGAGTAAGACCGTATGAAATACTAGTAAAAAAAAATTTGTGACTTTTAAGTCAGCAAAGGGAATACTAAGTGTTTAACAATATCATATTTTTTTATCTGATCCCAGGAAAATCCTAAGATAAATTAATGCAGGTAGACAAAAAGTGGCAATTTTTACTACCACTATTAAAAACTTGACTTCTTGCCTGACCTGTGGTGGCACAGTGAATAAAGCACTGACCTGGAATGCTGAGGTCGCTGGTTTGAAACCCCTTGTTTTCCTGGTCAATGCACATATGGGAGTTGATGATTCCTGCTCCCTTGTTTCTATTTCTTTTTCTTTCTTTCTTCTTTTCTTTCTTTCTTTCTTTCTTTCTTTCTTTCTTTCTTTCTTTCTTTCTTTCTTTCTTTCTTTCTTTCTTCCTTTTTTTCTTTCTTTTGTTTCTTCCTTTCTTCTTTCTTTCTCTCTCTCTCTCTCTCTCTAAAATGAATAAATAAAATATTTTTTTTTTAAAAAACTTTTCTCTCACTTATATAAATTTTAGTGATTTGTGCCATTGTAATATCTCACCTGTAAAAATGATGATGAACCAGTAACTCTCTTTTGTGTTATGCTCCAGTAACAAATAACCTCATATTTTTAGTGTCATACTAAATAGCAGGCTATTTCTCACCCATATAATATGCAAGATTCTATGGATCGGTTGCCCATCTGATATCTAAATCAAGCAGCTTTGATACTGTACATATGATCTCGTAACATATGAAAGGTACAAGAAGCATGATAAAGAAACACTGGTTCTTAATGTTTCTATATACTTGGATACCATGTATGTCACATGAATAAGTTAATCATGTGGCTAAGCCCAACATCATTTGGATAAAAGAGATACACTGCCTCCTCAAGAGTCACCACAAAAAGCATAGCAGTGGATAGACATGATCTTTTTTAAAGAAAGAGGATTGATATTATACCAGTAATAACAATCTACTATGGTTAATTTTCCCAACTTAATTAATTTTCTTAAGGAGAACAATTTCAGTGGTATTACATTTATTATTTTACAGGAATAGATTTTTGTCTTTTCTTTTCACTTATAATAATTTGGAATTGTGCTAATGCTGTTGATTTGTTATTAATTTAGATATTTGATGAAATTTGCAGTTATATATTTAGAATACTTATATTTTAAGATATTGTTGATATATTTCTTATAATTAAAGAAATGCATTTGTCTAAAATCTACAGATACTTAAATTTTGTACAGTTCAAGTTCTTTAAATGTAAGAAGTAATGTTTCATCTTTGGCAGGTCGTTCAAGTGGATAGAGTGTCGGCTCAGCATATGGACATTCCGGGATCAATTCCTGGTCAAGGCACACAGAAGAAGCGACCATCTGCTTATCTCCCCTCCTTCTCCCCCTTCTCTTTTTTATCTCCTCCCACAGTCAGTAGTTTGATTGGTTCAAGCATGACCCTGGACACTGAAGATAGCTCTGTTGGAGTGCATCAGCCTCAGGCAATAAAAATAGGTCAGTACTCCAGTATCAGCCTCAGATGAGGTTGATGAGTGGATCCTGTTCTGGCAGTGCAGAAGTCTGCCTCACTGTCTCTCTTCCTTTCACCTAAACAAAATAAAATAAAATAATTAGAGCTTCTTTTTGAGGGTGAAGAGAGGGGAAGGAAACTGTTACCCAACTAAAAGGAGTCCATTTGCCAACATGAATCAAAGCCCCCCAAAACAAGAACATGAACTTGTGCCAAAGAAAGTAAGAGTTCATTTTTAGGGAGTGGGCCATGCTTAGGACATACATGGGCTAATGCTCAAAGACCTGGTTCCCCGATGGCTTCCAGGGGATGGTTATATAGAAAAAAATTATTATTCATGGTAACTAAGGGACTTAGTGTCACAGTCGTGGTCATAGTCTCTACTTATAAGTTGGTGTTAAGGCAACAGGTAGTTGATCAGTGCATCTGGTCCTGATGTCAGCCATGACATCACTTCACCTGGTTTCACCACTTTTCTGGGTCTGGAGCTGAAATGAAGCTGAGGTGTACATGTTACCTGTAGATTGACTGAAATTCAGTCTCTGGTCAATAGACCTAAGGTTTTGTTCCTAGGATTACTTGATGTCAGCCAGCACCTCATTATCCTGAGGGCTTAATAATTAAGGACTGATCCTATAAGGGAAAGAAGGCAGGTGATCAGAGTTCTGGAAGGGCCAGTATAAATCAAAAGGAAAAAGAGGAGTAAAAGTCATATTAAAGAAATTGAGTTTCTGTGTAGTTACAAAACCAAAGTAAAATTTGACTCAATCTTTGTCTTATTTGACTTAAAAAATAACATGTGAGTAAATAAAACTATATTATGAAAATCTATAATATAAATAAGAAACAAATACATCACACTTTATGGAAATTATTTTAATAATAATCAAAGAAGTTGGTGAATTTTGTTAATGTTTGCTTTTATGCCTCCTCAACGCAGAAAAGCAAGCTCATGGCACATGCCTAGAATTGTAAATATAAGCTTAATGTGAAAATTTCAGAGCAGAGCATGGAAAGGCAGATGAATGGAATCCATTAGTGTCAATGGAAGACCAGGAGTTAAATCTTTTGTTCGTTTGCCTCAAAAAGAAAAAAAAAAACCCTAAACAAGTTTGGCAAATGTCAAGTATTTCAAGTGGCAAGAGAAATAAGAGTATAGTTAGGAAACTACTGCTGTTAGTATTAATACACTAATTAATTATACTAACTCTTCTCTGAAAAAAATCATTTTTTCAATAGTTTCCAAACCACAATCTAGTTTTGATCCTCCTCTTTATATTCCTGCTTTTTTATTAATTCTTAAAAATTATACCCAGTATCAAATAATATTTAAAATAATTCTTCAGTCTGAACTGGGGTGGTGCAGTGGATAAAGTGTCAATCTGGAATGCTGAGGTTGCCAATTTGAAAACCCAGGCTTGCCTGGTGAAGACAATTATGAGACTTGATGCTTCCAATTCCTTCCCACTTCTCTCTTTATTTCTCTCTCTCTCTCTCTCCCCCTCTTCTAAAAAAAGGAATAAATAAGTTTTTTAAAAAAGGCTGTCCTTCTCAAGAAAATTTAAAATAATATAATAATAACACTGGGGAACAAAACTTTTGTTGCATCCACAAAAACACTTGTTCTTACCTAATTTGAGTGTGCTGATCTCAAATATAACATTAGATTTTCTCTGTAAGCAACAGTGTTTTTTTGCAATTCAAGAATTAGGTTTTCACCTTATTGTAAAATTTTCAACATTAAGTTTAACAAAATGAAGTAGAATGTCTTATGGGCATCATCTTTGTGAAAATATAATAATTTATAAAATGCAGTAAATACACTAATACACTAAAAGATATGATTGCATCAGAATTTGTCTACAATTTCAAAATAGAACATATTAAAACACTTATTTTAATTATAAAATTTGTGCCAAACTTATTTAAATTCTTTTCAGGCAAAAATTTGCATTTGTAGCTCCTACATTTGTGTACTTGTTGAGGACAATCTTGTTTGATGCTCCAGAAGTAGTCTGCTCAACACTAACAGCTCAAAGATTTTTGGGAAACGTATCAAGGTGACTGTTCAGGAAATGAATCTTAATGTTCATGTTACATCCAATGTCATGAAAAGCCAACAGCATCTTTTGAATCAGAAGTTCATAGTTTTCTGCTTTTTTGTGCCAAGGAAGTTCTCTGTAACTGCCACAAAAGACTGCCATGCTGCTTTCTCCTCCTTATTCATCTTCCTGGAAAATTCTTTGTCACGTATAAGGGTTCGAATTTGAGGTCCATCAAAGACACCTACTTTTATCTTCTCGAAAGACAAGGAAGGAAAAGCAGAAATAATATGTTGAAAGCATTCATTTTCTCTATTCAAAGTCTGAACAAAGTGCATCATTAAGCCAAGTTTGATGTGAAGTGGGGGAAAAATGATCCTGTCTCCATTAACTACAGGTTCATTCACACTATTTTGCATCCCTACTTCCAGAGCTTCACATTTCAGCCACTCCTTCTGTGTCCAGTGTTTCTCCAGAGCTCAGCTGTGCTACAAACACAGAAAGCAAGGATACTTTGTGAAACCTCTCTGTTGTCCTAGCAGGAAATTTATCATTTTAAGATCCAAACAAATGATCCAATTATGCTCCTCATACTTCAGAAAGTTAAGGACAATTTTTATTTTATTATAATCTTCTCGCAGATGAGTTGAATAATCTATTGGAACCACTGCATAAACATTACCATTATGTAGGAGAACCCATTTCAGACTTCGTTTAGAACTGTCACGAAATAGCCGCCATTCTGTTGGACTGTAAGTGGGAACACCTAGCTGGCTGAGAAGAATACTGATATCATAACAGTAAACAAAGTATTTGTCTTCGGAAAAAAGTCCACAAAAATTTGTTCACGCTTCCTGAAATGGGATACTTTAGCTGACCAGTGAAGTACATTCTTTTCTTGAAGCCTTGAGGTTAAAAACTCAGCTGCTTTCTTTGATAGGCCCAAATTGCTTACGAAGTCATTCAATTCGGGTTGGATAAACAGCTGAGAGGTTAATGACTATTTGACATCAGAAGAAGACCCTTCAGATTCTACAACCATTTTCTCACGTGGCTTATCAAAATACACTTGATCACCATGTTCACTTCCTTTGTCCCTAGAAGAAAGAAAACCAATAAAAACTGGAACCGGGAATGTCTCAGAGTGTGGGATAGGTCGTATTGCTGAGGGAATATTAGGATATGCAATCATATTTTGTTTTTTTCTTGCCAATGCCCTTTGTATGGATCAGACAGAAATAACAGTCACTGCTCTGGTCCTTAGGTTCATGCCAAACCATGGGAATACCAAAAGGTATTCCTTCGTGTTTTTCTTTTGTCCAGTTACGAAGTATTTCCTCACATTTATGACATACAATATGAGAAGCCCAATTCTTGTCTTGATCGCCAAGAGAAACTTAAAAATAGGCAATGTATGCATGTGTCACAAATGATAAAATATTGTGCCTTTGACGTTGAAGTGTGTAACAACCACAGATATAACAGAAGGTGTCAGGACTATTCTTACATTGACGCCAACTCAAAGAAGCCATGATTCAATCTTAAAACAAAATAAGAGCATGTTTTATCAGATAAGAATTTTTTACATTTAAAAACAAGTACGATTATGTAAAAGTGATGTTTGTAAAACATTAATTGTCTTTTGGTTATGTTCAACCCAAGAGTCTTTGCCCTTCAACTGCAATTTAAAAACTAATGCATGCTATTATCCATAACAAAAAAATTAAAATTGCATACAAACTAGAGCATGTACCTAAAAACGGATTTCAGATTTGTAATAAACAATGCAGAAGTATATAGAAATATTTCTAAAACCTCATGCAACAGAAAATGAAAAAAATTGTTACCTTCATAATTTATAACAGTTTTATTATTTGGTAGTTTGTATTTCATGGTAAAACAAAAATATGCTGACTGAATGTGAAAAAAAAAAATTACAATTGAATATGTTTTTAATCCTAAGAAAATGTTTATTAAATTGAGTCATTTAAAAACTCTAAAAAAGGGATCAGCAAACTCTGGCCTGCAATTGTGTTTTAAATAATGTTTTATTTGTTTATATATTACCTGTGCCTTCTGCTTTTCTCTAATTAGCAGAATTGAAAGAAAAGTAAAAGAGAAGATAAAAGAGGGAAAGAAAGGCTTCTTTTACTATAGGACAAATACCTGGCCACATATTTAGAGCTGAATGGCTCGGCAATTCTGTACTTAGGAGTTTTTGTTTCACTTTCCCCAGACCCTTACTGTCCCATAATTTTGGAATTTTAGCCTTTTTAATGGGAAGAAGCTTCCACTCTTCAATTCACTGTTCAATGGTTTATTCTAATAAGAGGCATGGCTTAGTTAGCCACACCTCTATCCATATTTCTCTGTTAAAATTGCAAATCTTTTGGTTTCTTAACTTTTGGGGAGACACAAAGTCTGAGATAAGATAGAACCTTCTATATAATTTGTTTGATGTCTATCTGCTATGAAGAACCAAATCTTCCCACATACACATTTAAAGGTCAATTTGGGGGCATGAGGCAATAATGTTAAACTTGATTTTGGCTTTCAGTCAAACCCAACTTCTTCAATTCAGCTCTATTAGTAATATTCAAAATAACTGATGTTTGTTTTCTATTGAATGTTATTTAAATTATTCTGTTGACTAAAAATTTCGAGAGAAGACAGCAGTGAATTGTTCTCTAACTGCTACACCAGCCACTTTCACTATAGCACTGCTGATGCTGACAAGAAATATCCCCTGTGTCCCACACTTACCAAGGGAGAATTTTATTGCCAAATGGCCTATGTTACCAATGCTTGGTAAACCAATGTATAAGTGAACAAACGTTTTAAATAGGAAAAAGAGATATTCTTTCTATAGGCACATGTTGTCCATTGCAGAAAATAGAAACGTACGTGTGTGTGTGTGTGTGTGTGTGTGTGTGTGTGTATGTGTGTGTGTGAAAGCATTGAGAAGATAGCTATCACTCTTAGTCTATCACTCATATACAGACTGGGGTTCTATTTTGCTTGGTCAGAAAAGGAAAGAAGTCTTTATGAATGTGTATCCTAAGCCATTCTTGGTTTTCTCTTTATAACTTGCTTTATTACACATAGAAAAGGTTCTTTTAGGCCCTGGCAGGTGGCTCAGTGGTAGAGCATTACCCAGCATATGGATGTCCCAGTTTAGATTCCTGATCAGGGCACACAGGAAAAGCAACCACCCTCCCCCTCCCCCTCCCCCTCTTTTTTCTCTCTCTTTATCTCTCTCCCTCTCTCAGCTATAGTTCGATTTATTTGAGGCCACACTAAGTTTTGTGGCCACCCCATACACTAAAAATATCTGGGTTGTGAGCAATGCCCTAGATGGACAGAGCATGGCCCAATAGGGGGCCTGGCAGTTGGATCCAAGTTTAGGTGCATGTGCCTCCCTTACTCTCACTTAAAAAATAAATAAATTAATTAAATGAGCGGTTATTTTTTCTCTTACTCTTACTTCCTTCCATAAGTTATATGAACCTGGGACAGTATTCAGACTAGACTCTTTTGGACTCAAGAACATACTCTGATTGACAGATGAGAAGGTCAGGATTACTTATGTGGCAACAATGAACACCCAAACTTCTGACTGATGAGTTTCAGAGTTTATATGTAAAAGATAGAACAGCAGGGCCAGAATCATGCATGACTGACCTATGCAGGTGTTGAGGGTCCCATAATTAATAGGTTTTATTGCTTGATTTAATGGTCTGCTATTACCACCTTGAATTTCTTAATTTTTTAAATAAGAAATCCTGCATTTCCATGTTGACCAGGGCCCCACAAATTATGCATGTAGTTATCTTGGAAATAGGTATTAGAATTTATATTTTCTTGTCAAGTTCAACCAGAAATAAAGGTCATTTTGATTTCCATGTTTTTCCCATGTGTAGTTTTTTACTGCTCCATTACTCAGTTGAAAAAGACTAGATATCCCCCCTCTACAGGAAAAGTTGCTCAGAAGTTTAGTTAAGCAGTTTGCTCAAGCACATCATCAATATGTAAGCTGTTCATGAATAGCTTTCCGTGAACTCAAAATTGCATAATCACATATCTTCAGAAGAAACACCAGAGTTCTGCCTTTATAAGTCATTCAAGAACTGTATTGTTTTATTTTGCTACTTTGTCATATCATAAGGTTGAAACTTGCACACTGCCATATACACATTTCTATTTAGGGGATAGGAAAAGAGAATGTGTGAAGGCCAATGTTTCACTTTTAAAGAAATAACCTATAAATTGCATGTGTGACCTTTCCCCAAGATATTATTTTCCCTACTTAGTCAATGAGGCCATATGAGAAGGAGTAGCAGCTATGCTTCATGTATCAACTCAGACTTGGGGAGGGGGGAGGAGAAGTAAGAGAAAAGAAAAGAGGAGAAGGAGGAGAGATGAAATCACACTGGATTTACAATTAGTACTACAATATCTAAACTGTTATTAAAGTATTTATTGTCACTAGCTCATACACATAATAAAATCAAAAATACATAAAGGATTGAAAACGTAAAACATCACAGTTAATTCTTAGCTAAACTAAAGTCATCATTATGACTTTTCTTCAAACTTGCTCAGCTGTGATGACTTTATAAAAAAACCTAATCAAATCAATCTTTTGTTTCTGTTCAGAACATCTCATCTGCGGAAAATTTATGGCCAGTTTGATAGTAAGTTATAAATTGTTACACTTCAAACTCTCAAGAAATATTCACAGCAATTCCACAGGTTTTCTTTTTAGAAGCATAACAAGGCAAAAATATCTATTACAATACAGAATTTTGAGAAATGTATGTTGCTTTTCTGTTACATATAATGTGGAGAAGACATCCATAGTACTAAGTGTATTATAAGCTAAGACAAACTTTTAGCCTGCTTATTAATATCTATATTGAACAGTTAAAATGAACGAATTCAAAAGGTGTTCAAATTTTAAGAGAATCAGGCTTAATGGTTATAAGAAGAAAATAGTAATTCAAAGATGCAAAAAGTAAATGTAATAATATTCATGTAAAGTAAATGGTGCCGATTTCTCTATTATGATAACTGTTTCTTTTCATTTTATTATTGTTTTCTATTCCACATTGTTTGAATTTTTTTTGAGACAGAGAGAGACAGACAGACAGACAGATAGGTGGCAGAAAAATGTAAAGGGAAAGAGATGAGAAGCATCAATTCTTTGTTGCAGCTCCTTAGTTGTTCATTGATTGTTTTCTCATATGTGCCTTGTCCAGGAGGACTACTGCAGAGACAGTGACCCCTTGCTCAAACCAGCAAACTTGACCTTCAAGGCAGCCAACTTTGGAATCAAGCCAGTGAATATGGGGTCATGTCTATGATCCTACACTCAAGCCAGCGACCCCACTCTTAAGCTGGTGAGCTTGCACTCAAGCCAAGCTGGATGAGTCCTTGTTTAAAGCCCTCACTCAAGCCAGTGATGTTGGGGTTTTAAACCTGGGTCCTCTGCATCCCAGTTCAATGCTCTATTCACTGTGCCACCCCGTGGTCAGGCTATATTGTTTGAATATTGTATGCACATTATTATTTGAAAATATACATATGATAACAAAAATACAGATGATAAAATTCAAACAGAATACACCAAGATTTTTAAGTGTTTTATTTTGAACAATAGGAATTCAAAGAATGACAGTGTTTCAACTTTTTTGTATTGTTTTTGCATTTTAATAATTAAAATTAAATTTATTAAAATCATTAATCATATTTTTATTTAAAAATAATGTAAATAAGCACTAGGCACTCTATATTTTATACCTATATCATTAAATGCTCATAACAACTTTCTGCAATGGAAAATTTTTATCTCCCTTTTAGCAGTTAGAAAATTGAGGTTGAGAGAGATAAATATCTCTTCCAAACAAGTAAGTATTAAAAATAAAATAATAACATAGACATGCCTTATATTGCCTATGAAATATGTGTTTGGCATTTCCCATTGAATAAAGGGACCAATTAATTCAGTCAAATGACAAATCCAGTGTAGTCTTTGTACTTAGTCTTAGGATGGTGAAAGCAATTTTGATTTGTAATCCATTTCCAGTAAACAGAACTACTTTTTCTTTTATTTATGTTGAATAAGAATGTATGATAAATGGTATTTTGGGGAGATAGTGAGAAAAGATTTAAATATTAGTATTAACTGAAGTAGGTGAAAAGATCATCAGAAGCATTTAAGTGTGTTTTCATTTACAATGCCTAGTAAAATCAGCAGATGTTACATGCTGATTTATCTCATCTGCTCTGTGTGAATGATTATGGTTGAAAAATAGAAAATGAGCCTGACCTGTGGTGGCGCAGTAGATAAAGCGTCGACCTGGGAACACTGAGGTTGCCAGTTCAAAACCCTGCACTGGTCTGGTCAAGGCACATATGGGAGTTGATGCTTCCAGCTCCTCCCCCCTTTCTCTCTTTCTCTCTCTATCTCTCACTCTGTGTCTCCTCTCTAAAATGAATAAAATAAAAAGAAATCATTTAAAAGAAAAATAGAAAATGATTTCAGTTCAAAATCTACTTTCCAAGATGGTTTCTATACCCTGTGAAATCAACTATTTTGCAAAAGTTTCTTCTTTTTTTTCCCTTAGTATTCTCTTTCCTCTTCTACTTTGAGAGACTTTTCTTCCTCTGAATGTGTTTGTCTTGCAAGGGAGTCAGTGTGTTCAAACCTTCTAAATAGAATCAAATTTGCACCACTTTGGTTTTAGTGAAAGTTAAATTTGAATAGGTTTTCTGTCTGTGATTCAGTCTGTTGAAAAAAGCACACAGATTATGCAAATGATAATTAGTTTCTTATGCAATATGTTCATGTCAAGGTTTTCTTAATGTTATATGGAAAAAAGAGAAAGATATAACTGTTAGTGTTTCCTTTAATGTGTTCTAACAGTTCACCTGCACCTCTCATCAATAGAAGTTCATGTTTTTCCATCTGTTTAAAATTACAATAATATTTTTAAAATATCCACTTGAAATGTCATGTATACTTTAAAAATAATACTCTCTAAATCATTCTTTTTAATTCTTTAGGCTTTGAGGAGATCTTTTATAATTTTTCTTTTCATCAGAAGTTAGTAAACAGAAAGAAAAGGGGGAAATAGTAATGATTGAGAGGGGTTAAAAAGGAACAAGATAGGAAAAGGAACTTAGAAAAAGAAAAAAGAGGGAGTTGACAGGGGGCTAACCTTTACCCACTATTGAATATATGAACAGATATGAGCTAAATTAATTTAAGTATATTTGCTGTTGTTGTTCAAGGCATTTCTGTTTTGTGATGTGTTAATATAAATGTTTTACATTCAATCTTAAGTTATACATTTGGAAGAAAAATTTTGATTTCTCAGCATATATTTTTTATTAACTTTCAGTTAAAATGTATGATAGAGCTGGGCATATTATATATTACATTATTTAAGTGAGCTATTTTATCCATGTTTTATTTCTAAAATATAATTGCCTTATTATTCTACATTATTTTATACTATTTTATTTTTAAAGGCCTTGTTATTAGATCTTTTTAGTCATTAATTTTAGCTTTTAAATTATTAGAATTATTCATGCATTATATTTATTTTATTGTTTCCTTCAAATTATGCTTTAATTTTATTTTGCAAAATTTTATAAAAACAAACATTAAAATACATTTTTTGATAATTAAAATTTTCAGATATTATTTTTAAATTTAAATAAAAATTATGAACATTAAGTGTTCCTCATTTTTATATGTTTATGAACTCTCTGGCATCATGGGAAACAGAGATATTGATTTACCTGACTGATGGGGCCTAGGTTTTTGCATAACTAACAAGCTTCAGTGGAATAGTGATTCTGCTATTCCATGAATGGACTGCACTTTGATTTTAGACTAGAACATACTGTTTTTAATTTTTTTTCTAAAAGTAACCTCTTGTTTTATTTTGTATTGTAGTCTTTATTTAGTCAATTGAATTTTAGTAAAGGATTTCATAATTTTGAATTAATATTGGATTTCATTTGTGGGGTTATGGTTAGCAATTTCATTTTAATTATTTTATATTGTTACTAGATGCAAAATTCTATTTTTGTGCAGCAAGTGAGATTTTGTTAAAGCCAAGTTACCAGATTTTGCAAATAGAAATAACAGAATACACAGTAACATATAAATTTCAGAGAAATAACACATTTTTGACATGAGTTGTGCCTCAAATATGCATGTAAAAAACACTTTTACTGTTTATCTAAAATTCAGACCTCACTGGTGTTCTATATTTTATCTAGCAAACATACTTTAAAGTCTAATATAGATATAATGTGGTGAATTCAGAACAACCAAAAGCATAAATGTCTTGAAAAACATTAAATATAATTTCAACCTTCAAATTCTGATTTTTAAAATTGTGTTTATAATCTTTATCTCTCGTATTTTCTTTTTCACTTCACCAACTGAACAAAGATAATGAAAAATCATAATCCTTTACAATTGTGTATCTGTAAAAATGTAATTACATCCCTACTTCCTTCAGTATTATCATGTTTTTATGTTTTTACATCATTTTTTGTGTGTGATCAAACAAAAATTTATATATTTATAATATTCTTACTCTTTGACAAAAATGATGGGTTTTGTTTGTTTTTATTTTTGTGACAGAGATAGAGAGAGAGACAGAGAAAAGGGCAGACAAGCAAAAAGGGAAAGAGATGAGAAGCATCAATTCTTTGTTGCAGCTCCTTAGTTGTTCATTGATTGCTTTCTCATATGTGCCTTGACCAGGGGGCTACAGCAGAGTGAGTGTTGAGTGACTTCTTGTTCAAGCCAGCAACCTTGAGGTTCAAGCCAGCGACCTTGGGCCCTAGCCAGAGACCATAGGGTCATGTCTAAGATCCCATGTTCAAACTGATGAACCCCAGCTCAAGCCGGATGAGCCCCTCTCAAGCCAGCAACCTTGGAGTTTTGAACCTGGGTCCTCCCATGGGCCAGTCCGATGCTCTATTCACTGCAACACTCACCTCCTGGTCAGACATAAACGTTGTTTTATACTTTGCATTCTTCTGTTTCAGAAACATATTTTTCAAGCCTCTCCTTGGCTTCTAAGTAATTGTAATAGCAGAATGAAATTCATTAAAATTAATCAAATGACAAATTTACATAATTTCAAGTGTCTTTATCAGGTAGTTCTACATTACTGTCACAATTTATAAAATGTCCTGTTCTTTCTTTGTTTATATTCAAAAAGGATCTTTTTGTTCCACCACTCACTTCAACCACCAATATTGAACAATTGGTTTTGGTTTCCTCAATTAAATCAGGAAATAAGTCAAGATACACACATTCAACAGAACAATGGTGGGAATTTGTAGTTCTAAAAGTATACATGCTTAAAGTTTTCATGCAAAAACAAATTTGAGTATTAAAATTAAAATTTTTTTTTAATTTTTTATTTTTTTTACAGGGACAGAGAGAGGGATAGATAGGGACAGACAGACAGAAACCGAGGAGATAGGTGAGAAGCATCAATCATTAGTTTATCATTTCCTTCAGCAGAACGAGCAACCCCTTGCTGGAGCCAGCGACCTTGGGTCCAGGCCGACGAGCTTTTGCTCAAGCCAGATGGGCCCACGCTCAAGCTGGCAAGCTCGGGGTCTCAAACCTGGGTCTTTTGCCACCTCCTGGTCAGGCAAAAATTAAAATTTTTATAGACCCTTTCTTGTGTGAATTTTGCACATATTTTTTTTTGTACTTCATGACTTACTAACATCAATTTTAATACATACATTACTACTTCACATACATGCTCTTTATTTTCTAAAAATGAAAGGGACTTGAATAAAAAATGAGGATATAATTAGTGACCCTATAGTGAATAACTGAGCTTGATTAACTATGGGAATTTTAAAACTGACATGGAGATAAATAAGATTGTAATATATAGTCTGGCAAGTTTTAAAAAATTAAAATCCCTAAGAGTAAATATCTTGGGTATCACATGAAAAAATATGAGTCCTGTTATAAAAGGATGAATCAAACTAATGATTGGTAGATATCTCATATTTAGAAATGCATGCTTAAGAATTAAACCAGTTACCTAGCTCCAGCATGGTTTTGCCACACAGGAAAAAAGGACAAGGTCTCTGGGTGCCCTAGATTTTCTTATTTATTTATTTATTTATTTATTTATTATTTTTATTAAGTGAGAGGCAGGGAGGCAGAGACAGACTCCTACATGCGCCCAGAGCGATCTACCAGGCAAGCTTCCTACCAGGCAACTGCTCTGCACTGCTGCTCCATTTTAGCACCTGAGGGGAGGCCCTGAAGCCATCCTCCGAGCCTGGGACCAACTTTGCTCAAACTGAACCATTGGAGCCATGGCTGGGGGAAAGAGAGATAGAAATGTGGGAGGAGAGAAGAGATGGTCACTTCTCCTGTGTGCCCTGACTGGGAATCAAACCTAGGACATCCATATGCTGGGCCGACATTCTACCACTGAACCAGCTGGCCAAAGCATAGATTCTCTAAATAAGTCAGAAATTTAGATTCTTATTTGAAATCTGGGTTTTACATGTGTTCCAATAGACAGCTGATATTTTATGACTGTGGTTATAAGATTTCTAAGCGTTAGATTCTACTATTTGCTGGATTTTCATAACACTCTTGTAAATCAGGTAATAAAGCAACCAAGGATCAAGACCCAGTTCTAATAAATGAGTTCAGAAGTAATTCTTGATGCCTAAATTCTGATAACAATTCTCTTGTTTGATACATTAATTCATTGTCATTAAGTTGAGAGTCCTTCTGATTTTCTCTACATTGTCTAAAATATTCAGTAGGAATTTTGTTGTTGTTGATTTCCCTTTGCAATAGTGTTTTTCCTTCATGCTCAATAGTTATTTCAATTAAACTGTCAAGATATGTTTCACACTCCTTCAAACCTGTCATGTTACAACAGAGTGTGCAAAACCTTTTATAAGAAAATTTGGAGAACTTCCAATAGATAGAGAAATATATTTTACCTAAAACTCTTTTGATATCTAAACAGATGGCACTAAATAAACCCTTAAGCAGGTTTTTATTATAAGAAAAAAATAAAAGATTTGTTTTTAATTATATATAGATTTTAAACTCGGTTTCAATGAGCACTGAAAATGAAGGACATTAAGTTTTGCTTTGTAAGCTCTTCCAGGAATGAATTGCATTGGTTTTTTAAAACGGCTCCTACTCATCACTTTCAAAACATTTAATGACTGTACTAGATTCAAATCATAACTTATATGTGCATTGATACTTACTAGCTGTATTAAGGCCTGAGTCAGCATTAGCTATAGCTGATCAAGGTCAGTTTATTTGGTGGCTTTTACCCAATCAGAAAAGGGTTGCAGCTTTCACTGTGCCTGATAGAATAAGTTCTTTGAGCTTACTATATTGCTGAGTTCCTGGCTAAAATTGTAGATGAACTCCAAAGAGATTTAGTTAGAAATTTAATATGGTTTTTAACAATTAAAAAATTGTAAAACTTTGAGTTTGAATGATAAGGAAGATAAATTATACCTGATCCCTTATTTTAAAGATAAGAAAACCAGAAGGACCCAAGATGGTGACAGAATAGGTGAAAGCTACTCTCACCCCCTCCCAGGACCAAACTGGAATCACAACTGAAATATAGAACAATCAACTTGAATAATCAACCAAAGACTAGCTGAACAGAAGTCTTAAAATGAAAGATTTACAGAAGAAGCCTCACTGGGACTGGTAGGAACAGTGGAGATGTGAGAAAAACTGGTTCCTGCTCCCATAGGTACTGAGATTCTGGAGGAATATCTCAGGCACAATGGTTTTCCCTTAGGAGTGTGAGATCTCAATCCCATGATGGGTTTTCTAGCCCAGAACACAAGAACCAGGAAGTGGCACCCACATAACGTCTAGTGATGAAAATCAGCGAGAATTCTGTCCACTAAAGAGAGATGTGAGGCTACTAGAGACCCAGGTGTCCTCTTAAAAGGCCAACACAAAACATTTCATTGTAGACACTCATCTTGCACTCTGGAGGAGGGAGGGTAGAACACACTAGAGTTATATGAGGAGAGAAGGGGGTCTGTTGCTCTAGAGAGAGAGCTAAGGGTGCAGTTGCCAGGATTTCTGTGCTGAGTCCCTCTTCCACACTGAAAACACCCCTTTTAGTTGGAGCACTTTCTTCCTCACAGTATCAGCCTTAGGGTGCAGAGGTCCATGCACACTCAAAGGGGTGTCAGTGACTGAGTTGTGTGGCTCTTCAATGGGGGACACCCTTCCTTTCCCCAAACCTAACCAGTGTTTCCCTTTACCTCAAGGTAGATCCACTAGTCCCACTCACCTGACTCCCGGCACCTCCTCCCCTCCCCCACTGAGCTCAGGCTCCCAGAAAAATCTGGGACAGACAGTTGTGTGCTTCTACGATAGGGGTCATATTTTACTTACTCATTTGGTCAAGAAAGAGTCCTCTCTTACATCTTCTAATCTTGATCTGTTTGGGACTGATAAACTCTGCAGGCCTTATCCTGATGATTTCTTGAGACCCCACCCTGCCACAAAGGTCTGCAAATGTCCAGCAAGTGGCAGCTAGACTTGCTATACCTAGAATTTTTCTAAGTGGCTTCAGACCCAACATGGGCACCGAAATTAAACCAGCATCAATCTGGTAAACACTACTTGCTCCTAAGCAGTAACTCACTAAAAATCTTCCTCATGTAACTCAAGTACTGACAGGGTTTTCAGTGACTGAGCCTAATAGACAGCAGGCAAGTAGAGAAGATGGAAATGAATTTCAGGGTACATTGGGTCTTTTGCTGTCCTGCCTCTGGACTCAGTGCTGGTGGAAACCTGTCTTGGTGCACAGGTTGGTACTTTCCATGCTCACCCAAGCTTAGCAGAACCGGTCCCAAACTGTGGATCACTCTGTAGCTCCCAAAAGGTTGTCCAGGGCCCGTCACAGGCAGCATCTGACACTGGGGCCTACATGAGAGCTCTTCCTGAGAGGCCCCAGAACGAATATACCCATTGGTCAGCTGCACGTATCAGATCATTATTCAGTTAGCTTAACAAGTAGCGTATCCAATGGGACATCACAGCAGGCACCAGCCCCTGCTAAAGTGAATTCTACTTAGTGTAGGCAGCTCGAATCATAATGATCAGGTCAACCCTAACGGTAAGCAAACCTGAGGGTCAAACAGGCGTGCAGACAGGCCAATAGCAGTTGATATTAAATTATAACAGGCGGACTCACAGAACCCATGTAAGGGACATTCTTGGAGCACCCAGTTCAGATGATCAAGGCGACTGCACCACTGAATCCTATAAGACACATATTACGTAAGTTCACCCTACCCAGTATGGGAGACATAGCAGATCTACCTAATACGTAGAAATAACACAAAAAGGCAGGCAAAATGTAAAGACAAAGAAACATGGTCCAAATGAAAGAACAGAAGAAATATCCAGAAAAAAAGAGTTAAATTAAACAATTTACCAGATACAGAGTCCAAAATAAAGATTATAAAGATGCTCAAGAAACTTAGAGCTACAATGGCATAAAAAAAGACATAGGAACAATAAAAACCAGTCAGAAATAAGAAATATAATATCTGAAATAAAGAATACACTAGAAGGAATAAACAGTAGGTTGGATAAAGCAGAGGGTCAAATCAATGATTTAAATTTACAAGAAAACACCCCATCAGAGCAGCTAAAATAAACCATAAAAATCTTAGAAGAAAACACAGTCAGTAAAGTTTTGGACATGTACCATAGCAATATTTTTTTTCTGATATATTTCCTTGGGCAAAAGAGACAAAAGAAAAAAATAAACAAATAGGACTACATCAAACTAAAATATTTGCACAATAAAAGAAACCATCATCACAATGAAAAGACAACTCACTGAATAAGAGAACATACTTGTCAATGATACATCTAATAAAACGTTAATGTCCAAAACTTATAAAGAACTTATAGAACTCAAACTCCCGAATCAAACATCCAATTAAGAAATTGTTAGAATCTGAATAGAAACTTCTCCAAAGAGGACAAATAGATGGCTAATAAAGATTGAAAAGATGCTCAACATCACTAATTATCAGAGAAATGCAAAGGAAAGCCACGATGAGATATCACCTCACATTTATCAGGGTGTCTATCATCTATAAATCAACAAACAAGAAGTGCTGGTGAGGATGTGGAAAAAGGGAACATTTGTGCACTGTTGTTGGGAATGTGGAAAGGTGCAGCTATTGAGGAAAACAGTATGGAGTTTCTTCCAAAAACTTAAAGTGGAACTGCCTTATGACCCTACAATTTCACTTGTGGGAATATATCAGAAGCAACTTAGAACACTAATTTGAAAGAATATATGCACCCCTACGTTCTGGCCAACATTACTTAACACTAACCACGATTTGAAGGAAACTCAAGTATTCATCAGTAGTGGGTATAAAAGCTTCAGTACATTTACACAATAGAATACTGCTTAGCCCGTAAGTCAGTCAACTTGAATATCATACTGCCGATACTGGACACGTGCACCAACGTGCCAACTAGCAGCAGCTTCCCCAATTACAACTCGTATCTAAGAATTTTGCTCAGATCTCGAACCCAGTTGCAGCTTGTATCTTAAAAAATTTATATGTTGGTCTGTTCGTATCTCATGGTGCCACTGTAATATATGATTCCACTTATATGTGGTGAATCTAATAACAAAATAAACAAAAAATAACAGAAAGAAAAATATAGAAAACAAACTGACAGTTGTTAGAGGGGAGTGGTTTAGGAGGCTGGGTAAAAAAAAATAAGGAATTAAGCCAAAAAATATAATAATTCATAGACAGATAACAGTATGGTAATTTCAGGAGGGAAAGTAAGGTGGAAGAAAGTAGAGAGGGCAAAGAGAGATAAATTGTGATGAAGAGACTTGACTTTGGATGGTGAATGCACAACACAATATACAGATGATGTATTATAGAATTGTACAATTAAAACCTATATAATTTATTAACCAATGTCAGCCCAATTAATTCAATAGAAATTAAAAAAAATAATTAAAAATAAACAAACAGACACACAGAAGGATGACTACTCCAGGACAGGTTGGTTAACACAGAGTTCTAGAATGTAAGATATATGTGAGGTTCTCTATTATATTGCTAAATGCCAGGAGTTACTATTTAGCTATGATGACATAAACAGAAAGACCAAGAGAAATGGAAAGTCAGACTTGGAAATAACACTGATATTCTTTGTTAGTTTGAGATTCCTGCTTTATTAGGCAGTGGTGCAATAAGTAAAGCATTGACTTGGTACACAGAGGACCCAAGTTCAAAACCTAAGTGCATCAGCTTCGGCACAGGCTCTCCAGCTTGATATGGAGTTGCCAGCTTGAGTGTGGAATCACAAACATAACCACATGGTAGCTAGCTTGAGCCCAAAAGTCCTTGACTTAACATCCAAGGCTGCTGGCTTGAGCCTAAGGCTGCTGGCTTGAGCCCAAGGTCACTGGCTTGATCAAGGGGTCACTGGCTAAGCTGGAGTACCCCAGGCAAGGCACATGTGAAAAAACAATCAATGAACAACTAAAGTGCCTCAACAACAAGTTGATGCTTCTCAACTCTCTCCCTTCCTGTTTGTCTTTCCCTGACTCTCTCTCTCTCTTTCACTATATATAAAAATATACCTACAGAGACTATAATTAATGTTTTCTTTTTTACTGAAGAGAATCAGAAATAATCAATAATTGCACAAAAGAGACAAAAATCAACACAGTTTAGAAATAACTACAATAACCTTTTATAGGCAAGGATTCCTTCCTAAAAAATCTATATATTAAGTGATCATTGACCATCTTCTGTATTCAAGCTACTCTTTAAGGTGATGGTGATTTAAATAGTTCCCATAATGTAAACCTTAGCATTAACAAGGGGAGTGACATGGGTGCAAAATAGGTTTTTCATTAAAGTGCTGGTTAGGTGCTGATTAATATACCTAAAATAAGCTCATAGAGATAATATTTTATTTTTTCTCAAATAAAAAGAAACTTTTCAGTAGGTGGAAATAACGGTATTTTTCCCAATACAACTGTCAGCATATTTTCACAAGGAGAGAAAGTGACAAAATACAGGTACAAAGTTGGCATGGTAGAGGTAAATCAGGAATATAACAAAGGAAGAATTTGAGGGTAGTATATTTTAAGGTAAGAGTTAAAGACAATCTTAGTAAAAACAAAACCTTGAATGATATACTATAGTATTTGGGTGATATAGGAATGACGAACTATAAAAGATGTTAAACAGAGAAGTGATAATGAAAGAAACAGCGTTTTAGGAAAATTATGCTAATGATAGATGTGGGATGGATTATACAAGAATGTTAGCAAAAAAGAAAACAATTTGAAGGACTTCATCTGGATGGAACAATAGAAATGTACGATACAGAAACCTGTGACATTCTTCAGATAAAATATGCTTCCCCCTTTTTTTAAAAAAATCTGCTTCCTTTTATAATAAATTGGATTCTGTCTCCTATTCTTTTTCTAGGTTCTTAAAGTGAAAGCTTAAATTATTGATTTGAGACATTTCTTCTTTTATAATACATGCGTTTGAGGCTAAAAAAATTCCTCTAAGTGATACTTTACCTAAATTCTACAGATTTTAAAATGTTGCATTTTCATTTTTATTCATGACAAAATAAAATATATTTTGATAATATATCTTTGACCGTGTGTTATTTAGAACTTATTTTGCTTATAGTTAAAATATAACTTAGAAGTTTTTCGCTTACCTTTTAAATAAAGATTTTTTGCTTTGTTCTGTTAATGATTTTTAACTTAAGTCCTTTACTATAACATAGAACATACACTGCATGATTTCTATTTTAAATTTCTTAAAGTTTGTCTCTCAGAATGAATTAACTGGGTAAATATTAAGAGTACACTTAAGAGGAATGTGTATTTGCCTGTTGTGCTGTGGTCTATAAATATCAGTGAACAACAAACAGAATGAATTCAAGGAAAATTACTTCTAAACACACCATAATAAAAGTGACTAAAACATAAATAAGAAGTTAAAAGCAGCTAAAGAAATATGACAGAATGCAAACATGGAAAGACCATGGGTTTCTTAACAGAAACACTGAATGACGGAAACAACACATTAAAAGGAAAAAAACAACCAGAATTCTTTATCTAATAAAAATATGTTTTACATACAAATGCAGAATAAAGACAGTTTCATATGAAGAAAATGTAAGAATTGAAAGCAGGCTGCCTATATACATCATGCTAACAGATATTTTAGGCAGAGAGAAAATAATGCTAGTGAACAGTGTGGATATTTAAGGATGAAGAAATGCCAATGGTAATAATAAATACATTTTTTAAATTTGTTTTAAAATTATTACATATCTTTAAAGTATATAATATTGGCTGATAATTTTAAATATATGTAAATTGAATGAATATACACGATAGGTATCACATAATGGTTGATATGAGAAAAAAAATCTGTTTTCTCAAAGCTTCTTATATTTTATGTGAAGTGATATAATTTTAACCCTAAAACAGCTTGTTAAAGGTTACATATAAAAGTTTCAATTTCTAGAGCTGCCTCTTCTAAAAACTTACAAAAAAAGAAAAAGAAAAATAGGTAAAATAAAAAGTGATAATTAGAAAAATGTAAATAAGTTAAAAGAATCCAGGAAAAGGAAAACAGTAAAACAACAATAAGGATAATATAACAAACAGTTGAAAAGAACAAAAACAATAGAATGGAATACTCTAACCATGTCAGTTGTTAAATATAAAATGTTAATGACTTAAAACTCCAATTAATAGTCAGAAATTGGCAGAATGAATTAAAAATAACAATAAGACCTTACTATATGTTCTCTGCAAGAGATAATTTTAAATATAAAGACACATATGTTAAAAGAGATGAATAGAAAATGATAAACCAAGGAAACAATATATATAAGAGGACTAGTGTGACTATTTAATAAATGGTTAAATAGACTTTGAGAACAATAATACTACCAAGAATTAAAAAGTATTTTATAATAAAAATTGAGGCAATTCATTAGAAAGATAGAATAATTAAAAGCATTGAGTTCTTAATAGCAGAATCTCGAGATGTAATACTAAGAAAAAAGGTAGGACAAAGTAAAAGAGGAAATGATGGGAAGTAATCAATGAATAAAAATACATATAATAAAGAAAATTCACTATAAAAAAAGATCCTGACCTGTGGTGGTGCAGTGGATAAAGCGTTGACTTGGGAACACTGAGGTCACCAGTTCAAAACCCTGCACTGGTCTGGTCAAGGCACATATGGGAGTTGATGCTTCCAGCTCCTCCCCGCTTTCTCTCTTTCTCTCTCTCTCACTCTGTGTCTCCTCTCTAAAAATGAATAAAATAAATAAAAAGAAATTTAAAAAAAACACTGGTTCTTTATAAAGATTAACTAAGTTGCCAAAATTAAGCTAGATCAATAAAGAAAAATGGGAATGTAATACAAATAATGCTATATTAGGAATAAAACGAGATTTCACTACAGATATGTCAGGCAGTAAAATGATAACAGGATAATATGTAGTATAAACAGTATTATACCAACAAAACTGATAGCTTTAATGAAAGTACACATTTCCTGAAAAATGCAACTTATCAAAATTGACATAAGAAGAAATAGATTCTGAAAATCATAATATCTATAATATGAATTGAATTTATAACAAAAAAATCTTTATGCTTTTTTTGGGAGAGTCATTCTGTCTCTGGTAGGTTTATTAATAAATTCTATCAAGTACTGAAGAAAAATGCCATCTTATACATACTATTTCAGAACATTACAGAAGAAAATTTATTCTATCTTATTAAAGTTGTCTAATTTGTTTGCATATTTTTTGAAAAGCAGTATGACCTTAATATAAAAATTTTATAAATATATTAGAAAAAAACATAGACAAATAGTACTAAAGAACATGGATGGATACATTTTTTTCTTTAGAAGTTTTTAATTTTTCTATTTATTCATGTGTGTGTGTGTGATAGAGAGAAAGAGGAACATAGATCTGTTTCCTATGTGCCCTGACTGGGAATCAAACCAGCAGCCTCTGGGCTTTGCAGAGATGCTCCAACCACCCCAACTATCTGGCCAATGCAAATTAACAAGATACTATCAAATCTAATTTCAACATATATGAAAAGAATAAGGTATCTTAACAAGGTTTATTCAAAGAGTGTAAGGTTTACTTAACATTTGAAAATCAAATAATGAAATTTATAGTATCAACACAAAAATGTGTATAATTATTGCTATTGATTCAGAAACAGCTTTTAAGAAATTCATCATTCATCTATCCAAACAACTCAGATAAACTACAAATAGTAGAAATTTTTTCACACTGATAAAGCTTTAGTTAACATTCTTATCGTGAAAGTCTGAATTATTTCCCCGTTATCTAGAACAAGGCGGAAATACCAATTTTCACCACTTCATTCACACTACCCTAGAGTTCAGTTATTTGCAGTTAGTCAACAAAGAGGAACAGAAGCATACAGAGAAGAAAGGTTAAAAATTAAAGTCTCTATTTACAAGTGATATAATTGTTTACCTAAAAAAATTCCAGGAAATCTAAGAATCAACGACAAAAACAAAAGAGTAAATTTAATGAGATCAGAGGGGACAAGGTTACTATGCAAAAATAAGCTATATATTTTTACCTTAGTAGCAATAAATTTGAAAATAAAATGAAAAAAACTATTTTGTAGTAACTCCTAGAAACATAAAATTCTAAAAAGTAAATTTAAGAAAAGGCAGATAATTTTATTTAAAGATCTAAATAAGTGAAGAGTTATACCATGCTCATAAACCAAAAATCTCAAAGTTTCTTAAAATGGCAATTCTTTCCTAATTGATCTATATACTTTTACATGTCAATTAATATTACAGCAGGCATTTTTGGTAAAAATGTTCAAGCTTTTTCTAAATGCATATGAAAATGTATAGACCTATATAAAACCCAGAGCAGTTTTTAAAATAAAGAAAAAGTTAAAAGATTTACTCTATCTGATTTTTCTAGACTTACTATAAAGATATAAAAATTAAAACACTTCAATATGGTGAAAAGACTGATATATAGATCAGTGTGGTAGAATAAAGAATCCTAAATAAGTGGCAAGGTAATTCAATGTGAAAAGAAAGTCTTTTAACAAATGATGCTGGGATGCTCTGGCTGGTTGGCTCAGTGGTAGAGAATTAGCCTGGAGTGTGGATGTCCCAATTCAATTCCCAGTCAAGCCACACATGAGAAGTGACCATCTGCTACTCACCCTCCTCCCTCCTCCCTTCTCCTCCTGCAGCCATGGCTCAATTGGTTTGAAAGCATTGCCCATTGTGCTGAGGATGACTCCATGGAGCCTCTGCCTCAGGCACTAATAATAACTTGGTTGTGAGCATGGCCCCAGACAGGGGTTGCTGAGTGGATCCAGTTGGTCTCTCTATCTCCCCTCCTATCACTTGGAAAAGAAAAAAATATTAAATTTAAAAAAGTGATGCTGGGATAACTCGTTTACTTGTGTAATAATTGAGTGTTGTCTCAAACTTTACAACATGCTATATAGAGTTGGACAAAAGTAAGTTTATAGTTGTGAGTACATGAAACAGTGTATTTTTGTACATTCTTATTTATTAATTGGTATATTATTTTTCATACAAACAACTGTAAACTTACTTCTGCATCACCCTGAATAGCTTAAAACTATAAAACGTTTAATTGATTCTGCAACAGATGAATGTTATTGTTTTTGCTATATCATTTACATATTATTCTGCAACTGTTCTGACCCTATTAGCACAAATATTATCTGTTAATTTTCTTATATTTTCAACTATAAATATATATCAGCTCCAAATGACAAAAATTATGTTCTAAGTTCACACTGTACTTCTCTTACTGTGAAATTATCTTATTATTGACAAAGCATTCTAATGTGTTATGTAAGAGCTTCGATTGTAGGCACCTCTGTTTTATTCTCAAATTTACAGAAAGTTTTAATTTATAGAAAATTTATAATAATATTTCTCAAGTTTTAGCATGATCATAGTATGAATTTAAATGATGAAGCAGCAGGTAACTACTTAAGAAAAATCTTCATTATAGATTTTGGGGAAAAACAAAAATGGAAAATCTGTATTATGTTAGGGAAATTCTTTATATCTCTTTATTTTCTAATATATTTGCTATAAATATTTATTGAACATTAAGGAATGCTTGCTTGCATCTTTTGAGATGATAATCAGTTGTTTACTTTAGTCTTTTAGTGTAAAAATTCTACTAATGGATTTTTTATACTGAATCTTATTTATTTTTGGAGAATATGTTCATTTTCTAATAATTTTCTGGAATATTTTTACATCATTGTTTCTGTATGGGCTTATTTTCTTTTCTAGTCCTATGTTTATTTGTATTTGGTGCTGAAATTACACATACATTGTATATTCTTGAGATTTGAGTTGATACCTTCTTCCCACACTCTGATTTATTTATTTTTAATAGAGCTATTAAAGTATCTAAAACAAAGGAATGGCATTATCAGATTTGTGTTTTATAAAGGTCATCAAGATATCAAGGTAGAGAATGAATTTGAAGGCAATAACACTATTAGAGTCAGTGAAAGTAGGTGAGAGAGAGAGGATTTTGGTTTGTTTTCTGTGGTATGAATTTAAATGATGAGGCTGCAGAAATAGACGTAAATGATTTAAAAACGGTCAGTAAGATAAGGTGAGATCTATTTAATGTAAGGGCCATTAGACATGTGGGGCAAAGGCTAATGAGGTTTCCATGTTTCTGATTTGTGAACCCCTAAATAAAAGGCATTATTTAGATAGGGAGCATAGGACAAAAATATTGGGCACGAAAATTGTTATAATAATGTCGATATGCCTTTGACAATTGACAGTCATTTAGAATTTACAGGTATAGGGCTCTGAAGAGATTTTAATTTTAGATATTGCTAACTGAGAGAGGCTATAGACCATGGACATAGCCATAGGAATAGATGAAAATATTCAACTTTCAGTTAGCAATTTGGCAGAAAGCAAGAGTACTTTGTATTGAAAGTAAATTACAGGAGAATTGTGAAAAGTAAAATTTAGCCAAGCCTATTTCAGAGGCAACTTACTAATGGTTCCAAATTTGAGACCTCAAAGTTACAGAGTTTAAGGAATCACCCAAATTTCTTGAGGCTGAGTGATAACAGCTGGTAATTGGACTGCAGTCTGCCCTCCATCTTGACACTATTGAATTTACAAAAAAAAAGGTATCTCAGTAGACTAGCTAACACTCATGTGATAGGCTTTTTATTCTTCTGTAGCCCAGAGGTACAATTTAGGGCAGAGGTAGTTTTGAAGGATACAAAGGACTTCAGTATAAAAGGTAAATATAAATGCATGATCCTGTTTAGGCTTCTCTGCACCCTTGCAGACTAACAGCTACCCTCCTCGGATTCTAATGTTGGCAGGAAAATAGAGTTGAGCCTGAACACAACTCTCATAGACAGATGCCTTTGTTAAATGACTTTACACCTTGTTATAGGAAGAAAACTGAGTTCCCAACTTTACAGAAAATGTATCCAAGCAATTCTTGTTCTTGTGCAAATAAACATTAGTGCGTTTATTCTTTAGAATTCACTCACAGAAGGAGTATCATGTAAATCCGTTTCAGTCCCTAAAGTGGCTGCTATGGAAACAAATCCTGATGCATGACAGAGAAGGAAAGTGAGCTGCACTGTGCTTAAACAAAAAGGGGCATTTCCCCGCAAGATTTCCAATTGTATGTAGAGCCAGTAAAGACAGAACTGGGAATTACACCGCACAGCCAATCTAATTCAGTTTTACCAGCTACCCTTTCTCAAGGCCCTTAATTAAAAGTGAGCTTCAGGGCACTGGCAGAAAAGTCAGATTTGCTCCCAGCCCGAGGGTCTTGTAAATTGGCTGCTTTTACAAACCTCTTTCACTCTATTAGGTCAAGAGGGGAAGAATTAACACCTCTGTGTGGTGAAGTAAATGTTCCCATAGCGACTTGAAAGAAGAGTTTTGCTTCCCTAAATCTCTAAGATTACATGTAAAGGGAGTTTGGGTTTTGGAAAAACGTTTGGCTTGCTGTGAAAAGTTACAGTTGTACTAGATAATGGCATGACTCTAGCTTTGTCTGCCACATGCTCTTTATTGTACCTGCATAATTTGGAGTTTACCAGAAGCGTTTATCAAGTTTACATAAAAGTCTATGTCAATATATGCTGTAGACAGCAGAAGTTATCTATATGGTCTAAGAAATGGAGGTTTTCTCAAAATTCCAAGTCTTGGCATCTGTTTTCTGAAGATGTCACAGACTTGGTTTATAATCTATTGATATTTATAAACCATTCTTCTAAGGCTTTCATTTCTTTCTGATATAATGCCCCTCTAGCCTTGTTGAGGAAAGTCAAACCTATAAAAACGTTAAAAGAGTTTATTTGTTCTGATGGTTGAAGGCCAGGCCCAGAGCAAATCTCAAAGGATTGAAAAAATGCTCCAGGGAATAGTAGTTTTGGGGTTGTTTGTTTGTTTTGTTTTAATATACATTCAAAATCAAAGGAAGTCAAATGAAATCTATTGGTGGTAGATTAAGGAGGTGGGAGAGAGCAGAGCACAGAAATCTCTGGGATTGGATAAAAAGTGACATGATGAGATACCTATGCATTGATGGATACTGGGTAGTTAAGTTAATATTTACAACCAATAGAGATGGTGGCAGCAAGATAATGATAAAAAGTTTCGGTGTAGTGGTGCTCTGGTATCAGTAGGTCTGCTCCTGAGGAATGAAACAAACAAACAAAACACTGTGATGTTTTAAAGTTATGTTATTCTGGAATGTACAAGAATAGTAAACAGAGTTCACTTAAGGTAAAGATTAAACTTTTTACTAAGGAAATTATGGACCCAGAATGTGACTACCTTGCTCTGTTAGGTAGGAATTAGGATCCTGTGTGATTACATCCCGTCATCAGTAAATATAAGCCTGAGCATATTGGGTCTGCCGTATGGCCCCTTTTCTGTCTACACCATAGGCAATGTCCTACACATGCGAATAAGCAGAGCTGTAGACTTCCATAAAAGACCCTCCTACTCTGGCCTACTTTCAAGAAACCCCCAAAATGTACCTACTGCAGAAGTATTGGTTGATTTGGGTGCCTAGAATCTATGAGCTTTGCATATGATTTCGCCTCTGCAGACACCAATGACATTCGAATCCCAAAGACCCCTCTTCAGTTACTTCTGTACAAACACAAAATAAAATCAATGGGAAGCACTTATACTGATTTGTTTATCCGGCATTCTTCTGAGTTCTCACATAATCTTATTTAATTCTTACAAGAGCCCTGTGAGTCAAGGTTTTAAACACTGTGGGCTTGGGTCCGGAGAGAATAAACACATTTAGTACTCTGAGGGCTCTCCTTTCTGTTCCCTTTCCTGAATGCCCTGGGTGTTGTAGTAATATAAGGTTATAGTAATTAAATATATAGAAATATAAAAATATGGAATATATATAAAGGTAATTAAAAGGATATTAAAATAATTATTAAAATTAAATAAAGTTATGCCATTTAAATAAGAATTAGTATAGTGGTTCAGTGCCATAACTCTGTAATGTGATAAACAGACTCTGACTTACAAGCAGAGTCCAGTTATTATGTATGTGAAGTTATACATAGATAAGAAGTAACTTAATGTCATAACTCTGTAATGTGATAAACAGATTCTGACTTTCAAGCAGAGTCCAGTTAGTATGTGTGTGAAGTTATACATAGATAAGAAGTCGCTTGGTGTTATTTACATTAACTTTGTAAATTAATGAAAATAAGAATATCTTAAAAAGTGGTTTAATGTAAACATTTTACTAGAATGACATAGAGGGGTTTCCCTGCGAGGAACTCCCAAAAAGATGGTTTGAAGGTGATAATCCTGTAGATTGACACCTGTTAGAAGGCTTTGGCCAGAAAAGGCACTAAAGCTGAGGGGCCCCCTGCTGCAGTAGTAGCCCAGACTCCAACGTTGATGTGGACTGTCTCCACGCCGCTCTGAGCTCTGACCAAAACCAGCCTAGAGGAACATTCCAACGGTGCTTCTTAAGCTGTACCCAGGCACACCAAAAGGATTTGTGAGTAATAAATTGCCTGTGTGATTCTTGCAACTAATTTGTGTGTCAGTTGTGTTTTTCCTCCGGTGACAGTGTCAGCACTGATCAGTAGCATCATCATAGCCACTGCCTCAAGAGTAGTCTCCAGGAGGCTGCCAGTCCTGCTGATAAGGAGGAGTGTCCCACTGCATGGAGAAGCTGACTCAGGGATGCCTGGTCGAGCGTATAGCTTGGGCTCTACTGGGACACTGGGTATGATGAGTTCTCTCCACTAAAACGAAGATGGAAATAGAAAATATTTTGCATTGCTAAACTTCTGACTATCTATAATTTGTTCTAACCTTGCAGCACCTGCTCTGAATTTCTTCTGACATGGTCTTATCTTGAGCATGAGTAAGCTCAACTTTCAGCTAAGGATCTTTAGGGGAACCCCATACATCTTTCTGGAACTCAATTTCTGCACAGCTCTTTCCTTTACACTTGTCCCCACATTGAAGCCTCTTCACCAATCCTGATCTTCTCTTATTGCTGCCTAAACTCAGCAAGATTGCTGCAGTTGTCTAGGTAATTTTCCTTAAGTGGAGAAACTTACTAATATAATAGAAGAGCTCATCTTATGAGTTTTTTTACCCAGAACTAGGGCCTAGGTTGTCCTAGTATTCAGTAGCTCAAACATATATCAATTGTTGCATATATTTTGCTTATAATTATTTAGTTGTTAGTTCCATGCCAGTTAGTCTTTCATGGCTGGAAAAACAGTTTCTTAATTCCAGGGTAAGAAATAATTTTATTATTGTTTTTCCCTATAAAATTATTAGAAATAAAAGGTACCAGCTGGGTAAAATTCTACAATTGTTTTTATTTCATTATGTTCAAATCTCTGCACTACATGCAAATATCATTGAATGTTTTTAAATGCATTTTTATATGTACTGTGTTTAATCATCCAAATGATGGGGTGAATGTATATAAAGTTTTATGTTCAAATATTTGCACAGAAGCCAGACACACATACACACACACAAACCTCAATAATATTTGAAGAATAATTGATTGTATAAATAAATTATTCTCAAAAAATTTAAATAAAATTAGTGTTAATATTTTAAATTGTGTAATAATTGTTTGGAGATAATATTTTCATTTTATAAACTGTAAGATTTTTCTGATAATAAAATAGACTGAGAAATGCAAAAATTGTGACAGTGTCAGAAAACCATTTGGAATTTTTTTATGGTAAAGCATTATATGTTTTTACAAAAAGGGTAAGGGGACTATGGAAACTAGAACAATTTATAATCAGAAGCCTTACATGATATTTTTATATCAATATATATTTTGAATAACAGTTATGACATATTTTTATTGATGTAGCATCACTCATAACCTCTAAATATAAAACCCAATTCTAAAGATCCATGATCTAACTTAATCGTAGATCTTGATTTTCTTAGAACTTGTGATTTGCTCAAAGACATAAGGTACTAAAGATTGGGTTGGATTGGAAATACCTGAGTGAAGGTATTATATGTCTATACATATCAAAACTGCTGATATAGATTTAAACTTGTATAAGAAAACAATGGCTATGAAGTCAAGTTTATGAAGGAAAATATCATTTTTAATCTACTTAAAAATTAAGAATCTTTGAAAAGGTTTATGCATCAAATATTAATTTTTAAACTGTATGATTCAGTGGCATTTATAATAGACTTACTAAGACCTTTGAAATAAAGGAAAAGGACATTAAAATTAGGGTTGGAGAAATGTTTGAAACTTTGTTATTTCATTATTTTTTTGTGACCTTTAGCAAGTTCTTACATGTGTCTTTACTGTTTCTTCATGGTAAAAGTGAGAAATAAGTTAAATAATAAATTTGCAAACAACTAATAAATTTGTCCAACATGTGTTCATAGAATGAATAAATGAATATATATAATATATATATGAAAGGCAATTCAAAAACTTTTTATTACGTATGCTAAATGCCTCTTAAGTTAAATCTGATTTGTCTCAAAAGAAATGTTTCATTTTTCTAAACAAAATAGAGAGAATATTTTAATAATCTGGTGATTTATTTTTGTCTGAATTTTTGTAATATATAATAATCTAATATAAATTTAAGCATTTTTCCAGGCAAGTCTTTATTTCGCTATGTATATTTATAATCACAAAAGCTCATTCTGCTGAAGTCTAGTATGTGGTACTCCAGGGGACATCATCAAAAAATTATCTAGTGATGCTAATCTAGGGATGTTAGGACTTTAGCCCCAGCCAATTTCAACAAATATAAAATAATGGTATAAAGAAATTAATTCAAATGACATTAATCCATAAATAGTGAGAAAATATCTTAAGGTGATATCTTGATTCTATAAAGAACTTAAACAGAAATATTTAAAACTTAAAAATTATTCTTAAAAAATATTTTTAGCCGATATTAAAAATAAAAGAAAAAATAGAGTCTTCACAGAAGAAAACACACACAAAAAATAAAAAATAAAAATAAATAAAAAACAAGAAGGGTGGTAGAAAAAAAAACTTACTAAAATATTCTTCTCTTGAGATTCATGGAATCATTTCATTTTCAAAGGGCCTATAAGTAAAGCTTTAATTAGTATTTTGTTGCAGTGTCAGCATTTCTTATCTTTTTACATTTTCCAAAACAATTTTCTCTTTCAACACAAAGCAAGTTACATAAACTAGGAGAAAATCTGTTTCGTTTAATCTGCTGATTGTGTTAACCCTCAGAAAGATGAGAAAAAATAAACAAAGAGCCTATCAGACACATAGAATTTACTTGGTCTTCATAATGTAAGTCAAAACCCTCATTCTTTTATTCAGATATTTTCAATAACAAGAAATTGTAGATAGTTTGCAAATTATAAGACATTATAAAGAATAAAATTTTGGATGGTAATACACAATGTAATATACAGATGATGTATTAAAGAATTGTACACATGAAACCATTATAAGTTTATTAACCAATGCCATCTCAATAAATTTAATTAAAAATAAAAAAGAATAAAATTATGTCACACAGAGACAATTTAAATTTAGTGTTCATTACTTTGATTTTTTCTCAGTGCGTTTCTGTTCTATGGTTGCAATGATAATAAATCTATTCTATGTTCTGCTTCTTTCTACTTAATTTTAGGATTTTTTTTCATTTAATAATTCTAAAAGAGTTTCAATGCCCAGCACTAGGTGTCTGCTGTAGAAAATAAAGTACAGATTACAATCTGACCACTCAGTAATTATTGAGATACAGTTAATAATCATTAACAGGTACTCTACAATTGTAACCACACACATATCCAATAATACTAAGAAGCATTGTGGGTATCTCTCAATTAATAACAATAATATGTTGAGACTTGAGTCCAGTGATTTTTTTTTTTTTTGCTATAGTTTGAAGAGTCAGTCTCATTCTTTGATTTACTGAGGAAGTTATCCCTAAAATTCTGAGTTGTTACCTAAGAGTAACAACAGCAGGTATAATATAAAGAAAGGATTTACTAAAAAATTCCAGTGTTTCTTCTCTTTATACTATATTTCTAGAACAGTGCATCTGTAACATTTTTGACTATGATGTGTCCCATTGGATGTATTCACATACTGGAAGAAATTTCTCACAATGTAATTATTAATGTGATAGAGGAAATTTTACTGAAGAATTCCTTCAAAATTTCAAAAGTCATTTTTTATATTTTCAGTATGTTTTTAATAGTAATTTCTACAGACATCATATAAATAAATAATGTTTTATTTTTTAAAAAAATGACTTCATGTTTTGCTATATGCTGGTGATTTTTTTTCTAGAAAAACCCACTTTCTCCAGGATGTATATTGGAAAAACAATAAGACTTACTACTGAATTGACTTATATAAGAGATGTTCTCTAATTATCACTGATTGCTCCCTTGGCTTACTAGTGAATAAATATGTCTCCCTTGGCTTACTAGTGATTAAATAGTGGTTATTCATTGACTTTTTGGAAAATCACATTTAAGTTTTCTTTCAGAAAAAAGAATAGAAAAAGAAATAAAATTCTCAAGAAAAGGGAGAGAATCTTGAAATTTTTAATGCATAAAAATGAAATTAAAAGTTTATCCATATTTTAACAAATTGTTTTGCAATCCAAGTACAATAGAAGGAAAGAAGTCACTTTTCTAAGTTGACAGTTGATTGTATACCAACAGATTTCTGTAAAATAGGGGTGCCTTTCTTTTCAAGTTATTTTTGCCAATGACACTGATGTCTCTATGTCTAGAAGGAGGTATGAATAGAGTAGAAAAAGTAAGTTTTTGCCACAGGTAGCTATACATTTTTCCCGAGGACATTTCTATAAAATTTTATTTTAGTAAAGCTGGAATGAGAAGCCAGATCTTTCAATTTCTAATATTTATTTCTCTCTCTATTTTAAAGTCATAGAGTCAAACCCACATGAGCACCTAAAAGGTAGAAAAATACATTTCTAAAAGGTAGAAAAATAGAGAGGCCGTGAATTCAAGAAACAAAGTCCTTAATCTTCCCCAATTCCCTTCCTCCACCCCATTTGTGAAATAAGCAGTTCCCTGTTCATTTCTTAAAGATTTATTTTATGTTATCAAACAAACAATGTATCTCTTTAAAAATATGAATAGTCAAAATTGAATCACAGATATCTTTTAAATTGATTCTTTATACTTTTTGGTAAATACATGCTGCTTAGAATAACATTTTTACCTACAACCTACACTTAAATATTTATTGAGTCAAACCATGGGACGTGTGAAAAGAGAACTCAGTACAGAGGGTACTCGGGTTACAACACAGTTTTGTTCCTACAACAGTGACATAACCAGAATTTTGCTGTAACTTGAAACACACTCTAGTCTAAGTCACTTACCTATCCTAACAAAGTTGTAAAATCATAATCTAGAACATAAAAGCACAACTAAGCCACAAAAAAGGGAAAAGGACATTAATATACTGTATTGTACATTGTACTGCAGTAACAGGAAAAATGAGTATAAAATAAAGTATGATGGTAATGTTGTAAGTCAAAACACTCATGTGTCAATTTTTTAAAGTTTTTATGGGAATGAGCATTGTAAAATCGAAATGTTGTCTGTTGAGACTGTTGTAACCCAAGGACCCCCTGTAGACCCTTAGGGAATGCCTTTGATTTTAGTTGTTTTATCAACATAGATAAATGTCTTAAAATTTCTGAATTTCAACCTATTTACATTTAAAAGGAAAAGCTGTGGTTATTATGGTATACTATGCATATGAGTCAATCTAGGAAACTTGTTAAAATGCATATTTGAGGCTCTTTTTTTTTAACTCTGATTCTCTAAGATTTGGATGGAGCTTAGCTATCTGTCAAATAAATAACCACTTGAAGTGATAGTACGCAGAGTGTCCTTGGCAAAAATTAGAAAAACTGAATTAGATTGTTGTTGAAAAACATCCCAAATTCTAAAATACTTTGAGACAAAATTCACATAAAAAAGCATTGAGAAAGAATCAATAATCTAAATGTAATTAAAACTTCATTGCAATATCATTAGTAAAGTTTTTTTATATATATTTTTTAAGTTTTTGTTTTAACATGATTTCAAGTATGCCACTCAATTTAACATCCTCTAACCCAGGGGTCAAGAACCTATGGCTTGCGAGTCAGATGTGGCTCTTTTGATGGCTGCATCTGGCTTGCAAACAAATCTTTAATAAAAAGGATAATAACGTTAAAAATACAAAACATTCTCATGTATTACAATCCATTCATTTCCCTCTACTCATGTTCATGGTTGTGGGTGACTGAAGCCAATCACAACTGTACTCTGGGAAAACACCAAATTTTTATTGGATAATGTGTAATGTACACAGGTCGTTGTGAGGTCAGGAAGTAAACTTCCCTCCTTTTAATCAAGTAGTAAGCTAGCTAATTGCAGAAACCCCATTAACGAAGAAGATGACTAAAAGAAAATACAATGAGGAGTATTGTACTTTTCAGCAGGCATGGACAGAGGAATTCACCTTTGTGGAGAGAGTAGGCTCTGCAGTGTGTCTAGTATGCAATGATAAAATTGCATTGATGAAACGGTCAAATATAAAGTGGCACTTCGACACATGCCATACTACATTTGCATCGAATTATCAAGCGGGGGACAGCAGGAAGAAACCATGTCAAGAGCTACTGTGCAGAGTGCAAGCTAGTCAGCAGCAACTCCGTGTTTGGACCCAACAAGGTGACTGGAATTAGGCTAGCTTTGCTGGTGCTTTAGCAATTGTGAGAAACAGAAAGCCACTCATAGATGGGGAGTATGCCAAAACATTCATGCTCGATGTTGCTAATGAACTTTTTGACAACTTTTTGGATAAAGACAAGATAAGCAAACAAATAAAAGACATGCCTGCCTGACCAGGTGGTGGTGCAGTGAATAGAGTGTCGAACTGGGATGCGGACGACCCGGGTTCAAGACCTCAAGCTCACCAGATTGAGCATGGGTCCATCTGGCTTGAGCAAAAGCCCGCCAGTTTGGACTCAAGGTCACTGGCTCCAGCAAGGGGTTGCTCGGTCTGCTGAAGGCCCATAATCAGGGCACATATGAGAAAGCAATCAATGAACAACTAAGGTGTTGCAACGAAAAACTGATGTCTGATACTTCTCATCTCTCTTTGTTCCTATCTGTCTGTTTCTATCTATCCCTCTCTCTGACTCTCTCTCTCTGTTCATGTAATAAATAAATTAATAAATAAAAAGACATGCCTCTGTCGGCAAGAACTGTTCACAATCGTACCATCATGATGGCAAATCAAATTGAGGCAACACAAGTGAAGGACATAAATGCAGCACCATTCTTTTCTCTCACTTTGGATGAGTCAACAGACATAAGCCATTTATCTCAGCTCAGTGTGATTACAAGGTTTGCTGTCAGTGACACACTATGTGAGGAAAGTCTTGCTGTTTTGCCTATGAAAGAGACAACAAGAGGGAATGATTTATTCAAGTCTTTCACTGAGTTTGTTAAAGAAAAAAATCTAACAATGGATAAACTTATTTCAGTGTGTACTGATGGTGCTCCGTGCATGATGGGGAAAAACAGAGGATTCATAATGCGTCTTTGTGAACATGAAAAGAGACGCATCTTAAGTTTTCACTGCATTCTACATCAGGAGGCACTTGTGCTCAGATGTGTGGCAAGCAGCTTGGTGAAGTGATACTGCTGGTCATTCGGGAGGTCAAGTTTATTGTTGCCCAAGCTTTAAATGGTCACCAGTTTAAACCATTGCTGGAAGAAGTTGGGAATAATTATCCTGGTCTGCTTCTGCACAGCAATGTGCGTTGGTTGTCAAGAGGGAAGGTGCTCAGCTGTTTCGTAACTTGTCTGAACAAAATCCAGACTTTTCTTGAAATGAAAAACGTCGAGCATCCTGAGTTAGCTAACACTGAGTGGCTCCTGAAGTTCTACTATCTCATGGACATGAATGAACATCTGAACCAACTCAATGTGAAAATGCAAGGTGTTGGAAATACAGTCTTATCCCTTCAACAAGAAGTGTTTGCATTTAAAAACAAGCTGAAACTCTTCATCTCTGACATTGAAACAGGTTGTTTAACTACACTTTGAAAAACTGGGAGAGTTTAAAGATGCATGCATAGCAAGTGACCCTGCTCAACATCTTGATCTCCAGCAGCTAGCAGGCTTCACGTTTAATCTGCAGTCATTCAAAGCACGCTCTGAAGAATTTCGTGAGTGCACTTTTTTTTTTAAGTTTATCACCCATCCACACAAGTGTGCAGTGGACAGCGCTGACCTGAGTTACAGCCCCGGTGTCTCCATCAGAGATTTTGATCTACAAGCTGCTGACCTAAAGGTCTCAACATGTGGCTAAATAAGTTCAAGTCAGAGAATGGAGATTTGGAAAGACTTGAACACCAGCAAGCAGAGTTGGTGAGCAAACACAAGTAGGGAGAAGTGGAAAAACTTCAACCTGCAGACCAGCTGATTGTCAAAACTTGCAACGCACTTCCCGTCATACACCACACATTGCAGCTTGTGAGTATTGCTGTACTGACAATGTTTGGCTCTACGTATGCATGTGAGCAGTCTTTCTCACATCTAAGGAACGTTAAGACCAACCTATGATCATGTTTAACATATGGAAGTCTCAACGCCTGCATGAAGCTTCACCTCACCACGCATCAACCAGACTACAAAGCCATCAGCAAAACCAAGCAGCACCAGAAATTGCATTAATGGTAAGAAGTACTTTATTCATCACTGGTTAGCAATGGCATAACAACGTTATTTAAAAGAATTCAGAGACTTATTGTACTTTAAAAGTGTTGGTCTTACATAAAATGCACACATTTACTTGTATTTAGTGTTAAACATTGTATGGCTCTCATAAAGTTACACTTTAAAATATGTGGCTTTCATGGCTCTCTCAGCCAAAGAGTTTCCCGACCCCTGCTCTAACCATTGCATCATACCCCGTAGGCCCCATGTAAAGTTATTTTCCATTCCCATTTTATTCCCTTTGTCACCTCTTCCCCTACCTCTCTCTACATTTCCTACTGAGAATTGCTACCCTGTTGTCTGTATCTCTGTGTTATGTATATATAATTTGATTAATCCCTTCACCTTCATTGATCCATCACCTTTTCTTCCTTTCCTCTGACAGCTGTCCATCTGTTCTCTGTGACCCTACCTCTATTTCTATTTTCTTCCTCAGTTAATTTTATTCATTAAATTCTATATATTAGTGAGATCATTTGATATTTATCTTACTCTGCTTGGCTCATTTCAATTAGCATAATAATCTCCAGGTTCATCCATGCCATTGCTTTCCTTCTTTTTTAAGGAAGATTAAGAAGTAAGATGTCCTTCTTTTTTCATGGCTTTATAGTATTTCATTGTGTAAATGTAGCACAGCTTTTTATGCTCTCATCTTCTATAAGGCAATTGGGCTATTTTAAGATTTTGGCTATTGTAAACAATGAACATGGGGTTGTCTATCTTCTTTTTAATTAGTATTTTGAGATTCTTAGGATATATTCCTAGAAGTGGGATAGCTAAGTCATAAGGCAGTTTCATTTTTAATTTTTTGAGAAAATAACATACTGTTTTCCACAGTGACTACAGCACAAGTCTTTATTCCCACCAGCAGTTCAGAATGGTTCCCTTTCCTCCACACCACACCACACCATTGTCAGCACTTGTTTGTGATTTGTTACTGAAAGCAATTCTGGCATATGTGAGGTGATACCTCCTTGTGGTTTTAATTCACACTTCTCTAATAACTAGTGGTGTTGAGCACTTTTTCATGTCTATTGGCCATCTGTATGTCCTCTTTGAAGAAGCGTCTAATCAGGCCCTTGACCTTTTTTTTGTTTGTTTGTTTGTTTGTTTTTTTACAGGGACAGAGAGAGAATCAGAGAGAGGGATAGATAGGGACAGACAGACAGGAATGGAGAGAGGTGAGAAACATCAATCATTAGTTTTTCATTGCCATTGCGACACCATAGTTGTTCATTGATTGCTTTCTCACATGTGCCTTGACCGCGGGCCTTCAGCAGACCCAGCAACCCCTTGCTGGAGCCAGGGACCTTGGCTCCAAGCTGGTGCGCTTTTTGCTCAAGCCAGATGGGCCCCCGCGCTCAGGCTGGCGACCTCGGGGTCTCAAACCTGGGTCTTCTGCATCCCAGTCCGATGCTCTATCCACTGCGCCACCGCCTGGTCAGGCTGACCTTTTATTTTGTATTTTTCTAAGGTAAGAAGTGAGGAGGCAGAGATTCAAACTCCCACATGTGCCTGACCGGGATCCACCCATAAAGCTCATCAGGGGACGATGCTCTGCCCATCTGGGGCATTACTCCACTGCAACTGGTTCCATTGTAGTGCCTGAGGAGTCCATGAAGCCATCCTCAGTGCCCAGGCAAACTTTGTTCCAATGGAGCCTTGGCTGTGGGAACAAAAAAGAGAGATAGAGAGAAAGGAGAGGGGGGAAGGGGGAAAAAGCAGATGGATGCTTCTACCGACCAGGAATAGAACCTGAAACATCCACATGATGGGCCAACACTCTGTCACTGAGCCAACCAGCCAGGGCTCCTTTGCCCATTTTTTAACTGAATTGTTTACCTTTCTGGTGTTGTGTTTTATGAATTATTTATAAATTTTGGTTATTAAATGCTTATCACTTATTTCACTTGCTCAAGGAAATATATTGGCAAAAATACTGCTATGAGATGTCTGAGAGTCTACTGCTTATTGTTTCTTCCAAGATTTTTATGGTTTCATAACTTACATTTAAGCCTTTTATTCATTTTGAGTTTGTTTTTGTGAATAGTATAAGCTGGTAGTCTAGTTTTATTCTTTTGTAGTAACTTGACCAATTTTCCCAACACCATTTATTAAAGAGACTGTCTTTACTCCATTGTATGCTCTTGCCTCCTTAGTCAAATATTAATTGACCATAAAAGTGTAGGTTTATTTCTGGGTCTCTGTTCTGTTCCATTCATCTGTATGCCGGTTATTATGTCATTACTAAGCTGTTTTGATTACAATGGCTTTGTGGTATAACAATATCAGGAAGTGTGATGCCTACCACTTCCCTGTTTTTTTATTTTTAATATTGCTGAGGCTATTTGGGGTTTTGTGGGGTTTTTTTGTTCCATGTAAATTTTTGGAATATTTGTTCTAGATATATGAATTATGCTGTTGGTATTTTAATAGGAATAGCATGAAATCTATAGATTGCTTTAGGAAGTATGGACATTGAAATGATGTTAATTCTTTCTATCTATGAACACAGTGTATACTGCTACTTGTATGTATCTTCTTTGATTTCTTTTTCAATACCTTATAATTTTCTGAGAACAAATCTTTTATATTCTTGATTAATTTATTCCTAGGTAATTTTTGTTGTTGTTGCAATAGCAAAGGGGATTATTTTCTTAATTTCTCTTTCTGACAGTTTATTATTGGTGTATAAAAATGCCACAGATTATTTAATATTCATTTTATATTCTGCCACCTTGCCAAATTCATTTATCAGGTCTAGTAGTTTTTTGGCTAAGACAATAGGGTTTTCTATGTATAGTATCATGTCGTCAGCAAATAATGACAGTTATACTTCTTTTTCAATTTGGTACTTTTCCATGATGTGTGATCTTTCTAGTGTGTTTCTGGATCTGATTTGCTAATTATTTTGTTGAGAATTTTAGCACATATGTGTATTGAGATATTGGCTTATAGTTTTCTTTTTTTGTAGTGTCCTTACCTGGTTTTGGAATTCGGGTAATGCTTGCTTCATACAATAAGCTTGGAAATCTTCATTTCTCATGAATTTTTTGAAATAGCTTGAGAAGAATAGGTGTTAGTTTTTGTTTGTTTGTTTGTTTTGTTTTTTAATTTTTGGTAAAATTCACCTGTGAAGCCATCCAATGCAGGACTTTTGTTTATTGTATTTTGATAACTGTTTCAATTTCATTTGTTATATTAGTTCTGCTAAAGTTTTCTGATTCTTTCAGATTCAGTTCTGGATGATTGTATGTTTCTACAAATTTATCCATTTCACCCAGGTTGTCCAATTTTGAGCATATATTTATTCATAGTATTTTCTTACAATTTCCTGTGATACTTCTTTTAATACTAATTTTATTTATTTGGCCCTCTCTCTTTTTTCTTGATGAGTCTTGTTAAAGGCTTTTCAATCTTGTTTACCTTTTCAAAGAAACAATTCTTGGTATCATTGATCTTGTGTATTGTTTTTTAGCCTCTGTGTTATTTATTTCCACTCTGATCTTTATTCTTTCCTTCCTCTGGTCTTTTATTTTATTATTCTTTTTCTAGTGTTTTTTGTTTGTTTGTTTGTTTTGGGGGGTTCAGGGTTAGATTGTTTGAGATTTTTCTTGCTTCTTGAGGTATACCTGTAATGCTATAAACTTCCCTCTGAGGACTGCTTTGCTGTGACCCATAGATTTTGATTTGTTTATGTTCATTTTCATTTGTTTCAAAGAAATTTTTGGTTTCTTTCTTGATCTCATTGTTATCCCATTTGTTATTTAATAACATGTTATTTAACCTCCAAGTATTTGAATGTTTATCAGTTTTGTTATTACCGTTGATTTCTGGCCCCATGACATTGTGGTCAGAGAAGATGTTTGATCTGATTTTAATCTTCTTATATTTATTGAGTCTTGTTTGGTCTTAACTTGTGGTATAGGCTAGAAAATGTACCATAAGCATATGAAAAGAATGTATATTCTGTTGCTTTGAGTGAAATGTTCTGAAGATATTAATTAAATCTATATAATCTAGTGTGTAATTCAAGGATACTTTGTTGATTTTCTGTCTCAAGGATCAATCCATTGATGTTAGTGGCATGTGAAAATCTCCTACTATTATTCTGTTGCTGTCCATCTTGCATTTTATGTCCATTCAAATCTGCTTTATTTCGGTGTTCTTATATTCGGTGCAGAAATATTTACAATGGTTATATATTTTTTTGGACTGCTCCCTTTATCAATATGTAGTGGTTTCTTTGTTTTTTAAAGGTTATTTTGACAGATATAGGTATTGCTAATCCAACATTATTTTTTCATTTCTATTTGCATGGAATATTTCTTTTATTCCTTTACTTTCAGTCTATGTGTATGTTTTGTTTCAAAGTGGGTCTCTTGTAGATAACATATATGCGGGTCTTGTTTTCTTATTCATGCAGCTACCCTATACCTTTTGATTGAAGCATTTAATCTATTTACATTTGAATTTATTATTGATATGTACTTATTTATTGCCATTTTATTCTTTAAACTTATAATCCTCTTTCTTTTGATTTTCTTTCTTTCTTTCTTTCTTTTTTCTTTCTTTCTTTCTTTCTTATAGCTGACCCTTTAACATTCTTGTGTTACTTGTTTTGTGGTAATGAACTCCTTGAACCTTTTATTTTGTTTATGAAACTCTGTATTTCACCTTCAGTTTTAAATGATAGCTTTGTTGCATAAAGTAATCTTGTTTGTGAGTTCTTGATTTGTATCACTTTAAATATTTCTTGCCATTCCTGAAGTGATTTTATTGAGAAGTCCAGGTGTCAGCCTTATGAGGGCTCCTTAGTAGATAATTAAAAAACTTTACTCTTAAAATTTTTAGTATTTTTTCTTTGTCTCTTATTTTGGCATTTTAATTATTATGTTTTTGGTGTGGGCCTCTTTAGATTCATGTTTAATGGGACTCTGTACTTCTTGAACTTGTGTGACTTTTTTCTTAATCAATTTAAGAAGGTTTTTAGCTATGATTTCTTCAAACAAGTTCTCTATCTCTTCTTCATTCTCTTCTACTTCAGGCACCCCTATGATAGTGATGTTATTTGTCTTCATGTTGTCACAGAGGTCTCTCAGAGTTTCTTTAGACTTTTGTGTCTTTTTCTTTATGCTATTCTGCTCTGCGCTTATATTTATTTTGTTCTCTAAGTTGCTGATTTAATACTCTGCTTCATCCAAACTGCAATTTATTCCTTCTAGTGTGTTTGTCACTCAAGATATAGTTTTTGCCATTTCTGACTGGTTCTTTTTTTATGGTTTTAATATTCTTTTTAATGTTTATTATCTCTCTAAGTTCTCATTATGGTCATCCATCTTACTCTAAGATTGTTGAGCATTCTGTCTGAAAAGTCAGTGGTATAGTGGATAGAAGTTTGGGCTGGGATGCTGAGGACCCAGGTTCAAAATTACAAGGTTGCTGGCTTGAATGTGGGCTCACGAGCTTGAGCACAGGATTTTCTGCTTGAATGTGAAATCACAGACATGATCCATGGTCACTGGATTGAAGCCTAATGTCACTAACTTGAGCCCAATGTAACTGGCTTGAGCAAGGGGTCACTGGCTTGGCTGCAGCCCCTGGTTAAGGCATATGTGAAAAAGCAGTCAATGAACAACTAAGGTGTCACAACTATCAGTTGATGCTTTTCATGTCTCTGCCTTCTTATCTGTCTCTTAAAAATTTTTTTTGATCTTAAGAACCATTAGTTTAAACTCTGAATCTAGAAGTTTAGTTATTTCCATTTCATTTATTTATTTTTCTGGAAGGTTTTCTTACTGATTTATTTGGATCATATTTCTTTGTCTGCCCATTTTGTCTGTGTATTAGGTAGCTCTGCTCTGATTTCTGAATGTGTTGTGAAGTCTTTATGAAGAATATGGGCTTAGTAATACTAACCTCCAGGCCACTGAGCTCCTTGCTTTAGGAATGTTTTCTATGAGTTTTGAATGCTTTTGGTCATTTCATGGCTGGAGTTATCATTTCAGGTTGGTTGGCTCTAAGGGTCAATCTTGATTACATTATTAAATGCTGTTCAGTATCTGTGCTATAAGATGTAGTTATTTTCATCAAAGTTTGATGCCTGCTGGACTTTTTCTTTGGGCATGCCACCTGTGTGGCTAGCTGAGTCTAGCATTAGTGTGGTCTGTCACGTACTACTGGTTGTGTTGGTTCTGGGTCTTCTTGAGTGGGGTTCTGGTATGAATTTATATCAGTCATTGTTTGTAACCATTGTGGGCTATATGTCTAAATCTGCCACTTTACTGTTTATTGTAGTAATATGCTATTAAGACATGCAGAGTTAGAAAAAATAATTAGAGACATTAAGGTGCCTTAGGTTCCAAGAAACTCATACTCTAAATGTCTATGCTCTAAGTCCCTCTCCCTTCCTCCTTTGGAACTTTGCCCAATGGGCCAGCCCTTAGGTAAGTGACTATGAATGAGATTTTCTGTGTTGGCCTTTAAGAGTGTACTGCATCTCTGAGGGCTCCCATCTTTCTCACAGATGGAAACCTCACCTCTTTTCACTGCCAAATGCTGTGTGGGCACCTCTTCTAATCTCTAGTTCTCTAAGCAGAGGCACCTGGTCTGGGGCTTAGGTTCCACTCCTCTCAGTGAAAACCCTCCAAACCAACAGCTTCTATTTGCTCCTAGAGGTAGGGCAAGTCCTTTTGTGTCTTTGCCTTTCCTACCAATCTAAGTGTGGCTTCTTTTGGTTATGGATTCCTCTCCATTTAGTCTGAAGTTGTTTTTTTCAGGATGATTGCCCTTAAATTTAGCTATAACTCAACTCTAACTTGGTCCTGGGAGGCAGCAGTTGGAATGTCTGCATATTGTGTCGCTATCTTAGAATCCTCAGTATAATTATTTTAAACTGATTTCAGAGAATGAGAAAACACAGAAAGAACCATCAACCTATTGCTACTCCCATTCTTGTCATCCATGTGCCTCTACTAGGGATGCAACCCATAACCTTGTCACAGTGGGAGGACACTCTAACAAACTAAAGCTTTATATTTTAAGAGTAATTTGGGTTCATACTAAAACTGAGGCAAAAGGACAGAGATTTTTTATATCCTCCCTATGTCCACAGATGCACAACCTTCCCCACTATCAACATCCCAACACACTGTCATGGTATATTTGTTACAAATTACTACAATAACACATCTGACACATCTTTAATATTTAAAAGTCTGTAGTTTAAGTTTCTTTTTTGGTATAGTACATACTTGGGGTTTTGATAAGTGTATTACATGCATATACTATTTTAAAGAATAATTTCACTACTCAAAAAAAAGAAAACAAAAACAAAAAAATTCTCTGCTCTGAATTAATAATTTAGACATAATTAAAACTTTACTGCAATTTATTTCAATTCCATTAGTAAACTTTAAAAATGACTTGCACTTTAAGATTTTAAGTATATCTTAAGTTTGTTTTGTATGTTGGCATCAGAGAACTCTAATGTTTTAGTCCTTGAATTTGAAAAGTTATGCAAGAGCTTGATAATTCTAATTAATCCACTTTATATTATATCATGTAATTGTGCTGTGTATAATTTAAAATTATATAAAGTCTGTTTCCTAGACTTAACATATCAACTTCTCATCATTTAAAGTATTTTTTAGGTGTAGAAGTTTGAATACCACCAAAAAGAACAACTATCATTTTTATTCACATAAAAATTATTTTTAATTCTCAAAAGTTTTTTGTGTTTATAAAAAATTTTCCTAGCTTTCTAAGAAACTACATTTAGTGTGGTCCAATAGATAACTGATAAAATGGAGTTTGCTAATTTTGAAGATCACAGAAGTCCTAACTCATTTTATTGTTCTCTGTCTATAGTTGGACAGTGTCACAGCTTATTTTAAAATCAACAATTTTAAATTATCTTTGAATTCTTTGTAGCTAAATAAGTCTCTAGTATTCTCTCATCTCTTTCTCATCCTGGTCTTTTTCCCATTTGTCTACTCATTGCCATATTGTAAAGTAAGTTTATATTAAACCTAAGGATACTAAAGATACTTAGGATACTGAGGGTTTGCTTAGGATACTTAGAAAATACTATACCTTTGACAAGTCTGTAATCGTAGTTACATTATTAATTCACAGTCTGGAAATACGGCCTAAGTATATTCACATAAATAGTGAGAGCTTGGGGTTCTGATATCTTTTATAGTAGAAGCACACTGTTTAGAACAGCTGGTTCTAGAATTAGACTGCCTATGTTCATTATTAGTTCCCTTTCTTGATTGCTTTTTACACTGGGAATATTATTTCCATCTTCTTGGATCAGTTTCCTCATCAGCATAAAGAACATGATACACAATTCATAAGGTTCTCTGGACATGAAATTAATTAAATTAATTAAGTATAAGTACAACTCCACCTGTCATATCATTTTATACATTATAGTGATTATTATTAATTTATTCAGGAGTTAAGCAAAAACATAGTTTGTTATTCTACAGTTTCTATAATTCACAATGTAATTTGAGCTCAATTTATTCATTAGTTAAATTTAGAGTTTTGGATATCTTCTGAAGTGCAGGATACAATTAAATTGCTAATTATAAAAGGTTACTAAAGGTGTTTGTGCTGTCTGAAGTATTCTATTATCCGTTCTATTCTGGTTTGTCAATGTCAGCTGTGGTCCCTTTAAAAAGTTGAAGTCAGCCTTTATTTTAAAAGTGCTTTAAACATTTTACTGAAATAATTTAATGTATTGGTATTAATGGAATTTTCATGATACAGAAGAATAAATTGGCTGTTAAGAATATTGAAAGATGTAGAGAGCCATGAATTTAAAGTGCCCTCTTCAACTTCTCTCAGACATTATAAATATAACCATTAATATGCAGTTTCCAACTAAAGTTCAGCACACTGGAAAGACCTTTTTTCTTTTATGATTTAGAAATAGTAGTTACAATATGTTAGAAGAATAAGCCCTGTTTATTTTTACTTTATATATGCAAGTACCGCCAAATCATAACTAAAGAAACCTTTCCTATAGCTCTAAATTACCGACTTAAGGTAAGATCAAGGAAAATTGGAATACAGAACTTGTGTAGAAGTGTAAGTAAATGTTAGAGTGGATTTTGAAAGTCTTTCAGCATATAATTAGGTTGCTTTGAGAGGCTATAATACATATAAATTTTACCTTTATAATGATAATGATTAATTATTAAATATATATTGTACATGAGACTACAAATATGTTACATTTTAATTTTGTCTAATGTATCATTAAGCAATGTTCAATTGTCTTGTAGAGTTAACATCAGCATCACCCCATCTAAATTCTCCCTCAACCCCAAAAAACATCAGGAACTATGTATGTTTCATTGAATTCTCTTACATATATGGTTCTGACCTAATGTCTGAAATGAGAATCCTGCCTGGGATATAAAAATCAGGAAAGAGATTATTATTCTCCATAGACAAATGCCCCTCTGAAGATGTTGCTGAGATGTTTAAAGCAGCTTTCAAATGAACTTCTTAAGAAAGACCGGCATCATAACTGCAAGTTGAGCTGTTGGATCACATGGCAGCTCTACATTTAAACTTTGGAGGAAATGTCAGACTGTATTTCAAAGCAACTGTATTATTTTACTATCCTACCAGTAGCATATGAGGGTTATCATTTCTCCATATCTTCACCATCAGTTATTAATCTGACTTTTTGAGTCTAACTATCCTAGTGAGTGAGAAATGGTCTTAATTTACATTTCCTTAATTTTTAGTAAAGTATCTTTTTATTCACTTATTGGCCATTTGTTATCTTCTTTGGAGAAATGTCTTTTCAAAATCTTTGTCCATTTTAAACAGGGTTATTTGTCTTCTTTTATTGTTAGAAAAATTTTTTCAGTATAGCCCAGACACAAGTCCTTTATCGTATATATTATTTGAAAATATTTTTCCAATTCGATGAAAGACTTTTTAAATATATGTAGATCTTATATACATATAAACATAAAATTTTTGGTGTACAAGATTATGTCACCTGCACATAGACATATTTTTACATCCTCATTTCAAATCTGGATGGCGTTTAATTCAACTTTTCTTGCTTATATTCAGAGGCTAGAACTTCCAAGATAATACTGAATAGTAAATAGGTTTTGACAATAGTGTAAGACATAAATTGCTTCACAATCTGATCTAATTAAATTTGAGCCCCTTTGCAGAAGTATCTTTTGAGGCAAGTTGTTGAGGTTCATTCTGACTCTAGGAGCATTTCTCTTACCTGTCTAGTCCTCTAGTTGTTTTATTTTATTTTATTTTGTAAATTAGCTGTCTATGGTGTACCTTGTTGCTCTACTATATCTATCAGTTTCCTCTAAATTGTTTATAAATTTAATTTTTCTTAGATTTTGAGAGTGCCTTTTAGCTTGAAATCTCCATAATCTATGTCAAATTCAGTCAGTTTCCTTGCAAAAAGCTTCAGAGATCTGGCTTTAGAGCTGGAGAAAGGACATTGTCTCACTTTTCTTGGAGTGACACTCCCGCCTTGCCTTCTGATTAGCATTTTTGATGAAAACTGTATGTATTCCTGTCTTCTCAGTTTGCCTATTCTTCCTCTCCCTGCACAGAACCTCTTCTCTACAAGGTTGTGAGGGTGAGGGAAATCAAGGCCCACTATTCTTGGCCTGTCATTGTCATGACTGGAATCAACTCTCTACACTGGAAGTGTGTTCTAAGTATAAAACAATGCTCATTTTTGCATTTTAAACAATATAGACATAAAAAGAAAATACAATTATCTTGTTTCTTAATTCTACATCAAGTTAACATTGCTTACAATGTTATATTTTTTATACCTTTTTATTATTTGATGAATTGACTATCCTTTCCTATATTGAATTACTTTTGCATGTTTTTAATGAATCAGTTGACCACAATAGGAAGTCTACTTCTGGAATTTTAATTCTGTTCCACTAATCTACCCACTTTTCTCAGAGCCAAAAATATGTGATATGAATTATAATGGCTTTACATATTTCTTTTTATAATTTTATATGACATGGTTATTATCCCATGTCAGTGTTCACAAATTTAAGTGAGTCTTTTGATATTTTTATAATAATAGTCATCTAATTATAAATAGAATAAGTTAAATTATACTTTTACAACATATCCCCTATGGATTTATAAAGTTAGTCTCCTGTTTTATTTTAAAGTTTTTATTATTTGGTATCTACTTTAGTCTGTAATTTATTTAAAATAAATTTTATCATAGTATAAATTATGGAACAAGAATTTTTATATGAGTATGTAAGTGCTCTTGAATCATTACTTGAACAGATTATAGGTTGATTACTCATTGCCTATAGTACATTTATCATAAAAGTATTTCTCTGAATATTCATTATTTTATTGAATTTTATAGTGTTATTTTTGAGAACTCATGTATATTTATTAAATTTATCTCTTAGGTACTTGATAGTTTTTCTATACTTGTAACATATCTTTTTTGTGTTTTTTCTTGAATATTGCACACATAATCAAAACTTGCTAAACTTTACAATTAATCCTAAAATGTGATCTTTAGATTCGTTAAATTTCAAACACATACAATATTATCATCTAGGAACACTTATAGACTTTGTCTCTATTCCCAGTCTTTACGCTTTTATTCTTGTGCTTTACAAAATTTTTCAATATTGAATAAGAATGATAATTTTAAGCATTTATTCTTATTCCTGGTTGCATATGAAAAGATTTCAATATTTCACTTTAAGCACAATATTTTCTATATATTTTTGCAGTTTCAGTTTTTTTTCCTTCCTCTTCTTGGTTCTCTATTATAGTTTTGGGGAAATCATCCTTAACCAAATAAAAAGTTTTATTCTACAGTGGTGAAAATGTTAGGAAATATTATAAAAAAATATTTAGATAACACTGGGGAACAAAATTTTTGTTGCATCCACAAAAAAACTTGTTCTTACCTAATTTGAGTATGCTGATCTCAAATCCGACATTAGTTTTTCTCTGTGAGCTACAGTTTTTTGTAATTCAAGATTTTAGGTTTTTATCTTATTGTAAAATTTTCAACATTTAGTTTAACATAATGAAGTAGAATGTCTTCTTGGGCATCATCTTTGAAAAATATAATAATTTATATAATGCAGTAAATACTCTAATACACTAAAAGATATGATTGCATCAGAATTTGTCTACAACTTTGAAATAGAACATATGAAACACTTATTTTAATCATAAAATTTGCGCAAAAGTTATTTAAATTCTATTCAGGCAAATATTTGCGTTTGTAGCTCCAGCAGTAGTCTGCTCATCACTAACGGCTCCAAGATTTTCGGGAAACCTATCAAGGTAACTGTTCAGGAAGTGAATCTTATTAGCTCATATTACATCCAATGTTGCAGAAAGCCAACAGCATCCTTTGAACCAGAAATTCATAGCTTTCTGCTTTTGTGTGGTCAAGGAAGTTATTTGTAACTGCCACAAAAGACTGCCATGCTGCTTTCTCTTCGTTATTCATCTTCCTGGCAAATTCTTTGTCACATATGAGGGTTCGAATTTGAAGTCCATCCAATACACCTGCTTTTATCTTCTTGAGAGACAAGGCAGAAAAAGCAGAAATAATATGTTAAAAAGCATTCACTTTCTCTTTTTAAAGCCTGAACAAACAGCATCATTAATCCAAGTTTGATGTGAAGTGGGGGTAAAATGAACCTGTCTTGATTAACTAGAGGTTCATTCACAATATTTTGCATCCCTACTTCCAGAGCTTCACGTTTTAGCCACTTCTTCTCTGTCCAGTGTTTCTCTCGAGCTTGGCTGTCCAACAAACACAGAAAGCAAGGATACTTTGTGAAACCTTTCTGTTGTCCTAGCAGGAAATTTACCATTTTAAGATCCACACAAATGATCAAGTTATGCTCCTCATACTTCAGTAATTCAAGGACAATTTTTATGTCATTATTTTCTTCTCACAGATGAGTTGAATAACCATTGGAATAGCTGCATAAACTTTACCATTGTGTAGAAGAACACATTTCAGACTCCACTTAGAGCTTTCAAGAAATAGCCGCCATTCTGTTGGACTGTAAGTGGTAACACCTAGCTGGCTGAGAAGACTACTGATATTATGACAGTAAACAAAGTGTTTGTCTTTGAAAATAAAGTCCACAAAAATTTGTTCACACTTCCTGAAATGGGATACTTTAACTGACCGGTGAAGTACATTCTTTTTTTGAAGCCTGGAGGCTAAGAACTTAACTGTTTTCTTTGATAGGCCCAAATCTCTTACAAAGTCACTCAATTCGGGTTGGCTAAACTGCTGAGGGCTTAATGACTGGTTGGCATCAAAAGAAGACCCTTCAGATTCTACAACCATTTCCTCATGCATCTTATTAAAATACACTTGATCACCATGTTCACTTTCTTTGTTCCTAGAAGAAAGAAAACCATTGAAAATTGGAACTGGGAGTGTCTCAGAGTGTGGGATAGGTCATATTGCTGAAGGAATATTAGGATATGAGATCATATGCCATTTTTTTCTTGCCAATGCCACTTGTATGGATCAGACAAAAATAACAGTCACTGCTGTGGTCCCAAACCATGGGAATACAAAAAGGCATTTCTTTGCATTTTCCATTTGTCCAGTCATGAAGCATTTCCTCACAGTTATGACACACAATATGAGGAGCCCAATTCTTGTCTTGATCACCAGGGGGAACTTGAAAATAGGCAATATATGCACGTGTCACAAATGATTAAATATTGCGACTTTGATGTTGAAGTGTGTAACAGCCACATATATAACAGAAGGTGTCAGGACTATTCTTACATTTACACCTACTCGAAGAAGCCATGATTCAATCTTAAAACAAAATAAGAGGGTGCTTTTATCAGATAATAATTTTTTACATTTAAAAACAACTACAATTATGTTAAAGTGGTGTTTATAAAACATTAATTGCCTCGTGTTTATGTTCAATGCAAGAATTGCAACCGTTTAACTCTAATTTAAAAACCAATGCATGCCATTAATTGTAACAAAATATAATTAAAATTGCATAAAATTTAGAGCATGCACCAAAAAGAATTTCAGATTTGGAATCAACGATGCATAAATACATAGAAACAGTTCTTAAACATTATGCAACAGAAAATGAAAAAGAAATTGTTCCTCATTGTATTCAAATAATTTTTCTTTTCTAGTCTAATAATATACAGTGTGTCCGTAAAGTCATGGTGCACTTTTTACCGTGTGTTCGGCCAAAAGTGCACCATGACTTTACGGACACACTCTTTTTCAACTTGTTTTACTGCCTTTTTTTAGAACAAATCTTGGTAATGTTGTTGGATTCTATATCTATATATTAGTAAATTATGTTGGCTAATATTTTATTTTGGCTTCTATATCTAGAATTTTTTCATTTAATTCACCTGTAATTGACCATTACTTGTCAGTTGTAGTATCAAGGTTATATTTGCCATATAAAATAAGTTACTAGGTGTATCTTCATTCTAGTTTCTGAAATACTTTTTTTTAAAGATTTCACTTGTGGTTTTTTTTTAAATATATATAATTGTTAGATTTCCCTAGTGAAGACCTCTGATCACGTAGTTCTCATTGTGGTAAAAAGTATAGTTACTAAATTGATATTGGTAGTACATATAAAATTATGAGTTGCTGGTTTGTTTTTATATGTACATTTGTTGAAATAACTTTGCACACAATACATTATTTTCTTCTTGTCTATTGGGCTTAAAATGAAGCAATGAAAGTTTTTATTTCTGATATCAAGAGTAAGATCTCTCTCTCTCTCTCTATCTTATTAGCCTTACCAGAGTTTTATCAATAATGTTGTTCTCTGCAAAAAGCTAATATTTAATCTTAGTAATTTTTTATATATTTATTTTCTATTTTTATTAATCTCTGCTCTTTTATTATTTATCTATTTTAATTGTTTTGTGCTTATTTTATTGCACTTTAACTTTCTATGTAAATATTTCACCCTTCCTTCCCTTTGACTTTTTTTCAATAACTAATATACACTGTTAAAAAACTGTTAAATTTTGCCACAATAATTATTTCTCAACTCTTTGTAGCTTTATCCTTTTAATTTTTTTAATTTATTTTTTGCTTTGTATACTTTGAAGCTATATATTTGGATGCACACACACACACATTTAGATTTGTTGTACTTTTGTGGTAAATTAAACATCATTTTTGTGAAATAACCTTCACCATCCTTTGCAATGCATTTTAATAATTTCTTGTGAAGAAATTATTAAAGGAATTATTAAAGAAATTATTAAAGATATTAAAACTGATCTTCATGGACAAAAGTCTCTCTTTAGTTAATTTTCCTCCTTTACTTTATATCCAATGTTATTAACAAGGGCAGCTTCCAATATCTAATTTTATTTGTGTCATTATTGTTTCTTTTTTATTGTGATACTACATGGTAAGCTTTCTATGTTTTCTAAGAAAGCTGTCATAAAATAGCAAGTAGCATGGCATAAAGGCAATAGAATCTCAAAATTTTATTTTCTCTTGTGATAACAGTTTATATAAGCTAGTTGTGGGCTGAGAAGTCAGTATAGTAAGTAATTTGGCTTTGGGGGATGAACAGCCTAAATTCTATTTTGTAGTATGTTTTCCTTGTGATTATTAAAAATAATAAGAATAATAAAAATATCCAATGTTTACAGATAAAGAAAATGTCATTACCTGGAACAGATTCTATTTTAGCTCATCAGAAATAAAAAACATTGTCTGAAGTCCCTAAGACGTTTCTTGGCTCTCATGAAATTTGTGTTCATAATAATGGTTGTGTTATTAAATTGCCTACCCTTAATTCTTTAACCTAATGATAAAAAGCTATTTTTAGAATGCTATTATAATTTACATTTTAAAAAGGTCAGCTAGGGAAAGTTCCCCAAAATAGAAAATTCATGTATATCATTATATTAATAAAAAAGCAAGTTAAAAAATAATTAGAAGCCACAAAATTTGTGAGGTTTCATGGCACAGAGACTATCACTAGCTTCTTCCACAATGAATTATTCTATGCATTATAACAACTTTGTTTTTTGACCTAACTTTATCATCATCTTTTTGAAGTCATAAAATGAAAAGAGTAGGAATAACACTGAATTTCTATGACTTATTATTTAGCAATCATGTCTGTGTTTGCCTCACTGATTTTTAGTAATTTAAATGTACCTGTACTTTATATTTCTGTTGTTTCAGTTGTTACTTCTCCACTCTCATTTCTAATTTTATTTATTTGAATCCTCTTTTGTTTTTTGATGAGTCTCGTTAATGGTTCATCAATCATATTTACCTTTTCAAAGAACCGGCTTTTGGTTTCATTGATCTTTTGTATTGTTTTTTAATCCTCTATGTCATTTATTTCTTCTCTAATCTTTATTATTTCCTTCTTTCTACTTCCTCTGGGCTTCACTTGCTGTTCTTTTTCTGTTCTTTTAGATATAGGGTTAAGTTGTTTATTTGAGCTTTTTGTTTTGTTTTGTTTTGTTTTTGCTTCTTAATGTATGCCTGTTGTGCTATGAAGTACCCTCTCAGGACTGCATTTGCTGTGTCCCATAAATTTTGAATTGTTGTATGTTCATTTTCATTTGTTTCAAGAACATTTTTGATCTTTTCTTTGATTTCATTGTTAACTCATTCTTTATTTAATAACATGCTATTTAACTTCCAAGTGTTTGAATGTTTTTCAGTTTTTCTATTGTAGTTGTTTTCTAGTTTCATCCTATTGTGATCAGAGAAAATGCTTGATATAATTTCAGTCTTCTTAAATTTATTGAGACTTGTTTTGAGTGGTCTATCCTAGAGCATGTACCATGAGCACTTGCAAAGAATATGTATTCTGCTGCTTTAGGGTGAAAGGTTCTGAAAATATCTATTAAATCCAGTTGATCTAGTGTGTCCATTAAGGATGCTATTTCTCTGTTAATTTTCTTTCTTGAGGATCTAGTCATTTATGTTAGTGGGGTATTAAAATTTCCTACTATTATAGTATTGCCGTTAATCTTGTTCTTAATGTCCATCAAAACCTGCTTTTTATATTTAGGTACTCCTATATTAGGCGCATAGAGATATATAATGGTTATATCTTGTCCTTTAAATCACTGATTTGATCCTCTGCTTTATCCAGCCTGCTTTTAATTCCTTCTAGTGTAGCCTTCATTTCTGATTGTATTTGTCATTTCTGTCTAATTTTTTTTTATGATTTCAATGTCCTTTCTGATGCTTGCTATCTTTTTATTTAAGTGCTCATTATGTTCATTCATTGCTTCTCTAAGATCCTTGAGTATCATAACAACCCCTATTTTAAACTCTGCATCTGGTATCTTGGTTATTTTTTTCTCATTCAGTTCTTTTTCTGGGGATTTCTCTTTTTGATTTATTAGAATTGCATTTCTCTCTTCACATTTTGTCTGTGTATAGATTGCTTCTTTGGTTGTGCTGTTTGTGTAGCTAGCTTAGTATAGGGTTGGTGTTGTCTGCCTCCAGCTTCCAGTTGTGTTGTTTTTAAATCTTCTTGGTTTGACCTCAGCTGTTGTTTGTAATCCTTTGTGGTCTACTTGTCTGCTGCTACTGCTCTTTTTGCTATTTGTGTTGGTGTTTTCTATGCTTTTGCAGCTTCAGGTGAGAAACCCTTTCTTAATATAACACTCTAATTAGGGTTGTTAGATCCTGAGCTGATGCTCTCTATATCTGGCCACTAGATGTGCCAGCCCTGGACCTCCCTGGCTGAACTTGGAACAGACCAGCAGGGATCACTGCTTTTGACTGGCTTTTAGCAATCTTCTTTGAGCTACAGGTGATCCAGAATTTGTGAATGCCTCTGCTAATCCTAGGTGCCATTGTAAATATCAGCTGCACTCCTAGGCTGGCTTTTATGTACTCTTGGCCAGTGGGTGTGGCCTTTGTATTCCTGAGGTGTGGTCTGTCCACTGGCCTGCCACTGCCTTGGACTCCTCAGGCACTCAGGCACTGGCACTGCCAGGTGTGTGGACTTATGGGCCACAGCACAGGATGCCTTGTGGGACTCCACGTGGGCTCTGCCCCTGCAGGACTGCCAGCCAACTTGCCCTGTGCCTCCCTTGCTGCTGCATGGGTTGCCTCACTGGGTGCTGCTGCTCAGGCCGCCTCTCCTGGCAAGTTGCCCCTGCTGCCACTAGTGCATGGCTGCCATCTTCGCAGCAGGCCCGCCAGCCGTTTGGAGGGTACTCAGCAGCATGGGGGGGGGTGTAGTTTAGACCTCAGCACTCAAAACCTGTGTCCCTGATGTGCCCTGTGTTTCTAAGTGACTCTTTGCTCTAACTGGAGTAGGAGAGCCCCGGGTGGGTGTAGTAATTGCTTTCTTTTGCTGGTATTACTTCTCCCAGGAAAATGACCACTTTAGATTTCAATTGGACTCAATATAAGCATTAGGGTGGCTGTCTTCCACAATCTCTTTCTGTACCTCTGAGATTACACTCTCCTCTTGAAACTCCAGTCCTCTCAGTACTCCCTGCTCCTGGAGCTCTGGGTAAGTGGCTGTGAATGAGGTTTCTGTGTGGTCACTTTAATACAGAGCCTGGGTTTGAGAATTCTGTCTCCCTCTCACAAATAATAACCGGCTATTCTTTCAGCTAAATACTGTCCATATGCCTCTTCTAGTCTCTGGGGTTCTGAGGGGGGGGCTCTGGTCCTGGGGTTGAGGACCCACAACTCTATGGGCTACCCACCCTGCCCTGAGAGACCCTCCTGGCCTCCGCTCACTTCTGGGAGCAGTGTAGCTCTTTCCACGTCTCCGCTTTTCTTACCAGTCTCCGTGTGATTTCTTTGGTGATCCTTGGTTATAGATTCCTCTTAGTTTAGTCCAAAGATCGTTTTTCAAGATAATTGTTCCCAAGTTAAGTTATAATCCACTCTGGTTCTGGGAGGTGGGAATTATAATGGCTACCTACTCCATCACCATCTTCTCTCCTGTGAAATAATTTTTAAAATGACATTTTATTTGAAATTAAATGTTACATTATAAAATATTTTGTTATTTAAAAAATTAAAAATTTTTATAATGTGTGTTTATTTTCTAATAAATGAAAAAAAAATTGTGTAGAATTTATTTATGTCTTATAGCTCCTAAGCTCACTGCAGTACTTGGACATATAGATTTTGACCAAGATACTGCTGATGGCAAAATTGAGAAGCATGTAGTCCTAAATATTACTAGCTTTTAAATCACTAAGCTATCTATTTCAAATGCCATATAAGAGTATTCTGTGTGCAATCTCCAAATGCATAGTCTTAGTCTTCTGTAAGAGGAACATGACTATGCAGTACACATTGAACATGTTATTCTTTTTTTTATGTTAGAAATTTACAGATCAACATAAAAGAAATTGCATTCTTTAAAAAACTAGGACCCACAATAAATAATATGCATTAAAAGAAAACAAGATATCTTCAAGTTAGCAGGATTGTTATTGCAACAGGCTCATGGAGTCCTTTGGTAAATTATCAAAATATTTATTGTAAACAGATTTCTGAGAAAGTACAAACAAACCAGAACAATTTTTTTTCTACTTTATGGCAGAGCAAGCTCTGAAGGAACTATTTTGCCTGCATGTGTTTCCATGCATTCTTGATTTAAGACTAAGAATGAAAATCTGATTTAAAACAGGGTCTGTGCATCATGAGGCCTGCTGATAAATTTTTGTTGTTGTTGTTATTGTTGTTAATAGAAATGTGTCCATGGACATTAAAAATATAGGATTGTTTTTCTCTGCAAGGTTTTATTTTCCACTCTCCTCAGTAATAAGTAGGCAAGATTAATGATTTTAAATTGTGGTAAAGAAAGGGAGTCATAGAAATTTCTTTAAATGTTTCCTAGAATAAGCACTTTATGAATGATTTTTAAATGGATATTGACAATCCTTATAGAACTTTATTGTTTGCAATATATAAATGTATCTTATTTCACTCGATCTTATCAAAATTTTGTGGCAGCAAGACAATCATTTTACTAAGGAAGAAATTGAGGTTCATGATAATTTCAGAATTTGCTCAATGAACAAGAAGCAAGATCAGTTCCAGATTTTTTAACTTCTAACTTTGAGTCTAGTAGTCATAGCCCTTAATTCTCAATTTCTTCATGAAGCAGGTATTAATAGACTACAGATGTTTTATCTGAATAAGAGCAAAAGGGTCTGATTTTTATTTATTCATTTTTTTTAGCTTTGGTGAGAGAGAGAAAAGAGGGAGAGAGAGTAAGAGAGAGGGACAAGCAGGGACAGATAGAAAGGGAGAGAGATGAAAACCATAAATTCTTCATTGTGACACTTTAGTTCCTCATTGATTTCTGTGTCATATATGCCTTGGGACTCCCAATGAACCAGTGACCTCTTGCTTAAGCCAGCAACTTTGGGCTTAATTCAGTGACCATAGGGTCATGTTAATGATCCCACACTCAAGCCAGCAACTCGCACTCAAGCTGGTAAACCTGCACTCAAGCTGGCAACCTTGGGGTTTTTAATCTGGGTCCTTTGCGTTCCAGGCCATCGTTCTATCCACTGAGCTACCAGATGGTGAGACAAGAGGGTCTGATTTTTAAATTGACTATTTTGAACATATGCTTAACTTGTCTTCAAAGCTTAGTTTATTACTTGGTTACACATGAAGGGCACTATCCTGCTTATAAGTTACCTCCTTGCATACATGAAAAGGCATATCAGAGATATCCCACTGAGTTCTTTACCCTTCAACAGATAGCTTAGATTTAATAATAATAATAAAATGATGATGATGATGATGAGGTTGGCAGCTAATAATGATCACTTACAAATGGTAGGCCCTTGTAAGTGCTGTAATATCTCAATTTTCTCAATCCTCATTACTATCTTACGAGATAGGCACTAGAATTATATTTATTTATGGGTGAAAAAAATTAGGATCAGAGATAAATTACTTACCTAAAGACAGGTAGCTAAAAAATGGAGGCTACAAAAGCTATCTTTGACTTAAAGTTTTGCAACATTGTCTCATTTGCATGCTCAGGTGCATGTGTAAATTTAATTTGTTTTAGGACTTAGAAACAACTATCTTTCCATAGGCTTATACGACTTAAATATTATAATATTATGTGTATTATTCTACATGATATGCAATACATATTTTATATGTAATATGTAATATATATTATATATATTATATTATGTATTATAATATATATATATACACACACTGTATAATAATAAATACTCTAGAAGTACTTTTTCCATTAATCTTATAGTTTCTGTGGTACCCAGTAAAGTCCTGAACAAAGAACAACAGATTTGGCAATTTTTTTGTCATACCCATTTGAATGCCTCACTAGGTATTATCATGTATCCCAATGAAAACTGTGAAAGTATTCAGTGATCAGAACCAGAGTTGGTCACTAATTAGGCAGGATTAAATTTTGAGCTCTGAGTTAACCACGAGATTTCAGACTTGGGGTTAGAAAGCCACATGCCTCTACTATAGATGCTATCAAGCAAGAGACATCTGGGTGGACAAGGCACATCACCTCAGTCCAGCTTTGGAAATCAGCTTTGCCACCCACGAGCACTAAGAGTCTTAGTAGCATCCACTGTAAAAAAGCAAAAACACTCTTCTTATCCTCCACATATTCATAGGCCATTCTGGAGCGAAGCCAGGAAGGCATTAGGAAATTGAATCTCTGTAAGATGGAATTTTTCCTATTTGTTACTGAATATTAAACAAAATAAATTATCAGTTTTGAACATGATAGCACTGACAATTGAATCTCTAATCCTTTTAGTCATCTTGTGAGAACTTAAGATAAAGGCTCAATTCATCCAAATCAAAACAAAGGCTTTATATTTTCACTGAACTCAGAAGTTGTAGTTTGAATAAATTTGTTTAAATATTTATATACCTCACAAACCAATTGATAATGCCCTCCGTTGAACCATGCCTTTGTCATCTTCCAAACCTCCTTGTCTGTGCCTATGGCCGTGTTTAACTGTAGTATTCTGTGCAAATGTCCCTTCCCTACTTGTCTCACTTCCTCTGTCACAGTCTGAAGCTTCGGTGAATTTCTAGCCTCACACCTACCTTTTTCTTTTCTTTTTTCTATCCTGTTTCTCATTGTTCTTTTTTTCTTTCCAAGTTAGTTAATTCTATGGTTGTCACAGAAATTATAATCACACACACACAAAAAAAAAAAAAGAAAGAAAGAAAAAAACCCACACACACACAAAACAAAAAAAACAGAAACAAAAACAAAAAGAAAATCTGCAGAGAATATTTTGATTGGAAAAAGAAATAACTGAAGACTGAGAAGTGGGGTTGTGAGCTGAATGGCAGGAGAGGAAAAGTAAGTTTCTGCAATGCACTCTCAGAAGGGGAGACGAAAACATCAGGGCCTGGATGCCGTAAAAGGGTTGGGGGGTGGGTCAGGAAGTTCCTGTTAGACTTTGTTATGCTCCAACATGAGGCTTTAATAAACAGAGTTAAAGGTAGAGATGTCCTCTTTAGTTAAAGGCAAGTCAACGGTGAATAACAGTTCATACAATGTATTTTCCATAAAGAGTTTCAAATTCTTTGGCAACATGGAGCACTCAGAGACAGGAGGAGAAGCCTCGTCTATGTAGCCAGCTTCTGTGAGCTCATGCTTTTGCAAATGTAGGTGTTTGTGCTATCAGGAGATCCGGTTCTTATTATCATGTCCAAATTTTTACCCAGTAAATTCTATTTACCTGATGTCCCTCTGCCCCTGAGTGATAATAGTATCTGGGTAATTCTCTGCTGTGTTTCCCACGTCTGAGTTGCTTCAGATGTTTGCCACTGCTTTTGCTAAGGCTTTATGTGACCTCTTGTATGCACTACACTCTTCTGGTTGGGCCTGTTAAGGAAAATATTTATCCAGATATTACGAGAAAACAGAAGTTAATTGCCAACAATAGGAGAGAGAGCACAGGCCAAGTGTGAATGCCCAGAGACATCCAGAGATAAAGGGCTAGAGGTTTTTTAAGAACTAGTCAGGGGCAAGGGAGTGGAGATGGCCTAGGTCAGGGGTGCTCACACTTTTTCAGCTTGCAAGCTACTTATAAGATGACCAAGTCAAAATGATCTACCTACAATAAATATGCAAAATATAAATTTATTTCTTCTATATTATCATTATTTAAGCTACTATTATTACTATTTAATATTGTGTATTCTTCTTTCCCCTTTCTCCTTCTCAGCTCCCTTTTCAGAGGAAAGTCAATGTCCTAGTTTTTAATGAACAGTCCGAAAAAGCCGCTCCACATTTCCCTTCTTTGGAATAGAAATGGTACACAGACAGTTGAGACAAACCCACTTAGAATATGACATAGTGAAAACAATCCCCTCCCATTCTGTATGAAAGTGGTAGGTTTTAGGCTTCTTACTTGGACCAGCTACAGCACTAATTTTTATACCCTTTGTTGTATTTATTTTAAATAAATTGAAGGCTAACTACGCAGCAATGTAACTGAACAAGTTAGCACGGTTTAACGCTCATGCGTAGGGTGTCAAAAGTTCAGACGTCAGATTGGCTACCCTGTATGCCAATCAAAAAACAAATGTCTTTTTAATGTCATGTGATCTACCCACACTTCCTTCACAATCGACCAGTAGATCGCGATCAACGTATTGAGCACCCCTGTCCTAGGCCATATATATTTGACAATTGGCTTTCCCCATTGAAAACAAAAACTTTTTTTTATCTTTATGAAAGGAGTAGTTTTACAACTTGGAAAAAAGCAAGCTCCTAATTAGGCTCCTTCCCTCAACAGAAAGTAGAATGTAGGGGTGCTGTCTTCTTTGATAGCTAGCTACCTTCAAAGAGGTAGCTTCCAGGTCCTTGGGAAACACAACTCTGAATTATAAAATTGGAGAGAGCCTGGGGGGAAGATTTATAAACATTTCAAAGGAGCAAAGGAAGAGATTACAACCAGTGGTGGGATTCAAATAATTTAAAAAATGGTTCACTGCCCTCATGACCATTTTAAGTATGGAAAAACAATATACCAAAAGGTAGTTTATTATTTCATGCTTTTAATACTTAAATAAGAACAATAAATGAGGTATGCAAAACTAGATTGTGTTATGAGTTTTCAAATATCAATGAAAAAATATTAAATAATATCTGACAAAAAAACCATAAAACTGTTACTTAAGAAATTTCCATATTGCTTCTTGATTGGCATTCTCACTTGTAACTTTTTTCACCTGTGGACTGAATGGACATTATTACTATGGGCGCTTAGAATATGCTATTGCGCATATTAAAAAAGAGTAAGGAACGTAAACTTGTGATTTCCACATTGGGCAGCAGTGCAGGCTTCCACCTCAGAGAGAACCCTGATTACAAGTGTCATTTTAACAACCAGTTTGCCAAACTCAAGAAAAAATCAGGTATCAGTTTTGCCAACAGGTGCGAACTGGTTAAATCCCACCATTGATTATGACTACAAGCTATTGAAAGTAAATGCTTTAAGAAAAGGGAGGTTGGGGTCCTGGTGTCAGGAAGGAATCTCTCTGAAGTCTTGTCCAGCTGAGGAGAATGAATGCTAAAGCCATCTTTGTCAGGCCAAAGTCACAGTCATTGCTGTGGATACACCCATGCTTCAGTAGCTCTGAGTGGACCAGAAGGTAGCCATCTGTTCATATTGTTGATTTCAGCAACATTGTTCTGACTGTTTTCACTACCACTAGTGTCCCATCAGTGTTGACTTCGTTCATTGTCTAATGATTACTTAATTAATACCTGCTTTGTTGAGAGCTGCATACTAAGGTCTAGGAGCATAGAGTAGCCTCATACTCATAGAGCATGGGTTCTTAATCTTGTCCACCATGAACAAAGTTCTTGCCTGAAGGTAACAGGAACTTTCTTCTTCTATCTGTCTTCACCATAAAGAAAAACATAAAGCAGAACAGAGGGAAAAAAATTAAACAAAAAATAAACTAATAAAAAGTGACAAGACAGGATGACTGGCTTCTCTATCTTGGGCAAGTTTTATATTTACACTCTGATACTATTGACTGTATCCAAATAAAGCAGCACTACAGGGCTTTAGAAAAACATAAACAGAAACTTATTTTGGCAAAATAATGGGAGTAATTATAATTTACTAAATCTCAACATTAGAAATGTTTTTTTCTGTTATGGGTTATTCTCTCAATAGAGGGAGGGCATCTTTTCCATGTTCATTATACCCAGTTAGTGACTGTGAAGTTTTCAATCTTCCCACATATGCAATAATTTTTAAACCATATGTAACAACATTCTTGAAGAAGTTCAAAAACTAACAGAAAAATGACCATGTAGAAGAAGGTGGTGATGCTAAGAGATAAGGGACCAAGAGAAATGAGAGCCATCAAACACACACCAGTGAAGTAGTTCTCATATATCTTTCTGCAGTGGGTTCATTGACGTGAAACTGCCGGAGTAAAATTTTTAAAGAATGATTTGCCCATTCTCTAAATTTAGATAAGAGTCTCTAGTAATGAGCTATACTTTCTTACATTTCTAAACATTAATGGCAGAACAATGTCTAATTAGAAACAATGAAATGGGGGGACTGGAAGAAAAGAAGATAAGGTGGTAAACTATTTGTATCACTCTATTTTTTGTCAAAATAACAGGGATTTCTAGGTAGTCTTTTCCTTTCCATTAACCTGACTAACACTGTTCTGCCTGCCCTGATGATTCTCTGAGACTGTCTCACCCAATAAACACAAGTTGCCAGCCTCTACTATAGACTTTCCTAAAAAATTTTAAAGATCCACAGATTCTAAATAAATAGTAAGTGTCCTAGACATGCCCTGTACCTCTTGCTAAGTGGCCTCAAACTCAGCACTACTGGCCGCTGACCTTGGTTCACAGAATAAACATACCCAGGCACCACTAAGCCCAGCAAAGGCAGCTACCAATTGCAGCAGTAGCTCTTATCAAGTGAAACCAGGCCAGAAAGAACAGCCTAAATTGACCTGCCTCCAGTGCCCCTCCCCAGAATCACCAGAACCAACACACTTGATGACCAGCTTCAGACTACATTAGAGCACCAATCAGCCATAAGTGACACACCCATAGGATGGATTTAGCAAGTACCAGAGTCCCCATTAAAACTTATACAGTATCTAGGGTCAACCACTCCACAACACCTTGTCTACTATAGTCTTAGCTAGTCCTCACAGCCAGTCAGACTGAGAGTCAATCTTACCCACTGACTTGCCAACAGCAATTAAGGCTCACATATAACATGAGCACATACAACTCACATGCAGACACCTTGGAGCATCTGGTTCAGCAGAACAGAGAGACTGTGTCTCTGGGCTTCATAGGATACCTCAATACATAGAAGCAGACACAGGAAAGCAGCCAAAATGAGGAGAGAAAGAAAGATGTTCCAAATGAAATAACAGGACAAAAATCCAATAAAAAAAAAAAAAAAGCTAAAGAAAATTGAAACAGGCAATCTGCAAGGTACAGAGTTTAAAACACTAGTTATAAGGATACTCATTGGACTTGGGGGAAGAATATAATCACAGGGTGACCTTCAACAAAGAGATAAGAAACTTGAAAAAGGAGATAGAAAACAAACAAACAAAAAAGAAATCAGTCCAAAATAGTGAGTGGAATAGGTAAAATATGGAATACATTTGTCAACATAGATTTTCAGAAAGTGTTCTTCTCCCCCCCCCAAAAATACATAATTAAGTGAAACTAAAATGCACAGTTATTTTAATTTAGCATAAGGGAAAATGATTTTTAATCAAGTATTAATAAAACCATTGTTTAGGTAACTGACTATATATTTTGTTATGTAAATAAAAAATATACTTAGTAATGTAGAACAGTGATATATTTTCATCAATTCTTTCATGCATTTGCAAATTAAAAACATTCATTTTATATTTCCTTTTGTCTTTCTCTTTAAAATTTTTCATTTCTTCTCAAAATACTTGTCCTATTACTGTTGTGCTTCTCTTTGCCTTTTTTCATTGATGTGATTCTGCAAATAAAAGAAATATATTGGCAACATTCTTTAAGTTAAAGCTAGGCCTTTAAGAACATTTTTCTGTAATAAATATTCTACTGTTAATGTACTTTATAATGTCATTTCTCTTGAGTCAAAGTATTTTAAAGAAAAGTATTATCAAATTTATAAGTAATGCATGTATGAAATAATATATAAAAAGAAAATAGTTAATAAACTGATAAAGCAAAAACTGCATATTGGATGCCCCCAGGAAGCTAATAATGGAAACAGTAAGTCATTCCCTTCCAAGTAAAGTGTTGATTTATGGGACTTAGAAAAAATATTTTCAACTGAAACCAGAGTTGTCATTTTAGAAACTGAACATTTATGTGAATTCATCACAGAAATCTCATTTCTATATCAAATTAACTAGGGATTCTGCCAGTTAGTTGGTGATTCTAGAGGAACTCCTCAAGAAATTCATCAGTAATAATTGTGGGCCTAAAGTTGAGTGCATCTCATGAAAATTTTTCTTCTAGGCTAGGCTAATAATCAAATTTACAGAGACAGATTTACAGGAGAAAAATCAAAGTCTTAATACGTGGACATTGGGAATTCAGATACATAAAAATTCCAAAGACAGTGAGGCAACATTGGGCACATAAGACATCTTTTGACAAAGGAGAAAAGAGGGGAATGAGTTATTAAATTTCAAAAGTGAGAACAGGTGATCTATAGGTCATTGAGGGAGAGTGGAACATGTATGACAGAAAAATTCTTGCTAGGTGACTCAGAAACCAAAGGACATGGTATATTTAGTCTAACAGGTGTCTGCCTAAAACCCTCTTGTTTACTATACTTAATTCAAATTATGCTAAGTGGAACATCCTAAAATTTTCTTCTTGAAGCAAGTTTCTCTGACTCTCTTAGGCAGAAAAGGGGCGAGGGTCAAAGGCTCCCTCTAAATCTTCTTTCTTAATAAGTAGCTTAAAACCAGTATTTCATAAAAGCTACTTTAAGCTAGCAAAACTTTGGTCCCTTCAGCAGACACCACTTTGAGGGTAAGGGAAACACAGAGGTGTTAGAAGCTGAGAACATGAAGACGTTAGAGTGAACCCACCTCCACATTTCCCTTCCCACTTTTTAGACCAGAGCAGCAAGGGAGGCCTTGGAACAGAGTATAGGATAAGAAGCAGGATAGTGCTCTGTAGACAGACATGAAGATGGATGAATGGAAAAAACCATTTTCATTGCTAATTTTTGTCCTTTGTGTTTTCATACATTTTAGAATTAAATCACTAATCAGTAATTTCAAAAAAATAACTGCTGGAATTTTGGTTTCTTTGTACTGCATCCAAAGATAATTTTAGAGTTAAAATGTTTAAAATATTAAATCTATTTTTTTCAACAGCATGTGTATCCTTACATCCATGTGAGATTTTAAATTTTTTTCAACAGTGTTTTTAGTTTTCACATGATCCCAAGACTTATTCCTGAATCCTTGGTATTTTTAATGAAACTCAAAATAATTCCTTAAATTGAATTTTCTTTCTTGCTGCTGGTAATAAAACTAGAACTGATTTTTTTTTTTGAGTTGATAATTTTGTATCATTGTTAGCATATGTAACTAATTAGCATTAATAAATGAAGGGATCAAAAGAAACCAGATAGTAAATATAATAAACTAGGGAGCTGAGTCAGAAAATAAGCCTGCTTCACTAGAAAGTTTCAGCATTCACCAGCTCCCTAGGGAATCTTGAATCCTCTGCTCCAGGACCTAATCCCATAAATGGACAGGAAGGATTGTTATCATTCATTAGCCAGAATTAATGAGGGAGAGATGAAATAGTAAAGGCGAAATTCCTTTACTAAGGCATTCACAGTAGAAGTCAAGACGGTATCCATAAAGGGGAGGTGTCTCATATAGGAAAAGAATCAAATTGGATGAGGGCCCAGCACAAGCCCAGGAAGATCTAGGAAATAGATTAGATGGAGGGGCAGTGGATTCAGCCCATTCTCAATGGTTCAGCCTATAAAAGATTGGGAAAGAGATTGGTCAGTTTATAAGCCTGAGAAAATATAATAGAAATTTAACAAAGGCAATCTCTCTTTCTCTCCCCCCAGACAATGCATTCATTTTCCCTTTTGCTCTTGTGGTCTTTCTTTATGAGAGCTGTGCAGGCCAAGCAGCCACCAGGGCACCAAGCAAGCTCTAAGTGAGAGCCTAGGTACCACAATGCAGCACCAGGTGGAGCGCAGCCAGAAACAGAGACTGGGCTAGCCAGAAGGCGACAGGACAGGGCTGTACTAAGCTTTGGGATTAGCTGAACTGAACTACACCCTGCTGATGGCAAACCAATGGCACAAATAATTTTAGACCGTGGTCCTTTTTCTGGGTTTGATAAAGACAAGGCTGGACTTCTTTCAAAGAGGGATAGATGGATGTGAGTAACCAGGACCCTGGGGGCAGTCTTTTATTTCTATTCTGATAAATCTTACCAGTACATCTCATCTTCCCATATGTGGGTCTTCAAAATGCTTTTCTTTTCTTCTTCTTCTTTTTTTTTTTACTGTGTCAAATGACTGCCTTTCCAACAGTAAAATCATGACCATTTTCCAGTAAACTTGCTAAAGTCAATTATAAATTCTTAGAGAATACTGAAGAAGTCAGTTGTGTTATAATAAAAATAAATGTTTCTACTATAATTCATTTTTTCCTTGCTAATATACCACCCATATTAGTGGAATATTGAATAGAAGTTATGCTAAGTTATGCTTTAAATTTTTGCTTATGTATTTATGAAATAGATTGATCCTAGGCAGAGGCCAGATATGATAATGTAGACTTACATGAAGCAACATGGATACATCTCAAATATATAATGTAGAATAAAATGTCAAAAATTGAATGAGATTTGTAACAAAATACAATTTCTGTAAGTTAATAATGTGTACATGTAAGCATAAAAATATATTCCAAATAAATAGTTGAAAAGGAACTATAATGACATATAATAAATACTTAAGAGAATGGGGATATGGAATAAAAAAAATAAAATAAAACAAAGTTAAAGAAGAACAAACTTGGAGGAATCACACTACCTGTATCAAACTATACTATAGAGCCAAAGTAATCAAAACAGCATGGCACTAGCATAAAAACAGACATGTATATAGATCAGTGGAACAGAATTGAGAGACCAGAAATAAACCCACGTCTTTATAGTCAATTGATTTTGACAAAGGAGGAAAGAACATACAATGTGGTAAAGATAGTTTATTCAATAAATGGTGTTGAGAAATTTGGACAAATACGTAGAAAGAAATGAAACTGGACCAACTTTCACACCACACATAAGAATAAATGCAAAATGAATTAAATACTTAAACGTTAAACTCAAAACCATATAAATTCTAGAAGAAAAACAGGCAGTAAAATCTTGGACATTTCTCGTAACAGTATATTTTTCTGGTATCCTTTTTATTTTAATTTTATTTAGAAAATTAACTTTACATGAGTGACATTGATCAATAAGAGTATATAAGTTTCAGGTAAACATTTCTATAGAATTTGAACTGCTGATTAGGTTGTATACCCATCATCCAAAGTCATATAATTTTCTGTCACCTTATATTTGTCCTTCACTCTTTTCCCCCTGCCCCTTCTCTCACATCCCCCTCACCCTAACAACCACTTTACTTTTATCTATGTTTATGAGTCTCAGTTTTATATCCCACCTATGTGTGAAATCATACAGTTCTTAGCTTTTTCTGATTTACTTATTTCACTCAGTATAATGTTCTCAAGACCCATCCATGTTGTCATAAATGTCACCATGTCATCATTTCTTATGGCTAAGTAGTACTTTATTGTATATATGTGCCATATCTTCTTTATCCAATCTTCTATCTAGTGACTCTTTGGTTGTTTTCATGAAATTATTTGAATTCCACATCTGCCCTCATGCCAGCAGGTTGCATCCCAGAACAATGCTCTACTCACTGTGCCACCACTTGGTCAGGTATATATTTCTGATATATACCTCAGAAAAGAGAAAAAAGTAAACAACAAATAAATTGGACTACATCAAACTAAAAAGTTCTTGCATAGCTAAGGAAACTATCAACAAAATAAAAAGTCAGTCCACTGAATGGTAAAACATACTTACTGATATGTCTGAAAAGGGCTTACTCTCCAGAAATCACAAAGTATTTATAGAACTCAACACCAAAAAAACAAATAATCAAATTAAAAAATGGGTAAAGGATCTGAATAGACAATTTCCAAAGAAAACATACTGATGGCCAATAAATACTTTAAAAGATGCCCACCATCACTAATCATAGAGAGATGCAAATAAAAACCACAATGAGATATCACTTTACACCTCTCAAAATGGCTTTCACCAATGAGTCAACAAACAAGTGTAGGTGAGGATATAGAGAAAAGGGAACACTTGTGCACTGTTGGTAGGAGTATAAATTGGTGCATTCACTGCTAAAAGCACTATGGAGTTACCTCAAAAAATTAAAAATAAAACTGCCTTATGATCCAGCAATTCAAGTTCTGGAAATATATCCAAAGAAACCCAAAACACTAACTTGAAAGAATGTATGCACAACTATGCTCACTGCAGCAATTTTTACAATAACCTATATTTAGAAGCAGTTCATCTGATGAGTGGATAAAACAGCTGTGGCCCTGGCTGGTTGGCTCAGTCGTTGAGTGGTTGAGTGTTGGCCCAGTGTGTGGAAGTCCCAAGTTTGATTCCCAGTCAGGGCACACAGGAGAAGCACCCATCTGCTTCTCCACCTTTCCCACTCTCCTTTCTCTCTATCTCTCTCTTCCCCTTCTGCAGCCAAGACTCCATTGGAGCAAAGTTGGCCCAGGCACTGAGGATGGCTTCATGGCCTCCACCTCAGGCACTGAGGATGGCTCCTGTCGCAGTGGAGCAATGCCCCATGTGGGCAGAACATTACCCCTTGGTGGGCATGCCGGATGGATCCCAGTTGGGCATATGAAGGATTTTGTCTGTCTGCCTCCCCTCTTCTCACTTCAGAAAAATACAAAAACAAAAACAGAAAGAACTTGTGGTACATTTACACAATGTAATATTACTTCACTCTAAACATAAAAGAAGGAAATCTTGTCTTTTTTGACAGCATGGATAAATCTGGAGATTATTATGCTAAGTGAAATAAGCCAGTCAGAGAAAACCAAGTACCATATAATTTCACTTATATGTGGAATCTAATAAATACAATAAACTAACAAATTTAAATACAAAGAATAGACTGACAATTGTCAGAGGAGATGGGGGTTGGGTGAGATGGGTGAAAAAAGTGAAGGGATTAAGCAAAGGAAAAATACTTATAGAAACAGACAACACTATGAGGATTGCAGGAGAAAAATGGGGTGGGGAAGGTGGAGGAGGATTTAGAGGGGATAGATGGTGGTGAAGGAGACTTGACTTGGGGTGGTGAACAAACAATACAAAATACAAATGATGCATAATGGAATTGTACACCTGAAACCTGTATAATTTTATTAACCAATGTCTAATTTAAATAAAAATATTTTAAAGGAAGGGCTTTGATTTCTATGCATTTAAATTAGAGGTAAGGACAACTTATTTCTCTGTTTTAAAAGTAAAACAATTTAGAATGAAAATGTTGCCCTGGAAGAAAAGGAAATGCATTATCAAAATACTGTACCAAAATAATACAAAACAAAAACAAAGATAAGTCAATGAAACAAAATAGAACATGAAGATTAATAAGAGGTTATATATAAACATTATAAAATAGAAGAGGAAATTTTAATGTGTGGACTAAATCTTCTTTATTAAAAAATGTATGTTAAAATTAGTCTCCTAGTCAGAAAGATAAATAATATTTTATCATTTTCTAAAATTTATAGTATTATTACTATCTACATTTTATGAATAAATTAGCTATCTACAGTCAATATATGGCATGGAAAACCATTTTGTTTGACAAACCATTGAAATTTCACAAAGAAAATGTAAAAAAATGAGATATGTGCCATAAAATATTTATGACATAACACACCATTAAAGAAATTTAAAGACAAATGCCAACTGAGAAACAAAATTCAGTATTATAATAGTCAAATTTATCTCTAATTATTTATATATAAATTAATTAGATATATAGGTAAAGAACATAAAAAGGAGTCAATGAAAATGTAAATGGCTAATAATCATATTACAAGATGCCCATCTAGTTTATTCAAATATATATAAATATGAAAATGGAATTTTATGTTTCTCCTATTATATTAGAAAATCTAATAGCATGTACAATACAAAATTATATTTAAAATGGGTAAAAGAAATTATTCTTACAACCTGCAATTAGAATTATTAAGTAATGCCTATACTTTAGAATAAAATTTTTCATGTCAAAAGAAATTAAATATACATATGCACTTAATGTTTTTTAAACAAATTTATCACATAGATACCATATGTAAATGGATTAAAAAAGCATTTGTGAAATTGCAATATTGTTCATATTAGCACAATATTTCTTGTAGAAGAGCAGTGAACTAATTATTTCATGTCTCTAAATAGAAAAGTATGTGTCCTTTGAAATTATACTCCATGTTCACATTTATTGCACATGTCAATATATACGAATGGAAAAAGTTACAGAAACAATATCAACCTTTGTATTGGAAAGAGGATGTGAAAAAATACCATGGTTTTCTGTAGGGAATAGTGAATATGTTAGGATACCTTTTAGCCATATTAATATATTGTGAGTACTTTACTTAAAGTAACTTGCCATTTGTAATTTAAAATGACAAGAATATTAACTCTTGCATCTACAGTAAGATGGGGAGAGAAGGAAAAAGGAGGAAAAAAAATCCACACAAAATGGCTGAACACAGATCCCCTTCCTTTGCTGCAAGTGTGTTGTAAAAAGCACTTAAAGACTGTTCCCAGAGCACTCTGAATGGTGTGGTGTTCCAACAGAGTTGTCTGATGTTTTGTGAGCAGAAGTTGTTAATGCCTGCAAATTGATGCTATTCTCCAATTCGAGTTCTAAAGGGGAAGCAGATGTTCATGTGCAACTAACCCAAACACATTGAGAAAGGCTACAGACATTTTCCCATTCAATTACCATAATTTAATGTTTAGAGCACATGCCCAAATGCTTTTCATGGCAGAGGTTTAGCACATTCCCTGTAATGCAAACCAAGTCCCCAAACTCTTCTCTATGAGTTGCTCATTTTCAGAGATGAAATCATTACGCTGACTACGAGTTCAAAATGTTCTGAAGTGCTTTTGTTGGTGTATTTTCAAATATTGCAAAGGTTTGTTATCCTGTAATTTTCATTATAGATTCCTGATAAGACTATTTACTTTCTAACATTTTCATACTGTGACTTTTTGCGATCTCTAGTATTGAATAAATTTGCCAGGCCATTTCTCAAGTATTAAAATAATGTTTTGCTTCCTGATGTTTCTCTTTCCAGGAAGTTGTCATTAAAAGGCAATGGTACCTTTTTATAGAGCTTGTAAAATTATTAAGTATTTGTAAATATAAGCAACTTAGGGCCAACCGTAAAATATTTTTTCTAAAATAAGAATACAAAAGTACAGAAACATAAATATGAAAAGCATGAAAATATTCATTGGGGATTATGTACAAAAAATGAGTATAACAAAAATGCGAGTTAGTAATTCATTATTTGTAGATATGAAACTTTGGCTTTTCTCATTTTCTAGCATCTGTATTTTACACAGGTTCTATTATTTTGCATTGAGAAAATTCTAAGTACTAAAGGTGAGATAGAAAACATGCTTTGAAATATTTTAAGAAATGTAAAACTCATGCAAAATTATAATGTTCCCTCTTCAATACTTCAAATTGAAAAATTGCTTTAGCTCTGATCGGTTGGTTCAGTGGATAGAGTGTCAGCCTGGCATATGGATGTCCCATATTAGATTCCTGGACAGGGCACACAGGAGAAGCAACCACCTGCTTCTTGCTCCCCTCCCCCTTTTTTCTCTTTTCCCCTCCTGCAGCCAGTTCCAGCATACCACCCCCCAGTTTGAGGATAGCTCCTTGGCCCAACCATCAGCCTCAGATTCTTGGAGGCTAAATGGGCTAAATAGCCCAGTTAATTGGAGCATCAGACCCAGACAGGGTTAGCTGGGTGGATCACAGATGGGGCACATTGGGGAGTATATCTTACTATCTCCTCTCCTCTCACTTAAAAAATGCTTATATTTTAATAATATATTTATGTATTATCATAAGTATATTTTTATGTAGTCTTATCAATTATAAATCAGCAGAAAAAATTGTCACCACCATGAGAAATTATTTGGATTTTGATCTACTTCTCTAATACAGTTTTTCTTTTGTTTTATTTGTTGATCATTGGAAAACCTAAGATATATATATTTTTAATTTATTCATTTTAGAGAGGAGACACAGAGTGAGAGAGAGAGAGAGAGAGAGAGAGAGAAAGAAAGAGAGAAAGCGGGGAGGAGCTGGAAGCATCAACTCCCATATGTGCCTTGACCAGACCAGTGCAGGGTTTTTGAACTGGCAACCTCAGTGTTCCCAGGTCGACGCTTTATCCACTGCGCCACCACAGGTCAGGCGAAAACCTAAGATATTTTTAAGGAGAAGAGCATTCATAAGAAAAATAATTGAACATTACAAATATGATAAGTCTTTCTGACCTTGAGTTCCTTAATCTTTCTATAACAGAAAGAGTTACCTATACATAATGTTTTGATCTAGTACAGCAATTTTTAACCTTTTTCCTCATAACACACATAAACTAGTTTCTAAAATTCTGCCACACAACAAAAATTATAATTTTTGCCGACCTGAAAAAAAAAAAGGTTACATTTTGATTCATTCATATCAAATGGCTATTGCTGTGTTGTCTGCTGTCACTTTTTTTTTTTTTTTTTTTTTACTTTAACAATCTAAGGAAAGAAAGGTCAGACCCCTGACTAAATAGTCAGGTACTGCATGTTATAAATATTCTTGCAGCATACAAGTTAAAAATTGCTGATGTAGTGTGATTCTACACATAAAACAGGAATTTGTGTGTGTGTGTGTGTTAAATAAGCATTTATATAAAACAATAGCATAAATGGTTTTATACATGTTCTTAATGTTCTTTATTTACTAAAAAATTTGCTTTTAATTTTTAATAACTAAATAATTGCATGTTTTTGTATTGTTTGGCTCTAGAGAATTTAATAGCTCCCACAATGTTAGAGATTTTGTTTATTCATTTTCAGTGTTTTATACCTCACAATTTGATCAAATGAATAATTTTCATGCATATATATGAGTGAATGTTATTTACTAGATATATTTTTGAAAGAAAAATTTCTTGGTTGAAAACATAAACTTTATTATTATCATTATTATTATTACATTTTTCCAAAGTTAGAACAGGAAAGCAGTCAGACCGACTTCCACATGTGCCAGACTGGGATCCACCTGGCATGCCCACCAAGGGGTGGTGCTCTGCCTATCTGGGGCACAGCTCCACTGAGGCTAGAGACACTTAAGGCAGAAGCCATGGAGCCATCCTCAGTGCTCAGGCCAACCTTGCTCCAATGGAGCTTTGGCTGCAGGAGGAGAAGAGAGAGATAGAGAGAAAGGAGAGAGGAAAGGGTGGAGAAGCAGATGGGCGCTTCTCCTGTGTGCCCTGACTGGGAATTGAATCCAGGACTTCCACACACTGGGTCAATGCTCTACCCCTGAGCCAATCTGCCAGGGCAAAAACATAAACTTTAAAAATATTTTTGATAAATAGTGCAAAAGTGTTCTTCGTACATTTTAAAGCATTTATATCAATGTATCACTAAGTTTACATCTTTGATACAAAATTTATTTCTATTATTAAAATATTTTATTAAATTATGATTTTAATTGTACTTTTGGACCTTGATCTTTGCAATCATTTAAAAATGATTTGCTTATTTTGTGCATGTGCATATATGTGTATGGAGCAGCCTATTTATGTCGTCTACTGTTTTTCTATTAGATTGTTTGATTTGTTTTTTTCTCATGAGCTATAATTAGAAATTTAGTCCTGCGTCAGCCATATCCTTCGCAAATATGTATTCCTTATTTTATTACTCATGGTTTTTGAACTGGTTAATTTATTTATGTTCAGATCCCCTTCCAAAGAAGAATTTATTGACCTGGCCACTGCTCAGAGTGCTGTCAGTTGAGATTCTTCAGTTGTCAGCCCCCTACAGGTAGCCTCCCCTTCATTTTATTTGCTCTCTGAAGAACAGTCCCTTCCTGAGGACTGGTTTTCAACAACTGCTTCATGTTCAGGTATAGAAGGCCCAGAAATCTGGCCTAATGTGAGACAGCTGTGATGGATTGTTTTCGCTACAGAGGTCCACCTGGGTCAATTGAGGCTGGCATTGGGTTTGCACTGCAGTTTAACTTCTCCCTCTGTCCTCCCAGATTTCCTTCCTCTTCCTTCAACAGAGATTGATTCTAAGGACACTCTTTAATAAAAACACCATGGACACTAAATTCTGAATCAGAATTGGCTTCCCAAAGAGTGCAATCTGTGTCCTCCCCCTTCACGCATACAGCACTTAGAGATATAGTTGAGAACCCCTTTACATTTTTTCTTAATTGTATACATGCTCATCTATAATTAAGTTCATTCTTTTCTTCATATATATATAACAAATGATATATTATTATAAATAATGTAAATTGTATACAATTTTTACTAAATATAAATATGTCTATAAATAATGCAGAGTATCATTTTGCACATTTTAAATTTACTAAGAACAATATCAACATATATCAGCAGTTAATTTTTTTTTACTAACACTTTTTTAAATTCAACTCTTTTGATAGAAATGTTCTAGCTCATTTATTTTACCTGCTATAAGGTATTCCATCATATATCTTCTGCTGATAGTCATTTAGGTTGTTTTTTGTTGTTCACTGTTAGGAATGTTTTAGTCATGCATATATGCATGAGTTTCTCTGTAGCATATATCTAGGAGTGGAAATGCTTCTTCATAAGCCATAGAAATCTGTAATGTTAATTAAGAATTCCAAATTCCTTAGAGCCAAGATTTCACAATATTCCTAACTTTAATACATGTTCTCCAAACAATTCCTTGCCCATTCATTAATATATAGTGAGATGAAAATACTATCTTCTATTAAACTAGATGCTAAGTGCACAGTGGGTGAAAGATGAATTTGTGACATTAGCCCTATTAATGATAGTACCTTCATCCCAGTCCCTGAGGTGGGACATTTGAAAATCAGTTTAGAAGGTCTTAATTGTCTTATAATTATTTTTTTAAACATTCACTGCTTATCATTGAACCTTCTTTACTCTATTAACCTTATAAATCTTATGCTGTAATATAATTGAGGTTCTGGCCTATTTTTTTCATCAGCATCATTAGCTTTAGAAAGAGCCTCCAGGCTATTTTGGCTCTTTTAGAATCTTGTAATTCAAGGTATTTCTGCACTTGCTATGTTCAATGAAAACAAAAGAGAAAACAACCATTTCTAAAATATGAAATTTTTAATTTTAATTTGTAAGAGGATATGAAAACTGGATTTTGCATCTGCTCCCTGTTCCTCAGACACTAAGCTTTGCCCAGTCTCCCACATTGTCATTTCAATGAGTGCCCAGTGTGCCAGGAAAAATGTGTGGAATGGTGTCTCTGCAGACTCTTTAGTATACCATTTTTGACTTCTCCGCCATGAACAGTTCTTACTGAACTAAATGGCTTCTAATGTAGTAACTCTTCCTCACACCATAATTGATAACTATATAAATATCTAATATCTGCCCGAAGGCTGCTCACTAAAATAGCTGTATGTTGTTTCGTAATGCAAGTTCAGATCCTTCCTCTAAGCAAGCATATGTATTTCTGTACAATTGTATGTTATCAAGATTCTTCTGAAAAAAATGTGAAGTGGTGGAGTAAGAGATGACTGTGAATCCTGAATACTGAACTCTACTACTATGCATTTGTGTTCCTTCAGATACTTTCATCAAATTTGTCAAATTTTCTGTTGTTTTAACTGTAAAATTATTATATTTTAACCTGTCAGGTTATTTTTAAGAATTAACTGGAAAAAATCATGTTAAAATTTCCAAAGGAATACCACCCAGTATGCATTTAATACATTTTATCTTTATTTCCTGTTTTATTTCTGAAATTATTTCTCATGTACTTTTTTCTTTTTGTATTTTTTGAAGTGAGAAATGGGGAGGCAAACAGACTCCCACATGCATGCACCCGACCAGGAATCACCTGGCATGCCCACCAGGGGGCGATGCTCTGCCCATCTGGGGTGTTGTTCCATTGCAACCAGAGCCATTCTAGCACCTGAGGCAGAGGCCATGGAGCCATCCTCAGCTCCTGGGCCAACTTTGCTCCAATGGAGCCTTGGCTGCAGGAGGGGAAGAGGAGAGAGAGAGAGAAGAGAGAATGGGAGGGGTGGAGAAGCAGATGGTCACTTCTCCTATGTGCCTAGTCTGGGAATTGAACCCGGGGCTTCCACATGCTGGGCTGATTCCCTACTGCTGAGCCAGCCAGACAGAGCCTTCTCATTGTAGTTTTAATGGAGTGGTAAACTCTCATTTCATTTAAGAATATTTACAATGAATTTAAAATAGCAAACTATAAGAGTTTTGTCAACTACTGAAGTACTTTATTATTAACTAAAATAACCATAAATTGTTTACTTCTGAGTAAATAAATTATTTCATTTTTATTTTTTTATTTATATGCATTGAGGACTTGATATCCATGTTAATATTTTTGATTTTGTCATATATCTCACCATCTCTATTTCTATTTCATGATGATTATGATATTTCTAACATGTATTACCAACACCCACCCTTCTACTTCAGTGCATATTGGGTCAAATATAGAAGTAGGCTACAATTGTATATATACAAAACAATTTATGCTTGTATTATTATTTATTAATTACTGTTTTTATTATTATTATTAACCTGTATTTTTCCACCCCTGTATTTCTCCGACTCCAGTAAGATTTCTAATTTCCAACATTTTGAAAATTCATCAGGTAATTTTATTATGCTGCCTTTCACTCTTCTTGAAAAATAGGCTTCTTAATTTTTTTTTTTATTATTGTATTTTAATAAGATGATTGCCCACTTCTGGTGATTCAATGCCTTTATGACTATGACTTACTTCTATTTTTGGTAAATATTTATGACTAAGTCACTTTGTTTTCAGATTACTTACTCCTTTGGAGAAAACAAAACATTTTTATAGGTAGCAATATATTCATCTTTGTTGTTGGAAATAAACGCTCTTGAGAATGCAGTACAAACTTTAATAAAAGTGCTTGAGAAAAAAGGTAAAAATATTTAAAATAAATTCACAATTGTTATCTAAATGAACTTTGAAAAGGAGGAAGAAAGCTAAGAATATGTCACATTTGTAGGTAAATGTTTCAAGAGAAAGAATGTTTATATAATAATGAATATGCTGTGGGACAAATTGCCATTGCAAAGCATATGTTCTTTGGAAGTAAGAGAACATAAACCCACTACATGGATAAAAATAGTAAAATTTGGACTCGCATGAGAGAAATGCTCAACTTCTAAACTTTAACGAATGCATAATGAGCCTACAAATTGAAAATTAACACCTGTTCTGGATCATTATAGCTAGTGAAGTGCCAAGTGGAGACTTGTTTATATGTGGGAAATGCTATTATTCGTCAAGGTCAGCTGCTAATATGTATCATTTACATAAATGTTTCTATTAGCACCCTTATATCAATTTGGGGAGAAAAAACAGGTAGAGTATAACTTATTTTCCAATTTCTTCCACTAGGAAAAATTGGACGAATTATTTATCCAAGTCATTGACCAGAAATTTTCCACAGCTGTAACTAGGGTAATACCATCTTGGAACAAAGTGATAGCAGATGGACAAATAATGCCTAAATTTTAGCCATATTCAGAAGTAGACTGAGTACTAGCCATGCAGACAATAAGGGTGTTGAGAAAATTTATAACCCCTTCGCATTTTGGCTGTGCAATTAAAAATTATTTGCTTTGAAGAACATTGAGGCCAATAATCATTCCGTGAGAAAATATTTCTAGAAAACTATTCCCCTATCTGAACTCAATGAGGTCATCCCTTTTTTACCCAACATCCTCTGCACACTCTCCCCCAGCACTTGCAACATTATTCTGTAATCATTGGTGTTTTATTTCACTTAGTAGATTCTGAGATCTTAGAGAGAAAGAATGTGTTTTCTGCTCTCTTGACATAAGGAAGTATGTGACAGCAGCAGCAGTCACCAAGCTTCATGGCTCTGGTTTAAAGACACGTGTATGCACAGGGGTTTAGAAATGCATTGGCCGGTCAACTTGAGCATGTGTGTTACCAACAAGGGGGTATGAGTTATTTTCTGGGAGACTCACATGCCATTAAAAAAAAGGCATTTTGATATATTAAAAAAAATTAAAGCTATATAGAAGTTTAGATTGTAATCATATTTGTCGGAATTTGAAGTCTATATTTTATAGAATTGCTTGTTTACTTCAACTCTCTCTATGCCATCTCTGCTCTTAGAGCAACCAGGACAGGACTGGGGTCAAACACTTGTAATTTTGTATCCTGATATCTGTTATGACTATGAAATATTTCTTTCCTTTGTTAAGATCCTGAAGAGTATTTTTTTCTTTATAATAAAAAACAACTCACACTTAAAAAAAAAGAAAGAAAAAAAGAATTGTGTTTTGTTCATCTTTCTGAGCCTGGGACCTGACACATAGTAGATATTTAATTGTATTTATGTTCATGAAATAAAGAAACAAATACCCTATAAATTTTCCATTAGTGAAAATTTAAGACTACACCAAAGTAGCATTTATGTTTATATTCAGTATCTTTGTGAAAATTCATTAAGCAAGTTTAGTTTTTCCTAAAACACAGTTAATAAGTTTGCCATTGCAACGTGTCTGATCATCTGATTCTAACATCTCCTCAGATTATTTTTTCTTCTTGTATTTTTCTGAAGTGAGAAGCAGGTAGGCAGAAAGACAGACTCCAGCATGCACCCGACCGGGATCCACCTGGCATGCCCTCCAGGGGCCGATGCTCTGCCCATCTGGGGCACTGCTCTGTTACAACCAGAGCCCTTCTAGCGGCTGAGGCAGAGGCCATGGAGCCATCTTCAGCACCCAAGCCAACTTTGCTCCAATGGAGCCTTGGCTGCGAGAGAGGAAGAGAGAGACAGAGAGAAAGGAGAGGGGGAAGGGTGGAGAAGCAGATGGGAGCTTCTCCTGTGTGCCTTGGCTGGGAATTGAACTCAGGATTTCCACATGTTTGGTTGACACTCTACCACTGAGCCAACCAGTCAGGGCCCAGAATTTTTTTTTTTAAATAACTCTGACAGAACTGTCTACTCTTTTCAAATCGCACTGACTTTCTCTAAACTTAAGTCTAGATCAGTAGTTCTCAAACTTTTTGAAGTCGTGGCACATTTAAAATCCTACAAATAATTGTAGGCATACTATATACAATTTTCTTAAAAATATGTTATAATAATTAAGTCAAGTATTAAAGAAAAATAATAAATTTCAAGTGTGCTTTTATGTTAATTAAATAAAATAAATAAGACAAAATTAAATTTAATCTGACATTAAAAACATTTTCATGTTACATGTTTTAAGTTATGCTTTTTAGAATTTGTAATAAAAAGGGTTTAAAAATATATATATATATATATATATATATATATATATATATATATATATATATATATATATATATACATTCTTAGTAAGATTTAGTAAACTGGGCAGGTCCTGGCGCAAATGTGTTAAGTTTTTCATTCTTTCGTTTATAAGGAACATGAACCTGATGTGTCCTAGTAATTTCTTCTTGTTTGGGCATATATTTGAAAGGCAAACTCTCATTTCCTCATCAATACATTGAAAAATTTCTCTCTTTTTATTCTTAATTGTGTTGAGTGCAGAAAACCCCCACCATACATATCATCTTAACTTTACACCAAAAAAAGGATAGAAGAAACTTGCCTCCAGTTTTTCTGGGGAACATGGGGAGTAGTGTAAACAATCCAGCACCACAGCATAATAAACAGCCTTTTGTAACCTAATCAGTCAAGTGAGGTGAGGGGTTGGGAAGACTGTGAGCTTACAGCTAATTTCCCATTCCTCTGTCCCCCCAAAATCTAAACTCCAAAAACCCTGTTGGTGTTTTGGTCCCCAACATGCACATATTTCTCTGGAATATCATAGGGTGCACCAGTGCACACTGGTGCAAACTTTGAGAACCACTGAGGAGTAGGATTCTCAACATTTCTAGACACTCAAAGAAATATTTACATTTAAAACCTACTTTATTTTCCCAGATCTTTCTATCAGTGTCCAGGTCTCTGAATTAAATGCTAACACAGTAGGCCAGAATGAGTTTCTTATTACTTATCTCTCCAAACCAAATATGGGAAACCTTTAACTTAGTCATTCAAGACCATTAGACATGCAGACATCAATACAAATCTTAAAAAGAACAAAAGAAAAAATAGAAAATCTGATAATATATAAATATCTTCAATTTTATTAGTAATAAGTAAAATATTTACTATAAAATTAGCAAAAACAAAATATGGTGACATTTAATGCTGGTAAGTGTGGTGAGGCTTTTTGTTAGAATATTAGTTTATTCAACTTTTTCATTAAGCAATTTAAAAATATGTGCCAAAGATCTTAAAAAATGCTTACTTTTTTTGAACCAGCAATTGCAGTTGAATAATATTTTCTAGGGTAAACAATTTAAAACCCAGGCTGAGATTTTTGACAGTACATTATTTGCCCAGTAAAAAAATATAAAAATTAAGATTCGTATTAAGTCTTTCACAAGAGAGGAGTAATTTAAACCATAAGTTTAATTCATATAATGAAATATAGTTCAAACCTTAGAATTGTGTTCAGAAAGCATTTCAATGAGATAAGAAAAAAATATCTGGAATAATTGGTGAGAGAATATAAAAAATAATCTACATTATTCTAAGATTCTATTTATCTACACTTCAGACATTATGAGTACCATGACAGGTACAATGTAGAGTACATTACACATTTTTTCCATTTAACTCCCAAATAATACTATTATATAAGTTTTATGAATTAGTTTTTAGACGGCAAACATGCTCAAAAAGTTTTATAACAGATACCAATAGGTAATTGCAAATCAGTACACTGTTCATGTTAAGACACTTCTGATATTAAGTTCTCTTTCTCCAGTTATGAGTATTTGGGTTGATATTAGAGCCTGAAGTAGAAATCCATAGCTTGGTTCCTGTAATTGCTAATTTTACCTGTCAACTTGACTGGGCTTGGGGTGCCTGATAGTTGGTTAAATGTTATGTGGATGAAAAAAAAAAGCCACACGCTGAACCTGAAAAGCTCAAGTGAGGCCTGCATGGTGGCCTTGAAAACTCAGAGACATAAAGTAACCACACAGGATGATCTGAAATTAAAACTTTCTAACTAAAAGCACTTTATAGTGGGTAGTCATGTCCTATGTAGGTATTTTTCTCTAAGCAAAGGTCCATGCTTACCTTAATTTATCCTGTCTGCTGTCTTTTGCATTTACAATAAGGTAACTGATAATATGCATTTGAAATATAAGGGTAGGCCTGATCTGTGGTGGTGCAGTGGGTAAAGTGTCATTCTGAAATGCTGAGGTAGATAGTTCGAAACCCTGAGCTTGCCTGGTCAAGGTACATATGAGAGTTGAAACTTCCTGCTCCTCACTGCTTCTCTCTCTTTCTCTCCTGTCTAAAATGAATAGATAAAATTAAAAAAAAAAATGTAAGGGTAATTTTTTCCTGCTCCTCTCAGGGCAAGTGTTCTAACAGAACAAAAACCAACAAACATCCTCATTATTATCATCATATTAATTGTTAACTGTTAACTATTTTATGCCTACCTGTGTAAAAAAAGTTTCAGTATATACATTTTTACTTTTATCCAATGTCAAAGATTTCTCCACTTTTCTTTCTTCTGCCCACCCCCAGCAGGAGTGGTTCACCCACTCCCAGTAGAAGCAGTTTCTCCATCCTATAGTAGGGAGCTCACTACACTATCTGAGAGGTTAACCATGCATTATGGGGGGAAACTGTAAATGCCTTTCTTGAGGTAGTTGCCATTAAAGACAATGCAGATTTTCCTTAAGACCCACACCATCTACAATTAGACCAAAGTTCTAGCAGTACCATAAAAATAAGGTGCAGCCTGACCACGTGGTTGCGCAGTGGATAGAGCGTTGGACTGGGATGAGGAAGACCCAGGTTTGAGACCCCAAGGTCGCCAGCTTGAGCGTGGGCCCATGTGGCTTGAGCAAAAGCTCGCCAGCTTGGACCCAAGGTCGCTGGCTCCAGCAAGGGGTGGCTCTGTCTGCTGAAGGCCCGCGTCAAGGCACATGTGAGAAAGCAATCAATGAACAACTAAAGTGTTGCAATGGCAAGGAAAAAGTAATGATTGATGCTTCTCATCTCTCTTCGCTCCTGTCTGTCTATCCCTATCTATCCCTCTCTCTGAATCTCTCTCTGTCACTGTGTAAAAAAAAAAAAAAAAAAAAAAATGAGGTGCAAAGTGTGATCTAAAAGAAGGTATTTACATTTCAAAAAAACTACTTGAGTTTTTTAATTTAATCAGACAACAGTCAAGGGAAGGAATTTTGAGGTTATGGGATAACGTTGGAAAGAATATAAAATTGAAAAAGTCTGAATTTAGTAATATGGGCTTATTAAGCAAAGATTCTGAATTTTAATTTTGCAGTTCAAAACATTCGCCAGAGCTCTAACATTTTAGTTGATTAGTTGGATAAAACATGACCCAAAAGGTGACCGACACTGAGTAATTAAACATGTATCACTTACCCTGATTTAATGTAGAAGAAAACATTCAAAGTTAAGATGATTAAGAATGTTGGACTAGATTTTTCACTGAAGACAAATTACCCATGATGAGAGGGTCTCGAAACACACCTTTTACCGCTACTACTAGAAATTAAGAAGTGAGAGGAACTCCAACATTCCTGAAAGCTCTGTGATCCTGTTACTCTATAGGTCACACCTCAACATGGAAGCTGTAGTCATTGAATAGAGAAAAATACAATAGAAGCAATGGGCTTTCTAGGTGGCAGGGATCAATGGCAACAGTCAACTGTCAAAGGCAAGATGAACCTGATAATGAACAGCAGAGTCAAAGCTGCAGCCATGAACAGTTTGACTAGCATAGGCATATGACATTGGCCAGTAGATTATGGCATTCATAAAAGTAAAATAAATGGAAAGCATACCCAATTCTTACTTGATATGTATAAGCAGAAAAGTTCTAGGTCAAGTAAACAAAAGTCTAACCTCAAAAATAAAAACAGAGTCATGGTACCTTATTCAATTCCAGAATCGAGACAGTATACTAACCCAGAACCCTTGAATGAAAGAGAAACAAGTCTTCCTAAAGAAGGTCTCCAGTACACTACTAAAAATTATAATGTTAATCTTCCTCCCAGTATTCCCGAAAGGGACTGATGGCTTTTTGCCAGGATAACTGGGAATTAAAAAGGGAAAAAATCAAACCTTTTCTGAAGACCACTGGACACTGGCTCTGAACTGATACTAATTTCGAGTGGCTAAAAATGTCACAATTGTCCACAACTTCAAAAGGACTTATGTAAGTCATGTGGTCAATGGAGTTTTAGCTCCATTCCATATCACAGGGGCCCAGTGGGTCTCTGAATTCCATTGACAATGGTTATTTTCCCAGCCTTGATTGCATATTTAAAATAAACATACTCGACTGCTGGCAGAATACCCACATTGGTTGGCTGACCTGTGAAGTCAAGGTTATTATGATTGGAAGGCCAGGTGTAAGATACTAGAAGTGCCTCAACATAGGAAAAGTAAATCAAAAGCAATACTAAAATCATGAAAGGATTGCAGAAATTAGTGCCCCACCAAAGACTAGAAATTGTCAGGGTTGATGATTCCCACTACATCCCCATTCAATTCACATATTTGACCTGCGCAGAAGTGAGACAGATCCTGGAAAACATCAGTAGTTTACAGTAAACTTTACCAATTGCAGCTGCTGAAACCAGATGTGGTTTCATTGCTTGAACAAAGTTATATCCTTGGGTATCTTATGTTACTATTTATCTGGCATGTTTTCCTCTTCATTCTTGTCAATAAATACACTAAAAGTAGATATAAACCTTTCTGAATAGGCCAAAAATATGAATATATTTGAGTCCCCTACAAATGCTCACCAAATGGTGACCTTTGCTGAGGAGGATTTAATAATCAGGTAAATAAGATGACACATCCTGTGGATACAGTCAGCCTCTTTCCCCAGCTACCCCTGTTATCACCGAATGGGTTTAGGGATGAAGTCACAAGGATGGAGCTTATGCCTAAGCTCAGCAACATGGACTTCCAGTTACCAAATCTGACCTGGCTATTCTGAGTACTAATCTGTCAACACTGAGTTCTTAATATGGCATCATTTCCAAAGGTAATTAGCCAGCTCTCTAGTGGCAAAAAGATTGATTACAGTGGACTAATGCCATCAAGGAAGGGGCAGCGTTTTGTTCTGACCGAAAGAGACACCTACTCTGTATTTAGATTCACCTTGTCTGCCTGCAGTGTTTCTGCCAAAACTTCCATTTGTGGCCTCATAGAATGCTATATTCACTGTCATGATATTACAAAAAGCCTTACTTCTGATCAAGGAACTCACTTCACATCAGAAGAAGTGTGGTAACTTCTCATGGAATTTATTGATCTTACCACATTGCCCACCATTTAAACTTGATAGAATGGTGGAATGAACTTTTTAAGATCCAGTTAAAGTTGAAGTTGTTAAAGGGACCATGCATACGTTTTTCCTCAAGCACAACACTCAATCACAAGGATTTCTGTCCTCTCATTAGCCGAGGATAACCTGACATAAATATTTAAGAGAATGTGCAACAGAGAAACGGATATATTCTAAGAATTGCTAAATTTATTAATTTCTTTCATAAATTAAGCTACTTACACCAGGCATTCTACTTTCTGTGCTGTACTACTCGGAATAGCATTAAGCAATAAATTAGCTTCTGGTAGAAATCCCCTATGGGCTTCTCTTATTTGAGCTTTTAATTAAATTTTTGAAAGCGAATAATCCCCACAATATTATATGAAACTGCTCATTCCACAAAACAATGAACCTCATTCCTGTTTTTAACTGAAAACCACCACTCTCAACAAAATATTTTTCACTTCTTTTTTCTCTCAAAAATAATGTAAAAAGGGTGTTCTTTGACAAAATTCCATTATACAAATGAGGATATAAAAGATAGATTTTTCTTGGAAAATATTGCAAAATAAAGTTTGTTTTCACCTGACCTCATTGTCAGGAGTAAGTTTTATATCCCCAATTAAATTGAATATTTTTCTCACTATTTGTACTTTCCATTTAAAAAATAAACAAAATTTAATTATTCAAGAAAAATTCTCTAAAAAAGAGATTTCTCATAGATTTGAATAGCTATGCCAAAAACAAACACAAAAGCAAAAACAAAACCACAATATAATTGGTAGAGCTGACTTTTAAGAAAATGTGACTAAATTATCACACAGCATAACAAATATAATAAAGTAACAGATCTTTTACTTGACAAGTGAAATTATTTTGGGATAGAAATCATGAATTGTGTTTGAACATATCAGCTCTTTATTATATTACATCATTGTATATTACACCCTGTTTTTTCACAGGGACAGAGAGTCAGAGAAGAGGGATAGATAGGGACAGACAGGAATAGAGAGAGATGAGAAGCATCAATCATTAGTTTTTCATTGCAACACCTTAGTTGTTCATTGATTGCTTTCTCACATGTGCCTTGACCATGGGTCTTCAGCAGACTGAACAAGCCCTGACTGGAGCCAGCAACCTTGGGTCCAAGCTGGCGAGCTTTTGCTCAAGCCAGATGGGTCTGCACTCAAGCTGGCAACCTCAGGTCTCGAGCCTGAGTCTTCCGCATCTATCCACTCTTATTTGAGTCCGATGCTTTATCCACTGCGCCACTGCCTGCTCAGGCATATTATACCATTTCTCAAATATTCATGTCAAGCTTGTCTTTAGTTAATGTGAGTACAGAAGTTCTTGAGATTAAGTGTAAGTGGACCTGTTAATGATAATAAGGCACACTAAAGGGACCTACCTTTTCTCCCAGGTTAATCCCCATGGTGGTTTTGACAAGTTATATAGCTCTTCCTGTTTTAGCTATTCTTCTTTGATAATGTTGTAGAGGAGTGTTGGAAGTTTGTTAAAAAAAAAAAAAAAAAGAAAAAAGAAAAACTAAAGCACAATTAAGTTCAAGTAAATTAATCTACAGATGAACTATTTTAATTGTATGTAGTTACAAGTTTACTCAATATTATCAACACCAGACATATACCAAGCAGTGTCTTTAATATTATACAAGGGCACTCTCTGTAACAAACTGGTGAAAGGGTACTAAAAATAAAGGCATGAGAAAATACAAAAAATAAAGAAACCTAAGTAAATTATACAGTAACTAATTTTTTTGTGTGTGTGTGACAGTGATAGGGAGAGACTCAGAGAGGGACAGACAAACAGGAAGGCAGAGAGATGAGAAGCATCAATTATTTGTTGTGGCTCCTTAGTTGTTCATTGATTGCTTTCTCATATGTGCCTTGACTAGGGGGCTACAGCAGATCGAGTGACCCTTTGCTTAAGCCAGTGACCTTGGGCTCAAGGTGGTGAGCCTTGCTCAAACCAGATGAGCCTACACTCAAGCCAGCCACCTCAGGGTTTCAAACCTGGGTCCTCTGTGTCCCAGTCCCATACTCTATCCACTGAACCACTGCCTGGTCAGGCTACAGTAATTAATCTTATATTGGTTATATTAGCTTGAGGTGTACAATATACTGATTTCATATTTTTATACCTTACATTGTGATCACCAAACTCTAATAATTATCTATCATTGTGCAAACTGATGACAATATTATTGACTATATTCTCCTTCCCCTATTCACCTATCTCTCCCTCGCCCCTCACTGCCACCCTTTTGGTAACCATTCCTTTGATCTCATTTCTATGAGTCTGTTTTTGTTTTGTTTTTAGATTCCACATATAAGTGAAATCATATGGTATTTGTCTTTTTCTGTCTTACATACTTCACTAGCATAATACCCTCTAGATCCATCCATGTTGCCACAAATGACAAAATTTTATTCTTTTGTTATTGCTGTGTAATATTCCATTGTATGTATAGATAGATGGATAGATAGATGCCACATCTTATTTATCCATTCACCCATCAATGGACATGAAGGTTATCTCTATATCTTGGCTATTATAAATGGAATATAAATTTATTCATATATTCTATAAAATATATTGTCACTTACTTTGTACCAATGATTTCTACATTCTAGAAAAAGTTTTAAAAAATTCAGATGAGCCTGACCAGGTGGTGGCGCAGTGGATGGAGTGTCAGACTGGGATGTGGAAGACCCAGGTTCGAGACCTCGAGCTTGCCAGCTTTAGCACGGGCCCATCTGGCTTGAGCGCTAGCTCGCCAGCTTGGACCCAAGGTCACTGGCCCCAGAAAGGGGTTGCTCGGTCTGCTGAAGGCCCGCGTCAAGGCACATGTGAGAAAGCAATCAATGAACAACTATGGTGTCGCAACGGCAACAAAAAACTAATGATTGATGCTTCTCATCTCTCTCTGTTCCTGTCTGTCTGTCCCTATCTATCCTTCTCTCTAACTCTCTCTCTGTCCCTGTAAAAAAAAAAAAAAAATTCAGATAAGTTTACTGCCTTCATGAAGCTTGAATTTCAGTTGAGGTAACAAGATAATAAGCAGTGAAGTAAATAATTAAAATTATGATAATGTGCTTTGTGGAAATAAATGGGAGATATCATAGAACTGTGGAATTTCTTTTCAAGTGAGAAAGTATTAGCTTTTCAAAAAATAGTGCTAAGAAAATGTACCATTTATTTAAACAAAAGTTTAATATCTGCCTCACATTATGTACATATTCTGAATAAAGTGTTAAGTATAAAAATAAAATTAGAGAAGCTTAAAATATAGAAAAGTAATAAAATATATAACTTTGTTCATGTATATATCTGGAAATATATATTTATAATTTGTGAAACCCAACGATACCATAAATATTTTTATAATTAGCAGATGAGGATAATATTTTTGTTACACATTAAAAAGACAAGTTTTAGTGTCAATAATATGTAAAAAAAGTAGCCTGAACCAATAAGAAATGGTAAAATACAATATTAAAAAATAGACAAAGATTATGATGAAGCAATTTAAAAAATATAAAATATAAATGGCTAACAAACATTTGAAATTATGTTTAAATGCTATTATAGTTATTTTATTGTAACTATCACACACAAAATTTGAGAAGAAAATTGTTGAGAAGATATGAGATTTTGGGATAGTCGTAGATTATTAAGAGAGAGTTGAATGAATCATCATTCTTGCAATAGCAAAAAATCAAGAACATTCAGAGCATCTGCATTAAGAATATCTTTTTAAAGATATCCACTGAAAGATACAATAGTATCCATTTGTTACTTCCATTCTCTTGCTAGTCCAGTCTTACAAAGAAGAAGTGTCCAATCTTACAAAGTATTTATGAGGCATCCTCTTGACTATATACAAGTTAAAATAATTTTCTAGCAGAAAGATGCTATAGGAAAAATACTGTTTCTATCATGGGACAGCAGGGTGACTTAATTTCCAAGCACACAAAAGAGAAAGATAATTACCCAAAAGAAAATTGAGATATTTTAAATATGTGCTATGGATGACAAGTACCACAAATAACCGATGTTCATGTTGCCTTTTCTTTGTGTTGCCTTACAGCCCCTTTCTTCTGACTCTTCTGCTTTGCACAGTGCTCTCATAGAAAATAATGAAGCTATTTGCAACCATGAAAATACTTGTTTTACAAAATGAGACGTCTTTACTGTTACTATAGTGAATTCTGTATCCAGAAGCTGTTCATTCCTCTTCTACCTTTGACCTAATTTATTTTTTGTATTTTTTCTATGAAGTAAGTGATAAGTGTTTAAATAATCAGCAACATATTTTAGATGCAGTAGAAATAAAAAGAAAATTGAGAAATAAAATTATTTAAAATATGTATAAATATAAATTATGAAAGAGAAAGGAAAGAGAGGTGCTTTGCAATGATAAAGTTTACATGTTAAGATATTTATAAGATTTTTAAAATGATTTTCTTCCTTCACCACCACTCCATTATATTCTTGTTTTTGGCTGCACCTCTTATTCATCAGTTATTTTATTTGTTTGTTTGTTTACTTACTTATTTATTTTAGGGGAAGTGAAGGGAGACAGTGAGACAGACTCCCCCATGCACCTTGACCAGGATCCACCTGGCAACTGCATCTGGAGCCAATGCTCAAGTACTAAGCTATTTTTCACATCTGAGGCCGATGCACTCCAGCAGGCCTATCCACAGCACCCAGCACCACATTTCAACCAATTGAGCCACTAGCTGCTGAAGGAAAAGAGGGAGAGATGGGGGAGAAGGTGGAGGAGAAAAGTAGATTGTCGCTTTTTCTATGTACCCTAAACGGAAATCAAACCCAGAATGTTCATAGGCTGGGCGACACTCTATCCATCGAGCCACAGGTCAGAGCCTATTTGTCATTTATTTACAAGTTCATATTAGAATGGAGAATAATTATTTTGATGGTCCATCAACTCTATGCCTGCTATCAGTTGATAATTGGAATTAATGCAAAATAGTAAGCACACCTAGAATTGCAACTTGAACTGAGGTCACTCCTTTGTTAAGCTTAGAAAAATCAGATGTCCTATCAGATGCACTGGTGTTTTGCACAAGTCGATCAGAAGAATTAAATGAGCATGTAGTTGTAATAACTTTTTGCTCATCTTTCAAGTCACTAGATAGAATACTATTGCCTTAATTTAGAAACCTAGCACTTCTTAACAGTGTTTTTCCTGTCTTGAGACAATGTCTTTGCCATTCCCCTAGAAAGGCTCTCATATCAAATGCCTTCTCAATTTCATTCAGGGCTTTGTCTGTTGCTACTTCCTCAGAGAGGCCTTCCTAAGTCACCCTTGCAAAACTGCATTTCCTAGTACTGTTTATTCCATACCTTGTTCTATTTTCTTCACAATAATACCTGAGATCATATTGTATCTTTATGTTTTCACTTTGTCTCTCCAACTAGAATTTAAGTTCCATAAAGATAAAAAAATTATCTGAAATTCACAACAGAATTGAAATAGCCAAGATCATGGTCTAGAACAATGGTTTCCAAACTGATCTCCAGAACCAGCAGTACACACATCAAAATAGAACTTGCTAACAAAGTATGTCATGAGACTCCATCCTAGACATACTTAATTAGAGATTCTGGTGGTGGAGTCAATAGTCTGTGCTCTAAAACGTCCTCCAGGGCATTCTGATGCATTCACAAGTTTCAAATTAGTAGTTTAAAAACTGTAATGACAAAGATTCAATAAATATGCTTAATGACAAGTCCACAAGTGAGGAAAGCATTGACAGAATCTTCCTAATTACTAGTAATCTGTTTTACTCTATAATCTGTAACTGGGATAATAACCCTAAAATGACCCAAGTACTATTGATTCTTCCTGGATATAAAGGCAGACTAAAAATTGTTTAACTTCCATAAACTCCTCTATTCACAGTGAGAATGCTGTGACACTCTAGCTGAGATTACTATTAGTTCAGATATAATTCCAACAATTTTTAAAAGACTTGGCTTTTTTTCTTACTGAGGACACGTGAACACACAAGGGTGGCCAAGGGTATCTGAGAAGATTGGATTATTGGTAGTGTCCACTGTGTTGTCCTTCCTCAGGTCTAAGTTTGTAGAACTGACTGAAGGGTAGGAACTGGTTGAAGAATTAAAACCCTATTGTGACAATTCCGTAAATTCCTCTTTAATCAAATTTGGATTTTGGGGGGAGGAAGGAAATTACTAATAAGTCACTAACTTGACTTTTGTAGAATGTTCATAAGTTTTGTTCCTGGGAGTCTCCTGCTTATTAGACATAACCAGAACTTTTTTATTCTTATGAATTTTTAATTTTTAAATAATACAAATGGTTAACAGGCTCTGGCTACTATTTTTTTGATTGAAATGATATTTGATTAATCATAGAACCAGCTGAAAAACTAAAAAAATAAATTTAGAAAGTAATATCAATATGTGTTCTAAATAGCTTCTTTTTTTTTACTTTTTAAAATGATTTTTAATAAGATTCAAAACTCTTAAAAAAGTATCAGATGGACAGTCTTTGGAGAAAAAGAACAAAGAAGATATTGAAATGTAGGCCCACTAAGAATACAAGAATGGTAAAAAGACACCTTTTCAATGAAATCTTCACTGTAGTCAGGAAAAAGGAAGGAAATTGATGTTTGGTAGCAAAAAACAGCAAAGTATCTACTAACCATGCTAGTGTAGAACACTGGGCACTAAATCAAATACTTGAGCATTTATGAGTGTGTTTGTGTGTGTTATTTAAAAGCTGAGTCTACAGACATTTTTTTTCATAGTGCTGCCAGACAGAAAGTTTTTGCATTATTTTTAAAGAAAAGAAAAACAATATTGTCACGTACATAACCACCTTTTTTTTCCTTCAAAGACCTTTAAAATTTATTAGTCTTCGCCACTAATCTGAGAATGATGAAAGTACTACAATCCTCATTTATCAAATGAGAAGAATAAGACAGAAAGGGAGAAAGTACCATCACAAAGACTAAAGAGGAATCATTCAGTTTAGGTTAGAATTTAGGGATTTGAACTACTCTCCCTAGATAAAAACAGAGGTAGAAGCTGGGTGGAAGAAGAAGATTGCAAATTATGAAGTTGTTTTTCTGTAAATCATTGCCAATTTGTCATCAAAATTCTGATTTTGCCTCTCAAATACACAATGGCATTAGCTGTAGCAAGAATGTTCCTGCCAAATACACCTCGGGATTGTAGCATTATCCTTTGGCCCAATTTCCACTGGCAACTTGACTGAAAAGCCCAGAGGTCTTTCTGCTGTGTCACAGAGGCGCAGTGCCCTCTTCTGTACAGACTTCCCGGGACACACACCCTCTGTGAAGATACCAGGTTCTCCTCCTAAATGGAGCCCCTCTCCCCCTTTTTTAAGGCCTGGGATCTGTGAGATACATCACCAGATTGCTCTTTATTTCAGAACTCAGAGACTATTTGAAATTATTTTCCTCATCCCACTGAATAATTCACAAATAATCTTTGACAGTTTACTTTAATAATAGCTTAATCCGTGGAGCTAATCATATATTATTGATTGAAGACGGTAGCATCATATTTGCTTATCAGGAAACAGTTACATAACATGAAAGGGGCTAGTGTACAAATTCTCAATTGAAATGAGGGTAAAATGAGAGATAGTAATTCTCCTGCTGACTTCTAATTCAGTTGTAATTTCTATGGTATTTCATTTTCGTCTTTCCTTGGTTTCTAAGTGAAATAAACGCTTTGTCGAGCACTTTCTTAGATATGGATATTCAAACCCAACATACTTGTATATTGTCACAAGAGCATAGTATTTCTTTAATAATTTAATTATAAATTAAGCTATAATCTTCCAAACACAGTGAAAGAAACTTAAAAACAATATTGAATATAATAAATACAATAACCTCAAGATTTATTTTCTTTTTCATTCTTGTCTTTCAAATTATACAAGAATCATTGAAAAAAAAATACTACTTTGATGGATAAGTAGGTATATTGGATCTTAATATGTTGATTTCTTCAGTAAATCACTGCTTCAATTTTAGAGGATTTACTCCATACTAAGACATGTACTAACTACTTTGACTGCAAAGCATAGACTCCAGGATTTTCCTTCTGTTCATACCTCATTTCCATAATTTACCAGCTTTGTGAAATTAGTCTAGCTACTCAGTCTCTCTAAACTACAGTTTCCTGCTCAGTAAACTAGGGAGGATACTTAGAATCTGTGAGGAGATCAACTAAAAAAACAAATTAAAGCTCTTGACAAATTTCTGGCACATATTAGTTTCTCATTTTATGCTAACCGTTGCCATTAAATCTTAAAATGATTATACAAATAATATTATATTTGTCACTTCAAAGATTAAGAGTTTTAGAGACATTAAATGATTTTTTTTTTTTTTATATTTCACATATGCTCAATATCTGTCCAAAGCCCTTAAGCTTATTTTGTTATAAAGCATAGTTTATTTACTCTTGGAATGTGTGGCCCTTTAATTCCATTTACTGATGATTTGGCTTCAGTTTTCATATTCTTATTCTTATTGTGATTTCTTTGATTAATAATTTTGTTTTAATTTTTTTTTCCTAGCTCTGACTTCAAAGCCCCTTTACAATACGGGCTTATTTTTATCCTCATACTCTATCTAAACTTTGTCTTGGCGCATACATCCCTCTGCCGGAACTACCCTGAATGCCGCAGGACTGAGAGATAACAGCTTGTTCTGACAGCTATCACTTCCCTTTTAAAGATGAGGCTAAAGGATATTAAGTAGGGGTCCATCTATTCAAGTGCTTCTCAAAGTTTAGCCTGTATTAGATTTAGTTGGATGATTTTCATAAAACAGATTTCTGACTTTCACCTTCAGAAGATTTGGTAGGTCTAAGATGGGTTCCAAGACCTTTCATTTCTCAGTTCACGGATGACACTGATGCAGCTGGCCTGGAAACCATATTTTGAAAACCACTGGCCTGTGTGTTTCTATCAAAGCCCCTATAGAACACGCTTATTAAAAACATTAATTTTCTTCCCAATTAAGAAATAGCCAATAACTTTAAATGATTGTCTAAATAGTTTTCAGTGAGTGCGTTATGATTAGCATTTGAAAGTATCAAGTATTTGTTTGCACTAATGGCAAGTTACACTATTAATTTAAATGTCATTAGCATGGTTAGATTACAGTTATTGAAATTTGAAAATAAAAAGTCCTGTATTAAAATGCCATCTTTGTGCTGAGAAATTCAGGATATTCCATACATATAATTTGTGATGTGAAGATAAGAAATTAGACTTATTTACAACATTTGCAAGGCAAAAGTCGTTTTCAGTATATCGTTAGTTTAAAGAATATTGTCATGGAGATGCAAAATACAGCATAAGGAATATATTCAATAAAATTCTAATAACTACATATAAAGCCAGGTAGAGACTGAATTTAGTGGAGAATCACTTTTTAAGTTTTGTAAATGTCCAATCACTATGTTGTACAAGTGAAACTGCTAATATAATATTGCATGTCAACTGTAATTGAATTTTTTAAATTTACAAAAAACAAATAGAATATTGAAACACAACCTGACATGTTTATATTTTGAAATTTATTTCATAAAACTTTACTAATAATTTTAGAATATATTATTTTAAATTTTTAAATAAAATTTCTATTGGAAATATATTTATAGAAGTTATTTGGGTATAAGGACATCTAATTTTCAAGCATAGTTCAGTAAATGATATGCATTGGCAGTCACTTTTATGTTCATCATAATTTAAATGCCATGCATTTTCAAAGCAGCACAATATAATTAAGTACTTATCAGTAACCTTTGTGGAGTCAAGTTCAAAAAACATCTTTGAATCAAGTTCCATAAATTAGTGTTATATTTTTCTCCTATGTATTTTATTGTTTCAAGTTTTACATTCAAGTCTTTAATTCACTATTTTTTTCTTTTTTCTTTTTTTAGAGGGAGAGAGAGAGAAGGAGAAAAGCGTAGAGAAAAGCATCAACTCGTTGCTCCACTTAGTTGTGCATTGATTACTTCCCATATGTGCTTTGACCAGGGACCAAACTGGTGACTCCAGGCTTAAGCCAGTGATCTTGGGTTTTGAAATACACTCTATCCAATGCACTACCACTGGTCAGTCTTTAATCTGTTAATTAATGTTGTGTATGATATAAAAATTTTAAACATTTTTTTAATGTGTACCAAATGCTAATTTCTTTAGTCCTTACTAAATGATGATGATTCATTAAAATGTGTGGAACTCATTTTATGCATTTATAAAAGTTTACATTAATAGACAAAAATTATATATATGTTATCTTAGATTAATAAATTATTTCTTTTTCTCAACTTTTATAAACAATAATGGAAGCCAATTAAAGCTAGTGTATAATATCAACTAAACTATGAGTCTTAAATAAATTTAATTTTGGTGAAAGAAGTATGAAAGTATGCAAAATATTAAGATCCCATTATACAGTGTTACACAAAATGGGAAGAAATAAAAATAATGCTGTCCTTTACTCAAAAAAAAACTTATTTTTATTGCAGCTCCTTAGTTATTTATTGATTGCTTTCTCATATGTACCTTGATGGGGGTTAGGGGAGGGTCGGCTCCAGCAGAGCGAGTGACCCTTTGTTAAGCCAGCAACCTTGGGCTCATGCCAGCTACAGTAGGCTTCAAGCCAGTGACCGTTGGGCTCAAGTTAGCGACCATGGGGTCATGCCTATGATCCAACAGTCAAGCTAATGACCACGCACTTAAGCTGGTGAGCCTGCCCTCAAGCAGGTGACCTTGGAGTTTCAAAGCTGGGTCCTCTGTGTCCCAGTCTGATACTCTATCCACTGCACCACTGCCTGGTCAGACAAAAAATAAAATTATTTTTTAAAATGAAGTGTAAAAGCTTATTACTAGTAAAAATGCTATGATTCTGGGAAGCAAAAATAAGTCGTCAGAACAAGATGTAATATTTATATCTACTTTATCATACTATAAATATTTAAAAATTTGCCTTTAAAAATAATCAACTATATTTTTTGGAGGTCTTTCCAGTTAAATACCTACAAATATGCATCATACATTTACTCATTTCTCTCTTGATAGACATTTAGGTTAATTCTAAGTTTAACAATCACAAACAATTCTTCAGTAATAAAACTCATAAATTCCAATTGCATTACTTTGTGTTGTTGCTTTAGGATAGATGTAGAGTCACATTTTGCATTTAAATTGACTTTCAAATTGGTTTTATTAAGTTTTCCAAAAAATCCCCGGCATAGTTTATTATCAGCATTATAATATTTACCTACCTAGTGGCTAAAATATTAGAATCTCTGGACTACTTTCAGGGATGATGAAGCAAATATTTTAAACCAATCCTCTCTATAATGACAATGTAAATACTGGAATGATTTATATACCTATAGTTTATATTATAGTAAATAAATGTTATATTTATACATTTATTATATTCATTTTTGTTTATATTTACATAATGTTAAATTCATAAAAAATCCAACAATGTAGTGTGGATCAGAATCCAAAGAATCTTATCAAAATTCACATAAATTTGGAAAATAGATTATATATAAAAATAAAACATTTTTTTTCTTGTATTTTGACCTTGTATCCCACAACCTTGTTAAAATCACTAATTCTATAAGCCTTATAAATCTATACACCTAAACAATATCTCTTTCTTTTATTAATTTACTGGATAGAATGTTCATTACGATATTAAAAAAGCGTTAAAAGCAGAATCCTTGTTTTTTTCACACTCTTGGAGGAAAAGAGATCAGTTTTTCACCATATGTATAATGCCAGCTATAGTTGTTTCTTAGAATGCCTTTAATTGGGTTAAGAAAACCTACCTTTCTAACTGAATAAAATTTTTTATCACAAAACTTTGTCAAATATTTTATTTGTATCAATAGAAATGATGACCATACATTATTTCACCTATTGATATGATGTACATATGGGGTATGCCATATGATCCTTTTTACGTACTATATAAAAATCTCATTTCTAAGGGGAAAATAATCATCTGTAAGAATTTTATTGAGAATTAATGACTATAAAAATAAAAACTTTAATAAAATATCATAGTTTTAAAAATATTTTTCTATATAAATAAAAAATAAGCTAAGTTGCATTTATATGGATTAAAATATAATCATATATATATTTTTTATTATTTTTTATTTTAGAGAGGAGACAGAGAGAGAGAGAGAGAAAGAGGGGAGGAGCTACAAGCATCAACTCCCATATGTGCCTTGACCAGACCAGTGCAGGGTTTTGAACTGGCAACCTCAGTGTTCCCAGGTCGATGCTTTATCCACTGCGCCACCACAGGTCAGGCAATATAATCATATTTTTAAAGAATAATTAAGTATGAAAAAATTTTCTTAATATATTTATTAGAAAGCAAGTTACAATATGTTTCTTAGTAATAATGCCTGTATTTTTTTTGTATTTTAAAAATGGTTTGTTTTTATTTTATATAAATAACATTAAAATAAAAATTTATAAATACATAAATAAATGTATATAAAAGCTTTTCCTTGAAAATTACTTAAATATGTAATGCAATGAATTCTCACTTCTATATGTCATTATTTATCTGCATAATAAAGATGTTATTTTTTAATATTATTTAAAAATAAAATTTGACTTACATTTGGATTTTTACTTTTATTGATTAAAAATTTTGCATATTTTTGTTATATACTGTTACTAAGAAAGAAATGCTTCTGAGTTACAGCCAAATAAAATAACTGTTGCTGTCTAGAATAGAAGTAGAAATGTTTGCTTGAATTTCATCAGAGAGCTAATTAAAAGAATGTTTCAACTATTATATTTGTTAATTTAAGATATAAATTTTTATAGTATATTTTTCTATATATTCATGAGGAGAGAAAATATACTTTTGTATGACAACTATAAAAGGAGAAAAAAATTTGCTACTGAAAGCAAAGCAGCCATAACTGATTCACAGTTTTTTTTTTTTTGTATTTTTCTTAAGTGAGAAGCAAGAGGGGTAGAGGCAGACAGACTCCCGCATGTGCCCGACTGGGATCCGCCCAGCATGCCACTAGGGGGAGATGCTCTGCCCATCTGGGGCATTGCTTTGTTCCAACTGGAGTCATTCTAGCACCTGGGCCATGGAACCACCCTCAGTGCCTAGGCCAGCTTTGCTCCAATGGAGCCTTGGCTATGGGAAGGGAAGAGAGAGATAGAGAGAACAAAGAGGGGGAAGGGTAGAGAAGCAGAATAGATGCTTCTCCTGTGTGCCCTGACAGGGAATCGAACCTAAGACATACACACACCGGGACAATGTTCTACCACTGAACCAACAAGCCAGGGCCAGGTTCTCAGTTCTAGAGCAAAAGTAGGTAATGAAAAGATGGGACGGGAGGGCCTTTTGGTTTAGAAAAGGTATTTAGGCAACAGTTCTAGAGAAAAGTTGAACTCGACTTTTACATAGAGTTGTGAGGCCTGGGTTAAGAAGGTTGACGGTTAGGAAGACATCTAGAGAAGGTTAAGCAAGTTAGGAGCAAATAAAAGTTTTATATACACCACACATTCAACAGAAATGAAACCATTGTTCATTATGCTTTAGAAATAATTATACCTTTCATATCACAAAGGAATGAACAAAATTACATTGGATGCCTTAAATACTACAATCATTTTGAAAAATATATTGAACATCTAGTGAGATCTTACTTTTTGGAAGCAAGAACACATTCTAAATTTCAGTTCTATAGTACATCACCAGTGTTACATACTCCTTGGAAGACTAGCTGAGGAGATCTGCTTCTATTGATGATTTTAGATTCTCTTCTCTATTTAAGTTTTAGATGTTTGGGTTGACTCTTGCCAACATGTCTATATAAGTTGCTTTGAGAAATCAGTGTCATGCTTAAGTTTGTTGTTGGACTCACAGGGATATGTTCCATGTAATTTATACAGCAGAAATGTCTTCTAAATATGTCACAGAAATACAGTGGGTTTGTATTTACTGACAACCGAAGGTTTTGGAAGTTTCATGCATCTAAGATATTAGGAACTTTCAAAGGAGATAGCAATTCTATAAATTGAAAATATTTTCCTTTTGGTAGAGCCATAGTCTTTAGGGAATCAGTTAATTTAAGGAAGAAGATACACTACCACTCTCCCATTGCAAATTCTCCTCTTTTTTGACTAGTTTAGTGTGTGGACTAATGTTTAATAAAATAAAATTTAGATTTGAAGCTGTACCAATTTCCTTGCTCCTATCTTTCTTTTATTTATTCTTTTTTTTTATCTCCGAATTACTTTCTGTGTGGCATAATTTTAATAGAATTTAGATGACCTTATTTTCCTACCCACAGTCTGACAAATGGTGAATCATCACAGTTCTTACACTGGAAAGGAATTAGATGTAGGCAAATTGGCAGCATGAAGAAACCAGAGCTGATCTGTAGTCAACCTGAAACAGGTTAGAGGCTGTACTGATACTTTCAAGCTAGTGCATCTTCTGAGATTGCTATTGGTTATGTAGGTAAGAAATCAATGGTGCAACAGATTTTATCTTCTCATAAAACATCAGGAAGGTATATCATATTGTTGATATTCATGCAAAAACTATTATTCTGAGAAAAAAGAAGTTTCCAGTGAAGAGTGGCTTTCTTATTTCCCAGAATAATAATAATAATAATAATAATAATAATAATAATAAAGCATTTGTTAGGCATGAATGCACATACAATGGGAATCTCAGGGCACAGAAGCATGGTCTGGAGCAGACTGTGCTCTATGCCTATAACTTTAGAAAAACTAAAATGAGGTCGGCATTATAAATTCTAACACCTATAACAAAAAATATATAAGATAACTGACTATATGGCCAGTTTTAAATTAAAATTTTGTCATCAGACAGAAAGAGACATAAAATTTTTAAAGTTCTCAGTATATAATAAAGAAAAATTATTTCTAGTAAAACTACTAATGCTCAGTTTTTCTTTCAGAAACTATTACATGTGTTCTTTTTAGTTCTCATTTCCAACTCTAATTCTCTTAATTGTAGTTTGAATGAATTATACTAATCTCCACATATCAAGTGTAAGTACCATTTATTTTATTCTTCACACTGAATCCAGAATATTCCTTTTAAAATATTTTTTGTCCAGTTCATTGAAACTAAAATATTAAAATAGGACAGTAATAACTCATGGTAAACTTGGATTCAAAACTTCTACAGCCAAGCATCTATTTACCACTTTAATCCCAATATTTCCTCTTTACATCTATATAATCTCAAATCTAGTTTTACTGGCATCACACTGATATAAATTTCAAGGCTTTAGTTCTACAATATTAATACTATTTCCAATTCTGCAAATGTCTTAATTTTTATTTAAATGTATCCATTTACAAAATCTAGTTTAAAGCCCTTTCTTTAATCTTTTTGTCAAATACCTAATCCAAAATATGCCTTTTTTGTCCATTTCCTTAGGACCTAACTGTAAATTGTCTAAGCCTGATTTTTGCTTGCCATTATTAGTAAAACATTATTAGTGTCTCATGTGTGTCAGTTAAGCTTTCCATGTTTATACTTACCTCCTCCCATTGGCGTTATATTTCTAGAATCCAGTGCTTTGTATCTATTAAATTCTCAAAGCAGTTTGTTTATTGATTTATGTATCAACCATTGTAATTGTAATTTCAATAAAATATCATAAATTATTTATATTATCTTATATAATAACTGTTAAAATTCTTAGTGCAAAATGGTAAAAGAGCCTGGATTTGGTTGGGAATGTTTTAGGTTATATTAGATGTTGGGCAGATAAAATATAGTATGCTCACTTTGTTAAAGATAGCGCTGCCCACATGGAAGCTTGTCACCCAGGTGATATTATTTGCCCATATGCTTGGGATGGGTGTGGGGGAAAGGCTGTAATGTAAGCAGGCCGGGTCGTTATAGCCTAAGACATAGTTTTAAGAGTAAGCTTTTCCCCACACCCTTGACTGATTGGATGATGTGGGTGGTACACTCTCCTGAGAATCCCATTATGCCTCAGATGGGTGACTTTGTATCAGAGACTTTCTTGTTTGTAGATTGGATTAAGGGTTTGAATTTCTACACTATAAAGTGGGACAGACCAGTGGGACAGACCAGTAGCCAGGAGAAGCAGTCAAGATGGTAGAGTGCTGAGAGAGAAGTGAGTTTGTGCAGTTTGTGCAGGAGGAGATGGGGAACAGAGGTGAATAAGTCTGGTGAGCTAGAAACCTTTAATTCTAGGAAAGTCAGATAAGTCAGTAGCTTTGTGAGCACTGAATGAGTGGGTTTTGGAGCCCAGTGTGTGTTTTTGCCTGCCCGCCGGGTGCAAGCTAGAATTAACGCTGATGGCTCACCAGTTCTTGGCTCCATTGTTTCATTACCGACTATTTGAAACTAATGTGAACCTGCATGAGCCAGGAGGCTGTGATCCTGACCTCAACTACTGGCTTTACATTAGAAAAGAGTGGTTATCAGAAATTAGTATATTAATATAGTGTGATTTTAATTAAAATTATCAGCAGTTTTCTTTTTATTCTAAATTTTCTAAATAATCTGTAAATTTTTAAAAATAAGTAAATGCCTAAGAAGAAGTAAGTTAATAAAATATAATTAAATTGCCTTATCACATCCTAGAAAAACCACAAAGCAGCTATAATAACATCATTTGGGATTATCATAAAAGGAAGAAAAATAGTCTAATAAAATAAATAGTAATTAAAATATTAATTCCAGTTTAAGTATATTTTAATAACTAATAATAGTATTTTAATCAATAAAGAAAGTTGTTAGTTATGGAATAAATGATACTGTATCTACTGGAAGAAACTAAACTGACACTTCTATCTTCAAAATAAAATGTAAAAGTAAATCAAAGATTGTAAAAATTAAATGTAAAATATAAAACAATAAAATTTCCTAAAAAAATCTTGGAAGTTTAATTGTATTATTAGAAAAGAGAGAAGTTATTAACTAAAACTAAAAATTCATAAATTTTAAATAACCAATACATGTATTTTATTTTTTAATTTTAATAAAATGTATATTTATATAACAAATTAAAATAACGAGGCAATGTTTATTAAAGTACCAAATATATAAAGCATTTCCATTTCTGATAATCTGTTCCAAATAAAGAAAAACACTAGTACATCAATATGTGGGTATCTATTCCAATATTATTAATATTGTCTCAAAATACTCAAAGTATATGTCTAGTGATAGGTAAGTGGTTGAATTCAGTTTTACATCTAGAAATGTTAAGAGGCCATTAAGAATAATTAATTAGGGCTTATCAGGTGACTTAAAGGGATTCTCATGTGTCAATTACAAACAAAATCAAAATACTATGAACTGTATAATTAGATATTATTTGTGAAAAAATAGTAATATTTATAACATATGCCATATTTCATGTTGCATACAATTTTACGAGTGTATAGAAACTATAAAAACATAATTATTGCCTTGCTAATATGAGATATGTGAGCATAAACTAAAGAAAAATAAGGATAAAAATAGTCTTTAAAAATACCTCCACTGCCTGACCAGGCGGTGGCGCAGTGAATAGAGCATCGGACTGGGATGCAGAAGACCCAGGTTTGAGACCCCGAGGTCGCCAGCTTGAGCGTGGACCCATCTGGTTTGAGCAAAACCTCACCAGCTTGACCTAAGGTCGCTGGCTCCAGCAAGGGGTGGCTCGGTCTACTGAAGGCTCATGGTCAAGGCACATGTGAGCAAGCAACCAATGAACAACTATGGTGTCACAAAGGCAACGAAAAACTAATGATTGATGCTTCTCATCTCTCTCTGTTTCTGTCTGTCTGTCCCTATCTCTCTCTCTCTCTCTCTGACTCTCTCTCTCTGTCCCTATTAAAAGAGAAAAAATACATTCACTAAAAAGAATAAACTGTAATTATTTAGAGATTATGATACAATATATAAAAACCTAATGATTCCAATGAAAAACTACCATAACTGATAAATAAAGTAAGTAAAGTAGCAGGCTACAAAATAAATATTTAGAGGTTAGTTGTATTTTATATATCAATGAGGAATTATCAGAAAGAGAAACTAAGATAAAAACCACATTTCCAACTGCATCAAAAAAAAACAAACTAGGAATAAATTTAACAAAAAAAATAAAATACTTATACTCAGAAATTTATAAGAAATTGAAAAAGATACAAATAAAAGAACACATATACCATGTTTATGGACAGAAAAAATTGACATAGTTAAAATATCCATGCTACACAAAACAATCTATAGACTCAATATAATTCCTATCAAAATTTTATTTTTCATAGAACTAAAACAAATATTTCAAAAATTTATATGAAACCATAAAAGACCCTGAATAGCCACAGCAATCTTGAAAAAGGAAAACAAAGTTGGAGATATGACATTTCCTGTTAATAAACTTTAAAGAGAAGCCTACAGTAATCCAAAAAGAAGGCAAGAACATACAATGGGGTAAAAACTGTCTATTTAATAAATACTGCAGGAAAAATTAGACAAATATGTGAAAAAAATAAAACTAGACCACTTTATTAGATTCTATACCAGAATAAATTCAAAATAGTTTAAAGACTTAAGTGTAACACCTGAAATCATAAAACTGTTAGAAGAAAACATTGGCAGTAAATATTCTGACATTTCTTTTAGCAATTTTTTTGCTGATATATCTCACTGGGCAAAATAAGAAAAATAATAACAATAAAAACAAATGGAGCTACTTCAAACTAAATAGTTTTTGCACAGCAAAGGAAACCATCAACCTATTGGATGGGAGAACAACTAATAACCTATTGGATGGGAGAACATTTTCGCCAATGATATATCTTATAAAGGGTTAATATCTAAAATCTATAAAGAACTCCTTCAATTCAATGCAAAACAAACAAACAATCCAATTTTGAAATTGGGTAGGATCCTTGACCAGGTAACTCCGTTGGTAGAGCATCATCCTGATATACCAAGGTTGTAAGCTTGATCCTAGGTTCAGCGAGCATACAAGAATCAACAAATGAGTCTAAACTGTGGTGGTGTAGTGGATAAAGCATCAGCCTACAAATGCTGAGGTTGCTGGTTCAAAACCCTGAGCTCGCCAGGTCAAGGCACATATGGGAGTTGATGCTTCCTGCTCCTCTCCCCTTCTCTCTCTCTCTTTCTTTCTCTCCTCACTCTCCTGTTTCCTTAGGATTGAATAAATAAAATATAAAAAACATAAAGAAATAAAAAAAGATCAACAAATGAAGGTATAGATAAGTGAAATAAAATAATTCATTCTCTCTCTCTCTCTCTCTCTCTCTATATATATATATATATATATATATATATATATATATAATTATATAAATATCCCTTCTTCTCTCCCTAAAATTAATAAATAAATTTAATTTTTTTTTGCCTGACCAGTGGTGGCTCCATGGATAAAGCATAAAGCAGGGGTCCCCAAATTTTTTACACACAGGGCCAGTTCACTGTCACCTCAGACCATTGGAAGGTCAGACTATAAAAAAAATAATCTATGAACAAATCTCTATGCATAGTGCACATATTTTAAAGTAAAAACACCAAATGGGAACATATACAATATTTAAAGTAAAGAACAAGTAAATTTAAATTAACAAACTGACCAGTATTTCAATGAGAACTATGGGTTCAGATGCATCCTGTGCTCCTCTCACTGACCACCAATGAAAGAGGTGCTCTTTCTTGAAGTGCAGCAGGGGCTGGATAAATGGTCTCAGGGGGCCACATGCAGCCCATTGTTTGAGGACCCCTGGCATAAAGCATCAATCTGGAACACTGAAGTCCCAGGTTCAAAACTCTGATGTCATTGGCCTGACTGTGGGCTCCCCAGCTTGAGCGCAGGGTCACCAGCTTGAGTGTAGTTGCTGGCTTGAGTCCAAGGTGCTGGCTTGAGCAAAGTGTCACTGGCTTCGGTGGAGCCCCCTAATCAAGGTACAGATGAGAAACAATCAATGAACAATGAAGTGCTACAACTACAAGTTGATGCTTCTTATCTCTTTTTCCCTTCCTGTCTTTCTCTCTCAAAAAAAATACAAAAAAATTAAAAAACAGGTAGAGGACATGCCTAGACACTTCTCAAAGAAGAATATATCTGGCCACTAAATATATAAAAAGATGCTCAATGGCACTAGTCATCAGAAAAATGACAATTAAAATTAAAATGATATATCACCTCACACCTGTTAGAATGGCTATCATAAATAAATCCTCAAAGACGCGTTGGTGAAAATGTGAAGAAAAGGGAAACCTTGTGCACTGTTACTGGAAATGAAGATTGGTGCAGCCATTATAAAAAAGAGTATGGAGTTTTTTCAAAAAAATTAAAAATGGATTTGCCTTATGACACAACAATTCCACTTTTGTGTGTGTGTGTGTATATATAAAGAAACTCAAAATACAAATTCAAAAGCATATATGCGCTCTTATGTTAATCAAAGAATTGTCTACAATAGCCAAATATAAAAGCAACCCCAGTGCCCCTCAGTCGATATGTGGATAAAAAAGTGGTGGTACATATATATACAATGGAATATTATTTGACTGTGACAAAGAATAAAGTCTTACCCTCTGTGACAGCATGGATGGACCTAGAGGGTATTATGCAAAATGAAACAAATCAAACAGAGAAATATGAATACCATATCATTTCACTTATATGTAAACTCTAAAGAATAAAATAAAGAAACAAAATAAAAAGAAACTCATAGGTGCAGAGAATAGACTGATTGTTGCCAGAGGTTAAGGGGGTTGGGTGATTCAGTGAAAAAGGTAAAGGGATTTAGAAGTACAAATTGGTAGTTACAAAATAGAGTGATGTGAAGTACAAGTTAAAGAGAATAGCCAGTAATATTGTAATGACTAGGTATGGTGCCAGGAGGGTACTAGAAATATTGGGGGGATCACTTTGTAAAATATATTTTTTGTCTAACCATATGCTATACACTTGAAATTAATACAAAATAATATTGAATGTCAGTTGCAATTGCAAAATAAAATTAATGAAAAGTTCATTAACTATATATGATATAATCCACCATGCATTTTTGATGAATTCTATATGCAAAATATATAATTATATATTTTCCATATATAATTACATATGTCACATACATAGTTATGTATGTGGAATATATATGCATACATGTGTGTATATGGGGGGATATTTGTGTGTGTATGCATATTGCATATATGTGGAGAGAATTAATAAAAATGAAATGCACTTGGGAGGTTATAAAATGAAACAACTTGAGAGACCATCGACCACATTTGTCCATGATATATGTCTAATGTATCTATCAATATTCAACCATTAAAATGTACAATTCAGTTCTAAAATTTATCCCTTAGAACTTCTTTTTAATACCTCTTAGTTCTTTTCAGTAAACATTTTAAATATAAATGTAGCAGCATTGTAATAACAAAATACATTTTAAAAACCTATAAAAGCAAATAAAATGATTTTAAAGTAAATTTAATAAATAGATTTGCACATTTAGAGAGAATACAGCCATTAAAAAAGGTTAGATAATAATAAAAATTAAGTCCAATTATATTTAAAGAGATTAGACAAACCAGATATAAACCAAAAGTTATTAATACATTAACTACAAGAAAGTTAAGGCAGTAAAAATTGAACAGTTAAAAAAATACAAGTATTTAAAAACCCTGACTTGTATGTATTTTGAAAAGAAAGAACCAAAAATATCCAGTTTTGAGTTTTAGGTGAATAAGTATATGCCTCAAATGAAATTTTACTGTCTTTCTCCCAATTGCAATAGTTTACTAGAGTTTTTGAAAAGTAAACTTCAAAGCATTTTCAAAATCATCATTGCTTCTTGTATATTTATTTATATGTGTGTGAGTCAGATAGCAACTTAAATTGTGCTCCCAAGAAAAAAAAGAAAGGCAGAGACTGCAAAGACTCCCGCTGCATGTACTGTTTTTCATCCAATCTTCTTTATGAAAATAAAAGATTCTGGCTAAATCAGTAGGGGTTGTTTGAACCTGTATGCAAACAGAGGATGCTGGTTGACAAAATGGGTTGGCTCCTTTCAAACTAAGGAATGCAAATAATTTGGTTGTTATTTTGAGGAGATTATTAAAGTTCAGGCACAGCTGAAAAGTTCAAAAGTTTATGGAAAAATGTGCTAGGTGGATCATGTGTAAGACTAAGTTCTTCATCGACTTCCAGCTCCATTTTAGTTTTCTTGACATAACTTGTTCCATTGTGGCAATCTCCAGTCAAACCTTTTGTATCATAACTGATTCTCTCTTTCCCTTTCACTATTCAAAACCCAGTAAAATTTCAGACATCAGCTGGAAATATCTGAGTTAGCAGAGAGGAGAGCCTTTCAGCATTCATTGCCTATTATGGTACTTGTCTAATGGAAACATAATGTGAACCTGTTGGTCAAAATGTTTGTAAATATAATATATATTTTTGCTTGCTTAGAGTTTGCATTTTGTGTGGGGGACAGGCTGTAAGCAGGCATGGTCGCTATAGCCTAAGGCTTAGTTTTAAGACTAAGCTTTTCCCACCTTTTTTTTTTTAAATTTTTTATTTTTATTTTATTCATTTTAGAGAGGAGACACAGAGTGAGAGATAGAGAGAGAGAGAGAGAGAGAGAGAGAGAGAGAGAGAGAGAGAGAAAGGGGGGAGGAGCTGTAAGCATCAACTCCCATATGTGCCTTGACCAGACCAGTGCAGGGTTTTGAACTGGCGACCTCAGAGTTCCCAGGTCGACACTTTATCCACTGCGCCACTAAAGGCCAGGCAGCTTTTCCCACCTTTTTAATGCTAAGATAATTTCAAAACCAAGTTAGTTTCCCCCACACCCTTGACTATTGCATGGTGCACTCTCATGAGGAATTCTACTATGCCTCAGATAAGTGGCTTTGTATCAGAGACTTCCTTGTTTGTGTATTGGATTATAAGTTTTGACTTCTACACAATAAAATGGGACAGAGGAGCCCATGCTGGAAGAGAGCAGAGAAAGGCCATGTGGAGGAGAGGAGAAGCAGCCAAAATGGTGGAGTGCTGAAGGAGAAGCCAGTTTGTGCAGAGTTTGTGCAGAGAGAAGGAGATGGAGAACAGAGGTGAATAAGGCTGGTGAGGTAAAACCTTTGATTCTAGGAAACTTGGATAAGTCAGTGGCTTTGGGAGCCCTGAATGGAAAGGGAAGTGTTTTCCCACTCTGAGTATTTCTCACCCGCCAAGTGCAAGCTAGGATTAAAGATAATGGCCAACCAGTTCTTGGCTCCATTGTTTCATTATTGTATGTCCAAATCAAATTCAAATCTGCACGGGCCAGGTGGCTGTAATTGTGGCTGCAGCTACTGGCTTTAAGGAGCTTCATGGGTATATGGCCATGAGCCGCAATCGTGGCCATTCACATGCAGGTTCGCATTTGATTTAGACAGTCGGTAATGAAACAATGGAGCCAGGAACTGGTGGGCCATCATCTTTATCCTAGCTTGCACCCAGCGGGCAAGAAATACACACAGTGGAAAAACACTTCCCTTTCCATTCAGGGCTCCCAAAGCCACTGACTTATACAAGTATTCCTAGAATCAAACCAGCCTTATTCACCTCTGTTCCCCATCTCCTTCTCTCTGCACAAACTCTGCACAAACTGGCTTCTCCCTCAGCACTTCTCCATCTTGACTGTCACTTCTATGCAATGCTAATTTCAGGAACAGAGAGAGAGCGAGCCCGCAGTCTGCCCCATTTTATAGCATAGAAATTAAGCCTTTAAGCCAGTATGCAAGTAAGGAAGTCTCTGATACAAAGCCACTTATCTGAGGCATAAATGGGATTCCTCATAAGAGTGCACCATCCCATATCATGCAACAGTCAAGGGTGTGGGGAAAAGCTTAGTGTTGAGAAGATCTTAGTATTAAAAAGGCAGGAAAGGTTTAGTCTTAAAACTAAGCCTTAGGCTATAATGACTTTGATGGCTTATAGCCTGTCTTTCACACCCCATGCAAACTATAAGTGAGCAAACATATATATCATATTTACAAACTTATTTGACCAACAGGACATTTTTGAGATATATGTATGTTTCAAGGAATAGGCTTCTTCATTAAGAGAGTTATTACTGCATAACAAATAAAAATGTGAAATAAATGGATAAAATTTCCAAAATATGATGAAACCTTATAACCACAATCTTTTTATGTAAAAGGCATGTTGAATTCTACATAAGCACCTAAAGTTAGCAGCAATAATAACAGGTAATGCAAGGTAAGTTTTAATACTTCAAGCACATTTCAATCTTCACACCTCATTTATTCTACAAATTAGTTTACTATAAATCCATCATCAGTAACAAATTTCATATACTATTTAATAAGAAAATGATTTAATTTTTGCTTTTACATTTGGAACGTTTTTCCCCTCTGCTTTTTCACACCCAAGTAAACATATAGATTTTATCATTCCATTAAAATGGTACAAATTGTACAAACCCTGTCACCATCACTAGAGAAAGTTTAACACATTTCATTATTCCAAACACCACGTAAGTGCCTTATGCCTTTAATATTTATAGATTTTTTTATTATAATTGGCATGAGAAAATAGAATAGAAGTAAATCAGCATGTTCAATGGTTTTAAAGTGACTTAGCTAGAAAATAATGTATCTAAAATCATCAGCTTATTGAGAAATAAGAGTGATAGTTTATAAGCCTCTTTCTCCTGAATATAAATATTATTTGAAAAGTAAATATAAATCAACTGAATAAAAACAGTCTGGGATGAAAATTCAAATGTTTCTTCTGCACTCAGTATTTGAATTGACTCATACAATTTCAGAAATCAATATCCTTTTAATTATTATATCTTTCAGGATAAAAAGACACACAAAAACCTTTTTAAGACATTCCTCTGATTCTATGGAATTATAGGTAGTTTATTTTGTTTATTTCAGCTGTAATGGAATTTTTTGGCTATTTTACCTTAATTTGGGTATATATAAAATAACAAGGATAATAAAATAGCATGATGACTTTATTATAATTATTGTGTATAACAAAATTTAGATTATGATTTTGAATTATACATTTGTATTTACAGAAACTAGTATAAGAGATGCTTTATAATTTAAATGTTATTGAAATCAATTCATGTATAGTTTACTTATTAAAATGTTTTTTTAAATAATGGTATTTATTTTAAACAAAACTATAATCCAATCTAGTAGTTCTCAACCATTACTATATTAAATCATACCAGTTATTCATCAACAAACATGATGAAAATAATTTTTTTTCTGAAGAAGGCATATTTGTAAAAACATTATTAATTAATATTATAAAATCCTTTATTCCCATGGAGATGTCATTTGGGCACTAATGGTGGCAGCTATTTCACTTGTTCAGAACAATTTTTCCATTGACATTCATATTCTTCATCATTTTAATAATGTGAGAAATAATATAAATTTTTATTGCAATTAAGGAGATAATTCATATGCTGTTGCTGGAATGTAAATTAATATTTCTTTCTGAAGATTGATTAGAACACACCTATTTAGGGCTCTAATAATACATGTACTCCCTTGACTCAGCAACTTTACTTCTGAAAATTTATATTAAGGAAATAAGCAGAATTAGGCACAGAAAGTTGCTATGAAGATATAGGCAAAGACAAGCACTGATCAAATAATTATAGAACTATAAAATTGAAACTATGGTCAATCTCACGAAGAGTCATGTGTTCTCATGATAGTAAAATTGACCTAGTTTAGAGAACCATGTAGTTGAATCTCAATCTAATATCAGAAGCATGAAAATAAGTTTATAAGCAAGGAGCATCTGCAACAAATGCAAACAGAGGTATAATAGACACTGAGGTAGGGAGTGAAAAGTACAGGTAACTAGAGTGGGAATAAAAGGGATGTCATGCAAATATAGTAAAGGAGTTTTGAGATACAGGTAGGGACTGAGTCTTTTAGAGACTAACGGGAGTTAGCTTTAAAATGTGAGAAGAATGTGATGGCCACTCATATAATTATAACTTCAAAATATCTCTCTGACTGTGGTGATAAATTTAGAATAGAGAGGTTCATAATACATTGATATAAATCCAATAAGGATTGTTTTAACCAGGTAAGGATCATAGTATTCTGAACTAGAATAGAGGTAGAGAGAGATGACGATGAATAGATTTCTAGCTATATATTAGGAAAATTTCACATGGGAGTGAGGAAGCAGAACTGTTCAGAGAATTACTAAGTTTATGTCATATTCTTTATAAATTATATGTGTACTGTTATAACACATTGTAATCTTTGTAAACCATACATGAGTATAAAAATACTAAAATGTAAATTAAGCATAAATATTATTTTATTACTAAATAGTAAATATATTTTAAAATTTATTTTAATAATGGATTTAATGGTTTTAGTGAGAGCAATGTTCTAAGATTAGAGTATTCTTCTAGTTTATTTATAATTATTTTTGTAATTAATTGTTAAGTCCTTCAAGCTAAAAATATAATCTCCAAAGAATTAATAAATGCAATATTCAATATTCACTTTGGGAAAGAATCATAAATAATGAGAATGTAAATTTATATGTCAAAATATTTAATTTTTGATATATTGTCATTATACATTATATCATGTCTGATAAAATGTTTGTTTAGAAGTGGGACTCAAGTATCTACTGGCCACCTTTTTGTGTAATTACTCAGCTTGTTTTATTAATGCTATTTCAGGTTTACTATTTTTCTATAAAAATATATTTAAATTGTCTACTTTCTTATGATTAGTGTACGTAAAACTAGATAACTTAATATATGAGTTTACCTAACTGTCCAAGGTAAGCAGTGACCTGCTGGAAGCAAAGGCACCATTGTCTTTTATGGAACTTCCCTTGTTCCCTAATACTGTGACAAATGATTACCTGATGCATGAACTCAGTTCATTTCATTGTACTTATTAACATTATTTTTCCTTATTTAGATAAAATAACAATAGAAATAGATGTTTTAATATTTTTCTTCCCATGCCTCACAGAATTATTTTGAATGTTCTACTTTGGAGAAAAATTATTTCAAATAGCACAATCACAGAAATATAATGAAAAAAATCAAACAGTGATCAGAGTGTTGAGAAAAGTGGTTTAATCAGCACAGGTGTTTGTTATTTCTATAGCTACAAACCTCTCCACACTTACCACAATCTCTTCTTTTTGGCTTAACCATCCAAATATATGAGGGTATGGTAATTAGCCAACTACACTAGTATATGAATTAGGTCTAAAATGTTAGAAATTCATCCAACTTAAGAGGATGTATCAATCCACTTCTCCATTTGTTTTCTTGATTGGTTTATTTTTTAAATTTATTTGCTTTATTACTTAGACTAATTTATTTAATGTGGCATTAGCCAAATATGTCTCATAGAATTAGGACAGTAATTTTGGCATATCTTCTAACTCGGTACTGATATTATCAAACTGCATGGTGAAAACACGTTTACCAGTTCAAGCAGACCTGCCCACCCACACACACATATGCATTCACAATCACAGTGAAGTACATTTTCAAGACTTCAATATATATAACATATATATTTTGAAGATTAAGAAAAAGTGGAACTACATTTCCTAATTTATTCTTGAGTTTCCTGAATCTTATCTTAATTCTAGTTTATTAATGCAGAAATGTGTCCTTTTTCTGGTTAATTATACACCAGTGATATTAAAAAATATTTAGTATATTAACCACTTTAGTAGGTTTGAGAGCATCTTAAAATTTCTCCTCTTTTTAAAACTTCTAGCATTAAAAATAACTCATATCTACTTAGAATTAAATGGAAGGAATTCTGTTTCTCTGAGATTTTACCAATATAATGTTATAATATTAACATTAAATTTTGATAAGTAGATTATGAACTTCTATCGGTAGCAGAATGAGACTTGAAGGCAGATGATCAGTCTTGATATGCACATGTGCTTTTATATCATACTACTTGGTTTTAAATCCTGACTCTGCTGTGTAACTTTAAACAAATTATTCAATTTTCTGCATCTTAGCTTTCTTAACTTTATATACCTCTCAGAGCTGCTGGTGAAAAAAGTGAGTTAATACATGAAAATAAAACTTAATTTTCAGTACAAAGAACAATAAATATTGTATTTTGACAGTAATGATAAACTTTATTAAATATCACAAAGAATCTCTTCCTTAAAAGAGCTTAAAATTTCTGCTTCTGTTCCCTTTATTTGAAAAAAAAAGTAATACAATTTTAACTAAATTTGATGCTGAATAAAAGAGACACTTTTGTAACACAAAAAATAAATTAAGACTCATATGTGTGGTACTTTATACAGTATAAAGAATGTATCAGTCCACTTACTGTCTCCCAGACAAGTCATTCTCTATTTATACTTTCCCTAATAATGGAGATCTCAATGATTGCTCTGATGAATTGTGGATTATAAATATCTTTGTATTAATGTTTCTAGTTAGTAGTAAAATCCTAAAGCTTAGTAGAGGCTTTCTAGCATTAATATAAAGAAGTCTGTACCAACCAAGATTAATATGCATTATATCACAAAAATCAAAGTTTAAAAGCTTCTGGAAATTCTTTCATAAACTTTGTACATTATATGAAGGAAAAGCCAAGTTTTAGCCAATCCTTTAATTAATTTTAAAAAATATATTTATTAAAGAAATAGTATCAGCCTGATCTGTAGTGGCACAGTGGATAAAGCGTTAGCCTGGGAACACTGAGGTCGCCAGTTCAAAACCTTGCACTGGTCTGGTCAAGGCACATATGGGAGTTGATGCTTGTAGCTCCTCCCCCCTTTCTCTCTCTCTCTCTCTCTCTCTCTCACTCTGTGTCTCCTCTCTAAAATGAATAAATAAAAAGAAATTTTAAAAAATAATCTAAGTCTTAAAAAAAAGGTAAAGGAAATAGTATCAAATCATTGTCAAATGGGGAAATGTTTTTTATTTTATAGCATTATAATCAAATAATATATACAATAGCTAATGTAAAAATCATTCTTCAAAAGTTAATATAATGCACCATCTATGTTTAATGTTTTATTTTAAGTATTATTCTATCTGTATTAATAAAACTTATTTAAAGCCTTCAAAATTAAGCTTTGTAATGTTTTAAATTCACTCAAAATGAGATATGAAAACATTTATATATATATATATATATATATATATATATGATAGTTTAAATAATTAAAATTGTGTGAGACAATAAAAGTGCAAATATTTGACTCCATTTCAGCTTTGTCTTTTTTGCACCTTCATTGAATATTAATCATTTAGTATATTTGATCTTTTCAAAAATGTATGTGTATACTTTGCTGCATTATTCTTAGAATATATCTCTATCTATATATCTATCATCTATCCATTTATTCATACATATATCCAAAAAGTTATTTAATGATTGAAGACGTTTTGGGCTTTTGGTACAGTATCACTAAAATAAACCTGCTTAGAATAGTTTATCAAAAGCTAATTTCTTTTTAGATTTGCATAATACGTTGAAAGACTTGAAAATCACATACATAGACATATATTTAAAATTTTTCCAAAACTTATGACATAATGTAGTAGAAACAATTTAAGGTAACAACCAATGAGGTAAGTCCTTATAACATACCTTACCCTTCAGCACAAGAGGAATTTTGGACCTGATATTAGCAAATAGAAGCTGGCAAAGATGATTAGGTTCCATTGTAAGATATATATGATGGAAGGCCAACCATGTTACTACATTATGTTATAAAATACTTCATCTCTACAGACTGAAGTAACAGATTCTGCTGCTTCCCTTGCAGTAATGTTATGAGGGAGTCTAAAGAGAAGGTCAGTTGTCAAGAGTCTGTGGGTAGCCTCTGGCAACTGAGATTAGCCTCCACCTCACAATCAATAAGAAGCCAAGGCCCTCAGTCATACAAAAGCAAAGAAATCATTTCTTCCAAACACCTAAAGAAAGTTTAAAACAGGTCTTTGTCTGAGTGCCTCCAGATGATAATGAAGCCAATTGATACCATTATTGCAGCCTGGTGAAAACCTGAGATAAGGGCTCTGCTTAGTCAAAACCTGACTTAAAGAAGCTATGAAATGATAAATGGGTGCTACTAAATAGCTTAATGATTAAGTCACTAATTTTGTGCCAATTCAATATGAACTAATAGAAAACTAATATGTTTAGATATAATCATTTTCATTTTATTTCATAGGTGTGAAAATTAAGGTAGAGAGAATTTAACCATTTGCTTGAGATGACATTGCTAATGAGTTCCTAAGCCTATTCTTTATCTCAGTTTTAATTTCTCCTGCTTCTCTTCTTCTTACACCTTCCAAGTATAGGTACTGTTACTGGACTGGGACTGGGCCTGGAGCAGGTCTGCCTCAGGTCTGTCTGCAATGTGTAAGTTCTTGACTTTATGCAGAAAAGATTCCACAACATGAACCCAGGTGATTTTAACAATACATGTATCACTGATGGGTACAGTGCAAGGGAGGATAAGCTAAGGATAGAAGAAGCAACAGAATAGAGCTGAGGCAGGGCTGCTTTGGCTCTCTAAATATGTTAAAAAAATGGGCCACACTAGGCTGTGTAAACTCATTGAGAACTAGAAGTCACAATGACAGAAGTGAGCCAAGGTACAGCTGCTATTAGCTTACTGGAAAGTCAGAGGGAAAGGGGGGCTTAGAGAGAGGTTCAGGGAATTAGCCTGGGAAGAAGTGCCATTGTCCACTGCTTCCTTGGTTGCAAATCTCATGGGCACCCTTACAGCTTAGATGAAAGGAGTAGAGATACAAACTATAAAGCTACTGGACAAGGCAGGTTCACACTGAATTCAGGCAGACACAGAAAAAATTCAGAGCCAAAAGTCATTAGCCATTTACTTTTATCAGATTCTTGCAGAGGTGGGCAAGTGAACAGGTAAGGGAAAACTTCTCTCAGCAGTGGGCAATCAATCAGGAAAAACCACCCCTGGGAAAAGTACCTATAGCCTTAGTTAGACTGCACACACATGTGGCTTTCTGTCATGTCCTCAAAGTGTGTTCAGTCAGAAAACAGGCAAGCAAGCTTAACCACAGCTGTTTTCCATACATTCCACCCCTTTAGAGTTACTTGCCTCACAATCCATGCAACAGTTGTCTTCTGCGATGATTTCTGCATGAGAAGTGAGGTATATTGCATCCATATTTTACCGAATCAGTACAGACAAACTATTAAGGGCCAAGCTCTACTAAAAATGACAATAATTATAAAGGTGCACTTCACAATAATGTCTTCCTGGGCACTCAAGGAATAATACACCTTTACCTTAGGCAGCCAGGTACTGGTTGCCCAGGGAATTAACTGGCGGCCCACCTCTATCTTCATACCCCACAGTGTGAAAAAGGTCATAATTTTGTAAGTGGGGGGCCTGTACAGTCCAGGGCCATGTCCATTGAAGCCACTGGCCTTTAAGGAGGGTTGTTGGGGCAGGAAGGAGCACATTGCCCTACTGTCCAAAGCCCAGCTTGAGTAAAGTGTCCTTGTTACTGCAACTGAATGGGAGCCGCTGCTCAGTGCAAGAGGGCCTCCCCAGGTGCCAGCCTCCACATCCCCGTCAGGTCTTTTTTTCAAAATCTAGAGTATTGTACACAAGTGGCACATTCAACTAGTAAAAGAGCCAAAGCCCCCCATCTTCTTGCAGTCCTTGCTTCAAGAGTCTATTGTACTGCTCAATGGTTAGTCTATTATAGACAGCCCAGCTGTCTGTACAAATCATCAAAGGTGAAAGTTCATTATAGGCAACTAACTATACAGTTCTTTGATAATGGACCTTAGTACCATAAGTGCTCTGTTCATTGTCACGAGCCTTATTTAAACCCCTCAGCAAGCTCACAAGGCCTGACAGGGTCAAATACATTCAAGGCCTGTACTGACTTGACAGTTCTCTTAATTGTTACAAAAACACCTATACTTACTATAGCCAACACCTCCTGTGTATTAGAAGGCAACCAGTGATTTGCCAATTCCACATGAGCCTCCACTTCCTTCCATTCCCCATTAGGCAGGTACCTCAGCCCTCCCCCTATTCAAACTGGAACAATAGGCTTTGGGAATCCTCTTCTCCCTCAGATGTCTCCAACATAAAATCTTGCAACCATGAGACATCAGCACCAGCCATTTTCTTGGCAGCTGTCTCCAATGTTAATCTTCCACCCTGCAGTGCAAATACCAACCATTTTCTTGGCAGCTGCTGAGGCTGGTCATTTCCCCTGCCTTTTCAACAGCTGGAACTTTTGTTATAGCTTAAGCTGTTGCCAAAGCTCTAACAGGATTTTAGTAGATTTGCCATCTAATTTCTCCCTATCTACCTGACTACAATCAAACCTACCCACATCTATATTTGGGTAATCTTTACAGATACATTTTTGTTTTTGGTTTTGTTTTGTATTTTTCTGAAGTGAGAAGCAGGGAGGCAGACATGCGCCTGACAGGGATCCACCTGGCATGCCCTCCAAGGGGCAATGCTTGGCCCCTCTGGGGCATTGCTCTGATGCAATCAAAGCCATTCTAGGGTCTGAGGCAGAGACCATGGAGCCATCCTCAGTGCCCTGGCCAACTTTGTTCCAATGGAGCCTTGGCTTTGGAAGGGGAAGAGAGAAATAAAGAGAAAGAAGAGGGGGAAGGATGGAGAAGCAGATGGGCACTTCTCCTGTGTGCCCTGGCCAGGAATCAAACCTGGGACTTCCACACGCCGGCAGGCCCATTTATTTATTTATTTATTTATTTGTTAGGGGAGCTGCATAGGTGCCCTCATAGTGCCGCACTGCTTCTACTTCCTCCAAATCTGCCACTGTTCAAATAACAATGGTGATAGGGTACCCCATAAAAAGGCTCGACATAGCCACTAGTGACCCAAAACAAGCCAATGGAGCACTCCAGATAATAAGTTCGCTCATCCTTGTCTTAAATACTTCTTTATTTGGACCACAGGACCATAAGTTGAAAGCAGCATTCCTCATACCCAGTTCCTGGAGGACCTGCTGCAACTCAGTAGATAACTGGCATCGATTCACTGCCCCGGGTAAGTTTTCTGCATCCTGCCAGACTACACAAATGGTAGCCATCACACTTCTATTAGGGTATGATCCCTGGGTTGTCATGGCAGCACTAAAGACAGTGCCTCAAGGAGGAGTGCATGGTTATGGTGGCAAATTTCTCTATCTCTGCTCTGGAGAGCACTACACCATCCCCGCCTTATGTCCCAGAAACACAGCAACCAAGCTGCCAGAGACTTGGTGGGTTTATGCCTGAATTTTGTTTCTAATTTCAATACTGTATGGGGTTAGGGGCGGAACACAGAGTGTTCAGCTACTTGCAGAGGAGGTGTGCTTCCCCTTGAGACACTTTCTGTTGCTGAGCTTTCACTTTCTGGGTGACCACCAGCTGGGCTCTGAGTTTGCCAAAGGCATTTTCAGCCCAAACCTCCTTCTCCTCCTCCTAAGAGGAGTCTGAAACAATCACTACCACTGCCTCAGAAGCACTCTTCTGGCACAAATGCAGCTCCTCCTCCAGTGCCTGCTGTTAGTGGTGCTCAGCCTCCAGCTTACACTGGAGCTCTCGGACTCAGGCAACCTCTCACACAGAGCTTTGGGTTCCTACTTGTGTGGCTCTAAAAACACACAGCCCACGTTCCCCAACTGGGTAGCCACAAGGAACCACATGCCCGAGTCTGCCACCCCTCTATTCCACCCTGCAAGGGTGCTGGTGGTTCCATAATGGTCTGAAACAAATCCTGCCCACTATGCCAGGTGTAATGCCAGTGGATGAGGCCAGGCTGGTTCACACTAAATTCTGGCAGGCCACAGAAGAACTGCAGAGCTGAAAGGCGTTGGGCCATTCCCATTTATTGGATTCTCACAGAGGCAGGTAAGTGAACAGGTAGGGAAAACCCGGTTCTCTTGGCAGTGGGTGAGGAAACTGGAAAACTGCCCCTCACAGTGGCAGGTGAGTGACAAGTAAAACTGCCCCTGGAGAACAGTACCTATAGGCTTATATGGGCTATACACACATGTGGCCTTTTGCCACATGTTTGCACACTAATCATGCAAAGTGCTCGCAGCTGGAAAATAGTGAGCAAGCTTAACCACAGCTGTTTTCCCTACACAAACCTAAGGGAGAAAGGCATGGCTGTGCTCTAGAGAGAAAGCACCCACTGGGTACTTTATATTGAGGCCTTTTATCTTCTTTAGCCAGCAGGAATCCTACAGGAGGTCTCATGAAAGGGTCTTAACAGACTAGTTATATTAGCTGTCCTGGTGTGTGTGACCTTTAGTATACTGATTCATCAAAATGTGCATAAGATAGGTGTCAGGGTTATTTTCTAATTAGTTTCATTATTAAAGAATGTTACTGAAGAGGGACCAGGTCCAACACCAGTTTGTTTCAGGATGGTCTAAACCATTTGCTCCTAAGTGTCCTTGGTTAGGGAAAATAAAACCTTCTGATTCATTAGCTGGCTGTAAATTGCTCAAGTTGTTTGACCTTGTTTAATTATTTTGTCTCAGTTTCCCTATTTCACTTATTAAGGTATATCTCTAGCTTCTTACTATCCTGCCTCAGTACCATTTATTGAATGTTAGTTGAATGCTAAGTGGTTATTTACTATGTATAGCTATTATTTCAGTTAGTTTTATCCTTACAAAACCCTTTGAGAAACTTCTATCTTACTACCTCTCTGTTACCAGATGAGAATTTTTATATTATTACCTCCCATTTCTAGATTAAAGGTTAAATATATCCCTAAAAGCACAAAGCAAGAATTCAAGTGCTCTTTTATCTACAAAACTCATGCTATTAAGCACCTTGTGTCATTACATGGCTTCTTTTATCATCTCTCTGCTGCCTCAGAAGGCTGCAGGTACAATAAACTATACATGTAGTGCTGTACTTCATCAGGACCAATCTGTGCTGATGCCACCACATTCCTTAATGTTTTCAAGCCAATCACATAGACAAGAAAAATATCTCTTTATAGTGTAAGCCTCTCTGAATAGAATAATGAACATTTCTGAAAATACAAATGTCTGATTTATTATTTCTGAATATCAATATCTAATTTATTTGAAATTATAACTAAAATATAAGAAAACAAATGTTTTTATACACCAGTTTCAATAATTAGTCCATCTCCTAATCATAAAATTATTAAAATGGATATATGTACAGTCAAAACAAAATTTTTCTTTCTTGAGAATTAGGTATTCTATATAAGAAAAAAATTGCTGCCTGACCTGTGGTGGCACAGTGGATAAAGCGTCGACCTGGGAACACTGAGGTCGCCAGTTCAAAACCCTGCACTGGTCTGGTCAAGGCACATATGGGAGTTGATGCTTCCAGCTCCTCCCCCCTTTCTCTCTTTCTCTCTCTCTCTCTCACTCTGTGTCTCCTCTCTAAAATGAATAAATAAAAAGAAATTAAAAATTAAAAAAGAATTTAAAAAAAAAAGAAAAAAATTGCTGAGAGTACTTCTGTAAAGAACTCTAGTTATATAAAATTATTTTATTTTTTCCCCAAACACTTGAATTAGTGCCCCAATAGGACCTGCAAGGCACGCTTTTATGTTGTTTTTTTTTTTAAAAAAAAAATCATAGTAGAATATTTTAAAGTAATATTAGGGAAAGAATAAAAATAAATAGTTGATTCAGCCATAGCAGGTGGGGATAAAAGTAATTAAAAAGGAGATTCAAACAAAGAATACACCTTTTTCTTTTTATACTAACCTTGTTTTATGCTGACCTTGTTAGCTCTTTAAATAGGTAGTACATAGACCCCTTCCACACTAGATCACTTTTAGGTATTCAGATATTCACTGGACATTAGACTAAAGCAATGCCACATTTCTTACTGTAATCTGATGAGTGTTTTACACTCCAACCATCATGTAAAAGGCTGAACCTAGAAACCACATCAGCAATGCTCTTTCCTTTTGTTTTGCCTCACTTTTTTAATTATCAGAGAGGTGAAAGAATTCTGGTTGAACTTACTTAACAAATGAAGAAACACATTATCATATGTAAAATAATGAATATGAGGTTAGATGGCTAGAGTATAGTAAGGATAGAACTGAAATCTGGGTTCCTCTACAATTGGTTTTTTGCTATGTTAATTATGCCCAACCAGCATCCATTGGTGGCTTGCATAGTCTATAAAAATTAGATACTAAATAAATATTATCACTGACTTTTGTCAAACAAAAGCCCAAATTATTTGTGAAAAGAAAACTAAGAGCTCTTTTCAAAAAGGAAAGAAATGTTAGCAAAATTTAACAGCAAGAAATTGATAAGACAATTGCTAACATTGAAAAATTTTATGACTAATACCATGCATGCTACATGGGAGATAAAAGTACAATAATTATAACTCATTTACAAATAACAAAATAACCTAGCACATAAGAATGGAGATAAAAATGCTTTCCAACTTTTCTTGAAAACCCTCTAATATGGTAAGACACAGGGAATTAATGGTTTAACATTTATTAAATTTAAAGTTTGAGAATTCAGTATGCCTAGAGACATAATCTTTCTGTATGTGAAACAACCTACAAATGTGAACACATCTCAACCTTCAAATTATGAATTCAATTATAATAAATTAAAAAAACTAATATTGCTAATGTTAGGATTTCTAGTGATACATTTAAGAATTGAAAAATATAAAAAGATAATTCCATTATTATATATGGGAATTTTTGTCATTTCATGTTTTAGTAGATTTATAATGCCAATTTCAAACATAGGAAAAAAATAAACAGGCATAGAATATAACAAAATATGTTCAAAATACATTTTTGCATTTCATTTATTTGAATGTTTTTTTTATAGAAAGAGCTACAAATCATTGTAGAAAATTTAACTATAAAGAAACATTATAGAAGAAGGCAAAAAAATGTTCTATATGTTATCAAGAAAAATAATTACCATCAAACTTTTGGTAATTATTTTTTTATAACATTCTATTTGAATGTATACACATAGGGATACATGTGTACATATATATTTTAAGGCATGTCATATAAAATTTTTATTAATATATCATAAAGTTAAAATGTATTTTCTAAAATTATTTGATGTTTAAATTTAATCAATTTATATTTTAAACTTAAAATCATTATTAAATTTATAAATTTTATTTAACTTTAGCACACATTAAATTTAACATAATTAAACATTAAATATGTGTATTCTGACATAGACACACATACATTATAAATATACAATATGTTATATCTAATATGTAGCTACATTATAAATAGATAAAACATTATTTATTTTACCAAGTTACTATGCAATAAAAAAGTAGTTGTATTTTATATCTTCATTACATCAGAACCAAAATGCTGATCTCACACACAGACATTTTCTTCTTGTCTTACTATCCATTTTGGAGTTATTAACTAGTACTAAACTTTATATATAAAAGGTGTGCTTCCTTTTCTTAATTGACATATAATTGATATATAGTATTACATTAGTTTCAGGTATATATCACAGTAATTTGATAATTACATACTTTACATAATGATCTCAAAGATAACTCTAGTTACCATCTGTCACCATATAAGCTGATTGCAATATTATTGACATATTCCCTATGCTGTATATAATATCCTCCTGGCTCATTTATTTTGTAACTGAAAGTTTGTACCTCTTAATTCCCTTCACATATTTTTCCCATCTCCTACAATTCTTCCTCTAGTAACCGTGAGTTTGTTTTCTGTATCTATGAGTCTGTTTTGTTTTTTTAGATTCACATATAAGTGAAGTCATACAGTATTTGTCTTTCTCTGTCTGACTTATTTCACTCAGCATGTTGTTGCAAACAGCATGATTTTATTCTTTTTTATTTCTATGGTTAAGTAATATTTCATTTTGTGTGTTGAAGGGGGATGTTAACATACTCTGTGTGTTGGTCATTGTAAATAATGCTACAATGAACACAGGAGTGCATATAGCTTGTATATTAGTTCTATTTTTAATTTTTTAAGAAACCTCCATAATGGCCTGACCAGGCGGTGGTGCAGTGGATAGAGCGTCGGACTGGGATGCGGAAGACCCAGGTTCGAGACCCTGAGGTCGCCAGCTTCAGTGTGGGCCCATCTGGCTGGAGCAAAAGCTTGCCAGCTTGGACCCAAGGTTACTGGCTCCACTGGCTCCAGCAAGAAGTGGATCGGTCGGCTGAAGGCCTGTGGTCAAGGCACATGTGAGAAGGCAATCAATGAACAACTAAGGTGTCGCAAGGGCAACAAGAAACTAATGATTGATGCTTCTCACCTCTCTCTGTTCCTGTCTGCCTGTCCCTATCTATCCCTCTCTCTGACTCTCTCTCTGTCCCAGTAAAAAAAAAAACAAAACAAGAAACCTCCATAATGTTTTCCACAATAGTTGAACCTGTTTTTATTCCCATTAACAAGATGGGATATTTTTCTTTCCTCCATCCTCACTGGCACTTGTTATCCTTTGTCTTTTTAATAATAGCCATTCTGACAGGTGTGAGGTGTTTCCTCATTCATTTGATGGTATTATCAATTTGTTTTACAAAAAGACAGTAAATTTTTATTCTAACAAGTAGTTTCATTGTCTTGTCAATTCAACAGTCAAGAAATGGCCCTTTTTATTTTAATATATTTAAGGTTTAGTTAAGAGAATATTATGTTTCATATTTTCTTATCCATTGTGGAGAAAATGAGGGCTAAAACACTTGAGCTTAATATTTTTAAGTCAAAGTTTAAGAAAAGCCAGACATGACTTGTTCCCCAATTATAAACTAATACTTATCCATTAGTTTCTCTCTCAATTTACTACACTGTTACTAACAAATTGTAATGATCTAATTTTTAAAGACTTTTTTAAATTTCTTTTTATTTATTTATTTTAGAGAGGAGACACACACAGAGAGAGAGAGAGAAAGAGAAAGCGGGGAGGAGCTAGAAGCATCAACTCCCATATGTGCCTTGACCAGACCAGTGCAGGGTTTTGAACTGGCAACCTCAGTGTTCCCAGGTCGACGCTTTATCCACTGCGCCACCACAGGTCAGGCGATCTAATTTTTAAATCATTAATTATTGACTGTTTTTAAGAGGCTGTGGTTTTGGAGCATAATCTCCCCTTGATGTTTCTCTGATTTTACCAGTTACTAGTAAATTAGTTATGCAATTTGAACAACTGGTCTCACTTTTCTATGACTTAGTTTCTTTATTTTATATAATCAGGTTATTAAGAATTATAATCTCTTAGCTTTGTTGATAAGTTTATACAACACAAGTAAATGCTTAGCACCAGCACCATGCTTATACATAAATTTTAATAAGAGGTAAAATTATAATAATATATTTATAACATGATGATGGTAATATAAAATATCTACTTGTGCTCTTAGTGCATATGGAATATCTGTATTTTATATTTAATAAGACACTGAACATGAATAATTCAAAGAAACATCTAAAAGAAGGATTTAAAATTCTATATCCATCTTCCTCAACACTTGTAAATTTATGAATAATGTTAATTTACATATAACCACATAATAAGGGGTCTCATTCTGACATAAAAACTGGTCAACAAATCAAATCTTAGGAAATGTATTCTTGAGCTTAAACGTTATAGCTTTCGCATTTAGTTGTGTAAATCTTAATGATATTGGTTAAACCCAAGCTTGTCTATTCACTAGGTTCCTAACAATAGTATAAAAATATTAGGGTAAAACAAAATATTAATTTAGGAGTGAATAAACATTATGTGGCAAAAGCCATTCCTCATTGGCGTCTTCTACTTCAACAACAAAAATTTAACATCAATCCACAAACAGACGTACCTTTGTGGGAGTTGGGGAATCCAGCAATGTATGCCAAGGGGCCTGGGAGAAGGCATCCACATGAGTATTGGGTAGTAGGTGGACATACTTCAGTACCGAACAGGAAAACTACAGGAGACTTTTAACCACTTCCAAACCTGGTTGGCTGTGGTGTGGAAGTACCTGCAGAATACTGACTGGGTTGGTCACCAATGAACAACAAAGCTTTTGTGGAAGTTCAAGTTTCCAGAAGAGAAGTTCCAGCACTCCATTAGAGAAGAGGATAAAAAATAAATATACTAACAAAAGAATTTTGATGCACTGGAGTGGCTAAGAGAAAATACTTGACTTTCCCAGCATCATCCCTGCCCCAAGGTGTCTCAGTATAGGGCTGAAAGACAACCTGGTGATTCCTCCTACTAGGGAAAGAGAGAGCCAGTGAGTGAATGCTCTGCTTCCCGAGCTTTGCAGGATGTCACTGCTTACACTCCCTTCTCCCTAAGAACAACCAGTGCAGTGAATTAGGAGCTCCATTACTGATCAAACAAAGCAGATAAGGAGATTGGCTTATAAGACTCTCAGAAGGCATTAAAAATACATGCTTCCTCCTTACTACATTCTGGGCTCTACCAGGAAGCCTGTCCACACACTGAGGGAAAATCTCACCCATAGATCCCCCAATTGACTTGAGTATACCAACCCACTTGTATGGTAACCCCCCTCCATTCTGTGACTGAAGTATTCCATGGCTGACCTCCCTTGCACACTCATCACTGGCAGCTCTGGTAGACAGCAAGCATGCACTGAAGGCTTGGTGGGTTTGTATAAAAGGGAGAAACCACAAACTTGAGTTGTAGTGCCACCTTCAGATAAACAAAAGATAAGCTATCAGGAGCCAACCTGGTGCAGTGTAGGATTTAAAGACATACAAGAATTTTAAGAATTTTGCCACAAGAGGTAGCAAGAAGTGTGAAACACATCTATGTTTCCATTCAAGTCTGATGAAGCACAGAATATATAGCAGGAAAGAATAGAGCAAGAGGCATAATACTTCCTGATTTCAAATTATACTACAAAGCTATAGAAATTAAACAGTATGACATTAGCCTAAAAATAAATACATAGACCAATGGAACAGAATCTATAGCCCAGTAATAAAGACTTGCATAACCAGTCAACTAATATTTGACAAGGGAGTTAGTTAATAATATATGAAATATAAAAAATATAGTCCCTTAAATAAATAGTGTTGGTAGAACTGGATAACCACATGCAAAAATAATTTTCTCACAAAGTTTAACTCAAAATGGATCAGAAATGTAAAGATATGACCTGAAAGAGTAAAACTGTTATTAAAAAAACACAGGAAAAATCTCCCAAAATCACAAGCAAAACAACGCCAAATAAATAAATGGCATTATATTAAACTAAAAATCTTCTGTGTAGCAAAGAAATAATCAACACAATTAAAAGGCAACCTATAGAATAGAAGAAATCATCTGCAAACTATGTATGTGATGAGTTAATATTCAAAAAATATAAAGAACTCATACAGCTCAATAACAAAACAAACAAACAATTTAATTAAAACTGGGCAGAGGAACTTCATAGACATTTTTCTAAAGAAGACATACATATGGCCAACATTACACAAAAATATAATTGACATACTAATTACCAAAGGAATGAGATAACACCTCACACATATTAAGATAGGCTATCATGAACACATACACACACACACACACACACACACACACATTCACAAGTGTTGGCAAATATATGCAGAATTAGAAACCCTTGTGCATTGTTGAAGGCAGTGTTAATTGCTGCAGTCTTTGTAGAAAGCTATTTGGAGGTTCCTCAAAAAATTAAAAGTGCGGCCCTGACCGGTTGGCTCAATGGTAGAGCATTGGCCAGTGTGTGGATGTCCTGGGTTTGATTTCTGGTCAGGACACACAGAAGTGCACATCTGCTTCTCAACCCCACCCCTCTCACTTCTCTTTCTCTTTCCCTCTCTCTCTTCTCTCCTCCCGCAGCCTTGGCTAGATTGGAGCAGGTCAGCCCCTGGTGCTAAGAATGGCTCCATGACCTCTGCCTTGGGCACTAAAAATGGCTCCAGTTGCAACAGAGGAAGGGTCACAGATGGGCAGAACATTGCCCACTAGTGGGCTTGCTGAGTGAATTGCAGTCTGGGTGCATGCAGGAGTCAGTCTCTTTTTCTGTCACTCCCCCCTCTCATGCTAATCAATCAATGAAAAAAAATTAAAAGTGCAAGTACCATATAATCCAGCGAGTCCACTTCTGGGTATACCTCCAAAGGAAATGAAACAGAATATCGACTCTACACTCCTGTGCTTATTGCAGCATTATGCATAGTAGCTAAGATGTGGAAACAACCTAAGTGTCCTCAGTAGATACGTGAATAAAGAAGATTTGGTATATATACACAATGGGATATTATTCAGCCATAAGATCAAAATCTTGATATTTGTGACAACTAGGATGCTTCCTGAGGACATGATGCTAAGTGAAATAAGTCAGGCAGAGAAAGACAAATCCTGTTTGATATAACTTACATATAGAATATAAAACAGTCAAATTTATACATAAAAAAATGGTGGTTACCAGAATATAGAGGTAAGGGAAAATGGGAAGATGGTTGTCAAAGAGTACAGATTTTCAGATAGAAGATACATAAATAAATTTTGGGAACCTAATATACAGCATTGTGGTTATAGATAACACTGCACTATATACTTTGAAGCTGTTAATACATTATATCTTAAATGTTCTTATCACAAAAGAAAAGTGGTAATTATGTGACCTGATAGGGGTATTAGGTAACACTAAGGTGCTAATCACAAAATATACGTGTATGAAATCAACACCTGTACATTAAAGTTACACATTGGTATATGTCAATCATTTCTCAATAAAGTTGGATTAAAGAACATAAATAAATCACTTTAATTTTTTAATAATAGTTTTAAAATATGATATCTATTTTCTCTTCTTTTAAACTTGGTCTTAGACCATATATGAAAATGGCATTTAACCACTGGTAGAGTCAATATTTTGTAATTTTTAAGATGTTATTTTAAATATTCTGACTATAAATTATTTCAGAGAAATCTTTAAATGTCTATATGCAAAATGTAAAACAATAATACACAAATGTACAAAAATAAAGGCAAAATATCATATTTTAAGTGTTATAATAGTTTGAGAAGAATCATAAATGGATCCTTATTTTCTTCCTTCACTACTTTGCTGGCATTCGAAGAGCTGTATTTATTTAAAAATGTATTAACTCATTCTGGTTTCATATTAACCAGAATTGTCATAATTATTATTGGCAAAAAAAAACCCAAAACACATAGAATCTATTCAATGTTCAATTAAGAAAAACTGTAAGTACAGAGATGCAACTTTATCAGTGTTGACATTTGTACAAGCTCTGAATATTTCTGGCTTATTTCACTTAATATAATAGAGGCAGATGTGGTATCAAAAGGACCAGAGGGAAAGCAGACAGAGTGAAAGGGGATGAGAGGATGGGATCAGAAAAGGGAAAGAGATTGGTGAAATTGTACATACATAACACAGCATTATTTAAAAATAATTGAACTCTACTGAAATAATTTCTGCACTGTTGCTATAGACACAATATTTTTGAATGATCACCTACATATTGATGTATCATCATCTCTGGTCATGTTAAAACAGTAAAATAACCATTTAAATTAAATTATTCACAGTACTGATTTTATTGCTACTTCTACAGATGTAAAAAAATGATTTAATTATAAGTCTAGACATGAGAGGACATTTTAATTCTGATGGATTTAAATTGTCTGAGGGCACTCCGTGTGGGTGTTGAAAACCTGAAAATATTTTAAAAATTGAATTTTCTACTAAATTGCATCGGCCTGTTAATTTTTTTAAACCAGAAAGAATGTTCCAAAAATAGATTTCTGAAATTTCATTAGCTTTCTCTTCCCAACAGCTTTTCTGTTCATTCTGATTTACAAAAAGATGTAATATATATATATATATATATATATATATATATATATATATTATTCTCTTAGAAGTGAATATATATATGCAAAAGAGCTTTCTTTATGTTTTTTATTTGACTTTCATTTAAAAAAGTTATCTGCTATTTAATATGGGTAATGATTTAAATAAATTTACATATTCCAACATTGTTTTCAAAGATCATTATTAAAAAAGTTTAAAGGTGCCAATTAAAATATAGATTATAATTTCTTATAATTTATTTTTAAATTTAACACTCTTTTAAATTTCAGAACTGATTTTCTGAACACCTGCTATGAACCAAATTAGAAATTCAGTTTAAGCCAAATAATATTTGTAGCCTTGAGAAGCTCTACTGTCTCATGCTCACTTCTTGGCAGTAAAATTATTGTCAGAAATATTGGTGTTTGGAGGGATTTATTGTCTGAATGTCCATGAAACTTCTCTTAAAAAACAATAATAATAATCTTTATAGTAAAAAAAAATAATTTTTTTTATTTTTTTATTAATAGCACTGATGCTAAAGTTTGGGAAATGTCAAGGAAAAAAAAAAACAACCAAACTTGTCCCTAGCTTCAAAGATACTATTCTATCAAGAAACATATTTAAAAAACATTTAATTATGAAGAAAAACTATTTTAAATTAATGTTCATTTTTGAGAATTTTTTGTCTCCCTTTTCTCAGTATCTTGAATTTATAAAGATTAGAGAAAAGCAAAAGATAACTAAGACATTTCGACTGCCAAGAAATTAATTTTGTTTCCAAAAAATAACAGTTAACCTGGAGAAGTAAGAATGGCACTCATTAACAAAACAACACATAATAAGTGCTGGCGAGAATGTGGAGAAAAGGGAACCCTCCTGCACTGCTGGTAGGAATGCAGACTGGTGCAGCCACTGTGGAAAACAATATGGAGATTCCTCAAAAAATTAAAAATGAAACTGCCTTTAGACCCAGCCATCCACTTTTAGGAATATATCCTAAGAACACCAAATCACTTATTCAAAAGAAGAAATGCTCCCACATATTTATGGCAGCATTGTTTATAACAGTCAAGATCTGGAAACAGCCCAAGTGTCCGTCAGTGGATAAGTGGATTAAAAAGCTGTGGTACATATACACAATGAAATACTATGGGGCCATGAAAAAGAAGGAAATCTTACCTTTTGTAACAAAATGGATGGACCTGGAAACTATTATATTAAGTGAAATAATCCAGGCAAAGAAAGAAAAATATCATATGTCCTCTCATATTTGAGGAATCCAATGAACAGTATGAACTGAGGAACAGAATAGAGACAGAGGTGGGATCAAAGGGACCAGAGGGAAAGCGGACAGAGGGAAAGGGGATGAGACGATGGGATCAGAGAAGGTAAAGAGATTGGTGAAATTGTATATACATAACACAGCGTTATATAGAGAACAGAAAAGCAAATCCTGGAGAAAAGGGGGGAGGAGAGTGGGGACAGGAGGGCAAGGGAGATGTTGAGGGGAACACCGGGATGGGGGGATGTATTCAGTGTGACACTTGAATCTATGTAAACAAAATAAATTTAAATCAATAAAAGAATAAAAAATAACAATTAACCTGGAGATAAAGTTACATAATATCAAAGTGACTACAAGACAATTGGGGGCATACTTTTTTCTCTTTAGAAGGATTGCACACTTGGTTTAGTTATTTTTAAAAGTACAAATTTATTATAAACAAAAACTTTAAGATTTTAATGTGCACATTTGTGCACATAAAAGAAATCTCTTGCTTCTTTAAAACTAGAAAGAACTAACTGCAGAATAATTTCTATGAGATTTCAGAATTACTTATGATTTGGGAGCAGGGCCTGCTAAAAGGGTACAGAATTTATACATTTTCTAATTCAAGTTTTCACTCAGATGATCTGAAATCACAATGTGTTTCCTAGGCAACCAGTAGGACCTAATGCAAATGGTGGCTGCCAAGTAAAACTTGGCCATGATGAGAATCCCAAGAGGAGAGAATAATAGAATTGAATTTATGGGACCAGACATCTATATAATACTCTTGTCTTTAATTTATAAAATGTGCCCATCCTTTCTATTCTAAATCTCAGGAAAAGTTAAATGAGTATTCCCAATTTATATAATAAGGCAGCAAACCCATGATTAGTTTTCTGAGATTTCCAAAGTCAGGTAAAAATTTTATGACAATTTTATTAGGAAATTAGATGACTGTGTTGCTCTTTCTTTACATGTGACCAGGATTCATTCCTTGGCTTATTCAATTATAACAGTTAACAACTTAGAAAAAATAAAACAACAGTTTTGCCCTTACAGAGTTTTCATTCTTATAGGACAGCAACAAACAGGACAAGATAATTTCAGATTGAAACAAATATGGTGAACTAATTAAAGCAAGGAACTTTCTCAGAGATCTGATAGTGAAAAGAATGCCTTCTGCTTTTGCAGTGAAGTGTGCAGTTAAGATTGACAGAGCAAGTACACATTTTTGAAAAAGCTTTATAAAAATACATGACTCACAGAAAAGTCTTTCTAAGACTCAGCATTTTCCAAAGACTGGTAATTATGTATATTGTAATGACCTGTTAAAGTCATAAATGCGTGCTTTTTATGACTTTAATTACAAAGTAAATTTTCTAATGTTATAAAATCCTGCATAGCTGTTGGGAAGAAATCCTCATAATAGTGTGATGATCTCTAGACAGTACACAAAATGGCTATTAATGAGTTCTGTGCAAAATGCATTGCCTGATTACTTGCTTGCTTGAGGCAACTTGACATGGAAATAAAATTATTAACTGAACTGAGTTTTAATCCTTGCTTTGACCCTACTTAGATGAATGTGATATAACTGTTCTGGACCTTAATTATTTGTAAAACAAGAGGCTTGCTTAAAAAGAAACACTCACTACTCCCATTTTAAAAATAGATAAATGAGAAGAAATGCCTTCCAGTCTCTGTTCAGGGTGGGAATGCAAAGAAGTATCAAGGTGTGATTTAAGAAAAATACTGTATTGGCACTTCTAGTTAGAAGAGAAAAGTGATCTAAACATTATGTTTTGCTGATAAAGATTGTGTGGAGATAGTCTCGTGCAGGAAGAGTATGAGGTTTTTCAAGTAAGGGGCCATTAATGTGCCTTCCCAAGCTACATATTCTAAAATTTTATTTTATTCTATTTTATAGTCTTTACTCAAAAATCTTCTCTGGCTTTAAAAGAAAAAAATCTTTGCCAAAAAGCAATACTAATTGGTCACTTATTATTAGTTAATACTTATCTTCTGAGCTGATTCTCAAAACTTGCTTCGTTTTATCTTTAGAATTCAAGATCTATCTGAATGTTATTTCCTACAATTGAAACCTTGCAAATGATATTGACTAGCCAGTAAAATGGTATATATCTATAGGATTGTGGTTTTACAGAATGCCATCATTTTATTTATATAATGTAAATAAAAAGTGAATGTGAAGACATGATTGGTTTACTCAACCACTTTTCATTTGCTATGTGTGGGACTGGTGAGCCTACGTTCTGATGTAGTTCACGGTCATAGACTGGTTTGCTATCGTATTCAGCACTTTCTTTGTTTCTTCTCTTACTCATCTTAGTTTTTAATACATCTTAATGAATTCCTTATCTTCTAAATATTAGATTTTTTTCTCTTAATATTTCTTGATACCAAAAGAAATATCTTACTCCTAACAATTTGGTCCTTGTCAATTTTTGTTGCTTTATTAAAACCCACTCTACCTATCGTGAAGATAAAATTTGGTAGCATTATATCTTGGAATCTGCTCTTTTAATTTTAACATATGTATGATATATTTAAATAAAACATTACATTTTATGAAATTATATTTTTAAAATACACAAAGTAGTTATATATCAGATATTAATTTTCTCTTCATTTTTACTTGTGCATTCAGCTAGAGTTGTTTGATGACCAACCACATCAATGTTCTGGGCTAAGATGTATGGTAGTTTGACTATTAAGTATATGGTATTTATTGTTTAATTTTCCAATCAAGTCTTAGATGTTCTTTTTGATGTTTTTATGAAATTTCAAATTAAATAAAGTCATAAAATGGATGGATTTATCTAAATGAGCAAAGTGTTAAGAGAGATTAAAAGCAAGATTAATTGGTCACTCAATTTTTAGATGTCATAATGAACACTTCTAATTTAATGATATTGGCCCATGATCTGCAATTAAAAAGTCATTTATTTCTTAAAATTAAAAATTTTTCCAACTCTTGGACAAACACTAAGTCTAGGAAGATAGTGTTTCATAGGACTATATTGTGTCTTAGATTTTACTAAACAAAGATTCTGGAAGGAGGTGAAGTTATTATAGCCACAACTTCTGCATTACTCAAATTTTGTTCAATACACAGCACTCCAATGCATGGGACACCCAGAAAATAGATACATTCAAAATATATACTGCATCACCCAGAAAAGCAACACTTTTTTATGCTTAAGGTAGTCCTAATATTATTATATATATGATATCCCAGTTATAAGAACATATTCAAAGATTATTTAATGTAACAATTTTTCCAGTTCTGGCTTTTCAGAACTAGAGTTAGAAACAGTTCTGACTGGTTTGTGATTATTTGGTTTTCTTTAAACCTTCAATAGACTTCAACTTTATTTAAGCAAAGCAAATAATTATACTTTTCAGTGTAATGACAAGTATAACAAAAAATATGTAGAAAAGACTATTCTGATGCTCTGCAAGTAACTTTTGTCGTTTAAAAAAATACACACGTATTTCAAAATAAAGTTAACAGTAATTGTATGAATTCACAGTGGGATATCCATTACATGCTTGTTTTGTACTCAATTACATTTAAGTGCATTATAACATTATAGCACAATAACAATTGTTAAATGCAGGTAAGCACTTTCTGGAGTCACATTTTGTGATGTATTACACATTTACATTATTTTCTTTTCTATTAGAGCTGCAGAGTTGCAACCATAACTAACGTTCAGTCACTGTAGGCTGCCTTTTAAGAAACTTGGGAAATCTCAACTAATTTTACACCTTAAAAACCAAAAATTGCCTCTTCTCTATTCTTAGTAGCAATTTTACTTTGCAGTGTATAAATTGTGTGGAAGCTGTTTTTACTCTTAGATGGGATGCATACCTGCCATTTTCACACATTGAGTTTATAGTCACAATCTACCTGATTAGCAACTCACCGGAATAAGAGACATGATAAGGCAGAAAAAGTAGCAACATCTAGATGAGAAATGTTTCCTGTTTGCTGCTTGCTGCTCAGCTCATTGAAAGTTTAGAATGGGAAAATATGTTTTATTGGTGACAATTGGTTTTGATGGTGACCTCTGAAATCAATGAAATCTGTTACCTATAGTCGTTTTGGGATCCATTATGGATTCCTTCCCAGCCTCTCCCCATCCTGCATTAGATTCATGCAAAGTTACCCTCAGCTCTTTAATATTAGCAGTAAAATAACTAAAAAATTAGAGTAAGACTCATGGGTGAGTTGAGACGTGTATTTTTATCTAGTAAATCTCAGTCATGTTGTTTAACACAGGAATCAAATGTATTTTCTATTTCTGCTACTTCTTGCATTAAGAGATCCTCAGGTCATGATCAGAGAGATTTCTGGCTTATTTGAAGACAGATAAAGAAATGAAGGAATGAAAATAAACTCTTCTTGACTGAGATAATAACAGAAAAATATTCCCCAGGACAAAAAAATATAAGAGGACACATGTAGACAGCACAAGTAAATGGTAATTATACAAGGAAAATATTTAGTATGTGTGCTTGTAATCTGTACATGTATTTCCAGATATTTGTTAACATAGAAATAAGAAATGACTCCAATTAATTATAAAAAAATCACAAGTTTATCTTTAACTTATTTTTAATATTGGTCAACTTCCTTTGAATTAGAATAAAAACTAATCAGCTAGGGATGGTTTAGTCACATTGACTAATTCAAGACACTAAAATAGAGGATAAATGAGAAGAAAAACCTAATAAAATATGTAAGTATGGAATGGGGAAGTAGCTCTTATGTAAAAATGATGGTTTGAATAGGAAGGTCCAAAAAACTTTCCTATCTACCTATTCACACCAGTTTTCCTCCTGTTTTTCTCTCTCAATCCCTGTCTCTCATCACAACCACAGACTTACTGTTTTTGTTATTGCTTTGTTTTTCCTGAGAAAGAGGTAAACTTAAATATGTCAAGTAACTACTATGTATTAAATGTACATTTGTCATGCTATTGTGTTCTTTTTTTTTTTTTTTTTTTTTTTTACAGGGACAGAGAGAGAGTCAGAGAGAGGCTTAGATAGGGACAGACAGACAGGAAAAGAGAGGTGAGAAGCATCGATCATTAGTTTTTTGTTGCCATCGCAACACCTTAATTGTTCATTGATTGCTTTCTCACATGTGCCTTGACCGCGGGCCTTCAGCAGAAGAAGCCACCCCTTGCTGGAGCCAGATGGGCCTGCGCTCAAGCTGGTGAGCTCAGGGTCTCGAACCTGGGTCTTCTGCATCCCAGTCCAACGCTTTATCCACTGCGTCATCGCCTGGTCAGGTCTATTGTGTTCTTAAAACAAATGTACAAGGTATTAATTCTAACAAGTAACATAAATATCACCACAGTAAGCAAACATTATCTAATGGAATTTTCACAAAGATACTATGAGATACATATTAGCATCTATCTCCACTTTGCATTTTTAAAAAAGATTGGTTATAGATTAGGTATATTTCCCAAGGACATCAAACTAAAACTGTGTGTTAAAAAACTCACTGACCATCTACAACCTTCATGTTGACTTTATAAAAAGTATTTTCACCTGACCTGTGGTGGCGCAGTGGATAAAGTGTCGACCTGGGAACACTGAGGTTGCCAGTTCAAAACCCTGCAGTGGTCTGGTCAAGGCACATATGGGAGTTGATGCTTCTAGCTCCTCCCCCTTTCTCTCTCTCTCTCTCTCTCTCTCTCTCTCTCTCTCTCTCCCCCCCCTCATGTCTCCTCTCTAAAATGAATAAATAAAAATAAATTTTAAAAAAAGAAATGTTTTTTTTTTAAAAAAAAGTATTTTCAAAGACAATTTCTTTTTACTTTATTTTGTCTTTATGTTTCAACGTCAGCAAACTAACCAGAATATTTAACAAGATAAAAAATGATGCACACCTCAAATGTTAATTTGAGGTTGATAGTTGCAAATTTGGCATAGCCTGACCGAAAAAGTTTTATAAAGTCAAGAAAAATTTAGGAGATTTACTATTGTAAAGACACTCATGTCTATGACAAGTTATGGAGACAACCCCGTTCACATGAGTGGATCGGAAAATATATTCTGGTCATAGCCAGTGGCTCAGTGGAAAGAGCATTGCTTTCTGTATGGATGTACTGGGTTCAATTACTGATCAGAGTACACAGGAGAAGTAACCATTTGCTTCCTCCCTCCCACTACCCTTATTATCTCTTCCCCTCCCACAGCCAGTGGCTTGATTGCTTGGAGCATAGCCCTGGGCACTGAGGATAGCTCCATTGGAGCACATCAGCCTCAGGCACTAAAAATGCCTTGGTACTAGAGCATCAGCCCAGGTGGGGTTGCCGGGTGAAACCCTGTTAGGGTACATGCAGGAGTCTGCCTCACTATCTTCTTTCCTTTCAGCTAAAAAATAATAATAATTAAAAAAGTATAATCTATTTAGTTTCAGTCAAAGGAAAAAGCTATAAATTCAGTCAAGGTATCTTCTAATCCTATAATTATATTTATAAGATTTTCTTATTTAAGAAGTTCTTTATTATATTATGTTACTCATAAACAACTCAACAAAGTTAAGTATATCAATAGATTGGTACCCTGAAAACCTTAATGAATTTGAAAACTTAAACATATTAAATAAAGAAAGTCACATTAATTGCATAGTCTGTAGTTCAAATCCACCATTTCATTTCCTATATATTAATTTATGTGATTGCAAAAATAACCTAGTTATTAATCAGTGTCATTTGCATTATTTTTATACTTTCTCTCTAGCAACTCATATCCATATTTTTAATGCCTAGTCAGAGACAGATTTAACAGTGGGTACCCAGAAAGTGTGCCCTGGGCCCCAACTTCTGAAGGGCCCTGCAAAACCTCAACTTTACATTTTTTTCTAATGACACCAAGTTTGGTTTCATAAGTGCAATTTTAACATTAATCGCACATAATATTTTTTACTTATTTAAAAATATAGTTAACATGTATTTTTATTTTTTCTGTCTCTTTCTTTTTTTTAAGTGGCCCAATATTTTCTTCTGCGCCTGGAGCCTAAACTTACCTTGATCTACCTCTGTGCCTGGTGTATCAGTTTGCTAGGGAAGCCATAAAAAATACCACAAACTGGGTAGCTTATACAACATAAGTTTATTTCCTCACAGTTCTGAAACTAGAAGTCTAACATCAAGGTGTCAACAGGGTTGGTTTCTTTTGCTGGTCTCTTACCGTAGCCTTAGATAGTTATCTTATTCTTGTGTCTTCAGATGGTCTTCCTCTGTATCTAATTGTGTCTTTTTTTTTTCTATTTTTATTTTTAACAGGGACAGAGAGAGAGAGTCTGAGAGAGAGGGATAGACAGGGACAGACAGACAGAAACGGAGAGAGATGAGAAGTATCAATTATCAGGTTTTTGTTGCGACACCTTAGTTGTTCATTGATTGCTTTCTCATATGTGCCTTGACCGTGGGCCTTCAGCAGACCGAGCAACCCCTAGCTTGGGTCCAAGCTGGTGAGCTTTTGCTCAAGCCAGCTGGGCCTGCGCTCAAGCTGGCGACCTCAGGGTCTCGAACGTGGGTCTTCTGCATCCCAATCCAACGCTCTATTCACTGCGCCACCGCCTGGTCAGGTCTAATTGTGTCTTAATCTCTATCTTCTTATTAAGACACAGTCTAAGTCCTACCCATATCATTTTAACTTCAGTAGCTCTATCAAGACCCTATTTCCACATAAACTCACATTCTGAGGTAACGGAAATTAGAACTTCACCACAGAACTTTAGAAGGGAAACATTCAACCCATAACGTCTAGCATATGTATTTATTTTCATTTATTTTCTTGCTATTGCTGAAGAATATTCTACAACAAATTCCAGATGGAGTGATCACAAGAAAACTACTTGCATCACTTTCCTGTGTGTACTAACAGAACACATAGAGTTTCTACCGAGGATCTGAGTCAAAAATTAGAGGGGTGGTGGAATATGCTCCCTCTTCTGTGAGTTTCCACTGTCAAGGGGTCAGGTGCATTTTTATTTAGCAACATGTACTTAATAAATTGTCATGCAATTGATAGCGGAGAAGAGATGAAGCTTCTTAGTGTTTTGGGAATAAACGTTTATAAAAAAATTACTCGAATAATTCCTTGTAATTTTAAGCATTCAGAAAAAAATCATTTCAAATGACAGTTTACATTTGTAAGGTGTTTTTAAATGCTAGTGCTAAAACAGGACCTTTCAATAAGTTTGTGAAGTGGAAAGCATGCATTTACTAATGTCTGAGTTGTGAAAAATAGAAGCCTGAGTGCTAAATGGGTTATTATGTTCTCAGTCTCCAGGACAGACAAGCACTGATTTTCATGTGATATCGTGTATCCAAATATGCAATATTTAATCATGTGTAAGCATTCCATAGGGGCTATTTCTTCTCTCTCTCTCTCTCTCTCTCTCTCTCTTTCTCTCTCTCACTCTCATACTCCCTTTTTCTCCTCTTCTTCCCTTCCCCTCTTGCTATATGACTCTTTGTCTAGTCCTAGGAAATGTTATGTACACTTCCTGACAGTCTTCTGTATATTTACAGGGGAAATTACCAAGAGCAAAATTAATGCTGCAATATAACAATGAAACTTTAGTTAATATTAGAGGTTCCGCCTAAGAAAAAATTGCTAACGCATTTTATTTGAACATTCTTTACTCAATAGGGGAATCTTGGTTTCATTCACCTGATGTGAATTTAAAGGATGACTATTTAGGGATGAGGGACACTTTAGTAGAGATATCTAATCAGCACCAAGTTAAATTATCAGCACATAAATTTGGACCATTGTAGTTAATAAGTTTTTTTTGTTTTTTTTTTTAATATGACTCTGTATGGTAGCAGTATCTCCAGGGAAGAGGGTAGAATTGGAAAAATTGGAGTGACCCTTAAATTTTTCTTATGTATGCGTGCCTTTTTTTGAGAGTGTGTGTGTCCTTTTTTTTTTTTTTACAGGGACAGAGAGGGAGTCAGAGAGAGGTATAGATAGGGACAGACAGACAGGAACGGAGAGAGATGAGAAGCATCAATCATTAGTTTCATTGCCATTGCAACATCATAGTTGTTCATTGATTGCTTTCTCACATGTGCCTTGACCGCGGGCCTTCAGCAAACCGAGCAACCCCTTGCTGGAGCCAGTGACCTTTGGTCCAAGTTGATGAGCTTTTATTTGCTTAAGCCAGATGGGCCCGCGCTCAAGCTGGCGACCTCGGGGTCTCGAACCTGGGTCTTCCGCATCCCAGTCCGACGCTCTGTCTACTGCACCACCGCCTAATCAGGCTGCATGCATGTCTTAATGTAATTTATCATATCAAAGATATATTTTTCATAATGACTTATCTAGTAACAATTAAGATGAATAAGTCAAACAGCTTTAAAATCTGTATACAGCATTGTCATAAGGATAGAAGGCTATATACATCAAAATGCAAAGCACAGTATTTGACACTCAGGAGACAAGCAGTTGTTAAACTTAGTATTACTTGTTGCTGTCACCAATTTTATATAGTAATTCCTTTATCATGATTGAAGTTCAATAAAAAATTATAGCTTAATATTTTTAAAAGTTTATGTGCTCTACTGTAAAATGAGGCAAACTGAATGTATGTGCTTATTTCTCTGTCTTTTCAAAATCACATTAAAATAATAGCAAAAAGCAGGATAAACTGCCAAGGTTTTATTTCTTTACCATCATTTTCATGAACCATTAGGATGGAGTGGTGATCAGTGCCAGTCTCTGGTCTGTAATGTTTAACCAGAAATACAAAGGAGTTTAAGACCACTAAAAGGTATATCAAGCCCCAATAAACAGTATATTTTAAAGGTAGAAAAAAAAAAGAAAATTAAGAACATACCACAATATTCTAAACATTGCCTTTGTGACAACAAAGTTAGCAATCAGTTTTCCAAGGACTAATATGTAAGAAGGAAAGTTTATTCAAGAAACCTACAAGGTTCCACAAGATAGAGACCAACTAATTGTAAAGGGGAAAAAACTACCATGGATAGCAATTCTGGGGTAAAAATTCTCCCATGAAAACTTCTGGAGGAGATGTAGAGTATCCTGAAAAGTGTTCTTATGTAAATATACTAATTAATTTCATAGAAAAAAAATCTCAATGTAGAACTATTAAAGTTCGATAGAGAGAGCCCCGCAGATGGCAATAAGATATGCTCTTTGGTGACAAATTGGCTTTAAAATGTTATAAAATTTGTCTTCTGAGCAATTTCCCAAGGTTTTATCTATTTTAATTCACAGATAAATGCTCATCCAATTTCCCAAGAGCACAAGACCATGTCAGGTATCTTGATTCATAGTCACTTTCACCTCCAGTGTAACATATTCCTGGAGATAACCATCTTCCATAAACCCTCGGGACCCTGCTGTTGTGTCTGGATCACCACTATAAGAATCCATCTTCTCATAATGAGAGGCCCTTGGTGACTTTCTTGTTCTCAATGAGAACTACCTCAATTAAACTGAGGAATTTTAATATATTTAACCACCAAAGAGAAGATACCAGGGTTTTAACCATTTCCTCCCTTGAAGCTTGTCAACATATGTAAACTTTTTCATTTTTTTTTCTTAATAACCAGATCTGTATGACCAAGAAACATTCTTTGTCAAGAATGAATCCTCATTAAAAAAAATTAAATGGGAATAATTTCCTTAATGACTAGACTATCTTGTAGCAGTGAGTCTTGTGTTTGGCTTGGGAACTTGTTCTATTTACCCTAAAATCAGCTTCTAAGGCTTCTAAGGCTCCAGAGGAGAAAATTCTTTTCCGAAATGTAAGTGAGATGTTCTATATCCACAGACATACTACTGGAAGTTCATCAGGTGAATAATTCTTTATATTATTATAAAGAAATGAATAACCAGAGATTCACTTCACTGAGCAGTGGGTATTGCAAAACTGGAAAGTCCAATAGACAGCTGATAAGGACTTCAAAACATTTCCACCTTTTTTTGGAAGTAGATCTTAGATTTCATAATGAGTTTCCTTCCCTACTACTCATGTTTCTAGATCTCAGAGTTATTGATATAACATATGATTTGAAGTTAGTCCTTTAAAACACAGAGAAAATAGCATTTTTAATATGATATTGAGTTACTCCTTTTAATGTATAAGAACGATATTTCATTTTCCATTTCAGCTGACTCAAATCTTGTGACATTTGTAAACATCTCATGTAATATAGATGGTAAAGTTACTGAAGTTATCAGACAAAACCATTTTGATATCCTTTTAATAAACTGATGAATTACATGACTGTTTCTTTCTTGATTCTCTTAAGGCAACATATATAAAATATTTGAAAAAGTATCACCTACTAAATGTCAAACTTAAAGTTATTTATTTTCTAAATTGACTTCTGTTTGTAAGTTATTCTTCTGTCTATTAAAACTCATATGTGACTGTAATTATTTTCCTTTGAGATTTTTCCCTTACCTATTTCAGCTTTTATATAGTGCATAAGGACAAAATATTGGCATTTGCAGTGTATTATATCTGCTTTAACTTTAGAACCCTCTCAATACTATACTTATTTTGAATCTCTTTTTTGTTTTTAGAAAATTGTCTGTCAATAAATTTCAGATAGGTTGGTCTAGGTGACTCATGAGACTATAAATTATATGAAAAAAACATGGTTTACTGAAAACTGTAGTTAGTTTAAAAAAGAAAACATGAAGAATTTTAATGCTAAATGTAGGTATTCATTAAAAATAATTACTAGAAAAGTTTCACTAATTTAAAATATGTCTTTTGTTTGTTTTGGTGGGTTTAGTTTGAAAATTAGGAAGAGGTATAGATATGCAAATTGTTCTTCTAATTTTTGTCATTGACAAATAATAAATTGCTACAAATGATATTTACCATTTTATTAACTTCTTAAAGAAAGATGTGTGAGGAATAATTGAGAAGTTCTTTTTTGTCTAATTATTTAATACTTTTCTTTTTTTAAAATTTTTTTATTTATTTATTATAGAGAGGAGACACACAGTGAGAGAGAGAGATAGAGAAAGAGAGAAAGGGGGGAGGAGCTGGAAGCATCAACTCCCATATGTGCCTTGACCAGAGCAGTGCAGGGTTTTGAACTAGCGACCTCAGTGTTCCCAGGTCGACGCTTTAACCACTGCGCCACCACAGGTCAGGCAATACTTTTCTTAATGTTTAGCTGCTTTTCTGTACTCACTTTATACTAGATAAACAATTATGCATATATAAATATGTTTGTTTCTTATTTCCAATTTAAATTTGTATCTACCCAAAACCTGTTTAAAAAATGTTTTTTTCACATTTCTAGTTCTCAGATACAGAGTTCACCAGTGTAAAAAATTATTCAAGATACTCAATTTCACATAAATTTTCCTGCTCAAACATGACTAACACAATCTTCATCTTTAAACACTGATTGGATGATATCAGAATTCCTTTACAAAGAGTGAGAGGCAGTAGGTCTGGATCACTTTGCAAGTTCCTGGATCTTTTCTAAGCAGCTGTCCTTATAAGAGAAGAGTTTAGTGAAGGCTTGGTTGTGATGGGTGGGAGAGATAATGGGCTAGGAGTCAGAAATCCTAGTTCTGGGTCCATCTCTGTCAAAAGCTATAAATTTAAATCAAAATGTAACCTACATCTTTCTCTTTTTAAATACATAATATGAGAATATAATGTTACTAAAAAATTAAAATGCTTTGTAAACTGTAATGTACTATGTAATGTAAGTTCAAGGCATTATAAATAATCACAAATTCTCTTAACTTAGGCCAGAACTATAAACTGGGTTAAGAATTCAAAACCAAATTACTATATGGTTTAACAGCTTGTTCTGTCTCTATCATCTAGGCTCTCACATAATTTTTGAAATATATTTGAACCAATTCTATTATACTTTAATTATCATGAAATTAATTTTGCTCCTTTATGTCATTTTGTAGCTAGTTCCTTGAAGAGGCAGACTTCCTACTCTTTCTTCTCTCATTATTAACTATGTCATCATTATGATTTTATAATTTTTAATACATGTGCAGTATTTTTCAAATGATAGAATCGGTTTCCATTATTGTGGTTGTATTTTCTCTTTTTAATTAAAAAAAAAATCTGCATTGAAGACTCTATGGACCTTTTAGTCAGTTTTCCATTATAGAGATGACAGTTTCACACTGAAAGCTATAGTGTGGCTTGGCCTTTGGTCTAACAATGTCGGCTGCATACAACTGTGATGCTCTCAGTGACAGTCATAGCCAACAAGGGAAATGAAGCATAAGGTGTGGATGGAGCAATCAGAGGGGGAACAGAATCACCTGCTGCAGAAAAAAACAATGTACTAGGAAAAATATAAACGTTAACTATGGGTGAGACACCAATAGATTTTTGCAATTTCATGTTTGCTATTATGGTACTTTTATGTTTTTTCCACATTAACATCTGATAATGGTATGATTTAAATCAACTTATATTTACAAAATCACTATCTAATCAATTGCTGATTTTAAAAAAGCTAAATGCAGTAGTTTAAGTAAAATTCAGACCAATTCATTGCACCTTTCATTCTGACTATCAAAATACCAGTTCTTTACTGCAAAACAACAGAGTTATCAAATATTGATTAAAGAGATCCTTACCACTAAGAATAAAATAATAGTGGTAAACAAAAAGTTGTTTAAATCTATAAATAATGTTATAAACTTGATTAAATTGTATTGCTTCTAGTTTATAATTTGGTAGAAATACTTCAAATGAAATAATTATTTTTAGAAATGCACTCAAAAATTAATCTAAAATACTTGTAATGATTTCTATTTTAGATTCTGTATATTGAAACTTATCATTTTGGTAGTTGCCACTTCATCATGGCAACAAGTAAAACACTGAAAAAACTAAACACCAACACCTCTACTTGGATCCATGAGAGAGGAGGACACAGGTCAAACCACTGGCCCCAAATTTGGCAGGAAAGGCAGGTGTATGGCCAGTGGTCGCAGCCATTGCCGTGCAGGTTCCCACTGAATTCGAACAGATGGTAAAGAAACAGTGGAGCCAAAGAATGGTAGGCCATTCCTTTATTAAAATCTCTCACTGGCTGACGAGCAACACACAAGGAAAACACTTCTCTTTCACTCAGGGCTCCCAAAGCCACTGACACATTCTCCTATTCCACAACCAGGAGCATCTTCTCCAGTTTCTCCTAGAATCAAAGGCCCCACTAGTCTCAGTGAAGCTCGCAGAAGCCCCTCACCTCTGTTCCATCTGCATACCTTCTCCCTTCTCTGCCAACATGGCCTATTCTTCAGCACTCTGCATTCTTTCTGCTCTCACTCTGAAAACATAACTTATTTTCTGCCTCTTCTTCTCCTCTCTCTTTTCAAAACTTTCTGGCACAGCCTGACCAGGTGGTGGAGCAGTGGATAGAGTGTCGGACTGGGATGCGGAAGATCCAGGTTCGAGACCCCGAGCTCGCCAGCTTGAGAGCGGGCCCATCTGGCTTGAGCAAAAGCTCGTCAGCTTGGACCCAAGGTCGCTGGCTCCAGCAAGGGGTTGCTCGGTCTGCTGAAGGCCTGCGGTCAAGGCACATGTGAGAAAGCAATCAATGAACAACTATGGTGTCGCAACGGCAATGAAAAACTAATGATTGATGCTTCTCATCTCTCTTCGTTCCTGTCTGTTTGTTCCTATCTATCCCTGTCTCTGATTCTCTCTCTGTCCAAGGGGGAAAAAAAAAAACAAAAAACTTTCTGGCACAAAAACCTCTCCTCCAGCAAACATTAGCAAAACAATGGCCCTTCCTAAGCAAAAAGGTAATTTGCAATTTTACAGACCACATTTACCTGCTGCTGCCCAGTTCCCAATGCAAACTATAAGCAAGCAAAAATAAAAATCACTTTTTAAAAAAAATTTTTTTAAATTTATTCATTTTAGAGAGGAGACAGAGAGAGAGAGAGAGAGAGAGAGAAAGAGGGGAGGAGCTAGAAGCATCAACTCCCATATGTGCCTTGACCAGTGCAGGGTTTTGAACTGGCAACCTCAGTGTTCCCAGGTCGACGCTTTATCCACTGCGCCACTACAGATCAGGCTAAAAATCACATTTTACAAACTTATTTGACTAATAGCAGGCAAATACAGGGTGTTGTGTTTGACCAGAGCAGAGACTTCTAAGTTCAAACCCGTGTGGGAAGTGCAGGGATAAGAAAATATAAATTGTAATTAACAAGTACTAGAGTTTCAGTGCTGAAAACTTTGAGTTCTAATGGGCAGGGAGGCAACAATATTGTGAGATTTACCTCTAGGATATTGACCTCACAGTAAACATAGTCCTTCTTACTTCTTGCAGAGGGAAAGGAAAAGAACCACTTTAAAATACCCCAAAAGCACTCTGTTCTTAATATGATAATAACAGTGATCACTAACATTTATTGTTGTTTATGTCATGGCAAGTACTGCTAAATGCTTTTCATGCATTATTCTACTTTACAGATAAGGAACTGAGGATTAAAAAGAATGATAAGAAAAAGCAACAAAATTGAAAATAGGAAATTAATACAAAAAATAAATTAATCCAAAGGTAATTTTTTGAAAAGATCAATAAAATTGATAAGCCTTAAACTATACTAACAAAACAATAAGAGAGAGAGAAAGAGGACACAAATAACTGCTATTTTTTTAATTAGCATTCTTTTAATATTTTTTAAAATTCATTTTAGAGAGTTGAGAGAGAGAAAGAGAGAGAGAGAGAGAAACAGAGGCCCTGGCTAATTGGTTCAGTGGTAGAGTGTTGGCCCAGCGTGCGGAAGTCCCACATTCAATTCCAGGTCTGGGCACACAGGAGAAATGACCATCTGCTTCTCCACCCCTCCCTCTCTCCCTTCTATCTCTCTATTTCTCTCTTTCCCTCCTGTAACCATGGCTAGGTTGGAGCAAGTTTGCCCCCCTGGGGTGCTGAGGATGACTCCATGGCCTCTCCTCAGGTGCTAAAATATCATATTTCCCCATGTATAAGTGTTAGGTAAATGAGTTGTAAAATCTGTATTTTCTGTTTTTTTCTCACTCTTATTGTTAAAAATAGCCGCTGCTCACATGATGATGCTCTCATGTGATACAGCTAATTGCCATTCATGCTTGGGAAGGAGCTTGGTTATGCTAATGTGTGCTGGGGGAGGGGGTTGTCCATCCAAAAAGTCTTAAAAGGAGGAGCTAGGAGGCCATTTTGAGAAGAAAGAGACCATGTTGTTGTAGAGAGGATGAGCCCATATTGTAGCAGGACAGAGAGGCCATGTGGAGAGGAGGTAACCAAAATGGTGGAATGTTAAAGGAAAAGCCAGTTTGTGCAGGATAAGGAGATGAGGAACAGAGCTGAATAAGACTGGTGCGGATCTTTAATTCTAAGAAAAAAACGGAAAAAAATCAGTGGCTTTGGAAACCCTGAATGGAAAGGAAAGTGTTTTTCTGCTGTATTTTCTCACCCTCTGGTTGCAAATAGAAATAAAGAGGATGGCTCACCAATTTTTGGCTCCACTGTTTTCTTACTATCTGTCCAAAGGGAACCTGCATGGTCCAGGCAGCTTTGATGGTGGCCGCAGCTACTGGCACTACAAAAGATGCACCTTTTTTTGAAAAATTTGGGGTCTAAAAACTGGGTGCGTCTTATATAGTGGTTGTGGCATTTCAAATGTCATAGAAGCAACTGAGGACGAAGCAATATATGAAAACAGTGCTTTTTCATCAGACATAGGTAAGGATAAGCTAATAGATGAGAGTTTTTACAGTGATGAGGAGTTGTATAAATTTTATGATGAATTAAACTTGAGTTCAAAAACTTTATGTAAATGTAAAGCCAGTAGACACGGCCATCATCACAGCTGCCTGACCCGTGCAGGTTCCCATTAGATTCGAACAGTTGGTGTAAAGCCAGTAGCCGGGGTCAGGATCACAGCAGCCTGACCCACGCAGGTTCGCAATGGATTCGGACAGATGGCAATGAAACACCGGAACCAAAAACTGGTGAGCCATCAGCTTTAATTCTAGCTTGCACCCGGCGGGCAAGCAAAAACACACACTGGGCTCCAAAACCCACTCATTCAGTGCTCACAAAGCTACTGACTTATCCGAGTTTCCTAGAATCAAAGGCTTCTAGCTCACCAGACCTATTCACCACTGTTTCCCATCTCCTCCAGCACAAACTCTTAACAAACTGGCTTCTTCCTCAGCACTCTGCCATCTTGGCTACTTCTCCTCCACATGGCCTTAATCTGCTCTCCTCTCCAATACTAACCTCAGGAACTCAGGAACCAAGAGAGAGAGATCTAGCTACCGGTCCGCCCACTTTATAGCATAGATAATCCAAACCTTTAATCCAATTATACATTCAAGAAAGTCTCTGATACAATGCCACCCATCTGAGGCATAATAGGATTCCTCAGGAGAGTGCACCACCCTACATCATCCAATCAGTCAAGGGTGTGGAGAAGAGCTTACTCTTAAACTAAGCCTTAGGCTATAATGACCTGGCCTGCCTACATTACAGCTTTTCCCCCACAGCCATCTCAAGCATAAGGGCAAATAATATCACCTGGATGACGGGCTTCCATGTGGGCAGCGCCATCTTTAACAAAGTGAGCATATTATATTTTATCTGCCGAACAGTTGGTAATGAAACAACGGAGTCAAGAACTGGTGAGAAATCAGCTTTAATTCTAGCTTGCACCTGGCAGGCAAGGAAAAACACACACTGGGCTCCAAACCCACTCATTCAGTGCTCACAAAGCTACTGACTTATCCGAGTTTCCTAGAATCAAAAGATTTCTAGCTCACCAGACTTATTCACCTCTGTTTCCCATTTCCTCTCTACACAAACTCTGAACAAACTGGCTTCTTCCTCAGCATTCCACCATCTTGGCTGCCTCCTCTCCTCCACGTGGCCTTAATCTGCTCTCCTCTCTAATACCTCAGGAACCAAGAGAGCAAGCTCCAGGCCTGCCCTACTTTATAATGTAGAAATCCAAACCTTAATCCAATCTACAGACAAGAAAGTCTCTGATACAAAGCCACCCATCTGAGGCATAATGGGATTCCTCAGAAGAGTGCACCACTCTACATCATCTAATCAGTCAAGGGTGTGGAGAAAAGCTTACTCTTAAAACCAAGCCTTAGGCCGTAATGACCTGGCCTGCTTACTTTACAGTCTTTCCCCCACACCCATCCCAAGAATAAGGGCAAATAATATCACTTGGGTGACGGGCTTCCATGTGGGCAGTGCCATCTTTAACAAAGTGAGCATAATATATTTTATCTGCCCAACAATCTACCCCTATGCTCACTTTACTATCCACAATCTACACCACCCACATCCCTGTACAAGGAAATTAAATACATTACACAAATTACAGCAATAGCACAAATCATACAGTTTCAACAATTACAAAGGTACTTTTTACCAGTCTCTAAGCACTTTGCCAAAAGTGCAAAATGTCCTCAGCCTTCTTTCTAGCCATGGGAAAAGCTTCCTGGGGCAGGGGGAGAGCCTCCATCAAAACCATTCCCAACCTCTATCAGGGTATTTTACATTGTCCAAAATCCATAAGTCCATTAACAAAGGAGCCTGTGCCCATCCAGTCATAGTCCAGGAAATCAGTCCACACACATGGGGTGTTAGCCTCCCCCATCATTCCTGCCATCATGGCAAGTCTCACACTGTCCTAAAGAGAAGCATGTGGCAATGGCAGTCAACATTTCCATCTCTGCTCTGGGGATCATGATGGCATCCACCCCTATGTACCCAAATTGCAGACCTATCAGGAGCTTAGCAGGCACTCCCTGTCATTTCAGTGGCCACTCAGCGATACATGCCTGGCTCCCGGGATGACTGTTCATTCTCCTGCCACAGCTGCCACCGGTAACCTTCTGGAGTCTGCGGATTGCAACTCCAGCTTGATTCTCCTCATTCTCCAAAGAGAAAATGAGAACATCAGCTCCTGCTGCTGGGCTCGAGTTCCGGGCCACCGCTGCCTTCTGCTCAGCAGGCCTTGCAACTCCAGCCCCGGCCACAGCTCCTGCCACAGCCTCATGCCTCTGCTGGTTCTCCACAACATCCAGGGCAATCTCCAACTCACCAACCTGTGATTCCTTCTCCAGCAGCTGCTTCATTTCCAGGCGAACCTCACAAACCTGGTCAGCCTCCTCCTCCAGCGCTTCCTCCAGCTACAGGGTCAGCATCTCTTTCTCCCACGTTTCCTCCAGCTCCTTCCCCTGCTCGATTTGCAGGTCCCTGGCAGCCTCCTCCATAGAGCTCTTGGTTTTTTCACACATGACTGTAAAAGTCAGCCAGCCTGCAGTCCCCCAAAAAACAGCTATGAGAAACTGTAACAGCAGTCAGTCCTCTACTCCACCGCTCAAAGGTGGTGGTGGCTTCATGCCGATCTGTATCAAATCCTGCCACAGACTACACCAAATGTGAAGCCACTAGTCGGGGTCACCATCACAGCCGTCTGACCCGTGCAGGTTTCCATTAGATTTGAACAGTCGGTAATGAAACAATGGAGCCAAGAACTGGTGAGCCATCAGCTTTTTTTTTTAAATTTATTTTATTTTTATTTTATTCATTTTAGAGAGGAGACACAGAGTGAGAGAGAGAGAGAGAAAGAGAGAAAGGGGGAAGAAGCTGGAAGCATCAAAACCCATATGTGCCTTGACCGAACCAATGCAGGGTTTTGAACTGGCGACCTGTAAAGCCAGTAGTCGCGGTCAGAATCACAGCCGCCTGACCCATGCAGGTTCACATTTGATTCAAACAGTCGGTAATGAAACAACGGAGCCAAAAACTGGTGAGCCATCAGCTTTAATTCTAGCTTGCACCCGGTGGGCAAGCAAAAACACACACTGGGCTCCAAAACCCACACATTCAGTGCTCACAAAGCTACTGACTTATCCGAGTTTCCTAGCATCAAAGCTTTCTAGCTCACCAGACTTATTCACCTCTGTTCCCCATCTCCTCCAGCACAAACTCTTAACAAACTGGCTTCTCCCTCAGCATTCTGCAATCTTGACTGCTTCTCCTGGCCTCCATGTGGCCTTAATCTGCTCTCCTCTCTTCTACCTCAGGAAACAAGTGAGAACTAGCTACTGGTCTGCCCACTTTATAGCATAGATTCAAAATCTTTAATCCAATTATACAAACAAGAAAGTCTCTGATACAAAGCCACTCATCTGAGGCACAATGGGATTCATCATGAGAGTGCACCACCCTACATCATCCAATCAGTCAAGGATGTGGAGAAGAACTTACTCTTAAAACTAAGCCTTAGGCTATAATGACCCGGCCTGCCCACAGCCTGTTCCAGTACACACATTAATATCAACGAACTTCCATGTGGGCAGTGCCATCTTTAACAAAGTGAGCATAATATATTTTATCTGCCCAACACGACCTCAGTGTTCCCAGGTCGACGCTTTATCCACTGCGCCACCACAGGTCAAGCGAAGCCATCAGCTTTAATTCTAGCTTGCACCTGGTGGGCAAGCAAAAACATACACTGGGCTCCAAAACCCACACATTCAGTGCGCACAAAGCTACTGACTTATCCAAGTTTCCTAGAACCAAAGGTTTCCAGCTCACCAGACTTATTCACCTCTGTTTTCCATCTCCTTCTCTCTACACAAACTGGCTTCTTCTTCAGCATTCCGCCATTCCGCCATCTTGGCTGCCTCATCTCCACGTGGCCTTAATCTGCTCTCCTTTCTAATACCTCAGGAACCAAGAGAACAAGCTCCAGGCCTGCTCCGCTTTATAATGTAGAAATCCAAACCTCAATCCAATCTACAGACAAGAAAGTCTCTGATACAAAGTCACCCATCTGAGGCATAATGGGATTCCTCAGAAGAGTGCACCACCCTACATCATCTAATCAGTCAAGGGTGTGGAGAAAAGCTTACTCTTAAAACCAAGCCTTAGGCCGTAATGACCTGGCCTGCTTACTTTACAGTCTTTCCCCCACACCCATCCCAAGAATAAGGGCAAATAATATCACTTGGGTGACGGGCTTCCATGTGGGCAGTGCCATCTTTAACAAAGTGAGCATAATATATTTTATCTGCCCAACAGTAATACATTCTTTTTTCAAATTTTAGGCCCCAAAATTAAGGTGTGTCTTATACATGGGAGTATCTTATACATGGGGAAATACAGTAGCTCAGTTGTTGAGCAACAGTGCCAGATGGGCAGAACATTGCCCCATAGGTGGCTTTCCAGATAGATCCTGGTCAGCTTCCATGCAGGAATCTGTCTTTCTGCCTCCCTGCTTCTCACTTAAGAAAAATTTAAAAGAGAGAGAGAGAGAGACAGAGAAGAAGATGAGGAGCAAGAAGTATCAATGCCCATATTTTTGAATGGATGACTTCAGTATTCCAGGTCAACAGTTGATCCATTGTGCCACCACAGGTCGGCACAAATTACTAATAACAGAAATGAAAGAAGGGACATAAATATAGATCAACAGAATAAAAAGGATAACAAAAGAATACTAATTCTATGCCCACAAATCTGATAAACTAGATGAAATGAACCAATTTCTTCAAACACACATCTGCCAAAATTTACATAAAAAGAAATAGTCTAGAACAACGCTGTATCTAATTAAAAAATTGAATTAATAATTAATTGCCTTCCAAAACCACAAGTGTTAGGTCAGATAAGTTCACTGGTGAACTCTACCAAATATGTAAGAAAAAAAATATATTAATTTTTTTATAATCTCTTTCAGAGCATAGAAGTAGAAGGAATATTCTTAACTCATTTTTTGAGGCTACCATAAAGCTAATACAAAAGTAAACAATAATGTAATGAGAGAAGAAAACTATAGAGCAGTATCGCTCATGAATGTTGATGCAAATATCTTCAACAAAATATTAACAAAAAATCCCAAAAAAATAATTATATACCAACCAAGAATGATTTATCCTGTGTATAAAAAGTTGGTTTAACATTTAAAAATCAATTAATGTAATCCATCATATTAACAGACTAAAAAAGAAAAAAGTGTTATGATAATATCAATAAATGCAGAAAAGTATTTGACCAAATTCAACACCATTTATAATAAAAACTTAATAAAATATAGAAAAAAACTTTCTCAACTTTATAAAAACTACCTACAAAAAACTATATTTAATATCACAGTTAATGGTGAGAAACTCAAACTTTCCTTGTAGGATCAGATACAAGGTAAGGATGTCCTCTTTCACCAATACTTTTCAACATTCAACTGAAAGTTGTTGCTAGTGTAATAAAGCAAGAAAAAAAAGCACATTGAGAAGACATAAAACTGCCTATGCTGACAGAGGACATTATCTGCTACATAGAAAATCTAGACCTTTCAGTCAAGATGGCAGCATAGGTAAATGCTAAACTAAACTATAGAACTGTAGAACTATAAACTATAGAACAACCATCCTTCATAACTGCCCGAAATCTAGCTGAATAGAAGTCCTACAACTATGAATGTAAAGAAGCCACATCAAAATTGGTAGAAAGGGAAGAGATACAAATTGGCTGGTTTTATCCACATGTGTTAGATAAAAGTTGGGAGGGATATTTTCACTGAAGACCTCCCCACTAAAGAGTAAAATGTTCCAGCCCCACACCAGGTCCCCAGCCCAGGCTTCTGGTGCCAAGATAAAAAAATTCTCATAACGTCTGGCTGTAAAGAAAAACAAGTATTGTGACTAAGTGAAACAGAGAGCTGCTGGAATTCCAAACATTCCTTTTATGGAGCCTATTATGGACTTACTTGGACTTACTTCCTCTAATTCCAGGACTGGGTCAGTAGCTCAAAAGAAACTAGGAACATGTGGGAAGAAGCTAAATGGTTGATCATTAAGGCGAGAGCTAAAGTAACAGTTTTCTCCCAAACTTAAGTGCTGGCAGAATTTATTGTTCATTTTCTGGACACTCCCACTATAGAGCTGACAAGTGGACACACTTGAGTATCCATAAACCTGACTATCTCTATTCTCCTTGCCCTAATTACCTCACTCGACCTACCTTGGGGACCCACCCAAACTATTTCCAGTGGCTTTTCATACAAATGGCTTGTCTTCACTCATGTTTCAGATTTTTTTTAAACTTTCTAACAAGCACCATCTGGCCTCAGAGTGCCCTGCACCAATCGCTAAGTGGTCCCAGGCCTCGCAGTGGTAACAGCCAGTCTCAGTTCTCAGTTTGGCCTCTCCTGGACACCTCAAAGACCATCATTAGTAGCAGCCATCTGCATATTGCTTTGTAGTTCTCGTCAGGAGGGCCTCAGGTAGAACATAGGCAGTAGCTGATCTTGACGTTCACCTTTTGTTAGGCAGCAGAGCTAGCATACACAGTGGACACCTTCAGACCATGTCTAAGTACAATCTAACAACCTCCACAAGTGACACAGTCAAGAGGCAGGCTCAACAGTTACCAGATCCCCACTGGAGTTAAATTCTTCTTTGTGGGGTTGACCCCGGTACAGATGATTTTCCATGGTGGTTGCAGCCAGTCATTGCAGCAGATTGGCTTGTTGTTAAACCACTCCCACTAATGTGTTAACAGCAATCAAGACTCCACTACAACAGCAGGGTGTATATAGCTTACACAAGGATTAGGGTGGGGGGGTGTACCAGGAGTGCCCAGCTCGAGTGAACAGGGAAGCTGTGCCATTGAACCCTACAGGATACCTACTACATTAAGCCACTCTACTAAATACAGATGATATAGCAGCTCTACCTGTTATATAAAAACAAACACAAATAGCAGCCAAAATGAGGATACAAAGAAACATTCCAAATGGGAGAAAAGGACAAAACTCCAGAAAAGAATTAAACAAACTAGAGACAAGCAATATACTAGATGCAGTGTTCAAAACACTGTTATTGAGGCTGCTCAGTGAACTTTACAACAAGAGTAAATGAACTTAGAGAAAACGTCAATATCATAAGAAGACTTCAGTACCATAAAAAATGTCAAAAAAGCCTGACCTGTGGTGGAGCAGTGGATAAAGTGTCAACCTGGGAACACTGAGGTCGCCAGTTCAAAACCCTGCACTGGTCTGGTCAAGGCACATATGGGAGTTGATGCTTCTAGCTCCTCCCCCCTTCTCTCTCTCTCTCTCTCTCTCTCTCTCTCTCTCTCTCTCTCTCTCTCTGTCTCCTCTCTAAAAATAAACAAATAAAAAGAAATTTTAAAAAAATGTCAAAAAATAAGGATACACTAACTGAAATAAAGAATAATTTATAAAGAATCAACAATAGAGTAAATAAAATCAAGAATCAAATTAGTGATTTAGATTGAAGAAAGCAAAAAACAACTAATTAGAACAGCAAAAAGAAAAATAAAAACTAAAAAAATTAAGATAGTGTAAAGTGTCTCTGGGACAACTTCAAGCATACCAGCATTTACATCATGAGGGTGCTGGAAAAAGAAGAGAGTAAAAAATAGAAAACTTATTTGAAAATACAATACAAAAATTTTTCCTAACCTTGTGAAGTAAAGAGGTATACAAGTCCAGGAAACACAGAAGGTCCCAAACTAGATGAGTCCAAAGAGGATCACACCAAGGCACATCATAATTGAAATGCAAAAGTCTGAAGAAAAAGAATCCTAAAAGCAGCAAGAGAAAAGCTATTAGTTGCCTATAAGGGATCTTCCATTAGACTGTCTACTGATTTCTCAACAGAAACATCTTAGGCCGAAGAAAGTGGCAAGTGATGAAAAGCAAAGGGCCTGCAACTAAGATGACTCTACTCGGAAAAATTATCATTTAGAATCAGAGGACAGATAAAGAGCTTCCCAGACAAGAAAAAGCTAAAAGAGTTCATCACCACCAAGTCAGTATTATGTAAAATGCTAAAAGTTCTTTTTGTAAAAGTAAGGAAAAAGAAGGAAGAAGAAGAAGAAATAAACATATATGTATGAAAAATAAAATGGCAATAAATATATATCCCTCAATAATTGAATCTAAAAAACAAAATAAATGAAAAAAGCAGAACAGAAACAGACTCTCACAGATATAGATATTTTGATGATTGCCAGATAAGATTGAGGTTGGAGGGTATGGATAAAAAGATGAAGGGAGCCTGACCTGTGGTGGCGCAGTGGATAAAGCGTCGACCTGGGAACACTGAGGTCGCCAGTTCAAAACCCTGCACTGGTCTGGTCAAGGCACATATGGGAGTTGATGTTTCTAGCTCCTCCCCCTTTCTCTCTCTCTCTCTCTCTCTCTCTCTCTCTTTCTCTCACTCTGTGTCTCCTCTCTAAAATGAATAAATAAAAAATAAATAAATAAATAAAAAATAAAAAACTTCTACAAGTCCTAAAAAAAAAAAAAAAAAGATGAAGGGATTAAGAAGTACAAATTGAGAGTTAAAAGAATAGTCATGAGGATGTAAAGTACATTATAATGAATATAGTCAATAATAATTTAATTAAACTGTATGGTGTTAGATGGGTATAAGAGTTATATAATGTCTAATCACTGGAGTGTACACCCGAAGTTAATATAATATTGTGTGTCAACTGTAATTAAAAAGCAAAAAGTAATTAATAAAAGAAAATCTACAAAAGAACTCCTGGGCCTAGTAAGCAGTTATAATATAAATGCAGGACACAAGTTTAATATACCAAAGTCAATTGATATAGCAACAGTAAACAAATAACATTTGAAATTAAAAACACAGTATCACTTACATTGGCACTCTCCAAAATGAAATAATTAATATAAACCTAATAAAATATGTACAAGATCTATAAGAGGAAAGCTACAAATCTAGGATGAATGAATCAAAGAACTAAATAAATTGAGAGAAATTCTGTGTTCATGCATAGGAGGAAAGACTCAATAAGGTCAAGCTTTGTGTTCTTTCTAACTCTATCTATAGATTCTATGCAAACCTAATCAAAATCAAAGCAAGATATTTTATGAATTATCAACTAATAATTCTAAAATTTACATGAGGAAGCAAAAGATTTAGACTAGGCAGCACAATATTAAAAGAGAAGAATAAAATTGGAAAACTAATATCCCTTATCTTCAATACTTCCTATAAAGCTATAGTTATAGTAATCCAGATATTGTAATTTTGACAAAAGAATAGATAAATGGTTTGATGAAACAGAATAGACAACCCTGAAATAGACCTACATAAACATAGTAAACTGATCTTTGAAAAAGAAGCAAAGGCAGAAGCAATACATTAGAGCAAAAGTATCAATTCAAGAAATATACTGAAAGAACTGGATATGCACATGCAAAAACACTGAGTCTAAACACTAACAACACAGCCTTAAAAAATTAACTCAAAATGAATCACAGGACTAATGTAAAATTCAAAATTATAAACTTTAGAAAATAACATAGGAGAAAACCGAAATGACCTTGGTATGGTGATGTCTTTTTAGAGAGAAACTACTGACATTACTATGTACGTGAAATAAATAATTAACAAACTGGACTTCATAAAAATGAAATTCTTCTGTTCTGCTAAAGACAATATCAAGAGAATGAGAAGACAAACCATAGACTGGTAGAAAATATTTGAAAAAGAAACAACTAATAAAGGACTGTATGTAAAATGTAAAAAGAACACTTAAAACTCAATAATAATAAAACAACTAATTAAAATGAGCCAAAGATCTTAACAGATACTTTATCAAAGAAGATATATAGATGAAAAATAAGCATATAGCCAGATAGTTCTCATCACATATTATCATAGCAATTCAAACTAATCTTAACCTACAAAATGGCCAAAAATTGAAACACTGACAATTCCAAATGCTTGCAAGGATGTGGAATAACAGGAATTCTCAAACATTGTTGGTGCAAATGCCAATTGGTACAGCCATATTGGAAGGCAGTTTGTTGGTTTTTCAGAAAATTGAACATATTCTTATCATATGATCCAGCAATTGTACTCTGATATTTATCCAGAGGAGCTGAAAACTATATACACAAAAAAACCCTGGAAACTAATGTTTACAGTAGCTTTATTCATAACTACCAAACTTTGGAAGCAACCAACAGATCTTAAAGTAGGTGAATGGATAAATAAACTGGATAAATATGAAATATCATCAAGAACTAAAGTCAAATGAGCTATCAAGCCATGAAAAGACTTATAAGAACCATAAATTCATATTACTAAGTGAAAGAATTCAATCTAAGAATGTTTCAGTCTGTATGATTTCAACTATATGACATTCTGGAAAAGGCAAAACTATGGAAAGAGAAAAAGAAGATCAATGGTTGTTAGGGGTAGTGGTGTGGAGAGATAATTTGATAAAGCATATAGAATTTTTAGGGCAGTTGAAATACTTAGTATAATACCATAGCAATGAATACATGTCATTATTTATTTGTCCAAACTCATATAATGTAGAACACCAAATATGAACTGTTAGGTAAACTATGGGTAATTATGATGTGGCAATTCAGGGTTTTCTTTGGTAAAAAAAAAAAAATGTACCATTCTGTTGAGTGTTATTAATAATAGGGGTGTCTATGCTTGTTTCAGAGCTGGAGTTGTATGAGAAATCTGTACCTTCACAACTTTATTGTAAACCTAAAACAGTCTTAAAAAAGTAAAGTCTTAAACAAAAAAGATAGAGCTAAAAAAAATGTACCATAAAAGATGTAAAATTATTAGTACACTAAAATGTAGAAGATTATTCAATAATAATGATCAAATTTGAGATGTAATGATCATTTAATTAGGCATCAGATTGTGGCTTTAAGTAAATTGATATTAGCGTAGTGGTCCTCAGGTCATGAGAAGATATGCCAAAATGTTGTAATTATAGGTCTTGACTTCAGAGATGCTGAATCAATGCCTGTGACAAGTTTTAGATGCTGCATTTTATATAGTATTTCAGATAATTATAGATCAAGTGTCACCATAATATTCTGTGAGACACAAATTTCTTGGACAAATTTAACTAGAGCCATTAAATTTTTAGCTGCACTGGTTGAATATTAGAGTTTTATGAATTATTACTTATTACTGGGGTTTACCCAGAAAATCCACAAAAGGGTTTTAAAAATTCTTAGCAATACCAATTAACTACATTTCCTCATAAAACTGAAATACTAGTTCTATTTTGACCCAGCAATCCCTGTACTAGATATCTACTCAAAATACTTAAAAACACTGGTATGTAAAAATACATGCACCCCCATGTTTATCACAACATTATTCACAGTGGCCAAGACATGAAAACAACCAAAGTGTCCTTTGATAGAGGATTGGGTAAAGAAGATGTGGTATTTATATACAATGGAATACTACTCAGCCATAAGAAATGATGAGCTATTGCCATTTTATGACAACATGGAGAACAGTACATTTAGTAAAATAAGTAAATCAGAAAAACATAAAAACTACATAATTTTACACATAGGTGAAATATAAAACTGAGACTCATGGCCATAGATAAAAAGTGAAGTGGTTACTGGGTGAGGGGAATATGAGGAGGGGAGTAGGGGAAAGGAGTGAAGAGAAACAAATATACCATGACAAAAAATGACTTGACTTTGGGTGATGGGTATACAACATAATCAACAGTTCAAATACTATGAAAATGTTTATCTGAAACCTATGTACTCTTATTGATTAATGTCACCATGTTAAATTTAATTTTTTAAATAAAATTTTAAAAAACTGAAATACTAATAACTACTATTGAATTTAACCAAGTTCATTCTCTTTTTTATGACTACACTGAGAGAAAATAAATAATACCCACTAATTCTTCTAATTAAAGTCATTCTTGTTTATAAAACTATTTGTTTTCTGTTTTCATATGTATGTCTCATATATATATTGTTTGTTTGTTCCGTTGGTTTCTATAAAAAAAAATGTAGTGAATTTTTCTATAAATTCGTATTTTATTTTTTGTTCCAGGAAGTCTAATAAAGGTAGTGGAGGACTTTCTTGGAAGAGCTTGCTGGTGGAGCCTGCAGACACTTAATAAACACACTGTTTCTTTTCCATTATCTACCAACAATTATGAGAAAACAAAGCCAGTTTGAAGTTTGAAGGCCTAAGTCACTTCATCAGACTATTGATTACCATCTTCAGACACAAAAGTGAGAATGGTAGAAGCAATCTATGTGCACTTTTTGGTCACTTCATCTGATAAAAGGTAAATATAAAGAGCCTTTGAGTGGCTCTGTCATTTGTCGTTCATCTAATTTCACTTCAGTCTGGCAAAAATAATAAAATTATGGGAGGAGTCAGTTCCAAGTTTATTAAACATTCAAATACATTATATTTATTTATGAATGAATAAAAATACAAATATGTGTTATATTCCATTAAAATTAGAAATTATATATACATGCGTGTACACACACACACACAAAATTTATATATAAAACATAATAAGCACATTAGACATTTTAACTCCTGGGTAGGACACAATCAATGATAGATACAGAATGAAGAAGATAAATACATAATATACTATATATCAAGGTAGAAATTAATGAAGTTAAAATAAAAAGCAAAATATTCTTTGACATTTCAAAGGGCAATAAAGTTTATATCTACTTAAGTAAAATTGGAGAAGGACCCATCTGGAGAAGAAAAATGTGAAGTTTTGTTCATGTAGATGACAAACAACTACTTTTAATCCAGAAGAAGACTGAAAAATAATAAATGTCTAGTGAATGTCTAGTTTGCTTCTGATAGTAACAAAAGCATATTATAACCTTTATCAAGTTACCCGGAGCAGAGTCAGAATTTTCTATCAAAATGTTGGAAAATGAAGAGTAAAAAATGTTTGATGAGTTGAATGGGAATCTGGCTTGCATATCAGGAATTCAGGAATTTGACTATGCTTATATTTTGTATCTTTCAATTCTGAGTTATACAGGGGAGGGCAAAGTAAGTTAACTGTTATATGTAAAACAGTTTATTCTTGTATTGTTATTTATTAAGTATTATATTATTTATTTGTTACAACTGTAAACCTAATTTAATCCACTCCTGCATGTGTTATATATATATCACATATATAATGTATATCATATATATATATATATATATATATATATATATATATATTACACCTAAGATTTATAAGTGACATCAGGCCTAGAAAAGGCCATCTCTGGGTACATACAGAACTATATTGTATAGGTCTGACAATTAACAAAGACTATCATGATTAGATAAGTTTATATATGCTTCTCATTCATGCCACCATTACCATCCTCTACTGTGACTTTTGATGAAATTCAGGGTGTTTCACATTTGTTTGACAATCTATTGACCCTCTGGGTTCAAATGGACTTGTTTCTGTGTATTTTAGATCACAAATCTTACTCGATTTCACCATAAATATGTCCAGTGTTTCTTTAAATTCATAATTTTAATTAATATTTGTCAACATCATGTTTGAGCAGTAGATCTGTGTTCTGAATAAATTTATTTGAATTGACATATCCTCTAAAAATGGTATATTATACAGTTGTAAGTAGTTCCTTGCCAATAATTGCAGTGGTTCCTTGGGTTTCGATATAGTTCTATTCTTATGACAGTGACATAACTCAAATTTTGGTATAAGTTGGCTGGTCTGAATGCAGTGAGTTATCTCAATTGATTGTTCAAATTTTGGTGTAAGTTGAAACACACCTTAGCCTAAGTCACTTAGCTATCCTAACACAGTTGTAAAATCATAATCTAGAACATAAAAATACAACTAAGCCACAGAAAATGGAAAAGGATATAAATATACTATATTGTCCATTGTACTGTATATTCCCTGCCACGTGCAACCAAACTAGTTTGTCCACATAGTCCGTAAGTACAATGCTAAGGGTGTAAACCGAAACACTCTCGTCTCAATTTTTTTAGGTTTTTATGGGAGTTAGCATCGTAAACTCAAAACATTGTATGTTGAGACTGCCGCAACCTGAGAACCCCCTGTACTAGGTATTTTCACAGAGTACAGACAGTTATGTGAAGTTGCCAGAGGTGAGAAGAAGCAGGAGCCTTTCTATTTGTAGAGTGCCAGTCTAGCACTTAATAGAGTTTCTGGACCCTGTTCAAAACAACAGGACAGTACGTTACTGAAACAGAGATTGCCATTGAACTAAGAATTGAAGTTTGAGAAAGCTAAAGTTTCTGATCAGTGTAGCACAAGTGCTTAATGCCAGTACAAATCTCTATTTCTCTTTCCATTCTGTTTTTTCAGAGACAATCAGACCTATGGAAGGAGTAATTAGTGAGGATTGGTTGAGTATGAAAAATAACACTGCCTCAATCTATGATGAAACCATATACTAAAGATGAGTTTTTTCACCCACAATTCAATAATAATAATAATATTTTTAGAAACTGGAAAGTAGGATAGGAAATGAAAAATATTCTAAAAGAAAGAGGCCTCTTAATCAATACTAAATTAAAGGAAAAATCGTGGATACCTTTTTCTTCTTATAGTCTCTCTTCAAGTATGCTTTAGGTTCTAACTTAAAGTATACCTGCTTTAGTTAGACAAGGCAACTTGCTTTCAGGTTAGAAAAAGTAACAGCCTGCTCTTTAATCTTTATTATGACTTTCAATATGGTTGTAGAGCATTTGCCCTGCACAAAAGTGCTCAGCCCAGAGGACATAAGGGAACAAAATACCAACCACCTTCTGTTTGTAGAAACTAACCTAAAGTATCCTAGAAAAAAGGTAATTGTTGTAACAACACTGGCCTCTCAGGAGATGGCAATGTGTTCTAGAAAGAGCACTAGTAGTTAGAATTCTCTGGGAATAGAGATAGCAAATTGTAGTCAATTTTGATTCTGAAGGAGGAACAGAAAATGAGTGTGACATAAAAGATATGAGTGACAAGTTGGCCCCGGCCATTTACTCAATTTAAGAGTGTTGTCCCAAACTACAAGGTTGTAGGTTCAATCTCCGGTCAGGGCACGTACAGGAAGCAGCAAATGAATGCACGACTGAGTGGAACAACAAATGAATGCTTCCCTTTCCTTTCCCCTCTCTCTCCCTTCCTCTCTCTGTCTCCCTAAAAAACAATAAAAATTAAGCCCTGGCCAGATAGTTTGATTGGTTGGAGTGTCATTCCAGAGACCGAAGTTTACCGGTTTGATTCCCCAATCAGAGCACATACAGGAGCAGCTCAATGTTCCTGTTTCTCTCTTTCTCCTTACCTCACTAAAAAGAGAGAGAGAGAGAGAGAAGGTGTTCTAGATTGTTATGCTATATTTCAAAGAAAGATAAATAAGAATGGGAAGAAGATTAATAAGGCTATAGATTAATCCACAGTGCTATACTCAATAGATAAGCTTTATTGTATTGACATAAGACTTACACTGTAAAATCAACATGGCTAGTCTTTATTTAGGTGGTAATGCCTGTATCCCAATGTGATGTCCATTAGAATTAAGATGAATGGGCTGTAAGCACTTACTACATGTTTACTGAGTGAACCTATCAATAAATAAAACCACATGTGCATTATGTTTTGTTTGCAGAAAAAAAATGACTTCTTTTGCCACAAAAGGGGAAAGATTTAAGACACATTAAAACATCTAAAAATTATATCTGCCATATATTCTCTATAATACGCTGAGACTTGGACCAAATATTTTCAAGGTCTTCATAGCAATGCTGATCTTAGGAATGTTCCTAAAAATATTTTGGTACAATTTCCTTCTGTTTAATGAAGGAGTGAATAAGATAATCTCTAACAACATTTCCTGTATTAACATTCTATAGTTTTCAAATGAGAGAAAATGATTTCAGGTTCTGGCCCTGCTTGATTTTGGCTTCTTTTAAGAAATTGATTGATAAGACCTAACTGACCTTTGGTATGCCATCAGTGTCACAGAAGTTGGCCTTTATCAATTGAAGTCGAGTATGGACATCCATTTTCTTTTACTCTGTTAACTTTTTAACTTATAAGAAAACACAAAAACTAAACAAACAAACAAATAAAAATTGCTATTAGGGACAAGGTCACAGTCTGCTCTTTAATCTTGATTGGGATTCTTGAATATAGTTATACAGTATCTGCCCTGCGCAGAAGTGCTCAACTTAGGGGACATAGGGAACAAAACGCTACCCACCTTACATTTGTTCATCCTCATGTGCCATAGTCCAAAGTCATATTATCAAAGGAACACGTTTTTCCAATTTGTACAAAGGTAAGATTGATTTTATTTAGTAATTCTTACATGATTGACATAAGTTGAGTGATTAATAAACTATATTCTCTACATTAAGTGGCTTTTTTGAGTCATATGTTCCAAATTTACTTCTGTTAAAGCCACTCTCATTTCACAGTTGGTCTGTCACTGAAAAGAATCCTAAGGTGGAACCGTCAGAAAAATAAATGTTTCTATTCATATCGTTCTTTTTTATAAATTGGTATAATTTGTGTCTTTTACCTAGTTTTCTATGTTGATACTTGTATTTATGTGGCTCTTTAGTATACATATGTATTGCAAAATAAGAATTTTTTCAATCATGGTGTATAAGATAAAAGAGATGAGTGTTAAGGGGAAGTCAGATTTATTTATTTTTTTTACCAAATCAACCACATAAATTTCATTATTGGATAAATAAAGATTATCCAGATTACTGTGTATGTACTTCCTATATACATCATCCTTCTGGTTTTGAGAAAAGAAATATTAAGTCTTTAACAACCTACTTGCGAGATAAAGTAGACAAGGTCTGTATAGCATGACCTACTCATAAGAAGCTTTCAATACAGTTAAAGTAAATAGAATCAGATGGAAGTAAAAAGGATAACTGTAGAAGTCATAAATTGTGCTGCAGTTTGACATAACATTTTATAGAAAATAAAACTTGGCTGAATGAAAGTGGTCACTTAATGTGTCTGAGATCACATTGATATTCTTGGCAGAGAAAATGCATTTTTACTGCACTGGATTTCCTCTCAGGACTTATCCTAAGTCAGTCTGGTGTAGCAGATAGGATCACAAACTCATTCCAAACACTTGGGTATGAAACTTAGTTTCACCATGTACTCCCTGTGTTACACTGAGCAATCAAATTACTTTGCTATACCTCTGTTTTATCTTCTCTAAACTGGGGAAACTATTAACACTTTCTTCTTTACAGATTTACTGAGTTAAAATTTCTGAATTGCTTAGACCAGGCCTATAACATAATAATACTAGAAAACAAGCACATTTTATAATAACAGTAATGATGGTATTTCTCTTTGATGTCTTAGAAAAAATTCCTTTATAATGAAGTTGTACATTCCAATATTACCCCACACACACTGTAGTCAATTGGTTCAAAATAAACAAATCAAAAGGAACTGAAAATGGTTGTAAGATATGTTACTCTGATAAATCCCAAAGTAAATAAATGAATAAAAATAGTATCTTTATTAAAATAAATTAATTATAAAACCATCAATAAATTAGTTCTAATGGCATCTGTCTGAATTATGTGAACTAAACCAATCTTTGAAATTTATGGAAACTGTTAAAAGATTCTCTTCATAGATAACAGAGAGAATAATGTCAAAGTAATGAATACTTACAAATAACTGCTCCATTTTTCTTTATGTTTTTCTTCTTTTTATTTATGTATTTTTGCAGCCTGATTTTAAATAATATGGAATTGTACTAATTGTAATAATGGGGAGCAAAAATAAAGCTTAGTTTGATAAAAATTTTCAATATATATTTCTTAGTAGTTAGCATTCTTATACCCTTTGTTTCAGCTTGCTGATTTTTAATGGTATTGATGGTTTAAACCATGAAAGGAAAACATGATTATTAATTTTATAAGCCCTGGCCAGTTGGCTCAGTGGTACAATATTGGCCCAGCGTGTGAAAGCCCCAGGTTTGATTTTCAGTGAGGGCACACAGGAGAAGCAACCATCTGCTTCTTCAACCTTGCCTCCTCCCCTATCTTGCTCTTTCTCTTCCCCTCCCACAGCCATTGCATGAATGGTTTGAGCACAGTTGGCTCCAGGCACTGAAAATGGCTTCATGGCCTTGCTTCAGGCACTAAAATAGTTCAGTTGCTAAGCAACAGAGCAGCAGCCCAGACAAGCAGAGCACTGAGTAGGCAGAAGTAGGTTTAGAGTTGTGAGTACATGAAACACAGAACTAATTGTTGTATTACTAAGTAATTATTGTAAATTTTTTTGTATTACAACTTTAAACCTACTTTTACCCACATATATCAGTTTATAGAGTCATTATACTATTTTTGGTTGAAAAATTGATTTAACAGTGAAGTTTTGGAAACTGAAGAGGAAATAAAATACAAGATATGGACTGTGATTTTTGGCTATACTCATAAGTAATGATTATAATATATATTTATTTATTTTGACTTGTTGATATTTCCAACTACTTCTTCAACTAAGAATTTCCTATACTTGCTGTGAATGAAAATACCTATTCAGAAAGTAATTGAAATTTAAAATTTTATCTACCAGAAGCTGAGCAACTAGATAAACAAGTTGAAGGAAATTCTGAAGGAAATTACATTCTTATTGTACTCAATAAATAACAAAGTGAGTGAAGGGGTAGGAAATAAGTATAAGTTTATTTGTATTAAGCAGGTAGAATTACATTACAGTTACTTGAGAATTAAATTAAAAACACAGTGATAGTGCTTAGAGAATCTAATAGATGCACTAAGTTAATGACTAAATAAAAGAATAATGAAAGAAAAACAGAAAACATTCCAGCTAAATTCATAATCAGAGATAAAGCTTTAGGGAGAGCTGAGCTAAGCCTTAGCTGAAAGGGAATTGCATCCTGACCTTTAAGAGAATCTGAAAAGGTCAAGTGATCTGGAAGGTAGATCCTGTGGTAGAAATTGTTTGAGGCTTGCCCAGATTTGCCTCTAGCCATTTTAAGTAATGGTGCCTAGATATACAAGAAAATATTTTCATCAGCTAAACTACCAAATTCAAATGAGTACATTTACCTTTACAACGATTTTTTTCTTCACTTATATGACCTAAGATTTTTTCCACAGAAGAATTTTTAATTTAATTTTGAATAAAAATAACTTTTTTCAAATAACTTTTACTGAAACGTAATGAGAAAAGTCAGCAAATGGCCTGATTTCACTATTCAGAAAAAAACAATAGATTCTGACCAGTTGGCTCAGTGTGAGATCATCAGACCATGTGTGGTAGTCCTGGGTTTGATTCCAGGTCAGGGCACACAAGAGAAGTGACTGTTTGCTTCTCCATCACTCCCCTCCCCATTTTTTTGCTCTGTTTCTTCCTCTCCTGCACCAATGGCTCAAATAGTTGGAGCAAGTTGGTCCCTGGGGCTGAGGATGGCTCCATAGCCTCGGCTCAGGCACTAAAATAATTTGGTTGCCTAGCAATAAAGCAGTGGCACAGATGGGCAGAGTATCACTCTGCATGAGGCTTGCCAGGTGTATACCTGTCTGGAGTACATGTGGGAGTCTGTCTCTCTGCCTTCCCACCTCTCTGCCTCTCAATTAATAAAGGAATTCCTAGGGAGTTGATTTCGAGGTGGGGATAGTGTACTAACTGGGATCAAGGTAACAATTTATTTACTTATTCAACTTTTCTTTCAATTTATTTGAGTGCCCACAATATACCAGAAAGCCTGACTAGACATTAAGAATATGATAATGAGCAAAAGAGACACAGACACAGCTCTAATAAATAATACAATTAAATGAGGTAGACATTAAATAATTATGTCAGGAAATATAATATTTTAACTTTCTAAAGAAAGAATGTTTTATGGGAGCATTAGTAGTAAAACTAAGTTAGTTTTAGAAGTGAGACATACTTTCTTGAAAAGTAATAATGAGGCAAGAGGAAACATCAGTGGTGGGAATGGGGGATTATGGATAACAGGATTTTTGCTGAAATCAGGCTAGTGTAGGTGATCAGATATTACTTAGGGGGTGGTGAAGGATGGGGAGCCTGATATGATATTGAGTGTGATCAGATACACTGGGGAACAGAATTTTTGTTGCATTCACAAAAACATTTGTTCTTACCTAATTCAAGTGTGCTGATCTCAACTCTGACATTAGTTTTTCTCTCGAGGTCATGGAGCTAAGGATGGCTCCATGTGTAGTAGTAAGCTACACTTTTTTTGCAATTAAACATTTTAGATTTTTATCTTATTGCAAAATTTTTAACATTTAGTTTAATATAATGAAGTAGAATGTCTTCTTGGGTATCATCTTTGTAAAAATATAATAATTTATATAATGCAGTAATTACACTAATACACTAAAATATATGATTGCATCAGAATTTGTCTACAATTTCAAAATAGAACATATTAAAACACTTATTTAAATCATAAAATTTGTACAAAACTATTTAAATTCTATTCAGGCAAAAATTTGCGTTTGTAGATGTTGCCTTTGTATACTTGCTGAGGACAATCTTGTTTGATGCTCCAGCAATAGTTTGCCATCATATTTCTATCCCATTGCCCCTGATAATAATGCTCTTTCATCATCTTCAGATCTTGATGAAAGTGTTCTCACTGCTCATCACTAACAGCTCCAAGATCTTGGGGAAACTTTTTAAGGTGACTGTTTAGGAAGTGAATCTTAATGCATAATGAAGTAGAATGTCTTCTTGGGCATCATCTTTGTGGAAACATAATAATTTAAGTCCATTGAATACACCTGTTTTTATTTTCTCGAAAGACAAGGCAGGAAATGCAGAAATAATATGTTAAAAGCATTCACTTTCTCTATTCAAAGCCTGAACAAACTGCCAAGTTTGATGTAAAGGGGGGGAAATGATCCTGACTCGATAAACTACAGGATCATTCACAATAGTTTGCATCCCTACTTCCAGAACTTCATGTTTTGGCCACTCCTTCAGTGTTGACTTTTTTTTCTGAGCTCAGCTGTCCCACAAACACAGAAAGCAAGGATACTTCATGAAACCTCTTTGTTCTCCTAGCAGGAAATTTACCATTTTACAAATCACACAAATGACCTAATTATGTTCCTTCCTCATACTTCAGTAAGTCGAGGACAATTTTTATGTCATTATCATCTTCTCGCAGATGAGATGGATAAGCCATTAGAACTGCTGCATAAACATTACCGTTGTGTAGGATAACACATTTGAGAATCCATTTAGAGCTGTCAAGAAATAGCCGCCATTCTGTTGGACTGTAAGTGGTAACATGGTAACACCTAGCTGGCTAAGAAGACTACTGATATCATGACATTAAACAAAGTGTTTGTCTTCGGAAAAAAAGTTCACAAAAATTTGTTCATGCTTCCAGAAATGGGATACTTTAGCTGACTGATGAACTATATTCATTTCTTGAAGCCTGGAGGCTAATAAATCAACTGCTTTCTTTGATAGGCCCAAATCTCTTACTAAGTCATTTAATTTGTGTTGGTTAAACTGCTGAGGGGTTAATGACTACTTAGCATCAGAAGAAGACCCTTCAGATTCTACAACCATTTCCTCATGCATCTTATCAAAATACACTTGATCAACATGTTCACTTTCTTCATCCTTAGAAGAAATAAAATAATTAAAAACTGGAGCTGGGAGTGTCTCAGAGTGTGGGATAGGTCGTATTGCTAAAGGAATATTAGGATATGCGATTATATGCCGTTTTTTCTTGCCAATGCCCTTTGTATGGATCAGACAGAAGTAAGAGTCACTGCTGTGGTCCTTAGGTTCATGCCAAACCGTGGGAATACCAAAAGGCATTTCTTTGCATTTTTCTTTTGTCCAGTCAACAAGCATTTTCTCACAATTATGACACATAATATGAGAAGCCCAATTTTTTTGTTGATCGTCAAGGGGAACTTGAACGTAGGCAGTATATGCATGTGTCACAAATAATGAAATATTGCGCCTTTGACGTTGAAGTGTGTAACAGCCACATATATAACAGAAGGTGTCAGAACCATTCTTACATTTATACCTACTTGAAGAAGCCATGATTCAATTTTAAAACAAAATGAAAGAATGTTTTTATCAGATAATAAGTTTTTACATTTAAAAACAACTACAATTATGTATAAGTGATGTTTTTAAAACATTAATTGCCTTGTGGTTGTGTTCTATCCAAGAGTCGTTGCCCTTTAACTCCAATTTAAAAACCAAATGCATGGCATTAACTGTAACAAAAAGAAATTAAAATTGCATAGAAACTGGAGCATGCACCTAAAAGTGGACCTCAGATTTGAAATCAGCAATGCAGAAGTTTATAGAAAAAGTTCTAAAACCTCATGCAACAGATAATGAAAAAAAAAATTGTTCCCCAGTTGTATCAACAATGGGGGATGCTGGTTAATAATCTTAGCAGGATTTTTGGTTAAATCAGATAATGCAAAAACAAACATGGAAGGTGAAAAGTCAGGGCCTAGCTGAGAAAGGAATTCAAAAAGTGACTAAGTACAGTTTGGTTAAGAAGAGTATCTCTGTCAGCCATAAGACATAGTAGTACAGGATTTAAAACATGATTATAATGTGTAGTAGGCTGTGCTTACCTCTGAGAGTGAGCAGTGTTGAAGTTGATTCAGAGAAGTGTTACACATGCACATTAAAGGAAGTAGAGAAATCCAGAAAAATCTTATTTAACAATGGTGAAAGATGTAAATAGCCTAATCTTAGGGGGTTGTAGAAAATTGTGAGGGTGGTGTACAAGAAACAAGTTCAAAATATAGTAGAATCAGAATCTTACCAAGAGATCCTGGATGCCTTGATGTTGTCATCATGAAACAGTAATTCATTTTCCAACAGGAGATTCATTGCACACAAGTATGTTTCATGTCCAAGCTTTATGACTAGTAGCAGTTTTATTTACTTCAGTGTCCTGGAATGTAGAGCAGAAATAACACTGTCTGCAGGCAGTGCATTGTCATATTGATGATATAAATGGCAAAGATTTTCATGATTCATTATTTGCAGCTGCATCACTACTGTTTTTCACTGACATTGAACAATAAGAAAAATTGGTTGATGAGTAAAATATTGAAGAAGAAAGAAAAAAAATGTCATAAGGTCTATTCAAAAGTAACCAATGGGCTAGCAAAGATTTGAAAAGAAATCTTTATCAAAATGAAATTGTATTTAGTATGTTTGATTTCTCTTAAAATTGTGGATCTATACAGTATATATAACTATAATCAATGTATTACATATCTGCGTGACTTGTGGTGGCGCACTGGATAAATTGTCTACCTGGAACACTGAAGTCACTGGTTCGAATCCCTGGGCTTGCCTGGTCGAGGCACATATGTAAATTGATACTTCCTGCTCCTCCCTATCCACTTTCTCTCTCTCTCTTTCCCCCTTCCCCTCTCTAAAATGAATAAATTTTTTTAAAAAATGTAATAAAAATATGACATATATTTAACTATGTGTTTTTTAGACATGTCTTTTACGTATAAAAATATTACACATATATAAACAAATATTATTTTAATAAGTGCACAGTATAATATCTTTTATGAAAGACTGGTCTCTCACTAAAAATATTTTTATATTTTAAGTGGAATAATAATTTTCTCATTGTCTGGTTTTAATTTAAAAAGCTAAATTGAATTGAGACAAAAAGTTAACTCTGGGTATGATGAGACAGAGGACATTATAAGGCATAAAATAGATGTATGAAATGTAGATAAACATTATTCTTTACAGAAAAATTCAAGTACCATTGCTTTATAACTTTGGTGAGTTACATATAAGACAAATAAACAACACAAGCTATAAAATGTGATCATTTAAAAAGGTTCTTTGGTCTAAAATTGTGGAAAAAAAACCACTAAAAGTTATAGAGAGAAAACCAGAAAAATCTGAGATATTGCAATTCTGTCCCCGCAGTTGGTGTCAGAAGCCTTGGAAGCTTATATTTTTTATATACATAAAACTGCTAAGATTTAATATAAGTAGGATAAATATTGCTTTATATAATAACAATTATATAATTAATTTTATTTATTTTTTCATTTTAGTTAACAACAGAGTTTAAACTTGCTTTTATTTAAAGAAGAAAATGACCCAGATAATCTGCATAGTACCTATTAAATCCTTTGTAAATAACTTTATAATCTAGGAGCTAATGATATCCCTTTAATCAGAGAATGCTGAAACAAAAGTATAGATTGCATTTTACAAAGAGAGAAAAACAAAGCTTGTTTCAAGTCTTAAACTGAAGTTTATCCAAATTTAATTTGAGAATAAAAATAGAGAGAAAGGATTTTCTTGGTCTGGGATATTTATAGAGTGTAGTCATGCTATATGTATTCTGTTCTTTTTGTTTATTTGGAAATTCATGAAGATCCTTCTGGGAAGTTTGTTTGATGGTCCAATCCCATTAACTAATGTTACTAGTTTGAGGAATCAGTCCATTTCCACCACCTCAGAAGCTTCATTTGCTTTTCAGAACACTCTAAACACGAAGGAGGGGGTTATTGGTTTTGGCATCCTTATGAAATGCTAAGACTCTTGGCAACTGCACAGCATGTTTCTCCAGAAATTCCATTATGCTTTTTAACATTCCAGCTGTAGTGTGGTAGAAATCATATATACCCTGCAAACTCTGGTTAGCCAAGTGTCCTCCCAACTACTGCTAATATAGGAATCTGGCCAACATAATAATGAAGTGTCATGATGCTACGCACGGCTTGTCTTTATCCAACAGCTCCAGGCCTGCAGAGAAATAGGCTTTCTCAGGCTTAATTAGGCCAACATTTGGCAAGAAGCATCTCAGTATGTAGAAACCTCTTCTGCAGAAACAGGCAATCAAATTCTCATTCCTCACAGTTTCTGGAACAATCCATCAAAATAAAGTTTCAGTGAAGCTTCTTATCCTTTAAGCTTTCATTTTTATCTGCAGTTTTCAAAAATCACCTTGAGAATTTGAAGAACAGAGCCAAAGTTCTTTTATTTAAGAATGAGAGATGTATTATTGGGCTTTGGTGAGTAAGGCAGTGCTTTTGCAAATAGGTTCATCACAGAGTTAGGAAAAATTATAATCCAACATGCAGTTATGGTTCAAGCCTGGCAACTTCCTTCAGAGTCTTTTCTTGGTTCTTCTTATTTGGTGAATAAACTAAGAAATAAAAGCCTATACTTCTATATTACTCAGAGTTCTCCAAATAAACAGAACCAATAAGATGTGCATATATAGAAAGAGATACAAAGAATTGTCTTACACAATTATTAAAGATGGCAACTTCAAAATCTACTGTATATGCTGAGTCAATGGTGCACTTCCAGTTTGAGGAACAGCATCCTGAAAATCCAGGTTGTTAATAGTGTAAATAAAATCAGACGGCAGTTTTCTGGGAAATTCTTTCTTGCTCAAGAAAGTCAGTGTTTTTGTTCTAGTCAGTTTTTCAACTGATTTGATGAGGCTCACCTACATATGAAGAGAGTAATCTGCTTTACTCGAAGTTTACCGAACAAATGTTAGTCACGTCCGAAAACACCTTCCAAGTTGCCAGATAAAATTAACCATCACAAGCCCACTGCTTGTCAAAATGGAACACAAACACATCTTCTTAAATTATATTTAATCTTCAAATAAAGACAGTAACAAGGTCATATTTGCACTAAACTAATGCAATTAAAATGTGTACAACTGGAAACATACTAACACTTTCTTTAGAAGAAGATGCACTCATTGATTGATCTATATTCTTCTTTATATCTGATAACTTAAATAGAATAATGTAAAGCTAAATACACAAATTCTATAATATAAAGGCAAAACATTATATTCTATATGATAAATGGATAAGAGAGTGAAGAAAACTGATATATAAATAAATATATATCGATAAAGATAGATAGCTATAGATAGGTATAAAATCTTCAACCATGTTTTCATAACCAAATTCATAACAATTACAGTCTTTATTTGTAGAACTAGTCACATGGTCATAGCTGCTATTTTTAACTATTGTCTTCCACAAACCATTTTGTTTTTCAGAAAATACTTAAGTTGGGTGTGTTTTTTTACCTAATGGAAGGACTCAAACTTTCATCCAGAACGTATAAATCATTAGCAGTTCTTCCTAAATTAGGTTTTTATATTTTTCATTGAATTTAGTCACAGGGCATACATAGTAATACTAAGACATGACCTAAGAAATCTCTTGTGTTCCAGATATAGACTTCCTTAGCTATTCTTAAGAGCAACAGTTTCATTTCCCATTGGCAGTCAAAATTAACTGCTCCAGCCAACACAGTAATACTCTTCTTTGTGATTCAGAAAACATGTTGGATAGCTCAGGTTGCATAAGAATTTGGTGGTCCTTGGTTAAGCTATCAGAAGGCTTAATAGAAGGCCAAGAATGTTTATCAAAATGAGAGTTACTGTCCACATCTGATGGCAAAGCTTCAGTCTATATTCGTAACAGTCTGTACTGTTATTCACCTATCTGAGCTTAACAAAGACTCCAAACAGCATCCCTATCTGCCATTAAAACTCTAGGCACCATGGAATCTGCTGGTTCCTATGGCCCAAGTGGCAAAGCAACTTTCACAGTGGTCTGCACCTGTTTCAGACCCTTCTCTTGTTCTGGATCCCAGTCAAAAATGGAAGCTTTTGGGACACTTGATAAATGTGCAGGAGTAACAAATCCAAATGAGAAATATATTGCTTCCAAAATCCAAAGAAACCCACTAAGTGTGATTTTCTTTTGTTTTTGTTTTTCTCTGATTATAGGACAAAGCAGATGTGACAACTTATCCTTCATTTTAAAGGTATACCTAAACATTTCCACACAACTGTACTCCTACACAGTTCAGTAAAGTAGAAGCCTATGAATTTGGGTTTATTATAATTGGTGCAAAGGGCGAGAAATAATCTCAAATTCATAGGCTTCTACTTTACTCACTGGGGAACAAATTTTTGTTGCATCCACAAAAATACATGTTCTTACCTAATTCAAGTGTGCTGATCTCAAATCTGACATTAGTTTTTCTCTGTAAGCTACAATTTTTTTTTTCAATTCAAGATTTTAGGTTTTCATCTTATTATAAAATTTTTAACATTTAGTTTAACATAATGAAGTAGGATGTCTTCTTGGGCATCATCTTTGTGAAAATATAATAACTTATATAGTGCAGTAAATACACTAATACACTAAAATATATGATTGCATCAGAATTTGTCTACAATTTCAAAATAGAACGTATTAAAACTCTTATTTTAATCATAAAATTTGTGCAAAACATTTAAATTCTAATCAGGCAAAAATTTGCTTCTGTAGCTCTTGCATTTTTGTACTTGTTGAAGAAAATCCCGTTTGATGCTCCAGCAATAGTCTGCTTATCACTAACAGCTCCAAGGTTTTAGGGAAACTTATCAAGGTGACTGTCAGGAAGTGAATCTTAAGGCTCATGTTACATCCAATGTCGTGGAAAGCCAACAGCATCCTTTGAACCAGAAGTTCATAGTTTTCTGCTTTTTTGTTGACAAGGAAGTTCTTTGTAACTGCCACAAAAGATTGCTTTCTCCTTATTCATCCTCCAGCAAATTCTTTGTCATATATGAGGGTTCGAATTTGAGGTCCATTGAATACACCTGCTTTTATCTTCTTGAAAGACAAGGCAGGATATGCAAAAATAATAGGTTGAAAGCATTCATTTTATCTATTCAAAACCTGAAAAAATACTTCATTAAGCCAAGTGTGATGTGAAGTGGGGGAAAAATGGTCCTGTCTCCATTAACTACAGATTCATTCACAAAAGTTTGCATCCCTACTTCCAAAGCTTCATGTTTTGGCCACTCCTTCTGTGTTCAGTGTTTCTCCAGAGCTCAGCTGTCCCACAAACACAGAAAGCAAGGATATTTCGTAAAATCTTTCTTTTCTCATAGCAAGAAATTTACCAATTTACGATTCACAGAAATGATCCAGTTATGAGCTTCATACTTCAGGAAGTAGAGGACAATTTTTATTTCATTATCATCTTCTCGCAGATGAGTTGAATAATCAATTAGAATCGCTGCATAAACATTACCATTTTGTAGGAGAACACATTTCAGACTCCATTTAGAGCTGTCAAGAAATAGCCGCCATTCTGTTGGACTGTACGTGGTAACACATAGCTGGCTGAGAAGTCTACTGATATTATGACAGTAAACAAAGTGTTTGTCTTCAAAAAACAAGTCCACAAAAATTTTGTTCATGCTTCCTGAATGGGATACTTTACTGACTGGTAAAGTACATACCTTTTTTGAAGCCTGGAGGCTAATAACTCAGCTGCTTTCTTTGATAGGCCCAAATCTCTTGCTAAGTCATTCAATTTGGGTTGGCTAAACTGCTGAGGGGTTAGTGACTGCTTGCCATCAGACGAAGACCCTTCAGATTCTACAACCATTTCCTCATGCATCTTATAAAAATACATTTAATCACCATGTTCACTTTTTTCTTCCTTAGAAGAAAGAAAACCATTGAAAACTGGAACCGAGAGTGTCTCAGAGTGTGGAATAGGTTGTATTGCTAAAGGAATATTAGGATAGGTGATCATTTGCTGTTTTTTCTTGCCAGTGCCCTTTGTATGGATCAGACAGAAATAACAGTCACTGCTGTGGTCCTTAGGTTCACGCCAAACCATGGGAATACCAAAAGACATTTCTCTGCGTTTTCCTTTTGTCTAGTCACCAAACATTTTCTCACAATTATGACACAAAATATGAGGAGCCCAAATCTTGTCTTAATCACCATGCGGAACTTGAAAGTAGGCAATATTTGCACGTGTCACAAATGATGAAATATTGCGCCTTTGACGTTGAAGTGTATAACAGCCACATATATAATAGAAGGTGTCAGAACTATTCTTATGTTTACAGCTACTTGAAGAAGCCATGATTTAACCTTAAAACAAAATGAGAGGGTGTTTTTATAGGATAATATTTTTTTACATCTAAAAACAACTACAATTATGTACAAGTGATGTTTTTGAAACATTAATTGCCTTGTGGTTATGTTCAATCCAAGAGTCATTGCCATTTAACTCTAATTTAAAAACCAAAGCATGCCATTAACTGTAATAAAAATAAATTAAAATTGCATAAAAACTGGAGCATGCTCCTAAAAACAGATTCCAGATTTAGAATTAGTTATGCAGACAAATATAGAAATAGTTCTAAAACTTCATGCAACAAAAAATAAAAAAAAATGTTTCCCAGTGTTATGTTACCAATAAGCCTAGAATATTTGCTACTTCTTGATCACTGGGTTTGTCCTCATGATGTCATTAATGTAATGGACCAGTGTAATATCTTATAGATGGAAAGATGATTGAGATCCCTGTAAACTAAATTATGGCATAAGTCTGAAGAGTTGATAAACCCCTGAGGTAGGGCAATAAAAGTGTACTGATGACCTTGTTAGGTGAAAGAAAATAACTGATTGTGCTTTTCATTAACAGAAATTGAGAAAAAATACATATTCCAGATTAATAACTGCATACTAGGTACCAGAGGATATGTTACTTGTTTAAGCAATGAGATCATATCTGGTACCAGAATTGGCATTGGAGTTACTACTTGGTTAAACTGGCTATAATTTATTATCATTCTCCTAGATCTTTCTGTCTTCTGCACAGTGGAAATAGAAGCATCTATTGGGGATATGGTGGGATTCAACACCTCTGTACTTTTCAAGTCTTTGATGGAGAAACTAATTTTTGCAAACCCTCCATGAATGTTTTATTACTTTTAATTTAGTACTTCTCTATATTGAGGCAATTCTAGTGGTTTTTACTGGGCTTTTTCCACCATAATAACCCTCATTTCACATTTCAGGAAATCACTGTGAAAATTCTGTCAGCTATTGAGTATATCTACTCCAATTATTCATTCTAGAACTAGAGAAATAACCAGAGGATGGATTCAGAAATCTACTAGACCCATTGTCAGATGAATCTGAACTAAAACTCCATTAATCATCTGGCCTCCATAAACACCTACTCTGCACAGTGGATCACTGTGATGTTTTGATTCTTCTGGACTTAGTATCAGCATAGAAACAGTGTCCAATAGTCCTTTAAAGGTCTGATTATTCCTTAAGCTCTTTGACCTAGTCAAAATTCTCTTACATTTTATCAAAGCATCATATTCTTTTATAGAACCAACCACAACTTTATTTTGAAAATATATATTTGATTTATTTCTGTATTGTTTTCTAGTGCAAAATCTCTATTAAGGCAGAAAAATCTTTTTGTTGTTGTTATTGTATGGCCAGCTTATATGAAATATGCAGTATATGGTGAATACCTAGACATTTCTGTTGAGTGATCAATTAAACCTTGGTTATATACAATATGAACAAAATGCTGATCAAAATAAATGTTTAAAGAATAAATTAAGAAAGTGATGTCCTGAAATGAGGCAAAAGATAATGTTATAGTTAAAAGTCTTTCTTCACAAATGTGTTAGTTTTAATGTATCCATTTTTTATATCCATATATTCACTGTATTGCTCTTAGTAATAAATACCTATGCACAGAACTATTCTATAATTACCAGTAATAATCTTAAGTAGTTAAGCTAAGATTACAAATTAGTATTGAATTTACTTGGACAAAATGTTAAGGGAGAACAGAAGAATATGCCAGTAGTAGAATAGCATGTGCAGTTCCACTGCAACATTAGTGTATATTATAATCTTATTCTTATTGTATTGTTACTACTACTGCTACTTCTACCTGCATTATTACTACTACTAGCTAAATGCTTGTGATTCCCTATCTATATTTCTAGCCCGTATCTCAATCCTGAGCCATAGATCTGCATTGCCAATTTCCCATTTAGTGAACATTTTTACTTGGAGGGAACAAACCAGGGGAAGGGGGAGGCTTAGCTTAGCCTCAGGGAACTGCAATAGAAGCAAATAGAAGGTGATCTGAGAAATTCTAGAGATGATGTGTGGATGTCATTGTGCTTTTTATATGCTATCAGCCCTGCCAGGTTTATGTCAGGGGTACTAAACATCATGATAGTCTATCAAATTCATTGTGTTTCAAGTCAATACTTATTTGGATTGACTTTTATTATGGTTTAGTTGTGTGGGGTAATAAAGAGAATATAAATTTTAGAATTAGAGTCTCTTGGTAAGTTTAAACTTAAGAAATTTATTTAACCTTTCTGAGGCTGTTATTTCTTTTTATAAAATGGGCATTATAATATCTGCTTCAAGAAGCAAAGCAGGTAATTGACAAATTCCACCTAGCATAGCAGCCTTGGCATATAGTAGTACATAATAAAAGTTCCTTTATCCCTCTTTTTAACTGCAGAAATAAATTATACCAGTCTTTTAAAGAATAGAGCATATTTTATCCCTGTGGCCATAGTATTTTATAAATATTTATTTTAATATTGTTATTGTTACCTACTTTCTACTCTATCTACCAATTAGTCAGAAAGTTTCCCAAGTTTAAATATTATCTGAAGCACATCTTGCTACCTCAGTAACTAGTTTCATATTTGTCACCTAATAAATGCTCATTATTTGTTAAGTTGGATTAAACTGCTTTCACTCACATTGTATATTAGACTAAACTCTCCACATCAACATATTGAAACTCTGATATTCATCTGTTAAGTGAACATTTAATCTCTTAATTTATTTCAATAAGTCGTTGGCTCCTTTCTTGCCTTCTAAAATTTCTGTTTAAAATTGTGTCAGTTAATACAATGTTTTTACTCTAACAACTAAACGATGACTCTCTACAATGGTCCTCAAAACCCTCATTTCAGGCATTTAAGTTTTTGTGCATTTCCCTAACACATTAAATCAGGTTGACCTCGTGATACATTTTGACACAGAATGTTCTGGAAGTAATGTGATAGAACCCTGGTGGCTCAGTTTTAAGAGAACTATAGTTTCACTTTGGTCTGTTGTAACATGCCATGTTCAAACTCAGTCACCATACTGTGTAAGGAAGCCCAAGCAGTGATGTGGAAAGACATCCATGAAGTTAAACTAAGCCTCATCATACCTCCCAGCTCTGACCACCATCAACTGCTAGCTGTGTAAGTGAGGCTCTTTTGCACCTTTCAGCCTATCCAGAACTTAGAATGATACCACAGTAGGCTGGAGATCATCCTGGAAAATCTACAGAATTGTGAGAACTAATTACTGTATTAAACTACTATGTTTGATGGTAGTTTGTTTATGCAGTAATAAATAACTAAACTACTGAACAATATATTGGTAATAAAGGCCTTCCATAACAACTTTTCAAAATCAGATGGTAGGAACCATAGCAGCCATACAATCTGAGGTTTCAATTATTTCACTACTTTTCTATCAAGTGGTAATTTAATTCTGCTTAATCTCTAGATATGTCAATAAACTTACCACTTATAAAAACAGTTGATTCAACTTTTGGATAACTGCATTTGAGTCCACTATTTTTATTTTCAAAAACATCTTTCTTGTACTTAGTACTCATTTAGTTCTATCTCTATCTCTACAGTCAACTATAACAAACGCTTCTACCCTTCACTGACCACAGAATATCTCCTTTAGCTTGTGACTTGGTTAGAAGATCTTTGCTTCTAAGCTCAGAATATGCTCTAGTCTACAAACCTCTTAGAACAGAAAGCAGTTCTCTTTGAGTAGCGTATTGTATGCTGAATAGAAGAGGACTATCATCTTTCACTTTGAGATATCAAGTACATTTGTATGGCACTCTACTCTTCAAAATGTCCTCACATGTTAATTAACATGATTTTAATGCCAATTCCTTAAAGTGAGGTTTGACAGTTCTTTACATCCTTGTAATTAAAGATAAACAAACAGACTAAGAAAGTAAAAACAAACAAACAACAACAAAAAAGAACCCCAAACCACTATTGAGCTATCACTATTGACCAGGAATTTCTGAGTCTCAGACTAGAGTTTTGGTTACTTTTCAGTAGTTTTCATCTTTGTTTTATCAAGTGTAAAGACATAATGGTGATGAGATACTCTTTCTTAGCTGTATGCTCACCAAGAAATGATTATATTTCTTACAAGTGACAGCGAAAAGATGAATTAAAATCATTACACTTTACGAGATTTGTTCAGCCTTGCTGAAGGTAATACTAACACTATGTATATTTCAGAACCTTCAGTCATCTGTCTCCTCAGGCACCAGAGAGAGCCTCTGATTAAAATCATGGGTCAACAAAGGTTCAAAATAAATTATTTTTCAGAATGAAATATCACACAACTTGTCATCATGAAATTATCCTTTGTAGATCCCAATTTAATAACTAGAATAGGGTGTTCCAGGTATATTCCTGTCCTAGTTCCATTAGATCATTTGTCATGATAACATATTGTAAGGGAACAAAATTATTGCATATTAATAGTAATTATTAGAGGGGTAAAAATGACAATCTTCTACTTTTATACTAAATATTTCTTGGATTTAAACATTAAAATTATAAAAATTGAGCAAGAAACACGTATCTTATAAGTGTTAATGTAAGTGCAAATGCATGGGCAAGTGTGTATATTTCTGTGTGTGGTAAGTGGGTTCAGTCCAAGACTGCAATGTATATGTAATTGGATAAGATATTCAAATTTATATGTTTTTAAAATTAATCCTTTCAAAAATTAATTCTTTCTGCTTGTTTGATATAATATTTTATAAAACAAAATAAATTTTAATATTTATAGACAGTCTAATTATTACTAGGTAAGCACTGAAAATGATATCTTTAGGAGAATTCAATAGAATCTTACTTATATTATTAAAAAAATTGTCAAGAAAAATAAGAAAGTTAAATATTTTCTTATGTAGAGACATCTGTGTAAAGCTATATTGAACCATCATTCTATAAACCTAGGTACCTCTCTTTGCTTTTGGAGAAATGAGATTTGTGTGTGTGTGTGATGGCCATTTTTTTGCATAGTTGTATATATTTATTTATTCATCACATCACCTTACTTTGAGATAGTCTTTATAAAATTATGTTCTAAAATTTTATATATTTACTTTAAACATAAGGTAAGCTTTACACCTGTGAACATTTGATTAAGGTCAGGATACTACTACATTTAGCATACCTAATAATTCCAAGCCAGTTTATTGTACTATCATTAGTTTTAATACCTGTCAATCTTTAATCAATATCTTTTTTTAAAAATGACAAGATTTAACACAATATTCAAATGATAGCACAAAATCATTTGAGGTACAGAGTTTTGAGTCTTTGCCAAACTGATTTTATATAATATGGGGAAATGTGTATTTATTGGCCAATATATAATGTCCTCATTAATTTAAGAAAAGTTTAGTGGTGTTAGTGTTCATGCAAGTCAAAGCTTTTTAGAATTGTTGGATGCATGCTATGAGTAAGTCACAGAGCTGACAGTCATGCCAAATATCTGACTCTAAAATCCCCATTTGTTTTTTTACAACTTTTAATTGAATTAGGAGTCAGGAGATTTAAATTCTACCTCTTATACTGCTGCTATCTCACTGTCAGCTATTAACTGGCTATGTGATCACAAGTTAAAATACAGTACTTAGCCTCAGTTTCCTTATATATATGTAAAAGCATTGTTGTAGATGAGAACAATCTAGATTTTATTGAAGTTACTTAGGTGATATAGCCATTAATGATGTTTCTCAACTATCCACTTCTGTCCTAATTGTAGTTATTAATTTTATTTTTTAGAGTCCAAAAAACTGTTAATAGTTAAAAAAAATTCACCGCCACTTAAAAAAATCCATTAGTGATCACTATTGCATTTATTAATCATGCCCACTTTTCAAGGCCCAGTTAATTATTAATTCAGTGAAACTTTCTGATCATCAAGTTAAGTGCAGACACTCCCTGTTATAAATTATCTAGACTTAACTCTCAAAGTATTTTCCATGACTCTGCTAGTAATATAGAAGATTTTGATTCATATTTAGGTATTCCTTAAAGATATAATATCTTACCTATTTTCTATCAGCATTAGGACTGACAGTCCATAAATATTAATCAAGTGAACAAATAGATGAATAAATAACCACAGAAATATCTCAGCTCTGAAATTTCATATATTTTATATATTAATCTATTTCTCAAACTAGTTGTTCTCAGGCTTACAACTAAATGTATATTTTAAAAATATCTAATTACATAGTTATTCTCATTCTGATTTAGACTATATAATTCAAAAAAACATAACCGTAGGAAAGATAAAAGAACCTGTTGGAAACATTTTCTTCATCTTTAATCATGCTGCTATTGGAGAAAAGTAATGTTAAAGAACAAGAAATTAATCTATTTTAATGGTCTTATCATAAAGCACATTGAGTTACAAATATGCATAATCACAAAACTTTCTTCAGATTGATTAAACTTTAATAGGATTTTTTAATTTTGTTTCTCAATAGACATGATTTTATAATGATTTCTGCACATGTCCAAGTGTATATGTGTGTATGTGAATGTGTGAGCATATATACATATATGTATGTGTGTGAACATGTATGTGCTGTGTTGGAAATATTTCTGTGGCAGATCCACATAACTATTCTGATAAAACATGGGGAAGTTGCTAAATTTGTTGTATACCTAGGATTTCTTGTGTGAATTTCTTATTGTTTCTTCATTCTCAATACCTGTACTGCTGTTGATCACCAATGATGTCTATGAAATGGTCATTACCTTCTCTTGTTAGGATTTTACTTAACTTTTACAAGCCAGCTCAAAAAGGTCCATATGAATTTTAAAGGAGTTCCACACAAAAGCGTTAAGTGAGTTGTTTCAAAATATTATAGAATCCAGAAGTGTGTGTGTGGATTGAGGTTAGCATAAGCCAGTGGTTTTTGATTCGTGTTTTTAGGGTTACATATTCATGTTTAATTTTATTCTCTTTTATCCTCACCTATTGCTACCACTTTTCTTAATCTCACTCCCACTCTACTTTTTTGTGCTTTTTTTCACAGGGCCTACCAACTTTACCTATAAGAGTAATCCATTTATAGGTCATATTACAACTTGACAATTAGATAAGGACTTCTTAAGTGTTCATGTTTCTTTTTGCCACCTAATCTTATCTGATTTGATAGAGGGTAGAGTTCTGTGCTACAAGTGTACACTGGATTTATTGGCAATGTATGAAAGAAAAGGCCCCATAAATAATGCGAACTTTTACTCTGTTCTCAAAGAGTATCTGAAATTCAAAGCTCCCCAGGATGAGAGTTTTAATATGTTTCTGGAGACTATTTATTTATGTAGGAAATGCATTTTTTCAACTGATTTTTATTAAACTCTCACTAGGTATCAGATACTATGCTAAGTCTTGGAGACAATATTATAAATAAGAATGCTTTTAGGTACACTTTGAGGTACCCCACTGAGAATAGAAAATTTATATATTTATATGAAAAACACAAAATATTTGTTAAATTATAACTATGATCATTATTATGAATAAAGAGATGTATTAAGATAACAGATAATGTGGTGTTTGAGTGAGGAATATCAAAAAAGATTTCCCAAGAAAGTTCAGATTAAACTAAAATTTACTCATGTATTAGATTTACTCTTATTGGTATATAATGTTTCAATATTGTGTAAAGTAGAGTAGAAGAAAAAAATTCCCCAAGTGAAAACATTGCTTTGACATGAACATAAGCACAGTACAGGGATAATGGAAGACCAATGCAGTTAGGGAAGAAAGCAAGATACAGTGTGGTATAATGTAATGATGAGGAGAAATATGGGGCTGGCCATGAGGGGCTGAAGGTGATTTTAAAATATTTTGTCTTGAATCTAAGAATATAGAGCAGTCATTAAACTTCTAAACTAGAGTGGGGATAGAGGATATTTGCATTTCACAAAGATAACTCTAGTTACAAGTAAAAATTTTAAAAAGTGCAAAGTTACTAGGAAGAAGAAATTGAAAGTCAAGGAGTGTAACTAAAGATGTTTTAAAGAAAAAAATCGCATAGTCAAAGGTGTTGTTCAAGTTTATATTGCTGTGGACTTCCTCTTCGTTTATCATGATCTTTTAAAAATCAAATCTGAAAGGAATTTGGATAATTAAAATTCAAGGCAAGTCATGTATCAGTTAATTAAATTTTTACTGTATATGCACTATAAATTTTTAGTGCTTTAAGTATAATAGAATGTGCTCTCTGGAATTTAAATATGTCTATTGCATTTCTAACTATAATCATCTTTAATTACTTTAAGAGATTACAATTCGTAAAGCTTCCATATATGTTATTCTAAAAATACTCAATTAAACTGGGGAACAATTCTTTTTTTATTTTTTGTTGCATGAGGTTTTAGAACTGTATCTATATACATCTTCATCTCAATTTCAAAACTGAAATCCGTTTTTAGATGCATGCTCTAGTTTTAATGCAAGTTTATTTTTTTTTGTTACAGTTATTGACATGCATTGGTTTTTAAATTGGAGTTAAAGGGCAACAATTATTGGAATGAAGATAACCACAAGGCAATTAAGGTTTTAAAAACATTATTTGTACATATTGTATTTGTTTTTAAAAGTAAAAAATATTATCTGATAAAAACACCCACTTATTTTGTTTTAAATTGAATCATGGCTTCTTCGAGTAGGCATAAATGTAAGAACAGTCCTGATACCTTCTGTTATATATGTGGCTGTTACACACTTCAATGACAAAGGCACAATATTTCAACATTTATGACATGTGCATAGATTGCCTATTTTCAAATTCCCCTTAGCTATCAAGACAAGATTGGGCTCCTCATAGTGTATGTCATAATTATGAGAAAATGTTTTGTAACTGGACAAAAGGAAAACGCAAAAGAATGCCTTTTGGTATTTCCATGGTTTGGCATGAACCTAAGAACCACAGCAGTGACTGTCATTTCTCTCTGATTCATACAAAAGGCATCAGCAAGGAAAAAAAAGCATATGATCACATATCCTAATATTTCTTGAGCAATATGACCTATTCCACACTCTGAGACACTCCCGGTTCTAGTTTTCAATGATTTTACTTTTTTATTTATTATTATTATTATTATTATTATTACATTTTACAGGGACAGAGAGAGAGTCAGAGAGGGATAGATAGAGACAGACAGACAGGAACGGAGAGAGATGAGAAGCATCAATCATTAGTTTTTCGTTGCCGTTGCAACACCTTAGTTGTTCATTGATTGCTTTCTCACACATGCCTTGACCACAGGCCTTCAGCAGACTGACCAACCCCTTGCTGGACCCAGCGACGTTGGGTCCAAGCTGGTGAGCTTTTGCTCAAGCATGATGGGCCTACGTTCAAGCTGGTGACCTCGGGGTCTCGAACCTGGGTCGTCCACATCCCATTCTGACACTATATCCACTGTGCCAATGGTTTTATTTCTTCTAAGGACAAAGAAAGTGAACATGGTGATCAAGTGTATTTTGATAAGATGCATGAGGAAATGGTTGTAGAATCTGAAGGGTTTTCTTCTGATGCCAAGAAATCATTTACCCCTCATCAGTTTAGCCAACTTGAATTGAATGACTTAGGAAGATATTTGGGCCTATAAAAAAGAGCAGCTGAGTTATTAGCCTCCAGGCTTCAAGAAAAGAATGTACTTCACTGGTCAGCTAAAGTATCCCATTTCAGGAAGCATGAACAAATTTTTGTGGACTTTTTTTCCCAAAACAAACACTTTGTTTACTGTCATGATATCAGTAGTCTTCTCAGCCAGCTAGGTGTTACCACTTAGAGTCCAACAGAATGGTGGCTATTTCTTGACAGCTCTAAACGGAGTCTGAAATGTGTTCTCCTACACAACGGTAATGTTTATGCAGCGGTTCCAATTGGTTAGGCAACTCATCTGCAAGAATATTATAGTGACACAAAAATTGTCCTCGACTTACTGAAGTATGAGGAGCATAACTGGATCTTAAAATGATATATTTTCTGCTAGGAGAACAGAGAGGTTTCACAAAGTATCCTTGCTTTCTGTTTTTGGGACAGCCGAGCTTGGGAGAAACACTGGACACAGAAGGAGTGGCTGAAATGTAAAGCTCTGGAAGTAGGGATACAAACTATTGTGAATGAACCTGTAGTTAATCGAAATAGGATCATTCCCCCCCCGCCCCCCGGCTTCACTTCAAACTTGGCTTAATGAAGCAGTTTGTTTTGGCTTTGAATAGAAAAAGTGAATGCTTTCAACATATTGTTTCTCTTTTTCCTGCCTTCTCTTTCGAGAAGATAAAAGCAGGTGTATTCGATGGACTTCAAATTCAAACTCTTATACATGATGATGAATTTACCAGAAATATGAACAAGGAGGAGAAAGCAGCATGCCATTTTTTTTTGTGGCAGATACAAGAACTTCCTTGGCAACAAAAAAGCAGAAAACTATGAACTTCTGGTTCAAAAAACGCTGTTGGCTTTTCATGACATTGGATGTTACATGAGCATTAAGATTCACTTCCTGAACAGTCACCTTGATAAGTTTCCCCAAAATTTTGGAACTGTTAGTAATGAGCAGGGAGAATGCTTTCATCAGGATCTGAAGATGATGGAAGAACATTATCAGGGGCAATGGGACAGAAATATGATGGCAGACTACTGATGGAGCATAAAATGAGATTGTCCTCAGAAGTACACAAATGCAAGACCTACAAACGCAAATTTTTCCTGAATAGAATTTAAATAAGTTTTGTGTAAATTTTATGATTAAAATAAGTGTTTTAATATGTTCTATTTTAAAATTGTAGACACATTCTGATGCAATCAGAATATACTTTTAGTGTATTTACTGCATTATATAAATTATTATATTTTCACAAAGATGATGCCTAAGAAGACATTCTACTTCATTATGTTAAACTAAATGTTGAAAATTTTCCAATAAAATAAAAACCTAAAATCTTGAATTGCAAAAAAACTGTAGCTTACAGAGAAAAACTAATGTCAGATTTCAGATCAGCCCACTCGAATTAGGTAAGAACAAGTGTTTTTGTGGATGCCACAAAAATTTTGTTCCCCAGTGTAATTTGTGTATTATTTGTTTTAGTTATTCAGAAAACAAATTTTTTCACTTTTTCTTTAATAAGTAAGGCAATGAAAACAAATTAAAAGAAAGAAAACCAAAGTTTCCTTCTTAGTAAGTGGTAAGTAAGGCATTAATAACAATAATATGTTTTCAATACTTATTTATTTTAGAAAATGCTTCTAACATCTTAATAATATCATGAATTATAAGTGTTCTTTGACTTTCTACAAGACAGACTTAACAGTGAAGGTCACAGTTGTTTTTACATAGGTACTAATATTAAAAACATCTGAATATAAAATTAATATTAACTTTTTTCACCCAATGAAAAGAAATAAAAATGAAATCAAATAAAAGATTTAGAACTTGGTTTTAGGCTTACAAGCTTAATATGATGTAAATAAGCTAAAGTCATAATACAATTGCTGTACTTGATAGTTTAGGTCAGGGTTTGAATGATCGTTGTAATAACATGAGTGCACCCCTCCATGGATATGGAGTACTGATTGTCACCTGTTGAGGAAGGTTAAAAAACAACTGCATCCTGAGGCAGAGAAATGAACTCTAGAAAGTATTGTTTTGAGTAATATAGCCATCTTAATTATGTTGATTCATCCATTTCATGAAGATTGAGTATTTTTTAATTTCATTGAATATTTTTCAATTTATTTCAATAATGTTTTGTAGTTTTTCGTATATACGTTTTTCACATCCTTTGTTAAGTTTATTCCTGGGTATTTTTTTTATTCTTAAAATTATAAAAGAAATTTTTATGTTCATTTTCCAAAGTGTAGGTGTATAGAAAAGCATTAAACTTCTTGTATATTCATTTTGTATCCTGTGACTTAACTGTATTAATCTATTGTTGCTAATAGTTTTTTGGTGGAATAGTTGGGGTTTTCTATATACAGGATCATGTCATCTGCAAAAAGTATAATATAATCTTTACTTCTTTCTTCCTGGTAAGAAAGACTTTTATATCTCTTGCCTGATTGCTTTGGCTAAAACTTCGAGAACTATGTTGAGTAAGAGTGGAGAGAGTGAGCAAGCTTGTCTTGTTTCAGATTTTAGAGGAAAAGTCTTCATTTTTTTCTAACATTTAGTATGATATTAGTTGATGATTTGTCAAATATGGCCTTTATTATGTTGAGGTACTTTCTTTCTATATCCATTTTATTGAGTGTTTTAAACATAAAAGGATGCTATATCTTTTTGAATGCTTTTTCTGCATCTATTGATAGGATCATATGATTTTTGTTTTTTGTTTTGTTAATGTGGTGTGTTATGTTGATCGCTTTATGTATGTTGAACCACCTTTGTGTTCTTGGAATGAATCCCACTTAATAGTGATGTATTATTTTTTGATGTGTTATATTTGATTTGTTAATATTTTGTTTAGTATTTTGCATCTGTATTCATTAGAGATATTGGTCTGTAGTTTTCTTTTTTGTGTGTTATCATTACCAGTTTTGGTATCAGGGTTATGTTGGCTTCATAAAATGTGTTAGAGAGTATCGCTTCTTCAATCTTTTGGAAGACTTTGAGGAGGTTAGGTATCAAATCTTCTTTGAATGTTTGGTAAAATCCACTAGCATAGCCATCTGGTTCTGGATTTTTATTTTTCAGGAGGTTTTTGATAGTTGTTTCTATTTCCTCCCTCCTTATGGGTCTATTTAGAATTTCTACTTCTTCATGTCTCAGTCTAGTAAGACCATGTAGTTCTAGGAATTTATCTATTTCTTCTAGGTTGTTAAATTTGGTGGCATATAATCTTTCATAGTATTCTACTATGATCCTTTTTATATCTATTATGTCTGGTAATTTCTCCTCTTTCATTTTGGATTTTTTTTATATGAGTCCTTTCTCTTTTTTCCTTAGTGAATCTAGCCAGAGGTTTGTCAGTTTTTCTGATTTTTTTTCTAAGAACCAGCTATTTGTTGTATTAATTTTTTCTATAGCTTCTTTTTTTGTACTGTGATGCTCAGATGTAGTCAACTACTGTTTTGATGTTACTATGAACATTTTTTTTGATGTGATTAACATTCAAATCAAGTAGGCCTTGAGTAAAGCAGATTGCTTCCTCCAAACTGTAGCTAGGTCTCACTTAATTAGTTAAAAGTCTTAAATAAAATATGAGGTGCTCCTGGGAGGAATCATTTCTGCCTCTAGACTATCTTCATTGAGACTACAATATCAACTCTTTCGAGTCTCCAACCCCAAACCTGCACTGACACTTTTAGATTTGCCAACATAAAAATCATGTCAGCTGATTCTTTAAAATAAACATTTACCAGTTAATCTATCTGTCTATCTATCATCATTTATCTATTTATCTATCATCTATTTATCTATATATTTATCTATCTATTTACCTATCTATCCATCATCTATGTATTTATCTATCTACCTATCATCTATCAACCCCACACATATCTGAACACGCACACACACATGCACATACCCCATCCCTCACACACACTCCTGTTGGCTCTGTTTCATTGGTAAACCTCAACTAACACAAAGACCATGAAGAGTCTTGGCTGACATACTCATGTTTGGGTGGTTTGTCTAATTAGCCTTTACTTACACTTTTAGATGTATCTTATTGTGTCTTATAAATTAGTATGAATAAAGGTGGCATATAAGTAATGTATCAACAATATTTCATACTGAACACTGTATGTTAGAATGGTTGCTGTAAGCAAGATGAATGAGTTTTTATTTCTAATCCTTTAAGTGTATGCTTGTGTTTTCCATGAAAATGAGCAATAGAAGAGCAGGAGAAAGATTAAAATTCAGATTGGGACATATTGTTGTGAATGTAAACTTTTAGTGAAGATGTCCAGCAGGTAATAGGTAGATGGTGGTAATCAAATGTGAGATATTTTAAAAATTATATGTCTATAATTGATAATTAAATTCCAATGGATTAAGTGATTCCAGCCATGAAGAACATATAAACCAGAGGGAATAAAGGACAAGGCTTATGGAGACACCAATATTTAAATATAAATGCAGTCAGAGCTATCTTGAAAGGCTTGACAAGTTTCCAAAAGAACAGAAGAGAAAACAGAATGTTAATCTCAAACCTAGAAAGTAGAGTATTTCATCAATTAGCAAGACCATCAAACTTTCTGACCTGGGCCTGTTCACTCCTCCTTAGGGTACCTGGTGGTCCTCCGCTTGGGGAGGTCACCATATTGATGCCAAACTTAGTGCGGACACCCTATTGGCATAGCACACTGCAACTCAGAACTACTGGGCTCAAGCAATCCTCCTGCCCCATACTCCTGAGTAGCTGGGACTATAGGCATGCACCACTGCATCTGTCAAGACAATCAAACTTTTGATCAAGCAGTAGAAACAAAAGTCATATTTGACTGTGTAGTCCCATGAGCACAGGAATTATGGTTACAGGAAGATTGCTGGGTGATATTACTTCAAGTAATATCTAGGGTGACCAACTATCCAGGTTTGCAAGTGGCTGGGGGATTTCTCAGGGTACAGGACTTGTAGTGTTAAAATAAAAGCAGTTTCAGGTAAACAGTAATAGTTGGTCACCCTGAAAAAAAAAAAAAGATGTCTTTACATGAGTGTGAAAGAAAATATTTTTGAAGGAGTAAGAGTAATGAGAAAAAAGTTAAGGTTGCCATTCTCCCTTTCTTCCCCTAACATTTCTAATTTTTCAGAAGAAAGATAATTGAAGAATAAACCTTTTCCAATCACTTAATAGGTTCATAAGGTCTATTTAAGGAGAGAAAGATTTTATTTAAGGCGAGTAGAGAACATTCAGTGAAAATGCTAATGCCATGTAATTTTGTGTTGTTTTGCTTTGTTTTCAGTGGTGCACTTGCATTCCAGATGGCACAGTGAAATGGGTTGGCACAGAAGCCTATAATGAGAGATTCAGAGAAGAAGAAGTACAGAGCAGCATAGAGGTGAAGGTAGAGTGAAGACAGATGCCAAGAATTACTGGCATTTAGAGGATGGTAGATGACAACAGATCAACAGATATCAGAAATTTTATACTGTTTTCTGTAGTTAAAATATGTATTCAAATTCTCATGCAGTGGTAAGTAGTATGTCAACCAAAAAAGAAGAACCAGTGTCACTAATCAAGGCTTGATTATATTTTCTTTCTTAAAAAGAATAAAACATTGTGGTTTGGCTTAGTTTCAAATAGGGAATTTGTTAAAAGATAAAAAAAAATATTACTCTCCAACAAACAAGGAAAAAGAACAAACAACAAAAACAGACAACTAGGTTTTCTATCTTGGCAAAGCTCAAATTTTGTCAGGAGTTTGACCTTAGTACAATTCATCAAATGGTAAAATTTTACACTCATATCCATATATAAAGATTTGTGCCCATCTCCTATGTTACTTAGAATTTTTCAGGTTGCAGAAAAATATTTAAGCTAGTATGTATGGGGAAACATTTTAAAGGTGCATGGAAAAGTAAAGACGACAAATTATCAATGAGTTTACAAACGACACAGAAACTGAAAAGCCAATCTAAATAAAACCTAAATCTCATGAATCACCACTATTATGGTGACTCAGTCACTTTCTGTTCTACTTATAACTCTTCACTCCCCCTCTACCACACCTGCTATTTAGCTGTGGGTTCTGTTTGCTACCATCTCACTTTATGTCATTATTTCACATTACAGTACCCACTGTTTGCTGAGCTTTTCTGTATTTCTCACAATCAAACTCCCATCAAAAGTCTTATCCAGTGTAAAGAATTCCTTATGGCAGAGGTTTTGAATCAAACCATATCATAACCATAGAAACATCTAGATATCTAGTTTAGGTCGAAGGAGATATGCCAAGTGAAACAGACTGATAAAGTTCAAACTGTGATAAAATATCATTTTAAAAAGAATTCAAAAGTATAGTTAAAAAGAAAAGCCTGACCAGGTGGTGGTGCAGCAGATAGAGTATTGGACTAAAATGCAGAAGACCCAGGTTCAAAACCCCGAGGTCACTGGCTTGAGCTCGGGCTCACCAGCTTGAGCGCAGGGTCACTGGATTGCACTTCGGATCATAGACATGATCGCATGGTCTCTGATTTGATCCCAAAAGTCACTGGCTTGAAGCCCAAGATCATTTTTGAGCCCAAGGTCACTAGCTTGAGCAAAGGGGGTCATCTGCTCTGCTGTAATCCCCACCTTCCCTCCCATCGATCAAGGTGTTTATGAGAAAGTAATCAATGAACAACAAAGGAGCTGCAACAAAAAATTGATACTTTTCATCTCTCCCTTCCTGTCTGTCTGTCCCTATCTGTCCCTCTCTCTTACTCTCTCACCATCTCTGTTAAAAAAGAAAATAATCTATCCTAAGAGTACTTGCGGACTGACACTTGTCTGAAGAGAGAGCATTTATAGTACATGCTTCCCTCAGCTACATGCAGAATTCAGTGAGGAGATTGATCATGAAAGAAGAGGGTAGCATTCATCTGAGATTTAAGTGTTAGACAAGTTTAGCCCAAATACAATGGATCCAGATTAACAAATAATGAAATTTCTATGTTATTTTCAGTATCTCCAGTAATTCAACCTTTATCTTTAAAGTGTTGTATATTTTAGGGCAACTATGTCAATTATCTAGGTCCATAATTAACCTGTTCGGAACATGGCTCAGATGTTTCATTTTAGCCTTAGACATCAACCTTTCATAGATGAGACACTCTATCTCCTCTTCTGTGCTTTCCTTTTTTTCCACATTTCACAAATCTCGGGCATTTTGCCAAGAGAATCCAATTAAGAATTTCTTTTTTTTTATAATCTCAATAAGTTCAATGCCACAAATTCAATACAATCTCTTCTTCCTTCACTTGGGTCTAATTTTTCATTTCTATAAATTTACAATCATACTGCCTTGGTAATAAAGATAGCTGAGTGGTATACAAGATATTTAATTTTTATAGAAGTATCATATAGAAATTTCTGTGCCTTATTTTCTATAATGTGCACAAGCAAGGTAATTCCAGCACTTAGTTTTTAAATCTCTATTAGAATACCAAGAAAAGATATACCATTTAAAGAAGGAGTTATGAAAAAATAAAAAATAAATTCAATAGTAAATTTTATAAAAAATTTATATATGTATTATTAGAATTTCCTAAAGGTTCGTGGCAAAATTATTTCCTTCATTTGTAAGATATTTCTCTTTGCTAACTCACACATGAAGATGAATTCATAAAATGTAGTTTCAGGTAAAAATGTCAAAATAGTTAAAATAATTATTCCCACTCAATATTTAGCAAATCTGATTCAAAGACAACAATTTATTGAGATTGGCCATTAATAGATTGGAGAGGGATGCAAGTGGTAAGATTGAAACTGAAATTTATTTTTAATTTAGCTTCATTTTCTAAATTCATAGTTAGTCCTTACAACCTGATCAGAGCAAACATGCAAGAGAGACAGAATGAAGATATCTGGAACTAGAATGCTATATACATTCTGGTATCTGATTCCTACCGTTTTAAGGTTCTCCAGAAGAACAAGTATATGTATATCTATATCGATACCTATATAGATATATAATGAGGAATTGCTTCATGTAATTACAGAAACTGAAAAGTATCATGATCTGCCATTTGCAAGCTGGTGCTTTAGGAGAGCCAGTGGTGTAATCTCAGGCCAGGTCCAAAAGACTGAGAGCCAGGGAAGCTGATGGTATAAATCTCAGTTTAAGAGCAGGAGAAAATCAAACTCTTAGCTCAAGCAGGGAGGCATTAAAAAAAAAGGCAAATTTCTCATTCTACTGCTTTTTGTTTTATGTAGCCCTTTAATTGACTGGATGATGCTACCCACATTGGGGAGGACAACCTACTTTACTGACTCCAACAATTCAAATGTTAATCTCAACGAGAAACACCTCACAGATACACTCTAGAAATAATGTTTATGGGTTATGTGGGCAATCATTGGCTCATTCAAGTTGACATACAATTAACCATCACATTTACTTTTAATTGTTTGAAAATTAAAGTCCAAAAGGGAAAAAGGACATGCCAAAATATATCTGATAGGAATGTTTTTAGCTGCTGAAGACAGAATAGCATTCATACAAGCTTAAGCAAATAGATTATTTTTGCTCACAGAACAAGAAATGTAGAGCAAATTCAGCTGTTGGATTGAGTCAAGGCTCTGAGATGTTAGAGATGATTACTGATTGCTCCTGTCAGTACAACCATCTCCAGCAGGAAGAAAGAATATGAAGGTGGAGTAGCATCTATGCCACAAAACAGAGAATTTCTAAGAACACAGAGGCAGACTTCCACTTACCAGTTTTTGGACAACAGTATCCACAAGTAGTTATAATATGCTAGGGGAACATATTTGAGAACAGGTGTCAGAGGAGCTAGCCAGTGGTATCTGCTATAACTCAAGCATATAATATTATTTCTCTGGAAGAATACAAAATAAAGCTAAAATATTTCTATCTAAGGATCTAATGATGTAATGATAGTGGTAGAACTGGAAGTACTATTAGGTCAATGTTTTTCTCTAACAGTCAATGTTAAAAATATTAACATAAGCAAACAGAATATCAGAAAGTTGGGATAAAATATAAAAAATAAAGAAATAAAATTTACATGCTCAATTGATTTTAAGAAAGTTCCTCACAAATTTATAAAAATTCTCCATAAATTTTCCCTTCCTTTCAGGAAATCAGACAACAACTTACTATATTGCAATTAAAATATCATAAATTTCTTGCATAGGAATATTAGTACATGGATATATATAGCATTTCCTTGACTTTTTGTTGGAGATTTACTTAGATAAAGCTACAAAGAGTACCTTGTGGAGGCCTAAAAGGGCAGCAACAGCTTCAATTTAGAATCATCTCCTCTCTTGTAGAAATATATTAATTTGTATTCATATTTAAAAATTGAAAGAGTGAAATTCAAAGAGATTAATTAACATAACCATATTAGTGAGGCTAGAATTCTTATTGTAGGATAATCTGAGTTGATCTCATTCTAAAGGTGATAATGTTTTCACTTAAAAAAAGGACATATGATATCAAGAGATGTACTTCAGAGACTTTAACATATTTAGTACACATTTATAATAAATCAAACATTATGCTTCTGTTATTTAACATACTTGTAAAAGTTATAATATAGAGATTAAAAGATTTAGAACTACTGAATTAAAACTATTAATCATTTTCAAATAAAAGATACTGTACATATTATGTTGGTTAGTGAAATAATTAGTAATAAAAGGCAGACAGACCAAAACATTAAACTCTAATCAAAAACTCATGAAACTCAAAATATACTTTTTCTATTCTATCCATTACCACAGGTTCTTTGCAATCTATTATCTGCCTGTTCCATTGGCAATTAGTTTCTTTTAGTGAGAAAATTATTTCCATTTTAATTTCTTAGCACACATTAAATATTGTTTTACAATCTTAAAACTGTCCTTGTAGCCCATTTCTCCCTATAGTAACTATTCACTAATAACCTTACTCTTTCTAACACTTCTTTTCAGACTACTAGAACTTTCATTTGCTTGACTGATCCATAATACTTAGTAGAAGTTCTCAGATGTTATGGTATTTGAAACTTTCCTTCAGTTTTAAGAAGTGCAAAATGATATAATGTCTGCTGTTCTGTAATAAATAATATCACTTAAAAATGACAGGCATAATTTGAAAAAAAAAGCCTTTAAGTTGTCATTTCATATCTCTTGGCTGATATACTACATAATTAAGATTTCCTAAGTGCAATTCTTCAAAGAAAAGCTGGAAACAGAGTTTATATATTTGTCAGTGAGTAATACATGGTATATCCAGTTCCCCTGTTGTTGAAAATTAGTCTGTTCTTTCCCCCAAAATGGGCAATGGGCTCTAGACAACAAGTCATATTTTTGCAACAAATGTGATTTCTACGTGATTCATTCCTTCAAGGAGGCTGGGCCTGTCTGCTGTAGTTCATTTTTCAAAAAAACTTTGTTTTACCATAGTGAAATATATAATTGTATCCATATTAAACTGTCTAACGAATTTGAGTATAAAATAAAACAAAAAATTCAAGCAGTATTTTATTCAGATAAGGAAATAGTGCTTATTTCACCTAAGCCATATACATACTTCCTTAGGAATCAATGAGTTAATTGTGATCCCCAATTACAGACTCACTCTAGAAGAAAGAGTTTAATTTAATGAGCACTTTTTCTTGTAGTTGCTCATCCAGTGCAACCATGGGTAACTGTATCAGATGCATGTTCTTAGATATCATTAGATGTCACCATCCCCACTTATTGATGGACTCTGGGAGAGACGTTCTAAGTGAGATAGTATATAAATAATAAAATAATTCAAAGTAGACTTTACCTCTCTCACATGAACTTGTGCCACAGTATTTTATGAAGTAACATCTCTAAGGTGCCTATATTAACCTTTGACTTAAATGTTAAAGCCTAGCTTTCAACCAAAGTTGCATAAATCAGAACCACTTGTTTTAAGACTTTACCCCTTCAGAACTTGTTTGCAAACAAGTTTCTATCTGTCATCTATTTTTTTTTACTTTATTCTATTGTTTTGTTCTCATGCAAGATTTCTTCCTGCACTTTACAAAAATCCATTAGGAGTCAAAGACTATCACTAATGTATTTACCTTATAACATAAACAACAGAAGCCATATAATAAGATTAATTGCAAATTAATATATGCACACATATAATGTAAAAACATTATGTGTGTGTATGTATCTTTATTGTGATAATTCTTGGGTATTATTTCTTTAATCCTGTCTGCATGAGTTTCATTTTAGGGCTTGCAGCAGATAACTAACCACAAAGGAATGTCTGATGTCACAATCCAGAAGCCCTGGATGCTTTAGACTGCTACAAGTTAAACAAACTCAAACTTTCATGGAGAGTTACCCTTTGTCCAGCAGCAGCCAATCTGCAAATGCCACAGAACCCTTCTTACTCCCCCTCCCCCAAAAAACTTTAAAAGCCCTGCCCTACCCTGTACTAGCACAACTCCTCTTGTGAGCCAGCCTGGCAGGTTTCCTTTCAATAAAAAGCCTGTACGCTGGTCTTTTCGGACTCTATGGATTCTAACATTTGATGCTGAAACCCTGGACAGGGTACCGGACACCTGCCAAGCTTATAACCAGGGAAGCAGTGGACAGTGGCAGCTCATCCCGGGCTTACTCCCTGATTCTGTTTGGCTGTGTGGATGTAGGTTGATTGGCCAGCCACCCGAACCTGTCACGAACTTCTGCTGTATCAGAAGGTAAGGAATTTCTGCTCTTTCCCAATCTCTGGTAGATTTCTCTCCTTCCCTCACCCTCACTCTACTCTCTCTGAGGTTCACAGTTTGGGAGGTCTCTACTCCAGGCAGCCTACTTCTACGAACTTCTATAAAAGTCTAGGCGACTAGCCAGGTTGCTCTCTACTACTCTGGAACTGAGGTCTCAAGTGACGATCGGTTTCCTCACGTCCCACACCCACTCTACTCAGAATAGTTGAAAGAGACAGAGGACACTCTTTCTCTCTCTCTATTCTCTGTCCATGATGGGCTTCTCCCAATCTCAGGCCTCAGAGACTACTCCTTCATGATGCCTCTTAAAAAAAAAAGAAAAAATCTTGTCAAACTCAGCCTCATGGATGGCATGACCTCAATATAAACACTACTTTCAATTACAGTACACTCAAAAATCTCAATAATCTGTGCCACCGGACTGAGAGGGCCTCAGAAATTTCTTACGTACAGGCTTTCTTTTTTCTACCTTTCTCCTGTCCTTAATCTCTGTGCTGCCTGTTCTCTGCGGACTCCTAACTCTCTTCCCCTCCTGCCTGATCCCTCTACACCCTGACTCTTACTTTCTGTTTGCTTTTACTTGAACTGACCCATACACTAATGCAGCCCAGCTACTTACGTGGACTGTATTACCCAGGGGTTCAGAAACAGCCCACACCTGTTTGGGCAGGCACTAGCTCAAGATTTAGCAGCATGTGATCTCAAAACAAGTACTCTCTTACAATATGTAAATAACCTACTCCTTGGCAGCCCCTCCCTGCCTGCCTCAAGGAGACACATCGCCACCCTTCTTAACTTCCTCACCATAAAGAAATATTGTGTCTTCTTTGCTGAGGCTCAACTTCACTCTTAGTCTGTAGTCTATTTGGGCATCGCCTCAACCCCCACCACCTGAGGTCTCACCCTAGATCAAACTCAGACCCTCCACAGTCTCCAACCAACTACTACCACAAATCAAATCCTTTCTTTCCTCAGTCTAATAGGCTTCTTTAGACACTGGATTCCCAATTTTGCTCTCTTAGTCAAGCCCCTCAGTGAGATCTTCTGAGCATGGCTTCTAAGGTCTATAATGACCAAGGTAGGAACAGAAAAGGCAAATAACGCCCAAAAGAGGTCAGGAAATACCAGCTTCTGGCATATGCTTTTAAAAGCTCCAGCACCCTAAAGGACTTCATAGGGTTCTATCAGAACCCTGCTTCAAGAGTGGAAAGAAAGGTCATTGAACTGAAGCCTGTGAGGTTTCTTGGCTCCACCAAGGGACACATCTTTTCTGTAGAAAGAGAGACATGAGAAGGTAAGCTGCCCCCTTGCTTCATGGAGGGAGGGTTCAGTCTCTTCTAGCCCTGCTCCAAATACCTATGACCTGACCTTACCCAGCATGCTGGGAATTACCACTGAAGGCCCAAGGACAGCATTCATGAGCCTAAGTTATTTCTTTCAAGTAGCAGATAAACTGATCTCCTTTCTTGTAAACACAAGGGCCATCGACTATGCCTTACCTGAATAATTGAGTTTTATTTATCCCTCGAAAATTTCTACTGTGGGTATTGACAGTCTAATTTTGTTGCTTTATTTAATGTATACTGTTTCCTTTATTACTCTTGTTTAAATGCCCCATGCCTATTGTAGGCTGGGACCTGCTGCTAATTCCAGCTAGAAGCAGTGGTCACTAGGACTTAAACTCTAGTTGCAAAGTGTAGAAATGTAACCACCCTTTCCCTAAGTACTTACAGAATTTACAGGTTACTCAACAAACTGTTCAAGGACTGTCCAAGAGGCGCTTCCAGCATTACATCAGCCAAACTGACTTTCACATGGACATGTCCATACACTGTTATCCTAACAACTTCCACTGCTACTCTTTTAATCAAATTTGGGAAAAGGGAAACTAGCGTAAAATGAAAGTCAACTTAATTGTCACTAAAGGTTAAAGATTTTTAAATCAAGAGTTCTGACTAGAAAAGAATTGTATGGTTTTGATAATAAAAGGTATAAGATATGGAAATACTTTTGAAAGAAAAAGTAAAAAGCAAGTTGTTATAAAAGCCAGTTATTTCTGGATAAGAAAGTTCATGAAAGCTGAGGGTTTATGTAAGTTGTAGAAGGTTTGTGCAGGTTGTAGGAGGTTTGTACAGAGACAAAAGAATTTGAACAGTCAGAAAACTAGTTTTCAAAAAGTGTTTAATTAGTTCCCCTAGCAAACAGTCCTCTACTCTCCCCACTTATTGGGGCAGCTCTTTCCTCCACCCTGACCATCTGGAGCTCAGAGTTGAAGAAACAAAATCAACCCCTTGTCCATCAATTCTCTATCCACCTCTCATCCTGTATCACCCAATCAGAGGTTTTCTACTTCCGTGGGACCAACACCTATATGCATCTCTATATCATCCCAAATATCAACCTAATCCCACCCCATAAGCCTCTTTCAGTTCCTAGTACACTACCCATCAATCAAAGGACCAAACAAGCTATACAGGTAATTCCTCTTCTTGTTGCTTTAAGAATTTCTATAAAAATAGGTCTAGGGGAAGGGGGACTGGACACTGCCATGTCTTATTTTCACTCTCTCTCTCTCTCTCTGAAGCCCATCAAATTCTTAAAAAAAAACAAACCGAGTCATAGAATCAGGTTTCGCACAAAGTGGGTGTTTTGACTATTGCCTTTCATTGGTCCGCTCACTCACTTATTTATTTTTCTAACTTTTAGACCCTGCCTCTTATGTTTATTCACTAGTTTCTTACAAAACCACATGCAGACCTCCACCAATCAGAATATTGGAAAAATCTACCTAAATCTACACACCAACCTTAAATCTTCCCTCGTGAAACAAAAAAAATCTAGAACCCTATAAATACACACCCATTTTACCAGTCCTCAAACCTAACGACACTTATTGTTTAGTCCAGGATCTGCGAGCCATTAATGCTGCAGTCCTACCCACACTCTCCTTGTACCCAACCCTTACACCATTCTTTCTACTATACCCCAAACACTTCTCATTTCACCATTCTGGATCTGAAAATTGCCTTATTTACCATCCCCATACATCCAAAATGCCAAAACCTCTTCACCTTCACTTGGACTGACCCTGACACCATGCAGTCACAACAGCTAACTTGGAAAGTGCTACTCTAAGAATTCAGAAATAGCCCTCACTTCTTTGGTCAGGCCCTAGCTACAAATCTCAAATCTCTTTTCTTTCCCCAGAGTATCATCTTACAATATATAGATGACCTCCTCCTTTACAGTTCCACATTAGAATCACCCAAGAATACCATTTGACTACTGAACTTCTTAGCACAAATGGGCTATCGAGTATCCCCCTCCAAATCCAGCTTTCACAAAAAATGTCACTTATCTAGGAATACAATTATCACTGGACCATAAAGCCATCACCACCAACCAAAAACACCTTTATTTATTTTGTTTTTTAATTAATTTTAATGGGGTGATATTGATAAATCAGGGTACATATGTTCAGAGAAAATATTTCCAGGTTATTTTGACATTTGATTATATTGTGTACCCATTACCCAAAGTCAAATTGTCCTCCGTCACCTTCTATCAGGTTTTATTTGTGCCCCTCCTTTTCCCTACTCCCTCCCTCACCTCCTCCTCCTCCCAGGAAGCCAGTACACTCTTGTCCATGTCGCTGAGTCTCATTTTTATGTCCCATCTATGTATAGACTCATATAGTCCTTAATTTTTTCTGATTTACTTACTGAGTATAATGTTATCAAGGTCCATCCATGTTGTTACAAATGATCAGATGTCATCATTTTTTATGGCTGAGTAGTACTCCATAGTATATATGTACCAAAACTTTTTAATCCACTAGTCCTATGAGGGACACTTGGGTTGTTTCCAGATCTTCGCTATTGTGAACAATGCTGCCATGAACATATCTTCTTTTCCAACAGTGCTATGGTGTTCTTAGGGCATATTCCTAAAAGTGGGATAGCTGGGTCAAAAAGCAGTTCAATTTTTAATTTTTTGAGGAATCTCCATACTGTTTTCTACAGTGGATGCACCAGACTGCATTCCCACCAGCAGTGCAGGAGGGTTCCCTTTTCTCCACATCCTCGCCAGCACTTGTTCTGTGTTGTTTTGCTGATGAGCGCCATTCTGACTGGTGTGAGGTGATATCTCATTGTGGTTTTAATCTGCATTTCTCTAATGATTAGTGATGTTGAGCATATTTTTATCTGTCTATTGGTCATTTGTATATCCTCTTTGAAGAAATTTCTATTCATTTCTTTTGCCCATTTTTTGATTGGATTCTTTGTCTTTCTGGTGTTGAGTTTCATAAGTTCTTTATAAATTTTAGTTATTAACCCCTTATCAGACGTACTGTCAAATATGTTCTCCCATTGTGTGGTTTGTCTTTTTATTCTGTTCTTATTGTCTTTAGCTGTGCAAAAACTTTTTAGTTTGATATAGTATCATTTGCTTATCCTGCCTTTTATTTCATTTGCCCGTGGACATAAATCGGCAACATAAATCGGCAAATATATTGCTGTGACCGATGTCAGAGAGCTTACTGCCTATGTTTACTTCGAAGATGCTTATGATTTCACCATTTACATTTAAGTCTTTTATCAATTTTGAGTTTGTTTTTATGAGTGGTGTAAGTTGATGGTCAAGTTTCATTTTTTTGCAGGTAGATATCCAATTTTCCCAACACCATTTGTTAAAGAGGCTGTCTTTACTCCATTTTATGCTTTCCTCCTTTGTCAAATATCAATTGTCCATAAGATGTGGGTTTATTTCTGGGTTCTGGGTTCTGTTCCATTGATCTATGTGCCTGTTCTTATGCCACTAACGCGCTGTCTTGAGTACAATGTCCTTGTAGTATACCTTGATATCCGGAAGAGTGATACCTCCCACTTTATTTTTTCATTTTAAGATTGCTGAGGCTATTCATGTTCTTTTTTGGTTCCATATAAATTTTTGAAATATGTGTTCTGTATCTTTGAAGTATGTCATTGGTATTTTAATTGGTATTGCATTGAATTTATAAATTGCTTTGGGTAATATAGACATCCTAATGATGTTTCTTCTTCTTAACCATGAGCATGGTATATGCTTCCACTTATTTGTATCTTCCTTGTTTTTTCTTTTATCAATCTTTTATAATTTTCCGAGTACAAGTCCTTAACCTCCTTGGTTAAGTTTACCCCTAGGTACTTCATTATTTGGTTGCAGTAGTGAAGGAAATTGTTTCCTTAATTTCATTTCCTGACATTTCATTTTTGGTACATAAAAATGCCTCTAATTTCTGAGTATTAATATTATATTCTGCCACCTTGCTGAATTCATTTATAAGGTCCAGTAGTTTTTTGACTGAGATTTTAGGGTTATCTATATACAATATCATATCATCTCAAATAATGACAGTTTTACTTCTTCCAATATGGATGCCTTTGATTACTTCTTCTTGTTTGATTGTTATGGCTAAGACTTCCAGAACTATGTTGAATAAGAGTGGTGAAATGGGGCATCCCTGCCTGGTTCCTGATATTAAGGGATTGCTTTTAATTTTTGCCCATTTAGTATGATCTTTCCTGTGGGTTTGTCGTAGATGGCCTTTACCATGTTAAGGTGTGTTCCCTGTAGTTCCACTTTCCTGAGAGTTTGGATCATGAATGGGTGCTAGATTTTATCAAATGTTTTTTCTGCATCTATTGAAATTATCATTTGATTATTGTCCTTCCTTTTGTTTATGTGATGAATCACATTGATTGATTTGTAAATATTGAACCAGCCTTGCCTCTCCAGAATAAATCTGACTTGATCATGGTGTATGATTTTTTTTTTTTTTATGTATATTGTTGGAACCGGTTGGCTAATATTTTGGTGAGAATTTTAGCATCTAAATTTATCAGGGATATTGGCCTATCATTTATTTCTTTGTGTTGTCTGCCTAATTTTGAGATCAGAATTATGTTTGCCTCATAAAAGGAGCTTGGAAGTCTTCCTTCCTCTTGAATTTTTTGAAATAACTTGAAAAGGATAGGAATTAGTTCTTTGAATTTTTGGTAGAATTCACTTGTGAAGCCATCAGGCCCAGCACTTTTCTTTTTTGGAATTTTTTGATAACTGTTTCAATCTTATTTGTTGTAATTGGTCTGTCTAGGTGTTCTGATTCTTCCAGATTGATTTTTGGAAGATTATATGATTCAAAAAATTTGTCCATTTCCACTAGGTTGTCTAATTGTTTGGCATAGAGTTCTTCGTAGCATTTTCTTACAATACTTTGTATTTCTGCTGTGTCAGTTGTTATTTCTCCACTCTCATTTCTAATTTTACTTATTCAATTCCTCTCTCTATTTTTCTTGATGAGTCTTGTTAAAGGTTCATTGATCTTTTATTTTACCTTTTCAAACAACCAGCTCCTGGTTTTATTGATCCTCTGTATTGTTTTCTTAGCCTCTATGTCTTTATTTCTGCTCTGATCTTTATTATTTCCTTTCTTCTACTAGTCCTGGGCTTTACTTGCTGTTGTTTTTATAGTTCTTTTAGATGTAGTGTCAAGTGCTTATTTGAGCTTTTTCTAGCTTCTAATGTTATGACTATAGTGTTATGAACTTCCCTCTCAGTACTGCTTTTGTTGTGTCCCATAAATTTTGAAATGATGTATGCTCATTATCATTCATTTCTAAAAACTTTTTAATTTTTTTTAATATTATTGTTAATCCATTCATTATTTAATAACATGCTATTTAGTTTCCAAGTGTTTGAGTGTTTTTCACTTTTTTTGTGTGTGGAAAATTTCTTGTTTCAAGGCATTGTGATCAGAGAAAATGCTTGATATGATTTCAATCTTCTTAAATTTGTTGAGACCACTTATATGTCTTAACATGTTATCTATCCTAGAGAATGTATCATGAGCGCTTAAAAAGAATGTATATTCTATTGCTTTAGGATGAAAAGTTCTGAAGATATATATTAAATCGAGTTGATCTAGTGTATCCTTTAAGTTTGCTGTTTCTTTGTTAATTTTCTATCTTGAGGCTCTATCCAGTGATGTTAGTGGGGTATTTAAACCCCCTACTATTATAGTATTGCTGTTAATCTCACCCTTTATATCCATCAAAGTCTGCTCTATGTATGTCTGGGCTCCTATGTTCAGTGTGTAGATATTTATAATGGTTATATCTTTCTGTTGAATTGTTCCCTTTATTATTATGTAGTGTCCTTCTTTATCTCTTACTACAGCCTTTGTTTTAAAGTCCATTTTGTCAGATAAAAGTATTGCTACTTTGGCGTTTTTTTCATTTTCATTTGCATGAAATATTGTTTTCTAAACTTTTACCTTCAGTCTATGTGCATCTTTTGTTTTAAGGTGTGTCTCTTGCAGATAGCATATGTATTGGGTCCTGTTTCTTTATCCATGCAGCTCCCTATGTCTTTTGATTGGATTATTTAATCCATTTACATTTAAGGTTATTATTGATATGTAGTTGTTTATTTCCATTTCCTTCTTTTTTATATAAGAAAAGTCTTATTTTGTTTTTATTTTATTTTTTACAGGGACAGAGAGAGAGTCAGAGAGAGGGATAAATAGGGACAGACAGACAGGAACAAGGAAAGGTGAGAAGCATCAATCATTAGTTTTTCATTGCCGTTGCAACACCTTAGTTGTTCATTGAATGCTTTCTCACATGTGCCTTGACTGCGGGCCCTCAGCAGACCGAGCAACCCCTTGCTGGAGCCAGCGACCTTGGGTCTAAGCTGGTGAGCTTTTGCTCAAGTCAGATGAACCCGTACTCAAGCTGGTGAGTGCGGGGTCTCGAACCTGGGTTTTCCCCATATCAGTCTGATGCTCTATCAACTGCACCACTGCCTGGTCAAGCACTATTTTATTCTTTTAGTCAGTATTCTTATTTTGCTATATTCTTTTCCCCTTTGAACTGTTCACAACAGGCCCCTTAGCATCTCTTGCAGAATTGGTTTGGTTTTAATGAATTTCTTGAGATTTTTTTTTGTCTGGGAACTCTTTATTTCTCTTTCAATTTTAAATGTTAGCCTTGCTGGATAAAGTAGTCTTGGTTGTAGTTTCCTGTTCTGCATTACTTTGAATATATCTTGCCATTTCCTTCTGGCCTCAAGTGTTTCTGTTGAGAAGTCAGATGTCATCCTTATGGGGATCCTTTGTAGGTGATAGCCTTTTTTTCTCTTCTAGTATTTAAAATTTCTCTTTATCACTTAGCTTTGATATTTTAACTATGATATGTCTTGGTGTAGATTTTTTCAGGTTTCTCTTTAATAGAGTTCCTTGTGCTTCTTGAACATGTGAGTCATTTTCCAGCCTTAATTTAGGAAAGTTTTTAGCTATGATTTGTTTGAACAAAGTGTCTATCCCTTGTTCTTTCTCTTCTTCTTCAGGAACCCCTATGATATGGATATTATTTCTCTTCATGTTGTCACAGAACTCCCTTAGAGTTTCTTCAGATATTTTGAGCTTTTTTCTTTTTAATTTTAATTAATTTATTTTTTTTTATAGGGACAGAAAGATAGTCAGAGAGAGGAATAGATAGAAACAGACAGAAAATAAGAGAGCTGAGAAGCATCAATCATTAGTTTTTTGTTGCCATTGTGACACCGTAGTTGTTCATTAATTGCTTTTTCACTTGTGCCCTGACTGCAGGCCTTCAACAGACCGAGCCACCCCTTGCTGGAGCCAACGACCTTGGGTCCAAGCTGGCGAGCTCGGAGTCTCAAACCTGGGTCTTCTTCATTCCAGTCTGACGCTCCATCCACTGTGCCATCGCCTGGTCAGGCTCTTCTTTTTCTGCTCTGCTTCTGTGCCTTTGTTTATTTTGTCTTCTATCTCGCTGATTCGATCCTCAGCTTCATCCATCCTGCTTTTAATTCTTTCCATTGTGGTCTCCAGTTCTGATACTGTATTTGTCATTTCTGTCTGATTCTTTTATATTATTTCAATTTCCTTTTTTATACTTGCTATCTCTTCATTTAGGTGTTTGTAATGACTATCCATTGTTGTTCTAAGCTCTTTGAACATCCTAACTATCATTATTTTAAACTCTGCAGCAGGTAGTTTGGTTATATCTGATTCATTCAGGTTCTTCTCTGGGGATTTCTCTTGATTCATTTGGGTTGCATTTCTCTGCCTGCCCATTTTGCTTGTGTGTAAGAAGGGTTTGGCTACAGGAATCCAATGGGTGTTGCCTCTATGTTTCCTAGGTGTGGTCTGTCTGCAGGCCTGCCACCCCCTCTTCTGCTACCTAAGGCGGTTTGGTATGGGTGTTGCCAGTACCAGCCGCTGTGGCTGTCGCTATGGTTTCTGCCTCACCTCTATGGGAGGGGCTGTGTTCTCGTTCCAGGCTCCATAAGCCTTAGCCAGTCTCGGCCTTTGTCCCTCTTCCACCGGTGGGATTGCGCACCACACTTGCATCACAAGCCTGGGCATCAAGGGAAAGAGTGACACTTTTGCCCAGCTCAGGTCCCTGTCTGCTGGGTCTTCCAGCCGGGAGAGGCTTTTGGTATGCACTGAGCTGCAATCCAGACTTCTGCCCTGTCCAACCTTGACTCTTTGGCTGGGCTGCTTGTGCACACTCAACTGCGAGCCTGCACTTCTGTCCAACTCCGCAGGCAAAGCCGGTTTGTGCAGGGTTTCAAGCCTCAGAGGCCGGGTGAGGCTGCATACCTCCTTGCCCCTGCCCAGAGGTGGATCTCTGCCCATTCCAGGCTCCCGCTTTTCCCTCACGGGTGGGGTCGCTGGCGGGCCTGCAGCTTCTGGACCACTTTCATGCATCCCCTTTGCACTCGCTGGGCTAGACCGAGCTCACGCTAGCTGGCTAGGCCTCTGGCCTCTGCCCCCGCCAACGGAACGGTGTTTCCACAATCTGCTGCCACCTGCCCTCCAGCAAGCCCTCAGTAGTGTGGGTGGGGGTGCTGCAGCTCAGACCCTAACACTCCATACTGTAGTCCTGAAAGCTTCTTCCTTCTAAGTAACTGTGCTCTAATTGCCACAAGAAGCCTGTTTGGCTGTGTCCTGCTTCCCCTTGCTGGTTCCAGGGTAAATATTATTTCATATTTGTGGAGTGACACAGCCCAGAGTTTAGCATGGCTGTCCCTCAAAGCTTTTATCCCTGTGCCTTCCAGACCGCACTCTCTTCCCATTGCTCCAGTCCTCTCCTCTCTTTCTGTCTTCTGGAGTCCTGGGTGAGTGGTTGTGAGAGAGATTTTCTGCGCCGTCCCTTTAAGAAGAATCCTAGGACTGAGACAAATGTCTCTGTCTCACAAATAGTATCCTAATCTGTTTTATAGCTAAATAAATACTGCCCATACGCCTTTTCTAGGCGCTGGGACTGTGGGCTGGGGCTTTGTTCCTGGTATCCTACCCTTCCGCTAGCCTCTCTTCCCGCCACACAAGTCTCTCTGGGCTTTCTTTCACTCCGGGGAGCTGGGCATCTCTTTCCACTTTTTCATTTTTGCCTATCAGTCTCAATGTTGCTTCTTCAGTGTTCTCTCAGTCCAGTTCAACATTGCTTTATCCAGATGATGGTTCTTAAAATCAAGTTATAATTCACTTTGGTTCTGGGAGTTGGAAGTTGGTACATTCGCCTACTCCATCTCCATCTTCCAGCCAAAAAGATCTTATAGCCTCAATTCTTACCCCCACCAAAAAAGAGGAGCTTCTCTTTTTCCTGGGAATAGCAGGTTTTCTCTGGTCCTGGATTCCAAATTACAGCCTCCTAGCTAAACCACTCTATGAGGCCACCAAGAGGAACCCTAATGAACCCCTAGATCCAAAATACCCCATTAAAACTCTCTGCTTAAAACTACAAAAGGCCTTACTTCAGGCGCCTACCTCACATCTGGCTAACATTCTGTCTGAATTTCTCCTATATGTTCATAAGAAACATGGTCTTGCCCTTGGGTTCCTAGGGCACCAAAGGGGGCCTTCTTTGCTCCTACCTGTCCAAACAACTTAATCCTACCTGCAATGATTAGGCACCCTGCTTACGAGCCCTAGCTGCTGCCACACTCCTAGCACTTGAAAGCAAGAAACTCTCCCTAGGACAGAAGGTCATTATCAAATCACCTCATACTCTACAAAACTTCTCTCCCACAAAGCTGTTTCTCATCTCTCTCCTTCTCGTCTTCAGCAGGTTTCACATTATCTTCCTCAAAAATCCAGAATTTTCCTTTCAACCCTGTTCCAGCCTAAATTCAGCCACTCTCCTCCCCCACACTCCACATCCACCTAAACATTCATGCATTGAAACCCTCATTCATTTCAGTACACCTTTCCCACAAATAACTTCAAAACCCCTTTCTTCTCCTGACTTTACGCTATTTGTAGACAGTAGCGCTATCAAGACAAAACAGGAAACCACTCTAGCACACTATACTATCATCACCGACTCACATCACATACTTGAAGCTCAGACCCTACCTAAAACATCACTTCCCAACAGGCTGAGCTAATAGCACTTACTAGAGCATTCACCCTCACAACAAATAAGTCAGTTAATATCTATATCCACTCTAAATACTGTTACCACATTCTCCACTCAGCAGCCGCCATCTGGTGAGAGCGGGGCTTCCTCATAACTAATGGATACCCACTTCAAAAACTTTAAACACAGCCCTTCTACCAAAACAGGCAGCCATAGTACATTGCAAAGGCCACCAAAACAACTCAAATTCCATCAACATTGGAAATAATCTAGCAAATCAGGTAGCAAAGAAAATTGCTACCCAACCCCCCACTTTTCACATATATTTTCTATCACTTTATCAACCCGAATACTCAACAAAGCAAACCTCCCTTTATAAAAACTTCTCTAAACAAGGAAACTGGTACACCCAGGAAGGAAAAATTATCCTTTCCCAAACCCAAGTAAAAGACATCCATAATTCTTTCCACATAGAACACAAACCTCTTCTCTAAATTTCCACCTTCCTAATGGGATCCAACCTACCTACCCTCTTAAAATCCATCATGTACTCATGTTCTATCTGTACCCCATGCTCCTCACAGGAAAGAATACATCCAAAGTCATTCCCAATTCATCAAGCAAGGGGGGGTCCTCCCTGGTCAAGACTGGCAAATCGACTTCACTCATATGCCACCACACAAAGGAAATAAATTCATTCTTACCCTTGTAGATACCTTCTCCAGCTGGATTGAGGTTTTCCCAACAAAAAGAGGGAATGCCAATATGGTCGTCTCCATTCTAACTGAACACATTATTCTTAGATTTGGATTACCTTCCTCCTTCCAATCAGACAATGGACCAGCCTTTATCTCCCACATCACTTAATCTATTACATTTTATTTAGGACTAAAATGGCAGCTACATGTACCATACCACCCTCAATCCTCAGGGAAAGTAGAAAGAGCCAACCAAATCTTTAAATTCCATCTAAAAAAAACTTGAACTTAACCTTCCTTGGCCTCAGATTCTTCCCCTGGCCTTAATGAGAATTAAGGCTATGCCTCAAAAGCTGCTCAATCTCAGCCCATTTGAGATTATGTATAGCCACCCATTCATGCTGGATTCCAACCTATTAACCCCTCCAACCCAACAATGCTCTCATACTTCTCCTTGCTGGCACACATGAGAGCCAAACTACAAAAGGCAGTACACAGCTTCTTCCTCAACCCTTCCCAACCACAGACTCACACCTATCAATCCTCCCAGGGGATCAGGTTTACAAGAGAACATGGGGAATAATCCCCTCCAGCCCAGCTGGGCAGGGCCCCATACTGTTATCCTGTCTACCCCCACCACTGTCAAAACAGAAGGGGATTCACACTGGACTCATTTCTCTCACATCAAACCATACAGAAACAACACTTCTAAAACCTACATCTTCATGCCAACAGGTCCTCTGTCTCTAAAAAAGCAACTCACAATTACCTTTCAAGGTTGTTTTTTACTTCCTCATTCAGGTTTTTGAAGACATCGCCTGGTTCCAACCTTACAACACAGAGATTGATGAACTCCTTAACTGGATGTGGGACTTGGTTTTGCAAGAAAAAACTCCATAAGAAGAGACCCACTGTCGACCCCCTGGACAACTCATGGTGAAAAACTCCCCTTGTCACCTGGCTCATCTCTATCCTCGGTCCTTTATTAATTACAAGCCTCTTATTTATGTTAGCCCCCTTCTTCTTAAATTTTTTACAAAATCACATCCATGAAGTTACCTGAGACACTTTTAATCAAATGCTTCTACACCCATACTCCCCATTACTGACTGAACCCCACTGAGAGTGAACCTTAGAGAGGCAGTCACCCCTCACTGCCCCTACTCAGCAGGAGGAGATCACAGAAAAAGATGACCTCCATCCCTTTTCCCTTGAGACCTATCTAGGAACTGCTCTTTTTCTTTTTTTATATATCAAATAGTCGGGAGTCTTAGGATTTATTTATTTAACCCTGCCTGCATGAGTTTTGTTTTAGGGCTTGCAGCAAATAACCAACCACAAAGGAATGTCTGATGTCACAATCCAGAGGCCCTGGATGATTTAGACTGTTAGAAGTTAAATAGACTCAAACTTCCATGGAGAACAATCCTTTGTCCAACAGCAGCCAATCCACAAATGCCACAGGACCCTTCTTACTCCCTCTCCCCCAAAAAACTTTAAAAGCCCTGCCCTACCCTGTACTAGCATGACTCCTTTTGTGAGCCAGCCTGGCAGGTTTCCTTTCAATAAAAAGCCTGTATGCTGATCTTTTGGACTCCATAGATTCTAACACTAATGTTGTTTAAAATAATAATTTGGTTGGATAGTTATATTATTATCCTATTAAATAAGAAAATACATACTTTAGAAACTTGAAAAGAAAATTATCTTTATTTTCATATTTATATTATATATAAAGAGTTCCTAAAATAAATAAAAATGTATATAATGTGTTTTATAACATAAATAACAATTATTTGTATTTATATATCATAGCATTATTTTCCTAGAGAAATTGTGATAACATAGTGAAGAATGTTTTAATTTGGAATCATCACTAAATATACTGCTCACGAAAATTAAGGAATATTTTATAGCTTCATATTCATTTTGAAATATCCCCTAATTTTGGTGAGCAGTATATAATCACTATATTAAAACTAGAATACATATCACTTAATATTACTGAAGTTATAGCTTTTGGGGGGAGGGTTACATTTTTCAATGCAAAGTTGAAATTTAGCATGTATTTTACTTATTTCCACTTTGTAGTTGTTAAAGAAAACTTCACTGCACAAGTTAAACAGGCAAGGAAGACTTTATTCAACACTACTGCAATAAGGGTCAGGATTATCACAATAAGAGAAAGAGAGCAAATTTAGTTTTCCTGAAACAAAAGGCGAGCATTTTTAAGGCCTGAGATAAATTAAGAACAGGAAGAGGGAGGTTAATTCATGTGATTACGCCTTCTGTATTTGCTAATTAATACTTATAAAAATTAGGCTCTTACTCTCCCACAGAGATTTGAGCGATAGAAATCCTATCTTTCTTTATAATTGTACTTCTAAAAGAGGGCTTCTAGGTCACTGAGAAAGATGTTCTTGAGTTTAAAATTTGCAAGAGACTGGAAAAGATTTAATCTCAAAGTGACAGAGAAAATATTTACAATCGCAAATTATTAATTTAAATTTTTTAGGAAAAGGGAGATTAGGACACTATAGTCAGGAATAAATCTGTCCAAAATTTAGTCAAGTTGAAGGGAAGTTAAGTCCAGCCATTGTGGTCAGGATATTAGTGTAGGAGGAAATAATATATTTCACAAATTCATCCTTCTCTGAAATTGACCTGGACATAAATTCATGTGTGGTGTTGCCAAAATACAGACATGATGAGAGTCTAAATAAAGCTAAAGTCAGATTAGACTTTTATACAATCTATAGTCAGAATCCACTGTTTTTCCCTTGTCCTTATCCTGTTCCTTTGAATTAGATAGTATAAGGGTACAGAACAGTCTGTAGCATATTTTGGCTCAAAAATACCACATTAGAATCTACAAAGATTTGAGAGAAAATATTTTAAAAGATGACCTGACTTTACATATAAAATGCCTTCTGTTAGGTAACTTCTTTCCAAAAAAGACAGTAAATGTTAGTTTATCCAGATGATGGTTCTTAAAATCAAGTTATAATCTGGGAGTTGGGATTTGGTACATCTGCCTACTCCATTGCCATCTTCCAACCAAAAACATCCTATAGCCTCAGTTCTTACTCCCACCAATAAAGAGGAGCTTCTCTCTTTTCTGGAAATAGCAGGTTTTCTCAGGTCCTGGATTCCAAATTATAGCCTCCTAGCTAAACCACTCTATGAGGCCACCAAGGGGAACCCTAATGAACCCCTAGATCCAAAATACCCCATTAAAACACTCTTCTTAAAACTACAAAAGTCTTTACTTTAATATTTTCATGTGGAATAAGATCTTGGGGGTGTTTAGAGAGAAATTATTCTAATTATCTCTTTTTTAGAGTGTTCCAATGTCCACTTAGTGAAATTTACTGAGATATCACAAGAGCAACAGAGAATCAATCAATAGGTATAGGTATAAGGGTATATAATGGGAAGACAGTCAAAGATTATGCAAAATGAATTAAGAGCTGGAGTTCTGATATATTGGTATGTGACTACAGTTAACGCTGCTGTATGTACTATTGACCTAAAATCTGCTAAAAAAGTAAATCTTAAGTGTTCTCACCAAAAAAAAAAAAAAAAAAGAAACAAAGAAAATGGAAACTACGTAAGATAATAGATATGTTGTTATCTTGATTGTGATGATTATTTCCCAATGTTTGTGTATAGTAAAACATCAAACTGTGCAACTAAATTATATATAATTTTCCTTGTCAATCAAATCTCAGTAAAGCTAGAAAAATAATTAAGCTTACTGCTTTAATTAAGGAGAAGAAAAAGAAGAAAGAGGAGAGAAAAAGGAGGAGGAGAAAAAGCATGGGGTAGAAATTAAGATTACTTGATGAAAAAAAATTCTGTATTTTTTAAATTAAAAAATAAGTCTACAGGACCAACTTATATATGTAAGAAATATAATTTCACATTGTTTTATTATCACTCAATTAAAATGAGTTTCATGGCCTGACCAGTGAACAACAGCATTATCAAACTGCTCATTAAAGTCAAAGTCAAATATTTTATAGCAAATACATCTATTTCTTCACTAATACATATTTTAATCAGCCTTAATTAAAATTCTTAGAAAACAGGACAGTCTTTTTATAAGTACCTTTTAAAGAGAGAATCTATCTTTTTAAAAAACCGTTAGATATTTACTAAATCTTTTAGATTGTTTGTGTATCCTTAAATTCATATCCTGAAATCCTAACCCCAAGTATGATAGTATTAGAATGTGAGGTTTCTAGAATCTAATTTGATCATAACTGTGCCGCCCCCATGTATGAGATTAGAGCCTTTGTAAAGAATAAACACATTGTTGTTCAAATAATTTTTATTTATTTTTTTGTGTAGATAGTTTATCCATTACTAAATGCTGGGTACTGAAGTCCATTCTTTGTATATTTGTCAATTTTCCCTTTACATATATCAATACTTGCTTTACGTATAGACCAAATGACCCCTAATAGATATAGAACACTTCATCCAATAGAATGAACATTCTTCTCAAGTACATATGGGACATCCTCTAGGATAGATCACAAGTTAGGTCACAGGACAATCTTAACTAATGTAAGAAGATTGAAATAACCCCAAGTAACTTTTCTGACCACAATAGAATGACAGGAGAAATCATTAAAAGTTAAAAAAAAAAAAATAGAACAATTCAGAGATATGCGAATATTAAATATCGCATTCTTCACAAGTTTGGTTTTTTGTTTGTTTGTTTTTTTACAGGGACAGAGAGAGAGCCAGAGAGAGGGATAGATAGGAACAGACAGACAGGAACAGAGAGAGGTGAGAAGCATCAATCATCAGTTTTTTGTTTCCATTGTGACACCTTAGTTGTTCATTGATTGCTTTCTCACATGTGCTTTGACCGCAGGCCTTCAGCAGACTGAGCCACCTCTTGCTGGAGCCAGTGGAGCCAGTGACCTTGCTGGAGCAAGCTGGCAAGCTTTTGCTCCAGCCAGATGGGTCCACGCTCAAGCTGGTGACCTCGGGGTCTCAAACCTGGTCTTCTGCATCCCAGTCCGACGCTCTATTCACTGCGCCACCACCTGGTCAGGCTTAAATATTACATTCTAAATAACCTCTGGGTCAAAAACAAAAATCAAAGAAAGTTTTTAAAAACACAAACCAAAACACAACACAGCAAAACTTATGATATGTAGCAGAAGCAGTTCTAAGAGGGAAGTTTATAGTAATGATTGCCTACATAAATAAAAAATAAGAGAAATCTCAAATAAACTTAATTCTGTATTGCCAGCCATTAGAAAAAAACAAACTAAGCCAAAGTTTATAGGAGAAAAATAATAGAGTACAATAAAAATAAATGAAAAAGAATATAGAAAAAGATAAAGTAAAAGTAAAAAAAATAACTGAGTTATATTTTTAAAAACAAAATCTACAAACACTTAGCTAGACCACAAAAAAAGAAGATACAAATGAACAAAATAAAAATGAAAGAAGAGACATTACAATGGAGACCTAAGAAATACATAGGATCATAAAATGCAATTTTAAAAATCACATGCCAACAAGTTGGATAATCTGGAAGAAATGGATTAATTAGTAGAAACAAGCAATATCCCAAGACTCAATCATAAATAAATAGAAAGCCTGAACAAATCAATAACAAATAAGGAGATGAAATTAATAAAAAACAAAAACAAAACACTACCAACAAAAAACACCCAGGACCAGAAGGCATGACAGGTGAATTCTACAAACATTCAAAGAAGAGTTAATATCAATACTTCTAAAACTCTTCCAAAAAACAGAAGAAAAAAAAAACCATCCAAAATTATTTTATGAGAATAGCATCACCCTGATACAAAAGCCGGACGAAGACACCACAACAAAAGAAAGCTATAGGCTAATATTCTCAATTAAATGCAAAAATCCTCAATAAAATAATAGCAAACCAAATTCAACAGTAAAAAGAATTATACACTATGATCAAGCTGGATTTATTCTTATGATTCAAGAATTGTTCAATATATACAAATCAATGTACATACAAATCAATGTGGTACACAAATTAACAGAAAGAAAGAAAACCATGATTATCTTAAGCAAAGAAAAAGTAATTGACAAAATTTAATACTTAGCCATGATAAAAACTCTGTGCAAAATGCTTATGAAAGGAACTTATATGAAAATAATAAAGCCATACATGAAAAGCTACCAGCTAACGTCATGATCAGTTTCACTCTAAGGTTTAGTACATGATGAGAATATCTATTTTACCACTTGTATTCAACATAATACTGGACATTCTAGCCAGAGCAATTAGACAAATATAAATTAATAAATAAATAACCCAAATCAGGAAACTAAGTCTATGTTAAATATGACATAATTATATATGTCAAAAAAATTTAAAGACTCAAATACAACCCAAAAAACTTTTAAGAATAAAGAAAGTCAGTATAATTGTAGAATACAAAACAAACATACAAAACTTAGTCATGTTTCTACACACACAAAACAAACTACCTGAAAAAAAAATAGCAGCCTAATAAAAACAAACAAACTAACTAAAACCCTACAAATAAAAACTTTAAATACTTAGGAATAAACCAACAGGTAGAAGACTTGTACAATAAAAATTATAAAAAATTATCGAAGTAAAAAAGGTACAAATAAATGAAAATACCTACTTTGTTTATGGGTTGAAATAATTGATATTGTTAAAATGTATATACTGCTCGTTGTAATCTACAGAGTCAATGCATTCTAATCACAACTTCAATGACATTCTTTGCAGAAAAACAATCTTAACATTTTTGTAAAACCACAAAGACTCTGAATATACAAAGCAATTTTGAGCAAGAAGAACAAAACAGAAAGCATTGCACTTTCTGGTTTCACAACATTAAAATATTGTATTGGCATAAAAACAGACGCAGAGACCAATGAAACATACTAGACAAGAAATAAATCTACATATGTATGGTCCACTGATCTTCAAGAAGGGTGCCAAGATTGCACAATGAGGAGAAGGCCAGTCTCTTCAATAAATGGTTTTGGGAAAACTATAAATCTACATGCAGAAGGATAAAATCGAATCTTTAGCTCAACTATATAAAAATAAGTAGTTCTAAAAATCTTATACTACTAGAAGAAAACATAGGTTTTTTGACGTTAATCTGGGCAATGATTATTTGGAAGTGAGCCACAAAAGACAGGCAACAAAAGCAAACATAGGCAAGTAAAATTATTGCAAACTACAAAACTTGTGCATAACCAACAGCAGAGTAAAAATGCAACTTAAAGAATAAAAGAAAATACATATATGCAAATATTTTTTCCTTATTTTTATATCTAAAATAGATAAGGAACTCATAGAGCTCAATAGCAAAAAAATAAAAAATGGGCAAAAAGCCTGAAAAGATATTTCTTAAAAGAGGACATACAAATGGCCAAAAGGCATATGAAAGATGTTCAGTATCATTAATCATCAGGAAAATTAAAATCAAAACCACAATGAGATGTAATCTTTCACATGTTTGAATGGTTATTATAAAAAGGATAAAAGATAACGAGTGTTTGTGACAATGTGGAGAAAAGGGAATCCTTATACACTGCTGGTGGGAATGTATATTGGTATATCCAGTATGATATCCAACATAAAAAATAGTATGGAGGTTCTTAGAAATATTAAAAATAGATCTACCATAAGATCCAGCAATCTCATTTTTGGGCATATGCATAAAAACAGTTGAAGAGATATCTACATTTCCACATTTAGTTCAGTGTTATTCTCAAAAAGAAATAAAATGGAAACAACCTAATAGCCAATGAATAAATAAGCAAATAAATGTGAAATATAGATATAGGAATGGATACAGATATAGGTATAGGTATACAGGTATATAATTGGGAAGACAGTCAAAGGTTATGCAAAATGAATTAAGAGCTGGAGTTCTGATATATTGGTATGTGACTACAGTTAACGCTGCTGTACTGTAGACCTAAAATCTGCTAAGAAAGTAAATCTTAAGTGTTCTTGCCAACAACAACAAAAGAAACAAAGAAAATGGAAACTATGTGAGATAATAGATATGTTGTTATCTTGATGTGGTGATTATTTCCCAATGTTTGTGTATATTAAAACATCAAATTGCACACCTAAAATATATATAATTTTCTTTGTCAATTAAACCTCAGTAAAGCTAGGAAAATAATTGAGCTTACTGCTTTAATTTAGGAGAAGAAAAAGAAGAAAGAGGAGAGAAAAGGGAGGAGGAGAAAGAGTAAAGGGTAAGGAGAGACAGAAGGACAAAAGAGGTTGCTCATACTGTTCTCTGCCATATGAGAAGATGAATATTTGCAAACTATGAAGTGCGTACTCACTCACTAGACACTGGATCTTTAGTACCTCGATTTTGAATTTAGCAGTTCCTTATCAATAAGAAGTAAATATTTGTTAAGTTACCCAGTCTATGGTAATTTGTTATCAAAGCCCAAATTGATTAAGACAACAAATAAAAGTCACGAATGAAATGTATACATACCTGACCAGGCGGTGGCGCAGTGGATAGAGCGTGGGACTGGGATGCGGAAGACCCAGCTTCCAGACCCTGAGGTCGCCAGCTTGAGCGCGGGCCCATCTGGCTTCAGCAAAAACTCGCCAGCTTGGACCCAAGGTCGCTGGCTCCAGCAACAGATTACTCAGTCTGCTGAAGGCCCGCGTTCAAGGCACATATGAGAAAGCAATCAATGAACAACTAAGGTGTCGCAAGGAAAAACTGATGATTGATGCTTCTCATCTCTCTCCATTTCTGTTTATCTGTCCCTATTTATCCTTCTCTCTGACTCTCTCTCTGTCCCTGTAAAAAATAAAATAAAATGTGAATAATATATTTATCTTGAAAGATAAAAATAAAATGTTTTAATTCTGTACTCAGATACTACTTATAGATTAGTCTTGTCAATTAAAATTATGAAGAGCATCCTGGCCAGAACCTTGGTTGGATGGAGCATTGTCCTAAAGCACAGAGGTTGCCAGTTCCATCTCCATTTAGAGCACATACAGGAACAGATTAATGTTCTTGTCTTGTCTCTCTCTCTTTCCTCTCTCACTAAAATCAATAAATAAAAACTTAAATAAATACATAAAGAGCTACAGGATCACTGTTTATGTTTCTTCCATAACTTTATTGCACAATTCAGACCATTTAAAGCAGATTCTAGATATTAAAGAGAATGAAAATTTACACTCTATAAAAAAACAAAACAAAACATTAATGCTCATAATTTTTTATTAGCTGCAATAATTAATTTCTCAATATATATCAATGAATTTTCCCAAAAGAATTATTGCTTGGTCCTGGCTGGTTGGCTCAGTGGTAGAGTATTAACTGGGTATGTGGATGTCCAGGGTTTGATTCCCAATGAAGTCACACGGGAGAAGTGCCCTCTCACCTCTCTCTCTCTCTCTCTTTCTCTCTCTCGTTCACTCTCTCCCTCTCCTACAGCCATAGCTTGATTGGAACGAGTTGGCCCCCTGAGCTGAGCATGGCTCCATGGCCTCTGCTTTAGGTGCTAAGAGAAGTGTGGTTGCTGAGCAACAGAGCAAAGCTTCAGATGGGTAGGGCATCACCCTCTAGTGGGCTTTCCGGGTGTATCCTGGTCAGGGTGCATGTGTGTGTGTGTCGTTTCTCTCCTTTCCCTTCTCTCACTAAATAAAAAAAGAAAAAGAGTTCTTACTTTTTAAAAATCATTTAATTGCCAAAATACATAAGTAATGTCTAAAATAAAATGTGATCCTGTCATAGCATGCTGGTAAAAGTAAAAATTAGTGAAAATTTACTCTTTTGCAAAGCAATTTTGAAATATATCAAAACTTCAATTAATCTGAGAATATTAAATACACTTATAGGAAAATATACAAAAGAGAAAAACTGTAAAGGAAATAACATCTGTATGTAGAAGTTCTCTATATTGTTTCTCATTGTGATTTTTAAAGTATATTTTGTTAATGCAATGAACTATTTTGCAACCACAGAATAAGTTTGTAAAGTTTTGTTATAATTCATGGAATTATTTATTCAAGAATTAAAAGAGAAAAAATATATAATTTTGTATGCAAAAAATGTCAAGTCTATAACAACCATATGCATAGAAATTAAACTAGAATTAAATTTTTAAATTTTATTTTATTTTAGAGAGAGACAGACAGACAGAAAAACAGGAAGGGAGAGAGATGAGAAGCATCGATTTTTTGTTGCTGCACCTTACCTGTTCATTGACTGCTTTTTCATATGTGCCTTGACGGAGGCAGAGGGGGGACTTCAGGAGAGCAAGTGACCTCTTGCTTAAGTCAGTGACATTGGTCTTCAAGCCAGGGACCATTGGGCTCAATCCAGAGAAAAGGTGGTTGTGTCTATATGATCTCACACTCAAAATGGTGACCCAATGCTTAAGCTGGTGAGTCAGCACTCAAGCCAGTGATCTTGACATTTTGAACCTGGGTCCTCAGCATCACAGGCTGACACTCTATCCACTGCACCTCTGCTTGATCAGGCTAAAATTAAAATTTCTAAAATTGTAATGAGTTGATTTTGAGAAAAAAGTTATGAGTGGGTTTTTCCCTTTTCATTTTTTTCTGTATAGCCAATTCTATGCTGGTCATGATTTATTTAAGAAGAATTTTTACAATTATCATTGTTACATAATAACTTTAAAAATATTTTACTACAAAATTGCCACAGAATCAGAAACTTTGGAGTGATTTCCTTTAACAGATTTTGTGTGTGTGTGTGTGTGTGTGTGTGTGTGTGTGTGTGTGAAGAGGAACTTAAGTAGAAACCATCAGAATTTATTTTGTTTTTAAGAATTAATATTTATGAGAATGTGGACAATAGTTCATCTTCAAGTCTTTATTTACTGCTTAAATATTTGGATAAATACTACAATACCTACCCTTTAAAGTTGACGTGACAAAAGAAATAGTTTGGGTAAAAAATATAAACAATATAGTATTACAGGTAATCATTAAATTGAAGTTATTATTATCACTCTTAGGTGAGAAATTGAATAGTTAATTATTAATAAATTGTATAAAGTATTTTTTGTAATTTGAAATATGTTGATTCCTAATATATTAAATTCTATATGATTATATTGATTGCTAATATATTAAATTCTGTACATTCTTCTCTCAACTGTTATTAAATTAACAGTATTTTCTTGTTTCAAGAAAATTTATTGTATAAGCCCATGAATAAGTTAATTAAAATATAATCTTGCTTTGAGCTGAGGGCTTCAGATGAGGGTGCTCCAAATGTACCGCTATATCATGCGCATTATTTCAAGATCAAGGCAATCAGAGCCCAGCAGATTCAGACGGAGCTTTTTACATCCCCATTAACTGACTAAAATAATTTAGATAGGGAATCTATCATGGGAAGAAAACTATTACCAGTGGTCAATTTTTATATCGGAAAGACTTCTCTGCATGGCACGGCAAGCAATTGTTTGCCACACATTTGTTCTTTTCATTCCTGTGAATTGTCTTCTTTCCCTTTGAAGCCCAGAGACTATAACCCCTTCTCTTAGCTAAGAATGGCAATACCTGACTGCCTGAGAGTTTCATCAGGTGTTTATGAGTCTCTTGTACATATGAAATTAAATTTGTTTTTCTTCTGTTAATTTATTTTAAGTCAATTGAATTATTAGACTAGCCAAAGAACCTAGAAGGGAAGAAGAAAAAAATTATCCACCCCCCACGGAGCATTTCTAACATGAACAGGTTTTAATTATTATATAATGTGAATTTCTTATATAAATTATACAGTTTAGTCTTTGTTCTTATCTAATCTTTCATTATCTACTTTTTGATATGGTTGTGCAGTCTATTTTATTTGAATGTACTTTTTCATATTGCTAGGTTTAATCTTTCCATCTTGACATGTTGTTTTTCTCTGTATCTTCTTTGTTTCTGGCAGAGGTGTCAATGCTCCTAGAACTTATAGCACACATAACTAAGAAGTATATGTATGTATAGAAACCTACCTATACACATGTATATGTAAGTTATTATATCTATTTTTCTCTCTAAAACTAAAGTAAGTAGAAGTCTATACCAACCTCTAACCCTCATCCAGAACAACAGGGTTGATTCTAGCAACACTGCTACACCCAACCCAATTTTTTTATTAATAACTCTTATCTATGACAATGAGAAGGAAGCCTGGCTAATAAATTATGATTTATTTACTTATTTACTCAGTCCTAGTATACATGTAAAGTAGTTTCAGAATTGAGAAGACTTATTACAGTTATTTTAAAAATTACCAATGTTAAATACAATATTAATAAATAGTCCCTTTTGACTTAATCTTATAGTGTCAGATCAAAGCATTGTTTTCCAAAGTTGGTTATATCAGCTACTTGGCTTCTCCTTAAGGAAGGTTATGTCATACATTCATAATATAGTTATATTTATTTGTTACAGTCTGTATTCCATCTTGTGATCACCTTACATCTTGGTTAATATTTTTTTACAATTTTCACACAGTACACAATAAGTTCACCCTTTGTGTTGTTCATTAACTTTATAGATTTTGACAAACATATGAAGTATGGCATCCACCAACACAACCCCATACAGAATGGTTTGTCATAAACTTAAAAATCTTTTCTATGACTCCCTTATAGTCAATATTTGCCAATTTTTTCAAACTGTATTTTTTTAGTTTTTATTGAATTTAATGGGGTGACATTGGTTAATAAAAATATACAGATTTCAAGGGTTTAATTATTTAATATAACATCCGTATATTGTATTGTGTGTTCACCACGCAAGGTCAAATGTCCTTTCATCCCCATTTACCCTCCTTTTACCTTCTTCTACTTCCCCCCGACCTTCCTTTCCCTCTGGTAATCACCATACTGTTGTCTGCAAAGTATCTATTAGCTTGTTGTTCTTTTCTTAATCCCTTTACTTTTTTCACCCAGCCACTAATTTGTTTTTAAATGTTATTATTTCAATTTTTCAAAAATAGCAAATAACATTTAGACTTTTGAGTCTGACTTCTTTCATGAAGAAAAATGCATTCAAGATTAATCTTTGTAGTTGAATGGATTAATGTTTCAAGGTTTTGTTGCTGTGACAGTTTGAGTTTTTTGTTTGTCTTACTTTTAAAAATTGTTAGGTAGCATTCCACTATATTGATGAACCACAGTTTGTTTATTCATCTGTTGAGTGACATTTTGGATGTTTCCAGATTCAGTGCCTACGAATAAAGGTATCATCAACGTCCACAAAAAGATTTTTATGTAAACCTGAGTCTTCCATTTATTTGACTAAATATATGGAAATAAAATTGTTATAATGCATGGTAACTGTGCATTTAAATTTTTTTAAATTTATTTTTATTTATTCATTTTAGAGAGGAGACACAGAGTGAGAGAGAGAGAGAGAGAGAGAGAGAGAGAGAGAGAGAGAAAGGGGGGAGGAGCTGGAAGCATCAACTCCCATATGTGCCTTGACCAGACCAGTGCAGGGTTTTGAACTGGCGACCTCAGTGTTCCCAGGTCAACGCTTTATCCACTGTGCCACCACAGGTCAGGCTCTGTGCATTTAAATTTAAGAAACTACCTCACTGCTTTCAAACAGACTAAACCATTTTCCATCCCCAATGAAGGTTTTTTTGCTCCTCATTTTTGCAAGAATTTCATATTTTCTACTTTTCAAAAGAATTTAAGCATTCCAATAGTTGTGCAGTGAATTCAATTAATCTATATTTGTCTACAGACTAATAATGATGTTTGATATGTGTGTATCTCTTTTGGTATAATTTCTTTGTAGATATTTTGTCTATTTTAATAGTTATTTGTTTTCTTTTTTTTTAATTGAATTTTATTAAGTGGTACTACATAACATAATTTTACAAAGTTTCAGGTACCCAATTCTAAAACACAGCTCTGTACACCATATTGTGTGTTCACTCCCCCCAAGTCCTCCTATAACCTCCTTTATCTACCCCCTTCACCAGCAATCACCACACCATTGTCCGTATTCATAATGTTTTATTCTTCATTTTTCTTCTATTTCTCCACCTCCCTCACCCTAACATCCCACCCATGGTAGTTGTTAGCCTATTTGTTATGTATGAGTCTGTTTCTATTTTGCTTATTGGTTTACTTTGTTCACTAGATACATATATGAGTGAAATCAATGTTATTTGTTTTTCTCTGAGTGTCTTATTTCACTTAGCATAATTATCTCCAGGTCCATCCGTACTGTCAAAATAGGTATTCCATTGTATAAATGTACCACAACTTTTTTATTTACTCATCCACTGATGGGCACTTGAGTTGTTTCCAGATATTGGTTGCTATAAATAATACTGCAATAGATATAAGGGTGCATATATTCTTTTGAATTAATGTTTTGGGATTCCTAGGATATATTCTCAGGGGTAGGATTTCTGGGTCAAAAAGAAATTCCATTTTTAATTTTTGAGATAACTCCATATTGCTTTCCACAATGGCTGCACCAGTGTGTGTTACCAACAACAGTGAACAATGTCACCCTTTTCTCCACATCTTTTCCAGCATTTGTTTTCTTTTTATTTTTTTATTGATTGGTGATTGCTATTCTGAGAGATGTTAAGTGTTACCTCAGAGGGGTTTTAATTTGCATTTTCTGATGATTAGTAACATTGAGCATCTTTTCACATGTCTGTTATCCATCTGTATGTCCTCTGTAGAAAAATGTCTATTTGGGTCTTTTGTGAATTTTTTATTTGGGTAAGTTTAACACAATTATTTTTTTTAGGGGTGTAGAGACAGACAGAAAGACAGGAGTGGAGAGATATAAGAAGCATCAACTCACAGTTGCAGCACTTTAGTTGTTCATTGATTGCTTTTTATACATGCCTTGAACAGAGGGCTCCACCTGAGACAGTGACCCCTTGACCAAGCCAACAACCTTGGACTCATCAGTGACCTTAGACTTCAAGTCAGTAACCTTTGGGCTCAAACCAGAAATCATGGGATCAGGTCGATGATCCCATACTCTAGCAAGCAACCCCTCACTTGAGCTCCTGAACCTGTGCTTCAGCAAGATGGGCCCATTCTCAAGCCAGTGAGTTTGGAGTTTACAACCTGGTACATCATCATTTCAGGTCAACTCTCTATCTACTGTGCCACCACTGCTCAGGAAATTCAACACAATTCTTATCAAGATACTAATGGTTTATTTCTTAGAACTAGAACCAATATTCCAAAATATTTTATGAAACTACAAAAAGACCCTGAATAACTGCAATGATCTTGGAAAATAAAAGCAAAGTTGGAGGAATCACACTACTTATTTTCAAACTATACTACAAGGTCATAATAATCAAACAAAAGTACTGGAGTACTGGCATAAAAACAGATATATAGACCAATGGAACAAATTAAAGAACCCAGAAATCAACCCACACCTTTACAGTATTTAATATTTGACAAAGGAGGCAAGAACATACAATGAAATAAAAACATTTTATTCAGTAAATGGTGTTGGGAAAATTCTCCAAACACATGCAAAAAAATGAATTAGACTACCTTCATATACTATATACAAGAATAAACTCAAAATAGATTAAAGACTTAATGATTAGACATAAAATTATGAAAATTCTAGAAGAAAATATAGGCAGTAAATATCAGACATTTCTCCTAGAAATATTTTTTCTGATATATAATCTTGATTGAGGAAAACAAGAATACAAATAAACCAGTGGGACTACATCAAACTAAAAAGTTTTTGTACAGTGAAAGGCACCATCAACAAAATGAAAAATAACCCACGGGATGGGAAAACATATTTGCCAATGCATTTGATACAAGATTAATATCTAAAATTTATAAAAAACATATCATACTCAACATAAAAAAACAAATAATCTCAGTTATTTGTTTTGTTTACAGTTAAGCTATATTAGAAATTATTTCTCCAAGTTAGTGGCCAATATATTTTACAGAAAAAAAATATTATTTTATTTTGATAAACTCCAATTTATTTTTTCCCTTTATAAATTGTGCTTTTTTGTGTTTTATCTAAAAAACATTTGACTAAGCCAATATCGCACAGATTTTCCATTATATTGTCCCAAAGACATTTTATAGTTTTACTTTTTATATAAGGTCTATGATTAATTTTATGCTAATATTTGTATATGAGAAATGTGTCAAAATTCTCATTTTTTATAGGAGCATCCACAGAAGACACACAAATGGCCAACAGATATATGAAAAGATGTTTATCTTCACTAGCTATTAGTGAAGTGAAAGTCAAAACTACAATGAGATACCACCTCATATGTATTAGATTGGTTATTACCAACAAGATAGGTAACAACAAGTGTTGGAGAGACTATGGAATATGAACTGCTGGTGGGAATGTAAACTGGTAAAGCCATTATGGAAGAAAACACAGTGGTTCCTAAAAAATTAAGAATAGAACTACCATATGACCCAATAATCCCTCTACTGTGAATCTACTCAAAAACTTGAAAACATTGGTATGCAAAGACAGGTGTATCTTCATGTTCATCACAGCATTATTCACAGTGGCCAAGACATAAAAACGATCAAAGTGCCCTTTGATAGAGAACTGGATAAAAAAGCCATGATACATATTCTACAACAGACTACTACTCAGTCATAAGAAATGATAACATATTGCCATTTACGACAACATGGATGACCCTGAGAACAGTATACTAAGTGAAATAAGTAAATCAGGAAAAGTTAAGAACTATATGATTTCACACATAGATGGAATATAAAAATGAGAACTATGGACATAGATAAAAGTGAAATGGTTACCAGGGGTAAGGAAGTTGGTGGGCGGGGTGAAAAAAAGGGAAAAATATATGGTGATATGAAATGATTTGACTTTGGGTGATAGGCACAGAACACAATCAACAGTTAAAATACTATGAATGCCTTGGCGGATTGGGTCAATGCTAAGGTGTTGGCCTAGGGTGTGGATGTTCCAACTTTGATTCCCAGTCAGGGTACACAAGAGAAGCACCCATCTGCTTCTCTATCACTCCACTTCTCATTTCTCTCTCTTTCTCTTCTTCTCCTGCAGCCATGGCTCGATTGATTTGAGCGAGTTGGTCCTGGGTGCTGAGGATGTCTCCTTGGCCTCATCCAGGTGCTAAGAAAAGCTCAGTAGTTGAGCAATGGAGCAATACCCCAAATGGGCAGAGAATCATCCCCTAGTGGGCTTGCCAAGTTGATCCTTGTCAGAGCACATGCGGGAGTCTGTTTCTGCCTCCCCTCCTCTCACTGAATAATAATAAAAAAATGTTCTAAAGATATTTACCTGAAATCTATGTACCCTTATTGATCAAAGTCACCCCATTAAATTAAATTTTCTAAATAAACCTTTTTTTAATTTTATTTTTATTTTATTAATTTTAGAGAGGAGACACAGAGTCAGAGAGAGAGAGAGAAAGAGAGAAAGGGGGGAGGAGCTGGAAGCATCAACTCCCATATGTGCCTTGACCAACCAGACCAGTGCAGGGTTTTGAACTGGCGACCTCAGTGTTCCCAGGTCGACGCTTTATCCACTGCACCACGACAGGTCAGGCTAAATAAACCTTTTTTTAAAAAAAGAGGTTAAATACAGTGTGTTAAGGTCATACTGTGGAATACTATGCAGCTAGGAACATAAAATATTGTTACCCAAAATATGGAGAAACCTCACATATGTAATATTGAACAAAACAACCCAGAAAAAAAAGTAGTACATTATAACTGAATAAATTTAAATAAAGTTTAAAACTAATTCGTAATATTAGAACAGTTAAGAGAGCGGTAAATTTTGGAGACAGAGAAAGGACAATAGTTATAAATTAGTTAGAGTGTTTGGCAGAAGTAGATTTTTAGTGGGTGGTGGTTACACAGGTATGTTCATTTTGTGATATCTCATTGACCCGTATGTGTGTTATGTGTCAATAAAACAATGGAGCCACCCACCCAAAGAAAATTATTTTTCCCCTGATATATAAAAAAAGAAAATAGCCCCCGTGCATCTTCATCACAGATCAGTTTATATATTTCTGTGGATCTATTTCTTGGATTGTTATACTGTTCCATTGATCCATCTGAGCTGAATTTTGTGTAGTGCTTGGGTACATGAAAAGTTATTATCTGTGTAGACTCCACTCATAGATTTCGGTGTCCTAAATAGAAAGGTTTCTTCCGACCCTCTTGCCCCTAACGAAGCTGTAGCCTTATGCTTGGTGCTTCATAGAGTGGAATCATTGGGCACTTAGTTTTTCTGGCAGAGCCTCAGTGTTAGGCAAGCCTTGTGAGCCCAGATCTGGGGTTTGGGATAGTCTGAATTCCTGTCATTCTCCTTGTTTACCAACCAAACACTTTGTTGTATCAGTGATGGATTTTGGGTGGTAAGTTGTTTCTTGTAACTCCACAAATGGACCTAAACACCGATCCCATGTATAATTTGTTTTCTACCTTTCTGAGAGAGTTTTAAATTATTCTCTTATCAAAGCATTGGGGGCAAGGTCTGGGACATCAGGGAAGTCACCTGTGACTCTAAGTTAAGGAGATTCCCGGTTTTCTCCTGAGGCAAATGAGTTTTGCCAACTCTCTTTCCTGAAATACGTTTCCCAAATTTTTACTGATCAATAGTCACTGTGAAATTTATAGAAATCTAGTCTTTCAGGGTTTCTCATATTTTTCAGGTTTGAGTTTTATTTCCCAGGGAAGGGAATCTTTACTCTGCCTCATATTACATAAAACCTCTCATCTCATTAAAAGATTTAATATGTGGTTAGTCAATTAAATAGAATTATAGCATGTTAGTTTAAACTGTGTATTATTTCTATGACATGTTTTTCTTTGATGTTTTTGATAATGATGCAGTGATAGATTAACTGATATCTTTATTTTCCTTGCCATTTAGATACTTGGTAGAAAGAATATATTAAAATCTCATTATGCAGAATTGAAGACAAACTGAGCAGAAAATATTATTTTGCAGTTACAAACTTTCAGTTGCATGGTATAAATAACTTTTTATTTTACTTTATATTTCTTACTTGATCCTAACTGCAAATGAGGTCAGTAAAGAGTTTTTTATCAACATAGTAAATTTTATTCTAATAAATAGTTTTAAAATATTTAGCCATTTATAAAACCATTCACACCTAAACATAAAAATTAATTTCAAAACCAATATTTTTTGCTCCTTGTTTGAATAAATTTCTTAGTGATTTTCAACCAGCACTGACAGTTTTAGAGCACTTACTATTTCATTAGCAGTGTTCAAAGTACAAGGGAGAAGACAATAATTAATTCTAAAATATTGACCTACGTTAGCATATATATATAATGTTGTAATAAAAAAAATTGAAGGAGCTTATAAGATTGTAGGGTAGGAATTTAAAAATTCAAGCCCCCTAAATATTTTTCTAGTTCTTTTTCCACTTTTACACACTGCTGTTAGGTGGAACTTATATTCTTTCTCATTTACAATCACAATAGTCCAATTTACAAATCCCACCCCAGAAATACACTCTATATTTTTTCAACATATATTTTTCTTATTCTAATACAACACACATTCACACATGTCAACACACAATTACATAATTTTAACTTCTTGTATTCCAATGGAAGAAAGGTGTGAATGAAAGCAAGATAGTCTTAATACACGTTGTCCTCAGTCCCGCCCCTATGACCATATGGAGAATAGGGAATTTGCATAGAAATGTGTAAGAAAAACTTCCTTCCCAAAGTGACATGGAAGAAGAGAAAGTATTTGAGCATGTAATAGCTTAAGAAATAAACCTATTTTGTTATTTAAAATACTCTTGTGAATTTTGCTTTCATTTAAGATGTAGAAATCACTATCAAAATGTTGCATGTACTGTCTACCAAGTAAAACTGGGAAAAATATCCAAAAGTCATAAATTTTCTTAATCCATTAGAGAGCCAAGGATTCCAGTCACCAGTCAACCAGGTTAACTGAATTCTAAGCAGTGACAAGCTTCTCCAAGAGAAAATAAACCCAATAAACTGTTTCACATTTGATTGAGTATGAAAGAGATGCTGTCATATAAGTAGATCAGAATTCAGCTCTAATGTCAATAAATAACTAAAGGTTGAGATTGAACTGGCATATTAGTTTAGAAAGGAAACTGTGAACCTATGACAAAAGAGAAACTCAGTCACTTGCAAATTCTTAATGAGGGGTTCCCACAAAGTGTTCATAAGAGACCAGTGAAAAGACAGGAGACCAGAGAGTCCTTTTGTGGCGGAGGTATATGAGAGGTTATTGATTGTTCCTTGAGATCAGAAAAAGAAATACTGCCCATGTCTGGAGACTTTTTTTTCCCTTTCATATGAAAGAAAGAATCCATATAACTGCTGGGAGAAGATCAGAAAACACTATAGTTCTGAGGGTCCAAAAATACAGCCATAATTTCTGGGAAAGAGGTAGAAGGGAGCCCATCTGCCTATAAGGGAGGGGTAGGAAAACTTATACTTACTTAGGAGGGATGGTAGAACTTCTCCCACTCAGGACTAACACAGACACAATGAAGAGTTTGCTTTCTAGGAAGAATGACAAAAACCTGAGAATAGAACATCTCAATACCAAGGTGCAACGCAGAGTTTGCCTTTTTTTAAAATCTTACCTAGAATCTTTCCTCTTAGATCTTCTGTGTAGTTTCCCTTCCTTTCCTCCCTTCCTCCCTTCCTCCCTTCCTTCCTTCCTTTCTTCCTTTCTTTCTTTCTCCCTTCTTTTATTCTTTCTTCTTTTATTCTTTCTTTCTTTTCTTTTCTTTCTTTTTTTTCTTTCTGGAACTCAAATTACACAAATGCTATATTGTTTGATATTGGCCTATAGCTCTTAAATGCTCTATTGTTTCATTGCTTTTTAAATTTTTTTTCTCTTTGTGTTTTTGTGAGGGTAATTTTTATTTACTTATCTTTAAGTCCACTTTTCCTCTGCTATGTATGCTGTTGATTTATTCTTCGTCTCTGGTAGTGTTTTTTTCCCTGGAACTTTTATGTGACTTTAATTAATAATTTCTATCTTTCTCCCATACACCTCATCTGTTCATACACTCTGTCCGGCATTTTCTGTGAAAATTTTAATGTAGTATTAATAGTTATTTTACAGTTTCTGTCTGATAGCTCCAATATCTGTTATGTCTGAGTCTCAATCGGATTTTTTGAAATGTATATTGAAATTTCTTGCTTTTTGGGATTTTTATATTTTTTATAGAATGCCAGTTGTAATTTAAAAAGGAAAAAATGAAAAATAAAGAATATAAGAGTGTGGTAGTTATGGGGGGTGTAGGAAGGAGAGGGAGGGGTGAGGGGAGGGGAAGGGCACAAAGAAAACCAGATAGAAGGTGATGGAAGACAATTTGACTTTGGGTTATGGGTATGCAACATAATCAAGTGTTAAAATAACCTGGAGATGTCTTCTCTGAACATATCTACCCTGATTTATCAATGTCACCCATTAAAATTAATTAAAAAAATTACATCTAAAAATAGACACACATCTTCTGCCAGAACATTAATGTTGATAAATTGATTCAATCTAGTCAATTTAGGATTTTTCATTTGTTTTTAGAGTCATTTTAATGTACCAGTCTTTATGTTCCTCCAGCACTGAATTGCTGTCACATGTTATCATCTAAAACAGGTTACATAAAACTATAGTCTGAGACAGGAAATTTTGAATAGATGATTTATTGAGCAGTGCTCTCAAAAGAAGAAAGTGAGTAAAGCAGGAGAAAAAGTGAAAATATGGTTGCAAGAAAAAATTAGCCTAAGTATAATTCTAAGGAAGATTCTGGAGTTGCAAGACAAAGTAGATCAACAGTTATATCTACACCTGAGTCAATGATCAGCTAAATGCCACCAAGTGGGAAGAGGGCACAGCTTCTCAGTTATCTGTCATTGGGACAGTTTCCATCAGCTATACTCAAGCCTCTAGGGAGTATAAAGTGGCAGCAGCGGAGGAATAAATGCATTAATCAAACGATAAGAATCTAGGCTGGCTACCCAGAGCATCTGATACATTCTGAAACAAAGTTTACATTCTGTCATTTCAATCAAATAGCAGGTTCCTGTTTATAGCTAGGAAATTAATAAGTCCAGGAACTAGAAGTAATAAAACAAGGAATACTTTCACTAAGTGGCAAGCAGAAACATGCCTTAAGTATTAACACTTCAATTATAAGTAGTAATTCTTTTCCACAGTAGCTTGAGAACAGATGTTCAAAATTTACTGGTTTTATTTTTGCCATAAATTTCGTGTACATGCATTCCTACTGTATGCTTATAGCTGGCGGACTAAAATTGAATAGACACATTGGGTAATTACAAGCATATTAGATAGTGAGTCAAGATACCTGAGTCCTAATCTAGAAATGATTACTAACAAACTCTGTGACTTTAGGCAAATCACTTTTTCTCTTAGCCATGGTTTATCTCTAAAAGGCAGATAAGAAAGAAAACACATATTTTAAGGTTCAGTTTTGCTCAGGGAGATTTTATATCAAGTTCAGAATATATAGCATGTACCTTTTATTTCTTGCTAATAACAAAACAATATTTTGAAATGCATATTACTCCCCATGTAAATTAAAAGTGATTTGAAATACTGTAATGAGAAATTTCAAAATGCGCTTAAGTGGTGAATTAATTTACACCTGCATAAAAAGAAATCCTTATTGCAGGAGGAAAAAATATGTATAATGGCCATGAGAAAAAGAAAGAAAACAAGCTAAAATTGGGTAAGGTAAAGGGATGCTTAAGATCAGGTTAAATCAAAGTGCAATTATTTTAAAATGTCTTTACTTTTTTTGAGTATGCTAATGTTTCATTTTAAACTGACAATTTAGAGAAGAATAAATTTAGAGATTCATGAACATTTTTTTTTACAGAGACAGAGAGAGGGATAGATAGGGACAGACAGACAGGAACAGAGAGAGATGAGAAGCATCAATCATGAGTTTTTTGTTGCGACACCTTAGTTGTTCCTCTGCAGTCTATGGAAATTAAGTATTATCAGTTTTTCCTGAAAAAAATTGGCATTTTATTGTTAATTACCTTGGATTTCATTGGCAATAAAAGAGTTCATTCTGGATAACTTATACAATCATTTTGCTTAATTTAAAAGTTTACTTTTAAATTATAAATAGGCTCTATATAAATGTCTTATTCTGCTTATCTATTGGTAAAGTATATGGGAAAGTTCCAAATAAAACCTTTAGTAAAAGATTGCGAGAAAACATCTCATTCAACAATAAATCTTACTGTGGCAAATACAATGGGTTTCAAAAAGCCTTAAAAGCCCAAGGAGCTGATATTATTCTATTAAGACAAAGTTGAGGACAAAGTTCACATTGGCAGACACGCTCTTCATCTTTGCTTAAAAAGGCCTGTCATATGATATAAGATGTGAATTCATATGATTGTGGAAGAAAAGAGACAATGGAAAAAATATAATGAAATAGTACAATAGTTCTGGGATATAGAAAATAAATAAAAGCTCATTGGAGCTTTAATCATGACCATAACTATAATATGGTCACGCTGATATTTTCTATGTCAATCATTGTTTAGACAAGTAGTATTTTTATATGTATACTGTAATTAATAGCTTCATTGCTCTAAAATATGTATATACATGCAAATTAGCAATAAAATTATTAATTACATATTATTTTAAAATGGCAAATATATTGCAATAAAATAACTTTTTCACCAAAAATAAATATTGCTTTTCCACCTTTCATATTGTATTTATTCTTAACTACAAGGTCTATTTTTCAAATTATTTCACTAAAATTATTCTATTTCCTGTTAACTTGTGCCTTGAGTTATTTGAAAAAATACGCAATAAGGGAAAGTCATTAATATTTTGTAATTTATATCATAAAGTACATAATAATACTTGTATACTTCACAGAATCATAAGTTTTATTCTTAGAGACTATTGGTTATCTGGTTAAACTTCTTATTTCACAGTGAAAGCTGCAGATTTGCAAGGCTTAAGTATTTTTCCCAGGGCTTAAAGAATTTTGAAATAGATAAGGCAGGTTATTGATAGCTTATACTCCTAGTCCTATTGAAAGTTATTTAAAGTATTGTCTTCTGCATCACTTAAAAGCTGGTTCGAAATGCAGAATCTCAGTCACCACTTCAGAGTATTGAATCAGAATGTGCAATTTAGTAAAACCTCTGGTGATTCAGTAAATCCCTGGTCCCTCACATTAAAGTATATTGAACACTTATCATTAAGAAAGATTGAGGTGAAAAAAGATTTTCCACAATGGACTCTGCTCATTTTCATAGTCAGATTTGATTCTTTGATTCTAAAATAATGTTCTAAAAAAGTAGGATGCTTAGGGTAATCAGTCTTTATTGGTTTGGAAAGAAAAGATTATTTATATATTATTTTAAAAATGTTGCTAAATAGGTTATTTATTCTTTGTTTCTACAAGATTCATAACCCACCCTTTTTGCCCTGCTTTGTGCTATAGGTAGGCTCTTCTCTCAGGGCACGATTCCTGGGCTCATTGCCATTTAGATTCTGGTTGGGTTTAGTCAATGGAGGGACCAGGTAGAGATGAGAAGATGAGAGCTAGTTTAAGATATTTCTCTTCTGGTTCCCATTTCCTTTCTGCTTGGGCATCAGAATCATAGAAGTGGCTGTTTTCCTTCATAGTACAGATATTATTAAGCGGTTACTATTCCAAGGTGCTGGCTTCTTCCTGGCTCTAGTGACATGAGATTATTCTATGGTGCCTTCAAGGCTAAGAGTGGTACCATTTTTTGATGTTGTAAGTTCATGCTAACATCAACCATCTTTGATGATTAAAGTATAATTTTACCCATAACTCTGTAAACAGTCTCTTCATTGTTTTCAAATTTGCTAAATTATTTTTTTTCTGCCAGGACCTTGACTAATGCATTTATCTTCTTGTTTACTTGTACATTTCATAATGAACACATCCAAATATATACATCACACACTTGCACATACACAGTGATGGAGGAGAAAGCATAGTCAAATATATTTGTATATCATTGCTAACATCATTCAAATTTGATAATTAATATACTAAAAATTGTCCTTGTAGAGAAGGTATTGTTCTATAAGTGTTGTAGAGGTTATACAGTAAAGTCTTGTCAGTTAAAACCTTACTTGCAAATCTTCAGAATAGTAATTCTGGGTTTTGTTTGTTTAAGTTATATTCTGCTTAGAGATAGATTTGTATGGTTTACAAAAGGAATTTTGTTATGTTTTGAATGGGAAAGTCTGTAAATATTATAAAATGTAAACTTACTTTTGTCCAACCTTATATCTGGACTGAAATCCACCTGACAAACCCCACCTGGGGCCACTGCTCCATTGCATGGCGACCAAGCTATTTCTGTACCTGAGGCAGGCCATGAAGCCATCCTCAGCACCCAGGGCCAACTTGCTCAAACCATGTGAGCCATGGCTGTAGGAGGAGAAGAGAAAGAAAAAAACAAGAGGGAGAGGGGTGGAGAAGCTGACGAGTGCTTCTCCCGTGTGCCTGGGAATCAAACCTGGGACTTCAACATGCTGGGACAATGCTTGACTGCTGAGCTAACTGACAAGAGTCAAATTATTCTTTTTTGTCAGTACTATCCTATGTTGTTTGCTAATTTTAATGAAGATAAATATTACCTTGATTATGTAAGACTGGTGTCTGTGGCCATACAGGTTCAAGTTGGATTTGGGCAGATGGTAAAGGAACAGTGGAACCAAAAAATGGTAGACCATCCCATTTATTAGAGTCTCACAATGGCAGACAAACAAGTAGGCAGGGAAAACTGCTTACTTCTCTCAGGACTTACAGCAGAATAGGCTGCAGAAAAAAAACCGTCTCCCAGAAAGAATAGCAGAAAATGGCCCCTCCCAATGGTGACAGGCAATTTACAATCTACAATCTGCCGCCCTGAGGGAAAACATCTGCAGCCTTATACAGACTATACACACGAGTACTGCCCTGTGCTCCTGCACCAATTAGGCAAAGTACAAGAAAGGAAGCCAAACACACTTGTTCACCCAATTATTCATTAAAGTAGGCAAGCTAGCAATGTTGGGTAACAAAACAAAGCCAAGTAGAAGACTGTTAGATGAATATAGCTTCAAGCATTTGGGGAAAAAATATATTTAAATAACTTTATCAGGAATCACTGTTATTTGAAAGAAATCCACACATTTCAGCCATGACAGTGTGGTTAAGTGGATAGAGCTTTGTCCCAGGTAGCCAGAGTCATGGGTTAGATCCCCGGTCAAGGCACATAGAAGAAACAATAAATGAGTGCACAATTAGTTGGAACAACTAGGTGGAACAAGAGTGAGTTGATGCTTGTCTTTCTTTCTCACTTTCTTTCTCTCTTTTTTCCTTTACCCCTCTTTCTTTAAATCAATAGAACATTTTTTTTTAATTCCACAGATTTCAATTTGCTATTGCATTGAGCACATGTATGTAACAAAATGTATCCTGGTGATTGCTAGAAAAATATGACAAAATAATTACTACTTAAATCTAAGACCACTTAGTCTATTAGCCTTTGTTATTCTGGATTCTTTTTATTCTGTCATTAGACTCAGAATTTACATTTGTTGAAATGTGAGGAACACACAAAGTACAAAAAGGCAATCAACTAGGTTTGAGATGACTAGTAGAATGTGAGTACTTTTATCAGACTAACTTGGATGGATTATATAACTTCATGGATAGAAAACTGTGTGACATACAAAAAAGATATTAGGTTAAAAATCTTGAAGAGAATTCTGAATGTTTTTGACATTTGCACAGTCCTAGAAAATAAAGTCAGTCCTGAATGTTTTCTTTATTCTAAAACAGAATATATATTATCCAAAGTCTGTCATTTCATGCCTTTATATTTATATAAAGTCATTTTGGACTGAATTGATAGACAATCAAAAAAGCTCATTTTTTTCTAATTTAAAAAATCTTTAATTCTCACAAAAATAAAAATATTATTAGAAAATATAAAAATTGAGAATATGTTTTAAGTTTCTTTATAAATGAACATTTTTGGTTAAAGATGATAATTATAAATAAATGTGCCCTCATTTTAAACTGAAAAATAAAATCTTGGCCAATTAGTACCAATCCATAGTTTTTCAGAGGAAGAAACTAAAATTTTTAGAAACTGGATGGTAAGATATTAGGCCATGACTTGACTAATGAAAGCCCCCTCTTTCTCAATTCAAGCTTATTTCTAATGTGCTTACTTCTCAAATACTTTGAGAATTTTGTAGGGATTCATTTCTAGAATTAAATAATATAGAGGCCCTGGATGATTGGCTCAGCAGATAGTCAGCTAGGCGTGCTGATGCCCTGGGTTTGATCCCCAGTCAGGGCACACATGAGAAGCAATCATCTGCTTCTCCCCCATCCTACTCCCCTTTTTCTTTTTCTTTCCCTCTTGCAGCCAGTGGCTTAATTAGTTACAGTTTTGGCCTCAGGTGCTGAGGATAGCTTGGTTGGGTTGATTAAAGCATCAGTCTCAGATAGGCTTTGCCAGGTATGGATCCAGGTTGAGGTGCATGCATGAGTCTGTCTCACTATCTCCCCTCCTCTCACTTAAAATAAAATATATATATATATAAAATCACTCTTCTTCATAATAATTGTATTTTTATAATTTGTAGATTAAAACTGTCACAATATACGTCCCTGGCCGGGTCGCTCAGTGTACAAAAATCCACCCAGAGCGATAGTGGTCACAGGTTCAACCCCAGTCAAGGTCTGTTCAGGGTCTAGGCAGGGAATGATCAGGGCATATAAGAGAAACAAATCAACAACTACACAACTAGTTGGAGCAACTAAGTAGAACAGTATGTTGATGCCTGTTTCACTCTCTCCCTTTCATACTTTCCCTCCCTTGCTCTTTCCCTCTCTTAAATCAAAGAAAAATTTTTTAAAAAGTCACTACATGAATATTATTTTATTCTTATGAATTAAAAGAGACAAGCCTGACCTGTGGTGGCGCAGTGAATAAAGCATCGACCTGGGAACACTGAGGTCACCAGTTCAAAACCCTGCACTGGTCTGGTCAAGGCACATATGGGAGTTGAGCTTCCAGCTCCTCCCCCCTTTCTCTCTTTCTCTTTCTCTCTCTCTCTCTCTCTCTCTCTCTCTCTCTCTATCTCTCTCTCACTCTGTGTCTCCTCTCTAAAATGAATATAAGAAAAAAAATAAAAGAGACAAGATTTGGACTTAAAATAGTACATTTTATTAGATAAAAGTATATAAGTAATAATATCATAATCTTACAACATTATAAATTTTTGTCAATGAGAGCTAAGAATTAAGAGTAAGGGGATATAGGAGAAAGAACAGTTAGAGAACCTCAGAGACCACTTCACCAAGGAGAATAGACAGCAGTTTAGCAAAAGTACAGAAGCATGAAACAGCAAAGTAAAACTGGGATCTGCATAGTGTAAAATGGGAAGTTGGGAAGCCAGAGGAGATTGAGCTGATGAGACAGTAGGACCAGAATTTGAAGGGCTTTCAATACCAAGCATAATGATTAAGATTTTCATGTGAAGGCAAAAGGAAGAAACTCAAGAACTCTGAAGAGAGAGAATATTTGGGTGTAAGAAGCATTTCACTCACAACAGAGTAGGGCAGATAGAAGGGAGATGAAACTAGAGAATTAAAGAGTGTGATGAAAAGACTATTAAAAAGTTTCAAACAAGGTATAGTTGAAGATCTAAACTGCTGAAGTAGATACTAGATAGTTAAGACTTGACAGAAAAGATATTAAAGAATTGATCATATATTAATTTTTAAAGTAAGTGAAATAAAATTTACCAAATCAATTAATGTTTGCAAGTGAGATAAAATTTATTTGGCTATTATAAATATGGAATGTGATTAATCCTAATACATTTATCAATTCCCAGCAAGAGTATAAGGTGATATGGATTCAAAATATAAAATTCTTCTCTATTGTGAACAATGCTGCCACGAACATGGGGGCACATTTCACAATAGCAAAGATCTGGAAACAGCCCAAGTGTCCGTCAGAGAACAAGTGGATTAAAAAGCTTTGGTACATATATACTATGAAATTCTACTCAGCCATAAGAAATGATGACATCGAAACATTTACAACAAAATGGATGGACCTTGATAACATTATACAGAGTGAAATAAGTAAAACAAAACAAAACAAAACAAAAATAACTGAGAACCGCATGATTTCATACATAGGTGGGATATAAAAGTGAGACTATGAGACAATGAGACAAGAGTGTGGTGGTTACCAGGTGCGGGGGAGGGAGGAGAGGGTGGGAGAGGGGGGAGTAGAGGGGCACAAAAAAAAACAGATAGAAGGTAACAGAGGACAATTTAACTTTGGGTGATGGGTATGCAACATAATTGAATGATAAGATAACCTGGAGATGTTTTCTTTGAACATAGGTACCATATGTACCCTGATTTACTAATGTCACCCCATTAAAATTAATAAAAGAAAAAAAATAAAAATTTTTATGTGATACATAACAAAAGAGGAAATCATGTTTTGCCACAAGATTAAGAAAAAAGAAGTCTGAAAAATGCTTATTATATATTTTTAGTAGAACTTTAGCAAGAATATTTTTAGTGAGATGATGAGGTCAAAATTTATATTAAAATAAATCACTGAATGACTAGGATGTACTGATTGGAGACTTACAGTCTAGGCTTTTAATTTACAATATTATTTTGAGAGATATATAATGACATTAGAAAAAATTTAATATCAAAATGGCATTTTTTGTGGATGCAAAAATTTTGAATATACAGGGAGGAAGAAACAAATGTTAAGAGAGATAGAAGATATTTAATGAAATAAGAACTAATAGTTGTGGGTTTTTTATAAGAAATAAGATGAAAATCAAAGATAAAAGAATAATTCTTTGATATAAGTCTGAATATCACTTTCTCTGATTTGGATAGATGGTAGGGTATTTGAAGATACAGATATAGTCAAAGGCAAACATATCTAAAATAAGACTGTTACTAACTGAAATTAGAGGAAAAAGTTACAAGAAAAAGATGGAGACAAAGTGAAGTATTTGAGAAGAATGAAATAGTTAGTTATAAATACCTTTAAAAAGGTGATATAGAAGTAAATAGCTGTAATAACATTATAGCAATGATGATGTGAGATAATAAGACTGTTTATATGGGGCTTCCACCCAAGCTCGCTGTGATCCTGGAGACACCCACATGTGGGTGGGCAAATAAATGGCTCCAATAACATACTAATAGAAAGTTCTTAAGCTCAAGCCAATTAAATATCATTTGTATTATTTTAGAAATGCAAATGTTAGTCATCCAAAAGTTTATTTCAAATTATAGAGCCCAACGTTAAATATAAAACTACTGGCACCATGCTTAATTGAATATTTTTATTAGGAATTCATTTTCAGTAAGATAGTTCATCACTAATTCAATCAATCAATTACCAAGTTTTTTTTTTTTTAAGTTTTTCAAATGCATGTATATCTCATCTTGAGGGTATAGTTCAGAATGTGTCTATTAGCAGAAGGTATTTCAGGGGATGGCAACATGAATGAAGAAAGCATTCTCCAGACCTAATATGAAAATGGTAAGCTACTTATGCAACAGACACTGGTGATACCCAAGCATATGGTACGTTTTGGTGGAGTTAAAAACAAAATTGAGCCTGACCAGGCGGTGGTGCAGTAGATAGAGCGTCGGACTGGGATGCGGAAGACCCAGGTTCGAGACCCTGAGATCGCCAGCTTGAGCATGGTCCCATCTGCTCGAGCGAAAGCTCATCAGCTTGGACCCAGGGTCTCTGGCTTCAGCAAGGGTGGCTAGGTCTGCTGAAGGCCCGCAGTCAAGGCACATGTTGGAAAGCAATCAATGAACAACTAAGGTGTTGCGACGGCAAGGAAAAACTAACGATTGATGCTTCTCACCTCTCTCCATTCCTGTCTGTCTGTCCCTATCTATCCTTCTCTCTGACTCTCTCTCTGTCTCTGTAAAAATAAAATAAAATAAAATAAAATTGATTAGATAAGACTGAAATACACATGGTGGCTTTTAAAGTCAGCAGGTGAAGTTGAGATTTAAATCAGTTAAGCTTAGGAAACCACTAAATTATTTTGGAGTAAGGGTGAGGTAAATCTAGTAATGGCAGAAAATTTACTAAACTTTAAGGTAAAGGAAAATTTAAAGGTGATTAACTAAAAAATGCAGAATGATTAAAACATTGAAATAAATTGGAAAAGATGAAGTTGCAAGGAGAGCAAACTGCTGTGAGACATTCCCCCCTTCTGCTGTTTTTATGCTTTGGTATCAGAATCAAGTCAAACTAATGCATATCTAGAATTTAGATAGGTTATTACTGTATATGTCTAGTTGGATTCTAGGACTTTACAATAAAACAAGAAAAAAGGCCATAAAAGCTATGGTGCTTTTAGTTTCTTTTAAATATTTTTATTTATTGATTTCAATAGAGAGAGAGGAACATCAACCTGTTCCTGAATTTTCTTGACTAAGGATCGAACCAGCAATCTCTGTATTTCTGGAAGAGGTTCCAACCAACTGAGTGAGCCATCTGGCCAGGATTGGTGCTTTTAGTTTTAATAAGTTAAAGTATCGGATTTATTATAGGAAATGTATATTAAGCATTTATTTTTAATTGTTTTACTAAGATATTCTATAAAACCAGAGCTATAATCTGTGATAAGAGCAAATTATGTTCTCAACTTGTCTAAATTCAGACATGTAATAATATCATTATGATCTCATAATGTCAGATCAGTCTTCAAGAATATGTCTTGTACCTGACAGAAGCTAGATTCTATAAGACAACTAGTCTCACATAAAATGATTATGGAAAAAAATGTTATGTCTAAACTCATTATTCATCTTTCCTCCTTAATAGTGTTCAAAAACCCTATAAAACCTGAGTTCAATCACAAAGTGCAATTTTCACTTAAAAGTCCAAAAAAGACAGGCCCTGGCCTGGTAGCTTAGTTGGTTGGTGTGTCAGCCTGATATGCCAGGGTTATAGGTTCACTCTCTGGTTAGAACACATATGGTAATCAACCAATGAATGCATAGATAAATGGAACAACTGGTTGATATTTTCTTTCTTTGTGTCTCTCTCTATTTTTTCCCATTCTTTGTCTCTCTCTAAAACCAATTAAAAAAAAAAAAAAAAAGCAGGCCCTGGCTGGTTGTTTCCGTGGTAGAGCACCGGCCTGGTGTGTGGATGTTCCAGGTTCAGTTCTCGGTCAGGACACAAAGGAAAAGCGACCATCTGCTTCTCCACCCCTCTCTCTTTTGTCTCTTTTTATCTCTCTCTCATCTGCTCCCGCAGCTATTGCTATAGTGTTCAAGCGAGTTGGCCTTGGGTGCTGAGAATGGTTCTGTGGCATCTGCCTCAGATGCTAAAAAAGTGGCTCTGTTGTTGAGCAATTGAGCAACTGCCATGGATAGGCATTGCATCACCCCCTAGTGGTCTTGCAAGGTGAATCCTGGTCAGTCAGGGGCCATGCAGGAGTCTATCTCTCTGCCTCCACTCCTCTCACTAAAAAAAAAAAAAAAAAAAAAAAAAAAAAAGACTCCATAAAAGACAAACTCATCTGCAGGTTTTTCTTAAGATAAATATATATTAAAACTAAGGAGGCAAGTATCAGAGATTCTGACATATAAGGCAAATTTAAAAAGTATTTTTAGAGATAATACAACTAAGCACAATATTTAACTAAAGTTTTCAGAAGGCTGGATTGAGTCTCATGATGGTTGAAAAAATTTAACTGGTGGTGAAAAAATTTGGTTTTTGAACACGGATTTGTTACTGTATGACTTTCAATTAAATTCACTGAGTTCTTCATTCCTTGTTAGTGAAATGGTGATAAGAGTGAAATAATATTAATATGCTAATACCAAAAATAATAATTCAAAGAAATATTGGTCTATCTGAGCAAATGTGGAGATCCAATTGGCATTGTTAAGCAATTCGTGAACTGGTCAACATATCATCTAACAAACAGGCTAGAAGGTACTCTGGAGGGTGGTATAAAATGAAAGAGAAAGAAGTGTGGGCAAGGGAGCTATTAACAACAGTTAAAAAGAAAAAGAAGATGCTGTTGACCAGAAATTCTAAAGCAGTTGATTTGAATTTTATGTATTTCTGAAACAGGTTGAAAAAACAAAAACAACGAGATCACGTATTAAATCTAGGATTTAGCACAAGTGATGCCATTTTGAACCTGTGGGTTTCTCTTTAACATTATGATAGGTCCTCCGATCTATTTGTTATACTTGTAAAGTAAATTCAGAGGTTTGATATTTATTGGGATTAATGATGTTATTTGCAAATGGTTTATCTAAACACCATTTACTACACTTTTATATAAAGTGTACATTTTAGTAAACAAGAATAATATTTAAATAATTTAAAAGGTAAATATCAGGTTTTAACTCTAGTTTTATTTAAATTTTCCAAAACACTTCTATATTTTGATAAATGTATTCTATTTTACATAGATATGTAAATAATAATTTATTGAGATGAGAGACTACTGTCGTATATATATATGAGGCAAATATGTAAAGCTGATAATAAAGACAGATATATTTTTTATGTAAAAACACGATTTTAATAAAAATATAAAAGTTATATGTTGGAGCACATGATTCTTGATTAATATATATGTAATAATTTATGCCTTTTGGTGCATATTTACATTTTGGTGACATATATACATACGTGTTTATATATATTTATATATATATATATACACACACACATTTTACATGACTTTATGAAAGTAATGAATTAAATAATATCATTAGTGAGATGAGAAGCAATTATAGAGGCCACAGTGCATTAATATCTGCCTCCATTTTAATATCTGCATAGTAACTATATTATCATGGTAAACACATTTAGAAACATGTTACCATTGCTTTATAAAAAAATGATTTTGTGATGCACACTTGATATCAAAGTTGTTATGGTTACAAGCTTTATGTTCTGGAGAAGCTGGGGTATTTTCCCCAGCTTCAAAAATTTTAATATAGTTTAGGCGATTTTCATTTGTCTCTCTGCCTTCTCACTGACATTCAAAGCAGGCTTTTTCTTCAAATCCATCTACACTGCAAAGAACTAAATGGTTTAGTCCAGTAGATTTGAAAGCAAGCAATACAGTTCCCAGGGGTAATTCTGAATATTTGTAGAGACACTTATGTTTTCTGACAGAGATATGCCTGAGAATTTACATATAGCGATACATGCTATTTTAATATAGATTTCTTTCTGTATATTCATTTTCAAGTTTCAGTATATATTCCACTGCCATTTTATTTTCAGTGTTCAGGAACTATAAATAAGTACAATAAAATCCAGCAATATTGGTGAGTTTTACAAATGTATAGTGATGTAACTACCGACAAAATTATAAATGAACATAGCTTTCACCTCAAAATTTTCCTCATGCACTTTCTTTATCAACCTCTTTTCCCCAGCCCGGTCTTTGGCAACCACTGATCTGCTTCCTACCACTTCAGTTTTAACAAAATGTTTGGCATTTTGTGACCCACAGTTTGTTTTGGATTGATAAAGTATTTTCAATTGGATTGAAATTTGCATTTTCAATTTTTCTGGAGACAATGGGAGGAACTCACTGAAGAAGTCTGAAACTGGAGGAAAACTAGTTAGAAGGCTGTAGCCTTGATTCAGGTGAGGTATGATGAGAACTAAACTAAGTCAGTAATAGGAGAAAAAGAGTAGTGGGCACAGGGCAGAAAGGGATTTACCAGGTTGTTCTAAATTTCTCTAGAAATCTGAGAATAATTGGCTATCAACTGTGGAGCTGTGGATTAATAAAGTTATGTCCAAGATTTTAGCTGAAAATAACTGAATAGATAGAGCTTTTAATAACAATAACAACAAAAAAAGTAGTATACAGAGAAATAAGATAGAGGTTTAGAAAGAGGGTGATGGAGTTAAGCTTTGGTCATATTTAGTTTAAAGTATCTGTGAAATATTCAGGTAAAAGTGCCTAATCATTACCAAGAGCAAGAATAATGTCAGATTAAGGTTACAAATTTGGAAGTCATAGAATATTGAAAGTAATGATGCCCTGCACCTGTTGGCTTAGAGTAGAACATCAGCCCAGCATGTAGAAGTACTATGTTTGACTTCTGGTCAGGGCATACAGTAGAAGCAATCATCTGCTTCTCTACCCTTACCCCTCCCATCTCTCTTCTCCTCCTGCAGCCATGCTTGAATGGTTGGAGCACAGTTGACTCTGGGCACTGAGGATGACTTCATGGCCTCATCTCAGGTGCTAAAATATCTCAGTTGCTGAGCAATGGAGCAGCGGCCCAGAAAGGCGGAGTATCACCTGGTAAGGAGTTTGCTGGGTGGATCCTAGTCAGGGTGCATGTGGGAGTTTGTCTCTGCCCCCCCCCATCTCACACTTAAAAAGAAGAAGAAGAAGAAGAAGAAGAAGAAGAAGAAGAAGAAGAAGAAGAAGAAGAAGAAGAAAGTAATAAGATTTGCAGTCTTATTCTAACAAATTTTGAACAATATGTATTTTCTCTCCTATAGTTTCGCTTGATGTTTGGAATATTCTCATTTTGTAATATTGGTACCACCTATCCATTTATATTTGCACTTATCTTTTTAAAGATTTGATTATTTCCAACATACTCAACCATAATAATGTCGTAATGGGCCTTTCTAAAATTTCCCACCTATCACACGTTTTTACCCTTGTTTTTCTGTTTGCCTTAAAGGCTCTTCCTCTAGCCATTATTTGTAAAACTCATATTCACCTTACAAGATCTAATTCTTAATCATTGAATCTTCATTTAATACCTTTCTGAACCTATTTACCACACACAACCACATGCAATTACCAGTTTCTTTAAGCCTTTATAGAAGTTTTTATTTTCTTATTTTGCACCACTTAATTATAGTTAGTTTTGCATAATTCTCAAGTTCTCTTTATTATGTTGTGAAGTTTTCAAGCATATGGTTTGAGCTTTATTCACTATGTTTAACAGTAGCACACAGAAATGCTGTTTTACATGTAGAAGTCACTCAGAAATATTCATCAATAAACATTAACAGAAATGTTTCATTCACTTTATGCATAGACAAAATATAAGAGGTCTTATATGGTACCCTAATTGAGAACATCAGTTAACTTTTAAAATCATTATTGACATTTAACATAATTTGAAATAAAAACTACTTAAATAAGTATCAAGAAAAAATTAAAAATTTTAATTCTGTATATTTTTATTAAAACATCAACAAGAAATGGAGTACCTACTTTTATAAGATGCTGACTTGTTAGTCTTTTATGGATTTTATATTCTCAAATTATATAGTAGAAACCAAGATTTTATGTTTTGTATTTTGGTGATTATTAAGCTGATACTCATGTCCTAATTTAGTTAGCTATTATAGTAACTGGAACTATGAAAACTTTGTATATAGTATCTTTGACTGTGTATAACTTAGACTACAAAATTGTTTTATCATGACTAAAGCTATCAAAGTTAAATTAAACATAACTTTTCTCTAAAAAGTTCTTATTCAATTCCATTTGGTATTTGTCTCTCTCTGCTTGATTTATTTCACTTAGCGTAATACCTTCTAGATCCATCCATGTTATCATAAATGACAAGATTTCATTCTTTTAGTTGCAATGTAATATTCCATTGTATACATATAACACATCTTCTTTATTCATTTGTCTATCAATGGACACGTAGGTTGCTTCTAAATCTTGTCTATGTAAATAATGCTGCAATCAATATAAGTCTGTATATATCTTTTTAAATTAGTGTTCTTGTTTACTTTGGATAAATACCCAGAAGTACTACAGCTGGTTCATATATGGAATTTAAAAACAAAATTAAACAAACAGACTCAAAGCAACAGAAACCAAAGGATTGGTTACCAAAGGGAAGGGGTGAAAGATGAATGAAAAGGGGAAAGAGAATGTAGTAGGTAATATTGTGATGTCTACACAATGATGGATGATTACTAGAACTAGTGGGGCAATCACATTGCGAGGTATAAACATGTTAAATCACTATATTGTGTGCCTGAAACTAATATATCTAAGATAATATTGAATGCCAACAATTCTTTCTTTTATTAATTTCAATGGGGTGACATTAATAAATCAGGGTGCATATGTTCAAAGAAAATATCTCCAGGTTATCTTATCATTCAATTATGTTGCATACCCATCACAAAAAGTCAAATTGTCCTCTGTCACCTTCTATTTGGTTTTCTTTGTGCCCATCCCATCCCCCCTCTTCCAACTTCTCCCCACTCCCATCACCCTGTAACCACCACACTATTGTCCATGTCTCATAGTCTCACTTTTATGTCCCACCTATGTTTGAAATCATGCTGTTCTCAGTTTTTTTCTGTTTTACTTATTTCACTCCATATAATGTTATCAAGGTTCATCCATTTTGTTGTAAATGATCCGATGTCATCATTTCTTATGGCTGAGTAGTATTCCATAGTATATATGTACCAAAGCTTTTTAATCCACTCATCCTCTGACAGACATTTGGGCTGTTTCCAGATTTTCACTATTGTGAACAATGCTGCCACGAACATGGGGGCGCATTTCTTCTTTTCGAACAGTGCTATGGAGTTCTTAGGGTATACTCCTAAAAGTGGGATAGCTGGGTCAAAGGCAGTTCGATTTTTAAGTTTTTGAGGAATCTCCATACTATTTTCCACAGTGGCTGCACCAGTCTGCATTTCCACCAGCAGTGCAGAAGGGTTCCCTTTTCTCCACATCCTTGCCAGCATTTGTTCTGTGTTGTTTTGCTGATGAGCGCCATTCTGACTGGTGTGAGGTGATATCTCATTGTTGTTTTGATTTGCATTTCTCTAATGATTAGTGGTGTTGAGCATTTTTCATATGCCTATTGGCCATCTGTATGTCCTCTTGAGAAATTTCTATTCATTTCTTTCACCCTTTTTTTTAATTGGATTGTTTGTCTTCCTGGTGTTGAGTTTTATAAGTTCTTTATAAATTTTGGTTATTAACCCCTTATCAGACGTGCTGTCGAATATGTTCTCCCATTCTGTGGTTTGTCCTTTTATTCTGTTTTTATTGTCTTTAGTTGTGCAAAAAATTTTTAGTTTGATATAGTTCCATTTGTTTATCTTGCCTTTTACTTCATTTGCCCATGGAGATAAATCAGCAAATATATTGCTGCTACAGATGTTGGAGAGCTTGCTGCCTATGTTTTCTTCTAAGATGCTTATGGTTTCACGGCTTACATTTTGAGTTTGTTTTGTTTGTTTTTGTGAATGGTGTAAGTTGATAGTCTAGTTTCATTTTTTTGCAGGTAGATGTCCAATTTTTCCAACATCATTTGTTAAAGAGGCTGTCATTAGTCCATTGTATGTTGTTTCCTTCTTTTTTAAATATCAGTTGTCCAAAAGGTGGGGGTTTATTTCTGGGTTCTCTGTTCCATTCCATTGATCTATGTGCCTGTTCTTATGCCAGTACCAGGATGTCTTGAGTACAACGGCCTTGTAGTAAACCTTGATACCCGGAAGAGTAATACCTCCCACTTTATTTTTTCTTTTTAAGATTTCTGAGTCTATTCGTGTTCTTTTTTGGTTCCATATAAATTTCTAGAATATGTGTTCTATATCTTTAAAGTATGTCATTGGTATTTTAATTGGTATTGCATTGAATTTATAAATTGCTTTGGGTAATATAGACATCTTAATGATGGTTATTCTTCCTAATCATGAGCACGGTATATGCTTCCACTTGTTTGTATCTTCTTAGTTTTCTTTTTTAATCAATGTTTTATAATTTTCCAAGTACAAGCCCTTAACCTCCTTATTAAAATTTACTCCTAGGTACTTTTTTTTTTTTTGGTTGCAATAGTGAAGAGGATTGTTTCCTTAATTTCTTTTGCTGACAGTTCATTGTTGGTATATAAATATGTCTCTGATTTCTGAGTATTAATTTTATATCCTGCCACTTTGCTGAATTCATTTATAAGGTCCAGTAGTTTTTTGACTGAGACTTTAGGGTTTTCTATATACAATATTATATCATCTGCAAATAATGACATTTTTTCTTCTATTCCAATTTAGAAGCTTTTTATTTCTTCTTGTTGTCTGATTGCTGTAGCTAGGACTTCCAGAACTATGTCGAATAAGAGTGGTGAAAGGGGGCACCCCTGCCTGTTTCCTGATCATAAAGGGATTGCTTTTAATATTTGCCCATTTAGTATGATGTTTGCTGTGGGTTTGTCATAGATAGCCTTTATCATGTTAAGGAATGTTCCCTGTATTCCCACTTTATTGAGAGTTTTGAGTATGAATGGGTGCTGGATTTTGTCAAATGCTTTTTCTGCATCTATTGAAATTATCATGTGATTATTGTCCTTCCTTTTGTTTATGTGATGAATCACATTGATTGATTTGCGAATATTGAACCAGCCTTGCCTCTCCAGAATAAGTCCCACTTGATCAAGGTGTATGATTTTTTGCATATATTCCTGGATCTAGTTGTCTAACATATTGTTGAGAATTTTAGCATCTAAATTCATCAGGGATATTGGCCTATAATTTTCTTTGTGTTGTCTTTGCCTGGTTTTGGGATCAGAATTATGCTCGCTTCATAAAAGAAGTCTGGAAGTCTTCCTTCGTATTAAATTTTTTGAAATAGCTTGATGAGGTTAGGAGTTAGTTCTTCTTTAAATTTTTGGTAGAATTCACTTGTGAGGCCATCAGGCCCAGGACTTTTTATTTTTGGGAGTTTTTTGATAAGTGTTTCGATCTCATTTGTTGTAATTGGTCTGTTTAGGTGCTCTGATTATCCAGATTGATTTTTGGAAGATTATATGATTCAAGAAATTTGTCCATTTCACCTAGGTTGTCTAATTTTTTGGCATAGAGGTCTTCATAGTATTTTCTTACGATACTTTGTATTTCTGTTTTGTCATTTGTTATTTCTCCACTCTCATTTCTAATTTTATTTATTTGAGTCCTCACTCTTTCTTTCATGATGACTCTAGTTAAAGTTTCATCAATCTTGTTTACCTTTTCAAAGAAACAGCTCCTTATTTCATTGATCCTCTGTATTGTTTCCTTAGGCTCTATGTCATTTATTTCTGCTCTGATCTTTATTATTTCCTTCCTTCTACTGGCTTTATTTGCTATTGTTTTTCTAATTCTTTTATATGCAGGGTCAGGTTTCTTATTTGAGCTTTTTCTAGCTTCTTATGGTATGCCTGTGGTGCAATGATCTTCCCTCTCAGTATACTTTTGCTGTGTCCCATAAATTTTAAGTTGATGTATGCTCATTTTCATTCATTTCTAGAAATTTTTTTATTTATTCTTTGATCTCATTATTAATCCATTCATTATTTAATAACATGCTATTCAGTTTCCAAGTGTTTGAGTATATTTTAGTTTTTTTTGTGGTTACTTTTTAGTTTCATGGCATTGTAATCAGAGAAAATGCTTGAGATGATTTCAATCTTCTTAAATTTCTTGAGACCATTTCTGTGTCCTAATATGTGGTCTATCCTAGAAAATGTACCACAAGTGCTTGAGAAGAATGTATATTCTACTGCTTTAGGGTGAAAGGTTCTGAAGATATCTATTAAATCGAGTTGATCTAGTGTATACTTTAAGTCTGTTGTTTTTTTATTAATTTTCTTTCTTGAGGACCTATCCAGTAATGTTAGTGGGGTATTGAAATCCCCTACTATTATAGTATTGCTGTTAATCTCACCCTTTATATCCATCAAAGTCTGCTGTCTCTATGTCGGGGCTCCTATATTTGGTGCATAGATGTTTATAATAGTTATATCTTCCTATTGAATTGTTTCTCTTATCATTATGTAGTGTCCTTCTTTATCTCTTACTATAGCCTTTGTTTTAAAGTCCATTTTGTCAGATATAAGTATTGCTACCCGGGCTTTTTTTTTATTTCCATATGCATGAAATATTTTTTCATCTTTTACCTTCAGTCTATGTGCATCTTTTGTTTTAAGATGTGTCTCTTGTATACAGCATATGTATGGGTCCTGTTTCTTTATCCACACAGCTACCCTATGTCTTTTGATTGGATCATTTAATCCATTTACATTTAAGGTTATTACTGATATTTAGTTGTTTATTGCCATTTTATTTTTCAAGCTGTATTCTTCTTTTGCTATATTCTTTCCCCCCTTTGAACTGTTCACAACAGGCCCCTTAGTATCTCTTGCAGAATTGGTTTGGTTTTAAGGAATTCCTTGAGGCTTTTTTTGTCTGGAAACCTCTTTATTTCTCCTTCAATTTTAAACATTAGCTTTGCTGGATAGAGTAGTCCTGGTTGTAGGTTCTTGTTCTGCATTACTTTGAATATATCTTGCCATTCCTTTCGGCCTCAAGTGTTTCTGTTGAGAAGTTTGATGTCATCCTTATGGGGGCTCCTTGTAGATGATAGCCTTTTTTTTTCTAGCAGCTTTTAAATTTTTCTCTTTATTCCTTAGCTTTGGTATTTTAACTGTGATGTGGTTTGGTGTAGATTTCTATAGGTTTCTCTTTAATGGAGTTCTCTGTGCTTCTGAATGTGTGAAATGTTTTCCAGCCTTAATTTAGGGAAGTTTTCTGCTATGATTTGATTGAAGAAAGTTTCTATTTTCTGTTCTCTCTCCTCTTTTTAAGAAACCCCTATGATGCGGATGTTATATCTCTTCATGTTGTCACAGAGCTCCCTTAGAGTTTCCTCACATTTTTTGAATCTCTTTTCTTTTTCCTGCTCTGCTTCTGTGCCTTTGTTTATTGTGTCCTCTAACTGCTGATTTGATCCTCAGCATCATCCATCCTGCTTTTAAATTCTTCCATTGTGGTCTTCAGTTCTGATACTGTATTTGTCATTTCTGTCTGATTCTTTTTTATTATTTCAATTTCCTTTTTTATGTTTGGTATCTCTTTATTTAGGTGTTCGTAATGACTATATATTTTTGCCCTAATCTCTTTGAACATCCTAACTATAATTATTTTAAATTTTGCATCTGGTAATTTGGTATATCTGGTTCATTCAGGTCCTTCCCTGGGGATTTCTCTTTATTCATTTTGGTTGCATTTCTCTGCCTGCCCATTTTGTCTGTGTATAAGAAAGGTATGGCTACTGGATTCCAGTTGGTTTGCCTCTGTGTTTTCTAGGTGTGGTCTGTCTTCAGGCCCGCCACCCCCTCTGCGGCTTTCTAGGGCTGTTGGGTATGAGCTTTGCTATCGCTGGCCCACTGCGGCTGTTGCTTTTATTTCCACCTCTCCTCCACGGGAGGGGCTGTGTTCTCTACAAGTCTCAGCCTGCCTGGGCCTTCGCCTTCCCCCCACTGGTTAGGTTGCGCACTGCACTCAAGCCACAAGCCTCAGCACTAAGGATAGATGTGAGCACCTTTGCTCAGCTGCTGACCCAGCCTGTTCCCGGGCTTCCGCCCAGCCCCTGCGGTCAGAGCCTGCTTGCCACAGTTTCTTGGGTTGGATGGGACTGCTGACATGCACTAAGTTGTGAGCCTTCGCCTGTCTGGAGCTTTAGCCCCACCTTCGAGGCCAGGGCCTGCTTGCGCAGGATCAAAAACTGAGGTTTCTCCTGCCGGGCAGGGCTGCTGGTGTGCATTCAGCTGTGAACCTCTGCCTGTCCCTGGTTCTAGCCCCTCCCCCGCAGTCAGGGCCGGCTTGGGTAGGGTCGCAGAGCAGATCTCTGCCCATTCCTGGCCTCCCACTTTTCCCCTGCAGGTGGGGTTGCAGGTCACCTGCAGCTGTTGGACCGCTTTCGCACATCCCCTCCACCCCTGCTTGGCTAGACCGAGTTCACCCCGACTGGGCCTCTGCCCCTGCTGACAGAATTGTGTTTTAGCGTCTCACCACCACCGTCCCTCCAGCAAGCCCTCAGCAGTGTGGGTGGGTGCACTGCAGCTCAGACCCTAACACTCAATACTGTAGTCTTGGAAGCTCCCTCCATCTAAGCAGCTCTGCTCTACATGTCATGGGAGAGCTTGTTTGGCTGGTGTCCTGTCTCCTTTTGCTGGTATTGCTAGTTCCAGGGGAAATATTCATTTTTGATTAGGGAAGTGACTCAGCCCAGGGGTTAGGGTGGCTGTCCCTCAGAGTATTTCTCCCTTTGCCTTCCAGTCCACACTCTCTTCCTGCTGCTCTGTTCCTCTCCTCTGTCCATGTTCCCCGGAGCCCTGGGTGAGTGGTTGTGAGAGAGGTTTTCTATGCTGTTCCTTTAAGAAGAATCTTGGGTCTGAGAAAACTGTCTCTTTCTCACAAACAATATCCTAACCTGTTTCACAGCTCAATACTCTCCAAACGCCTCTTCTAGGCTCTGGGGCTGCAGGCTGGGGCTTTGTTCCTGGGACCCAGGTCCGTCCCTCTCCGCCAAACTCTCCTTCCTCCATGCGGGTTTCTCCGGGCTGCCATTCGCTCTAGAAGCTAGGCTGTCCTCTCCACGTTTTCGCTTTTCCTACCAGTCTCAATGTGGCTTCTTCATTGTTCCTTGGTTGAAGAGTCCACTTAGTTTAGTTCAAAGTTGGTTTATCCAGATGATGGTTCTTAAAATTAAGTTATAATACACTTTGGTTTTGGGAGTTGGAAGTTAGTACATCCGTCTACTCCATCGCCATCTTGCCATCTCGAAAAGTATCCCAAAGTGAATTCTTAACTACCAAGTTATATCCTCTCACACTTCATTTTTTTTCTTCTTTTCTTTTAATATTATTTCTTGTCTTATTCTGTGCTCTTCAGCCATGGGTCAGATAAGAGGGAGCGGGATGCAGGGGTAGTGCAGTGGTGAAAGCTAGAAAGGAAGGCAAGGGACTTAAAGGGGAAGCAGAGGAATTCCAGTGGAAGTGTCCCCGCTAAGGTACAAGCATGACAAAAGCATAACTAGTAACCATCAAGTGATTTCTCTGGCAACCCAACAATTCTTAAATAAAAATAAATTTTAAAAATTGTATTTCCAGAAGTGGAATAATGAAAAATAATTCTTTCAAATGCTATTGGTACAGTCCAGAATGATTCTTAGATTTGTAATTAAGTTTTGCTAGAAATTCTTTTGGTCATAAAAGATGATTATTCTTTTATGTATTTTTTTTCTATTTTATTTTATTCATTTTAGAGAGGAGACACAGAGTGAGAGAGAGAGAAAGGGGGGAGGAGCTAGAAGCATCAACTCCCATATGTGCCTTGACCAGACCAGTGCAGGGTTTTGAACTGGCGACCTCAGTGTTCCCAGGTCGACGCTTTATCCACTTCGCCACCACAGGTCAGGCAAAAGGTGATTATTCTTGACAGTTCACAATATGTTTTAAATAACTAAAGATATAAAAACAAAGATTATTAAGAAATAAGAAAACAATATCTGGTCTTAATTATTTAGGTACAATTTTCTTTAAAATTCTGAAGGAAGGACACAAGATCTCTTTTAATAATCTAGGATGCTCATTAATTATTAGCTATCTAAACCAGCTGTGAAACAATAGCTTTTTAAGCATTTATGATAAGATAAAGGTTATTAAATTGAGAATGTTAGCGGAAAGTTAAGGTTGAACTATAGATAGGATGGCAGAGACAGAATCAAAAGATAAAATAGAAAAAAACAACAGAAATGCCAAATTTCAAATATTCTAGGCAAATACTGACAAAGGTCTAATATAAAATTAATAGTATTATTCTTTTCATTAAAATGTTATGCCTATTTTTCTTTAATTAATGTGAAAAATTATAGAATTCTTTTATATTTCTAAATTACAAATATAGAAAATATCCTTAAGCAATGTTTTTTTTTTTCTCCAACTGAAAAATGGCCTGAGACTACTGCTGAATGCAGATTGAAAGAACAGCTATAAATCTTATAGCAAAAGATCATAATGTGTAACAAAAAAATGACCCTCTTAAAGGTTTATATAACCTAACTTCTCAATGTTCATCCTAAATTCAGGGACAAAGAAAAAATATTGTTACACATAAAGATAATAGGCTTTCTCTGTCCTTTTCTTTCATAAAAAAATATTGAGTAGAAATGCTGCTTTACTTCTGCAGGTTATAAGCATTAGACTTTTTATATCTGAAATTCTTTCAGCTGTTATCTGAGAAGTTTTAAATAATTAAAACCAATAGGATAGATAACTTCAAATTTTCATGGTATTTTGTTTATAGAATTAAAATTAATTAATACACAGTATTGTTTTGGAACATTTTATATTAACTCAGCAGTTTCTTATAATATACAATTGTTTATTTTTCTTTCCTTGTTTAATAGAGCCATATCTCATTTTACCAGTTCTCTGTGCTTCAAAATACATGATTGCTGACTATAGTAGCCAGGTCTATGGGGTCTAACTGAAAGCCAAATATTTTCTTAGTTATGCTATCAATTACTTCCAGATCATATTCTCTGGATATGCCAATTCTAACATCTACCAAATGAAAAGATTAAGAACTAAATTTCATATATTTATAATATAGCATTATTATTTAGGTAATATAAGTAATATGTTTTTATGACATCAGTAAGCTACCATCAGAAAAGAACTTCTGATGTAAAAAGAAAAAAAAGGCAAAAATATAGAATTTATCAAAGAGATTTTCTATGGATATCTTTTTACTATTGTTTAGTAGTGTTTGTGAAAAGCATTAAGTTTTGTTTGAAAATGTCAAGAGATTTAGGTTGTAATCAAAGTGTGTGTTTTATTATATCCTTGATCATTTCTGACAGTAAGAACAGTACGTCTGAGGTAGCATTATAAAATCAGAGGCAAGCTTTAAATCAGCATGCATTTTAAATATAATTATTCATCTTATATATAATCATGTGTGTAAATTTGCTTTAGCAGGTAGAATATAGAAGACAATAGTTATGGATTCAACTTCTGGCTCTCTATTTATTTTGTTTTCTATTTGGAAAGTTTTCAGATTAATAAAAAAGTGGTCAAAATCATGAAGAGAATTCTCATATAACCTTCACTCAATATCCCCTTATATTATTTTCTTACATGATTATAGTATACTTGTCAAAATTAAGAAATTAACTTTGGAACCTTATTATTTATGATTCTACTGGTTTTATACAGAGTTTTTCAATTTTTTCCTCTAATGTGTTTTTTCCTCTCCCATTTTCCAACATAGGATGCCACATTGCATTTAGTGTCCTTGGTTATAGATTTTGGAGGGGGGGGAATTACCATAGAGATGATGTGCCCTTCTCATCACATTGTATTAAGAGGTACATGATATTACTATATTACTGATAAAGTTAATTTTGATTATTTGATTAAAATCGTGTTGCCAGGTTTTTTTATTCTAAAGTTGCTACTTTCTCTTTCTATGTTCTGTTCTTTCAAAGGGGGCAATTAAGTCTAGCCTATACTCAATGATAAAGGAATTGCATTGCATATCAGGAGGAGGGAGTCTCCATATTATATGTAAATAGAAGATTTGTCTATTCTCCCCCATTGATTAATTGATGAAATTATTAATTATTTGTTTATATCAGTATGAACCCACAAGTATTTATTTTATACTTTGGTATATAAATCAACACTTTAGCCTATAAATTTAACAATCTAGAATTTATTCTAGACTATCTCAGTTTTGGTTCTTGGGAGGTCTTTCAAATTGGTTTCTATGTCTCTTGACATGACCCTTTTTTAAAAAAAACTTCTTACTACTTCTTACTTTCTGGTACTGCAAAAAAAACTTAGGCTTAACCTGCATTTTTTCTACCTCCATTTTAGTATAAGTCCTTTCTCTTATGTTAAACTCTGTTTTTAAATAGAATTAAATCATTTAACCACTTTATATCTTCATTACCTTCTCGGTTAGATGAACATATTGTAACAAAATACAGTGGTTCTCAATCTTGTATAAGTCATAGGCCTTTAAAATAAATCTACTAAAATCTATGCCATCTCTCCTCAGAGAAGCACAAATACACACATAAAACAATACTGTTCAAAAAATTTCAGAGAGCTTAATGAGAATTGAAAGGCTACTTTACTACTAATGGATATTCTGTAAGGATCTACACAGACTTAAAGCCTGATATTATTTATAATTCTAAAATTTACCAATAATAAAAAAAATTTCTCCTGGAATTAGTAAAAGGTTTGTCTAAATTTAAATAATAGTGAATCACTTATAAGAAGCTTTGTCCTGTTAAATTGTGACTTTAGATAATTTACATAATTTTTGTAAACTTTGATTAGTGCATTTTAAAATGTGATTAGTAATCCACACTTGAAAGCAATGTTGCAAAGTTTAGCTGAGAAGGAGAATATAAAATATTTCTGAGAAACTTGTTGCAGGAGGACACTCAAAGAATAGTGCATTGCTGTTGTTACTATTTTACTTATCCATCACATACTAGTTTTGTCATCCTAAACATGATGTACTAAATATCTGATTTGCTCTTACACAATCCAGGATTTTCTTTTTCTTTTCTTTTCTTTTTACAAATTTGAAACCAGATACTAAAAATCTCTTTAAAAAATTCAATTCACAGTTATTATACAGTGATGCACTCTAAAACAACATCCTATCTGGCCCTGGAATGTACCAAATAAAAGGGCATGTGCGTGTGTGTTCTACAGTGTACACTTAAGCACCATAATCAGAGGTCTCCAGTACTTGATAAATATGTCCCATTGTTGCTCACATCTAGTTTTTAAATAGTAGTTGCATACACTGAATTAAAATTAATTCTGTAATAAATTCTATCTGTAGAGTCTTCCTTCTGGGATAAACAGTGAAGAAACAAATTGATTTCCTTTGCTACACGTAAGCACTCTATAAACAATGTTATATTTTTAAAGTATTACTCTCATTGTTATGACAATAATTGGAATTTATGGTTTGATTTCAATGACTTTTTGGCAGGGTGTGATAGAATTGTCACAAGTCTGAAGCAGCAATTGGTTTGAGGATCTAATAGCAATTAGAGATAACAAAAATATTCACAGTCTTATTCATTTCTAATTATATATCCTACTTCAAAAATAATAAAGGGTCTATCTGTTATGGTCAGTTTTATGTGTCAACTTGACTTGGTCTTTTGGTATCCAGACATTTAGTCAAATATTATTTTGTGTGTGTCTGTAAGGATGTTTAAAAATAAGATTCACACTTGAATTGGTAAAATGAGTAAAGCAAATTGCCCTTCCTAATATGTTGGGCTTCCTCCAATCAGTTGAAGGCTTAATTATAACAAAACTGATGACCCATTCATGAGCAAGAAGAGACTCCTTCTGCATGGCTGCTTTGGACTTGGAGATTTTGTGTATATATTCTTGTTTCAGGTCTTGAACGGAAACTTTGGCTCTCCTGGGTCTTCAGCATGCCAGCTTCCCCTGCATATCTTGGGACTTCTCAGACTTCACAATCACATAAACCAATTCCTTATAATAAATCTCATTTTATGTAATTATACATTTTATTGGTTCTGTTTCTGAAAACTATGACTAATACACTATCTAAATCATTATTATCTGAATATCTCCTGGATGATAAAAGGTGATGTTGATGGTCTTATTTATTCCAAATCAGTATGAGAACTAAATAAGTAAAACTATATGTATATGTAGACATCAATATAGGCAAATGTGTTTTAAAGTCTTCAATAGTCAAACAAACTATAAGATATATCATTCTATAAATAACCACAAAGTATTTATATATTAATTATAAAGAAAATCTGAATATGTCTAAGAAAATCTATATATACAGAACCACACAGAAATATACAAACTCTAACCCACTTGTGTTGTTATCAGATGATAATTATTAAGGTAGGCTCAGAATAGGTAATCAAATAATAATAAAATTATGTAAATGCTATGAGAGAGACAAACTGTGATAAGCTTAAAATAATTATTAAGTTCTAGGATATAACTATCATCAAATGGGCTTTTCCATACAGAAACATTTCTGATCATTGTGAAAGAGTCATGCACTGATTTAAGATCAATTTCCGGTTTTACAAAATAGTATTTTTATTCTTCACACACTGCTAACAGCTTTCTTACATTTTACAACAATCTTCATGTGGCTTTTATTATATTAATATAATAAAAATCATTTTTAATGAACACTGAAATGTTTTGCTAGTTCTGAATAGATTGAGAGAGTAGTGGAATTTGACCATCTATATTTACTCTTAGCAAAAGATAAGAAACTTGGTGAAGCCTGACCTGTGGTGGCGCAGGGGATAAAGCGTCGACCTGGGAACACTGAGGTTGCCAGTTCAAAACCCTGCACTGGTCTGGTCAAGGCACATATAGAAGTTGATGCTTCCAGTTACTCCCCCTTTTCTCTCGTTCTTTCTCTCTCTCACTCTATGTCTTCTCTCTAAAATGAATAAATAAAAAGAAATTTTAAAAAAATTAAAAAAAAAAGAAACTTGGTGAAATGTTTAATCTTTCACTCATAGCAGTAGACACAATTTTTGCCTACATAAGGTTAAGGTTTCCAAATATATTATATCCTTTTTCTCCAAGATGTTTTCCAATTTTGTTTTTACTGTCTATAATTTCATGTACAAGTTTCTCTTACTTCTAAAAGCACAAATTCTTTTATTAGGTATGAATAATCACATACCAGCTCTTGTCTAAAGACAAGAGGATTTTTCCTCTATGGATGAAACTACTTGAGAGCAAGGACCATTATTTTTTCATTGTTTGTGAATTATGCCCACTTTCTGAAGTATGCTTGCAGCAATATTATCATAATTAACATCAGCAGAAAAATATGACTTTTCAAATGTCTTGCACTTTTTAAAATAATTTTTTATTTTTCGATTGCAGTTGACATACAATATTATATTAGTTTCAGATGTACCCCTTAATGATTAGGCATTATATAACTAACTATGTGATCATACTACTAACTCTTGCACCTATCTGACACTATACATAGTTATTAAGCTATTATTGACTATCTTCCTATGTTGTACTTTATACCCCCATGACTATTCTGTAACTAATTTGTACTTCTTAATCCCTTCACCTTCTCCCCGAACTCCCCCCCCATCTAGCAATTGTCAAAATGTTCTCTGTATCTATGAATCTGTTTCTATTCTGCTTATTCATTTTTTAGATTCAATTATTTAGAGATATGTATAAATCAAAACTATCATTTAAAATCAAAGGACATATAAAGAGCTTCTCAAACAAGAGAAAGCTAAAGGAGTTAATCACCATCAGTATTACATGAAATGTTGAAGAGTCTTCCTTAAGAAGAAAATAAAAGGTAAAAAATATGAATGATAAATTGGCAGTAAACACATATCAGCAATTGTATTTGAATTTTCTCCTTATTTGGCCTTTTTAGAAAAGATCTTTTTCTTAAAACTTTCTATTCACTTCTACTCCCTCCTGATTTCCCCCTTTATTAAATAGCTGCATTTTCAAGCTCTTCTGCTTATACAGTGGTACCTAAAGATACAATTTAATTTGTTCTGTAACCGAGCTAGTAAATCAGTAAACTCATTTGTCAAACCGCCGATACTGGACCAGTGCACCAAGGCGCCATCTAGCGGCAGCTTCCCAAATCATGACTCGTGTTCGGAATTTGGCTCAGATCTCGAACAAAAATATGGAATGAGTTGCATGCAGCTTGTATCTTAATAAAATTCATATGTTGATATGTTTGTATCTCAAGGTACCACTGTGTAGGGAAATCAAACAGAGATCTTCCCACAGTAAGATCTCTCAGTAGTTTTTAACTTGTTTCTTAAAAGAAAACTTACTTATGAATTGTTAAATTTACAAATTTATTCAATAAATTATCAATGGTTTTGGCACTTTCATTTTTCTTGTTGAATTTCCTTTTACCCAAGTATATAATAGTATAAGCAATGTTAATGGTATAGTCAGAAGTGGATTAAGGTTGGGTGAGGCCTTGGGTGCAGAAGAAAATATTGGGTCCCTTAAAAAAAAAGAGAGAGACAGGGAAAATAAAGATGCATGTTAACTGTATTTTTTTCATAAATAGAAAATATTATGTACTATTAATGTCAAAATTGCACATATGAAACCAAACTTGGTGTTTGTCATTAGAACGAATCGTAAAGTTGGGGTTTTACTGGGCCCTTCAGAAGTTGTGACCCAGGGCATGTGCCAGGTGCACCCCCCACCAAATCCACCTCTGGGTACAGTCATGATTATAATATGCTTAAGTGCTAGAGGATATTTTCACTGTGTGTCATTCTGAAGTTACATGTATGATAGCTCATATATTGCGCAATATTACTTAAGCTATATTTGATCGATAGTTTGTGTTCATTCTTGGGTTGTCAAATATTTGGCAATTATCCTGCCATATCAACAACAATAAATAATATCTCTTTTCCATTATAAACTAAACAGTACTATCATAGATCTAATTACAGGTACAAACACCAGATGCTTTATCTAACCTACATAGCATAGAAAATTAGCATATTTCATCTAGCTTTTTAAAACCTTGAAAATGTCATAAGAATGCCACAAGATTAATTAATTGGAAAAGGTATGAATTCAGTTCTGGTGATACCTAGATAAGACAGACTGGCTCCCAAAGAAAACCCCACAGGGTAACAGTTCTTAGGTGAATTCACCATAGTTTAACCTCAAACCATGTGCATGCTCAAACTATGCAGTTTGAAGGCTAAGCAACCTGATTTGTCATGACTCCAGAGAAGAGCTATCTTTGCTGAAAGAAAGACATATTAACTTCTCTCACAGGGACTAACATACAAAACCAGAATATTAATGTGTTAATTTACATTAAGAATTATAAATTTTAAAAAGAGGGGTGGATGCTGGATCTTTCTAACCACTGGTTAGATAGATAGATGGGAGATGGAAATTTAATAGGCAGACTGCTGATTAAGGCAACATCCATAATAGAAGGATTAGTTTTTATTTTAATGTTTCATACCACCAGCTAAGAATATTCAGCTACATTTGTCAGGTTAATAGAGATACACCTTCTAGATACAAGTTAAATATTTAAACCAAGATATATCTTCCCTGGATATTAATTTGTTGAGAACTTAGTCCCTCTCCCTTTTTTCTGTAATTCCAGTTGTTCATCAATTCACCTCTTTCTTTAGTTAGACCTGGGGGACTTGATACATTTTATGGTAAATTTTGCACTCTGCTGATTGGATGATTGATATACTGGTTTAATTATTGAGCTTTTACGGTGACAGAAAATGATTTGACTTTGGGTGATGGCTATACCACATAATCAACAGTCCAAATGTTATAGAAATGTTTACCTGAAACCTATGTATCTTATTGATCAATGTCACCTTTTAAAGTTAATTTTCTAAATAAAATATAAAAATTAAAATTAAGTTAGCTCTAAAGTAACAATTGACTTATTTTAAGATCAGTGATATTGCATTGTTTTTCAAACTGTATTAGAATGAATGCAAAACATGCATTCTTTCTATTTCCAGCTTCTATGAGTCTCAAATAAATGTAAGCTCAGAATATAACTTCAGAACCAATTCCCTTCTGAGTTTCATCATAAATTTTCCAATATAAACATCTATCTGTATAGATTTTAGATAAATTATTTAAATTTAAAATTCCCTGAATAAAACTGTTGGTTTTATTCCAAAACTGTTATTTCTTCTTTCTTGTTTCTTCTGTCAGTTAATGAAAATGAAAATCTTAATCAAATACTTCTTTGTGGCAATGTATTGTTTCTCTTATAGCTTTTCTCAATTGCATTTACTCTAAGATTTATTTTTTGAAATTCTAAGAATTCAAGAAACTTGCTCAAGGAAACACAATTTTCTAAATTCTAGAATAACACCTTAAGCCCATTCTTTCTGACTCCAAAGATCTTTATTTGTTATTTTCTGTTCCCATTCCTTCTGATGCCATCCTTTCCTAACCAATCACCTACATTGGATCCTTAAAAATGAATCTCATCTGTCCATTTTCTCTTATTACCTTTATATTTTAAGTCCTGAATTCTATTTTTATTTCTTCTTAAATATTTATTTTTCTGTTCCCTTTACCATTGTTTTATTATATATAATTTTCATCATCTTCTACTTAAATTCTAATACTATTATTCTATCTTAAGTCATTTTCTGTAGTCTGAAGATAACCTGGCTTTCATTACAATAAAATATTTAGTCATCTCAATTAAATCTGATCTTGTCATATTCTTCCTTCAGCACTCACAGGTTTTCATGCTGCTCTATGGGTTAGGTGTTTAGGATGACATATATTTTCCTTACCTCTCTCTTATCTGTGTTAATGTTATCATTTTTGTTTTACACAAGTGTTCTTTCACCTTTCAAGTACTCCCTAGCAACTCCAAACTTTGTACATCTACCTCTCCTCAACCACAACGTTTTCCACTTTTTCAAAAATCAATTATTAAAAAACACATTTAATAAGTGCCTGAAATTTGTCATGCACTGTGCTGAGTTTTACATGGATGAATGAATCTTATTCACAAATAACCCTGAGAGTTTTTATTATTCTTCTCATTTTATAGATTAAGAATTTATGATTCAGAGACAATCATTTGCCTAAAGTCTTTTAGTTGGTAATTTATACAACATAGAGTTTAACCTAGTCAGAACTTACATTTTCAATTACTACAGAAAATAAAATGTTCTCCTAACTTGAAGATAGAGAACTTATAAGAAATAAAGGACGGTAAAGATGGCGATGGAGTAGGCGGACGTTCCAACTGCAACCTTTCAGGACCAAAGTGCATTACAACTTAATTTAAGAACAATCATCTTGAAAAACCAACTTTGGACTAAACTAAGAGGATCACCGAAGAAGCCACACAGAGACTGATAGGAAGGGCAGAGACACGGAAAGGGCTGCTCCGCTTCCAGTAACTAGCAGAGTCTGAGGGTCTGGAGGGACTCTCACTGCAGGGAGGGGGGCTGCCCTGAGAGGTGTAGGTGCTCATCCCCATTCCTGGAGCCCCAGCCTAGAGCTCCAGAGCCTAGAAGAGGTGTCCAGAGAGCATTTAGCTTTGAAAAGGGCCAGGTTTCTGTCTGCGAGAAAGAGACAGAGTTTTCCAACACAGGTTCTGTCTTAAAGGGCCTGCTCAGAAAACCTTTTTCACAGCCAGTTACCTGGGTCTCTGGCAAGGGAGAGGGGAGAGGACTAGAGTTTTTTGAGGAGAATATAAAGTTGGAGGCCGAGGGAGAGACACTGTGGGGAAAGAAAACTAGAACCCTTGTGCTGAGTCATCCTTCAGTACTGCACTCATCTTTCTTAGGTGGAGCAATCCCCTCTGAGTTGGCATCAGCCTAGGGAAAAGCAACTGCTCCACCTTTGGGAGTCTCTATTACCCCAGACATGGCAACAGGTTGTTCTGATAGGCCAGGAAGCAGGGGCATGTCAGTTACTCAGTTTTCTGCTGTTGAAACTAGAGATCCCCCCTACTCTCTCCCAAGTCTATGACTGATGCTTTTACCTTACCAGAGACTCAGTTGAATCTGTCCAGAGAGTGGGCAGAACATACCTCTGGGTCTCAGAAGCCACACCAACCAAACTCCTTCTACCACACCCCATTTAACTCTGTGAAAAAAGTCTAGACAGACTGTCACATGGGGCAGAGGGGTAGAGCCACACACCCATTCTCCTTAATTCCTGAATTGCTGCAGATTCTAGACTTTAGCAGAGGCTTTCTCAATGGCTGAGCCTAACTAGCAGCCACCATACAGAGGCTGCAGGAGGCAGGACTCAGAGAAACTTGGCCATTTGAGTGGATTTCCCTCAAGACTCAAGTGGGTAAAAACCAGCATAGAAGTGCAGCTTGGTATTTCTATGTACACCCGGGCCCAGCAGAGGCAGCCACAAACTCTAAATTGCTTGTAGCCCAAGAAGATTTCTTCAGGCCAGTCATGGGCAGTGTCTCCCACAGGTCTGAGCTGTTCTGAGAAGGGCTCCTACTAGGGAGACCTAGAGATGGCACATATAGAACCAGCTGCAGAAAGCATCAGTTTAGGACCTAACGACCCTTGCTAGAGTGGTATCCTAAGGAAAAGCTTCTCACACCAGGCCCAGCTGAGATGTGTCCCACTCTATGTGATCAGCACGGACACAGTGGCTCATGTGCATTGAAAAAGGTAGAGCTTCATAGACAACTAGCCTGAGCACTGGGTAATCTGTCCAACTAGGCTAGGTTCCAAAGGGAGAAGGGAGAGAGGATTGGAGCATGAACATTTAATATGTGAATCCCTGTGAGTCTATGAGTGGATCTGGTCAAGTGGCTGAGCCACCCTCTGGAGGGGCACAATGAGCCACAAGAGAGGACTCTTTCAGTCTTCCTCCTTGAGATCAGGGTCTCATCAGCTGAAAGAACTTCTAGAGAGGGAACTGTGGCTGAGGAATCAAGCTCTGGAGTAGGGGTCATATTCCTGGTAATGAGCTCCTGAACAAGAGACCCATGAAGTAGGGGGTCTCAGAAATATTGCATTCACAACCTCAGCTGCCATAACCCATCAAGGATGCAACTTGTAGAGGGGTTGGTTGGATAAGGCCAATCAGAGCCCACACTACAGTCTTACTACAGAAGATTCTGTGAGAAGACAAGGCAGCTGCAAAAGGAAGAGAAGCATTTAAAAAGTGGAGACAAATATTACAGAGCTTTGGGTTTTTATAGTGTTGCTGTCATCTTTAAGCAGGAGGAAGCTGATCCTTATAAAAAGGCTGGCTCCTCCCACACTACTCAGGCAGAGAAAATACAGGCACCAACAACAAAAATCCAGTAGCTGCAGAAAGGTGGTTCACAGTAGGTTACAAACAATGGCTGACATCAACTCAAGAAGATCTACAGAAAACACTACTGGTAGTGGTGACAGACAGCACCAACTCTAGACTCAACTACCTATATAAGCAGCATACCCAAAGGAGGAATCTAGAAGGCACCAGACATTGTAGAGAAGAAATACATCCAACAGGACAAACATTGAACAATGGGCATACACATGATTAAGGTTAACCCTTAGAGCCAGCCAGCCTGAAGGGATAACCATACCCATGAAAAGACCAACTGCATCTAATACTCATATACAACAAGAGGGAAAATAGCACCCTCAAAAAGTATTCCTAGAACAAGGGAAAAAATGACCTGGAGGACAGTACCACCAAGCCTATCTTTTACATAAAGACCCCACAAAAATTTCAAAGCCATACAGTGCAACATAATACATAGACAAAATGGGCAGACAAAGAAATGTGACCCAAGTGAATCAACAAGAGAAATCCCAAGAAAAAGAACTAAGTGAGAAAGAAGTAACCAAAATACAAAATACAGAGTTTAAAACAATGATTTCTTAGGATGCTCAAGAATCTTAGAGCAACAATGGATGGACATAATGAAATAAAGAGATAGCAAGCATCAAAAAGGACATTGAAATCATAAAAAAGAACCAGTCAGAAATGACAAATACAATATCAGAAATGAAGACTGCAGGAGAAGAAATTAATAGCAAGCTGTATGATGCAGAGGATCAAATCAGTGATTTAAAGAACAAGATAAATAAATTTAAAAAAATAACAGGAAGCAGAGCATTAAAATAAAAAGAGGCTGAAAATGTCTGAAAAACCCTAAGGGAGCTCTGTGACAACATGAAGAGAAACAACATCCACATCATAGGGTTTCTGAAGAAGAAGAGAATGAACAAGAATAGAGAATCTGTTTGAAAAATTCATAGCTGAAAACTTTCCTAAACTGATGAAGAAAAATGTTACACAGTTCAAGAAATACAGAGAGTCCCATTAATGAGGAACCCAAAGAGGTCTACACCAAGACACATCATAATTAAAGAGCCAAAGAAGGAATACTAGAAGCTTCAAGAGGAAAGCAGCTTATTAACTACCGAGGAGCCCCATAAGGATGACATCCGATTTGTCAACAGAACCACTTGAGGCCAAAAGGCATTGGCAAAAAAATATTCAAAGCGATGCACAGAAAGTACTTACAACCATGACATCTTTATCCAGCAAGACTGTTGCTTAAAATTAAAGAAGAAATAAAAAGCTACCCAGAAAATAGAAAAACTTAAGCAATTCAACTCAACTAAACCAGTACTGCAAGAAATGTTAAGGGGCCTGCTGTAAATAGAGCAAAGGAAAATAAATTGAGAAAAAGAGAACTGTAGACTTAAAGAATAAAATGGCAATAAACAACTACATATCAATAATAACCTTAAATATAAATGGATTAAATGTTCCAATCAAAAGACAGAGGGTAGCCTAACCAGGCAGTGGCGCAGTGGATAGAGCATCGGACTGGGATTTTGAGGACCCAGGTTCAAGACCTCAAGGTCACCAGCTTGAAGCTCATCTGGTTTGACCAAAACATAGTAAGAAAAAAACCCAAAAATGACAAAATAAAACCCCACCAGCTTGGACTCAAGGTCACAGACTCAAGCAAGGGGTTACTTGGTCTGCTGAAGGCCTGCGGTCAAGGCACATATGAGAAAGTAATCAATGAACAACTAAGGTGTCACAACGAAAAACTGATGATTGATGCTTCTCATTTCTCTCTGTTCCTGTCTGTCTGTCCCTATCTATCCCTCTCTCTGACTCTCTCTCGGTCCCTATAAAAAAAAACAAAAACAAAAACAAAACAAACAAAAAACATAAGGTAGTTGCATCGGTAAGAAAACAACCTGTACATCAGCTATCTACAAGAGACCCACCTCAGAACAAAAGATACACATAGACTGAAAGTGAAGGGATGGAAAAAGTATTTTATGCAAATGGAAATGACAAAAAAACTGGGGTAGCAATACTTATATCTGACAAAATAGACTTTAAAAAAGGCTATTGTACAGGATAAAGAAGGTCATTACATTATGATAAAGGGAATAATCCAACAGAAGGATATAATTATTATAAACATCTATGTGCCTATATAGAGCACCTAAATATATAAAGAGATTTTGATAAACATAAAGGGCAAGATCAACAGCAATATTATAATAGTAAAAAATTTTAATACCCCACTAACATCAATGGACAGATCCTCCAGACAGAAAATTAACAAAGAAACAGCCACCTTAATGACATACTAGATCAACTGGATATAATAGATATCTTCCAAAAATTTCACCCAAAGCAGGAAAATATACATTCTCTTCAAGTGCTTATGGTACATTCTCTAGGATAGACCACATGTTAAAACACAAAATGAGTCTCAATAAATTTTAAATGATTGAAATCATATTAAGCATCTTCTCTGATCACATGGCACGAAACTAAAAATCAGCTACAATAGAAAAACTAAAATACATTCAAACACTTGGAGGCTAAATAGCATGTTATTAAAAAAAGAATGGGTTAACAGTGAGATCAAGGGAGAAATAAAAAATTTTCTTGAAACAAATGAAAATAAACATACAACAACTCAAAATTTATGGGACACAGCAAAAGCAGTCCTGAGGGGGAAGTTTATAGCATAAGCATACTTTAAGCAGCAAGAAAAAGCTCAAATAAATAATTTAACCTTGCATCTAAAATAACTAAATAAAGAACAACAAATAAAGCCCTGAGGAAGTAGAAAAAAAGAAATAATAAATATCAGAGCGGAAATAAATGACACAGAGGCTAAAAAAATAGTACAGAAGAGTAATGAAACCAAGAGCTGGTTCTTTGAAAAGGTAAACAAAATTGACAAAACTTTAACCAGACTCATCAAGAAAAAAAGAGAGGACTCAAATAAATAAAATTAGAAACAAGAGTTGAGAAGTAACTGACACAGCAGAAATACCAAGGATTGTAGGAAATTCTATGAAGATCTATTTGTATGCCAACAAATTGGACAACCTGGCTGAAACAAATAAATTCCTAGTAACATATAACCTTACAAAACTTAATCTGGAAGAATTAGAAAACCTAAACAGACCAATTGTAACAAATGAGATTGAAAAAGTTATCAAAAAACCTTCCAGCAAACAAAAGTACTGAACTTAATGGCTTCACAGGTAAATTTTACCAAATATTCAAAGAAGAACTAACACCTATCTTTCTCAGTTTATTTCAAAAAATTTAAGAGGAGGGAAGAATTCCAAGCTTCATTTATGAGGCAAGCATAATCCTCATTTTAAAACCATGTAAAGACACTAAAAAGAAAGAAAACTATAGGTCAATATTGTTGATGAACTGAGATGTTAAAATTCTCAACAAAATATTAGCAAACAAGATCGAGCAATACATGAAAAAAATCATAAATAATGATCAAGTGGGATTTATTCTGGGGAGGCAAGCATGGTACAATATTTGCAAATCAATAAATTTGATTCATCACATAAACAAAAAGAAAGATAAAAATCACATGATAATATCAATAGATGTGGTAAAAGCATTTGATAAAATCCAGCACCTATTTATGATCAAAAGTCAAAGGAAAGTGGGAATACAGGGAACATACCTCAACATGATAAAGGTCATCTATTACAAAACCCACAGCCAACATCTTACTCAATGGACAAAAATTAAAAGCAATCCCCTTAAGATCAGGAACAAGACAGGCATGCCCCATTTCACCACTCTTATTCCACATAGTTCTGGAAGTCCTAGCCACAGCATTCAGACAAAAAGAAGAAATAAAAGGCATCCAAATTGGAAAAGAAGAAGTAAAACTATTATTATTTGCTGATGACATAATACTGTACATAGAAAACTCTAAAGTCTCAGTCAAATAACTAACACACCTGATAAATGAATTTGGCAAGGTAGAAAGATATAAAATTAATATTTCAGAAATTAGTGGCATTTTTATACACCAAAAATAAACTGTTTGAAAGAGAAATTAAGGAAACAATCCCCTTCACTATAGCTACAAAATAAAAGTACCTAGGATAATTTTAACTAAGGAGGTAAAAAGACTTACACTTGGGAAATTATAAAACATTAATAAAGAAATCAAGGAAGATACAAACAAGTGGAAGCATATATCGTGTTCATGGATCAGAAGAATAAACTTCATTAAAATGTCTATATTACCAAAAAAAAATCTATAAATTCAATGCAATTCCTATTAAAATACCAATGGCATACTTCAAAGATATAGAAAAATTATTTCAAAAATTTATACGGAACCAAAAAGAACACAAATAGCCTTAGAAATCTTTAAAAAAAAGAATAAAGTGGGAGATATCACATTTTCTTATATCAAGTTATACTTCAAGGTCATTGTACTCAAAACAGGTTGATACTGGCATAAGAATAGGCATACAGATCAACGGAACAGAACAGAGAACCCAGAAACAAACCCACACCTTTATAGTTAATTGATATTTGACAAAGGCAGTAAAGAGCATAGAGTGGATTAAAACAGTCTCTTTAATAAATGGTGTAGGAAAAATTGGACAGGTACATGCAAAAAAATAAAACTAGACTACCAATTTACACCATTCACAAAAATAAACTCAAAATGGATAAGAGACTTAAATGTAAATTGTGAAACCATAAACATATTGGAAGAAAACACAGGCAGTAAACTCTCCTATATTTCTCATAGTAATATTTTTGCTGATTTACCTCCATAAGCAAGTGAAGTAAAGGACAATGAACAAATGAGACTATATCAAACTAAAAAGCTTTTTTTTTCACAGTAAAAGACACTATGAACAAAAGAAATGACAACCCACACAATGGGAGAACATATTCGCCAATATGTCTGATAAGAGGTTAATAACCAAAATTTATGAAGATCTTCTAAAACTCAACACCAGGAAGGTAAACAATCCAATTAAAAATGGACAAAAGAAATGAATAGAAACTTCTCCAAGGAGGACATACAAATGACCAATAGGCATATAAAAAAAAATGTTCAAAGTCACTAATCATCAGAGAAATGCAAATTAAAACCATAATGAGATATCACCTCACACCTGTCAGAATGGCACATATTAAGAAAACAACACAGAATAAGTGCTGGCGAGGATGTGGAGAAAAGGGAACCCTCCTGCACTACTGGTGGGAATGCAGACTTGTGCAACCACTGCATAGAGCTGTATGGGGTTTCCTAAAAATTAGAAATGGAACTGCCTATTGGCCCAGCTATTCCATTTTTAGGAATATATCCTAAGAATACCAAATCACTGATTCAAAAGAAGATATGCACCCCCATGTTTATTGCAGCATTGTTTATAATAACCAAGATCTGGAAACAGCCCAGGTGTCCATCAGTGGACTAGTGGATTAAAAAGCAGTGTTACTTATACACAATGGAATACTAAGCAGCCATGAAAAAGAAGGAAATCTTACCTTTTTTGACGGCATGGATGGACCTGGAGATTATTATGCTAAGTGAAATAAGCCAGGCAGAGAAAGAAAAATATTATATGATCTCACTTATATGTAGAACTTAATGAACAAAATGAAATGAGGAATGGAATAGAGGCAGAGGCTGGGACCAGAGGGACAGCTGTCAGAGGGAAGGGGGATGAGGGGATGGGATCGGAGAAGGTAAAGGGATTAGTGAAACTATACATACATAACACAGAGGTATAGATAACAAGACAGCAAATCCTAGATGGAAAGGGGGAGGGAATTATAGGGAAGGGGGCAAAGAGGTATAAAAAGGGTCACAGGGATGGGGTGTGAGGAAGTTATATTCAGTGGGACACTTGAATCCATGTAAACACAATAAATTAAAATTAATAAAAATTTTAAAAAATATATTAGATTTTTAGCATTGTACTTACACATTTAGATAAATTGAATGTTCAAAATGAGAAAGAGTAAATGTGAATTATTTATTAAAAATGAGAATGTGCATAATAAAAATAAACAACTCAATTTAACATAGGATTTGTAAAAATAATTAAATTTATAATGTATGTTTGCATTAATATATCTATATTATAAAGAAAAAATAGTTAATATGATTAACAATAGCTTTATTATGCCAAAGATGTTATTGGGATCATATAAAACATATCGCTATTTCTTATATCTTTAAAGTTCAGCTCAACTTTTCTTCATACATCCTATTACCAAAAAAGAAAAACCAAAAAAACCCTAAAAATACATTGTTAAGCTAGATTACCTTTTAGAAATGATAATGACATAGAAAATAAGTTTTAAAAAAATGTTGGTTCTGGCAGGATATGTCAGTTGATTGGAATGTCCTCCCAATATGCCAAAGTTGAGGGTTTGATACCTGGTCAGGGCATGAAGAAAAATCAACCAATGAATGCATGAAAATGTGGAGCAAAAAATTGATGTTTCTCTCTGTCTTTCTCTGTATCTCTCTCTCCCTCTCTCTCTCTCCTTTGTTCTTTATATACTATATATATAGAGAGAGGTTGACAGTTTGATTCCTGATTAGGGCACATAAAAGAGCAGATTGATGTTCCTGTATCCTCATGCTCTATCACTTCCTCTCTCACAAAGCAATAAAATAAATATTAAGTAAAACATAATGATATATATTTTAATATATTACAGAGCACTAGCAAATTAGTTCTGTTCCACTGGCCCAAGATCTTGAAGAAATTTAGTTCTGATATTCAGAAGCCACTTACTGTTCACCAAGCCACATAAATTACTAGTTATATTCATTTGTGGTTTTGAGTTTTCATTAGAGATCAAATCCTATGCATCACAATTTATTTTCAAATACCCTTTGTGAGCCTTGTTTTTTCTTGTTACAGAGTAGATGGAAATAGCAATAATAGGCTGAAAAATTAGATATTTCTGACACTTGGCAGCTGCATTTACTTGTTACTTCAGGTGTTTTCAGACTTAAAGAGACAGAATAGTTCCCATTCATTTCATTAGTAATAGAATGTAGAAAAAAATGTTTAATTGAAAACATTTTATCAATGCACTTCTCTCCAGATTTCAATGCTTACACCTTTTCATCTGCAAAGCTTATAAAAAGGTATAATGACATTCTTAGTCTTCGATGTTGTCATGGCACAATGGAAAATTTCTAACATAGGTAACATATTTAGTTGTAGCCATATGCTGGTGCTAGGGCAGGCACAACTGTAATCAACCCAGCTGCTTCTACAGGTGGACTGTCATCTGGTGCTGGATTTTCCATACCAGTCAGTGAGGATGTGTTAGTAAATTCTCCATGTCTGTTGGGAAGAAGTTTGTTTCATATCTACTTTAGATACATGTTTACTTAACCTTCCCTTAAAAAGAAAAATAACCTGAAAGATGTAAAACAGTTGTATTTATTGTTTGTTTGTGAAATTAGTATTTCTAATGCTGTAGATAGATGGAAGTGAGGATTGGTGGTTATTGAGTTAGTGGATAAACCCTATCCTCTGGTTTATCCACTAACTAGAGAAAAACCCCATTGCTTAGACATGAACAGTGCTCACTCATATGTGTGGTGATTCTGATCTTTGCCCTTAATTAATCTTTTATTTTCTTCATGGGGAAATAGTTGAAGATAGTTTATAAAATTATGATATCTGTACAAAGCATTATAACAGTTTTTCCTATTTACTTGTATTTCTTATATTTTATCAGTATAGAAAGAGCAAGATTTTTAAAAATGTGTTCAAAAATACATGTTAACTGTAATTTTTTTTATTAACTTTAATGTGGTGACACCAATAAATCAGGGTACATATGTACAATGAAAACATCTCCAGATTATCTTATCATTCAATTGTGTTGCATACCCATCACCCAAAGTCAAATTGTCCTCTGTCACCTTCTATCTGGTTTTCCTTGTGCCCCTACCCTTCTCCCTATCCCACCCTCCCTTCCCCCCCCCATAACCACCACTCTCTTATCCATGTCTCCTAGTCTCACTTTTATGTCCCACCTATGTATGAATTCATGCTGTTCTCAGTTTTTTTTTTCTGATTTACTTATTTCATTTTGTATAATGTTATCAAGGTACCACCATTTTGTTGTAAATGATCCGATGTCATCATTTCTTATGGCCGAGTAGTATTCCATAGTATATATGTACCAAAGCTTTTTAATCCACTCGTCTTCTGAAGGACACTTGCGCTGTTTCCAGATCTTCGCTATTGTGAACAATGCTGCCACAAACATGGGGGAGCATTTCTTCTTTTCAAACAGTGTTATGATGTTCTTAGGGTATATTCCTAAAAGTGGGGTAGCCGGGTCAAAAGACAGTTTGATTTTTAATTTTTTGAGGAATCTCCATACTGTTTTCCACAGTGGCTGCACCAGACTGCATTCCCACCAGCAGTGCAGGAGGGTTCCCTTTTCTCCGTATCCTCGCCAGCACTTATTCTGTGTTGTTTTGCTGATGAGTGCCATTCTGACTGGTGTGAGGTGATACGTCATTGTGGTTTTAATTTGCATTTCTCTAATAATTAGTAATGTTGAGCATTTTTTCATATGTCTTTTGGCCATCTGTATGTCTTCTTTGGAGAAATTTCTATTCATTTCTTTGGCCCATTTTTTGATTGGATTGTTTGTCTTCCTGGTGTTGAGTTTTATAAGTCTTTATAAATTTTGGTTATTAACCCCTTATCCGACGTGCTGTCTAATATGTTCTCCCATTGTGTGGTTTGTCTTTTTATTCTGTTCTTATTGTCTTTAGCTGTGAAAAAACTTTTTAGTTTGATATAGTCCCATTTGTTTATCTTGCCTTTTATTTCATTTGCCGATGGAGATAAATCAGCAAATATATTGTTGCTACAGATGAAATACTTCAAAGATATAGAAAACATATTCCAAAAATTTATATGGAACCAAAAAAGAACATGAATAGCCTCAGCAATCCTAAAAAGAAAAAATAAAGCAGGAGGTATCACTCTTCCGGATATCAAGGTCTACTACAAGGCCATTATACTCAAGACAGCTTGGTACTGGCATAAGAACAGACACATTGATCAACGGAACAGATCAGAGAACCCAGAAATAAACCCACCGCTTTATGGACAACTGATATTTGACAAAGGAGGAAAGAACATACAATGGAGTAAAGACTGCCTCTTTAACAAATGGTGTTGGGAAAATTGGACATCTACCTGCAAAAAAATGAAACTAGACCATCAACTTACACCATTCACAAAAACAAATTTAAAATGAATAAAAGACTTAAACATAAGCCGTGAAACTATAAGCATCTTAGAAGAAAACATAGGCAGCAAGTTAACTATAATTTTTTTACAGTTTAGTCCCGCTCTCCTTGCTACGAAGAACTGATTTTTTTACTCTAAAATTCACTAAGAAGCTGACTATTTATAACTTAATGAGACATGTAGCCATTTTGTAGCATTTGTATACATGTTTTATAAATATAGATAATGCATATACACCAATTTATTAATATAGTTGCATTCATATATTACCATATGATATATACATACATATGATTTCTCGTTGAATTTTCTCTTAGTTATATTAGGCAATTACTTGGGTTTCTGATATATTTCTATGAATTTGTAAACTCCTTTATTTAGAGTCTATCTTTGAGAAATTGACCCATGGTTTATGTATTTATAAATCAAGATTCTAGTCATAAAATAAACAGAACTGTGAAGAAAAAATAAGATAGGTTTCAACTCAAAAGGGTCTAGGTAGTCAACTTTAAATGCATGTAATAATTTTCCAATATCTCAATATAGCTATTTCTACTATGGATGTATATTATCCAAACAGTTGCAGAGAATATGGAAGATGAAAGTGGTCCTTTTCAGCTTGGCAATGTGTTTTATATTCTAGTAAAACAAGACTACATACAGATCAATATAAAAAAAAAATAAAGTCTTCACTAGTTTTTAACTAACTCACTAATTTTATCACCCAAAATATCTATGACATTATGCCACATATTTCTGTTTCAGAATGTGTCTGAAACACAATTAGAAAATTGTCTAATTTCCATTGGTTGTGCTACGTGCTTCTCAGTATATACTTGATCGAATCCCTCCCTGCTTGTTAGTGATTATGGGCTCAAGACAAAAGATTTATTTTAAACTTTACCCCAACCAATAATAATTATTATGTAAATCTACTGTCATAAATGTCCTGGAATTTGGCATTTCATAGCTAAATAATGCATTTGAAGTTACATGCCGTTAGAGTCTATTCATGTCCCTAGTCCCTTTGTTCCAATGGGTGTCTGAGAATTATAGATATCAACTTTATTACAGATTTAACCTCCAGAATGTATTTGCAACAATTAGTTTCCCCTATTCTTGTTTTGGAAAGTAGTATCTGCACCCCAATCAACAAATAACTTATTTAAAAAAACTTTCAGATTCAGTTTAGAACAAAAGTATAGTTCAATATAAGCTGCTGTAAAAAATAAAATAGTCTCTATTGTGAGCTTTTTCTCATGCTTCATGTTTATCATAGTGCTTATCATAAAAGTTTAAAGTTAGTGAACTGTTATATATCATATAGTGTAGGTGTTACTTTCACTTTGAAGAGAACTCTTGACAGTCATTAAAATGAGGCAAGTTGGAAAGTTTATACTCCTCCTGTTGTCTTCTTGTTCTGCTGGCTGTCAGGTGCTAGACCATTTGCTCTGGAAGTTGTTGATGCCACACAGCAGAAGCAGAAGATCACTTGATTTTCCAAAATTGATTTTATTCTTTATGACTTGGGTGTCTGTCTTTGCTTTTTCAGAAAGACAATATAGTTCTATAGATATTTTTAAATGTAGATGATCACTTACATTTTCATGCACTCTCTTTGCCAGAGATGGAACTGTCAGGGTAAATATACTGCTCACAAAAATTAGGGGATATTTCAAAATAAATATGAAGGGATAAAAGAAGCAGCATTTGATTTTGTTATTAAACAAGAACATTAGAAAAGCAAACAAGTCAAAGAAAGTTGTTTCATTATGCAAATGAGATGCAAAACTAACTTTGATTTCATTGGTAAAAATGCACTATGCAAAAGGCTGAAAGTACTGGAGTATCTACACGTTCCCTAATCCCCTAATTTTTGTGAGCAGTGTAGGAGGCTAATTAGCAGAGCTCTTGTATTCTCACTGCCTGAAGGGAACTAGAGACGAAACAATCCAGTTACAAACCAAACAATTAGGGGTTACTTGTGCATGTCAGAAGCTCTAGTGAACATGCAGCCAATTATAAAATGGGTTTTGCCACCAGGTGAATGTACATCAGTGCAGGAAGTGTAGTCATAATGAAACTGATCAAATGTCATTTCTTGCTAAAGGGTAAAACAGGAACTTGATAAAGAACTGTATCTGCTAGTTAAACTGACATGATCATTAACTTGCTGTGAATAAATTACTTTTTTTTTCCTTGAGATAAAACTTATCAATTCAGTATAGATTAACTTCTTTAACTTTGTCAGGGGTTTCAAGATAAACTCAGTAAAATATCCTGTTTCCTTTAAAATTGTTTTTTATTAATAAAGTGCAACAATAGTTGAAGTGGGTCTTGACAGCAAAGCACTAACATTCAGTCTCTTCTCTTTTGCTTCATACAAATTCATCTGGTCTAATAATAGGCATCATTTTAGTGAATCGCTAAATGTTTTAGTGACTGATATTAGAACAGTCATGTCTTACTACATTGAAACCATTAATTTAGAAAGTTTACATTGTAGTTTAGTTCAAATCAGTTACAAAACATTAATAAGGACAGTAATAACTTCCCTGTCCTCTTAAAATCCATCAAGTCTCAATCACTTAATAAGGCAGTATTAATAGAAACTAGAAGAAAATAGTACTTAAATCATGAGGAAATGAAAAACTGTGCAAGGACATTTCAGTAAAAGTCACAGTTTTTACTCGAGAACCACAATGAGAAGAAATCTCAGCTCCCAATTTTATGTAATCCGGCTTCTTTGGTAGAAGTGCTATAAAGAGTATTGCCATGCAATGGAACCATAGAAATTTTCTGATTTGAAACAAGATAAAGGAATTTATATTTGACTTGCTTAAGTAGTTTATATGTGAAAAAAATTTGGAAATTTTAATGGGAGATATAAAAATCATACTTTCTTAGTTGTATTTGAGGGGAAATGGGAATATTTTCTGTTTTTGTTCTGAGATTTTTTTTTTTTTTAGTGAGAGAGATGGAGACAGAGAGACAGCTAGGAACAGACAGACAGAAAGGGAGAAAGATGAGAAGCATCAATTCTTCATAATGGCACCTTAGTTATTCATTGATTGCTTTTTCATATATGTCTTGACCTGGGGGCTCCAGCAGAACCATTGACCCCTTGCTTAAGCCACTGACCTTGGACTCAAGCCAGTGACCTTGGCCTTCAAGCCAGTAACTGTTGGGCTCAAGCTAGAGATCATAGGGTCATGCCTATGATTCCACGCTCAAGCCAGAGACCCGTGCTTAAGCTGGTGAGCCCACGCTCAAGCCAGATAAGCCTGCGTTTAAGCCGGCACCTTGGGTTTCAAACCTGGGTCCTCTGTATCCCAGGCTGAAGCTCTATACACTGTACCACCACCTGTTCAGGCTGTTATGAGATTTTATTTAAATAAGGAACAATTTCTTAGCTGGTGACAAAGTAAACTAATTTTAAAAATAATTAACTTGGAGAAAATGAATGGGTGCCCAAGCAGTAGATTTTTAAGCTTAACTCATTTTACAGATGGCAAATGTCTCATAAAGCCATCCAGTATTTTCTTCTCAGACTTGCAAATTGGAAAAACTAGATTTTGTGACTGGATATTTCAACCCCCACCTCTAAAATTTGTGTCATGTCAGGAGTGCTACATTAGAAAAGAAGACAAGTAAATCTAAAGTTTAATTTATTAAGACTTAAGGAAGTACTTTAGATAAAATATTGAAATATTTTATGATTTAGGAGTTTAATAAAAGAGCATCTCAGAATTCTGAATCATGCAAACAGAAGATGCCTTTTCTATCATTAAAAACAATTTTAATCAATAACCAAAACAAAGCAAAATAGATAACAACTTTAATGTTATCATTAAATATGAGCAATTTATAAAAAAATAAAATTCAATTTCTAACATCATAAACTTAATAAAAATTTTTAAATAAAATAAATCTATATTTTTATAAATATATATGATACCTGTCATACAAAAACAAATCTATTAAATGAGTAATTATTGTAAATAGAGAGAGGCTTTAGATTATTCTTGATGCAATTTGTTTTAATAAAATGAATGAAATATTCTGACAATATTATTTATATATTTTTTACATTTTAATTATAAATTATATATATATATATATCACATGATATAAACAGAAAAATACTACAAAGGATAAAATTAGAACCCATAATTTTATTTTATTTTACATGGACATAAATAAAAGTGGTATTCAATATAATTCAAACATTAAAAATTATATATTATTTGTATAATGAAGAGTTTGGTATTGTCTTAAGAAAGTTCTAGCCTTTGCATTCACCTTTTATTCTCTGGGCTTCTAAAATGTTATGTGTGATAGTCATATCTTTGTTTACTTGAGTCCTTAGGCTTATACTGAATAGTCTTAATTTTACTAAGGGTGGAGATGTTGGTTTATGCAGAATAAATGAGACTGGAGAATAAAATCATTCATGAGGATAATCAATCAATTAGACCTACTTAATGGAAACTGAATAAAAACTCTGGACACTGGTCTTGGCTGAGGTGCTCTGGCTGTCAATAATCCATGTATATTTTTATTAATCAATGTTGGAAGAATAATGTGTGCTGACTCCAGGGGGATGAAAATAAAGGGCCATATTTGAACATTACTAGATTCTGATTTATGAATCTCTTACTTTGGCTGGTCTTAATCAATATCCTTTGCCTGCAATGAATTTTAACTGTGAGTATAATAACTTTCAATGAGTTCTGTGAGTCTTCATGGTGAACTATCAAAACTGAGGCTGGTTCTGAGAATTGCCTGAATTTGCAGTTTTTGTCAGATAAGGGTAATTCTGGGGATTCTGCCTTCTAATTTTGTTTGTTGGCATAAAATTCCTCATAATCTTTACATGCACTCCATGCCATATAGTAAAAAATGATTTACTATTATATATAATTAGTATATATAATAGTAAATCATCTATTAAACAAAATTTGATATATTTTTTAAATTATTGTTAAATTTTATTGTTTGGGTGATAATTTTAGACACAGTTATCAATACTCGAATATTACCCTGTTTGAGCTATGCTTCAGTCTGTGAAACTACATTAAACTTTGTGAAATACTTCTCCATTAAATTAACAGTCATTATGACTTTCATTTACAAAATACAGATTATCTTACTCATGACAATAATATTTAGTATGCTCTTTCTGTGGTTATTTCTCTGACTAAATAATTTCAAATGATCTGTCTTTGTTCACTCATTCCATCTGCTGCTTAAGTCTGATGTTGTAGCTCTTTATTGAATTTTTCAGTGCAGTTATTGTATTCTTTAACTCCAGAATTTCTGTTGTTTTTATAAGTTTCTCTTTGTTGAACTTTTCATTTTGTTTATGTATTGTTTCCCTTATTTGTTTTATTTATCTACATGTGTTGACTTGTAGCTCAATGAGTTTCAAGTGAGTATTTTTAATTCTTTGTCAAGAAGTTCATGAATCTCCATTATTTTTCTTTGAAAGGAAATGTGATCCTGGCCCATTGGCTCAGTGGTAGAAGGTTGGCCCAGGGTGTGAATGTCTCCGGTTTGATTTCTAGTCAGGGTACACAGGAGAAGTGACCATTACTTCTCCACACCTCCCCCTCTCACTTTTCTCTCTCTCTCTTTCTCATATCCTCCTTTCTTACAGCCATGGTCAATTGGAGTGAGTTGGCCCCAGGCACTGAGGATTGCTACATGGCGTCCATTTCAGGTGCTAAAAAAAGGCTCCAGTTGCAATGGATTAAGGGCCCTAGGTGGGCAGAGCATTGCAACTAGTGGGTTTGCTGAATGGATCCTGGTCAGGGCACATGTGGGAGTCTGTCTCTGCTTCCATCCTCTTACTAAATAAATAATTAAATAAATAAAAATAAAATAGATATACATTTTTGTATATTTTATCTGTAAACGTGATTTGATATACATATAATAGAGTTGACTGTTAAACAATATAGGTTTGAACTGTCTACATTCCTGTCTATACAGATTTTCTTTAACAAATATACAGTTGGTCCTCCATAACCCCAGGTTTTGCATCAGCGATTGGGAATTTATAGATGCAGAGGGTGAACTGTATCTATTGTTTTGTGTTATTTTATATATGGTATTGAGCATCATAGGTATTGGTACCCAGAAAACCAATCCACAGTGAATACAAAGAGATGGCTGTGGTTAAGCTTTTGGGGAGTTAAAAACTATGTACAGATTTTTGACTTAATAGAACGTTGGCACTCTTAAAATTTATGTTGGTCAAAGGTTAATTGCATAAAGTAAAATAATGACTACAATCAACTAATTAATAACTGGGGAACGATTTTTTTTCATTTTCTGTTGCATGAGGTTTTTGAACTGTTTCTATATATTTCTGCACCACTGCTTACAAATCTGAAATTCGTTTTTTGGTGCATGCTCCAGTTTTTATACAATTTTAATCTTTTTGTTACAGTTAATTGCATGCATTGGTTTTTAAATTGGAGTTAAAGGGCAAAGACTCTTGCATTGAACATAACCACAAGGCAATTAATGTTTTACAAACATCACTTTTATATAATTGTAGTTGTTACTAAATGAAACAAATTATTATCTGATAAAAACACCCTCTTATTTTATTTTAAGATTGAATCATGGCTTCTTTGAGTAGGCATAAATGTAATAATAGTCCTGACAACTTATATTACATATGTGGCTATTACACACTTCAATGTCAAAGGTGCAATATTTCATCATTTGTGACACATGCATTTATTGCCTATTTTCAAGTTCTCCTTGGAGATCAAGACAAAAATTGGGTTCTTCATATTGTGTGTCATAATTATGAGAAAATGCTTTATGCCTGGACAAAAGAAAAATGCAAAGAAATGCCTTTTGGTATTCCCATGGTTTGGCGTGAACCTAAGGACCACAGCAGTGACTGTTATTTCTGTCTGATCCATACAAAGGGCATCGGCAAGAAAAAAATCAGCATATGATCGCATATCCTAATATTCCTTCAGCAATACAACCTATCCCACACTCTGAGACACTCCCAGTACCAGTTTTCAATGGTTTTATTTCTTCGAAGGATGAAGAAAGTGAACATGGTGATTAAGCATATTTTGAAAAGATGCCTGAGGAAATGGCTGTAGAATCTGAAGGGTCTCCTTTTGATGCCAAGCAGTCATTAACCCCTCAGCAGTTTAGCTAACCCAAATTAAATGACTTAGTAAGAGATTTGGGCCTATCAAAGAAAGCAGCTGAGTTATTAGCCTCCAGGCTTCAAGAAAAGAATGGACTTCTCTGGTCAGCTAAAATATCCCAATTCAGAAAGTGTGAACAATTTTTTGTGGACTTTTTTTTCCAAAGACAACACTTGTTTACTGTCATGATATCAGTAGTCTTCTCAGCCTGCTAGGTGTTACCACTACTTACAGTCCAACAAAATGGTGGCTATTTCATGACAGCTCTAAACGGAGTCTGAAATATGTTCTCCTACACAACAGTACTGTTTATGCAGTGGTTTCAATTGGTTATTCCACTCATCTGTGAGAAGATGATAATGACATAAAAACTGTCCTAATTTTCTGAAGTATGAGGAGCATAACTGGATCATTTGTGTGGATCTTAAAATGGTAAATATTATGCTAGGACAACAGAGAGGTTTCACGAACTATCTTTGCTTTCTGTCTTTGTGAGACAGCGGAGCTCGTGAGAAATACTAGACACAGAAGGAGTGGCTAAAACGTGAAGCTCTGCAATTAGAGATTCAAACTATTGTGAATGAACTTGTAGTTAATTGAGACAGGATCATTTTCCCCCACTTCACATCAAACTTGGCTTAATAAAGCAGTTTGTTCAGGCTTTGAATAGAGAAAGTGAATGCTTCCAACATATTACTTCTGCTTTTTCTGCCTTTTCTTTCGAGAAGATCAAAGCAGATGTATTTGATGGACTTTAAATTCGAACCCTCATACATGATGAAGAATTAACCAGGAAGATGAATAAGGAGGAGAATGCAGCATGACAGTCTTTTGTCGCAGTTACAAAGAACTTGCTTGGCAACAAAAAAGCAGAAAACTATGAACTTCTGGTTCAAATGATGCTGTTGGCTTTCTGCAATATTGGATGGAACATGAGCATTAAAATTCACTTTCTGAACAGTCACCTTGATAAGTTTCCTGAAAATCTTGGAGCTGTTAGTAATGAGCGACTACTGCTGGAGCATCTAGCAAGATTGTCCTTAACAAGTACACAAACTCAAGAGCTACAAAAGCAAAATTTTGCCTGAATAGAATTTAAATAAGTTTTGCGCAAATTTTATGATTAAAATAAGTGTTTTAATATGTTATATTCCAAAATGAAAGACAAATTCTGGGGCAATCATATCCTTTTTTGTATTAGTGTATTTACTGTATTATATAAACTATTATATTTTCACATAGATGGTGCCCAAGAAGACATTATACTTCATTACATTAAACTAAATGTTGAAAATTTTATAATAAGATGAAAACTTAAAATCTTGAATTGCAAAGAAACCATAGCTTACAGAGAAAAACTAATGTCAGATTTGAGATCAGCACACTTGAATCAGGGAAGAACAAGTGTGTTTGTGGTTGCAACAAAAATTTTGTTCCCCGGTGTTATCAATTTTTCACAGTTACCAATTTTTCTATGTAATGAAACATCTTAAGTCTACTCTCTTAGCATATTTCTAATATCCCATACAGTATTATTAACTATAATCAGCATGCCACACATTACATCCCTAGATATTCATTCTTCATAATTGCAATTTTGTACCCTTTGACCAACATCTCTCTATATTATCCAGCATGGCCTGCCTTCTATTCTACTCTTTGCTTCTGTGAGATCATCAGTTATAGATTACCCAAAACTTTTTTATACTTAGGTTGATGTTATACCTTGGCTATTGTAGATTTTCATTTATTTAGAATAAATTCCTGGAGCTTATTTTTTTTTTCTTCATCATTTTTGTAGTCTTATATTGGTGTCTATGCATTTGATGAAGCATTAATCTCTTCCAGTATTTACCGACTGCCTTTGGCAAGGAAAGCTCTTCATAAAAAAAGCTCAACCAGAAATTCTGGGCGGGATGGTTAGTGGGATTTGTGGATTGCCTGGCTACCAGTGTCCATGGGAAGGGCCTCTCATAGGGATCATGGGGCAGCTGTTGAGATCTATGAGCTACTTGGTGAAAGGCCTTATCCATTTTGTTTGTTTGTTTTAGCTACCACAAGCAATCTAGCTATGTTAATTTTTTCAGTGTTTTGGGAGAGACACAATGAAAGCATACTTCTCATGCCTTAAAAGACTGAGGAATTTGAACATTCACTTCATCACTCTCTCTTTCCCTCAGAGAAGAACTTGTAGGCTAATGAGTCTCCCCAGTCTGGGTAAGGATGATACAGGTAATATGAAACTGTTCTTTTTTTAAAATTGAATTTATAGCATGACACCAGTTAACATTATTATAAAGGTTTCATATGCCCAATTCTACAACACATTGCTGTATACTGTATTATTGTTCACCCCTCCAAGTCAAGTCTTTGTTCATCCATTTATGTCCCCGTACCTTCCTCTACCTTCCCACTTCCAGCAATCACCACACTGTTTCTATGTCCATGAGGTTTTTTTTTATTATTTTTGGTTTGTTTTTGGCTTTTATGGCCCCATCTCTACATTTCCCTCATCAGCTTCTCCCCCACACTCCATAACTGTTCACCCGCTGTCTATGTATGAGTCTGTTTCCATATTGGAAATCTTCCTTTTGTGACAACATGAATGAACCTGGAGATCCTTATGCTAAGTGAGATAACTAACTCAGAGAAAGACAAGTACCATACATTTCATTCATATGTGGAATCAAATGAACAAAATTAATTAACAAACAAAAGAAAAATTATTTTACTTAACTGTTTTCAATGTATTATTTTCTCTTTTCAGTACCCCAACAAGGTACTGTAACTTATCACCTGAGTTATGAGTTCCCATTAAGATGTTTTCATCTGCTAAGTTATTGTTTCTGTGGGGAGGTGAGGGCTAGAACCTCCCATTCTGTGATCTTGCTATCACTTGACTCTCTTCTTTCTCAGCTTCAGCAGAACAGCAATTGCACTGAACTTTTCTAACCCTAACATATTGTCTGTGATTTTATAAGTTCAACATATCTATTTTCAATATCATTACATCACAAAAATTTATCTGTATGCCTAAAATAGGACCCTTATAGTATAAGGTCTAAAATTAAGTCCTAATACTACCTACTTTCTCAACATCTGGTAAAACCTATAGGGCCTGGATAGCCCAAAGAAGGTTCCCCAGTCTACTTTCATAATAAGGTCCTCTAGCAAAACAGCACAATTCTCACTTTTGTGTGTGTGTGTGTGTGTGTGTGACAGAGACAAAAGGAGAGAGACAGAGAGAGGAACAGATAGGGACAAAGAGATAATAAGGAAGAGAGACTAGAGGCATCAATTCTTCATTGTAGTCCCTTAGTCTCCTTAGTTGTTCATTGACTGCTTTCTCACATGTGCCATGACCAGGAGGCTACAGCAGAGAGTAACCCCTTGCTCAAGCCAGCAACTTTTGGGCTGAAGCCAGTGACCTTGGGGTCATGTCTATGATCCCATGTTCAAGCCAGCAACCCCCTGCTCAAGCTGGTGAGCCACTGCTCAAGCCAGATAAACCTGTGCTCCAGCCGGCACCTCTGGGTCCCAAACCTGGGTCCTCTGCGTCCCAATCCCATTCTACATCCATTGCACCACCACCTGGTCAGACCCACTTATAACTGAATAGGAGTTCCAGTTCCCTGCCAGCAGAAGCATTATACATATAGTCAATCACATACTTGTGTGTTAATTAAGGGGTACCTCACCCTCTCAATATTACTATAAAGCTTGCCTCCCAAAGCTCTGGTTGTTCACTCTAGGCTTGTTTATAACCTTGTCTGGCCCTGGATGCTGGTGGTGTCTTCATCTGCTGGGCTGTGAATATCTGTTACTAATAATTTTCACCAATCCCATCTGTCCAACATTAAGTGTTATATCGTTAATCACTGCCATATTACTAGTGTAAGAATTTCTTCTTGTACAACAGGATGAATAGGAGGTGATTAAAACCATACTGCTCAATGAAATTTTAAGTAACCTCTTTGGACGTTAGTACAAAAAACAAGATAGTGATAACTGTAATATTAATATGGATAAATATATGTTTAGAATTGTGTACAACATGCATAGATCGAACACTATACAAACATTACATTTTATTTTTAATTATTTTGTTGTAATGTCTAGTATGTGTGAGAATCCAATTGGTTTGAATAATTTTTCCTATTAAATGGCAATGCAATTTAAGTAATATTAAAAAGAGAGATTTGCGCATGAGGGTTCCTCAGCTCCTAACAACTCAGAATTCGTTTCTGCTACTCACATTCCTTTACTATGGCATACAAGCCCTCTTTACAAGCTGCTGTACCCAGCCCATGCTTGATCTGTCTCTCATTACTGCCTATGGCTTTATTCCCATTCTCCCTGGCTTGGTTGAAATAAGTCCTATCTAGGATGCAGTTTGTATCAATGATAATAAGAGGATAACAGTAAAAAGCTTTCTCGTGGCATACACACAGCCTGCAAGGCATGCTAAAAAAAGGATGAAGAATTTGCTATCTGAGGTGCTGCTACTCACTACCATGGAAGTAGTAGTACTTGTACGTGGTGTTACTATGACCATGGATATAAATGACAACAACTATTCACAAGCTATGGTGACTTGATTATCTCACAATCATAGGAAAAGGGTGAGAAAGAGCTAATACAACAGTAAGCATAGTTGAAGCAGGATTGTATCAGACCTGTGTGTTCAGGCCCAGGAATTTTAGGGAAATTTCAAAGGTATTTATTCAGTGGATAGACTGGAGGGCACTCAGAACATTTAAGAACTTGACAAAACACATACAGTATTTGTGTAGCTTTACAATCAATACAACCTTCAAGATATATATAAAAAAACATCAATCTTGGCTAGAATCACCAATTTATTAAATTTTTACCTATTGCTATTTAGGTAATTTCATCCTAAGTGATTAAGTGCCCAAAAAGTTAAAAATAAGAGTGATGCAAAACAGTAAAGTTTTACTAGAGTATGAAAATATCTTACTGGATTTTAATAAAGTTCATTTGCTAATAAGAAAATTATCTCTAAAACTGTGTTTTAGAAAGAGACTTCCAGGGTCGAGGTAGGTCAGCATTTGGGTGGAATTGCCTCCAGCAAACACAGCTGCCACAGAAATATTTTTCAGAAAAAGGAGGAATAGCCTCTGAGTCACGTCACATGAAATCTTTGTCAAAGGCCTGTGTGTTTGTGTGTTAAAAGAAGGTCTTAATGAAATAACCAATCGTTAGCAACATTTGACTTAATATCAGGATAACAATGCAACCATTCAAGCACACAAAATCCAGAATAAATACCACCTATCTGTGGTTAAGAAAATAATAAATTCCAGAAGATCCACCACAGACGGCTCAATTATCCCATTGAGGATTATTATCTACTGTCAGTTCTTCTTCCTGCTCTCCTGTGATAATTCCAAGAGCATCTGTTCTATTTTTCCCACTGCCTTAGCATTTCTGGATAACAATATTTTTGAAATATCACCAATGAGTTAAATGAGTACAGACAATTCAGAATAAATGGATGTGTACTTGTAATACTCCAAATGAAACTATTAAATGTAGAAAGAGTGAGCCTAGAAGGAAATAAAATTGAACAGAGTAGGACTTTTTTCATTGCAGAAATAGATGCAAAGAAATATAAGTTATTGGGAAATCTGTAAAAAGCACAATTAAAAAGGTAGTGGGAAGATTTTCTCTTGCCCCTCAGCTGAAAATATAGTTTTGGGGAGGCTTATTGTGAACAGGCATCCTTGACCTTGTAGTCCTTAAAAATATGTGTAGGGAATTGTAAGAAACACCTTATTTTACAAGATAGCCAAACACAGCTCTAACGGTTTACAGAGACGAGTGGAAAAGTACAAATATGTTTCTATTTTATTTCAGAAAATTTCAAATCTAAGCCTAAAGAATCTTGCAATGAAATACATTTTTTGTAACTTGAAAGTTAAGGCTCCCATCTTTTAAACTTTGCTTAAACAGCATCGGGGGCATGAGTACATAGGACAGTGAGACTTTTAGTTTTAACTTTGTAATAAGCAAGGTCTGGATTTCATTATTTTGTTGTTGTTGTTTTTAACTGGGAGGTTTGACACCAGAGATATTTGGAGAAAAATAATAATAAAGCAACAACAATAGTGATGAATTAATAAATAAAAACATTGAACTTGTAACAAAAAGAGAAAATGTTTTGTAGTGGCTCTTTTAACAGTTTGAGAGACAGTGAATCTGTTATGTACTCATTGTTTCACTGCAGATTCTCATTCACATCTGTAACAAAAGATTTTAACTAGAATATCAATGTAGTTGTTTTCTAACATAATATGCAATGAATAGAATAACCATATTATTTACCAGCTGAGCATTTTTAAAAGTAAAGGCAGTGTTAAAATAATTTAAATTATGTACTTTAAATATTTGTTAGCTGATAAATTGTTTTTATTTTATTGGTAGGTTTATGCATAATTTATTTCAAAATTATTTTATCCCTTTACATGAGAGCAAAATATTTGCATTATTCAATATCTAAATATTAAAAATAACATTCAAGGGTTTCTGGTCAAAATGACAGTATAAGTAAACATAGTACTCAGAAACTACTTTAAAATAACAACTAAGCTACAGAACAAGCAGTATTGAGAAACACTTGAGGTCCAGTTGAATAGAAGTCCTATAACTAAGAATGTACAGAAGAAGCCATGTGGAGGTTGTAGGAGGAGTAGCGACACTAAGTAGGCTGGTAGGCTGGTCGCACACCCATGTGTGGCTGTTAAAAATCTAGAAGGCTATCTCAGCTACAAAGGTCTTCCCTAAGGAGGGAGGGGCTTCAGCCTTATACCTTCTCCCACCAGGGTTCTAGTGCTAGAAAAAGAAATCCCTACAACTTCTGGCTGAAAAACTATTGAGGATTGTACCTGAATGAGATGGAGGGCTACAGGAATCTCAAGCATTCCTCATACAAGGCCCACTTACACAGACTCACTTGCTTTGAGCTCCAGCACTGGGGCAGCAGGTCACATAGCAGCAGAAACAAACAAGAAATGGAATTGTCTGGTTTCAGGATGAGGGCTAGAGGGGCAGCTTTCCCCCATACGGAAGTGTTAGTAGGAGCCATTGTTCCGTTTTTGGGACTTCCCTGGCAGGCACATGTAGGCACCATGCCTCAGTGTCCATCAACCTGGCTAACACTTTCACCCTGTCTTGATGATTCCCTAAGATCCTCTACCACCTAATTTTCTGCCTTATATGAGCTAATTCCAATAGGTTTTTCATACACACAGCCATCTGTCTTTGTTCATATTATGGATTTCCTAAAATCTCCCAAAGGTCCACAGGCCCCAAACAAACAGCACCTGGCCTCGGTGTGCCCTGTACCTCTTGCTAAGCAATTCCATCCAATCCAGCACTAAAGGCAGCTGACTTGGGTTCACAGTTTAACTTCTTCCAGGTACCTCCAAGCCCAGCACAAATAGTAGGCTCTGTATATCTCTTTGTAGCTTATGCCAGGTGGTCTGGAACAGCTATGAGCAGTGACTGTCCTAATCCTGCACCTCCCAGGAACAAGTACACACAATATACAGCTTCAGATTATATCAAAGCATCACCAGCCCACCTCCATAAGAAACATCCTCAAGGGTTAGCCTCAAAAGGCACCAGAGCACTGCTGAAGTAATTCCTGTTCTCTGTGTTTGACCCTAGCACAACAGCTCCCAGTTGTTATCAAGGCCAGTTTTTGCAAGTGATTGGCTAGAGGGGAAATCCCTCCCACTAACATGCCAGGAGCAATCAAGGCTCTACAAAGAAGAGTACACACAACCCACAAAAAAGGTTCACCTGAATTGTCCAATTTATGTGATGGAGGAAGCTGCCTCACTGGGCCCCACAGATCGCCTACTGCATAAAGCCACTCTACCAAGATTCAAAGACATGGAAGATCTACCTAACACATAAAAAGAAACATAGAGAAGCAGCCAAAATAAGGAGGCAGAGAAATGTGTCCCAAATGAAAAAACAAGACAAAACTTCAGGAAAAGAATTATCAGCAGGAGACAAACAGTCTACTAAATGCAGAGTTTAAAGTTCTTGTTATTAAGATGTTTTACAAACTTAGTGAACTTATGTATCATCTCAGTGAGAACTTTGACAGAGTTAGCAATCAAAAATGAAGATATAAAACGTAAAAAAAAAACTAATCAGAAATATAGACTACAATAACTTAAATGAAGAATGATTAGATAAAGCAGAAAATCACCTACCAAATTGAAACATAAGGTAGCAGAAAATGCACAATCAGAACAGCAAAAAGAAAAAATAATCCAAAAGAATGAGGATAGTCTAAAGCAGGGGTGCCCACACTTTTTCAGCTTGTGAGCTACTTATAAGATGACCAAGTCAAAATGATTTACCTACAATAAAAATGCAAAACATAAATTTATTTCTTCTATATTATCATTATTTAAGTCACTATTATTACTATTTAATATTGTGTATTCTTTTTTCACCTTTCTCCTTCTCAGCTCTCTTTTCGAAGGAAAGTCAATGTCATAGTTTTTATGAACAGTCCGAAAAAGCCGCTCCACATTTCCCTTCTTTGGAATAGCAATGGCACACAGACAGATGAGGCAAACACACTTAGAATATGACATAGTGAAAGATATCTCCTCCCATTCTGTATGAAAGTAGTAGGTTTTAGTCTTACTCGGACCAGCTACGGCACTCATTTTTATACCCTTTGTTGTATTTAGTTTAAATAAATTGAAGGCTAACTAAGCAGCAATGTAACGGAACAAGTTAGTGTGGTATAACGCGCATGCGTAGGGTGTCAAAAGTTCAAATGTCAGATTGGCTACCCTGTATGCCAATCAAAAGACAAATGTCTTTTTAATGTCATGTGATCTACCCATACTTCCTTCATGATTGACCAGTAGATCGTGATCGACGTATCAAGCACCCCTGGTCTAAAGGATATCTGGGACAACATGAAGCATACCAACATTTGCATCACAGGGGTTCCAGAAAATGAAGAAAAAGAGAGCAAGTAATTAAAAATCATTTTTAAGAATAACGACTGAATTTTTTTTTTAACCTGGTAAAGGTAATAGACACACAAGCTCAGGAAGCTGAGTTTCAAACAAGATGAACACTAAAAGGCCCATTCTATGACACACAATATTTAAAGACAAAAAGAATCTTAAAAGCAGAAAGAGAAAAGCTGTTAATTACCTACCAGGGAGATCACATAAAACTGTGAGCAGATTTTTCAACAGGAACTTTGCAGGCCAGATGGGAGTAACAAGAAATATTCAAAGTGATGAAAAGCAAGGACTTATAACAAAGATTACTCTATCCAGATAAACCTATCATTTAGAATTGAAAGACAGATAAATAACTTCCCAGATGAGAAAAAGATAAAGGACTTCATCGCCACCAAACCAGTATTACAAAACATGTTAAAGGGTCTACTGTAAGGAGAAGAAAAATTCATTAAAAATATGATTGACAAAATGGCAATAAACACACATCTATCAACAACAATTAAACTTTAAGGGAAAAAAGATTAAATGTTTCAATCAAATGACTGAATAAATGAATAAAAAAACAAGACCCTTACCTATGCTGCCTACAAAAGACTCACTTTAGATGGAAAGACACACATGGAGTGAAAGTAAAGGGATGGGAAAATATTTTATGCAAATGAAAATTTAAAAAGAAGATGGGTAGCCATACTCAGACCAGACAAAACAGACTTTAAAATAAAGTTTATAACAAGAGACAATGAAAGATTCAGAAATTCCACTTCTGAGTACTTATCTGAAGAAAGCAAAAACACTAATTCTAAACAACATATGCATTTGTATGTTCATTGCAAAATTGATTACAATAACCAAGATACCGAAGCAATCTAACTGTTCCTCAGTGTACAAATGGATAAAGAACAGGTGATATTTCCAGATATATCCAGGTGACGTAGAGTATTACTCGACCATAAAAAAGTATGAAATCTTGCCACTTGAGACAACATAAATGGACCTAAAGGATATAGAGCTGAGTGAAATAAGTCACACAGAGAAAGACAAATACCATATGATTTCACTTATATTTGTAATCTAAAGAACAAAATAAACAAACAAACAAAACAAAAACAGACTTACAGATTCAGAGAACAAAATGATAGTTGCCAGAGGGGAGGGAAGTTTGGGTGCTAGGGGAAATATGTAGGTGAAGGTATTGAGAAGCACAGACTGGTAGTTAAAAATTGTCAAGAGTTGTAAAGTACAGCATAGAGAATACAGTCAATAATATTGCAATAACTAGATATGGTGTCAGATGGCTACAAGATTTACTGGGGCGACCACCTTGTAAGTTATATAAATATTTAATCACTGGGTTGCACACTTAAAAATAATATAATATTGTATATCAACTTTAATTTAAAAAACAAATTTAAAAAATTTGCACACAGTAATCTGTTTTCTAACCATATCTCCCTGCCACAGGTTTTATTTTATTTTAAAGAATAAATTTTTAATATGATTTCACACAATTTCTGCAAGTTTTTATTTTAGGGTTAATAAAACTAAACTTTGTTTACAACCTCAATTGATTTTTTTCTATGAACATATTATTTTTAATTGAGAAAATATCAATGCTGAGTTACATGGTAAATTTAGAAAAAATTCTGCCAAATTAATGATATTTTAAATTCTATGTCTTGTTATTAAAATCTATAAATATGGTACTTAAGGTTATATATAAAATATTTCCATCAATACATTTTCACCCTTAATTCTCATTACCTACTGTGGCATATACTTATACAAGAATTAAAACTTGTCAAAATGTTTTCTATTTTTATTAAGTTTTGAATATTTAACTGAATTTAGATACTGCAAAACTGTATATCTTTAAATTAATTTTCATTCTACCACAGAATATAAATTTATGCAGTTAAATATTAGAGACCCATCAAAAGTTTCTTTGCTGGCTTGAAAATTTTCAAAAACAAGCATAGAATTTTAAAATTATAATGTGCATCATTTTGACATAGTTGTTTAATTTGTAGCATTCCTTTCTTGGTTTTACAGAGATAAATGTCAATGCCTTCTCTGCTGCAAGCATTTTGTAAAGAGCAATTTTCAAAGCTTCAAAAGGTATAATATGTTGCTCTTAATTCACTGAAAAAAATTGTTTAAATATTTCCAGGGATTGAGAACAAAATGCAAACAAACTTAAAGGACCCATTTGCAAAAAGTTCAATGGGATTGTGAGTCATTTAGTTTAATTTACTAGAGATTTTCAAAGGCTTATACATTTCTAGAACACAATTAATAAGAAGCAGCCGTGAAAGAGAGTGGTTGCTGTCGTGCTGAAGCAGTTTTTTTTTTTTTTCTGTTCACCACCAGTTTTGTCGCACTTATTTTGTAGTACAGTTACTCTATGTACTTAAAAAAAAAACCATTTATACATTTTGACAACTTAAATATCTACTTGGATTGGTAGGATTTTTATGACTTGATTATAATCAATTATAAATATGTGTGCACTTTGCCTGACCAGGTGTTGGCGCAGTGGATAGAGCGTCGGACTGGGATGTGGAAGACCCAGGTTCGAGACCCCGAGCTCGCCAGCTTGAGCACGGGCCCATTTGGCTTGAGCAAAAGCTCACCAGCTTGGACCCAAGGTCACTGGCTCCATCCAGCAAGGGGTTGCTCAGTCTGCTGAAGGCCCGCGGTCAAGGCACATGTGAGAAAGCAATCAATGAACAACTAAGGTGTTGCGACGGCAAAGAAAAACTAATGATTGATGCTTCTCACCTCTCTCTGTTCCTGTCTGTCTGTCCCTATCTATCCCTCTCTCTGACTCTCTTTCTGTCCCTGTAAAAAATAAATAAAAATAAAATCCTAAATATGTGTGCACTTCAACCAAATCCGAGCACATTTCTGTATCTTAGGTTTTCCTTAAATTTTCTAAGAACACTGCTTTTAACCCAGCACAATTCTCCATCAATAAATTGCTAAGACTATATACAGTTAAGTGGTTATTTTTCAAACTATTTGTTAAAGGTGCTAAATTTCTAGAAAATATGCTGAGAGAAATTTCCTCTGAAAAAAGAGAAAGACACTAGAAGCTAACAATTTTCAGGGGTTTCACAGAGTATGGCTGCCTCAGCAGTGTAATAATTCCTTATTCATGATGAGAATATGAAATGTCATGTAGTTATTGTAATGATACAGTGAGTTTTTATTACTTAGATAGTGGCAGCAATATAAAGATGGCTATAACAGGTGTGAGATGATTTCAAAGTCTATAATAAAAATAACTTGGAAAATAATTTGTTTGCTAATAAATCAGACATAAAATAAGAAATAAATGAATGAAAATGGCCAAGACTAATGAGAATACAAAAGTAAATATATAATCATAAAAGTTACCATTTTCTTAGCATTCATCATAAAAAAAAATAAAAGTATTAATAGTTTGGTCAAAATTGTCCAAGACAACTTGATGATAACTCCCCTATGCTTAATTAAGGTAGTTATGTAGTTATCTACACATCACACTCCAGCAAGAGTAAGCCAGTGTTTTAAAAGAAGGCAATAAATTGTGGCAGAATAAAGATAGAGAGTGAAAAAATCAGATTAGCCAAAAGTTGCATTAGAACTCAGAATTCATAAGTTTTGGAACATTGCTATGTAGGTTTTATGAATTAAGATCTTGTGTACGGCCCCAGTGGACATGCACAGAAAAATCATTAATATATAGGCCTTCACTTTGTTTGCCAGGTTATGACAATCTCCATTTTCAGGAAACACAGAGCTCTTTCTGATACTGATACCAATGAAGAAAAGATTCTTGGAAAGCCCAGAATATTTTCCTGAAGTTGCTACAAGACAATAAACTATCTAGGATGCATTCAGTCAGAGTAAAATGTGAATATGATTGATAAAATACAGTAAGTACTGTCTTTTTCCTCAAGTAATTATATCAGAAATTTTTGATACAGACAATACATAACTCTGTAAACAAAGTTTGATGTACTGGAAGCAACTGTCTCACATTCAAACTGTTGCAAGTAGCAACTGGTAAAATTTGGCGAAATAATTTTCTAAGAACAAATTAATTTACTATAAATTATATAGAACACATAAAAAATCATTATAATTTTATTTATATACATTTTAATACCACATGTATATATATGCATTTATATTAATTACATAGTTCCATATGTATATATACATATTTAAACATAATTTAAACTTTTGAGTTTCTTGAAGCACAGGTAGTTTTTATAGAACTTTTTATACATGTGTGGATACACGTATATCGGGATGTCTATGTAGAAAGTGTGTTCCCTTATAAGAGCCTGGCAGTATTAAGAATCACATCCAGTATTTATTCTGAGTATAGGAAGGAACAAACACATAAAACATATACAGTGGTACCTTGAGATACGGACAGACCAACTTTTTTAAGATACGAGCTGCAACTCCATCCATATTTTTGTTGAGATCCGAGTGAAATTCCAAGATACGAGTCGTGATTTGGGAAGCTGCCACTAGTTGGCACATTGGTGCACAGGTCCAGTATTGTCAGTTTGATATACGAGTTGACTGATTTACGAGCTTGGTTACAGAAAAATTAAATTCATATCTCAAGGTACCACTGTACCTTAATTATAGTGAAGCACACACTTCACATTCTAGTTTATGCATATCTTACTACATATGTGTGTTTGTGTGTGTGTGTGTGTGTGTGTGTGTGTGTGTGTGTGTGTGTAGGGGCTGAAATACAGATAGTTGGCTTGTAATCTAACAAAGAAAGAGAAATGTAATCTAATAGCTCTTCTAGGTTCCTATTAAAATGAGAAGGCTGTCATTATGTGTAGTTGATGGATGCTTCATTGAAACTCCAAGCCTTCCAAATGTCACCACTAAATCTAAACTTTGAAGTAGTATTCTTTTATTTTCTAAGGAAAAAAAATAATTGCAGATATGTGGATTGAATTTCTTAAAGACTATATCTACATTTTTAGATTTGGTTAACTCACTAGTTCTGAAAAAAAGAAAAGACCTTTTTAATTAGCATTTCTGATTCTGTTAGTTGAATCCATCAAAATCTATTAGCAAGTAATTTAAAATATACTTGAAAATTTTTGAAATTCATGTTGGAGCTTTAGGAGCCTTTTGTTTTAAGTACCCACTAATATGACATGTCATTTCTAGAAGAGCTATTTATATTTCATTAATAGTTTTAATTATATTGTCCTTCAATTTGAATCTCTATGCCTTTGAAATTCTGGTTTTCAGTTTTCATTTGAAATTTAGTTTAGAATTTTACTTACAATTTACAATACAGGTGCAGAGTTAAACCCAAGCTCCTAAACTTATGATGGCAAACCTATGACACGTGTGTGTGCACTGACAGATGTAGCCATTTTCAATGACACGCAGTTGCATGCGGCCGCATACCAGAGAAGTATGGGCCGCATGCCAAGAATGATGTTTCATCCTCGGCTCCTGCACGGCCAGGTGCAGTAGCCAAGGATAAAACATTTGCTGTAGTGTAGACACTCTGTGCCGAGGTCTGTAGGCCAAAACAACAGAACTCCTGCACAGAGCGTCTAGCTCTGGGACTTCTGGTTATGCCGTTTTTCTCGAAGTGACACACCACCTGAGTTATGCTCGTTTTTTTGGCGAATTTTGACACGCCAAGCTCAAAAGATTGCCCATCACTGTCCTAAACTGTTCCAAAATGGTTTTTATTTTGTATACATTTAAAATCCACTCCAAATTTTTATATATGGGTTAAAAAACATTATAACAAGTTATATTTTTGAATTTTAATAGTTTTATGGCATAAGGTGAGTCTATAACCTTCCACATTAACAAATTATGAAGAAATAAAAATAGGCTTAGTATTAGAAGATTTTACCAGACCTTTGTCTCAAGTGAAAAAATATTTCCATGAGTTCTATAAAGATAAATAGAAAGAAAAGAGCAAATAAGAAAAAAACAAACAGAGATAAAGGAAAAAATTTCAACTCATGCACATTACCTATCCTTGGTTTGATGACATAAACAACTAATTCAATTAAAATATTTATCAAACACAGTCTTTTCATTGTGTCATACTCTTATAAAGCAATTAAGAATGTCCAATTCTCTCACTACTGTCAACTATATAAAAGTGTTAATTTGGGTTTTTCAAAGATAGAGGTCATAGTGATTTGTTCTCTTCAGCTGTTAACACTGAATCGGTGTCTAGTATTAAATTAAGTGGCTGTTTATGCAGGGTTTTATTCCTCAGTAATCATTTGTTAACTGCATGAGAGAAAGTTCTTAGACAGATGAGTGTGCACTCTTTGTGCCTATTGTAAAGAATCGTAATCATTTAGAAAAGGGGGCAGGAAGCCAGGGTCTCTAGGCTGGAAATTTTAAAATATATGTTAACTGGGCCTTTACAGAGAAAGTGTCCAGATCCCTGCTGTATACAATGCTGCTATGCATTGGTTCACAAAGATCTTTAGTAATAGCTAATTGGCGCAGTATTCCTAGGAAGAAAATACAAGGGCAGCCCACTAGAGTATTGCCTTTTCTAGATGATAGGGAAACCCTTGCTCTTATGGAAGCCAAAATCTTGACCAGAGAAGTGATAGTGGATAGTCTCAGCCTTTCTCCTAGTTCCCATAACAAAGATAATGTATCTTAGAACCCCTTGATTGAAGGGGAGGTTGAATCATCTGGAGGAAAAACTTAGTGCAATTGCTATAGCACACATCATAAATCTTCCTCCAAAGATTTCTCCAAAGGACTCTAACCATTTCCTAGAAGGATTGAGCACCGAGGAAAGGGAAAATACAAAACTTTCAGTGAATACTAGAAAATAGCTCTGAAATTATGTTAATACTTAGGGAGCTATATACATGGCTTATCAGTAAATAATGACCAATTAAATCAAACTAACTTGGACCACAGACCAAGTGCACCCAGCTGGCCTATAATCCATGATGCGGTTGTATCCCCAGTTCGGGAAAGTATAATTGAAATAGATATACTCAGCAACTACAATGGCTCTCTGACACATGAGGACCATTATGGTAAGAAGAGCTAACTGGAAACCTCTGAAAGTTACTTCCCTGTCAAGTTTGTAAAGCAGAAGCACTACTTTACCTGACAAGAACTGCACCGAGTAGTCAATTTGGGAAAATAGCAAGTGAGGTGATACCTAAAAACACCACCATTTATCTTACTAGTTAAATGGGTACAGAAGTCAGTTAAATCTTTGAAATGATATAGACCATACCAAATTAATCAGGTGGTCACTCATCTGCAGCTTATCAATACAAAGTTGCATCTTCACTGAAACAACATAACTCTTGGAACTTGCTCTGGAGTGACCAGAATCTACCCGGAAAGCCCCCTATTAGGGGGTGCTCTGCCTGTCAGGGCCATGTTTGCCCCCGGCCAACTTTGCTCAAACCAATTGAGCTATGGCTGGGAGTGGGAGAGAGAGAGAGAGGGGAGGAAGGAGGAGGGGAGAAATAGATGGTCGCTTCTCCTGTGTGCCCTGACTGAAATTGAACCTAGTACTTCCACATATCAGGCTGACGCTCTACTTCTAAGCCAACTGGCCAAGCCCTAATGTCCTTTTCTCAGTTACAGTTTTCAAGGGCCACCAGGAGTTGTTTCCTTCATTTCCCTGGGATGGATTTCAGTGATACTCTGTTATATTAAGACACTTCTACAGATAGCTCAAATTTTCAAATAAAATGAAGTGAAAACAATTTTAATTTTAAAAATGGACTTCAGTGGGGTTAGAGGGATGTGGGAAATCTCTGTACCTTCCTCTCAATTTTATTTTGAATTTAACATTACCTTACTATATACTTAAAGCCCAGACAAGACTGATGTTCAATCAAAAGTTTTGATTTCAATTAAAGTTGATTTGTGCAACAATTTTTGATTCATTCTTCCTTTTATTACATAGTGATAAGAAATACCAATGAACAATTTTTTTCTTACTACTAGCTGGATTTCCCGTTGGTTGCTCCTCAGCTGCCAGTATATACGTTCCTGTGGAAGGAGCATCTCAGAGCTGAGAACAAAGATTACAAAATCTCAATGGACTAAACTGTAAGAACTCTAGCCTGATGCAGTATAACTTTGCTAGATGGACAGATACTAGAATGTGCACTTCCTGTGGTCCAAAACCCTTCTTCAACACTGACCAGTTTTGTGGCCATAAAAAATTATACCCAAGATTGTGTTTCTGTTTCTTTAAGTGTAATTTAGGGCTAATAATAGTACCTAATTAACAAGTTTTATGATTAAAAAATGAGCTAATATATGTAGACTAGTTCGTACAATGCCTGATGTAGCCATATGCAAGTGTTAGCTATTATTGGCAGTGAAAGTTGCGAAGCTGTTGATTGTATTTTTTCACAGGTGATATGTACTCCGGATCCACATCAATGATGATGAAGCAGAAATAAGTTTCCAGCTTTTGAAACTGAAGGATATTTGTTATGAACTAAATGTGTACCCTCAAAATTCAAATCTTAATGTGATGCTATTTGGAGGTGGGGCTTTTGGGAGGTGATTGTATCATGAGGGTAGAGTCTTTATGAATAAGCGTCCTTATAAGAGAGACACCAGAGAGCTCTCTCACTCCTTCTCCCATTTCTCAATTTAGAAACCATGAAGTAGGTCCTCACCAGGCATCAATCTTCTGGCACCTTCATTTGGACATTTGAGACTCCAAAGTGAAGAATAAATATTTGTTAATTAATCCATCCAGTTTGTGGTAATTTTATTATAGCAGCTCGAAGGAACTAGGGCAAGGTGGTAAAGAGACTTGAGATGATAGAAGAGAGTGTTTTTGGAAAAGCATGTGTACTAGGATAAGAAAAGGCATCCAAGCAAAGTTAAAGTAAAATTTGCGAATGGTTCTCAATATAGGCGGTAAGTCTTTCTACTTATTCATTTAAAATTTTTCTGTGCCTACTATATGAAAGGTACTATTCTAGATTGTGAGGATTGAACAGTCATCAAAATAAAATCCTTGTTTTCATGGTTTACATACTAGAGAAGGGACTAACAATAAATTAAAAAAAAATAGAATGTATCAGAAGATGACAAATGTTAGGTACTACAGAGAAAAATAAGGCAGGATATAGTGGATTTAATGAGCTAGTGATAGAATGGGTTGCTACTTTGTAAATTAGGCAACAGGTAGTTGTGTTTATTTTGGTACAAAGCCCTAAATATAAATGAGCAAAGAGCCATATTGTTATCTGTGGAAGAGAATTTTAGGCAAGAATAAGAACAAGGTGGAAAATTCTGATTTTAGATCAAATTTCATGACTAATGAGGAGATAAGGCTAGAGCCAAGACAGATGGGAAGTGACAGAAGAGGCAGGGGAAAAATAGGACACAAGAATATGAAAAGTTAGTGCAGGACATGGTAAGTTTCTGGCTTTTACTCTGGGAAGCTTGTTGAAGTCTTTTAGGAACAGAAATGGCATGATCGGTCATATGAATAACTGGCTGTAGGGAATCAAAGGTGCAAGAAGGGGAAGCATGCAGAAGAGCCCTGCAGTGAGTAATCCAACTAACTCTAGCTGGAGGAGTCTAATAAGCAAAAATTGCAGATGCCTTTGATATCATGAAATCATGGAGAAAGAACCACAGAGAGATAATGAAAAGCTAATGCCAGGTGCAGGCTTATAAAACTAAATAAATTATAGAGAAAAATTTAAGAGGATTTCATTTTTGCACATATCTAATCTATTTTACTCAATTAATCTTTCCTGTCTACCTGCCTTCCTGCCATCCACACATCTGCTTCTGTGCCTATCAGTAGGTAAGAACAGAGCATAAGGTAAAGACTTAGACCCTGCCCTCAAGGAGTACACAATAAAGTAGAGGACAGTGTCCATATTGACCGGTTATTATGATATAGATTCCTGGACACCATAAGAGTGATATGAATAAAGTATTTCCTTAAGCAATTTATAGATCTCTTGGTATAATCCTGGCACAATTTCTTATTAGAAATGTAATTCTTTTAAATTAACAGACTCCATGTCAAAATATATATATCATCTTTATGAGTTCCTGAATACACAAATAAATATACAGAAAACCACAAGCAAAATTCTACTCAACATATATTATTAAATCTATTTAATAAAATTTTGTTAGAATTCTTCTGTAGATTCATCTGTATGTTTAAGTAATCAATCTATTTTTATTAGTTTTATTTAACATTTCTTCTGAGGTAAGTAATTTTTTCAAGATATTTGTGTAAGAAAACCTCATTTCTCTTTAATTTTTCTTAGACCTTAAGACATAAGAAATATTTATTCAATTCATTTTTAATTAATTAAAAATTGCAATGTGTTTCTTAAATAACAAATAGTGATTGTGGTTATTTTTCTTTCAATATCTCATTAATAAAAGGTCATTTTTAATAAGTTCTTATGTTTGTTTATAACTACAGTTTCCTCTTCAAAATTACATACCCCCTTTTGCTTTAGCTATCATTTTTGTATGCAAACTAATAGCTGTCTGTGTTTTTCCAAAGAACTTATTCTGAGCTTCTTGAAAGAAGAAATAACTCAGAGGTTTCTGGATGTCTGACTCTATCATGGATTTTCAATTTTGTTAAATTAAATGATTAAATTGCCAAATACTGTTAAATTTTTATGAATTAAATTACTGGCCACCTCACCTTCCCAATTATTCAATATTTTGAGACTTTTTATTTTGTTTGTGACAAATATCTTTTAGTTTACAGAATAGTGCCACTTTCCTTTTGCTTTGAGGTTAAATAATTCTGCTCCAGGGTAAATTTATAACTTTTTCATTTATGAGAGAGATTCTAGCCTCTCTAAGTCATTAGAAATTTAGAAACACATTTTTGGGTATTGAGTTCTTTTTTATTAATTATGTACACTTTAAAATGAAAGTAATATAGTCCTCTTCACAGGAATGACACTAAAATATCAAAACCATAAAAATAGATGAAAGTAAAAAAAAAGAGTTATGAACAGAAAATCCACACATCAAGAAATGCAAAATTCTGTGTATATGAAAAGGTTATAATTAATAATGAATAAAAATAAATTATAACTTTCTTGAAAATGATTACTTTTAAATGTTCATGCTGGCAAGAATATAGTGAAATAAGTGTGAATTGTTGATAAACTGAAATTGCTAAAACCGTTTGTGGAGAACACTTTGGTAATATAATTCAAAAGTCTTAAATATTTTTATACTTCTTGATTTAGTAAACCTATGATTTAAGTATTCTAAAGAATATCTGATTTTCTGAAAACAGTTTTTTTCATATGTGTATAAATTATATGATGATTTATTAAAACAGTGAAATAGACTAAATTATTTGACATTAAGTAAGACAAAAAACTTTATGAATTTAAATACTGGCCACATTACTCTTTCTCATTATTTAATACATTTGAACCTTTTAATTTTATTTATAACAGATAATTCTTTGGCTTATAGAATGGTGCCACATATGTTCAAAAAATTCAGAAATTTTAAACTGGCTTGCCAGGTAGATCCCAGTTGGCCACATGCAGAAGTCTGTCTCTGCCTCTCTGCTTCTCACTGAATAATAAAAAGTAATTAATTAATTAACTAATTAAAATATTTATACAATTTTTTGTAAACACTATTTCTCCCCTAACTGCATACACAGAATTCTTAGTTAATTTCCTTCCCTCTCTACTATTCTCTATGAAATTTTCTGATAACTAAAACATTTAAATGTATGATTATTCAATAGATTTATACCAAATCCATTGGATTACATAATTTTTACTGCAATAATGATAATTACAAAAAAATTACAAGTATTTTGAATTTTGAATAATTTAGTATTACATAAAGTTACCCTTAATATGAAACACAAATGTCTCTAATGTATACTTAAAACATACCAATAGGTTAATAGTGGTTGTGCTTTGGATATGAAACTATAAGTGTTTTTTTTCTCTTTTTGTAATTTTATTTCTAAATGAATAAAAATAAAGTGAAAATGTCAGCAGAAAGGCAGACATGTCTGAGATACATGCATAAAAACCATGATTAACAGCTAGTGGTGGCTTCATCTAAGTCTGCATTGTAGCTTCTCATTGACGACCTTTTATTCACCAGAATTGTTCTTTTTTTATTAATTTTAATGGGGTGACATTAATAAATCAGGGTACATATGTTCAAAGAAAACGTCTCCAGGTTATCTTGTTATTTAATTATGTTGCATACCCATCACCCAAAGTCAAATTGTCCTCTGTCACCTTCTATCTTGTTTTCTTTGTGCCCCTCCCCTCCCCCTTCTTTCTTCCTCTCCTCCCTTCCCCCACCCCGTAACCACCACACTCTTGTCCATGTCTCATAGTCTCGTTTTTATGAAAAATATGGAACGGTTCACAAATTTCCGTGTCATCCTTGCATAGGGGCCATGCTAATCTTCTCTGTATCGTTCCAATTTTAGTATATGTGCTGCTGAAGCGAGCACCAGAATTGTTTTTTTATTAGTGGTTCTTCCTTTTTTTTTTTTTTTTTTCAGGGACAGAGAGAGAGTCAGAGAGAGGGATAGATAGGGACAGACAGGAACGAAGAGAGGTGAGAAGAATCAGTCATTAGTTTTTCGTTGCTGTTGCAACAGCTTAGTTGTTCATTGATTGCTTTCTCACATGTGACTTGACCGCGGGCCTTCAGCAGACGGAGCAACCCCTTGCTGGAGCCAGCGTCCTTGGGTCCAAGTTGATGAGCTTTTGCTCAAGCTAGATGGGCCCACGCTCAAGCTGGCAAGGGTCTTGAACCTGGGTCTTCAGCATCCCAGTCCGATGCTCTATCCACTGCGCCACCACCTGGTTAGGCTTGAATTGTTTTTTAAGGGAGAAGAGTCCAGTCCCTTTCTAATTTTTCTTTGGACAAAATGTATTAAGTAATTAATGTACTTGTAATATTTTTAACAGCTTTGAAATTGCCAATATTTTTATTGCATTTTTGAGTTTTCAAGATTGACTTATGGTTCTAATAAATCTGTTTGGACATATTCTTTATATAACAATTATATTATTTATTCCCTTATAAATGAAAGAAAAACAAAATTTTTTTTTCAATCTACACTTTATGTAAAAGTTGTACATATTCTAAAGTGTTCCTCAAATTACTTGAGAATCAACACCCTGAAATAACACTGTCAAAGCACTTGGTTCTCTCCTAATTCAATGATAAGGGCTTTAAAGTAATTTGTTCTTTTATATTTGTTCAGATTTAACATTTCAACCTAAACCCTGTGCAGAGATATAATTTTCTTTGGGGAAAATATTTTAATCAATATTCTATATTGTATTCAATATTTATATTGTACTCATTAGTTTAACATCTATAGAGAAACATGAATATTAATATAATGAATGAATGATGACTAAGCAGGTAGAAGTACAGCTTCAGTTAAATGATCCTTTGTAGTGCTTTCAAAAAAGACACAGGAGATGATTTTTGTATTCCTTTTTGGCAGGTCTCCAGGACCTTCACAGAAGTTTTCTGCCCAAATTTATTAACTCTATGGACAATATTAACAGAATTTTGTATAAAAATCTTGGCATACCTGTATCTGTAGGGGATGTAAAACTTAAGGCTCTAAATAAAATTTGAGAGGTAGAATATTTGTCAGGTACGATTGTCAGACTTGTGACTTGTGAAGTTTTGGTTCTGTCTTGGTTCTCCCTTTTTTAGAAATATCACTGATTATAAAAAGCATAGTGGATTGAGTATCAGACTGGGAAACTAAGGACCCCAGGTTGAAAACCCAAGTTCAGAACATGGGCTTGTGGGCTTGAGCACAGGCTTGTCCCCTTGAGGGCTGGGTCACTGGCTTGAGCTCAAGGTTATAGGATTGAGCAAGGGGCCACTGGCTCAGCTTGAGCCCTCCCTCTTTCAAGGCACATATGAGAAATAATCAAATAAATAACTAAAGCAAAGCAACTATACATTGATGCTTCTCATCTCTCTTCTCCACCCCCTTCCTATTTCTCTCTCTCTCTCTAATATATATATATATATATGTGTGTGTGTGTGTGTGTGTGTTTAAAAAAAGGAGAGAGAAATTGTAACATTAAGAGCAAAAATTAAAGTCAAATATCAGAATATACCTCCATTTTAATTTACAGTAATTTATTTAATTTTATCAGCTTGACTTTTATGGGAATCTAAAGCTGAATAAGATCTTTCTCATAGAGTTCCAGGGATTCCCATTTCCCTGATTTCTCATTTTCTATTGTTAATTTCTAATATGGATACAGAAATTGACTGCTCTGCCCTTACCTTCTCATGAGGACAAGGCCTGTGTCAGGGTGATCATTCAAGTTCTGTGTTGAAACATAATGTAATGAACTCATTTTTGTGAGAGATACTGTTGCATTTCTAATTCCAGATGTTATTCAATGTGACACATTTTTGGTGGCTCTATAAAGGCTAAGAATCTGGTAAAGATCTTAGGCAAACATGTAAACAAACTAAATAAACACACATGCAAAAAAAATACAGTATATTGATATTACAATCCCCAGCCGACACATTTTTTTTTCCCCCTGGTGAGCTAAAGAAGAGAGACTATGAGAAGTTGTGAGTCACTGCTACTTTATTTCTACAGGGTTAAGTGTGTCACATCAAAATACACAATAAAAGGTGAGTCTGGAATCTTCTTTTACATGAGGATCAGGAAAGAGCCCAAGGAGGTTGAAAAGAAATAAGTAGACTTTTTAAATGTGCTCAGTCTCAAGGGGTATTCACTGAAGATAATGTGAGTTGAGAGTGGAAGTAGTTACAGATTTAGTAATGTCAGTATTTAGCACTTTGTAAATGTAGTGGAGAATTACCGCCCTTCCCTGCCCCCCATCAAAGTGCTCCAGAACCCAGAATATCAATAAAAATAGAAAAAAGACTATATCAAACTCAAACCATTTGAAAAGCTTTTATTAAAGAAAAAATATCTGCCAATGTGAAGTTGACTTGAAATTTATCAGAGGGAAAGTTTTTAGTACAGCTTATTTAAGCTTCTTTAGTTATGTTCCTTATGCTATTCTGCCAAGTTACTGTCATGGCTCCTTTATAATATATTTCTTGATTTCAATGCATAATCATATTAATTACTATTTTAAAAATGGTGTTTCATACCATGTTTCCCTGAAGAGTTTGTAATTAGTACATGTCCTTTAGATATTCTATGGTTCTTGAGATGTTTTTCCACTGCAGATATACATCATAAACTCTTTTTTTCCTGAGAAAACTATCTATAATAGCAGAGCATAATTTATATTTTTTCTTTTAAGCACCATATGCCTCACTAATACATCATATTTCATCATTTTGACATTCTAATATAGTATATAAACATCTGCCTTTAAACCCCATTGTTTCAACTATTTTTTTTTCTCTTTAACTGTTATCTGCAGTGGATAAAGGTGATTCTCCCCAAGCCTTTACAGTTTCTCTGTTCAAGGACTGAATTAATCATTCTGCTGCAAACAATTGGAAATTGTCCCACATATTCAATTGGATAAAATTATATTTGCATACTAGTAATGATAAGCCTTGTGGCATGATTGGTTTTGCAACATGAGACAAATGTCAAGATTTTTATTCTTCATGAAAGAGTTTAAATCCCATTAAAGGCACCCCTACTAAAGTATTTTGCCAAATAATACCACTGGTTACAAAAGAAATTGGATGGGTAAATAAAAGACTATTAGCACTTGGGTATCTTATTGTATAGTTAGTATGACTGAAGAAAATTCAATCACTGTGAAAGTTTTGAGATTTAGGGAACCAAAATACTCACTGTCAATAATTTTTTTCTCTTTTAAAACCCACTCACTGTTTTCTAGTAACTGTAATTCAAATTATAGATATACACCCCCTTGCCCAATATCAGCATATGTGATTCATTTAGGTAAAAATTTAGCTTTAGTTAATTGAGTTTGTCATCTATACCAAAGTCAGTTAGATTATTGTGTTTGTTGCCCTGATTCCAGTGACTCATTTTGGAAAGGACAGATAACCTCAGTAGAAACAATGAAAAGCCATGAAACATTTCCTTTGAATACTAGTACAAAATTAGATATATTTGCAACTGGAGTTTAATTAAGTAATATGAAGTAAGGATATGCTATAGATGTCTTGCTTCCTCAAGATTAAAGCTAACTCAAAGAAAGTAAAAACACAACATAGAGAGGATGCCCTGGTTGGAGAGGTGGGTTAGTTAGAGCATTGTCCCAATATACAAATGTTGTAGGTTCAATCCCAAGTCAGGGCACATACAGAAAAAGGTTAATGTTCCTGGGTTTCTCTCTTCTTTCTTCTCTCTCTAAAATTAGTAAGTATTTTTTTAATAAGATAGGAGAAATAAAACAAAATAGAATATGCTCTAGTAACATTTAAAAAAGTATTTTATTTATTGATTTTTTAACAAGAGAAGGAGAGTCAGGGATATCTATCTGTTCCTATTTTTGCCATGACTGAGGATCAAACTGGCAACCTCTTGTGTTTCAGAAGGGTGCTCTAACCAACCAGGACAATAGTGACATTATTAAAGTCCTTAAATTAAACCATGACTAAACTTAGACACATTGCTGAAATATTCAAGTATTATAATGGACTGAGTACTGGTGTTTCCTTCCAACTCATATGTTAAAACCCTAATCCCAGTGTGGTAGTATTTGGAGATGGTCCTTTGGGAGGCAATTAAGTCACGAGAGTAAAGTCCTTATGAATAGGGTCAATGCCCTTATGAGAAGGGTTCAGGTTAGCTAGCACCATTTCTGCCATATAAAGAAACAGCAAGAAGTCAACCCTCTGTAAATCAAGAAAAGGGCACTCAATAAAACTGAATTATGCTGGCAACCTGATCTCAGATATTCAGCCTCCAGGACTGTGGGAAGACAATGTGTATTGTTTAAACTACCTTGCAAGTTTTTAACACTGGTCTAATAATTAAATTTACTTGAGACAGATTAACAAGAGAAAATAGCCAAATTTGATTACATACATATGTATGTATGTATGGGAACCCCACATACATGAAAGAGTCAGAGATTGCAAATACTTGAGAGATTCAAAGAGAGGAAGGGAAAATGATTTGTATATTATATCCTTAGCTAAAAATTAGATAAGGCACTATGGGACTTCAGAGGAGAAGAAAGTTATTGCAGGATGATAAGAAGAGCAGATGCAAAGTAATTAGAAGTTTGCCCTGCCCTAGAGATACTCATAAAAGTTATTCCTTATTATACTTCTTATTATGGGCAAAGACCCTAATTTAAATTCTTTAAGGTAGAAGTAATATTTTCTCATGAACCTGCAGAGTCTCAAATGCCTTTAGCCCAAAATAATTCCCATACTACAGAGGCACATCTTAGCATGACTGTTTCAGAACCCTAATCTATGGTCATTTGTTACCGCAACCCAAATTGACTAAGACACACATATTAATTAATAAATTGTCATTTACTAAAACCACTGGAATTTGGGCTTCCAGTCATTCACAACCAATTAGTCCTCAGTGATGAAATGAGCCATGAACTTAAAACATTTGGATCATGATTAGGTTAAAATGTTAATGATTTATAAACCTTATTATTTTAATTAAACTGAAGAGCAGAGGCCTACATGCCTATGAGGCAAAATGTACCTCCTCTCTTTCTGTTTGTAATTACAACTGGTTGCTAGGCAACAAACCTGAAATCAGTAGTTTCCACATTCTAATGTCCTCTGGATATAAAAACTTCTGCAACCAAGATGCCAAAGCCATTTTAAAGAATATACCTTCTAGTATCTAAGTCAGACTCTGAGAGCAACATAATTCACTGTGGTAGAAGCAAAATGAGATTTGAAATGTAATAGGTCTAGACCAGTGGTTCTTAACCTGGGTTCTATGGAACCCTAGCGGTTTGATGAGTCGGTCTCAGGGGTTTGGAGAAATCGCTGCCGCGGAGGCCAGAATAAAGTAATACCGTAATTTGTTGTGAGTTCATGCACTTTGTTGGTTTTGTTCTTTGAGCAAGGTGATGTTCATGCATGGCTCATTTTTTGCACCAGTAAAAGAACATATACCTATGTCTTGAATTTGGAAAAAAAAATCATATTTTATTTATCACTAAAGAAGGGTTTGGTGAATGCGCATATGAAACTGGTGGGTTCGGTACCTCAAAAAAGGTTAAGAACCATTGGTCTAGATATAAATTACAATGGAACTATTCACTGAATATATGACCATAAATGTTTTAGATTATGTACTTAAGCTTCATTTTCCCCTATATAAAATAAGGATAAAATAGAAATAGTAAAATGTTTCTTTATTGCTTGTATAGCATTATATTTATTAAAACACTAACACTTTATCTGAGACGTTTTAGTGAAATTTTGGCTTCCTTTCAACCGTTTGAGGTTAATTTGTTCCTTAGCAAATCATATATTTTTTACCCTTTGGTTAATACAAACAAATTTCAGTGGGACAGTGAAATTAAAAGAATTTTACCTCAAGAAGAAACATATATGCATGGAAAAAATGAGAATAAAAATATAATTATATCTGTAATAACTAAAATGATCATTAAAAAAGTATTACTTTGGTAAAATAGTAAGATAATATTGTAAGTTACTCTCCACCGAGGAAGAAAGAAGGGCGTAGTCACCAAGTGTGGACTAGCAAAAGCTTTATTCAGAGCACATCCCTAGCAAAGTTTTCTGGTCCATCAGATGGGCCAGAGAAGTCGCGCAAATTCCCATGCCCGGGGGTGGGGGGTGCAATTTATAGCATCGGTATGGTGGTGGCAAGTTGATATGCCATGGCAAAATTTTATTGGCTGACAGACAGTTGTTTTTTTCAAGGTGCTCTTGGGTCGTTTCTTTTGGCAGGTGTGGATGTGGGTGGTTCTAGCCAAAGACCCTTACTGCTTCCTCACATGACCTTTCCCCATTGCCAACCGAACTCACAAATATAGTATAACAAAATTGATACATTTTATTTATAAAAATATTATGCAAAACTGCTGTGAAAAATCAGCAAGAAATATGTAAAAGGACTGTGTTTTTGAAAAGACTCAACATAATAAATAACTCTCCCTAAATTGACTTATAAATTTAGAATGGTCTTAGTAAAAGCATCCTTTTATTTTCTGGAGTGGCATAAGCTGATTATAACATTACTAGAAAAATATGCACATAGAATATCTATGAAAACCTTAAAATATATTGATGGTCTTGTCCTTCTTAGATATTGGCAAAGTAAATATTTCATTGGACAAAATTAAATGTGAAAAGAATAATTTATTCAAGAATATCAAAATGGGCCTGACCAGGTGGTGGTGCAGTGGATAAAGCATCAGACTGGGATGCAGAGGACCCAGGTTTGAGACCCCGAGGTCGCCAGCTACAGTGCAAGCTCATCTGGCTTGAGCAAAAAGCTCACCAGCTTGGACCCAAAGTCGCTGGCTTGAGCAATGGGTTACTCACTGCTGGCCTGCGGTCAAGGCACATATGAGAAAGCAATCAATGAACAACTAAGTTGTCGTAACAAAATACTGATGATTGATGCTTCTCATCTCTCTCTGTTCCTGTCTGTCTGTCCCTATCTATCCCTCTCTCTCTGATTCTCTCTCTGTCCCTATAGTAATAATCAGGGGTCCCCAAACTTTTTACGCAGGGTCCAGTTCACTGTCCCTCAGACCATTGGAGAGCAGCCACATACAGTACTCCATACACTGACCACCAATGAAAGAGTCGCCCCTTCCGGAAGTGCAGAAGTGCAATAGGGGCCAGATAAATGGCCTCAGGTAGCTGCAATTTGGCCCGCGGGCCATAGTTTGGGGACTTCTGGTAATAATAATAATAAAGAATATCAAAATGGGGGAAAAAAGAGCAAGACTCAGTTAAACTACCGAAATAAAAGGCTGAGGAGTTTCTAAGAGTTAGGGTAGGAGAATCATGACCATATGTGTTTGTTAATTGGCTGTACCCAAGTAAAATAAAAGTTTCCTGTATTTTCATGACAAGACATTGACTTAGGAAGTAGTCTTGCAATTCAATATCAGGTCCTACTCTCTAACAAAAATGGTAAACAGGATCTCTACCTTTCTTAATGATTATGACTTCAAAAGGATGGTTCCCAGATCCTTGAGAAAGACATTAATTACTTGGTTGTAAACCTTGCAAAAAGCTTTATAAAAATTTTATTTTAAAAAAATGTTTTTAAGTGGAAGATACATAATTTATAATTACAAATTTCCTAAAGTAAAGGTTCTAAGTATTGTTGGTGGAAATCAGATTCTTCCCAAAGTTGTGAGAAAAGCATTTCAGAGACTCACAGATAAGAGGATATGAGCAATTGTGGCAGGAGTTATTAGAGCAAAAACAAAGAACTGCCCCCAAGTGCCTGATGTCTCCATCACAACCAAGTGGTTCAGCTAGTCTCACTGCAGAAAAAATCCTGGGCCTAGTGAGCAAAAGGGACCACCAGAAGGGTCAGGATCCAGAACTGCAATGCCATCACCCTGGGCTCCCGTAGTGCTGTATAGTCTCTGTGTCTGGCTATACCATGTCCCCATCTTACAGGCACCATGCTGTGGCCTGCACTGCTGCCAGGCCCACGTGGCTGTCTAGCAGATAGAGCACATAAACGAATGAGCTTAACCTTTGACCTTTGTTAAACTTTGATTATATTTCATTGGGTTTAAGAAGGAGCATGCTTTCTTTCAGAATAACCTTCCTTATTCTTTATGGGCTTGAGCTGGGCCCTCCCCTGTCCACTCTTTTTCCTGTATTCCAGCATTTTATGGCCTTATCCTATCTCGTCTTTTCCCCAGATATTCCCTGGCTAGATTTCTCGCTTTCATGGTCATCATTTTAACTCCTACTGTGCATGCCTCAAAGCTCTGCTTAGTCATCCGTCTTCTACTGCACATTTGCTTACCTCCCCCTGTGCCATCTTGGCTTCTACTGTATATACCTCAGCAAAGGAATTTCTCCTACTGTTTTATCCCTCCCCACAGTAATCTCAGCTAACAGACCTGTGGTTCCCCAGGAAAACTGAAAAGCTGGTTCTTCCTGTCTACTTAGAGATTAGCGTCCATTTGGTGAGGATGCAGCTGTCCCCTTGGAAATCTGGAAACTTGCCACTTTTTAGTCAATCAGACTTAACATCTGATTCATTTTCCTAGTTAATCAGCCTTAAAGTTTGATTACATTTACTTTCTTTCTTTATTGATTACTAAGTACTTACAGTAACATAAGGAAAGAAAGATCAGATGCCTACAGTCAGAAAAAACCTTTCTAAAGTTTAGTTAAACTTTAGGGGAACATTAGATTATCTTGGTCAATAATAAATAATAATACAGAGCTTTTATAATTAAAATAGTTTGTGTTTCCTATATGAATAGACAGATAATTTTCAACCTAGGTTTCCAAGCAAATAGAGCCTGAGGCCAAAGCTTATAGTTTAGGATTTATTTAAGAATGTAACTTAAAGGAAACAAGTAAAGAAAAAGGAAAGTGAGGCAGAATCTATTTAAGGATGTTCTTTTCTGAAACTGGCTCAGTCTCATGGTATTTGTTTAGAGATATTAACTGAAATACTGCCCTTGGGAATAGTCCAATTGGAAGAAGAGAAAAGAAATTATTTACTCATTAGTTCCTTTGATCTCCAATTTTTCATTAATTTTCCTGCCCTTCTGTTTGGCATCACCTGACCTCCTCTGGCAGAGAGAGGAGATCACAGAAAGCCAGGGCCCACAAAAGTCTAACAAGGAAAGAGCATATGGACAGCAATCTCTTGTGGTCAGTTAGTGTTATGAGATTCCTCAGTTTGTAGTAGTGGGACCTACAGCCAAAGCCAGATTTCCCTCTGAACAAACTATCTCCTTAGCAGCAACACAAAACACACCATTGCTGAGACAGCCCCAGGTGGCATCTGAGATAAATGGAGAAAAGAAGGAGGTGTAATCATGGTGAATTTATTTTACACTGTAAAACAATAAATTCTAAACATTAAAAAATCTATATACAAAACTTGTAACTACTGAAATAAAACATGGGTCAGTTCTTTGTTTTCATGAAGAAGAGAAAATTGTTTGCTGTTGCTTTAATACAGAGAAAAACAAGAGAAAATATTAATGAATTTTACTACATTATAAAAATACACCATGACAAAAATATAAGCGTTGGGCAGATGAAATATATTATGCTCACTTTGTTAAAGATGGTGCTGCCCACAGGGAATCCCGTTGCTCAGGTGATAACATTAGTTGCCCTTACTGCTTGGGATTGGCATGATTGTATTAATGTGTGTTGGGGGAGGGCTTTCGCGCCAAAAGGTTTTAAAAGGAAGAGAGATCACATTGTTCAAGAAAAGAGTGATTATGTTCTAGGAGGAACTCATGCTGTAGGAGAGCAAAGTAAGGCCATGTGGAGGAGGCCGGGAGAAGCAGCCAAGATAGTGGAGTGCTGAGGGATAAGCCAGTTGTACAGAGTTTGTGCAGAGAGGAGATAGGAAACAGAAGAGAATAAGTCTGGTGAGCTAGAAACCTTTGATTCTAGGAAACTCGGATAAGTCAGTAGTTTTGTGAGCACTGAATGAGGGGGTTTTGGAGCCCAGTGTGTGTTTTTACTTGCCAGCTGGGTACAAGCTAGGATTAAAACTAATGGCCCACCAGTTCTTGGCTCCGTTGTTTCATTACCATCTGTCTGAATCTTATGCAAACCTGCATGGGTCAGGCGGCTGTGATGGTGGCCATGGCTACTGGCTTTACAACAAGTAAAACAAAAAAAAGTAATATTAAGCAAAAAAAAAATTAGCTTCCACAGATAAAAGTCTTTTTATTTTATTTTAAAAAAATATTTTATTGCTTTTATTAGGGTTGTGTTGGTCAAATAAGTTTGTAAATATGATGTGTATGTTTGCTCACTTATAGTTTGTATTGGCAGCTGGGCAACGCCAGATATAGTGGTCTGTGGAGTTGCAGGTTCCCTTCCTGATTGGGAGGGGCCATTGTCTTGTTAATGTTTACTGAAATGAGATTCTGCCCCCACCACCAAGAGGTGCAGGAGGATTTCTTCTTTTTCCCCACCCTGATCCCTTGCCCTCTGTGGCTTTTCTTGTGGCTTGTCTGTCTTTGTGAGACACCAATAAACAGAATAGCCCACTATCTTCCAACTCTACCACATCTTTACCATCGGCCCGAATTTAATAAGAACCTGCATGTGAATGGCCACAATGTCAGCGGCAGCCCCTGACCTTACAGTTTGAAAAGTTTTTTAAAAGAAAGGATGCATTATGCCGTTACTATCTGTATGACCAGGGGCCCCCGTCATAACAATTCACATGCAGGTTCTCATTTGATTTGGGCAGATGGTAAAGAAATGACAGAGTTGGAGGATGGTGGGCCATTCTGTTTATTGGTGTCTTACCAAGACAGGCAAGCCACAAGAAAAGACAAGGAAAAGCAGAAAATGTGCTTTTCCCACAGAGGGCAAGAGATCAGGGAGGCCTCTGCAGTGCTGATGGCAGGAACTGAGTGAGAGTACCCCTGATCTGCCTTATATTATAGTGTGTTGGGCAGATAAAATATATTATGTTCACTTTGTTAAAGATGGCGTTGCCCACATGCAAGTTTTAAGAGTAGGCTTTTCCCCACACCCTTGACTGATTGGATGATGTGGGGTGGTGCACTCTCATGAGGAATCCTCCCATTATGCCTCAGATAAGTGACATTGTGTCAGAGACTTCCTTGTTTGTAGATTGGATTAAAAGGTTTGAATTTCTACACTATAAAGTAGGGCAGACCGGGAGCTTGCTCTCTCTTGGTTCCTGAGGTTAGTAATAGACAGGTGAACAGATAAAGGCCATGTGGAGGAAAGGAGAAGCAGCCAAGATGGCAGAATGCTGAGGAAGAAGCCAGTTTGTGCAGAGTTTACGCAAGGAGAAGAAAGGAGATGGGGAACAGAGGTGAATAAGTCTGGTGAGCTAGAAACCTTTGATTCTAGGAAACTCGGATAAGTCAGTGCTTTGTGAGCACTGAATGAGTGGGTTTGGAGCCCAGTGTGTGTTTTGGCTTGCCCACTGGGTTCAAGCTAGAATTAAAGATGATGGCACATCAATTCTTGGCTCTGTTTCATTACCAACTGTCCCAATCTAATGTGAACCTGCACTGGCCAGGCGGCTGTGATGGTGACCCTGGCTACTGGCCATACATTTGGCATATTCTGTGGCAGGATTTGATACAGATCGGTATGTAGCCACCACCACCTTTGAGCGGTGGAGTAGAGGAATGGTTGTTGTTATGGTTCCCATAGCTATCCTATTGGGAACTGTAAGGTGGCTGACTTTTACAACCATTCATGAGGAAACTGAGAGCTCTATAGAAGAGGCTGCCAGGGACCTGCAAACCGAGCAGTGGAAGGAGCTGGAGGAAATGTGGGAGAAAGAGATGATGACCCTGGAGCTGGAGGAAACGCTGGAGGAGGAGGCCGACTAGGTTGGTGAGATTTGCCTGGAAATGGAGCAGACGCTGGAGAAAGAATTACAGGTTCGTGAGTTGCAGATTGCCCTGGATGTTGTGGAGAGCCAGCAGCGGCATGAGGCCAGGGTTGAGGCCCGGGTCGGAGGCACGGCTGGGACTGAGGCTGGGGTCAGAGCCGAGGCTGGGATCAGAGCCGAGGCCGGGGCTGGAGCTGAAAGCCCTGCTGAGCAGAAGGCAGTGGCAGCCCAGGGCTCGAGCCCAGCTGCGGGAGCTGATGTTTTCAGTTCCTCTTTGAAGGATGAGGAGAATCAGTCTGGAGTTGCAATCTGCAGCCTCCAGAAGGTGAGAGCCCAGCAGCAAGGAGTAGCTACGCTCCTGGTAGGTCTGCGATTTTGGGACACAGGGGTGGATGCCATCATGCTTCCCAGAGCAGAGATGGAAATGCTGGCTGCCATTGCCACATGCTTCTTTTTAGGACAGTGTGAGACCTGCCATGATGGCAGGAATGAGGGGGGAGGCTAACACTCCATGTGCGTGGACTGATTTTCTGGATTATGCCCAAGTGAGCACTGGCTCTTTTGTTGAATGGACTTATGGATTTTGGACAATGTGAAATACCCTGACGGGGGTGGGGGAGGTTTTGATGGAGGCCCTCTCTCTGCCCAAGGAAGCCTTTCAAATGACAAGAAAGAAGACCAAGGACATTTTGCGCTTTTGGCAAAGTGCTCAGAGACTGGTGAAATGTACCTTTGTAATTGTTGAAATTCTATGATTTGTCATGTATTTGTAATTTGTGTAATGTGCTTAATTTTCTTGCACAGGAATGCTGGTAGTGTAGATTGTGGATAGTAAAGTGAGCATAGGGGTGGATTGTTGGGCAGATAAAATATTTTATGCTCACTTTGTTAAAGATGGCATTGCCCACATGAAAGTTTTAAGAGTAAGCTTTACTCCACACCCTTGACTGATTGGATGATGTGGGGTGGTGCACTCTCATGAGGAATCCTCCCATTATGCCTCAGATAAGTGACATTGTGTCAGAGACTTCCTTGTTTGTAGATTGGATTAAAAGGTTTGAATTTCTACACTATAAAGTAGGGGAGACCGGGAGCTTGCTCTCTCTTGGTTCCTGTGGTTAGTACTAGACAGGCGAACAGATTAAGGCCATGTGGAGGAAAGGAGAAGCAGCCAAGATGGCGGAGTGCTGAGGAAGAAGCCAGTTTGTGCAGAGTTTACTCAAGGAGAAGAAAGGAGATGGGGAACAGAGGTGAATAAGTCTGGTGAACTAGAAACCTTTGATTTTAGAAAACTTGGATAAGTCAGTAGCTTTGTGAGCACTGAATGAGTGGGTTTGGAGCCCAGTGTGTGTTTTGGCTTGCCCACTGGGTGCAAGCTAGAATTAAAGATGATGGCTCACCAGTTCTTGGCTCTGTTGTTTCATTACCGACTGTCTGAATCTAATGTGAACCTGCATGTGAATGGCCTTGGCTCCTGGCTTTACATAGTGTAGAAATTACAGCCTTTAAGCCAATATACCAATAAGGAAGTCTCTGATATAAAGCCACTTATCTGAGGCATAAATGGGATTCCTTATAAGAGTACACCATCCTGTTGGTCAAATAAGTTTGTAAATATGATAAACTGTGTATGTTTAGTTGCTTTGAATGTGGGAGACAGGCTGTAAGCTGGCAAAGTCATTATAGCCTAAGGCTTAGTTTGAAGACTAAGCCTTTCCCTCCCTTCTAATACTAAGATCTTTTCAAAACTAAGCTTTTCCCCACACCCTTGACTGTTGCATGATGTGGGGTGGTGCACTCTTATGAGGAATCCCATTTATGCCTCAGATAAGTGGCTTTGTATCAGAGACTTCCTTTTGTATATTGGCTTAAAGGCTTTAATTTTCTACACTATAAAATGAAACAGACTGGGGGCAATCTCTCTCGGTTCCTGCTATCAGCATCACACAGGTCTCCCTGATCCCTTGCCCTCCATGGGAAAAGCAGGTTTCTTGCCTGTCTTGGTGAGACACCAATAAACAGAATGGCCCATCATCCTTCGACTCTGCCATTTCTTTACCATCTGCCCAAATTCAATGAGAACCTGCATTTGCATGGCCACGATGGTGGCCCCTGGCCATATATACCCCCTATCATGCAACAGTCCAGGGTGTGGGGAAAAGCTTAGTTTTGAGAAGATCTTAGTTTTAAAAGGATGTTGAAAAGATCTTAATATTAAAAGGGTGGAAAAGACTTAGTCTTAAAACTAAGCCTTAGGCTATAAGGCTTGCCAGTTTTTACAGCCTGTCTCCCACACCCAATGCAAAATAAAGTATAAGCTAGCAAACACATATGTCATATTTACAAACTTATTTGACAAACATTAACAAAAAAGAAAACTGGTCTTTGAGAATGCAGTGTAAACCACTACCTACATGGGTAACTATGTATGGGTAACAGCATGTTCTTTGTCCCAGAGTTTTCTAAATGATTACAGACATCATGTATAGAGAAAAAATGTAAGCCATCTAAAAAAAATTTACATTATCTGTAGACAAAAAATATTAGAGAAGCTGAAGCAGGGCCAGCTCTGGGATAGATGCAGCAGAGATGACAGCAAGTTTGCAGCAAAAGTACGTCAAGCTCATGTGTAAACAAGAGAGGCTCTGGGGCTTCAATAGCATCTGGCTATTCTCTCTTTCCAGATTATCTTAGATATAACTGAGGCAGGATACAAAGAGGTTGGAGAAAGATCCTGCCATCTGCTCACCAGAACCCCCATTTCCAGGCATTATCAAATAACAAGGGCCCTACAGAATACAGAGCTAGAATTTGGCACCACAAAGCTTGAAGAAAATTCCCTGCCCTTGGAAGCACATATAATCCCAAGAATTAAATGACCATGTATGCACCTCTCTCTCCAGTTGGCCTGTGTCTACTCTGACATTTTTTGCTTTTTTCACAGAAGTGTCTTTACCCTGGCCTTTTTCCTTTCTCTACCTGAAGAAAACTTGCTTTATTCTCACTCTGACTTGTTCTTGAAATCTTTTCTGGGCAAGTCAAGGACCAGGAGATTGCCTGACATATGAAAATTATCATTTTAGGGCTGGGCCAGCCCCCAGCATGAAATCACTCTGCTAACATACTCATCTGAAAGTCAGTTTAATAATTCCAACATTTGTTAAAGAGTTTGAACAGTCTTTTGTTGGATTTCCACTGATGTTGTTAAAACATTAACCCTTTTTGTTTCTCCTTCCAACCCTCTGGCCTGCTGTAATTTAATTTTAATTGTCAATAACAAGCTAGTATCTATCCCAAAGACTGGCAAAAACATCAAATGTATTTGCAGCAAAGTAATTTGGCTGTATGTTAATAAGAGCAAAAAGCAGAATGCAACTCAGATGTCTCTCAGTAGAGCAATTGTTGAAAAACTATGGTGCATCCAAGCCCTGGCTGGTTGGCTCAGTGGTAGAGTGTTGGCTCAATGTGTGAAAGTTCAGGTTCAATTCCCACCCAGGGCACACAGGAGAAGTGGCCATCTGCTTTTCCACCCTTTCTCCTCTACTTTCTCTCTATCCCTCTCTTCCCCTCCCCGCAGCTAAGGCTCCACTGGAGCAAAGTTGGCCCAGGCACTGAGGATGACTTTATGACCTCTGCCTCGGGCACTAGAATGTCTCTGTTTGCAATGGAGCAATGCCCCAGATGGGCAGAGCATCGCCCCCTAATGGGCATGCCAAGTGGATCCCAGTTGTACACATGTGGGAGTCTGTCTCTCTGCCTCCCGCTTCTCACTTCAGAAAAATAAAAAATAAAATAAAAAGAAAAATAAAAAGAAAAACTATGGTGCATTGTTGGGCAGATAAAATATATTATGCTCACTTTGTTAAAGATGGCACTACCCATGCGAAAGCCCATCACCCAGGTGATAATATTAGTTGCCTTTCTTGCTTGGGATGGGTGTGATTATATTAATGTGTGCTGGGGGAGGGTTTTCACACCAAAGGTTTTAAAAGGAGAGATCACATTGTTCTGGGGAAAAGTGATAACATTCTAAGAAGAGACCATGGAAGGAGAGCAGAGAAAGGCTAAGTGGTGAAGAGGAGAAGCAGCCAAGATGACAGAGTGCTGAAGAAGAAGCCAGTTTGTGTAGAGTTTGTGAGGAGAGAAGGAGATGGGGAACAGAAGTGAATAAGTCTGGTGAGGTACAAACAATGATTCTAGGAAAACTCGAATAAGTCAGTGGCTTTGGGAGCCCTGAATGGGAAGGGAAGTGTTTTTCCACTCTGTGTATTTCTTGCCCGCTGGCAAGTTAGGATTAAAGCTAATGGCCCACCAGTTCTTGGCTCCATTGTTTCATTGCTGTTTGTCCAAATCAAACTCGAACCTTCATGGGCCAGGCGGCTATGATGGTGGCCATGGCCACTAGCTCTACTTTTGGCTTAGTGACCAGGGGTAGTCAACCTTTTTATTCCTACTGCCCACTTATGTATCTCTGTTAATAGTAAAATTTTCTAACCGCCCACTGGTTCCAAAGTAATAGTAATTTATAAAGTAGGGAAGTAACTTTATTTCATAAAATTTATAAAGCAGAGTTACAGCAAATTAAAGCATATAATAATATTACTTACCAAATACTTTATGTCAAATTTTCACTAAGTTTGGCAGAATAAACCTTTATAAACCAATTTACTATAGTTAAATCTATCTCTTTATTTATACTTTACATACATAGAAATTACTTTAGTTAATTAAATTATTAGTGGAATCCCTGAGGTTGATGCTGAAAAACTAAATATTGAATATCCAGTTAAATTTTTGTGAGGAACTAATGAAGGTCTCTCCTTTCAGAAATATTCAGGTGGTTTCTTTCTTTCATTATAATATGATTAACAGCCCTAAATCCTGATTCCACAAGATATGAGGTAGGGAAAGGTATCAATAAACTGAATACCATTTTCCTCATATTTGGATATAAGACCGGCATTTTTTATTTTGCCATAGGTTTTCATATCCACCACTGTTGAATTTATGTTTACTTTCTTCATCATATCTAATTTTTAACAGTTCTTCTTGGCAAGTTGTATCAGCCTCTTCAATATTTGCGGTAAAAGGATTTTTCATCCAGTCATATACCTACAGTTTCAAAATATCTTCATATTGTTTTTCCATGTCCAATTTAAGTTCATTGAGGTGGCTACTAAATCTGTCAATATCCTCTGGAGTTATCATCTTTTATAGATGATAATTGAGGAAACTGGTGAAATTATCTCTTAAATAGATTATGATGAAGTAGTTCAAGTTTGTCAATAAATAATAGCACAATACTTTGGCAACCTATAAGAGTTTTATTAGCTCTTTGAAGCTGGAAATTGACATCATTAAATCTCTTGAAAATATCTGCGAAGTAAAAGGCATCATTCTTTATTATTTTTAACTGTTGACACAAATTGGTCTCATTATTACTTTTAAATAATTGTTTGACACTATCATATAATGCTACAAATCCAGCCAACGATGTACCCTTTGACAGCCATCAAACTTCTGTTGTGCAAAAATAACTTAATAAAATCTTCATTATTGTCCTGGCAAAGCTGCCGAAACATTCTATCATTCTTTGCATTGGATTTGATCTTGTTTATGGCTCGAATTATTATAGTTAATGATGAATGGAGACTTATACTTAGATGTTTTTCTACAAGATGTTGTCTGTGCACCACACAATGCATACATAAAACATTTGGCACTTCCTGCTTCAAATAAGCAACAAATCCACAATAGCGACCTACCACTGATGATGCTCCATCAGTAGTGCATGCAACCATATTATTCAAAGGAATATTATTTTTTGTAAAGTATGTTCTCACAGTATTAAATATACATAATCCTTTTGTATCTGTGATGAGATTAATTGCGAATAGCATTTCTTCTTGTAATATATTGTTTTCATCAAAATAGCATACATATGCCATCAATAAAGCATCATTATCTGCAATGGTAGATTAGTCCAACTGCATGAAAAATGAAGAGTTTTGGAGAATACTTATAAGTTTGTTTTCAACATTAACTGCCATTTCATAAATTCGTCGCTTTACTGTACTATCGCTTAGGGGTAACGTTTTTAAAATTTGAGGTATATCCTGATGCATTACTATTGAGCTAAATTCTTTTATAGAAGGTATTATTACAGTTTCTTCAATATTATAGATCTTATCACTTTTTGTAATTATTTTTGAAATGTGATAAGTGGCAATTAATCCATCTTAGTTCGTTGTATGTTGTTTCTTAAATGATGCAACGATAGTTGAATGATTTTGAAATTTTTTATATATTTCCTGAAAATATTCAATGCGCTTGTCCTTGTCATTTGGATGCTTTGTAGAAAGATGTTCTCGCAATAGACTTGGCTTCATTGTCTTATTGGATAATGTTTTATGGCACAATAAACACATTGGATGTTGTTTATTTGCAACAGATCCTATGAAACCCATCTTCAGATACTCTGGTGAATAGCCGCATGCATATTTTCTTTCTTTCCTTTTTTTTTTTTTTTTTTTTTTTGAGACATGGGCTCACGATATTTCACAATATTTTGTTTGAAGCTGTAAGCACATGCTTGGTCTCAGAAATCTAACTACATACTGACTTTAGTTTCAATTACGTTAATAATTTAGCTTCACTTATGTGAAGTGAAGAAAACTTATGCGCTTGAATTCTGTGGCATGGTCGTGATGTTACAAGTGTCATGGTTGAGCAAGAGTTTGTTGAGATGAGACTAAGTTAGTGAATATCCGTAGTTGTGTGTTTTATAAAGTTTTATGTAGTGGGTGTTGGCCAGTTGCATCACTTCTTTGCAATCGGGGCAAAGTAGCGAGACATTGGCTAGTTTTGGTAGTCCAAGGGGGGTTCCTAGAATGTCACCATATTACCCTAAAATCCAGGAATCAAGGTGAAAATACGAGTTAATTGGTGTCTCTATTGTCCGGCAGTTTCTGTCGCAAAAAGAAGAGTCAAACCATGGAGTTCTTTGTCTATTGGGCAATAAAATGATAAACTGCTAGTTTTTGGATGACAATAGTGGTCATTAACTGCCCAAAAGATTGGGCGGTGGGTGTGGCCCCAAGATCAGGTACCTGGCTGCTCGTGGATGCAGGTCAGGTGGTCACAAAAGAGGTTGGGTGCAGTCCCAATACAAATGCCCTGTAACAGAGTCTGACCGCTGTCCTGATCTTGACTGGTCAACAGTTAGTCGATTAGTATGTAATCGCGGTGCCATTTGGTAGCTTTGCTACTGCCCACCATGAAAGCTGGAATGCTCACTAGTGGGCGGTAGGGACCAGGTTGACTACCACAGGCTTAGTCTGTGGCAGGATTCGATACAGTTTGGTATAGAGCCACCATCACCTTTGAGCAGTAGAGTAGAGGACTAGTTGCTGTTATGGATCTCTATGGTTGTCTTTTAGGGATTGTATGCTGGCTGAGTTTTACAGCCATGCATAAGGAAACTTAGAGCTCTGTGGAAGAGGCTACTTGGGACCTGCAAACTGAGCAGTGGAAGGAGCTGGAGCAAATGTGGGAGAAAGAGATGCCAACACTGGAGCTGAAGCAAGAGCTGGAGAAAGTGCCTGACCAGGTTTGTAAGATTCACTTGAAAGTAGAGCTGCCACTGGTGAAGGAACCACAGGTTCATGAGTTGCAGATTGCCCTGGATGTTTTGGTAAACTAGGGGCAGCAGTAGGCCACTGTTGAGGCCGGGGCTACAATGCCCATGACGCAGAAGGCAGCAGGGGTCCAGGGCTCACTCTGGGCAGCAGGAGCTGATGTTTTCAGTTCCTCTTTGGAGGATAAGGGAAATCAGGATGGATTTTCAATCTGCAGTCTCCAGAATATGAGAACAAGCAGCAAGGAGTACCTACTATGCCCCTGGTAGGTCTGTGATTTTGGGATATAAGGATGGATGCCATCATGCTCTCCAGAGCAAAGATAGAAATGCTGACTGTCATTGCCACATGCTTCTATTTGGGACAGTGTAAGACCTGCCAGGACAGCAGGAATGAGGAGTGAGGCTAAGACCCTATGTGCATGGACTGATTCCTGGACTACGACCAAGTGAGCACTGGCTCCTTTGTTGGATGAACTTACGGATTTTGGACAATGTAAAATACCTTAATATGGGCAGGGGGCGGCTTTGCTGGAGAACCTTACTCTGCCCCGGGAAACTTTTCCCATGGCCAGAAAGAAGGCCAAGGACATTTTTCACTTTTGGCAAAGTGCTCAGAGACCGGTGAAATGTACCCTTGTAATTGTTGAAATTGTATGATTTGTCATGTTCTTGTAATTTGTGTAATGTGCCTAATTTCCTTGCACAGAAATGTCGGTGATGTAAATTGTGAGTAGTAAAGTGACCATAGGGGTGGAATGTTGGGCAGATAAAATATATTATGCTCACTTTGTTAAAGATGGTGCAGTCCACATGGAAGCCCATCACCCAGGTGGTAATATTAGTTGCCCTTCTTGCTTGGGATGGGCGTGATTATATTAATGTGTGTTTGGGGAGGGTTTTCAAAACAAAAAAAGTTTAAAAGGAGAGATCACGTTGTTCTGGGGAAGAGTAATTATGTTCTAAAAAGAGCACATGGAGGAGAGCAGAGAAAGGCCATGTGGAGGAGAGGAGAAGCAGCTAAGATGGTGGAGTGCTGAAGGAGAAGCCAGTTTGTATAGAGTTTGTGAGGAGAGAAGGAGATGGGGAACAGAAGTGAATAGTCTGGTGAGGTACAAACTTTGATTCTAGGAAACAGATAAATCAGTGGCTTTGGGAGCCCTGAATGGAAAGGGAAGTGTTTTCCCACTCTGTGTATTTCTTGCCCACTGGGTGCAAGCTAGGATTACAGCTAATGGCCCACCAGTTCTTGGCTCCGTTGTTTCATTGCCATCTGTCTGAATCAAACCCGAACCTGCACGGGCCAGGCAGCTGTGATAGTAGCCGTGGCCACTGGCTTTACATACATTCATATAATAAGGCATTCGGCAAGTATAAAAAGAGATCATCTCTATGTACTTTTCTTAGCATGTATACATTTTTAAGTAAGAATACATTCTTTGTGTATATTCTTAAGAAAATAATGACAGAAGAGAATATATAGAATTCTATAAATTTTAGTTGAAGTGGTAGAAAAAAATTTTTTCTATCCATCTAAGTTATTTTGGTGAGTCTAATAATGAAATTAGCATAAAATAGATGAATAGGAGAGAAACAAATTTAACTTTGTCTATGCAGAAATCCATAAAAACATGAGACCAAAAAGTCAACCAGGTAATTGATGTTTAACTAATATCCTGAGCAAAGGAAAGGAGTGGGGAGATGGGAGATACAAAGAGGAGTAAGGCCATTCACAGGAGAGAAAAGGTTTGGCAATCTAAGGTTGACCTGTGTTATTCAAATAAGTTTGTAAATATGATATATATGTTTACTTGCTTATAGTTTGCATTGGGTGTGGGGGACAGGCTGCGAGCCAGATGCAGCCATCAAAAGAGGCACATCTGGCCGATGAGCAATAGGTTCCTGACCCCTGCTTTATAGTGTAGAAATCAAAACCTTTAATCCAATATACAAACAAGGATGTCTCTGATACAAAGCCACTTATCTGAGGCATAATGGGATTCCTCATGAGAGTGCACCATCCCCCATCATGCCATAGTCAAGAATGTGGGGGAAAGCTTAGTTTTAAAACTAAAACTTAGGCTATAAGAATCCTCCCTGCTCCCCACTCCTTTCCTTTGCTCAGGATATTTGTTAAACATCAATTACCTGGTTGACTTTTTGGTCTCATGTTTTTATGGATTTCTGCATGGACAAAGTTAAATTTGTTTCTCTCCTATTCATCTATTTTATGCTAATTTCATTATTAGACTCACCAAAATAACTTAGATGGATAGAAAAAATTTTTTTCTACCACTTCAACTAAAATTTATAGAATTCACACTCCAGGCCAATGCTCCAACACTGAACCAACTGGCCAGAGCCACCTAAAATTTTAATCATTGTGTTGCAGAGTTACAAGTACCATTAAAAATGTTTATGAATTGCAAAGGTACGGTTCTGAATGAAACCTTTAAATTAGTGAAATGTGAGAATTACTAAAATAGAGACCATTATCACAGTCAATACTGATTCAGAAAGAAAATAATTGGCCATGCAAAATTAGCTGCTTTCTTTCATAGAATTAATAAAAGAATATTAGGAGTGTAATTATAGACAAGATATACAGTCAAAATTTAATAATGTCTTCTAAAATGGCTTTGTAGCCACCATAAAGAGATACTGAGTATATAAAGCAAGAAAGAATTTAACAAATATTTTTGTTTGCTTGTTCATATATCTTATTTAGCCTCCTGATAGAGATCTGTGTTCATTTGAAGTAATGATTGTTTTCTTTTTAATAAGTTATTTTTGTTATAGTAAAATTTAAATTTTATAGTTAAAATTTACAATTAAATTATAAAAAAATTAATGCTATATTTTACAATTAATTCTGAAAGCACTTTGTAAGATTAAAGAGTAGTGGTATTTATTAAGTGGCCAATAATAAATGTAAATTTTGTCATCATGCTACAATAACAGACAAAATAAGTAATTGTTACTTATTAAGAAAACCATTTATGCTAATATTCTTTTATGTATTAAAACTAGCCAAGACAGAAACTGAAAGCGAGAAGCACTGACTTTTCCTGTTTTCTATATCTATACTTTCACTAATCACCTTCTTTTAGCTTCTTTATGTCATTTCCATAAAATTTTTATTGAAATTCACTTGTCTTTAGAGAGGACATTTATTCATCAATAGTTGGTATCAAAAATTTCAGCTAATTGCATGTCAAGTAACAATAGAACGCAAAAGCTGTCTTTTCTAAATGTATTCTTGTACCAGGTGTGCTAAAGGTATAACTAATGATTAGTGGTGCCTGCTGTGTCTAGTTTAGTTTGGTAATTAGCTCTCTCAGCTGCTTTCATTGTAAGTGAAGGAGTCCTAGTGTGTCATATAAAGATACTGAATAAATGGATGACCTACCATTATCTTGTAGTCTTTTTTTAAAAAGCTCATTTACAGAGAATAATACAGTTGGAGGTAAGTATGATTCAGCAGGACAACTGTCAAAACATGATGTAGTTTTGCTTGCATCCAATATTTTCAAACTCAAATGTCAGGGTCTGTTATTTGGAATTTTTATATTCTTCATTGATCCACCTTAAAAATGATAACTTAGAGCAAGAAATCTTGAAGATTATAAAATATATGTGTCAATTTTTAAATGTCTTTAATTATAGTAAATACTAGGCAAATGAAAGATTGTAAGTATATGTTCTAAAAATCTTATACTCTGAGAAATATCTTAGAAATTATAATTGAAAATTTCCAACCCTACTTTAAAAGACATGATATTATACTTGTGTCTTTGAGAAAACTATGAATTCATTTAGTATATTTTTGAGTCCTTGCTTACTATGTTTTCTTCAATTTTTGGAATTTTTGCAAATGCTGACATATTTTTCTCAATAAAATTGGGGATGGAAAAAATGGATGCCAAAGTAAAAATTGCACTGACAATGTTAAACAGGTAAGCAATACTGTAACGCCAGTGGCTGAGACCAGGAAAGTCCATATTGGATTCAGGCAGATGGGGTAGAGAAACTGGGGAGCCAGAAAGCACTGGATCATTTCCATTTAATAAAGTCTCACACCAGCAAATGAGCAAACCAGCAGGGGAATACTGCTTTTCATGGCAGCAGGTGAACATACAATAAAATTCCCCTTGCAGTGGTGGGCAAGCAATCCACCATCTGCAATCCACCCTGAGGGCAAGCACTGGTAGCCTTACATAGAATATACACACGTGGCACTGCCACATGCTTATGCACTGATCAGGCAAAGTACAAGGAAGCAAGCCTAGCACAGCTGTTTTCTCAAAAATCCACCCTTTTAGGGGTGCTCTCCTCACAATCTACACAACAGTTATCTTCTATGATGATCCCTGTGTGAGGAGTGAGGTACATTGCATAAACAGAGCCCACAGCAACATAACAAGTTACACATTAATTACAATAACTACAAAGGTGCCCTTCTCATTGTCTCCCTGAGCACTCTGCCCATGGAGTTAACTGGAGGCTCACCTAGCCCCCTACCACACAGTAGGTGGAAGGACCTATATAGTCCAGGCAGTATCCTTTGAAACCATAAAGTATCCTTGGTACTTATCTGCAACTGGGTGAGAGCAGCTTCCCAGTGCAGGAAGGCCTAAACAGGTGTCACGGATGCCCATCAGGGTCTCTCATACTGTCCACAAGTGGCATGTACTTCCAACAACGTAGCCAGTGCCCCTCTTTTATTTTAACCTTTAAGCTATTATTTTCTAAATATTATTTAATCAATTAATTTTAATGGGGTGACATTGATCAATTAGAGTAAATAATTCAGAGAAAACATCTCCAGATCATTTTGAAATTTGATTACGTTGTGTACCCATCACCCAAAGTCAAATTGTTTTCAATCACCTTTTATTTGGTTTTCTTTATGCCCTTTTCCTCATCCTACCCCATCCCCTTTCCTCCCTTCCCCTCCCCCTGGTAACCACTGCACTCTTATCCATGTCCATGAGTCTCAATTTTGTGACCCACCTATGTATGGAATCATACAGTTCTTAGTTTTTTCTGATTTACTTATTTCACTCTGTATAATGTTATCAAGGTCCATCCATGTTGTCCTAAATGATTCTATGTCATCATTTCTTATGGCTGAGTAGTATTCCATAGTATATATGTACCACATATTCTTTATTCAGTCATCTATTGAAGGGCTTTTAGGTTATTTCCATGTCTTGGCCACTGTGAACAATGCTGCAATGAACATGGGGCTGCATGTATCTTTACGTACCAATGTTTTTGAGTTTTTGATATGATCCTGTACATCAAAACCCCCAAAGACTCCACAAAAAGACTCCACAAAAATCCCTCTACCTAGTAGAGGGATTGCTGGGTCATATGGTAATGCTATTCTTAATTTTTTGAGGAACCACCATACTTTCTTTCATAATGTTTGTACTACTTTACATTCCCACCAACAGTGAATGAGGGTTTCTTTTTCTCCCCAGCCTCTGCAACACTTGTTATTACCTGTCTTGTTGATAATAGCTAATCTAACAGGTGTGAGGTGGTATCTCATTGTAGTTTGATTTGCATTTCTCTAGTAGCTAATGAAGATGAGCATCTTTTCATATATCTGTTGGCCATTTGTATTTCTTCCTGGGAGAAGTGTCTGTTCATGTCCTCTTCCCATTTTTTTTATTGGATTGTTTGTTTGTTTCTTGATGAGTTTTGTGAGCTCTTTGTATATTTTGGATATTAGGCCCTTATCTGAGCTGTTGTTAGAAAATAACATCTCCCATTTAGTTGGCTATCCATTAGTTTTGTTGTCAGTTTCTTTTGCTGTGCAAAATCTTAGTCTGATGTAGTCCCATTGATTTATCATTGCCTTCACTTCCCTTGCCTTTGGACTCAAATTCATAAAATATTCTTTATGGCCAAGGTGCATGAGCTTAGTACCTTGTTACATATTTTATATTTAGGGTTTGATTCATTTTGAATTAATTTTGGTACAAGGAGACAAATTGTAGTTGAGTTTTATTCCTTTGCATGTGGCTCTCCAGTTTTCCCAGCACCATTTGTTGAAGGGGCTTTCTTCTCTCCATTGTGTGTTTTTGGCTCCTTTATCAAAGATGATTTGACCATATATATGTGGTTTTATTTCTGGTATCTCTATTGTGTTCAATTGATCTGAGTGTCTATTTTTCTGCCAATACCATGCTGTTTTGATTATCATGGCTCTATAATATAATTTGAAGTCAGGTATTGTAGTGCCCCCAGCTTTGTTCTTTTCCTTAGGATTGCTTTGGCTATTCTGGGTTTTTTACAGTTCCATATAAACCTGATGACATTTTTGTCTCATTTCTTTAAAAAATGACATTGGAATTATGATGGGAATTGCATTAAATTTGCATATTGCTTTGGGTAATATGGTCATTTTGAATATATTTATTCTTTCTATTCAAGAACAAGAAATATTTCTCCACTTTATTGTAAATTTTTTATTTCCCTTAATAATGCTTTGTAGTTTTCATTATATAGGTCCTTTACATTCTTTGTTATGTTTATTCCTAGGTACTATATTTTTGTTGTTGCAACCATAAAAGGGATTTTTTTTTGCGTTCATTTTATGATGTTTTGTTGTTTGCATATAGGAAGGTAAAAGACTTCTCTATATTGATTTTTTATCCTGCAACCTCAATGTATTGGTTTATTATTTCTAGTAGTCTTTTTGTGGAGTCTTTGGGGGTTTTGATGTACAGGATCATATCATCTGCAAAAAGTGAAACCTTTACTTCTTCTTTCCCAATATGAATGCCTTTTATTTCTTTCTCCTGTCTGATTGCTCTGGCTAAAACTTCCAGCACTAGATTGAATCAGAGTGGAGAGAGTGGGCAGTCTTTTCTTGTTCCTGATATTAGAGGAAAAGTTTTCAGTTTTTTGCCATTTAATATGATGTTAGCTGATGGTTTGTCATAAATGACCTTTATTATGTTGAGATATTATCCTTCTATACCCATTTTGTTGAGTGTTTTAAACATAAAATGATGTTGTATTTTATTGAATGCATTTTCTGCATCTATTGATAGGATCATATGGTTTTTGTTATTTGTTTTGTTGGTATGGTGTATTACGTTAGCTGTTTTACATATGTTGAACCATCTTTGTGATTCCAAGATGAGTCCCACTGATCATGATGAATTACTTTTTTAATGTGTTGCTGTATTCAATTTGCTAGATTTTGTTTAAGATTTTAGCATCTGTATTCATTAGAGCTATTGGATGGTGGGTTTTATTTTATTTTATTTTATTTTCTGTTGTCCTTGCCAGGTTTTGGTATAAGTGTTATGTTGGTCTCATAAAATGTGTTTGGAAGTGTTGCTTTTCCTTAAATTCTTTGAAAGACTTTGAGTAGAATGGAAACCAAATCTTCTTTGAATGTTTTATAGAATTCACTAGTATAGCCGTCTGACCCTGGACTTTTATTTTTGGGGAGGTTTTTGATAGTTGTTTCTATTTCCTTCCTGCTTATGTGTCTGTTTAGCCTATCTACTTCTTTGTGATTCAGTCTAGGAAGATTGTATTGTTCTAGGAATTTATCCATTTATTCTAGATTGTTAAATTTGGTGGCATATAGTATTTCATAGTATTCTATGATAATTCTTTATATATCTATGATATCTGTGGTGATTTCTTCTCTTTCATTTTGGATTTTGTTTATCTGAGTTCTTTCTCTTTTTTTGTTAGTGAGTCTTCCCAAGGGCTTGTCAATTTTGTTGATCTTTTCCAAAAACCAATTTCTTGTTTTATTGATTTTTCTATAGTTTTTCTATTCTCTACTTCATTTATTTATGCTCTCATTTTTTATTCTTCTTTTTAAAATATTTTTATTTATTCATTTTAGAGAGGAGAGTGTGAAAGAGTGAGAGAGAAACAGAGAGAAAGAGAGGAGGAGTAGAATGTACCAATTCCCATATGTGCCTTGACCAGACAAATGCAGGTTTTTGAACCAGTGAGCTCAGCATTCCAGGTTGACACTTTATCCACTGTGCCACTACAGGTCAGGTAATTTCTGCTCTGGTTTTTATTATTTTCTTTCTTCTGCTGGTTTTGGGTTGCCTTTGTTCTTCTTTTTCTAGTTCCTTAAGATGTGATGTTAAGTTGTTTCCTTGGGCTCTCTCTTGTTTGTTCATATAAGCCTGTAGTGAAATAAACTTTCCTCTTATTACTGCTTTTGCTGCATCCCAGATATTCTGATATGTTGTGTTGTCATTTTTATTTGTCTGTATATATTTTTTGATCTCTGCTTTTATTTCTTCTTTGAACCACTCATTTATTAGAAGTATGTTGTTTAATTTTCACATTTTTGTGTGTTTGTTTACTTTTTTGCAGTTGAATTCTAGTTTTAAAGCTTTATGGTCAGAGAATATACTTGGTATAAATTCAATCTTTCTGAATTTGTTGATGTTATTTTTGTGGCCCAACATATGGTCAATTCTTGAGAATATTCCATTTACACTGGAAAAAAAATGTATATTGTGGCATTTTTTGATGAAATGTCTTGTAGAACTCTATCATATCCAATTGTTCTAGTGTTTTATTTAAGGCCAATTTTTTTATTGATTTTCTGTTTGGATGAATGATTTAGAGCCATAAGCAATATATTGAGGTCTCCAAGTATTATTGTCTTTTTGTCACTTATTATTTTTAAATCAATTAGTAGATGTCTTATGTACTTTGGTGCTCCTTGGTTTGGTGCATATACATTAAGAAGTGTTATGTCTTCTTGATTCAGTGTCCCCTTTATCATTATGAAATGGCCATCTTTGTCTCTGATTACCTTTGCTGTTTTGTACTCAGCATTGTTAGATATGAGTATTGTTACACCTGCTTTTCTTTGGATATTATTTGCTTGGAGAATCATTTTCCAACCTTTCACTTTGAATTTGTTTTTATCCTTGTAGCTTAGATGTGATTCTTGAAGGAGCAAACTGTTGGATTTTCTTTTTGAAACACTATGCTACTCTGGTTTTGTTTTTTGTTTTTTTTTAATTTGTGAGTTCAATCCATTTACATTTAATGTAATTACTGATACTTGAGGGTTTCCTATTGTAATTTATATATTGCATTCTGATAGCTCTGTATCTTGCTTGGTTCTTCTCTTTTGTTTTTCTGTCATTTGTTTTTGTTTGGTTGTATTTCCTACTTCTTTCCTCTGTTTCTCCTTTTTTTAAGCCATGTGTTTCTGTAGTGGTTTTTTAAGGGGTGGTTACCACTAGGTAATAAAAAGGATATATATCATATTCATTGTAGTACATTATCTCATAAGTACTTCTGCACTCCTTTCTCCTTGCTACTGTTAATCTTTGTCCTCCCCCATTTTTTGTTTTTGTTGTCATAGATTAATCTTGTTTTTATTGTGATCTTGTTGGAGCTTTAACTTGTAATTTGTTTTGTTTTGTTCTTTGTATCTGGTTGGATAAGCCCTTTAGTATTTTCTGAAGTGGAAGTTTTCTAATGATAAATTTTCTCATCTTTTTTATATCTGTGAATGTTTTTATTTCCTCTTTGTATTTGAAGAATAGCTTTGATGAATATAGTATTCTTGGTGGGAAGTTCCTCTCTTTCAATATTTTAAATATTGGGGTCTACTCTCTTCTGGCTTGTAGAGTTTCTGCTGAGAAATTTGATGATAACCAAATGGGCCTTCTTTTATATGTTGTATTATTTTTCCCCTGGCTATGTTGAGGATTTTTTCTTTGTCATTGGTTTGTGATAATTTCATTACATTGTGCCTTGGAGTAGGTCTGTTTTGGTTAAGGTAACTCAGTATTCTGTTTGCTTCTTGGATTTGAGGTTTTAAGTCTTTCCTCAGGTTTGGAAAAATTCTCATTGATTGTTTGAATATGTTCTCCATTCCATTTTCTCTCTCTCTCTTCTTCTTCTTCTAATATACCCATTATTCTTATTTTGCTCTTTCTTATGGAGTCAGACAATCACTGTAGGACTTTCTCATTCTTTTAAATTTGTGAGTCTCTCTTCTCTTCTCTTTGTAGTATCTCTAGTTGACTATCTTCTATGTCACTAATTCTCTCCTCTAACTGGCCTGTTCAATTAGCTAAGCTTGTTGCCTTGTTTTTAAGTTTATGTATTGAGTTTTTTTATTTGTTTGGTGCCTTTTTATAGTTTCAATTTCCTTAGTGAAGTATTCCTTTTGTTACTTAAATTGTTTTTTGATATCTTTAGATTGCCATTCTGTGCTTTCTTGTATTTCCCTGAGTATTTTTAGGACTTCAATTTTTAATTTTCTGTCATTTAACTCCAAGTTTTAAAAGTAATTGAAATTTTTTCTTGATATTTTTTGTCATCTATATGAGTTACGTCTCTGTCTTTTATATCCATAACATTTGATTTCTTTTTTCTTAATGGCATTTAAGAGTTATGTTGTTAAAAACTAATAAGAGATAATTAAAAATATAAAATAAAACTTGAAAAGATACAATGAAAAAATGAAAAAAATTTATAATGATAAGTGGTACAGAAACTACAAAGAACCAGGAGCAGGAACTGAGGGAAAATGACAAAAGAGATAAAATATGAAGTTAAAAACATACAAAATGCCACAAAGAAAAATATGAATCCAAAATATAATAATTTGTTTATAAGTGATGACTGAATAAGTAAAAAAGAAAAAAATAAAATATAATAAAAAGTAAAGGTTTTTGAAATGAAACCCTCATAAAAAAACAAGAATCAAAAATATAATAACTATGGACAATGAAGTTCAAAAGTATAAGAAAAGAATAAAAAGAAAAGGATAAAATGACCAAAATGGAAAAATAAAAAGGAAAAGGTATAAAAATGTAATTTTTTCCTGGTTTTGATAGGTAGCATCTTCTTTTTTTTCAGCAGGTGGCGCTGTACTACAGGTTTTGCCCCTGTGGGGCTCTTGAGCAGAGGTTTGCTATTGTGTCCCTATGGCAATGACATAGGCTGGACCTCAGTCCCATTGCTAGGCAGGACTTGTTAGAGCTTGGAGGTTCTGACAATGGGAGTCTCAGTTTTTGGGGTGCCTCCTCCCACATCTCTCTCACCTGAGATAGCAGCCTTGTGACTTAGCTGTGAGGTTCGCCCAAGCCACTGCTTACAGAGCAAGAGACTCTAAGAACAGACAGGTTCTACCTCCAGTACCGTTCAAAGCACAGTTTTTGGTAAGGCTGTGCCAACCAGAGCTGCCAGAGAGAACAGGCAGGGCTGGGAGCTGATTGCAGATCTAGCACCTTTCTAAGGGCCCGTGGACAGGTCTAGCATATCTCAGCATGCCATGGCCTGGTAGTCAATTGCAGATCAAGTGCCTTTCTAAGAGCTCCCAGGAATGTCTCATATGCCTCAGCTCTCATAGGTCTAATCTCCACAGGCTTCTCCCTTGTGCACTATTTGGTAGCCCACAGCAAGCCCCTTGTGAGCCCAGTCCCCACAACTTCAGCAGTGCACACAGAGGCCTGCACTTGCCCACTCACGTGCATAGCACCTATGATCTCAGTTAGAGCTGGGAATGCAGGAATATGCTCAGATGCCTGTATTGGCACTGTGGAGGCGCTGCACCCGGGCTGTTCAAGGCTCAAGGATCCCGGTCCTTGTGCGTGTCCTGTACTGGTTATCATAGAGCTGGGAATGCACAATGATGCTGGCAAAAGTCCACGCAGATGTCTATCGCTAATAATCTTGGAATAAGCCCTCCAGCTTGTGCAAGTGCATTGCCACACCAGTGGTGCCAGGTGAAGCCACTCACACAATGCCCATGATTATGGAATTGGGAGTGCACAAAGCTGCTGGTGCCGGCACCAGCTCCCATAGGCATCCCGCACTGGTAACCTTAGTTGGAACCTGCCACCCATGCACACCCGTCATCCACAATCTCAGCCAGAGCTAATGCGTTCATTCTTCTGCTTGATTATCCACCCTAGCCCTGCTATTTCCCTCTGCCTCAGACCCTCCACTTTGCTCAGCTCCAGATGAAAGCATTTCTTTCTTAGATCAGTGAGAAAAGCAAAATACCCCATTCTCCATCTTATTTCCTTTAGAGTGTATTATATATTCAGCCACCTTTTCACCCAATCATAACTTTGTCTGGTGTGTGTATATTTCAGGTGTTCCTGAGATTATTTCTTTGACTTTAGTTGTTGAATTTGTTAAAATTTCAAAGGGAGATATTGGGAGCAGCCCTCACAGCACCATTTCTCTGACATCACTTGCCAATGCCCCCCCTTGAACTCCCTGTTTCAAAGTCCATTATACCACTCAATGATCAGTTCACGATAATGCAGTTGTCTGTACAAATCACCCAAAGTGAAAGTCTATTATACGCAACTAGCCATACAGCTCTTTGATAACAGACCCCAGCACCTTTCCATATGCACTCTCCATTGCTACAAGCCCCATTCAAGCCCCTCAGCAAGCTTACATGGCTTGGTGGGGTCCAACACATTGAAGGCTTGTGCTACCTTGACAGTTCTCTTAGATGCTGCTGCAAAAAAAACCCTATTTTCTTTCTTTCTTTCTTTCTTTCTTTCTTTCTTTCTTTCTTTCTTTCTTTCTTTCTTTCTTTCTTTCTTTCTTTCATGAGAGAGACAGAGAGAGAGACAGATAGGGACATACAGGAAAGGAGAGAGATAAGGGGCCTCAATTCTTTGTTGTGGCTCCTTAGTTGTTCATTGATTGCTTTCTCATATGTGCCTTGACTGGGGGGCTACAGCTGAGCCAATGGCCACTTGCTCAAGCCAGTGACTTTTAACTTCAAGCCAGTGACTCAAGCTAATGACTATGGGGTCATGTCTATAATCTCATGCTCAAGCTGGTGAGCCTGTGCTCAAGTGGGAGACCTTGAGGTTTTGAACCTCAGTCCTCTGCATCCCAGGCCGATGCTCTATCCACTGCACTACCACCTGGTCAGACAACAAAGCACCTATTATCTTCTAAGGCCAACACCTGCTGCACATTAAAAGGGTATCAGTGAATTGCCAATTTCACATGGGCCCTCCAGCCTTCTATAGAACCCAGTTAGACAAATCCCTTAGCCTCCCCCTTATTCAAACTGAAACAATATGTCTTGAGGATCTTTCTCCCACAGCTGTCTCCCACAAGTAATCCTGCAACTGTGCAACCAAAATGCCAGTCATATTTTTGGCAGCTGCTGGGGCTGTTTGTTTCAGTGGCTGGGACCTCTGTTCTTGTATAAGCTGCTGCCAAAGCTCAGAAGAACTTGATTAGATTTGCCATCTAATTCCTCCCTTCCTTCCCCAGCTGCAATTAAAGCAACCCACATCTGTGTTCAGGTAAAGTTTATAGGCCCATTTCTCTTGTTAGTCAAGGTGGCAGCATGCATAGCAGCCCACAGAGCTTTATAGTTTTGTGCTGCCTCTACCTTGCCCAAATCTGCTACCATCTGTATAACCATGTTGACGGGCTGCCCCACATAGGGGTTCAAGATAGCCACTGGTGACCCAAAAGGGTTTGATGGGTCACTACAGAGAATAAGGTCTCTCATTCCTGCCATAAATATTTTCTCATCTTGCCCACAGGACCTCAGGTTGAAAGCAGCATTCTTCATACCTAGTTCCCAGAAGATCTGCTGCAGCTGAGTATATAACTTCCCTGACTCACTGCACCCGGCAAGTCTCCAGCATTTTGCTAGACCATACAAATGGCAGTCATCACCCATTCTAATAGGGTGTGGTTTCCTGGGTTGTCATGGCAGTTCTGAAGATGCTGCATCAAGGAGGAGTGTGTGGTAATGGGGGCCAACTTCTCCATCTCTGTTCTAGGGAGCATGATGCTATCCACCCCTATTTCCCCAAGCTGCAGCAACTAAGCTGCCAGGGGCTCAATGGGTTTCTGCCTGAATTGAACACCTAACTCCATCAGCTCTGCCTGGGTATAGAGCCAGACCACAGAGTGCTCCACTTCCTGTGGAAGGGGTTGTGCCTGCCCCTGAGGGACTCTTGGCTGCAGGGATTTTACTTTCTGGGGGACCACTGGCCAGGCTGTGAGTCTGCAGATGGCAGTTTTAGCCAAAATCTCCTCCTCCTCAGAGGAGGAGTTCGAAACACCTGCTACCGCTGCTGGCTGGGCCTTACATTTGAACCAATTGAGCCACTGGCTATCAGAGGCAAGAGAGAAAGAAGGGAAGAGGGAAGAAAGAGAAGCAGAAGTGTGCTTCTCATATGTGCTCTGACTGAGGATTGATTCCAGGATGTCCATAGCTGGGCTGACAGTCTATTCACCACTGAGCCAACCAGCCATGGCAATATTATTATTTCCCTTGGGAAGTTAAAATTGGTAAGCACTCACTATATCCTAATAAATATTTTATAGTTATAAAATATCTGAGGAAATTTACTCGGCTATTTGGCACTTGGAAATAATACTATTAAAGGCAGTTATGTTTTAAGCATTTTCTGTACTCTGTCCAATAAGTACTTATCAGCATTGTCTCATTTAATCATAATAATAAATATTATCCCATATTTATAGATAAGAGAGTAATGAAAACTTGTCAGAGGGTACAAAGGAAATACAAAGAATTATCTCAGTCATCCGCTTTTTTTACTACAAATATTATGTCTCCAAGTAACACCTTCTATCTTTTGTAACAACTGATTTTCTCATTGATATTTTAAACATATACCTCAGCCCAGTCAATGACAAAGCACATCTAAATTCTATGCAATTAAATTACTGTCGTGCTTCTTAATTCTGAATGCATTATCTGTTTCAAAGAATAGAATGATTTTTATCTTTATGACTTTTACAAAAAAATTAAATTCCTTTTTTTAGTTAACCAACTAAAAAAAACTCAGTGCATAATATAAGAAAAATTAGGTACAAATTGAAAATTACACTTGAATCACACAGCTTTTCTTTTGAGTTGGGCAGTAGGACCTTAACTTTTTTGAGGTACATGAAATTATAAATCTTAAATTCAAAACATTCTAACATTTAGTCTTTCAGTAAGATATGCAGGATGGTGGGACATTTAGCTTCAGTCTAACTTCTTTATATTACTACTGTAGACATAGTTCAGGCAAGACTCAGAGCTGCTGTTCATATTCTTTTCTTTTATTGGTATTGAATCAACATTTGTATTTAAAATTATTTCAGAGGCAAATATTCTTTCCAAGAACAAAAAAGGTTTGGGTCTCTAATTTGCAGAACAACAAATGTTTACTTTTTTGTTGGTTGATATAGACAAGTAAAAGGTGTGTGGGTAAATACAGTGAGTAACTTCTTAAAGATAATTAGGTATTGAAAAATGCTCAAGAGCATTCAGCAATGTAACTATTTTAGAGTTCTGGATCCATCTCCAAGATATTGTGGGTTTAGTCCTAGACACCATCATAAGGTAAATATCTCAACAGAAAAAAACTCATGAATATTTTAGTTTCCTAATGAATTATTAAGTGTGCAAAAACATTATGTCTAAAAAAGGCAATTTTATACCTTAATTTAAAAAATACTTTATTGCTAAAAAAGGCTAACCGTTATCTAAACCTTCAGCAAGTTGTAATGTTTTTGAAGGTAGATGCCTTGCCTAGATGTTGATAAATGATGACTGATAATGATGGTGGAAATTTCTTAAAATAAGACAACAGTGAAGTTTGCCACATCAATTGACTCTTCTTTTCAAGGTTTTCTCTGTAAAATGCATATCATTTGATAATATATTATCCACAACAAAACTTTCAAAATTGGAGTCAACCCTCTCAATACCACTTCTTTTTCAAGTGAGTTTAAGTAATAGTCTAAATTTTTTGTTGTCACCCCAACAATCTTCACAGCAACTTTATTAGGAGTCGATGCCATCTCAAGAACCCACTTTTTTTTTTTTTTTGGTTATTCAGAAGCGACTTCTTATCCACTAATTTTTTTTTTATCATGAGATTGCAGCAATTCAGTCACTTCTTGAGGCTGCAGTGCTAATTCTAGCTCTCTGGCCATGTTTACCACATCTTTAGTTGCTTTCTCCTCTGAAGTCTTGAAACCCCTCAGTCATTTATGAGGGTTGAAATCAATTTCTGCACAGCTCCTGATAATGTTGATATTTTGACATCTTCATTTCTAGCTTTTGATTTAAAGTGAGATGAGCAGCTCCTCCTTTTATTTGAACACTATAGGCCAGTGTAGGATTATTAAATGGCCTAATTTTAATATTGTTGTATCTCAAAAAAATCACAAATGTTCTTAAAGAAGTCCAGGACAGTGAATCCTATCCAGAAAGTTTTCAATTTAGTTTTCCCTGACCCATCACAGGAATCACTATTTACAATTACAGCCTAACCAAATGTGTTTCTTAAAAAGATTCTAAAGTCAGTATTACTTCTAGATCCATGGACTGTAGAATGAATGTGTGTTAACAGGCATGAAAACAACATTAATCTTATTTACATCTCCATCAGAACTCCTGGGTAACTAGAAGCATTGTCAATAAGCAGTAATATTTTGAAAGGAATATTTTGTCTGAGAATTAGTTCTCAGCAATGGGCTTAAAATATCAATAAATCATGTTGTAAATAGATATACTGTTGTTTAGGCTTTTTTTTATGGCACAGGCAGAATATTTACCATAATTTCTAAGGTCCCTAGAATTTTCAAAATGGTAAATGAGCTTTGGTTTTAACTTAAAGTAGCCAGCTGCGTTAACCCTTAAAGAGAGTCAGGCTGTCCTTTGAAGCCAGGAATTAACTTTTCCTCTTTAGCTATGAAAGTCCTAAATGCCATCTTCTTCCAATGTATGACTGTTCTGTAAATGTGTTGTTTTTAGTGCAGACACCTTCATTAAAACCTTAGCTATATCTTTCAGATAACTTGCTGCAGCTTCTATATCAGCACTTGCTGCTTCACCTTGCACTTTTATGTTATGGAGATGGCTTCTGTCCTTAAACTCTATCAGCCAACCTCTGCCAACTTCTAACTTTTCTTTTGCAGCTTCCTCCCTCTCTCAGCCAACATAGAATTAAAAGAGTTAGTGTCTTGCTCTGTATTAAGCTTTGACTTAGCAGAATGTTGTGTCTGGTTTGATCTTCTATCCAGACCACTAAAACTTTCTCCACATCAGCAACAATGGTTGGTGTTTCACTTTCTTATCATTCATGGGTTCACTGGGGTAGCACTTTTAATTTCTTTTGAGAATATTGTTTTGTAGAGGCTTAGCTTTCAGCCTATCTTGGCTTTCAACATGACTTCCTCACTAAATTTAATCATTTCTAGCCTTTGATTTAAAGCGAGATGAGCAACTCTTTCTTTTACTTGAACACTTTAGACCAGTGTAGGTTTTTTAATTGGCCTAATATTAATATTGCTATGTCTCAAGAAACAAGGGGGCCTGAAGAGAGGATGAGAGATGGAGGAGGAGCCATTCAGTGGAGCAGTCAGACGATGTGCAAATTTTTTCCCAATTAAGTTTGCTATCTTCTATGGTTGTGGTTCATGGCAATCCAATTACAATCGTAACATAAAAAATCAACTGATCACAGATAACCATAACAAATATAATAATAATAAAGCTTGAAATATGGTGAGCATTATTAATATGTGGCACAGAAACACAAAGTGAGCAAATACTGTTGGGAAAATGGATTTGGTCAATGCAGGTTTGCTACAAACCTTCAATTTTTTAAAAATGCGTTATCTGCAAAGCACAAAAAAGTGAAGCACAATAAAACAAAACATGTTTACAGTTATGATTGAGGATGATAAGCAGTTTATGTTCTGCTAGCATGCAGCAATCAGCAATGTTTATGCTTGAACAAATATATTATGTACCCTCTGAAAAGACAGGGCAGATGTTAGAGGCTATCTAAGTGCTGAAGACGATTGCATAAAAACAAGAAAAATATGGTTTGTGACATGGGGGTAAAACTTTGTTTGACTAGCAATTAGAAATTTGGATTCTAGCACTAGCTCTTGGATTTTCAGTGTTTCCATTAAGAAGGCAGCCTTATGCAATGGTTAAGAACATTTCCATGTTTCTGAGCCTTAGCACCTGTTCTGCCATTTATATACTTAAGTTTCTGTAACTATATTTTTCAAATGGTAAAACAATAATTATCACCTCATAAGATGGCTTTGAGAATTAAATGTGATAATGTGTTGAAAGTACTCAGTATAGCGCCTTGCGTAATGGTCTCAATAATATTAGCTGTTACTATTTTTAATAGAGATGACAATCTTTGTCCCAGTATCTAATGGTATTTTGCAAAGGCCTGCAGATAAAAATGGATTTGAATTTGGTTTATAAAATTAGGGGAAAGTGGCAATGTAAATTTAAAAGCCTCTATTTAGTTAAAACCCCAGTATAGCACAGCTCATTCAACTTTCTATTGGGCAGAAAATGTATTCTCATGATTTATGTCAGAATGGCACGGGATACATACCAAATTGGAAGTAAAAATATACTTGAATATAATGATTTTATCCTAGTTTTGGAAATAAAAGTCTGTCTTTGTTGGCTTACTTTGGTCAAGTTAGCTTTTTTTTTTAATTCATTTTAGAGAGGAGACATGAGAGAGAGATAGAGAGAGAGAGAGAGAGAGAGAGAGAGAGAGAGAAAGGAGGGAGGAGCTGGAAGCATCAACTCCCATATGTGCCTTGACCAGACCAGTGCAGGGTTTTGAACTGGCAACCTCAGTGTTCCCAGGTCAACGCTTTATCCACTGCACCACCACAGGTCAGGCCGGTCAAGTTAGCTTTTATTAAATGATATTTTCACCCTCACTGTGAAGCATGACTTGTATAGTGTTTAGCTGTAGCAACTTTCACGAGCACACTTAACTGGAATATTTAATCATACTTTTGATATGCCCTTGAGTTTAAATAGCTAATATAACTCACATGGAGACCCAAATTCTTTACAACAAGAACTAATTAGCTGTAGTTTCACTAATGGTTTTATGTGAAATATTGATAAAGGAGTAGGAAAAAGGAAAAGAAAATATGAAAACTAAAAACCTATTTTTAAAGATATGTTATTTAAATAACTTGGCTTGATGACAAATGGCATACTTAGACATAGAGAACAAGATAGAAAAAGCTAAGAGATGGGTAGAAAAGTGTTGTAACAGGTTCTTATTTTATAATTAATGAAAACAGGAGAGAGAAATAAACTTATTATTTATATAATAATAAAACTGTCACAGTTATCAAACTATTCCATTCTTTTCAAAATATTGTCATGAACATTTTTTATTTTAGTTTTATAACTCCTCTGTGACACATTTCAAGCTGGTGATATATAATGTTTTAAATATGCTATTTGATCTGTTTCCTACTTTAGGTATTTAAAGAGCTATGACTAAAACCCAGGTCTAATTAAATCATGCTGTTGTGAATTTATTTCATGTTATTAAGAAATTCCAAAATTCTCAACCTAAATCTGTCAAAATCTGACAAAGTTGCATATCAACATTTCCCCTCTAAATATGTACCATAGTGTATTTGGATTTTTAATTAGCACTGTGTTATTTTAAAAACAAAAAGTTTTAGCCAAGAAATTTTAAAAGAGCTCTTAATCTACTATTTGGCATTACTACTGTACAATTGAAATTTACTGTTAATAGTGCCAATTCTTAATCTGTGATAATTTATTCCTCTAATTTATATGTTAGTTGTTGCTACTACTGATTTCTTTTGTTCTTTCTATAAACACCGAATGACAAACACTAAACACAGTGTCTAGATATTGACATGAGTTGCATTCAGCATTCTCAATTTATGAGGGTACTTATATCTTAGTTTTTGTCACTAAAAGTGTTGATATAAAATTAGTTCATCTTTCCAGGACACACTAATTTATAATTTTTTAATAATCATTATCATCTAGTTTTTCACCTTTTTTTTTAATAAGTGAGGTTATTGTTTTTGTAAGAATGGTATAGATACATTTTTCTTAAGTAAAACAAAAATAATTCAAAAAACAAAGAAAAGTTATTTAAAATCTAACTAAATGGAAGAATATTTTTTCAAATGTATCTGTGTATATATTCAGAAAAATCAATAGAGAAACAAATCTATGTATGTACGTATGACTAGATGGATTAATGAAGTGAAGAGCTACCCCAATCCTTGTGACCTTGTTTTTTATGAACCCTAAAATGTATATATTTCCATAAAAGAAATAATATTTTTCTTTTACTTTGACCATATCTACCACCGATAATTCCCAGTTCCCAGTAGTGCTTTTCCTGGAATATTTCAATAAGCCTTTAGTCTTCCTACTATCTCTTTCTGTCTTTCATAGTTCTCCACAGTGCTGAAAATTATCTATTAAACATAAAAATTAGACTTTCACCTCATTCAAAACTCTAGAGTTACTTGCTGTCGCATCTACAATAAAATGCAACTCTTAGCATGGCCTATAAGGTCCTACCTGAACTAACTTTTTAAGACCACCTTTAAATAGTATTCTGGTACACCCAGATTAGTCACTCTGAAGTTCTTGCTATTGTTAAAGTTATTTTTCCTTAGAGTCTTGACACTTGCTTTATTCTCCCTTGAGATTATACATCCCCCAATTTTTTTTTCATGCATTTCTTTTATATTTTGGTTAGATTTCTGCTAAAGTATAACTACAGGGAAGAATTACAAGACCACCTTAAAACAGCTAGTTCTATATTCTATTCCTTACCCCACTTTATTTCTCTTATGTTTGCTGAAAGTTATATTACATAACTACTTTGCTAATGTTATTGAATTTATCCCTTATAAAATGCAGACTCTAAAACAGCAGAGAATGTGTTCTTTTAATTTACAGTTTTATCTACAAAAGTAGAGTCACATTTTGATATTTAGTAGGCATAAAGTAAATATATGTGGGATGTATAAATTTAAAGATAATTTGATTAAGTCAGAAACTGTTATGTAAGATGTATTTATTTATTTACTTTTCTGGGTTGTTTTTTTTTCCAGTACAGTCAATATACCATACTGTATCACTAACAGTTGTACAATACACAGTGGCATCACCCCCACATATACTGAATTGAATCTTAATTTAACTAAAATGTAAGTCAATTGAAATTGAAAAAGTTGTGCAAGTAAAGCTATAATTCTTTATCAAAGGAGATACTGATTTCAAGATTCCTCTATGGTTTACAAAATGTAAAGGTTTTAGTTATTTTTTTCTCTATATTTCTATCAAGCAATATCTACTGATTTTAAGATAAAATATGATGGGATCACTACAATTATTTTTATTTTCAATTATTTTTCTTCCTATTGATAATTTATTTTGGTTAACTTACTTTCACAAAATTGACTTCAAAAAATGAAAAATGACATTCTTTTTTGTATATATACTGGTTACAGATATTTAAGCTTAGTTTATATACTAATAGATTTATCTTTTCAATTATGTATGTCTTTCTGAATTATTTTTATTATATTGATAAGTTTTGTTTGTTAAAGTTTTTACATTATTTTTATACTCATAAATAATTCTCTAAATTCCTTAAGTTAGAGTATGCTTGAGCATACTGACTTTATACTTAAATATCAAGTCATTTGTGTAGAAAAATGTTAGACTTTATTTTACTTCTTCCAGAATATGTATTATTACTCAACTATCTACAGGCTTGTGTTGCTATATGAAAACTATTTAATTTTCCCCTGTATTATACTTGATTGTCTCTGTATTGACATTACTAGTATTTGTCAATATTAGGTTCTTCTCATCTTCTGGAAAAATAGATGACTATACTTCCCAGTTTGTTTGCTGAAATAGAAAACCATATGACCCAGTAGTTTTTAGCAATAGTATGATAGTCTTCTAGCCCAGACAATAAGGAGTAAATTTAAAAAAAAAGCCTGACCAAGAAGTTGCATAGTGGTTAGAGCTCCAGCCTGGAATGCTAAGAACCCAGGTTCAAAACCCTGAGGTTGCCAGCTTGAGTCCAGGCTCCACAGCTTGATTGCGAGGTTGGCAGCTTGAGTGTCAGATCATAGACATAATCCAATGGTCGCTGGCTTGAGTCAAAAGGTTGCTGGATTAAAGACCAAGGTCATCACTGTCTTGAATAAGGGATCACTGGCTCAGCTGGAGCCCTGGGTCAAGGCATATATGAGAAAGCAATCAATGAACAACTAAGGTACCACAACTATGAGTTGATGCTTCTCATCTTTCTCCCTTCCTGTTTGTTCCTCTCTCTCTCTCTCTCTCTCTCTCTCTTTCTCTTTCTCTCTCTCTTTAGCTAAAAAAAGTAAATTTTATATTTTTATACATATTTTTTGCTACCATAATAAGTAGCCACTGTATTCCTATTAGTGAAACTAATAAATTATGGATTAGAGTCCATTGCCAACCTATAATTTAAACCACACAAAATTGCTTATCTTTGAACATTTTAGCCCCCAAAATGGCATCAATCTTATACCTTTAAACCTAATGAAATAAATATATAGCATAAATTACAAACAAATCTTTGTTAGATTATGCCATTAAAATTTGAAGTTAATTTGTTATCACAGTTACCCACTATTATGAATCTTGTTTAGATATATTTTTTTTTCTGAAATGTATCCTTCAAATATTTAGAATTAAGTCTCTATTTTAGATGTTATTTTTTTTTTTACCTTTAAATATGTTTTCTTTTCCATTTGCAATATATACTTCTTTTGGATTATAGTTTTTACACATACAAAAAAAGCTCTGCTATATCAAGCTATATTTTTAAGGACAAGTGACTTTCAAGGATATTTTGCCAATATAAGCATTTGATGAGTTTTAAAATTCACTCTCTAGAAAGAGAGTGGCATTGTGGCATTGATAAATCTCCTCTATAATACTGATTATATATGTGTTCACAAATTAATAAAGTAAACACTCTTCATGGTAGAATACCATTTTTAATCTTGCCAGTCCCCCTCCCCCCAAAAAATAAGAGGTACTTTAGTGCATCATATTTGGTAGTAAATTATGAACTAATTCATTACAAAATTACATGAATTAAAGAACTACTGAACAATTATTATTAATCAATTATGAATAAAAGTCAAGTCTCTTAATTACTGATTTTTATGTATAAACACTTTCTACTAACATCACCTTCAATGATGATGAAATTTGAAAGAAGTGCCTGAAATATATCAATATGTTGACAAAGCTAAAACAAATGAGAAATCAGTGAGGACAACTTTGACAAACTATAACCGTTTGGTAAAGTGTGGCTTTATTCAACATTCAGGATTCTTTTCAAATAATCTAATGGGTGAACATGGTATTTCAAAGTAATTTATTGAGTAGGCTTTCTACCCACAGTTTTGAGATAGAGTGAAAATAAAGGGGAAGTCTATAATGTATTGACCTTTCACTCTATGTTTGTAACCATTATACATAGATATGTCCTTGTTATTATTTTTAAGAATAAATATAAAATATTAAAATGCCAAAAGTAAATAAAAATTTTAAAAAAATATTTTCTTAAGGCTCTGTAATTAGAAGCCATGGAAGGGCTCTTTTTACTATGAATGTTATCTCACATGCTAACTATAAAAAAGTGTTGCTTAAAGAAATGGGTAGAGTATCAGACAATACTAAACCCCTTCACAAACTTCATAGCATACCCTTTCTTCATATTATCTTTATGACATATTTTATAACCAGCTCTATCTGTTCATACCAAATAGACTTACATCACCAATCACATATTCCTCTGTCAACCACATAACAGTTATTTAAATTGCTTTTTTCCCCCTGAGATAGAGACAAAACACAAGTTATTTTAAAAAGACAAAAAAGTACACATTTTACTTTAGTTCTTACGAACTAGTACTGTGTTCTCTTTATTTAAGCATTGAACACTTATTTTAAAATGGCTGTTCTTTTGGGATTTCAATTATGTGATTTTAGCACTAGAATAATTTTTTCATAATAATTTTATATAAAAGATAATCCCAGGGATGCTAGTAGAATTGTTGTTGATAAAACTGAAACTGGATACCCATCACCTAAGATCAATGATAATGTCTAAGGTGGACATTTCTGTAGACGATTTGAGCTTCTAGATCACAATTTGAAACCTAAAGCACTAGCCCATAGTGAAAACAAAATTAGTTCCAAAGGGATGTTGTATTATTTCATTTGTCAACTATAGTAAACAATTATACACAGAGCAATTAATTAAGTAGAAGAAACAATATGGTTGGCAAGAAGAGATAAAGCTTTTGCAATAATGAGGTTTACAGGGTTGTTCAAGGAATATACACTAACAAATAAATAAATGATGTATAATTACAACTGAGAAAAATGCTGTTAAGAACAATTATATTATTATATGAAAGAATAAAAAAGGAAAATTTAAACAACACAGAAATAATGGAAAAGGCTTTTCTGAGAAAGTAGATATTGACAAAGATCTGAATAGGTTAAAAGTTTTAAAGATCTTCCAAATCACTTTAGTCAGGGGTGAAACAAGAGCAGAATAGAAGGGACTAAATAGGCACGAAAGAGACTAATTAGGAAGCTATTTGGGGAGTATCAGTAACATAATAAGAATTGAATAGTGGTGGTAAAGGTAGAGAAAACCAGACGGATGTTTGAGAGCTATTTAGAAAGTAAAATGGATACTAAATAGTAAAAGATTGGTGTTGAGAGATTAGGAAATCTGAACATACTAATATGCAGGACACATTCCTGAACCAAGATGCAAAATATCTTAATTGCAAAATTATTAATATACACTAGAGAGTTAGAGTTTAAATGTAGTCTTTTAAATAAATATTGGGTCATTGAGCAGGGTAATATTATTATATAATTCTTCTATGAATGATCTATGAATTAAAAGTAATCAAAAGATTTGGCAAAATATTAAAATTCATGTAGCACTCTAAAGCTGCAGGAATAACTATACAAAATTTTTAAAAAGATTAAAAAAAATAGGTGTAACATGCTATGCCAGATATTTTCAATGTATTTGTAAAGCAGTGATGGACAATCTTTTGAGCTTGGTGTGTCAAAATTTGCCAAAATCCAAGTATAACTCAGGTGGTGTGTCACTTGAGAAAAACGGCCTAACCAGAAGTCCCAGAACTAGACACTCTGCGTCGGAGTTCTGTTGTTTTGGCCTTCAGACCTCCGGCACAGAGTGTCTACACTACAGCAAATATTTTATTTTGGCTACTGCACCTGGCCGTGCAGGAGCTGAGGATGAAACATCCTTCTTGGCATTCGGCCCCATACTTCTCTGGTATGCAGCTGTGTGTCATTGAAAATGGCTATGTGTGTCAGTGCTGACATATGTGTCATAGTTTCGCCATCATGGTTGTAAAGTGTGCTATTAGACATTAATAAACAAATATAGCAATGAATTTGACTAATTCCCTAAAAGGGATCAGAACATTTAATGTAAAATGTTTATTTTGAAGTGCCATCACTAAGAGAGTAGATACACTATTAAAATATGGTATAAATGATTTAGGGACAAGTTATTATAAATATGGTATAACAAAGATCAATAGAAATTTTAGTTTATAAAATTAATTAATTGAAGCTTTTTATACTGTTCATATTCCTCAGTAATCTAATATTTGTTTTATATTATTTTATTTGCTAGGCTTTATAAATTGTGTGTACAACATTCCAGCTGTTCTATATCCACATTCTTAAATGTCTATGGCACACTTAACTGGAAATGTCCCACAGCAAAATATTGTGTCTTAAACTGAAATTGGGGCCTCTAAGAGCTTATTTTCTATTTTCTTTATAACTCTACATATATTATAAATCATTTTTATGCATTGACTATATGTTAAATATATATCATAAAAAGAGAAGAAAAAACAAAAGAATTTGAAAAATCACAGTAAGAGAACAAATTAAAAATAAAACTAATTATCCAAGGCAATACAACAACACATAGATTAGATAGTTTAAAAAAATCTATCAGTGTTAGAGAATAGACATAAAAGAAGTAGTGAAAAGTTAAAAATTCTTTATGCACCATTTTCTTTAAATATCTTTATTATCAATAGATATCACTTTTGTAATCAAATGACTTCTGAAGTTTCTCTTTTGCCTCCATTTCAAAATTAAAAGCTAAAATTAGATATTTGTTTATTTTATTATTTTTAATGTTTATTTTATTTATTTTAGAGAGAGGGAGAGAGAGAGAAAAAAAAATATATCGAGCTGTTCCTGTATGTGCCCTGACCAGGGATAAACTGGCAACCTCTGCACTTCTGGACGATGTTCTAACCAACCGAGCTAACCTGCCAGAGCTAGATACTTTTTTTGTTAAACAAAAGTTTTACAACCAGTATTTTTAATAATTTTTTTCATTTTCTAAAAATCTGAGAAGCAAAAGTATATTAAGTAACACACTGGAATTGTACACACACTTTCTTGCTAAAGGATTCTGAAAATAAGGTGTAAATGCAAGTACTTAAAGAAATTTTAATTTTTATATATGGAATATAGATATAAATATATTTACAAATCCTGCATTTTGCCTGATAGAAACACACCTAAAATGTATAGATGTAATTGGAATTCAAATGATTTGCACCCTTTTGCTCCAGTTCATATCTAAATATATTATTGACCTGCTGTCACTTTCTGTTTTATCAGTCCTGAAACATTGTCTGAATTGGTCACAGATTTTCATACCCTTTTTTGTTGTTGTTGTTCTGCTTATCAAATGGAAGGACAATGACAAGAAAGTTGAAGTTACTCTCCAAGGCATAGAGCAGTGGTTCTCAAAGTGTGTGCCAGGGCACAGTGTTGCACCCTAAAAGATTTCCAGGTACACCCTATGGTATTCCAGAGAAATATGTGCCTGTTGGGGACCAAAACACCAACAGGGTTTTTGGAGTTTAGATTTTGGGGAGACAGAGGTGTGGGGAATTGACTAAACCAGTGGTTCTTAACCTGGGTTCTATCAGACCCTAGGGGTTCGATGAGTCGGTCTTAGGGGTTCGGAGAAGCCTCTGCCACAGAGGCCAGAATAAAGTAATACTGTAATTTGTTGTGAGTTCATGCACTTCGTTGGTTTTGTTCTTTGAGCAAGGTGATGTTCATGCATGGCTAATTTTGTGCACCAGTAAAAAAACATATACCTAGGTCTTGAATTTGGAAAAAAAATCATATATTATTTATCACTAAAGAAGGGTTCGGTGAATGTGCATATGAAACTGGTGGGTTCGGTACCTCAAAAAAGTTTAAGAACCACTGGACTAAACTGACAGTCTGCCCAACCCCCACCTCACTTGCCTGATTAGGTTGCAAAAGTCTGTTCAGCTGTGGTGCTGAATTGTTTACACTATACCCTATGTTTCCCGGAAAGACTGGAGGCAAGTTTCTTCTATCCTTTGTTTGGTGTAAAGTTAAGATTTGCTAATGGCCTCACTTTGCCCTATAAATAAAGCAAGATGCAGTTTTTGGGTGCACTTTGTTTTTTTCAGCAGCAATTACAGGACCCTCCCAACCCCATATTTTCTTAATTCTGTGTATTTTTTTAATTCCGCACCATTCCCACTTGGGACCTGGCATTACTAACTGCACTGGTTCACCAGATGTGCCTAGATATAAAAATAAATATAGTTATTCTATTATACCATTTCATTATGAAAATACTGCTCTTTTTTTAACACATCATTATTATATTTATTATTAACACATAATTATTATATTTATTATTAACACATCATTATATTATTTTTAGATAAACATACCCAAATAAAATGGATAGATTTCTAGAAAAAAAAGCGTGATATTGAAGAATCCGATTCTGGAAGTGCACAAATGTTAAGTGTAAATAAAATAGGGCTTGAAGGCTGACAGGCAGAATTTAATTCATAGCATTTTCCATCACTTAACACTGAACAATACGATTGGGTTAGAAACCTATTCATGGAAGCTCCAAGTGACTTTGGTTTAACATTACCAGAAGGAGAAGAACTGGCAGCTATATCCACTGATCATGGATTGATGATTAAACGTAAAGAATTGTCTCTTGAAGCCTTCTATGATAGAAGAATATGTGGCAAAAAAAAAATTTGAACACTTCACTAAAATTTTCAACATCCTATTTATGTGAATTAGTATTTTCTACCCTCGACACAATTAAGAGTAAAAAGAGAGAAACTCTTCAATGTATCCATAGGGAAATGAGAGTTTGCCTTTCAAATACAGTTTGTCCATAAAGTCATGGTGCACTTTTGACCGGTCACAGGAAAGCAACAAAAGACAATAGAAATGTGAAATCTGCACCAAATAAAAGGAAAACTCTCCTGGTTTCATACATATTCAGTGCAATTCGATGTGCAAAATTCTTGCGTCTTTGTCGATCTCATGAAGCATATCTGTAGCAAATGCGCATCATGTGGGTCTATCCGCCGGTTTGATAGTGTGCAACAGCCGCAATTTGTACCCAGTAAAACAAACGTGTCTTTAACACCTTATGAACTGAGTCTTGCTTAGGTGTAATTGTCGAGCACACGCACGCACAGATTGTTTAGGCCTCTTAGGTAGCACATGCACACATGCTGCCACATCATCCTACCGAAACTGGGAGGGTTTTTCTTTTATTTGGTGCAGATTTCACATTTCTATCGTCTTTTGTTGCTTTCCTGTGACCAGTCAAAAGTGCACCATGACTTTACGGACGCACTGTATATGACCAAACATTGAAGAAATCACTAGGACACATCAGGCTCATGTTTCTCATAAACACAAGAATGAAAAAACTTAACACATTCGTAACGGGACCTGCCAAATTTACTAAATCTTACTAAGAATATATCTATATATATAGATATAGATAACTTTTTGTTGTTTTTTTATTTTTTTAACCCCTCTTTTTTTACAAAGTCTAAAACGCATAACTCAAAAAATGTAACATAAAAATGTTTTTTAATGTCAAAATAAATTTAATTTTGTTTTATTTATTTCTTTTAATTACCATAAAAGCATGCTTGGACTTTATATTTTCTCTTTTATATTTGACTTAATTATTATAACACATTTCTCAGAAATTTGTATATAGTGCATCTACAATTATTTGTAGGATTTTAAATGCGCCCTGACTTCAAAAAGTTTGAGAACCACTGTCATAGAGACATGAAGATAAGTCAATTAAGTGAGAGGTAAAATAACGTACTATTTTTCCATTCAAAGTGTTGAGTATTTACAGGGCTTTCTACATACTGACATTTCATAGGTGTTGCATAGAAAAATTTAATGTATCTGTTCCTTTTTTGCAATTTTTAAAACAGACAATATTTTTCCAAGAAGTAATAAAAATTAGAGAGTTAGTGGAGGCACTTGCCATTTCTGAAAGATCTTTCTAGACCAGATTCTATAAAACACAAAAGCTACTTAGCAAGTTTCTTATCATTTATGATTTTTAGATAACCCCTGATAGAAATAATAATTTTAATATATTATTGTTGTATTTCTCTGTTTAATACCACAAAATGTTCTTTATTTATTCAATAAATATACTTTTATTATCAGATATAACCAAAATATGCCAATACAAGATACCATGGCTAGAAAAGAAGCACAAAATACTTTATCTTAAATATATTAATATACTTTTAATGATATATTAGAACCACCTTATAAAAAGTATTGTTTATTTAATCAGATGGTTTGTGATAATTCTCTTGCAATCACTGATTTTTATTTGATAAATAATAGTTCAGTTACATGCAGACTTTTGAGATTGCAAATTCACATTGATACCTTTATGTCCCATGGTGAATTATATTAAAATAGTTTACGTGTTTGTAATTGGTTTTTCTTAATAAGTTACTTTCTGTTCAGTGGTAGCAAGAAAAAGTTTTCCCCACGATCATTTAAATTATGCTAGGTACCAAACAAAACAAAACAAAACAAAACTTTGACAACTATGTTTATGTATTTAAATTTATACTGGGGAGACAGTCATTAAAAAAGTACCACAGGACTCTTAGTCTCTTGCAACAGACTTTCTCTGTTTTTCCCTCAGCAGTTCAGCGTGCTCGATGAATTGTATTTCCAGTAAGACCTTCTCTCCTAAGCATTGTGAGGAACTAAAGAGCAAACAGGACTTGCTGTTATGCACACAAGGAGCAGCAATGTGACATGAGTCTTGCTACCTCAAGCACAAGGGAAATGCTGTATGGATCTAGGATTGAGGGAAGCATCAGGGTCACTAGTCAATTAAAGGGCTGGATTGACTAGGAGAGCCTATTTCCTGGCATTTCTGTTTTGCAGATTAAAAATTAACTGCAATAAATTCTGAAAATTTCAATAAAAAATATTGAGAATCTGTCCAACTAGCAGTAGCATTGGATTAGTTTTGATAGAATATAATCAGATTTAATAGAAGATTTCCATATGAAGGAAAAAAGGTGACCATATTTAATTTTTATATTTTTAATAAAGATTTTATTTATTGATTGTCTTAAAGTGAGAGAGAAAGCGGGGAAGAGCAGGAAGCATCAACTTATAGTAGCTGCTTTTAGTATGTACGTTGACCAGGCAAGCTTGGGGTTTCAAATTAGTGACCTCAGTATTCCAGGTTGACACATTATCCTCCATGCCACCACAGGTCAAGCTAAAAGGTGACAATTTTTAAATATCAAAATAGATGGTATATATAATAACTATCAAAAACATGTAGAATACTCAGTGACTTATATTGCATATTATTATTATTAATTTATTTTTAGGTGAGAGGAGGAGAGAGAGTGAGGCAGACTCCCGCATGCACCCAATCAGAGATCCACCCGGCAGACCCTGTCTGAGGCAGATGCTCTAATCAGCTGAGACATTTTTAGTGCCTGAGGCTAATTCACTAAGAAAACAGAACTATCTTCAGCATCCAAGGTCACACTCAAACAAATTGAGCCACTGGCTAAGGGAGGGGAAGAGGGAGAGAAGGAGAGGGAGGAGAAGAGAAGTAGATGGTCTCTTTCCTGTGTGCCCTGACTGAGAATCAAACCAGAACGTCAATATGGCGGACTGATGCTCTATTCATTGAACCAACAGCCAGGGCCACATATTATTATTGATAGTGAACATCAAAATTTTTTACATTGAACTTTAAAGAATACCCTGTGTGTTACTTATGATTTACTTTTGCAAGAACACATAGAAAAAAAGCAGGCTAACATAAGCCTTATTTTCAGTATCTCAGAAATTAACTATCAAGTTAGAAGAAATGCCTTAAATGTAATAGTAAATAGAAGCATATACCAAGCCCACATCCCCGATAGTACTGTTATCTAACTCTTGGTCCATGATTTCTTCAGTCTTCTTTTACTAGGTTATTTTAAATTTGAAGTGGATTTTGTTTACATTATTCAATAACAGTTTTTAAATCTGATTAATATTTAATGATGGAATAAAATAATTAAGAAGCTTTGGGGCATGCAAGTTTTCTATGCTGACATTTCATATAAATTTTACTATATTCTAAAATAGTTTATTATCAACTTATTTTATGATGAAGATCAATTTTTAGAAAGAAGACAACATATTTTCTAATTTTAATCTCACAGATTTAAAGAATCTGGTAAACAAAGTAAATTTATAGAAGCCACTTGTGAATTATTTATTTAAATATTAGTCCTTTTTGAAAATAATTGATGAACATATATTAGGTACCAGATTTTAATGCCAGACATTAGAGATAAAAAGGTGGATAAGATATTGTCTTCGGATAGCTTATATTTATCCAAGGGAAATGAGATTTGTAAAGAATCACAGGCAATAGAGTAATTTATGACTAAAACAGAAAATTGTTGAAGATGCAGCGAGAGAACAAACCAAAAGAAGATGATTCTACTTGGTTAAGTTGAAAGCATGTCAGTAAAGGCTACAAAGAGATGATCATACTTGGAGTCCTGAAAATCCAAAGTTTGTCAAATAAATTTTAAGCTAAGCAACACAATGTAACTGAACTATTATGATCTATATACATGGAGCACATAGTGATTCAATATAAAGAAAAATTCCTGTTGGTACATAAAGAAAAGTTGCACTTTTATAAGATGTTTGTGTGAAGAGGAGGAGAGATACAATAAAAGCATCCTACATGTCAAAAGAACCTTAATAGTCATGTTTCCAATCCTCAGCTAACAAAGAAATATGCAAAATGAGATATTTTTCTTGGATACAAATGACTTCCTAGCTTTACACAAAAATAATCCATTTAATGTTGTGGACAATAATTGTTAGCAGTAAAGTCTATTACAAAATTATGGGTAGAGCCTAGCCAGATGGCACAGTGGATAGAGTCTGAGATGGTGAGGACCCAGGTTCAAAACCCTGAGGTCACTGGCTTGAGCAAGGGTTCACCAACTTGAGCACTGGCTGGCTGGCTTGAATGTGGGATTATAGACATGATCCATGGTCTCTGGCTTGAGCCTAAATGTCACTGGTTTAAAGCCCAAAGTCTCTGGCTTGAGCAAAGGATCACTGACTTGGCTATAGCCCCCTGGTCAAGGCACATATGAGAAAGCAATCTATGAATACCTAAGGTGCCACAAGGAAGAAGTTATGCTTCTCATCTCTCTCCTTTCCTGTCTGTCTGTCCCTATCTGTCCTCTTTATCTCTCTCTGTCTTTGTCACAAAAAAACCACAACAATTTGTAGTAACATATTTAAACTTAATTCCTAGAAATTAGAAATATATATATTTGAGAAAATGAGAAGTAGAGAAAGGCAGACAGACAAATTCCTGCATGCACCCAACAGGGATCCACTTGGCATGCCCACCAGGGAGCGATGCTCGGCCCATCTTGGACGTTGGTCTGCTGCAACTATAGCCATTCTAGCACCTGAGGCAGAGGTCATAGAACCATACTCAGCGCCCTGGCCAACTTTGCTCCAATGGAGCCTTGGCTGAGGGAGGGGAAGAAAGAGATAGAGAGAAAGGAGAAGGGGAAGAATAAAGAAGCAAATGGGTGCTTCTCCTGTATGTTCTTACAGGGAATCAAACCCGGACTTCCGCTCTTCCTCTGAGCCAACCAGCCAGGCCTAACTATATTTTTATGAAGGTATTTTTTATTCACCAAATGTTGACAGGATAATAAAGAATAACTATTATAACTTTCCATTATATAATTGTTTCTACATTGAATGAACTAAATATAGAGATCCCTAAATTTTTTTATTTAAATGTTTATCCATCTGTGAATGAAAAGCATTAACTTTCTAGAAAGAGTTTAGAATATTTATTTGAAAATATTACTCTTAGAAATAATGGGGAATTTATATTTAAAAAAATTAAAATGCTGTTTCATATTTTTAGAAGGATTTAAATAAAAATACGTCAAGGATATATTTTAAAAGAGCAAACAAACAATTCAACTTAAGAACTGATTTTTCTCTCCATAATGAAAGTCCTTGAAAATTACCAACAACATTTTATCAATCAGAATTTTGAACATATTAATACACATATCGTGATAAAGGTAAATGCAGCTAATTGATTAATTAATTAAAGCAGTAGGGATGTTGAATTGGTGGAGGTGGTGAGGATAAGTGCTGGCACTTCAGATGTTTGCCTAGAAATTCAGTGGCAACAATCTAATTCTAAATCAATATTGAGGTTTCAAAATCCTTCAGGTACTCAAACCAAATTGCTTGTGATAGAAGTCTACATTTGTGAGAAAAAATGGCTGTTCATGATGCACTGACCTACTCAAGACACTGTTAATAAGTAAAAGTCACATGCATCTATATATGCAAAATACACCTAGCTTATCTGAAAGTAGGCTGAGAACAATCATCCTTCAATAAATAAAGCTACTTCCCCTGAAGCAGTGTTGCTCAAAAAAGAATATTCACTGTAGCCAAGCAATGCTTACAATTGACAAGCTTTTGACTTTGGATTTGGAGATCAGTCTGAAATCACTTCTTTACAGTGTCAGAAGTCACAGGAACTTTCTCATTAATCATGTGCTTCTCATTATACCAGATTTTTGTCACCTTGAAAGATAACCTATTTCCTGAAGTGATCCTAAAGGCCCCAAAGGAATATTACATACTCTATTTTGACTATAATTTAGGTCAGGCTGTCCCATATAAATGCTGAAACACTGGTAAAAACTGTAGCCAATGATGCATGACATTCAAACAAAACATAAAAAGACAGAAACTAAATTAGAGTCCTGGCCAGTTGGCTCAGTGGTAGAGCATTGAGCTGGCATGTGGATGCCCCGGGTTCAATTCCCAGTCACAGCACACAGAAGAAGTATACATCTGCTTCTCCACCCTTTCCTTCTCTCTTCTTTCTTTCTCTCTCTCTTTCCCTTCCTGCAGCCAAGGCTCAATTGAAGCAAGTTGGCCGCAGGATGGCTGAGGATGGCTCCATGGCCTCCACCTCAGGTTCTACAAAGAGCTTGTTTGCTGAGCAATAGAGCAATGCCCCAGATGGGCAGAGCATCCCTCCTAGTGGGCTTGCCCAGTGGATTTTGGTCAGGGCACATGCAAGAGTCTGTCTCTCTACCACCCCTCCTCTCACTGAATTAAAAAAAGAAAAGAAACTAAATTATAAAGTAAAGCATACATTTGGATTTTATTTCTTCATTAATTGGAGTTCATTTTGTGTCTTAGAGCAAGCATACACAATATATATTTAACTAAAGAGTTATTTAAATGAGTGGAAGAAATACAATACTTTATTAGTCAATTGTTTTAATAATCAAAAGGCAACTTTATTTTATTTATTTATTTATCTAACCTTTGACCCTTTCACTAATTTTTACTTCTGCCTATTCCCCACTTCTGGCAAAAATTGGTAATCTGTTCTTTGTACCAATAAGCTTGTGTTTTCCTTTTTGTTTGTTTGGTTTTTTTAGGTTTTACATATGAAAGATCATATGATGTTTTCCTTTGTCTGACTTATTTTACTTAGAATACAACCATAGAGGTTCACCCATGTTATTGCAAATGGCAAAGAGTCATCTTTTCATGGCTGAATATATATTCTATATATTCTCTAAATATTCTAGAATATATATTACAATTTTCTTACCATTAATCCATTGATGGATACTTATGGGTTTTTTTTTTTCCATACTGGCTATTGTAAATAATGCTGCAATAAAGATAGAAGTGCAAATATTTTCTCAAGTTAGGTTTTTAATTCCTTCAGATAAAACCTAGATGTGTAGTAGCTGGATCATATGGTGGTTCTAGTTTCAATTTTTTTAGGCACTTCCATTCTCTTTTCCATCTTGGCTGTACCAATTTACATTCCCAGCACAGTACACTTTTTAAAAATAATAATAATAATAAAACAAGAAAGAGTATTTTTGGTAGAGTGTAGAGCATTTATCTGGCAGCTATGATTGATGCTATGCTGTGAGAACACTCCAGCAGGTTAAACCCTCCTAGGAACACCCAGGAAGGGAGCTTGCCCGCTATTCAGAAGTGACTCAGAGCCACCCAAGCAGCCTCCTGACCGATCTTTTTTGGCCACTTGCCCTACTATAACATCCTATTGGCTTAACCCATGTATATAAGCTAGGTTACTTCCTGAATAAAGTGGATTTGCATCACTGGACCTTGTCCCTAGAGTTGGGTCTCTTGCGTCTCCATCATCCTCACCCCCTGTGGGTCTTGTCCACATTCTGGCACCTGAACAGGAACCTATCTAGCATCCAAGGGATGGGTGAGTGACCCTCTGCAATGGGAAACCTCTTAGCAATACATGCCTGCCTGACCAGTGATCCTGCTGAGGACCCTCCGCCAGTTCCTAAGATCCTACAGGCTACTCCTATTTCAGAGAAGCTCCTGCCCTCCTATTCACCTCCATCTACAAAGGAGAAAAATAGTTGGGTCACTGAGTTTGATAAACTTGCGGCTGAGCATGCAGAAATGAAACCAACTGAATTAATAGCTGCACCATCAGCTCCGCTGCCCGAAGAAGCGGAAGTCACTGCTTCCGCAGTCCCTGCTGGGGCTCAAGGCCCTGCCCCAATTCCTCAGACTCCATTTCCTATCCCAGCTTTAAAGCTGACATGTGCTCCCCTGCAGCTCCATGCGCTAGTCTATATGCTACCTTGTGTCAGCAGAGAGATACTTCTTGTGCGGCATTAGGATTAGAGCCCCCTCACCTTTTTACGGTCAACATCAACCCTACTGCTGCACGGCCACAAGCTTGGTACCCTCATAACCAAAAAATAGTCGTTACTCTCAGGAAAGCCATCCAGGAAGATGGCCTTCACTGTCCCTATGTTCAGCAATTACTTGAAAATATCAGTATTGATTTAAATTGCCCCCACAATTGGAGGACGTTAGCCTGAGCCGTCCTCACCTTGGGAGACTTAATTCAATGGAAAGCCTTATACAATGAGCAATGTGAAATAAAAGGTAAAAGAAATCAAAGGGCTGGCATTAACCTCCCCCCTGAGGCCCTCAAAGGAGAGGGGCAATTTGCCTCCCCCGCAGTACAGGCTACCGGAACCCCTTAGTATTTTGATCAAGTACGCCTTTGTGCTACTAGAGCATTTACCCAAACTAATGCTCGTGGAAGGTCCTTAAAGCTTTCCCAATTGCTTTAGGGTCCCAATGAACCTTTTTCAGATTTTCTAGGAAGGGTCCAAGAAACTGTAAAGCGTAAAGTTATACACGCTGATGAGGCCGATGCTCTAAGTAAAGAATTGGTGTGGGAAGGCACCAATGGAGAGTGTAGACAGGTAATAGGGCCAATTAGAGCTGCGCCCCTAGATGATTGGGTCCTTACCTGCCGAGATACAGGCAGCAACTCAGTGGTAGCCCTCGCTACCACTCTTGCAGCCCAGTTAAGCATTTCCTGTCAGGGTGGCCAACAGACACAAGGGGCCTGTTTTGAATGCAAGGGGACAGGACATTTTGCACACCAGTGCCCTAACAGGAAAGGAAAGAATAATAAAACACCTTCTGTGTTCCCCCGTTGTAGAAAGGGATTTCTTTGGAAGTGAAATTGTCACTCAACCACCACCGCGGATGGAAAGCCTCTAGAGCAGGGGTGCTGAATAAGTCGATTGCGATCTAACGGTCAATCGCGAAGAAAGTGTGGGTAGATCGCATGACATTAAAAAGACATTTGTCTTTTGATTGGCATACAGGGTAGCCAATCTGACGTCTGAACTTTTGACAACCTACACATGTGTGTTAAACTGCGCTAACTTGTTCCGTTACATTGCTGCTTAGTTAGCCTTCAATTTATTTAAACTAAATACAACAAAGGGTATAAAAATGAGTGCTATACCTGGTCCAAGTAAGAAGCCTAAAACCTACCACTTTCATACAGAATGGGAGGGGATTTTTTTCACTAGGTCATATTCTAAGTGTGTTTGCCTCATCTGTCTGTGTGCCATTGCTATTCCAAAGAAGGGAAATGTGGAGCGGCTCTTTCGGACTGTTCATAAAAACTATGACATTGACTTTCCTTCGAAAAGAGAGCTGAGAAGGAGAAAGAAGAATACACAATATTAAATAGTAATAATAGTAACTTAAATAATGATAATATAGAAGAAATAAACTTATGTTTTGCACTTTTATTGTAGGTAGATCATTTTGACTTGGTCATCTTATAAGTAGCTCGCAAGCTGAAAAAGTGTGGGCACCCCTGCTCTAGAGCCTTTAAATGGGAAGCAGGGCAGGTCTCAGCCCTGCCCATATGAGAGCAACTCCACACAGGAGTCTATTGGACCTTACCCTTAACTCAAAATAAGGTCTTTCTGACCCTGCGAGTAGAAGGCCACCCCATTATTGGGTCCATAGACTCAGGTGCTGATGTTTCTGTAATTAGGGAAGAGGATAAGAAGGAAGGCTGAGCCACGCAGCTCGGGAGTCTTGTACAGGGAGTTAGCAGAGTGTGACCAGCCCAACAAGCCATACGGTCACTCCATAGGACAGATCCTGATGGGGCAACTGGAATTTTCAGTCCTTTATTTATGACTGAATTGCCACATACACTTTGGGGACGGGATGTGCTGTCTTTACTCTGTGTCTCTATTACCAGCCCCCTCCCCAATTCTAAAGGCCACTGCTCAATTAAAGACTCTGGAACCCATCAAACTTACATGGGATACCAACCAACCAATTTGGGTTGAGCAGTGGCCACTACAACCTCTAAATTAAAAGAATTACACAAACTAGTTCAGCAACAATTAGAAGACAAACATATTGAATCTTCCACTAGTCCTCATAATTCGCCTCTTTTTGTAATTCAGAAAAAGGTATCTGGAAAGTGGAGATTCCTTCATGATTTAAGGGCTATTAACAAGCACGTGGCAAAGATGGGTACTTTACAACCAGGCTTGCCACATCCCTCTGCGGTACCGCAGGTGGCCCATATCAAAATTCTAGACATCAAAGACTATTTTTTCTCAATCCCCCTCCATTCGGAAGACAAGCCTTATTTTGCTTTTACTGTGCCCTTCACTAATCATGCCCTTTCAGCTCAAAGGTATCAGTGGACAGTCCTTCTGCAAGGTATGAAAAATAGCCCGACCATCTGCCAGTGGTATGTAGGCACCACAACGCAACCTTTATGGAAGCAATGCCTCATATACCATTATACGGATAACATATTAATAGCTCATGTCGATCCTACGGTATTAGAGGACTGTTACCAGCAGCTCTTAGCTAATCTGAATGCTATTAGAATTTCTGTAGCACCACAGAAAGTACAAACCCTGCCGCCTTTTACTTTCTTGGGATATCACATAGGGGAGGTAATAACATCTATTTCCCCTATGCTTGCAGTCCCTCAGCAATGCTCTTTACATGAATTACAAGAGCTATGCGATCAAATAAACTGAATACATGAATACCTATCTCTTTCTACGGCTGAATTAGACCCCTTATTCTTCCTCCTTGAGGGCGACACAGAGCCCACCAGCATCCGCCGTCTAACTCAGGTAGCCTGCAAACATCTTGTTTGCACATATAAACAGTGCAGGCCCTTACTACCATTAGGCCCCCTGCAGCCAGAAGGTGTCAACCCTCGGGGCCTAGAACCAAATATGGTGTGGCAAATAGACATCACTCATGTCCCCCAATTTGGCAAACTTTGCTACATACATGTAGCGGTAGACACCTTCTCTGGAGCCATCTCGACCACGACCCTAGCGGGAGAGAGCACTAAATATGCAATTTGTGCCCTTCAACAGGCCATGCTTTGTCTTGGCATTCCTTGGGAGATTAAGACTGATAATGGGCCTTGTTATACCAGCAGCCAGTTTAAAGCCTTTTGTTCTCAATGGCAAATCACACACCGCCTTGGCATTCCTTGCAACCTCCAAGGACAAGCCATTGCCGAATGGCTACACAGGGACATTATGCTCCAAATACAAAAAGAAAGGGGGATATGCCCCGGGCCTCACCCAGAGAAGTGCTTATCAGTGTTGTATTCACTCTCAATTATTTAACTTTTGATTCTGATGGCTTAACTCCCACTTACAAGCATTGGGGAGGCCTTCATAACCAACCAACCCCGTTGCTATTGGTACGCTGGAAGGACCCAGCCACTGATCAGTGGTGGGGACCACACCCTCTTATAATGCAAGGGAGAGGTTATGCTCGTATTTTTCCAGAAAATAACCTGCATCCAATTTGGATCCCAAGAAGGAATGTGTGGCCACTCCCAGTGTCCCAAGATGACCCACTAATGAATCCCCCGATGCCAGAGAACCCCCCGGTTCAGGATATGGCCAGCCTTAGCCTTGATGAACAGCTGCCTGGAGGAGGTCCTCAGTGCTCCAGGAGAAGACCTTTGCAACCAACATGCACATAACATCACCTGGGGTGATATGAAGGCTCTAGCAGAACAAGCCCAGAGATTGGCCCCTGATTGGCCACCAGGCCCAGGCACTCTATTCCTGCTCATGTGTACTTGTTGAAGTTAATAGCCCCCAGTTTCCTGCAGACTACTCCAGTAATTGTTCCCTTGGTCTCCCGTGTGACAATAGTGGTAGGGAATCCCAAAGGTGGAATGGCACTCTATAGGGTAACCTCAGTGACCCAGTGCTACTCAGATTTACTCTCAGTGAGTACAACATCAGCAAGCAGTCATCCAGCAGGTCCAACTGGCCTTAATAAAAAGAGAAGGGAGATATGAAGGTAGAGCACAGAGCATTTACCTGGCAGCTGTGGTGGATGCTATGCTGTGAGAACACCCCAGCAGGTTAAATCCTTCTAGGAACACCTGGAAGGGAGCTCTCCCATTATACGAAAGTGACTCAGTGCCAACCAGGTAGCCTCCTGACCATTTTTGGCCATTTGCCCTGCTGTGACATTCTATTGGCTGAACCCATGTGTATAAGCTAGTTTACTTCCATTATAAAGTGGATCTGCATCACTGAACCTGGTCACCAGAGTCGGGTCTCTGTGGCTCCATCATCCTCACCCCCAGTGGACCTTGTCCACAAAATATGAAAGTTCTTTTACAGGAATTTGTGATGCTAAATACTAGACCAAAGTGATATTGCTTATGAAGTCTCTCTTACAGTAAGGTACCCCCACTTTTGTTCCTTTATTTAACTGAGCTTTATTTTTTAAAATAATATCCTTACTACTAATAAAAAGTAAATGGACTCATTCTTAGGGATCTGGCAGTTTTTATTTCCTAACTCTTTTTATGCCTAAGTCCAATCAAAGAATTAATTTTCCTTCCAAAGTAAACAATTTAGGATATTATACTGCTGAATTTTTTCCAAAACTTTAGTTTAATAATGTTAAAATCCTCAACCATAAAGAAAATATGTGATTAAAAATTTGTTTCTAACCTGACCAGGTGGTGGCGCAATGGGTAGAGCATCGAACTGGGATGCAGAAGACCCAGGTTCAAGACCTTGAGGTCACCAGCTTGAGCGCGGACCCATCTGGCTTGAGCAAAAGCTCGCCAGCTTGGACCCAAGGTCGCTGGCTCCAGCAAGGTGTGGCTCAGTCTGCTGAAGGCCTGCAGTCAAGGTACGTGTGAGAAAGCTGTCTGTCAATGAACAACTATGGTGTCACAATGGCATTGAAAAACTAATGATTGATGCTTCTCATCTCTCTCCATTCCTGTCTGTCTGTCCCTATCTATCTATCTCTCTGACTCTCTCTCTGTCCCTGAAAAAATTAAAAAAAAAAAAATGTTTCTAGAATTGTCTCCTCTATCTCTCCCTTTCCTTTTCTTTCTCCCCCCTCTACACACACACACACACACACCCCACACACACACACTGAGGAAAACTTTAGGCAAAGTATCTTGTTTTTTTTTTTTAATGGTAGATGTATATTTAGAAAACAAAAGTTAGAAAAATAGTACTCATCTGGAATTATTGTCCACAAAAATTTAAAATTTTTAGTAAATTCTCTTAGTAAACTAAGAAATTTAACTTTTTTGTTAGTCTTTTTATTTTAATCCTGAGGGGGATTTTGAAGGACTAATTATTGCCTTATAATCATAGAGAAAGTATCAGTTTTCTTAATTTAATAACTATTTTTCTCACTATAGAATATTAGTATAATAACAGGTGGCAGATAGTCAGACTACTTTCAATATTCTAAAAGAGAAAAATGTCCCATTCCAACATATTTATTACTTTGATCTTATTGAATTATAAAAAAATATCTAATACACACATGCGAACGGAAAATGAAGAACAGAAAAGCACAGGTTAGTACCATCATGGGTAAACTATGCTTTGTCTAATACCCCTAGTATAGTTATTGATACTAATGAGCTACTTAACAATCAGTGTTTTTCGAAGCTTCTGCCATTTTAGAAATTTTCTCTTAGTGAGTCTGTGTTGAAGGTTCATGGGACAAATAATTTATTTTACTCATTTGGGGGATGTCTGGAGAGATAACTGCTATCACCAGTGAGGAGTGATCAAGATTTTGAAAGATATGTCAGGGTATGAAATAATATGCTAAAACAATATATATTTTATGTGCTGACTCTCACATTATCACTTTTATTTTTGATTTAATAAAACTGCACATTTAACACATACAAAATATAGCATAATAATATACTTCCTATTTAGTAAACATTATCTGATGTCTATGGTATTTCATGTCTTGTCATAGTTCCTAGAGCTACTTAAAGTTATTTTAAAGTTATGGAAAGAAATTAGGTTGCACACAAAGATATCTCTTACATGTTCATTCAGGTCCCTGCCTGCTGTAAACTCAGAACAGACATTTTGTTAAGCATTATGGATATGTAGATGACTATTAGAGAAAGTAATTTTACATAATATAGAAAAGGCAACTGTGTTCATTTTATCAATCTACCCTAATTTTTATCATTCTATGATCAGATTTATAAGTAACACTGGAAACAGTTCATCAGGAACTGATGTTAATCAACTCTAGTATAAGAAAAAAATTGCCTATTGCAAATCAAACAATTCTTTGGACAATGAAATATTAATAAACTAAAAGGCATATAAAGTATAAATAACTAAATAGCATTATTTAAGAGAATGAAATCATCACATTATCAAATATAACACATCATGCTGGTTGTTGAAGATGAAACTGCTCATTTATTTAGATGTTTGGCATATATTTTCATTTTTTGTTAACTTAGAGAGAGGCAGGGAAAGAGATGAGAGACAAGAACATTGAGTTATTCCTGTATGTGCCCTCACCGGGGATTGAACCAGCAACCTCTACACTTCAGGATGATGCCCCAAACCAAACAAGCTACCTGGCTAGGGTTTACTATTTATTGATTGATTGATTTTTAGAGAGACAGAGAGAGAAAGGGAAGCATTCATTTGTTGTTCCACTTAGTCATGCATTCATTGCTTGCTTCCCGTGATGCCCTGACCAGACATCAAAATACTTTTTTTTAATACATAGGTGTGGGTCATAATTTATTTCCATTTCTCTCACTTGAATTCTATGATACATATTTTGCATGTTAACCTAGGTCAAAGACACAAACTGTACTTTTATAATATTAAACTTGCTTGATCTCCAGTAAATATAGAATACTTACTGGATCTTAATGGGACAGAACAATCGAACAATCACATTCATAACTAGGTTTTCACATACTAATTCCCTTGGTTCAATGTAGGACACAAGTATTTATCTGTAATAAAAGTGTAAGGTATGCTGGATTCTATGACAGATTATACGAATTAAATCCAAGGAAACAAACAAAACAAAGTAACTGGAAAAGCTTACTTAACATTTTGTGCATAGGTTTTATACCTCAGGAACTTGATTAAGAATCAACTCATCGCTTCTTGACATTTTGGCTAAGATCAAGCGAAGAATTAATGGCCCCACTCTGTCATCTGTGTTTCTTTATTTTTGCTCTATTGCAGATAGAAGGAATTTGAGATTTATAAAAAAGATAGCACTGTTTTTTATCAGTGTCAAGCAGAAGAATATGGAATATATTGGGATATTTTACATACATAATTTACACATTAAAAAAGGATCTGGAACCACAGCTGTAAGTAGCATTTACTTCAGGGAATAATTGCCAGATAATATGTGTATGTTGTACATTCTGACAAATAATTTAATATGTGAGAATTTTTATGGGTAAAAATAAATTAGACTTAGATAAAAAAAAACTTTCCCCTTTTCTTAAGTTGCTCTCTTTCTTTTTTTCTATTTTAAGTCTGTTCCAGTTATTAAATCAGAAATATCTCCAAAGGGATATAGTAAAAATTATTGTTGTGTATATTTTACCAGATGTTAAAATTTTATACAATAGACCAATACAATTATTGACTACTTACCTTTGACAAATGAGAAAGAAAAAAAAAACAATGCAGCAAAAATATTATTTTCATGAAATGTGATGCAACAACTGGACATATACATTCAAAAAAGTGAATGTAGAAACAGACTGTGTAGGTCCTTCACAAAATTAACCCCAAATAAATTCTAGATTAGTATACAAAACTATAAAACTCTTAGAACATAACAAAAAAAATCTATATGACCTGACCTTGGGTTGACTGTGACTTTTTAAATATAAACCAAAGACACAATTCATGAAAACACATACTTGATAAACTGGACTTTATTAAAATTAAAAAATTCTGCTCTATAAAAGGCAATCAAGAGAATGAAAATACAAACCACAGACTGAGAGACAATATTTGCAAAATATCTATCTGAGGAAGAACTGTTATTCAAAATATACAAAGAACACTTAAAATAACCTAATTAAATATGAGCAAAAGATCTGAAGACACCTCACCAAGAACATATACAGATAGCAAATAACCATGATAAAATTCTCAGGGTCATATGTCGTCAGGGAAATGCAAATTAAACAATAAAATATCACTACCCAACCATTAAAATAGCTAAACTTTGAAACACTGATAACACCAAATGCTGACAAGAATGTGAAGCAATAAGATTGATATACCATATGGTACAGTCGTTTTGAAAGACAGGTTGGCAATTTCTTACAAAACTAAACTTAGGTTTACTATACAAGCCAACAATTGCACTCCATGGTATTTACCCAAGAGTTGAAAACAAGTCTACACAAAAACCTGCACACAGATAATTATAGAAGCTTTATTCATAATTGCTAAAAACTTGGAAGCAACCAAGATATACTTCAGAAGATTAATGGATTAACTGTGTAAATCCAGACAACTAAATCTTACTCTGCATTAGTGGTGGTGATTGTGCAGTGCATTATTTATTTAGATGCCCTTTTTAAATATCACTAATATAAAATAATGTGCATAAAACTCTGTCTCTTACCCCACCTATTTTAGACATTTTCTGTAAATGTTTCAATATTTAAGATGAAAATTACTTTTTCCTTCAAATTCCTCCTGCTATGTATCATCACTACAATTATTGGCTGTACTTTTACTTGATATTGTTTCCATTCTGTTGTGTGATGACATGTTTGTCTTCTGGCTTTCTCTATAGTTTATCTCCAAATTCTAAAAAATATTATAGTCATGTATAAAATATAAATAAGCTAGGTTGAAATGTATTATTAAATATTATAATATAAAATACAAAAATGTTATTAAATATAATATATTAAATATATCATATAATTTTAATATAATTATATATTAACTTATGTGTAAATTATTGTGTTAATTTTTAACAGCACAGCTGTTTATTAGAATTACTTTTCTTCTCTTTAGACTTATCATCACAACCTTTTTTCCAATTAAAGAAAATATTTTTGGTCAAAACAAAATCATTTTCTTTATTTTCCACCATTTTTTTTAAATTCAGATCACATTTAATGTTGTATATGTAGATAATAATGTTCTTGTGTATATTTGTTTTTATGCATTTTATTACCTTTCTTATCTATTTACAAAAGAACAATGAATGTTTTCCAAATCCACAACAAACCTACCATATGTAGAATTCCATGTACATCTCCCTTCCATTTCCCAAACTTTTCCTCTTAGACTTTCAAACTACTGCTCTATGGAGATTTTCACTTTGGGTCAGGAGCATAGCTATCATCCTAAGATTATATATCACCATACTCCTGTCTTCAATTCACTCTTTCCTGAATCCCAGGTTATTTTCTTTTCTTAATTTTTCTCTTTTGCTCTGAATAAACATAAGTAACTAAAAGATAACAAGTCTTCTAGTCCTTTATTGCATTTTTAATTCTTATTAAATATTGCTATTTTGCTTGACCAGGTGGTGGCAGAATGGATAACGCACTGAACTGGGACATGGGGATCCAGGTTCAGAACCCCAACGTCGCCGGCTTGAACAGCTTGAGCTCAGGTTCATCTGGTTTGAGCAAGGCTCACCAGCTTGAGCCCAAGGTCACTGGCTTGAGCAAGGGGTCACTTGGTTTGCTGTAGCTCTCCGGTCAAGGCACATATGAGAAAGCAATCAATGAACAAGTAAGGTACCATTTCTATCTGTCCCTCTTCTCTGTCTTTGTCTCAACAACAATAACAACAATATATATTTCTTTTAAATTTTTTTGTTGATATTGCTCAATATCTCAAATTGTTTCTTTCTCTTTATAAAATTAGTATATTTTTAGTTTTTAAAAATTTTCTTTCTTAAGCTGCTGCTTTTGATAAAGTATTCATAGCAAGAATGATAGATCCAGTTGATGTGTTTGCTACTAAGTTATGGTGTAGGTAAAGCCAGGGTGAAGAGCACTTAAATAAAGGGTATTAAGTCCAATACAAGGAAACAAACAATGCACTAAACTTCTTTATAGAAAAATTCCTCTAGTTTTTGATTAGTAAATTAAAAAAAAAAAACTGGCTGCTCTGCTCTCATCTTAAAGAAGCTACATAGGATGGTTGAATTATCTAGTTGTTCCATAGTTAAACATAGATTCTAGCCTTATTTGTAACCCTCTTATGACCTTATTTTCACCTTAGCTGTATATATCCTGGAGAGTGGGTTACTATAATCATTTTATTCATCACTTTACAACTCTGTTTCTCAAAAGTTTATTATGTTCTCATCTGCTGATAATCACAGCATATGATTTCTGTTCTGTTTTATAAAGTTATTACTCTTTCTAGTTTTCACTGAATGAAAATGGGGTTTCAGAAAGGAAGACACAAAGGCCTGCCTTCTATCCACGATTTAAATTAAGACATTACAACAAAAGAACATAACCTTACAACATTTACACACCCAATGTAGAAGAACCTAAATATGTAAAGCAAGTCTTGATAGACAAAAGGGAGAGACTGACAGAAATACAGTCATAGTGGAGGATTTTAACACACCATTGCCATCAATGGATAGATCTTCAAGACAGAAAATCAACAAGGAAATGGCACTCTTAAATAACACATTAGATTATATGGATTTAATTTATACCTTCAGAGCATTTCACCCCAAAGCAGCAGAATATACATTCTTTTCAAATGCACGTGAAACATTTTTTAGCATAGACCACATATTAGGACATAAAATATGTCTCAATAAAATAAAGAAGATTGAAATTGTATCAAAAATCTCTGACTATAATGGTGTGAAACTAGAAACAATCACAAGAAAAAACACACAAAGACAGGAGCACGGAATAACATGCCACTAAACTATTAATGGGTTAACAGTGAGATCAATAAATAAATCAAAGGGTACATTGAAACAAATAAAAATCAGAACACAACAACCCAAAATTGGTGGGACACAGAAAAAGCAGTCTGAAGTGGTAAATTGATAGCATTTGAGACCTACCTCCAGAAATAAGAAAAATCTCAAATGAATAATCAAACTTTATACTTAAAGGAACTAGGAAAAAAACAACAAATGTATCCCAAAATGAGCAGAAGGCAGAAAAAATTAAGGTCATAGCAGAAATGAACAAAATAAAGTCTAAAACAAAACAAAAGATCAATGAAACAAAAAGCTGGTTCTTTGAAAAGATAAACAAGACTGACAAATCTTTAGAAAAATATTGAATAATTTCCTAGAAACATAGAGTCTTCTAAAACTGAATAAAGAAGAATGAGGGAATCTAAGTAAATTACAGCTAATAAAATTGAAGCAGTAATAAAAAGCTTTCAATAAACAAAAGTCTAGACTGATGGCTTCACTAGTAAATTTTAACAAATATTCAAAGAAGAACTAACACGTATACTTCACAAAATAATCTAAAACATTTAAAAGTAAGGAAGACACCCAAGCTCATTACACAAGTCCAACATTATTCTAATTTCAAAACCAGACAAATACACTACAAAGAAAGAAAAGTATAGGCCAATATCCCTGATAATCATAGATGCTAAAATCATCAGCCCAATATTAGCAAACCAGATCTACGAATACATTAAAAAGATCATAGACCATGACCAAGATAAATTTATTTGCCATACCATTCTATAAACATAATACACCACATAAAATCAAGGAGAAAAAATGACATGATCCTGTCAACAGATGTAAAAATAACATTCAGTAAAATATTAATGAAATGGTAATAGAGAAAACAAACTTCAACATAATAAAGGCCAACCATGACAAACCCACAGCCAATATCATACTACTCAATGGGCAAAACTACAAGCATTTCTCATAAGAACAGTAACAAGATAAGAAAATTTTAACAAAATCAATCAGACAAAAAGAAATAAAAAAACATTTGAATTGGAAAGAAAGATGTAAAACTTATTTGGAGATAATATGCTGCTCTATATAAAGAACCCTAAAAATTCGACCCCCCCAAAAAACACACATACAAAAATAAAAATATAAAAACCTACTAGAACTGACATATAAAAGAGTAATGCAACAGGATCTAAAATAAATACCTGGAAGTCAGTGATATTTTCATACACCAATAATTAACTATCAGAAAGGGAAACTAAGGAAGCAATTCACTTTACCATTGCATCAAAAATAAATAAGTGATTAACACTGGGAAACAAAATTTTTGTTGCATCCACAAAAACAAATGAACTTACCTAATTTGAGTGTGCTGATCTCAGATATGACATTAGTTTTCCTCTGTAAGCTACAGTTTCTTTTGCAATTCAAAATTTTAGGTTTTTATCTTATTGTAAAACTTTCAACATTTAGTTTAACATAATGAAGTAGAATGTCTTCTTGGGCATCATCTTTGTGAAAATATAATAATTTATATAATGCAGTAAATACAATAAAAGATATGATTGCATCAGAATTTGTCTACAATTTCGAAATAGAACATATTAAAACACTTATTTTAATCATAAAATTTGCGCAAAACTTATTTAAATTCTATTCAGGCAAAATTTTGCTTTCGTAGCTCTTGGGTTTGTGTACTTGTTGAGGATACTCTCGTTAGATGCTCCAGCAGTAGTCGCTCATTACTAACAGCTCCAAGATTTTCAGGAAACTTATCAAGTTGACTGTTCAGAAAGCATATCTTAAAGCTCATGTTACATCCAATGTCACAGAAAACCAACAGCATCCTTTGAACCAAAAGTTTATAGTTTTCTGCTTTTTTGTTGCCAAGGAAGTTCTTTTTAACTGCCACAAAGAATGCCATACTGCTTTCTCCTCCTTATTCATCTTCCTGGAAAATTCTTTATCCCATATGAGGATTCGAATTTGAGTTCTATTGAATAATCCTACTTTTATCAAAAGACAAGGCAGAAAAAGCAGAAATAATATGTTGAAAGCATTCACTTTCTCAATTCAAGCCTGAGCAAGCTGCTTCATTACACCAAGTTTAATGTGAAGCGGGGAAAAAATGATCATGTCTTGATTAACTACAGGTTCATTCACAATATTTTGCATCCCTACTTCCAGAGCTTCACATTTTGGCCACTCCTTCTGTGTCCAGTTTTTCTTCCGAGCTCAACTGTCCCACAAACACAGAAAGCAAGGATACTTCGTGAAACCTCTCTGTTGTCCTAGCAGGAAATTTACCATTTTAAGATCCACACAAATCCAGTTATGCTCCTCATACTTCAGAAAGTCAAGGACAATTTTTATATCATTATAATCTTCTCGCAGTTGAGTTGAATAACCAATTGGAACTGCTGCATAAACATTACTGTTGTGTAGAACACATTTCAGACTGTTTAGAGCTGTCAAGAAAGAGCCACCATTCTATTGGACTGTAAGTGGTAACATCTAGCTGGCTGAGAAGACTACTGATATGACAGTAAACAAAGTGTTTGTCTTCAAAAAAAGGTCCACAAAAATTTGTTCATGCTTCCTGAAATGGAATACTTTAGCTGACCAGTGAACTACATTCTTTTCTGGAAGCCTGGAGGCTAAGAACTCAGCTGCTTTCTTTGATAGGCCCAAATCTCTTACTAAGTCATTCAATTCGGGTTGGCTAAACTGCTTAGGGGCTAGTGACTGCTTGGCATCAGAAGAAGACCCTTGAGATTCTACAACCATTTCTTCATGCATCTTATAAAAAATACACTTGATTACTATGCTCACTTTCTTCATCCTTAGAATAAATAAAACCATTTAAAACTGGAACCGGGAGTGTCTCAGAGTGTGGGATAGGTCATATTGTTGAAGGAATATGAAGATATGCAATCATATGACATTTTTCTTGCCAATGCCCTTTGTATGAATCAGACAGAAATAACAGTCACTGCTATGGTCCTTAAGTTCATGCCAAACCATGGGAATATCAAAAGGCATTCTTTTGCATTTTTTTTTGTCCAGTCAGGAAGCATTTGCTCACAATTATGACACACAATATGAGTAGCCCTATTCTTTTCTGGATCACCAAGGAAAACTTGAAAATAGGCAATATATGCACATGTCACAAATGATAAAATATTGTGCCTTTGACGTTGAAGTGTATAACAGCCACATATATAACAGAAGGTGTCAGAACTATTCTTATATTGAATTGACACTTTCTCGAAGAAGCCATGATTCAATCTTTAAACAAAGTAAGAGGGTGTTTTCATCAGATAATAATTTTTTACATTTAAAAACAACTACAATTATGAAAAAGTGATGTTTGTAAAACATTAATTTCTTTGTGGCTATTTCAATCCAAGAGTCGTTGCCCTTTAACTTCAATTTAAAAATGAATGCATGCCATTAACTGTAACAAAAAGAAATTAAAATTGCATAAAAACTCAAGCATGCACCAAAACATGGATTTCACATTTGGAATTAGCGATGCAGATTTATATAGGAACAGTTCTAAAACCTCATGCAACAGAAAACAAAAAGAAATTTCTCCAGTGTAATATAACTAAGAATAAATTTAAACAAGGAAGTAAATATCTATACTCAAAAAAATATAAGGCACTGAAGAAAAAAAATTGAAGAATATACACATAAGTGAAAGCATGTACCATATATATATATTGCAAGACTTAATGTAATTAAAGTGCCCATATTACCCAAGTAATCTATAAGTGCAATGCAATTCTTATCAAGATATCAATGGTTTATTTCAAAGAACTAGAACAAAATTTGTAAAATGGTATGTGGAACCAAGCACAAAAGACCCTGAGTAGCCTAAGCAATCTTGAGAAAGAATAAAATTGGAGAAATCACACTACCTGATATCAAACTATACTATGTCCCAAGTTTGATTCCTGGTCAGTGCACACAAGAGAAGTGACCATCTACTTTTTTTTTCCTTCCCTTCTCTTTCTCTCTTTCTTCCTCTTCAGTAGACAGTGGCTCAGTGGGTTCAAACGTTGATCCAGGAGTTGAAGATAGTTCGGTTGGTCTGAGTGTCAGCCTCAGGTGCTAAAAATAGCTCAGTTAATTCCAGCATCAGTCCAAGATGGGGATTGCTTGGTGGGTCCCAGTCAGGGCACATGCAAGAGTCTGTGTCACCATCTCCCCTCCTCTCACTTAAAAAAAAAAAGTAGTACATTTACACAATGAAATACTACATTGCCATGAAAAAGAAGGAAATTTTACCTTTTACAACACCACTGATGGACCTGGAGAGCATTAGGCTAAGTGAAATAATCCAGTCAAAGATAGGCATCATATGATTTTATCACTCATATGTGAAATCTAATGAATAAAATGAACTAACAGGCAAAACGAAGACATATTCATATACATGGAACAGGCTGACAGTTAAATGGGGGGCACTGAGAAAGAGGGTGGAAAGACTGAGCATAAAAAGACAAAAAAGAGAGAAAAAAGTCATGAACATGGACAACAGTGTGGTGACTGTGGGTTGTAGGGATAGTGGAAGAGGAGAGGGTATAGGGGAGCAAGTGGTGAAGGATAAAGACTTGACTTAGGGTAGGGTAAACACACAATAAGGTGTACAGAGATGTGCTGAAGAATTGGGCACTTGAAACCTGTATAGTTATGTTAACGAGTATCATCACAATAAATTCAAGGAAAATTATTTTTTAATTTAAAGTTAGCTTTTATAGTCTTATTTTAAATAGTCAACATATATGAATCTGATATATGCATAAAATTTTCTAATTTAAAATAAAAATTTTTTTATTAACTACAATGCGCTTGAAAGTTATTCACATCAAATATATTATTTTAAAGTAATGTTTTGAAATTAACATATATTACTTTTATATAAAACGAGATGAGTAAGTGTTCTATTAGGGAGAAAATAACAGCACTTCTGAAGTGATGTAGTTAATCTGTATATTATTGTGCAATATAATAAAATATACCTTGCTAAAATATTATTCCAAAGTGTTTTCCCCAGAAGAATATTGGCTACTACAGTGCATGCCATTTAATTTAGTAATTCTTATTTGCTTTTTTTATAAGATTCATGGATCAAGTTGATGAACCATCAAACATTAATTGGTTATTTTATAAACACATTTAGCAGCTGCATTTATTCCATAAACAAAGGCAGGTTAAATATGTCACACAAAAATGGATCTAAATTAGTTGTACATACCCTATAATTTATTATTCAGATATGAAAAATTATTCTGGTAATGAATTTCTCATAAACTAATCAACTTTATTTTCTAAACTCTGGAAAAACATTAATTTGCCTTGTTATAATAATCTATTTTAATGGGCCTTTCAGAACTCCCTATATGGCTACTAATGACTGAATATAAAAGTTATCTCATGTTTCATCTATTTCTAGTTTTATTTTCATTAATCATCATGAAATCATTGAAGCATAGATATTTTTCTAAAGAAATCAACAGCTGAGTGCATTTATAAAGAACAATTTGTGTAAAGCTGAAAAGCCTCCTCAGAGAGAAATGAAAAGGCAACTTTCTTGTACAGCAACTCTTTGGTAAGGAGACCTTGAAAACGTTAGGTATTCTTAATGCTTCAAAAACTCAGAACTCTAAGAAATTGTAGCTCTTCATTGAAAAATACATGCATTAAAGTCAGTTGTTAGTATTGATTTTCCAATAGTAGCATTTTTCCCTGTGATACTATGGCACTAGCAAACACAACCCCACCATTCTTTTCTTTTCTTTTTTTTTAATTCAGTGGGAGAAGGGAAGGCAGAGACAGATTTCTGCATATACCTGACCAAGATCCGTCATGCTAGCTCTCTAGGGGGCAATGTCTGCCCATCTGGCTTTGCTTGGCAAAGGAACTCTTCTTAGTACCTGTGGTGGAGGCCATGAAGCCATCCTCAGCATCTAGGGCCAACTCGCTCCAAATGAGCCATGGCTACAGGATGAGAAGAGAGAGAGAGAGAAAGATAAACAAGAGGGCAGGGGTGGAGAAGCAGATGGGTGCTTCTCTTGTGTGCCTTGACTGGGAATCAAACCTAGGACATCTACACTCTGGCGATGCTCTACCACTGAGCAACTGACTAAGGCTGACCCTACCAATTCTTGACAGCCATTTTCCTGCTCAATTTCCTTGGCTACTTTGGTGTGTTGTAATGCTGGTGGCCTAGGCCAGACAGGTTCACATTGGATTCAGGCAGACAATAGAGAAACTGTGGAGCCGGAAAGTGTCGGGCCATACCCATTTACTGGAGGCTCGCAAAGACAGGTAAGCAAATAAACAACAAAAGGGAAAGAGCTAATAAACAAAGGAAAATCTGCTATTTGCAGTAAGGGCAAGGGAGCTAGGAAAACCGCACCTCACAGTGGCTGGTGAGCGATCTGGGAGATTTACCACCCAGGGGAAGGACCCAAAACCTTAGATAGGCTTTGCACATGGGCCTCTGCCATGTGCTCACACACTAATCAAGCAAAGCGCTTGCAGCTCGTAAACCGACGAGCAAGCCTCAGATAGCCACCCCACAGTCATACAATGATTTATTTATTTTTATCACAGTGATTCCAGCATAATAAAAACATTTTTTTTTCACTTACTATTGTTATGCCACTTAAGATTGATTATGGTGGTGGGCCATTTATCTGGGATCCATTTCTATATTTATAAAAATTCAGTTGCTGTACCCATCTATGTTCTTACCAATAATTTATGAACATTTTAACCAAAAGTTTGATAATCTAGATTGCTTACATTCCTTTTTTTTTAAAGATTTTATTTGTTGATTTCAGGGAGAAGAGAAAGAAAGAGAGAGAGAGAAAGGGAGCAAGGAGCAAGAAGCATCAACTTGCAGTAGTTGTTTCTTCTACATGCCTTGACTGGGCCAGGCTGGGGCTTTAAACTGTCAACATCAGCATTCCTGGTTGACACTTTATCCATGGTGTCACCGCAGGCTAGGCATTGCTTACATTCTAAATTTGTGTTTCTTTGAAATATTCCCTCCATATCTTTATCAATTTCCCGAAGAAATATTTCCCAGATATATAAAAGTAGTTGGAATGTGTAAGATAGTACCTTAAAAACTCCAGTATTGTATAAGAACGTTCACTATGCAGAACATGAAAAAGACTATAACATAGGGAGAAGTTTAAGATCATAAAAAGGCCATGCTTGCATATGGTTGGTATTTTTATTAAACTTTTTTGTTGGAATTTATGAGTAAAAAGAGAAAGTTCTGAGAAAAAAATTATAATTGTACTCAATGAAGACAATATAATATTAAAATTGTTTAGCATATGATTTTTGTAGGGAGCATTTCAATGTGCACACGTCTACCAGCAATTATGTTTACGGTTCAACATATAAAACTTAGTGGCATATGTTTTTTGTTTCTAATGCCTTTTAGCAATAATAACCATTCTAGGTACTGGAGATCTAGCAATGCATGAATCAGACATGGTCTCTCTTCTCCTGGAACTTATACAGTGTGAGGCCGTATATTTTTACAGGTTGATGTTTTTCTTTATTGTTTGGTTTCTATACAATACTCTTATCTGCCTTGTGTGTACCTGTCAAACCCACACTTTAAGGCCTATTTTAACTGTTATTTCTTCTATAAAGTATCCCTGAGATAGTTTCTCCTTAATCATTAGATGCCCCTTGCAATGTCATTGGCCGAGGCCAGGCAGGTTCACATTGGATTCAGGCAGGCAGTAGAGAAACTTCGGAGCCAGAAAGTGTTGGGCCATACCTGTTTGTTGGAGGCTCACAAAGACAGGCGAGCAAATAAGCAACAAAAGGTAAAGAGCTAACAAGCAAAGGAAAATCTGCTGTTCAGGGAGCAAGAAAAACCACACTTCACCGTGGTGGGGAGAGCCATCTGGGAGAATCGCAGCCCCAGGGAAGCACCCATATAGCCTTATATAGGCTATGCACACGTGCCTCTGCCACGTGCTCATGCACTAATTGTTGCAAAATGCTTGCAGCCCATAAACCCTCGAGCAAGCCTAACACGGCTGTCCCCCACCCCTCAATATACATTTTATAAAACAGTGTTTATTTCAATTGAGATGCAGTATAGTATAGTAGTTTTAAGGAAAGGTCATGGAAGTAATAGTGTTCAGCTGACTATTACCTTTGCCATTTACTTTGGCAATATTTTATTTAAACATTTGGAGAGTCAGTTTCTTATACACAAAATGAAGAAAATAAGAATATTTGTCTAATAAGATTGTGGACGAAAAAGGGGTCACATGCTCAACCCGACAAGCTCACAAAAAGCCTGCATGGTGTCCTTACACACTCTGGGACCAAAAATAATCATACAGGATGGTCTGAAATAGAAAATTTTTAACTAAAAGCAGTTTATGTTGGATAGTCAGATCCTTGGGAATTATTCTCTATAATGCTGGTGGCCAAGGCCAGGCAGGTTCACATTGGATTCAGGCAGATGGTAGAAAAACTGTGGAGCTGGAAAGAGTTGGGCCATTCATTCTTTTTAATAAAGTCTCACAACAGCGGACAAGCACACAGGCAGGGGAAAGTGCCTCTCAGTCAAACAAACAGCAAAACGGCCCCTCACACTGACAGACAGGCAATCCTCCATCCACAATCCCTGAGCACAAGCACCTTATATAGGCCATACACGCGTGGTGCAGCCATGTGCTCACGCACCAATCAGGCAGAGATCTTGCAGCTGGTTACCCGGTGAGCCAGCCTAACATGGCTGCCCTCCAATCTCTCTCTGAATAAGGTAAATGTTTACTTTGAAGCTTATCTGTTTTTGGCAATAATGTACCTGATAATATGCTTTTGAAATATATGGGTAATCTTTTTCCTGCACCCACTGGACCAGGAACCAACAAAACCTTTCATTGTTATTATCATCATGTTAATTAACCTGTGTTGTGCCCCCCTATGTAAGAAAGGTTTTAGTATATACATTTTTACTTTTACCCAATCCAATACTTCCCCACTTTCCTTCTCCTGCCTCCCTAATTTATCACCAACCAATTTCACATAACCCTCTGACATCTTTCTCTTAGATTCTAATGTGTAAAATAAGTAGTAAAACCACCATGTTTTTGGAGCACTTTCTCAATCCGTTGAGACTTTCCAGCAATTGTTGACAGTTTGGCTCAAATAAACCCATAAAACGTCTTACAGTTTTGGAAAGTTGTTTTGCATTGACAAAGATATTGTGAGGATAAACTTAGTTATTCAGTTTATCTAGTTTATGAGCAAAGCATATAGGAGTTGCGGTCACCAAGCACTAAAAAATGCTAGTTATAATTCTCAATATTTTTACCCTTATTATTAGTAGTATTATTGAGGTGTGTCATTGTGGAATGGTTCTGTTCTCCAAGGAAATGTGTAGTGGTTAGAAAAGAGATAATGTTTCATTCATGATTGTCCTACCATTGCCTAGCACAGGTCTCAAGAAAAAAGTATTGATTTAACTTTAATATTTACCTATATTAAAGTGAGTGTAACAACCCAAGAAGGAGGCAGTTACACTAGGGGAGAGAGAAATACAGAAAACTATAAATCCTTTACTTTGCAAATACAATGTTGGAGTTCAAAATTAGAGAGGACTCAGTGGGTTGAGAATCAAGAGGATTGTCATTTAAGACTGATTTCATTATTTCTAATATATTAGTCAAAATTGTTAAACTTTTTGGGCCTAAACTCTCTCATTTACCCAATGAATATTATAATAAAAATAAATTTTTGTGTGAAAGTGTTTACAAACAAATATATACACACACAAGAACATTGCAACAGGAAGATGTAAGGAATGTAAATGCATTTATTCATTTAACACATATGTTTTTAAGAATTTTTATGCTTAAAACACAGAAGATTATACATCTATGAACTTTGAAGATGAATTTACTTATGACATAAAATTATGGATTCAGCTCCTTATCCATAGCCCATTTATTCTTGATATAGGAGGCTCAAATGCCACTTGAATATAATATGAATGGAGAATACAGTTCTTGCATGTTGTCATGACATGGAAAATGCCAGGCCTATCTTAATCCTACCAAATGTTCATTTAGTGCAAGTGAAATTAGTACTCTAATTTACCTCTTTGAATAGTTAAACTAGAAACAAGTTTTTTTAGAATTTTAAGGATAAAATTAGGCTTTAATAAATTAATAACAAGATTATAAAATGTAAGGTTATAGAAATTAATGATTAATGTACATTAGAAAATATAAAGGGCTTTATGTTTAATTCACTGAAATCACTATATAAACTTTGTGGTAACAAGATCATTATATCTTTGTTTATTAGAGTGAGTCTACCAAAATATCAGTTGGCAAAACATTTTGGTTTTATAAAATGATCTTCTATTCATTTAAGATCCAATTGTTTATTCACTCATTTGAAATTATATGTACTTTTTACAACACCTAACATGAAACTCAAGTATCCTAAACATATTAATGCATTTCTACTCAGTTTTTGTCATATCTATATGGTCTTGATTACAACTCATCTGCTTTTTCTAAACATTATATTTAACACAGATAAAAATAAGAAATAGCCTGACCAGGTTGTGGCACAGTGGATAGAGTGTTGGACTGGGATGCAGAAGATCCATGTTCAAAATCCCAAGATTGTTTCCAGAGCTTGGCTATTGTAAACGATGTTGCCATATACATGTGGGTGCATTTCTTCTTTTGAATCATTCATGCGGTTTTCTTAGGATATATTCCTAAAAGTGGAATGGCTGGGTCAAAAGGAATTTCCATTTTTCATTTTTTGAGGAATCTCCATACTGTTTTCCACAGTGGCTGCACCAGTCTGCATTCCCACCAGCAGTGCATGAGGGTTCCCTTTTCTCCACATCCTCGTCAGCACTTATTATGTGTTGTTTTGTTAATGAGCACCATTCTGACTGGTGTGAGGTGATATTTCATTGTGGTTTTAATGTGTATTTTTCTAATGATTAGTGATGTTGAATGAGTGGATTAAAAAGCAGTGGTACATATACACAATGGAATACTATGGGACCATGAAAAAGGAGGAAATCTTACCTTTTGTGACAACATGGATGGACCTGGAAACTATTATGTGAAATAAGCCAGGCAGAGAAAGAAAAATATCATATGATCTCACTCATTTGAGGAATCCAATGAACAATGTGAACCAAGGAATGAAATAGAGACAGAGGTGGGATCAAAGGAACAAGAGGGAAAGCAGAGAGAGGGAAAAAGAATGATAGGATGGGATAATTCTGAAGGGAAGGGGGAAGGCGTTGTGGGAAGGGGGGCAAGGGGGATGTTGAGGGGAGCATGGGGGAGTAGAAGATGCAGTCAGGGGGACACTAGAATCTATGTAAACACAATAAATTAAAATCAATTAAAAAAATCCCAAGATTGCCAGCTTGAGCATGGGTTCATCTGGTTTGAGCACAGCTCACCAGCTTGAACCCAAGGTCACTGTCTTGAGCAAGGAGTCATTTAGTCAGCTGTAGCCCCCCAGCCAAGGCACATATGAGAAAGCAATAAATGAACAATGAAGGTGCCACAACAAAGAATTGATTCTTCTTATCTCTCTCTTTTCCTATCTTGTGTCCCTAGCTGTCCCTCTCTCTGTCTCTTTCTGTCTCTGTCACAAAAAAGAAAAAGAAAATAAATAGAGAATAAAATATGACATCTATTTGACAGATCTTTGTTTCTCTACTAGGCAATCACTGTAAAGTTACCAATATAAAAAAACTAAACTCCATTATAAAAATAAGCCATGTTAAAATAAACTGTCATTTTACATATAAAATCTATGTCATTATTTAAAAAAGAACTAAATGTATTTGTTGTAGATGTTACCACAGAATATTAAATAAAATTTTACAAGAAGTTTAATATAAATATGGTATCTGTATAGGAATTGTTTTATTTTGAAAATCAATATATAGAAATGATAATGATGATGAGGATGATGACAGTGATGTTGATGATACACAGAATTGTGTAGACAGAAAAATAGTCCTGAACAAATGTTGAAACTTAAGAAAAAATTTGTAAAGTTATCCCTCTCTGCAACTTATGTTGACTGAAATTATGTTTTAAAAGCAGAAGCAGCAATGATTACAGTTAGAGAAATCTCTAATTTATGGCTTTTTCTTTCTTTCCTTCTTTCTTTTTTTTTTGTAATGACTACATCTGCAGATATTCTAACATTGCTTGAGGGCCCTTGCTTCTGATGTAGTCACCACATATACTAATATCTAGCTTTCTAATGTCACCAGTGGGAAATTAACTTGTACTTTCTTATTTGAATTTATTTGTTTCTTCTCTTTTTTTCTGTTTGCCATTGAAGTGGAGCACTTATATTTATATTAGTCGTTCAGATTTTTCTTTCTATGAATTGCCTGTTCATATTTTTTGCCTATTTTATTATTGGGTTTTTTAGTTTTATCTTTCTCACTTAAAGTAGTTCCATGTACAGAATGTATGTTAATGCCTTGTTAGCTTTAGACATTTAAATAAATATATTTACCAAGCACAACACTAATCTTTAAACTTGTCTATGGCATTTTTAATTAAACAGAAATTTCTCATTTTGATAGAGTCAATGCCCTAAACAGCTTAATTATACACAGAGCTATGTCAAAGAAACAAAGTGACCATCAAGAAAGTTTTTCTTCAGCTCTTTCTAGTTTGAAGATAGCATTTCCACACATATACAACCACTGTTGAATCACCATTGTTACCCCAACGGATGCCCACCATGTTTGTTCGTGAGCTTGCCTTGAGGATTCATGATCTTTGGAATCCTATTACTTCTTTCAAAATCTCAGGCATTAAGAGGCACCATGAACCCTGGCTGGATTATTATTCAGTTGCTTAGAGCATTACCCCAAAGTGCAGAGGTTACCAGTTTGATCCCTGGTCAGGGCACAAAGAAGAACAGATTGATTAATGTTTCATCTCTTTCTCTATTTCCTTTCCTCTTTGTAAAATCAATAAATAAACATTAAAAAAATATTTTTTAAAAAGTCAACATGACCTGACCAGGTGGTGGCGCAGTGGATAGAGCATCAGACTGGGAAGCAGAGGACCCAGGCTTGAAACCCTGAGCTTGCTGGCTTGAGTGCAGGCTCATCTGGTTTAAGCAAGGCTCACTAGCCTGAGCCCAAGGTCACTGGCTTGAGCAATGGGTCACTCGCTCTGCTGTAGTCCCACCCACCCCACCCCACCCCACCCCACCTCACCCCACTCCCAGTCAAGGCACATATGAGAAAGCTATCAATGAACAACTAAGGTGCCACAAGGAAAAATTGATGCTTCTCATCTCTCTCTCCATTCCTGTCTGTGTGTCCCTCTCTCTGTCTCTCTTTGTCACTGTCACACACACACAAAAAGTCAAAATGATTTGCTAGTTTGATGTATTGTTCCCTAAACTTCCTAAGACCAAAGAATTTATAAACTATCATTTTTTCTAAAATTTAAACTAAGATTGTTTTTTTAGAGTACATCAACAATATCAAAATTTTAAAACCTCCTCTAATATCCAATTCATATTTTGGGTTAGCATGTGATACTATTTGATCACCAACTCTCTTCCTATTAGAAAGTTATAGCCCTATCTGGTTGGGTCAGTGATAGAGCTTTGGCCTGGCGTTGGATATCCTGGGTTCAATTCCCAGTGATAGTACACAGGAGAGGAACCTATCTGCTTCTCTACCCCTCCCCGTCTCACTTCTCTCCCTCTCTGTCCCTTCCCCTACTGCAGCCATGGCTTAATTGGTCCTGGGCACTGAGGATGGCTTCATGGCCTCTGCCTGAAGGGCTAAGAGCTCACTTGCTGAGCAAAGAAGCAACACCCAGATGGGCAGAACATTTCCCCATAGTGGGCTTGTGCATGGGTGGCTTCTGGTTGGGGTACATGTGGGAGTCTGTCTCTCTGCCTCTCCTCCTCACACTGAATAAAAAATAAATAAAGTTCTGCCTTTCTAGCAACATTTTCCATTTTCTGTTTTCTTTGGGCATTTTTTATTTGACTTATAAGATGGTTAAGTCAAATTTTAAAAATCCATTTAGAATTATTGTTTTGATTAAAATAAATACATAAAATACATTTATTCTCATTATTGTTAGAGTTAATATTTTTTGATACTTAACATTAACCTTGTGTTTTTCATTTTATCTTAATTATATCCCTCTGTTTTTCAAATGATATTCATATTGGAATGAGTGTACAGAAAGTTATTTTTATTATTTTATTTTATTTATTTTTTTAGTGAGTGAGAGAGACAGACAGACAGACAGGGACGGACAGACAGGAAGGGAGAAGAGAAGCATCAGCTTATAGTAGTTGTGGTACCTTAATTGTTCACTGATTGCTTTCTCGTATGTGCCTTGACTAAGAGGCTACAGCTGAGTCAGTGACCCCTTGCTCATGCCAGCAGCCTTTGGGCTCAGGGCAGCAATCATGGGGTCATATCTATGATCTCACACTCAAGCTGGTGAGCCTGCGCTCAAGCCAGATGAGCCCACGCTCAAGCCAGCGACCTTGAGATTTCAAACCTGGGTACTTAGCATTCCAGGTTGATGCTATATCTACTGTGCCACCTGGTCAGGCCAGGGATTAATTATTTTAAGTTTTTAAACAGACATCTTGATTCCTTATAAATATCTCCATTTGTTAAAACTGTTAACTGTATTTCTTTTTAAAAATTTATATTTCATAATTGTAGAGTTATATATTTAACAACATAAAACATTGAAATTACATTTATCCAGAGTTTTCCAAAATCAGTTAGATTTAGACCTTTTCCCCAATTAAAGCTCCCTTTAAAGAAGTAATAAAAGGGAAAACCTTCTTAATAAAAATCTCAGAGAATATATTGATCATGGTATAGTATGCTTTATTTTAGGACTATATATTTAATTTCATTGATATCTCTGCATTATTTTTTCAGTACCACTTTGTTCTTTTTGTTTTAATTGTTCCAGTTGTATAAAATATTGTATTATATTAGACAGGATATCTGAAATATTCAGTATAATGTTTCTAATTTGTTCAGATTTGTTTCAGTTTATTTTTAATTCCATATTAATTTAAGAAACGTGTTTTTGAGTTCCAACAAAGTCATCAGAATTATAGTTAAAATTCTATTAAGCTTTGATTCAATTTTAAAGAATTATTATCTTTATACTGTTTTGTTTCTTTTTACAAGCTTCTACTATGCCACACCATTTATTAAAATCTCCTTTTACATCTCACAGTAAGTTTTGTAGCTCTCTTTAAACAATTCTGACACATTTATTATTATATACTCCTGAGCATTCACATTCTTCATTAATATTTTGAATTGAATACTATTTCTTTGCTATTATATCTTTGACCTAGTTGTTGTGAGATATAAGAAAGCTATTAATTTTTGCATATATTCCTTGTAGCTAGATGCTTAACTGAGCCCATTAATTGAATTTTTTTCAGAATTCAAGATTTTCTTGGAATTGAATTCATAATCATAATGTCTAAAAAAATAATTTTTTACCCTCTCATTGCTTTACTGCTCATTTAATTTCTTACTATTGTAAACTATTGAAAACTTTGGAATAATAATGTTCCACTTCTTGATGACTTTATTCTCCAGTTTCATTCTTAAATAAAATCATCCCAAAATGTTCATGTGTGAACTTCAGAAAAACTTTTACCTCAATGGATTATTCTTGTAATATTTTACATGTATATGCATTTTCCTGGGGAGAAAATTCTTAGCTTTAATATATTTCAAAGGTGTCTAGACACAAACACACTTTTATAAATCTTATATTAAAAATTAGAATATAGATTTCTATGCTCATAATTAAACAAAGAATTTTTAATGAAAAGTCAAATTGAAATTAAAGTTTAATTGACAAAGAACATATAAAAAATAAAATTATTTACCAATTGAATTACACTATACCTGAATTTTTAAACCACTGAAATTAGGTGTTTATAATTCTAACAACTAAATATTTATTTTATTTCAGAATAATACATTCATTAATGACTCATACTCCAAATTCTTATAACTATCTGATTTTTGAGTTCCATTTTTGGAAACACTGTGTTGATCTATAAAATTGATAGTCTTTCTCACTTCAATAAATGAGACTAACCATTCTTTTTTTTTCTTCTTAACACATTGTTGATATTTTGAGAAGTTTAGCACATTTAACCATAAAAACATAAGGAAAAATAATAGAACACCATTAAATTAAACTTCAGAGCCTAAGAGCAGCTCTAACACCTTCAGTATGTAAAGAAACCTGAGACCACTCTGTCATAATTAAAACTTGTGTTTATTCTTGAATTGATCTTTCAGATGTAGAATCATCACATCTTGGATTTTGAGTCAGGTAGTTCTACTGTTAATGAATATTTATGGTATGAGTGGTCGGTCACATTATTGCACTTGTTAGGACAAAGCAATAAGCAGGCAAAAATATTGGATTTCAGAACAATTCAGTGGAATTTTTAACATGTAATTTTAAAAGTTCTATAGCATAAGTATTGGCTTTTTTTCATTAATATAGTTTTTTTACTGTTATGCAAAGTTAATAGTCACAATTTTTTCAGGAAACCTGAAACACTAGGCTCTTCCTATAATTATTTGGACAGAGGATTTTCACATACACCATCTCTTTTGATCTTCAGAGCAAACTCTATCTGAGACTCAGCAGGGCAAGTAAATAAAAATAAATTTTAACCTGGGTAATAAACTTGTTGAAGGTTTATTTATTTTATTTTTTCAAAAAAAACATCTTTTTTAATTTTTATTTTATTCATTTTAGAGAGGAGACACAGAGTGAGAGAGAGAAAGGGGGGAGGAGCTGGAAGCTCAACTCCCATATGTGCCTTGACCAGACCAGTGCAGGGTTTTGAACTGGCGACCTCAGTGTTCCCAGGTCGACACTTTATCCACTGCGCCACCACAGGTCAGGCGAAGGTTTATTTTTTTTAAGTAACTATTTTGTATATAACAGTCAACAATTGACCAGAATATTCTAAATGAATTGATTTTTAAAAAAAAATTTGAAGAGGAAACCATGCAAATTCTAATTATTAAAACTATATAAGATTATTGTAGAAGGCACAAACAGAAAATCTATAGTCTAAAAATATTTTCTCCATAAAAATACTGTGTGCCAAAGAATGCATTTTTATATATTTTAAATGTTTTCTAAACATAATATTTGTTCACCAATGCTAATCACGAAGGTAACCCAATAATATAGAAAAATTTGTAATTTGTGATGATTGGAGGAAAACCGACCTGAAACACAATAGCCAGGAAGCAATGGTAAGAACTAAATTATATGCTGGATGAAGTTTCTCACTCACACAAGGAGCAGAGAAAACCACGAGCAAGTTGAATTCCTCCCATCAAAACAAGTAACAGTTTGCCTTCTGCCACCAGTCCATTAAAAACAATTTGAGAAAGTTTAAAAATAATTAATAGCAACATTTGAATGTATAGATGATTTTATACATTTGTACACATTTATTTAAGGGTACCATATTATATGTTCATATGACTTTAAAAGTTACAAAGCCTTGCCATGTTTTATTCATCTGAATATTTGAGAGTTAGAGGAGACAGTACTATTCATACACTTAAACAAGGCACTGACCTGTTCTGATTTTGAGACAGACGAAGGTTTAACTACTCACTCTGTCACCACTAGTCATGCGATATTAGGTTACAATAATGACTAACATTTCTTGAGTGTTTAAAGAATGCCTGGCACTTTTGTAAGTCCTTCACATTAATGAGCTTAATTAATGAGTTTACTCATTTAATTCCACATTAGTAAAGTACGTATTATTATTTTAAAACCAACATTTTTTAAATATGGAAAATTATAAACTTTTTCTAATACACATGGTCTTTATTTGTTGAGCTAATTTTGAACCTAGGCAATCTGATTGTAAAGCTATTTTTAAAGTCTGTATTCTGCTTACCTTTCTGATTCTTTATTTTTCTCTTTAATAAAATGGGCTAATAGGACTATAAGACACATCATGAAAAGCAATTAATACATGTCTGTTATATAATGGATGATTATGAAAATACTATGCTACCATTCTTTACGAATCTAAAATAATTACAATTCAGAAACTAAGTTTCAAATTAAATTAAATTTAAGAAACTCTTACATGACTGAAAGTAGAGTAACTTGGTCTAAAATTATAATTGCATAAGCTAAAATCTAGTGCTACAAATTATGCAGAATTTTAACACTTTATTTACTCTTGTTATAGGAGTAATTGCATGTTAATATAATGTTAATAGACTGAGATGAATACCAGAGTACTGGGGAAGTAGCCATGCTTAAAATTACAAAACATGGTGTTTCTCATGAAACCTCATTCAGGGTGAAGACAGACTTATATACCTACTACATACCAGAATGTACTTAAGAGTTGGTAGACTAATGGAATTACCATATTTCCCCAGGTATAAAAGCACACTTTTTCAAAAAATTTTGTGTCTATAAATAAACTGGATAAGTCTTATACAGTGATTGTAGATTTTTTAACTTGTATTTCCCACTTTTCTGTGCTTGTTTTTGTGTGCTCATTGTTGAAGACAAAGAGTGATTCATTATCAGACACAGATGAGGACAAACTAAAGGATGGGAATTTTGATGGTGATGAGGAGTTGTATGAATTTTATGATGAATAAAACTTGAGTTCAATAACTTTATGTTATACATTTTCCCCCAAAATTTCAGGCCCCAAAGTTAAGGTGCACCTTATACATGGCAGCATCTTATACATGGGAAATGTAGTACATGACCTAAAGTAACACTTCTTCAAGTCTCTGTTGCTTCAGTTCATGCCTAGGGACACTTACTACCTTTGATGCAAAATATCTGACTCCTGCCTTAAAACTGTGGCCAAGGATACTTTGCTATGGAAGCTGACTATTTTCCCAAGAAGCAGAATATTCCAGAAATTAGTACCTGGTTGTTTGGTTGTTTATGTTACTTCTTTTTATGGGACAGATATTTTAGTTTAGATATAAAGCAAAAAAAATAAATAAAATAATAGTAATAAAGTTTTCTTGAATGTTTTTATAAGAACAAATGCATATTTGCTTTTCAGGAAAAGTGTGCATGTGGTTGCTCAGAAAAGACAGCCAGAACCATAAAGTTGTATTAGTGACTGGTCATTAATGTGCCAGCACTGAGAGCATGCAGAGCTTTCTGCAAAAATAATAGTAGAATGTAAGTTTTCCAAATATTTCAGCAGCTAGATTGCTGTAAGAAATTGATGCCCTGCCTGACCTGTGGTGGTGCAGTGGATAAAGCGTCGACCTGGGAACACTGAGGTCGCCAGTTCAAAACCCTGCACTTGTCCAGTCAAGGCACATATGGGAGTTGATGGTTCGAGCTCCTCCCCACTTTCTCTCTTTCTCTCTCTCTCTCTCACTCAGTGTCTCCTCTCTAAAATGAATAAAATAAAAATAAAATAAATTTTAAAAGAAAAAGAAAAAGAAATTGATGTCCTGTGGGTCAATAAACCTTTACCAGAAACACACCATAAAGGAAACTCTGGATTTTTATTTAGGTGATAGATAACCTAACAAAGTAATACAAAATTATTCTGAATTTTCAGGTAAATAAGTTAAAATCAGATATTATCAATGTGCTTCATTCCCTTAATGTACAAATATACATAGATTCATTTGGAATCAGTAGTTAAACTTGTTATGACTAGTAAAGAAAACTCAGACACTAAATAATATGTTGGGGTAAAAGCAAATGACTTCACTGGTTATTTATAAAATTGTGTATTTGATTCTTAAAATAAGTACAGATAATTTTAAAATTATGAGTTTATGGAGAATGCAATATTATCTAACACTATGCATGTCCTTTTTGTTCATTAGAAAGGAGTTGGTAGCTTAAGCAATTGCTATTACTATAATTTGTTTTATAGTTTTATGTAAAAATTTATTAGCTTCAGATCCATTGCTGATTAATACTAAACCTGATTATTTGAATATTTTATATATAATAAAATCTGGGGGTTTTACATTACACTAGGGAACAAAATTTTTCTGCATCCACAAAAACACTTGTTCTTATCTAATTTGAGTGTGCTAATCTCAAAACTGACATCAGTTTTTCTCTGTAAGCTACAGTTTTTTTGCAATCAAGATTTTAGGTTTTCATCTTATTGTAAAATTTTCAACATTTAGTTTAACATAATGAAGTAGGATGTCTTATTGGGCATGATCTTTGTGAAAATATAATAATTTACATAACACAGTAAATACACTAATACATTAAAAGATATAATTGCATCAGAATTTGTCTACAATTTCAAAATAAAATATATTAAAACATTTATTTTCAACATAAAATTAGCGCAAAACTTATTTAAATTCTATTTTGGCAAACATTTGAGTTTGTAGCTCTTGCATTTGTGTACTTGTTGAGGACAATCTCGTTTGATGCTCCAGCAGTAGTCTATCATTATATTTCTGTCCCATCAGCCTGATAATGCTCTTCGATCATCTTCAGATCTTGATGAAAACATTCTCCCTGCTCATCACTAACAGTTCCAAGATTTTCGGAAAACTTATCAAGGTGACTGTTCAGGAAGTGAATCTTAATGCTTATGTTACATTCAATGTTGTGGAAAGCCAACAGCATTCTTTGAACCAGAAGTTCATAGTTTTCTGCTTTTTTGTTGCCAAGCAAGTTCTTCATAACTGCCACAAAAGAATGCCATGCTGCTTTCTTCTCTTTATTCATCTTCCTGGAAAATTCTCATCACATATGAGCGTTCGAATTTAAAGTCCATCGAGTACACATGCTTTGATCTTCTTGAAAGACAAGGCAGGACAAGCAGAAATAATATGTGGAAAGCACTCCTTTCTGAACAAACTGCTTCATTAAGCCAAGTTTGATGTAAAGTGGAGGAAAAATGATCCTGTCTCAATTAACTACAGGTTCATTCACAATATTTTGCATTCCAGAGCTTCACATTTCAGTCACTCCTTCTTTGTCCAGTGTTTCCCCCGAGCTCGGCTGTCCCACAAACACAGATACTTTGTGAAATCTCTCTGTTCTACTAGCAGGAAATTTACCATTTTAAGATCCACACAAATGTTCCAGTTGTGCTGCTCATACTTCAGAGAGTCGAGGACAATTTTTATGTCATTATAATCTTCTCACAGATTCATTGAATAACCAATTGGGACCGCTGCATAAACATTACCTTTGTGTAGGAGAACACATTTCAGACTTCGTTAATAGCTGTCAAGAAATAGCTGCCATTCTGTTGGACTGTAAATGGTAAAACCTGGCTAACTGAGAAGACTGCTGATAACATGACAATAAACAAAGTGTTTGTCTTCAGAAAAAAAGTCCACAAAAATATATTCACGCTTTCTGAAATGGGATACTTTAGCTGACCGGTGAAGTACGTTCTTTTCGGAAGCCTGGAGGTAATAAGTCAGCTGCTTTCTTTGATATGCCCAAATCTCTTACTAGGTCATTCAATTCAGGTTGGCTAAACTGCTGAGGGGTTAATGACTGCTTGGCATCAGAGGAAAACCCTTCAGATTCTACAACTATTTCCTCATGCAACTTATCAAAATACACTTGATCACCATGTTAAATTTCTTCGTCTTCAGAAGAAATAAAACCATTGAAAACTAGAACCAGGAGTGTTTCAGAGTGTGGGATAGGTCGTATTGTTGAAGAAATATTAGGATATGAGATCATATGCCGTTTTTTCTTGCTGATGCCCTTTCTATTTGTCAGACAGAAATAACAGTCACTGCTCTGGTCCTTAGGTTCACACCAAACCATGGGAATACCAAAAGACATTCCTTTGTGTTTTCCTTTTGTCCAGTCACAAAGCATTTCTTCACAATTATGATACACAATATGAGGAGCCCAAATTTTGTGTTGATCGCCAAGGGAAACTTGAAATTAGGCAATATATGCATGTGTCACAAATGATGAAATAGTGCACCTTTGACGTTGAAGTGAGTAACATCCACATATATAACAGAAGATGTCAGGACTATTCTTACAATGACACCTTCTCAAAGAAGCCATGATTCAATCTTAAAACAAAATAAGAGGGTGTTTTTATCAGATAATAATTTTTTATATTTAAAAACAACTACAATTATGTAAAAGTGATGTTTGTAAAACATTAATTGCCTTGTGGTTATGTTCAATGCAAGTGTCGTTGCCCTTTAACTCCAATTTAAAAACCAATGCATGCTATTAACTGTAAGAAAAAGAAATTAAAATTGCATAAAAACTATAGCATGTACTGAAAAATGGATTTCAGATTTGGAATCAGTGATGCAGAACTATTTAGAAATAGTTCTAAAACCTCATGTAACAGAAAAGGAAAAAAAAATAGTATTATTTAAAATATATATTTTATAAATTTGAGAATCCTAATAAGATTGATTTCTAAATTTTTTAAAATCTAATCTTGTTAGAACATATATTTGTAGTATGAGATAAATTAGTCTAAAGACACCTAAATCTACAAGGTACAAAAACACAGAACAAAGAAAATTATTTTCTGTTTCCAAAATTAAAAAAAAAAATGAAGACTGACAGCAAGAAACAAGTATGTCATTAGTTATATATTAGAAAAAGAGAATGAACATGAGTGGTAAAGTGTCTTAGCAATATACTGAAATATCTGGTATTTTTTTGAACATGAAAATTACCCCAGCATTTTCTAACTCAACTTGCTAAGCAAACCAAAAAAAATAAAAAAATAAAAAAAACTGAAGACAATCAGGGAGGGGGAAAAAGAAAAGAGGCTGCAAAAATTTTAAATCTGCTTATAGTAACAAAGAAATGTTTTATTTATAGTGTGGTAGCTGATAACTGATGTGACAAAAGATTGCTACTAAAAAACTAAGTTTCAAGTTTTAATAATGAGCTAAAAACAAGTTGTATTGAACAGCAAACAAGTCACTCCCTGCAACATCTTTCACCTTCAGTTTCTACCAGGTGAGGTGGAGGATGCTTAGATTCAATACTAGTTGTAGTAAGTAGTTTTACGTGTCAACTTGGGTCACAGGTGCACAAATATCTGTTTAAATATTACTCTGGAAGTATTTGTGAGGGTGTTTCTGGATTTGACTAACATTAGAATTGGTAGACTGAGCAAAGCAGATAGTCCTCCCCAATGTGGGTGGCCCTCATTCAATTCCTTGATGGCCTGAGCAAGAAAAAGGTTGAGCAAGACAGGCTTCATACACTCTCCATGAGGGTCATTGAGTTGGATTGTTGGTGCTTTCCTGCCTTCAGACTGAAGCTGGAGTTTACATGATCAGCTAATTCTCCTCTTTTTCATGTCTCAGACTGTGGAACATGGGATTTGTCAGTCTCTATAATCATGTAACCAATTCTTATAATACATCTTTCAAGGTAAAGAGATCAAGAGATAAATAATAAGTGAAGACACAGGTAGAGAAAGAGATAGAGAGAGATGAATAAGTTCTGTTTCTCTGGAAACCCTGACTGACACACTAATGTTATTAAATATGTTTTAGTTCCTAAACTTACCTGCCACAATAATTTGAGGAATAGTAGTGAACTCATTCATTGTAATCTCACTGACACACACATATATGTATATACAATATATAGGTATATGAATATGTATGTACAATTTGACCAGGAAAACAGAGCCCTAACTAGATAATTCAACTGAGGGAATTTTATACATGGGAATTAGATACAAAGATAGTTGGAAAAGAGGAGAAAGTGGGGCAACCTCAATTGTAGTGAGCCATCTCTATACTCAGAGCTAGAGGGACAGAAAGAAGAAGCCAAGTTACTGAGGTCTAGCAGCCAGGACCACAGGGCAGGAGCAGAAAGCTCAGTGAGTCTGCCTGGTGGGAGCTAGCGTCAACCCCAGAGAAGATGTGATCACTGTTGGTGACACTATTCCAACCAGCAAAATAGAACAAAAAATACCCTGCCTTCTCCCACTGGCAAAACTTAGCAAGAAAGCTTAGGAAACAAAATAGGCAAAATTCTGTCCCTGTGAATTAGAGCAGACCAGGGAAAGGTAAAAATGGTTCTGAAAACAAGCAAATGTCAGTATATATAAATATGTCAGCACTTGTATGTGTGCATATAACACATATCTGCATATATTTGCATATTAATTATTTTATATGTATTGAAATATCATGGAGAAATTCCTAAATGGGAAGAAAAATTTGGATCCAGTCTTCAGAGTGTTCCTTTTGTCTGAAGCTTCTTTTCCCTTAGTAATATGAGGGTAGATAAATGAAATAGATCTAGGTACTGTACCAGGACAGGAAAATATGATGGGACAAAGCCTGAGGCAATTAGGACTTCAAATTCATGAAAAACAAATGCACTGGCAGGTGTATGATAACCAAGGTGGTTACAAAGAACAAACAAGCAAAAAAGAAAAATTGAATTGCTCTAGGGTACAATTTATTCTCCAACACTTTGTAAAATATTATCTTATTTTTATTAAACACTGAGACTCAGGAAAATGAAGTTATTTAAAGTTATAATGTTAGAGCTGCAACTCAAGTCCATTGCAAATCTTTCAACTACAACAAACAATTCACCGATCTGTGGGAAACTCACTTGTGACAGTAGGGCAAGGCCTGCTCCATGGATATCAGACACGAGCAGTTTTGCACACAGCTCCTGCTCAAAAGGCCCTGTACTTGGTTTCAGGTTCTGCTGTTGCCATCTTGTAATACCTTATAGTTTTATTCTTTTTTAAAAAAACATTTTTTTTAATTTCTTTTTATTTATTTATTTGAGAGAGGAGACACAGAGTGAGAGAGAGAGAGAGAGAGAGAGAGAGAGAGAAAGGGGGGAGGAGCTAGAAGCATCAACTCCCATATGTGCCTTGACCAGACCAGTGCAGGGTTTTGAATTGGTGACCTCAGTGTTCCCAGGTCGACACTTTATCCACTGCGCCACCACAGGTCAGGCATAGTTTTATTCTTGAACTCTTCTTTTTATGTGAAGTCTGATAGGACTATGAAAAATACATGAGCAGAAGTGACATGCACAATATTCACATATGCTACTATTTCATGCTCACATTTGCATGTAGCATTCATGAAACTTTATGAGTACATCCAATGGCCCCAATACATGGTAGTACAGCAGGACCCAAGTGAGTATTGTTACATCTGTAACTGAATAATCAAGGGCACTGACAGCCCCAAATGCCACACTTTCCGTTTGAATCAAAACATGTTTTAAACACACACTCAAAAAGGCAATGGCTGGCTCTCTAAGAAGCAAGAATGATCAAGAAACCCTATTTATTTTTCTCCTCATGTTACCTCCCTATATATGCCAAGCACTTACACTAAAGATGACATAGAAGAAAAGTCCTCTTTTACTCATTGGTAAACTGAAAGTAGAGAATAGTAGGAGAATGTGAGAATATCAGGAAATGAAATAAAACCAAGTTAGCTAGTTTTGTGTCATGCATGTGTGAGATAAACACATGAACTGTGCAATTTCAGTGGTTCTGTATGCTTTCATATTTGCACTTAAAACAGGCATTTCAAAATATGTCCAAAATGTCAAAATTAATACTAATAATTAATTTTACTTTTTACTTACAACATTAAACAGCAAATAAACACCATGATTAGTCAAAAGACAGGGAGGAAAAGTTCTATATATTTTATTATCTTTAATGGTATTTTTTTATACTTTTCGAAAAGGGGCCCTGAATTTTCATTTTGCGGTAGGCCTTGAGGGAATAGCACTATTAACATTACAGAAACATATGAAATTGTTTTTCTTTAAGTGGGTCCCAATCTTCAATATGAATCAGAATCTCCTGGAAAGATTTTTTTGAAGCGTAAGTACAAATGCAAAGATTCTAATTCAGTCTAGCAGGGGATGCAACATTTTTTTTTTTTAAATGTTCTATGGCTGATTCTAATGTATAGTAGAGATTTAGAACCACTGGTATGAACATATTCGCTCTTGCAAAAACCTTAAATATGTGTGACCATAATCTGAACTAAGTGTTATATATTTTAATAGGAGATTTCTGAAGATAGTGCCTCAGACAAAACACAAGAAAATGACAGCTTCAGATACAGTGGAAGGACTTTGGGGACCTTCGAGTCTTTCTATTTTCAAATCACCTGTTATGATTAGACATAGAATACTTTCTTCTTGTTACTTTAAACATAATCTGAAGAAGAAGCTCAAAAGTTCACTATTAAAGAATGCAGTTATTGTTTGCTTATTAAAAGAGCACTTTATTAAATGAAATTATTAATTGTTTCTTTGAATTTTTACTTTAGACAGAGAAAATAGACTAGCACCTATATATGTTTTGTTATTTTTATTTGTTAATGAAGTAATATACATGTAGAAGTCTGACTACAGCTTTTTGACAGTCTTAAGCATATTCAATAGATATTTAGATTCACAGGTAGCAGGAGGGCTTATATCTGGGTACCTGCATATATATATATATATATATATATATATATATATATATATATATATATATATATATAAGTGTTCCTAAACCATAGTTTCTTCAGCATAGTTCAAAAAACCTATTGAATGAAGTCTAGGAAAAAATAGTGTGTTTGAATATATAACTTTAAGTACTATTTTTGTTATCACAAATCAATTTAATTTGATTTTTCTGGAAAATAGTTTGAAATTAAAGAAATTATTTATTCTAATCTAAATTTTCTAAGTTTACCTAGTAAAATCAGTAAATTTATAGCTTTTTCTCTTAAATTGTGAATGCTCTTTACCAAACATTTAAAAATGCAGAAATGTACAGTGGACAGTGGAAATTCTCTATAATTATAATTCCCATAGATGACAAATGAGTGTAACTATAATCAGAGTGTTTACTACAGTTTTACATATTATGTATATAATTGAATGTGTACACATGTGTGCATAAGTATAATCATTCACATAAGTAAACAGAATTGATATTATTTTGAAATACAAAAACTCCATTTTAATTAGTTTTTTCCTTTACATTAATAGATTTTATGTATCTGTAATTTATCATAATACTAGAATTATTTTTTTGATATTGTTTATCATTTATTATATTCATTTTAAGATGTTCTTATGGAATAAAAATATGGTTAACTATTTAACTATTTAAAAGATACAAAGTTTCTGTGTTTATTTATATTAGTAAACTTAATTTATGCATTCTTATACTTTATGATGACTTAAGAACAAATTTACAAATTTAGAATAAATTAATTAGATGAGACATTTGTAGAAATGTAAATGTATATATAAATATAAATAGGTACATATAAATGTATATGTATACTATGTAAATATATAATGCATTTAATTTATCAGCTTGTTTTAATTTATCACGCACTGATAACTTGATTCCCAGATGCACCTGTCCCTTCACTGGCACAAAAACCTATATGCTAAGGAGCGAAATAGTTTCATTGCTCCACAATAAGCTAGAAAGATGAAAGTTAGTTCAATGAGTCATGTAAAAACCAGCACTATGCAGGTGGCTGGCAGAAAGAATCTCCTGATTATACAGCACAGCAAAGGGACCATCTGTGCAGAAATGAAGAATCTAAGATGCCTGGCAAGTATCTGATAGATGAAATGTATTGTATACTTTAGCAAATGGTAAGTTGTAATATTTCATTTAAACCAGATGACAAAATATATAACTTATTATTTTAATAGTACCATCTGGTAAAGTCGATATATAAGAACTTAAAAGGCTGATTAAATTAATTATGTTTTACTTATCAAACAGTGAACCCCAATAAAGTTTACTTATGTATTAAAACATAGCAGCTTACAAGCACAATGATATAAGTTAGAGACATATGAAAGCCAGGACAAGAATGCTTTTCGATTCAAAGAAATTTGGGGGTAAAGGTCAGAGTAAAATTAAACAGATACTTCTGCAATTACATTGGGCAATCCTACTCTATCTACCAGATTGACGCTCTTTATTTCTATTTATTTATTTATTTATTTACTTACTTACTTATTTATTTATTTTGAATTTTTCTGAAATGAGAAGCAGGGCGGGAGAGAGACAGACTCCCACATGCACCCTACTGAGATCTACCCCCCCCCTGGCATGCACACCAGGGGGCAATGTTCTACCATCTGGGCCACTGCTCCAGTGCAACAGAGCCATTCTAGTGCCTGAGGTGGAGGCCATGGAACCATCCTCAGCGCTTGGGCCAACTATGCTTCAATGGAACCTTGGCTGTGGGAAAGGAAGAGAGAGACAGAGAGGAAGGAGAGGGAGAAGAGTGGAGAAGAAGATGGGCTCTTCTTTTATGTGCTCTGAGTGGGAATTGAATCCAGGACTTCCAAACGTCAGGCCAAAACTCTACCACTTAGCCAACAGGCCAGGGCACAGATCGATGCTCTTAAAGATGATCTTTATTGATTTAAGAATTCATTTTGAGATAACTTCTCACACTGTCATACAGGATAGAAGAATGTCTACAGAGAATGAAGCTATAGCAATAAATGAGCTTTCAATCAGGGATTCAGTACCTTTGTGCTCTCTCAGTTCTCACTTTCCAAGTAAAATTGATGTCCCTAAAAGCAGACATGAATTCTGAATTTTGACTCTTGAAATAATGAATAAATAAGTTGACTTTTAATTTGAAGAAATTTCTTTGTTATTGTCTGTATTACTGGCATTTCAAAACCCACAAACCATATGTTAAGCAATGAATATGATGTCTACATTATACAAGGAACACAAAGACAATACATTTCCTATTATTTTTACATTACTTTTGATCATGCTTTTATGATCCAATCGTGGTTTGTTTGTTTGTTTTACAGGGACAAAGAGAGAGAGTCAGAGAGAGGGATAGATAGGGACAGACAGACAGGAACAGAGAGAGGTGAGAAGCATCAATCATTAGTTTTTCATTGCTGTTGCACACCTTAGTTGTTCATTGATTGCTTTCTCACATGTGCCTTGACCACGGGCCTTCAGCAGACCGAGCAACCCCTTGCTGGAGCCAGAGACCTTGGGTCCAAGCTGGCAAACTTTTTCTCAAGCCAGATGGACCCGCGCTCAAGCTGGTGACCTCGGGGTCTCGGACCTGGGTCTTCCGCATCCCAGTCCGATGCTCCATCCACTGCGCCACCGCCTGGTCAGGCGATCCAATAGTGTTTTATACTTATTAAATTATTGTTAATTATTCATTGATTTTAGAAGAACAGAAAGAGGTAGGGGGAAGAGAGAAAGAGAATGGAATAAGAGAGAAAAGTATTCATTTGTTTCATTTTTTTAAGTCATATACATTTTGAAAGGAGTGCAAAAGAAATACAGAAAGTATTAAGCATTTTTTAAAATGTTCAGAATTCTGGAAACTCAATTTACTTCCAAGTGGAAAGAAGACTAAGAACATAGTTCCAATGGTGGAAAGTAAGACTTTACTGAATTTGAAAAGTGTTCAGTGTTATAGTTTCAAATACTAAAGAGTTCAAACCTCCGCTACACAATGACCATCCCATCAATAGATAAAAGACAGCGGACTATCATCCCTCCCTCCTTTTCCTTTGTTACCTTTTCACTTTTGATGTTCTTTATTTTTCTAATGTTTCACTAGAAAGAAACCAGGATAACTCCTGCTGGACTTCATTTCCACTTTTAAGTAGGGATACAAGACAGGCAGTACTTCAAAGGGAGTCTGTCTATCGAGATATCAATCAAGCCAAGGTAATAGACCCACTCTACAGAGAAAGGAAATTGTTCTTATCAAGAGTGTTCAGTAAAATAGAGAACTAGTGTGTGTGAAGATTAACACTCCAATCTACATTAGTTTTATTTTCCTATTTGAAAGTTGAAATAGAAATAGATGAAACCTGCATCTGAACTGTGAGGATTGAATAAGCATGACTGAAATGCTTTCAAGCAGTTCTACTTATAAGTGATCTGGGAGTAGAGAAAAGTCTCTATTTGGAATCTAGGCCTGAGACCTATGTACTATGTGAAGCAATGTCAAGTTGTTTTAGTGTGCTGAGTCATACCCTGGGACAAAAAGATTTAATGGATACAATCACAACAAATTTGAATTTCTATGTGAATTTGCAATAAAAATTAACATATATTTTCACTACTAGGTATATTTAGCTTTACCTTTAGTTATGAATGTTGGCAACAATTCCTTGTAGTGGTAATATATATTAATTTTTACCAGCAAAAATCACACTTATTTCTCTTAAAATATTACTAGTTAATTACAGTAGTAATTAGACCTTCAATTAGACCTTGTTATTTGATAAATTAATAAAGAAACAAGCATATTATCATATCTATTAAAATGTAATACCTAAAGTTCTGTTTCCTTCCAATCTGTGTTTTATGCACTGAAAATATTATCATGGAGTAGCAGGACACTGTTATAATGTTCAAAAACAAACACACACAGTTTTGTGCATTGCATTTTAAAACTAGATGTACCAGTTAAGCACTTGCACGAGACATGCTGGGGCCTCAGTGTTGTGCATAGTCCATTAAAGGAGAAGAAAGCTGCTTTGCAGCAGCAGAAGTTGTTGCTGGCTGACCTTGAAGGAAGCAATGTGTGTAGGGCACAGGATAGCATTTATTTAACAAACTTGAGTGTGGCTCATGGAATTATGTGAGAATGTCTAAATCAATGGATGAGTTACTGCAGTGGTTCTCAAACTTTTTGAAGTCAGGGAGCAATTAAAATCCTACAAATAATTGTAAATTCACTATATACAAATTTCTAAAAAATATATTATAATAATTAAGTCAAATATCAAAGAAAAAAATATAAAGTCCAGGCGTGCTTTTATGGTAATTAAATGAAATAAATATGACAAAATTAAATTTATTCTGACATTAAAAAACATTTTTGGTACATTTTTTGAGTTATACTTTTTAGAATTTGCAAAAAACAGGGGTTAAAAATATAAAAATGACAAAAAATTTATCTTTTTTTATATATAGATACATTCTTAGTAAGATTTAGTAAATTGGGCAGGTCCCAGAGCAAATTTGTTAAGTTTTTTTCATCATTGTGTTTAAGAGAAACATGAGCCTGATGTGTCCTAGTGATTTCTTCAATTTGGGGGCATATATTTGAAAGGCAAACTTTCATTTCCTCGTCAATACATAGCAGAATTTCTCTCTTTTTACTTGTAATTGTGTTGAGGGTAGAAAATTCTAATTCATATAAATAAGATGTTGAAAATTGTAGTACAATGTTCAAAACTGTTTTAGGTATTGCCACATACTTTTCTTTTATAGAAATCCAAAAGGCTTCAAGGGACAATTCCTTATGTTTAATCATCAGTCCATGATCAGTGGAGTTAGCTGCCAGTTCTTCTCCTTCTGTTAATGTTAAACAAAAATCACTTGAAGCTTCCATGAAAGGGTTTCTAATCTAATTGTATTGTTCAGTGATACGTGATGAAAAATGCTATAAATTCAATTCTGCCGGTCAGCCTTCAAGCCCTATTTTATTTACACCTAACTTTTGCTCACTTCCAGAATCGGATTCTTCAATATTACGCTTCTTTTTGAGAAATCTATTCATTTTATTTGTAAGTATTTATCTAAAAATAATATAATGATGTGTTAATAATAAATATAATAATGATGTGTTAACAAAAAGATCAGTATTTCCTTGATAAAATGGTATAATAGAGTAAGTATATTTATTTTTATATCTGGGCACATGCCACGAACCAGCGTAACTAGTAATTCCAGGTTCCAAGTGGGAACAGTGCAGAATTAAGAAAATACGTGGAATTAAGAAAATATGAGGTCAGGAGGCCCTGTAATTGCTGCTGGTAAGAAAAAAGCATGCCCAAAAACTGCATCTTGCTTTATTTATAGGGCTAAGTGAGGCCATTAGCAAATCTTAACTTTACACCAAACAAAGGATAAAAGAATCTTGCCTCCATTCTTTCAGGGGAACATGGGGGTAGTGTAAACAATCTAGCACCACAATTTAACAGCCTCTTGCAACCTAATCAGGCAAGTGAGGTGGGGGTAGGGCAGACTTTCAGCTTACAGCCAATTCCCCACACCTCTGTCCCCCAAAAATCTAAACTCCAGCCTGAGCAGGCAGTGGCGCAGTCGGACTGGGATGCGGAAGACCCAGGTTCGAGACCCTGAGCTTGCCAGAGTGAGCACAGGCCCACCTGGCTTGAGCAAAAGCTCGCAGCTTGGACCCAAGGTCGCTGGCTCCAGCAAGGGGTTGCTCAGTGTGCTGAAGGCCCGCGGTCAAGGCACATGTGAGAAAGCAACCAAAGAACAACTAAGGTGTTGCGACGGCAACAAAAAACTAATGATTGATGCTTCTCACCTCTCTTCGTTCCTGTCTGTCTGTCCCTATCTATCTCTCTATTTCTCTCTCTGTCCCTGTAAAAAAAAAAAAAATCTAAACTCCAAAAACCCTGTTGATTTTTGGTCCCCAACAGGCACGTATTTCTCTGGAATACCATAGGGCACATCTGGAAATCACCTAGGGTGGACCAGTGCGCCCTGGCGCACACTTTGATAACCACTGAGTTACTGCAACCAGAATAAGTGCAGCAGGAAATCCTTGAAGAAAGATGTCTTCAACATCAACTTAGTTCTAGATATTCATCCCACTCAAAAAAATTACTTCAAGCCAGTGTCTGTAGGAAATGTTGATTGAAGTCCAATCAATCTGAACTAAAATACAATATATTTTTATAAACTAAAAGAATTTTAAAATATAATTCTAGTTCCATTGTGGTTGATTTCTATCTAGACCACTTTTCCTGGCTGTGAATAAATGCTTTCTTTCTGTGTTCTTACATGGCTGAGAGAGAGAGAGAGAGAGAGAGAGAGAGAGAGAGAATGTTCTAGTTTCTATTCCTAATCCTATTAGATTAAAGCCCTATCCTATAACCTTATTTAACTTTAATTATCTCTTCCAGACTCTTTCTTCAAATATAGTCACTTTGGGGGCTGGGGCTTCAATATATGAATTGGGGTATGGGTGGGTTACTAATCAGTCCATAGCAGTCATATAATAGTAAGTGAAGTTGCCAGAACTAAGGTTTAATTCTTTTTGAGTCTAGAACTCATAGCTCCATCAGATCCTTTTCCAGGACCACAGCCAAGAAGCTGTCAGGCAACTCCAGTCTCGGTGTGATGCTCAAGTGCGAAGTATAAGAAGTTAAGGGGGAGTACAAACTCACCGACAGGATGGCTTATAGCCCTGTGCCACATGAATTGAGCTAATCCATTGTTTCTCATCCAGTGCTGATTGTTGTCCCCACTCCTGGGAACATTTGAAAGTGTTTACAGACCAGGCGGTGGTGCAGTGAATAGAGTGTCGGACTGGGATGCGGAAGACTCCGATTCGAGATCCCAAGGACGCCAGCTTGAGAGTGGACCCATCTGGCTTGATCAAAAGCTCAACAGCTTGGACCCAAGGTTGCTGGCTCCAGCAAGGGGTTGCTCAGTCTGCTGAAGGCCCTGGGTCAAGGCACGTGTGAGAAAGCAATCCATGAACAACTAAGGTGTTGCAACGGCAACAAAAACTAATAATGATTGATGCTTCTCACCTCTCTCCTTTCCTGGTTGCTTATCCCTCTCTCTGACTCTCTCTCTGTCCCTGCAAAAAAAAAAAAAAAAAAAAAAAAAGAATGGAAAGTGTTTACAGACATTTTTTGGTAATCACAAGTTGAAGATATGCTGCCACTGGCATCTTTTGGATAGAGGCTGTTAAAATATCTTACAATGCACAAGACAAGACCCTCTCCCTGAGAATTATCTAGCCCACCCTGTCATTAGCGCCAAATCTAGAATTCCTTCAAACACTCTTTCCCCAGAAGTGAGGCATATTTTGAACTCTGCCCTCCCCAAGTGAGGGCTGAGCCATGATAAGAGTGCATGTCCTCCACACATGAAGCCAGGCTGTGCCATGCCACATATGTGACTCTGTATTAAAGTGCCTAAGGCAGTGGTTCTTAACCTTTGTTGAGGTACTGAGCCCACCAGTTTCATATGCACATCACCAAACCCTTCTTTAATGATAAATAAAACATATTTTTTTAAAAATTTAAGACCTAGGTATATGTTTTTATACTGGTGCACAAAATGAGCCGTGCATGAACATCACCTTGCTCAAAGAACAAAACCAACAAAGTGCATGAACTCACAACAAATTACGGTATTACTTTATTCTGGCCTCCATGGCAAAGGCTTCTCCGAACCCCTGAGACTGACTCATCGAACCCCTAGGGTTTGATAGAACCCAGGTTAAGAACCACTGGCCTAAGGTAAGATGGGCTAGTTCTAAGTGAGGAAGTGAGAACAGTTAGCAGTGAGCAGTGAATTCACTGGATTTAGCTGCTTCACAGATGTTTACAAGATTTGTAAAGGTTTTCCATCAAAAAACATAAAATTTGCAATATATCATTATAGATTTCCAAGTGTTATCAGCCATTGGAGTCATCTCTAATAGTTATCACCCAAAGTCTTAGTTTCATAAACCCATTCTCAGAATGTGCCAAGTTATAATAGTTTATGAAAGTAAGTAAAATATGTTCTGTTTATCTTTCTTTCTAATTAATATATAACAGAATTAACTACTAATAATTCATGACTTTAGCAGAAAAGTAATTAGCCAATTAAATTTTATACATTCTCTTTTATTTTTATTTAATGTATGCAATATTTTATTTTTACTTTACAAAAATGATATAATTTAAGTTTCTCTCTTTAATTTTAGCCTCATAGCGTGTATGAACCTAGTCTTTCTTATGCACCAAAAGAATCCTCAAAGGTACAAATAGACAAAATATCAAGTAACCAGTATTTGAATTAAAATTGAAACATAAAAATCTATTCACGGTTCAGTAACTTTGATCCAACATAAAGTTCAGGCAATTGTTTATATCTATCAGGCACCATAAGAATACAGCTTAAAACCAATGAACTTTTTAGGGCCTTAACTAATTAACTGATATAAAATATATATTTAACCCAGAATACTAAAAGAACACTTAACAATCAACATTATTGTCAATAATTTGAATATTATGTCAACTTATTATTAGTATTCTTAAATGTTTTACCATAAGTTGCCAACAAGTTTGTTAGATTTTGTTTACATATCAAGAATTTCTTTGCTTATAATTTTAAAAAAATAGTCAAACATAAATAAAAATCTTCTTATAAACCAAGTTATAAAATTAATTTCACTTTCCCTAGCAAAAATATACTAAAGAGAGTATATTTTATTATCTCCTCTATGATGTAAGATGAGAACTTTAAAATGTGTCATACCTACAGAGGTTAGAAAATGGCAACAAAATTTGATCTTCTATTTGTTCTGCTTTTTAAAATTATTTTACTGAAGTTGCCTCTTAAGAGTACAAGAAAAACTACTACTAAAATTTAAATATTATCATCACTGACATCTAAAACACAGAAGCAAGACTACTATAGTCTATAGGCACAAAACACAAACATTCTCTAAAAATCTATGGGAATCAGAAAATAATATATAAATATGATTTTTTTTACTACAGCAACCTTTATTGCTTTCTGAATCAAGAGTGAAGACTTCCTATTATCAGAAAAAGAAAACATATTTATGTACACCTGATAAATCAGGAGTTAACATTTTGGGGAGAAATTTTTATAAGAGCTTACTTGAGCACTGAGGACAATGGTGGGAAGCATGATCATAATTGCTCAATTTGTTTCTTTATAATTGGATTGTATAAACAGTCAAGGGAAATATGAATGATAGGTCAATTATTATTTGATTGTTTGAGTGAATATATTGACTAAAAATTCTGGTATTAAAATATTTATATACCTTAATAATTAAACACCTAATCAAAATGGTAGATCATTTATATCTGCAGACAGAGACTGAGCTGATAATACAAATAACAAAGACTATGCAAATATCAGAATATGGACAGTCCTTACAATGTACATTAAAAGATATGTTAATCTATCTTTGTTAAGAAACAGAGTCTTAAAGAAGGTGCAAGTACAAATGATTTACCGGACAGAATAATTTTTCACGGCAGAGAGAGTAAGAAAAATATTGAAGCCAAAATATGTGATCCATTGTCATTTTAGCCACTACTTCAAGACAAGCTGCAAGGTGACTGTGGAAGAATGAAAGGATAATTTATATACCAGTAACCTGCGTCCTATTTTCTACTTCCTATTAGTAGCAATTTGCCATATGGATATTTACTTAACTTTCAGGTTGTCTCTGAACTAGATACTTTTGTTAAAAACACACCATTAGGGAAATTGGCACAACTTGAATGGTGCCAGAGAATCAGAGTATAATAATGTATTATTTTAATTTTCTGATTTGAAATATCATATTTTAAAAATGTCCCTGCTTATAGAAAATTTATGCAAAAATATTTTGTGATAATGGGCATCAAGGTGACAATTCTTTCTAATAGAGTTTATTTTAAAAAATTATCTTTCATGCTCTCCTTCACTTATATTGTTGGTGTGTGATTATTTTAAAATAAAAAAGCATTAAATTATATAGGCATGTTTAATATTTTTAAATATAATAGATTGAAATAATTCATTTATAAGCAAACAATAAATGGTTTATGCATTTTATATAGGTTCAAGATGATGCTTAAGCAGACACTTCAACGGTAATGGTTGGGGATTTTAATAATCCACTCCCAATAATTGTTACAACTACTGAATGAAAAATATATAAAATAAATGATATGATAGTTTTGAATAACATTAACAACTTGACCAAACTGACTTTTATGAAATATTTTATCCAATGATTACACATTCAAATTCTTTTCAAAAACACATAAAACATTCTCCAAGGTATACCACATGAAAAGTAATCTTACAAATTTGAAAAGACTGAACTACTGCAAATTATTTTCTCTGAGAACAATAAAATTAAAGATATACCATAAAAATAAATTTTAGTCCCATATAGTTGAAAATTAAATAACAAACTTTCAAATAATTTATTGGCTAGAGAAAAAAAATTAAAAGATAATTACAAAATAAGTTTAACAAAAACATATAGAAAGTATTTGGATGCAGCTAGAACAGTTTGGTGGAAATGTATAATTTTAAGGAATATATTTAGAATAAAGATCTCAAATCAATTATCTGAGCTTTTACATTCCCTAAGAAACTAGAAAAAAAGCAAAATCTAATCAAGAAGAAGTGAGACAAAAATTATAGTATTAAGTCAGAAAACTTAAAACAGAAAAACAATAGAAAAATAAATGCAAATAAATAAAGCCAAAAGACAACTGTTAAAATATATCAACAAAATTGACAAACCTTTGGATATACAAAAAAAAAAAAAAAAAAAGAAAGAAAGAAAGAAAGAAAAGAAAAAGAAAATACAAGAAATATAAATTTCCAAAGTTAGAAATGAAAGAGGAAACATTGCTACTGACCTTATAGTAACAAAAATGATTTCAAGGGAGTATAGAGAACAAATTTAAATGTATATATTAGAGAATTTAAATAAATAGATAAATATCCAGAATGACAAAAAATTACCAAAACTAGTTTAAAAGCAATGGTAAATCTTAGTTTAACTCTAATAAGTAAAGATTTGCATATATAATAATATACTTTTTCTACAAAAGATACTTGATACCCTAAACACTTAAATTTTCTCAAATATTTTTTAAAAAATTAATATCACCCACATAAACTTTTTCAGAAAGCAGAGGGAACATTTACTCACTTATTCTATGATGTCAGCAATACACCAATACAAAAGATAGATAAATAAACCATAAGTAAAGAAAATTAGAGATCAATACTTCTTAAGAACATAAACACAGAAAATCATTAACAAAAATTATCAAAATAAATTAACATGTAAAAAATTATATAGAATAAATGTTATTTATCCCAAAAATGAAAGGTTGGTTTAACAGCCAAAAATCAATTCATGTAACACTCCATATTAATAGAATAAAAGAATGAAAAATACATGGTAATATAAAAAATATTTTTAAAAAATTGTCACAGTAAATTATAAATTCATCATAAAAGTTCTTCACATGTTAAGAAATAAAAGAAAACTCCTAGCTCTGGCCAGTTTTCTCAGTGGATAGAGCATCAGCCCAGCATGTGGATGTCCCAGGTTCGATTCCTGGTCAGAGCACACATAAGAAGCAGTCATCTACTTCTCTCCCTAACTCTCTCCCTCTTCCTTTCCTTTAGCCACTGGCTTCATTGGTTTGAGTGTTTGTTCCAAGTACTGAGAACAGTTCGTGTGGTCCAAGTATTGGCCTTAGGCACAAAAAGTAGTTCAGTTGATTTGAGCATCAACTCCAGACTGGGGTTGTCAGCTGGGTCCCTGTTGAGGTACATATGGGAGTCTGTCTCACTATTTCCCCTCTTATCATTTAAACAAAAGAAAGGAAAAGGAAAAAAAATTCCAAACTTCTACAACCTGATAAAAAATATCTATAAAATCCTACCAATAATTAATAATTAATTGTGAAATACTGGGTGCCTTGCCCTTAATATGTAAAACAACTCAACAAGGTATACTTTTACCACTTCTATTCAATATTTTGCCAAATACTTTAGCAAATGCAATAAGGTAAAAAGGAAAAAAAAAATTGGCCCTGGCTGGTTGGTTCAGCAGTAGAGCGTCAATCAGCCCAATGCGTGGAAGTCCTGGGTTTGGGTTCCAAACAGGGCACACCAGAGAAGTGACTATCTGCTACTTGACCCTTCCCCTTTCTATTTCTATCTTCTTCTCTCACAGCCATGGTTTGAATGGTTCAAGCAAAGTTGGCCCTGAGTGCCAAGGATGGTTTGGTGGCCTCTTCTCAGGTGCTGAAATAACTCAGTTGCTGAGCACCAGAGCAGCGGCCCCAGATGGACAGAGCATTGCCTGGTAGGGGGCTTGCCAGGTGTATCCTGGTTGGGCTGCATGTGAGAGTCTGTCTCTGCCTCCCTACCTCTCATTTAATAATAATAATAATAACAACAACAACAACTACTACTACTTCAAAAACAAAAGGACAAGAAGATGTTGAAAGGACACAAATCCTAATGGCACAAGTATAAATATTTTAACAATAAAATAAATAACATGTATTGACTTATGACATAAAGATTGAAATAAATATCCATGAGTCTACCCCAATACAAATTAATGACTTAGTAAATAAATGCGGAAGACTAAATCTCCCTTACAGAAGAATTCCAAAATATTAAATGTTGAAAAGTGAGAAATATGTATTGAAAATCATCTTTACAACATCTTAGAAACAAATGCTTAAGGATCTAGTTATGAAAGCTAAAACTAGTGGACAAAACTTGAATAAACAGTACAGTAGCATACCACAAAGTATATTTTTAAATACTTCTTAATTTCTGTAGTGGTTTTAATACACACACACACACAGATATTTTGGTAGTTATTCCTCCAACAGGTGGAACATAATTATCTTTTCTTTGGATTTATTGATTCATTTTAACAAATAGCATAAGAAAAAGAAAAATAATATTATGTAAAGAAAACTGACAAATGCTAGGTTCATCAAATGATCCAAGACAATGTGATGTTGATATGATACCCTGATATATTGTGATGAGGACACTACAGTTCTGTGATATTTTTTCCAAAACCTTTAATCCTTCATCATAAAAAATATTTCAGACAATCTTTATTGTATAAAACAGTAACACCAGGCCTGGCCAGGCTGTGGCGCAGTGGATAGAGCGTCGGACTGGGATGCGGAAGGACCCAGGTTCGAGACCCCGAGGTCACCAGCTTGAGCGTGGGCCCATCTGGCTTGAGCAAAAGCTCACCAGCTTAGACCCAAGGTCGCTGGCTCCAGCAAGGGGTTGCTCGGTCTGCTGAAGGCCCGCGGTCAAGGCACATGTGAGAAAGCAATCAATGAACAACTAAGGTGTTGCAACGGCAACAAAAATCTGATGATTGATGCTTCTCATCTCTTTCCATTTCTGTCTGTCTATCCCTCTCTCTGAATCTCTCTCTGTCTCTGTAATATATATATATATACCAGTTTTTTTCAATATTGTCAAGGTAATGAAAGGCAAGAAACAGTCACAGATAACAGATTAAAGAAACTTGACAACTAAATGCAACTTGATATCTTGATATCCTGGACTGGTTTCCAGGACAGGAAAAGGGCATTTGTAGAAACTGAATAAAATATAAAGTATGTAGTTTAGTTAATAGTATTTTTAAATGTTAATTCTTAGTTTTGATATATGTACTATCAGTATATAAATTATTAACATTGACCGAAGTCAAGTGAAAGGTGTATGAAAATTCTCTGACCTATCTTTAAAACTCTTCTATAAATATAAAATTATTTCAAAATATAAACTAAAGCATAGATTCTAGATCTCCTATTATAGAAATTCCAGAAAAAAATACCTATTTTTATATTGATCATAAGATAAATCATAAAAAAGTAAATCACATAAATATAAATGTATTTCAAATATTTCAATCAATAAAAACAGGAGCCAAGGATGATAAATATAATTTAATATGTACCAAATATGTTTTAGTCTCATAACCTTTTCTCAACATTCTCCCACTGAAGTTTCCATTAACTGTAAATAAATTATTTGTATCAGATTACTGAAAATAAGGGTTATACAGCATTTTAATCATAAACTAAACCTGTGCTATCAATATATTCTTAAAGTTGGCTATAAGTGTTGAGATATAGGTAGCAGGAAATCATAAATAAAAATAAGCATGTACATTGAACATTCTGTCTAAAGTTAAAACATGGTTGCACATAAATTTGTTAAACTTAGAAGAGCTTCCAAGGCCTTTTTCTTGCATGATCTTCAAGTCTGTATAAGCCATGTCAATAGTAATGATCTCTGTTTTAATTTCTTTCATCAGGAGCAAACGAAAGCTAAGACTTACATTTTTAAATTTTCTTAGTAACTGAATCACCCATATTAAATTTGAATGAAATATTTGCACTACTTACATTTATTAAGTTTTTTTCAAAATACTGAACTTATTGTTTATAGAAATAACTATCTTTTTCAGTTATATTTCTTTTAACATAATATATAATTGACTCATAAAATTATAGTAAACATTACTGGTAAAACAGATGACTCCTGGTAAGGAAACAACTCAAAATAAGGGCTTTGAAACACCTGGGCACATTAGAATGATCTACTAGAAGATAGGACTCGGTATATTGACCCTAACTCAGTATGATTGTCTAAAAAAGAAAAATAGTAAATTTTGCATACTGTTTAACTGGAGGTCAGTTAAGAGGCTGGACATTACACTTTTGTAGTAAAACATTATACAACAGTATCCTGCTTGAAATATTTTTTTAATCTCCTCAATCTCAAGACTTCTGTTTTCTTCTCATGCATGAACATGGTCATATGTTTGACATATGTCATTCTATACATTTCACACACATGCACACACATACATGCATTTATGTTACTTTTTATACAAAGAGTTACATCAATTGTATGTATTCCTTTTTAAACTTTTACATATTTTAATTAAATAGAAAGGTTTTTTATTAATAGTTAAGCATTAAGTCTGTATTAAATACTAGCCAATTATTTTTACAAAATATGAGCAAGAAAGGTGAAAGCTAGAAAATAGGATGATGAAAGGGGCAAAAAGATAAGAGGGAAAATGTAGAGATTATGAAAATATAAAACTGCCTGGAGATATTCTATGTTCAGGGTGAATGAACTCCTTTAAGGTCTGGCTCAGACGTCAGAAACACAGTGTGGACAGCAGTTCAGTGGAGAGCCTTCTGGGTGAAGTGAAGTTTGGGTGAGTGGCCCTGTGTAATAATGGATTCTGCTTTTTTATTTGAATCCATTTAGCCACTGAGAGCTTTTCTTTGAATGTCTCTATACTGTTAATTGAGAATTGTGAGTGAACAACACAAAATGATTGTTGTGACCCTGGAAAATTATAACAACTACTCATTCTACTGAGTTTTATTTAAGCCTTTGCTTGTCTTAGCAAAAATACTATTTAATCTACTTTATATGTGAAGAATCTAATTTAACCTCAACTTTCTCAGTAAGTCTTTTATTCTTATTGGGGTTTTTATGCACCAGAGGAGCCTCTTAATTATCTGAAAACAAGCAAACAAATGATACAGAAAATAATAAAACATTAACATTTATTATACAATTAAAATCTATCAGACATTAGAGTTGACATGCAGGTATTTTAATTAATTTCTCACAATAATCCTACGGGGTAGTCACTTATCACCTTCCACACATGGTGGAAATCAGGTTCAGAAAGGTAATTCATGGATAGCACACATATTGTATAGTGGTATGGTTGGACAATTTACTCTAAATTTATTGCTCTTAACCACTATGCTTTACTAAAGTATTTAAACATTTTTATAGGTTTCTACTCAGAACAGTATAGCTGGGGTTTTTTCCATGAATACATAGAAACAGAAGAGAGAACAAAATGAATAAGGTCTATGAGAAACATATAAAACAAATTAAGATGATATTTAAGTTATTTGGGCATATTCATTTAACATGGAAAATTAAGTTAAATATTTTTAAAAAAATAATTGTTTCTCACCTGACCAGGAAGTGGCTCAGTGAATACAGCATTGGCCTGGGATGCTGAGGACTCAAGTTTAAGACTCTGATGGCACAGGCTGGAATGTGGGCTCATCTGGCTTGGGCTCATGCTCACCAGCATGAGCGCAGGGTTGCCGCTTGAGCATGGGATCATAGACATGACCCCATGGTCTCTGGCTGAGGCCAAAAGTTGTTGGCTTGAAGCCCAAGGTCACAGGCTTGAGCAAAGGGTCATTAGTTCTGCTGGAGCGTGCCATGGTCAAGGCATATATGAGAAAGCAAACAAAGAACAAGTAAAGTGATGCAAATATAAGTTGATGTTTCTCATCTCTATCTCTTCCTGTCTGTCTGTCCCTGTTCATTCCTCTCTCTCTCTCTCTCCCTCCCTCTATCTCTTAATAATAATAATAATTGTTTCCCGAGATTAAGTCCTTGTATATGCTTTAACCTTTTTATTCTATCAATATTCAAGAAGGTTCACTTAGATAATAATAAGAAGTGCTGAAGTGGCTGCTATAGTAAATCAACTTTGCATCATGTTCTATGTATTTCAAGGTGATGGATTATAGGCTGAGAAATCATGCTGATCACTGGATATCACCACTGATAAGGCTACGGTCAATCCAAAGTCATCCAAATATCTTTGAACATTAATCAGTGTAAATCTCATAGGTTCAGAGATGAAAAGAATGTCAGTGATTATAAATAACCATTACCTTATATAATGACTATTTAAATTTATGACCAAGAAGAGAAATTACAATAATTTTAGAAGATATTACTGTAGTATGCTATTGTTGTTTATAGTTTATTCCACAGTTTTTATCCATGAAAAGTTTAAAGACACTCATCATAAGTATACATAACACATTAAACTCAAAGATGTTAAATCTCTATTTAGTTTTTTTAAATCAAGAAATTATTTTCATATGATGAAACACATAGTTTATAAGTGGAATGTTCAATGAGTTCTGACAAATATTGTATATACACGTGTGTACACACCATCACAATAAAACATATGTGATATTTCTATTACCCTACAGATTTTCCTTACGCCCTTTTGTATTTAAGTTTTCCTCCCCTATGCACCCCCTTCACCCTCACACTACCCACCCTGACCCCAGCAGACCTGTTTTGATTTCTATCAAATAAGTTCACTATTGCCTCTGAGAACTTCACATAAATTGAATCACTTGGCTTTTTCACCCAGCATAATATTTCAGAGAGTGATATATGTTTCAAACCTTGATAATTTTATTTTCAAATGCTGAATAGATTTCTATTCTAAAAATAAGCTATGATTTCTTTACCCATTCACCTGTCAAAGGATATCAGGATTTTCCTGTGGGTCTATTATAAATAATACTTCTGTATTCTTTCTTGTAAAAGTTTTATTCTTTGTATGTGTGTGTATATATATATATATATATATATATATATATATATATATGTAAAGTATGTAATGTGAAATATTTGGGTGATGTGATGAATATATGTTTAATTTTTAATTTTTTTAAAAGAATTAAATTTAATGAGGTAACATTGATTGAAAAGAGTACATAGGTTCCAGGTAAATACCTCTATATTATTTGAACTGTTGATTGAGTTGTGTGCCCATCACCCAAAGTCCAATCATTTTCTGTCACCTTATATTTGTCCCTCCGTATGCCCTTTCCTCTCCCCCAACCTCTTTCCCTTAGTAACCACTTCATATTTATCTATGTACATGAGTCTCAGTTTTATATTCCACCTATATGTGATTTTTTAGAAAATCAATAAACACTATTCCACAAAGATAATACAATCCCACAAACAATGCATGAGAATTCTGGTTGATCCATGATATAACCATTACTATTTGATGTTGTCAGACTTTTAAATTTTAGCCACTCTATTATATACATAGCAGTTATTTTATTGTGCTTTCATTTTGCATATCCTGGTGATTATGTCTAATATGTTTTCATGAGCTTACTGGATCTTTATGTATTTTCTATAGTAAAACATTTGTGTAAATATTTTCCTCACATTTACTGGACTGTCTTCTCATTATTATGTTGCAATATATTTTAGTTTTCTATGAAAAAGCTCTTTTTCAAATTTATATATATTTTCTAAACTGTGACTGTCCCATTCTTTTATTCACTTTGTGTCCTAAAATCTATTTACCTACACTAATGTTATAAAAATATTTCCCTTAGTTTAATTCTAGAAATCTCATTCTATATTAAACTTTTATTTATAAGGCCACGATTCATCTCCAGTTATTTTTTGTGCATAATATGAGGTAGGAAACAAAGCATTTTGCTCATTGATTTTCTACAGATATCTAGCATTTTAGCATCATTTGTTCAAAAAGTTTTCTTTTCCCTATTGAATTGCTTGGAAGTCTTAGATCTAATTCTAGACTCTCTTCTGATCCAAAATTCAATTTGTCTATTCTTATGCCAAGACCTATTTTAAGTTTTGAAAACAAGGAGAATTAGTACTACAATTTTGTTCTCTTTATGAAGTTATTTTGATTTCTGAAGTATTTTACATTTCTATGTAATTTGTATAAATAGACCTGTGAACATAAAATGTCTTTTCATTTATTTCTGTCTTCTTCAATTTCTTTCATCAATATCTTATAGTTTTCAGTTTATAGACATTTTACATTCTAATTAAGTATATAGTTAAGTATTTTACTATATTAGTTACTATTATTAAAGGGATTATTTTTAGTTAATTTTTTATATTTTATTTCCAGTGCATAAAAGTGCAACTGCTTTTTGGTTGATTACTTTTGTATTTTGCAACTTTATTAAATTTGTTTATTAGTCTAACAGTGTTTTGGTAGAATCTTCAGGGTTTTCTGTATATAATATCATGTTATCTGCAAACAGAGAGAATTGTAAATCTTTTTTCTTATGTGGATGCTTTTTATTTTTTTTCTACTGCTTGATTGCTCTAATAGAACTTCCCATACTATGTTGAATGGGAGTGATGGAAGTGGGAACTCTTCTTCCTGATTTTAGAGAAAAGGTGTTTCAGTCTTTCATCATTGAATATAATGTTAGCTAAGCATTTGTTATATGTGGCCTTTATTATTTTGAGATATATATTTTTTTAGATCCAATTTTTTGGGAATCTTTAAGAACACATTCAAAAGTGCCTCTTCCTAAGTCCCTGTTCTAGCATGACTCTTTACTATGACTGCAGTGGACTTGAGCTCAGTTACAGGTTCCTTTCAGAATCTACAGTCCACTGTGTTTTGTTGGCCTTACCACTGGAGCCTCCTGGACTGAGTGCAAAAGAGGCTGGCTAGATCTTTACAAGCCACATCAAGATCCACAGACTGGACTAAGATTTGCATAGCTATTAACCGATTCATGGGTTGGCATGACTCTTCCTGAGTCCCTTGGCATATAGTCTGATGACAATAGCAAGCCAAATGGGACTATAGGTGATTCCTCAGGGGTATGAAGCTGTTTCTAGGTCTATAACTGGAACTATGGTCAGTGAGTCAGCCTCCTGGGTATGGTTGGCATTCTTAAAATGGGTCTCTTCAATCTAGGGCTGCCCCAAAATTTCACAGTCTTTTATCTAAATCCCAAAGTTTTCACAAAAGGCATTTTTGTCCATGGATAGATGCAAAATTATTTAGAGGTCATCTTATTTGACCATCTTGCTGATGTCTATGTCTATCAGCAATATTTTATAGTCTTCAGATAACATATCTTTTGTATATTCATACTTTTTTCTAAGTATTATTTTAATTCCCAAATGATTGTTGCTAATATAAAGAGATATGTAACTTATGTCAATACATTGATGATTTAATTTTTGGAAACATTTCTAAACCACTTATTAGTTTATGTAATTTAAGTCATTAGGATATTCCATGAACACAATCATGTTGTGGGTGAATAAAGAGAGTTTTAGGTCTTTCTATTTATTTTATTAGTTTTCTTGGCTTATTACATTCTCTGGGACCTTCAGTGTGATCAAAGTAGTGAGGGCAAACACTTTTTATTTTACACTTAATTTTGGAAAAAAAAACAGTTTTTCACACTTACACATAATTTTAACTCTAGCAATATTTGTAGGTGGTTTTATCATAACAAGCTTTCTTTGATTATATTACTGAGAGTTTTTACATAAATAAGTGTGGATTGTGTTCAAACTTAGTTCTGCATCTATTAGAAATCATGTGCTCTTTTCCTATTTTTAGCCATTAATATAACACATTACATGTCTTGATTTTTAAATGTTAAATTAACCTTGAATTCCTGGTTAAGTCTCTTTTTATTCTAAAATGGTAAGATTAGCCTGACCAGGTGGTGGTGCAGTGTGGATGGAGCGTTGGACTGGGATACGGAAGACCCAGGTTTGAGACCCCGAGCTCGCCAGCTTGAGCATGTGCCCATCTGGCTTGAGCAAAAGCTCGCTAGCTTGGACCCAAGGTCGCTGACTCCAGGAAGGGGTTGCTCAGTCTGCTGAAGGCCCATGGTCAAGGCACATGTGAGAAAGCAATCAATGAACAACTAAGGTGTCGGAATGGCAACGAAAAACTAATGATTGACGCTTCTCATATCTCTCCGTTCCTATCTGTCTGTCCCTATCTATCCCTCTCTCTGACTCTCGCTCTGTCCCTATAAAAATAAAATAAAATAAATAAATAAAATGGTAAGATTAGATTTAGACTGTTTTATTCACACATGGCTGAAAGCAAAAGTCATCAATTTCAAATATATTTGGTTAAAAATTATATAAAATTAATGTGCTTTTCCAATTTTATTTTATTAAAGAATGAGCCACTCTATCTCTCAAATCTTTTTTTCATATTTTGTACTTCACTATGTCTAAAATTATTTTTCTATGCTTGGCTATCAAAAATCTTATTTTTCTAAGATACACCTGAAGTGATAAAAAAAAACCTCTTAATTTATTTTGTTATTTTATTGCTCCAAAATGTTTCCTCTGGATCTGAAAACTATAAGGTTAAGCTTGTGTCACTCTTGAAGTTAACACCCTATGATGTCTTATTTTGTGTGTATTTATATATTTTTAGCTTCACTTTGGACCTCTGTTTCCCCCTTTCATCCAATATTTCACTCTCCTTCAAGAAATAGAACTATTTCTTTCCTTAAAAGACAGTCCTTCCTTTTATCCTTAAAACCCTTTGAATATTGAGGATAGATGGATTCAAGTCAATCAGAGTATTCAATATCTTTGGACAAAGAAATTAATTTATTGGGGAACAACATGTGACCTAATGCTGAAGATTAGTTTCTCTTTGCTGAGATAATAAATGTTAAACCTGAAAATTCTGGGGTCATAGCAATAACTACCCTACTTAAGTTCATAGTTCAAGAAGCAGAGCTTTGGGACAGAAAGACCATTTAAATGACATAATTTGTTGTTTCAAATAGCAGAATTTTCTTCTTTTTATGGCTGAATAATATTCTATTGTATACATAAATATAGCAAATTTTCATTATTTATTTACCTGTCAATGTACACATGTTGTTTTCTTATCTTGGCTATTGTGAACATGCTGCAATGACCACAAGAGTGCAGATCTACCTATCATCTATTTATCTATCATCTATCTATCTATCTATCATCATCTATCATCTATCTATCATCTATCTATCATCTATCTAATCTATCTAGATATATTTGCCAGCAGCTCGGTGTTTGTGGAAATAGGGAGATATTAGTCAAAAGGCACTAACTTTAAATTATAAGATAAATAAGTTCCAGGGGTATAATATACAGCACAGTGATTAAGGTTAATAATACTGAATTGTATAATCAAAACTTGCTGAAAAAAATAGATGTTAAGTGTTCTCACCACACACAAAAGATAGAAACTATATGAGGCGATGGATGTGCTAATTAACTTGATTGTGGTAATCATTTCACAATGTATACTTATATTAGTCATACATAACACTGTACAACTTTTAAAAATAGCATTGATCAACCTAAAGATACATATTATTTTTTTTCAATCATTCCTCAATAAAGCTGAAAAATTATAAGTAATTAAACACATTATTTGAGCTTCTTATTCCTGAAGCCAGATGCACCTGCATATGTAAGCTGAAAATTCCCTTCCCTTTTTTTATTTTGGCCTAACAGACTTGTTTTGGGTTTTTGTCAGGTAGAGATGCAGAGTCCAGAGGTATAAATTTCAAGACTGTTTTATTTTTGAGGGGTGATAGTGAGATAGACTCCCTCATGCACCCCAACCAGGATCCACTTTAGCAATACCTGTCTGGAGAAGATGCTTGAATCAATTGAGCTATTTTTAATGCCTGTGGATGAGGTACTCACTAACTGAACTATTCTCAGTGCCTGAGCTGACACTCAAATCAATCAAACCACTAGCTGCTGCAGGAAGGGAAGAGGGAGAGAAGTGGGGGGAGAGATTCAGATGGTCGCTTCTCTTAGTGCCCTGACTGGGAATTGATATTAGGACGTTCATATACCAAGTCACTGCTCTATCCACTGAGCCAACTGGCCAGGGCCAAGAAGATATTTTTTTTAGATTGCATAAATATTATGTAATAATAAACGGACTGAATCTTATGTGCTAGAAAAATATATGTTAATATTTCAAAATTAGAAAAATATTTTTATTTAAGAGAAAATATTATGTGTACAAAATACTATTTAACGTTGTCCTTTACCAATATGCTTAAAACAAATTATTAGTCCATCAATGTACATTAAGTTTTTCTTGTCAGTTCCTTACCAAGAGAAAATGTAGACATTAGTCTTAAACTATACCTATTGTTGTTTTGCAAAAATTCTCTTGTTTAAAGTCACTCAGATACTGCCTCTAGCATCCTGATATTTCTGTCTGGGAATAAAGAAGTATTTGTTTCATTATCCTATACTTTCTTTTATGTTCCTAAATGATAATGTCTTTATATTGAGGGGGTAACTATATATTCATAGATCATAGGAAGCAATTTGAGATTAAGCTAAAGGTTGAATACTTTATCACTGAGTTATTGTCATATCACATGAATTTATTGAAAATAATTTAATGTTTTATTTAAGATATATTTTGTTTTACTTGTATGAAACAGCACCTATCATTATATAAAAAATTTATTACATTTTTAGTGAAATGCATTAACTCAATATTGTTAAGTGGTTTAGGATCCATAAGTGAAGTTTGAAAAATTTAAACTCCCTATTTTTCACTTTTAGAGTTTATACAAACCAAAATTGGGGCTAACAGCAAGATAAACTAAACATATAAAAAATTGAGAAAAAAATATTGATGGTATAAATTTAAAAAATAAACACAAGATGCCTATTTTATGTTCAGTTATATAATATTTGGGAAAAAGTAAATAAATTTAGTTATTTTTATACTGATTATATATTTAATTTGTATGTTGCAAAAATTGTTTGAATGTCATTGCAATAATATTATCTGTTAGAATTTAAGCTGCATAAGGGCCAGAGCTTGGTTTTTCACGCCTCTGTATTCTGCAGTGCTGGAAACAGGGTCTGTCACATAATACACAATGAGTGCATTTTTAAATGATTGAATGAATGGTTTAATATGTCTCAGCAATAATTTTTGCTGTTATTTTTGTCATACTATTCTGTAGTTGATAGCTGATTTTATTGCTTTTTAAAAACTGATTTATTTTCCAACTATATTTTAGTGTCAATTTTCACCCATTCATTGTATGTAGTTTATGTCCATCTGCACAACTGAATCATTTTCTCATTTTTCTCCATTGTAAACAATGTTGTGATTACCAAAATTTAGCTAAATGTTGTGCACATTCATGACCATTTCTTGAGAATAAATTTCCCAAAATATAGTAATTGAGTCAATTTATTTATGTCAAATTTGTACAATGTGATGATATGATATACATTGTGAAAGGACTCCTCTCACCTAGTTAATCAATACATTCAGCATTTCGCTTATTTGATTACTTATTTGTTTATTCTTTTTAGTTATATAATACAGTCATGTAATTAACACCAAAACCAAGATATACAAGAGTTTTATTTTCTTTAACAATGTACTATGCTATTTTGTACACAATCTTTTCCTTTATCCGTTTACTTTTACTTACTATGGCCTGGCAAATACTAATATGATTTTAATACCTATTTTTTTTAGCATTTGGAAATGTCTTATGAATGGAATCATACTGTATTCAGTCCTTTGAATCAATTTATGTTTAACATAATGTATTTAATATCAGTAATTAATTTTTTATATTTCTTAGTAGGATTCCATTACATGAATGTACCATAGTTTGCTGATTCATTCAATCAAATGAAAGATTATTAGGTTGTTTCAGTATCTCATGATTATTAATTAAGTTGTAAGTATTTGGGTAGAGGTTATTGTGGAAACAAAAGTTTTTATCATTCCTGAGTAAAGAACTAAGTGTAAGATTTCTGGGTCATATTAAAAATATATGTTTATTTTTATAATAAAATTCCAAACTGTTTTCAAAAATGATACACCATTTGTATTCCCATCTTCACTGTTTGAGTGTTCCAGTATCTCCACATACTCACCAGCACTTGATGTGGTCAGTGGTAATGATTTGTTTTGTGTGTGTTTATGTGTATGTTTTAATTATAGTCATTCTAATAGGTGTGCAGTGGCACTACAAGTGCCATGTTTGAATTTGCATTTGCATAATTATTGATTATTGTTGCTTTTATTTTCCTCTAGATATTTTATAGTTTTAAGTTTTATATTACATTCTAAGATATAATTTGTATTAGTTTTTTTTCTATGGTATGTGGTATGATTAGAGATTTTTAAAAGGCAAAGATTTATGCTATCTGCAGAGAAACCAGCGTATCAACATGAGATTTTTAAAAATATTTTGTTGAATGTATTGGGTTGACATTGGTTAATAAAATTATACAGGTTTCAGGTGTACAACTCTATAATACATCATCTGTATTTTTATTGTGTTTATGGCATATAAAATATTCAACTTTTCAGCATAATTGGTTAAAAGTAACATTCTTTGTGTGTTGAATTGCCTTTGTATTTTCATTTAAAAGCAATTGACTATATATGCATCAGTCTATTTTCAAACTTTCTATTTTGTTGCATGATTTACATGTCTTATCTTTCTATTGTTACTCCACTATCCTGGTTACTGCAACTTATAAATCTTAAAAATCAGTTAGTTTAAGCACTTTGTAAAATTAATTTTGTATTATTATTATTTTTTATATTTATATTTTAGTCATATTTTTATTTCAAAAAAAAAGAAAAGACCTGCAAGTATTTTTATTGGGATTGTACCTAATCTATAGATAATCTTTTGGAGATTGAGCTTCTTAAATATTTTAGTCTTCCAGCATGACCAGGCGGTGGTGCAGTGGATAGAGCGTTGGACTGGGATGCGGAGGACCCAGGTTTGAGAGCCCGAGGTCACCAGCTTGAGCGTGGGCTCATCTGCTTTGAGCAAAGTTCACCAGCTTGGACCCAAGGTTGCTGGCTTGAGCAAGGGGTTACTTGGTCGGCTGTATACCTCCTCCCCTCAAGGCACATATGAGAAAGCAATCAATGAACAGCTAAGGTGTCGCAACAAAAAACTGATGATTGATGCTTCTCATCTCTCTCCGTTCCTGTCTCTTTGTCCCTAATTATCTGACTCTCTGTGTAGAAAAAAAAATAGTCTTCCAATACATAAACATGAAATATCCTTTCATTTAATTTTGATGTTTTTCATTACTATTTTATGGTTATAAGGATAAAAGTCACCTACATATCTTTTTAGATTTATATATTGGGATTTTAGGTTTTTCTTTGGTTATGGAAATGGTCCATTTCTGTCATCTTTTGTTTGGTTTAGTTTCAGTTTCCAAATGTACAAAGCACATATATTTTTGTATGTTGACTTTATATTTTGAAACATCCTAAATGTACTTATCAGTTCCAGTAGCATTTTTTTATAAATCATTTTGGTTTTCTTAAAGTAGACCACTATAAATTATATAAATACAATTTTACTTCTTTGTTATGCATTAGTGCAGTTACTAAGATTTTCATTGCTATGTTTATAAAATCAGTGAAAGTGCCTTACTTGTCTTGTTCCTGACCTTAGAAGGAAAGGATTCAGTTTTTCAGAGAAGATAGCATAATTTTTCTTAATAATCTGTGGATATGGTGAAATATGTTGAATGAGCACTGTTTTACACACCACTATTGCATTCTTGAATAAAACCCAAAGTTGAAGCTATCCTGGTCTATTATCTTTTATCAAGATAATTTCTTCAATTGTACTATTTTCTGAGAACATTTTAATTCAAATATTAAAATCTGGCACTGGCAGGTTGACTCGGTGAGTAGAGTGTCAGCCCACCATGCAGACATCTCAGATTTGATCCCTGATCAGTACACACATGAGAAGTGACCACATACTTCTCCTCCCCACCCTCTCCCTCCTTTTCTCTTTCTTACTCTCTCACAGCCAGTGGCTCAGTTGGTCCAAAAGTTGGCCCCAGACTAGAGTCGTCAGGTAGATCCTGGGGTACATGTGAAAGTCCGTGTTTCTATTTCTCCTCTTTTCAATTAAAAGAAAAAGGAATATTGAAAATTTAACAGTGGAGAAGGCAACTCATAATTATACGTTACAATCTGTCCTATGCCTTTACAAACAAGCAATGAACACTGTTTACAGTTTTTAAAAGATCTTAGTAAAACATGTGTCTGAAGGTATAGTGAACTTTCTTAAAACTCCTTGCATCATTAGCAACCAATTCAGATGCCTAGCTCTTCAGCTTAGTGTATATGTTATTCCACAGCATGTGTCTTCCCTACCTTTCCAGCTAGCATTTTGTTTTGTAAATTCTACAAATCATCCACAATATAATATTAAGAACACAATATAATATAAACTTTTATTTTTGTGCTTTTATTGTGATTAGATTTTCTTTGTACACTGTAAACACTTTCATGAATTCCTATTTCTTTAGATTTCTTTCATTTCTTTTTTCCATATTATTTTTATGTTTTTGAATTTGAATTTTTAATTTATTGTGTTAACATGATTTCAAGTATCGCATTCAATATAACTCCTTCAACATCCCTCATTGTGTCCCTCATGTCTCATGCAAAGTCTCTTTCCATTTCTATTTTATCCCCTTTACCCCTTTTCCCCCTACCTCCTTCTCCTCTTTCCCTCTGGGAATCACTGCCTTGTTTTCTATATCTACATGTTATGTATATATAACTTGGCTAATCCCTTCATCTTCTTTGATGCCATCTACTCTTCATCTTTTTCTATGACAGATGCCCATTTAATTTCTGTGACCCTGTCTCTGTTTCTATTTTGTTCTTCAGTTCATTGTGTTCATTACATTCCCTATATAAGTGAGATCCTATGACATTTGTTTTTCTCTGCCCGACTTATTTCACTTAGCATATACACTCCAGGTTCATTTATGCTGTTGCAAAAGGTACAATTTCCTTCTTTCTCAAGGCCATGTAGCATTTCCTTGTGTATATGTACCACAGTATTTGTATCCACTCATCCACTGATGGACACTTGGGCTGTTTTCAGATCTTGGCTATTGTAAACAATGCTGCAGTGAATATATGGGTACATATCTTCTTTTGAATTATTGTTTTGGGATTCTTATGATATATTTCTAAGTGTGTGATAGCATGGTCATAAGGCAGTTCTATTTTTAATTTTTTGAGGAATGCTTACTGTTTTTCACAGTGGCTGTAGAAGTCTGTATTTCCACCAGCACTACAGGACGGTTTTCTTATCTCCACACCCTCACCAGCACTTGTTGTTTGTTGATTTGTTAATGAAAGCCATTCTGGCCACAGTAATATCTCATTATGGCTTCACTTTGCATTTCTCTAATTATTAGTGGTTTTCAAACTTTTTTATATCCATATTGGCCATCAGTAGACATTTGGAGAAGTGTCTACTCAGGTCCTTTACACATTTTTAGATTGAATTGACCTTAAAGATATGGGTTTATTTCTGGGTTCTCTATTCTGTTTCATTGATTGGTATGCCTGTTCTTACACCAGTACAATGGCTTTGTAGTTCTTCATTTTCAAGATTGCTGAGACTATTTAAGTTCTTTTTTGATCCCATGTAAATTTTTGGAATATTTGTTCTAGATTTTTGAAGTATGCTATAGTTATTTTAATAGGAATTGTGTCAAATCTATAGATTGCTTTGGATAGCATAGACATTTTAATGATGTTAATTCTTCCTATCCATGAACACAGTATAGGCTTCCATTTGCTTGTATCTTCTTGATTTCTTTTTTTAATGTCTTATATTTTTCCAAGCACAATTCTTTTACCTTCTTGGTTAAATTTATTCATATGTATTTTATTTTTTGTTGTTGTTACAATAGTGAATAGTATTGTTCCTTAATTTCTCTTTCTCACAGTTTATTATTGGTGAATAAAAATACCATTGATTTCTAAATATTAATTTTATATCTTGATATATTTCCAAATTTATTTATCAACTCTAGCAGTGTTTTGGCTGAGACTAAGGTTTTCTATGTACAGTATCACAATGTTAGCAAATAATAACAGTTTTATTTCTTTCCCTTTTTGGATGCCTTTTATTTTTTCTTCATGCCCTATTGCTATGACTAGGATTTCCATACTGTGTTGAGATTTGTGAAAGGGGACACCCCTGTTTTGTTCCTGATCTTAAAAAGGATTGCTTTAGCTTTTGGCCATTGAATATGATGTTGGCTGTAGGTTTGTCATATATGGCCTTTATTACATTGAAATATGTCCTGTATTTCTACTTTGCTAAGAGGTTTGATCATAAATGGGTGCTGGAATTTATTGGATATTTGTTCAGCATCTATTAATATGAACATGTAATTTTTTAAATTTTAATTTATTGTGTTTAAATAGATTCTAGTGTCCCCCCAAATGCATCACCCCCTTCCCCATGTTTCTCACAATGCCCTCCCCCTTTCTCTCCAGGATTTGCTTTTCTGCTCTCTATAACGTGTTATGTGTGTATAAATTTACCAATCTCTTTCCCTTTTCTGGTCCCTTCCTATCATCCCCTTTCCCTGTATTCACTTTCCCTCTGGATCGATTGATCCCACCTCTGTCTCTATTCCGTTCCTCAGTTCACATTGTTCTTTGGATTCCTCAAATGAGTGAGGCCATATAATATTTTTTTCTCTGCCTGGCTCATTTCACTTAACATAATAGTTTCCAGGTCCATCCATGTTGTCGCAAAAGGTAAGATTTCCTTCTTCCTCAGAGCCTTGTAATATTCCATTGTGTAGATGTACCACAACTTTTTAATCCACTCGTCCACTGACAGACACTTAAGCTGTTTCCAGATCTTGGCTATTGTAAACAATGCTGCAATAAACATGGGGTGCATTTCTTCTTTTGAATCAGTGATTTGGTATTCATAGGATATTATTTCTAAAAGTGGGATAGCTGGGTCAAAGGGAAGTTCCATGTATAACTTTTTGAGAAATCTCCATACTGTTTTCAACAGTGGCCTCCCCACTCTACATTCCCATAAACAATGCAGGAGGGTTCCCTTTTCTTTGCACCCTCTCCATCACTTATTATGATCATGTAATTTATATTTTTCATTTAGTTTATGTGATGAATCACATTTATTTATTTACAAATATTGTACCAGTCTTGCCTCCCTGGAATAAAGCTTCCTTGATGATTATGTATGATTCTTTAGTGTATTTCTAGATTAGATTTGCTAATATTTTGTTGAGAATTTTAGCATCTATGTTTGTCAGGGATACTGGCCCATGGTTTTTTTCTTTGTAATGTTCTTACCTGGTTTTGAAACTAGGATAATGTTTGTCTTGTAAGATAAGCTTGGAAGTCTTCTTTACACTTGAATATTTTGCAATAGCTTGAGAAAAACAGAAGTCAGTTCTTTGAATGTTTGATAAAATTCTCCTGTGAGGGCCATCCATACCAGGACTTTTGTTTGCTGGGAGATTTTTTAATAACTGTTTCAATATCATTTGTTGTAATTGATCTGCACAGGTTTTCTGATTCTTCTGATTCAGTCTTGGAAAATAGTATGTTTCTAGGAATTTATTCATTTCACCCAGGTTGTCCAATTTTTTGGCATATCGATATTTATAGTATTTTCTTACAATCCTTTGCATTTCTGTGATATTAGTTGTTACTTCTCTTTCAGTTCTAATTATTTTGGGGGGTCTCTATTTTGTTCTTTAATTTTTTGATAATTTTATATTTTATTGAAGTTAATTGACTTCATAATAGTTGTACTACTTTACATTCCCACCAACAGTGGATGAGGGTTCCTTTTTCTCCACAGCCTCTCCAACACTTGTTATTACCTGTCTTGTTGATAATAGCTAATCTAACAGGTATGAGATGGTATCTCATTGTAGTTCTGATTTGCATTTCTCTAATAGCTAATGAAAATGAGCATCTTTTCATATATCTGTTGGCCACTTGTATTTCTTCCTGGGAGAAGTGTCTGTTCATATTCTCTTCCCATTTTTTTATTGGATTGTTTGTTTGATTGTTGTTGAGTTTTATGAGTTATTTGTATTTTTGGATATTAGGCCCCTTTCTGAGCTGTTGTTTGAAAATATCATCTCCCATTTAGTTGGCTGTCTGTTTGTTTTGCTGTCAGTTTCTCTTGCTGAGCAAAAGCTTCTTAGTCTGATGTAGTTCCATTCATTTATCTTTGCCTTTGGAGTCAAATTCATAAAGTGTTCTTTAAAACCAAGGTCCATGAGTTCAGTACCTATGTTTTCTTCTATGTACTTTATTGTTACAGGTCTTATATTTAGGTCTTTAATCCATTTTGAATTAATTTTAGTACAGGGGGACAAACTGTAGTCGAGTTTCATTCTTTTGCATGTGGCTTTCCAGTTTTCCCAACACCATTTGTTTAAGAGGCTTTCTTTTCTCCATTGTGTGTTGTTGGCCCCTTTATCGAAAATTACTTGACCATATATATGTGGTTTTATCTTTGGGTTTTCCATTCTGTTCCATTGGTCTGAGTGTCCATTTCTTTGCCCATACCATGCCATTTTTTTTTCTCTTTTGTTCTTGATGAGTCAGGTTAAAATTTTGTCAATCTTGTTTTATTTTTTTTAAAAAAACAGCTCTTGGTTTTATTTATCTTCTGTATTGTTGTTTTAGCATCTATATCATTTATTTCCACTCTGATCTTTATTATTTCTTTCTTTCTATCTCCTCTGAGATTTGTTTTTTTTTTTTTTTTTTTCTAATTATTTTAGGTGCAGGGTTAGATTTTTTGAGTTTTTTCCTGTACTTGTAATACTATGACCTTCCTTCTCAGGTCTGCTTTTGCTATGTCTCATGGATATGGAAATGTTGCATTTTCATTTTTATTTGTTTCAATAAATTTTTTTTTTTATTTCTCGATCTTCTTAAAACCTATATTTCTCTTTCTCTAGATTTTATTTTTCTTTCCTCTTCTTATAACAAGTCCTTTTTAATGTTTTCTGACTTCTCACTCTGATCATCCATTGTTACTCTAAGATCCTTGAGCATCTTAATAACCATTATTTTGAAGTTTGCATCTGGTCATTTGGTTACTCCCATTTCATTTAAATATTTTTCTAGGGATTTTCTCTTGTTGATTTATTTGGGTCATATTTCTTTGCCCATTTTGTCTGTGTATTATGTAGTTTAGCTCTTACTCCCAAATTTGTTGTGGAATATTTATGAAGAAGATGGCCTCAGTGGTACTAACCTCTAGGCAACCTGAGTTTCTTGCTATAGAAATGTTTATTGAGGTTTAAATTTACCCTCCTGTTTTATGTGAGTTTCGAATGGGATTGGTTCTTTTATGGGTGAATTTATTGCTCAGCTAGGCTGGCTCTAAGGGTCAAGCTTGATCACGTGTATTAAGATGATCAAGGATGCTATGAAGTTTTTCTCCTATTGGGGCATTTTTATTCTCCACAGTTTCTGGTGCCTGATAGACTACTCCTTTGTGTGTGTTGCTTGTGTAGCTAGCTGAGTGTATCATTGGTGCAGTCTGCCAACCAGTACTGGTTGCGTTGGTTCTGGGTCCTCTTGAGCAAGGTTCAGGTAAGGGTTGGCATTAGCCATTGTTTATAACCCACTGTGAGCTACTTGTCTGAAGTAACAGGTATTTGTTTTTTGTGTCTGTGTTTTCAGAGCCTTGGTGTATATGAGAGAGGTCAACCTGTGTATAAGAATCAGTTTCCTTCTGCTTAGAGCTGACAAAAGCTCCATAAAAGAGCCCAAGTTCCTTAAGATTTGCTTCCACTTTTTAGCTTCTCCATTTCCTCCTGTAGCTGCCGGATCTTCCCACAGAGTCTTCTGTAGAAGGACTATAATATGGGTTCAGACTGGTCTCATTCCACCAACCCTTTTACAGGTTGCAAGTTTGGTGGGTTAAAGCAGGCGAGGTCAGGATAACAATGTTAATGGGACCCCTTACTTCCAGGGTCATTTGGTCAAGAGCTTAGTACAGGGCAAGTGTCCTCTACTCCAGAACCTAATCCCTCAGCCACTGCTGAATACTCCAATTCTATTTCTCCCCATTAAGATAAAAAGCAGGTTCAGATTGTGTGGGGTCAACAGTTCCTTCTACAGAAGTTCTTCCAGCTGGGGAGTTCCTGCTCTCAGAGAAGCTGACCAAGGGAGTTCTCCACTGGGTCTGACTATGCTCCCCCCCCCCAGAAAGTGACTAAACCCTTTAACTGGTCCCAAAAATAGACTCCAAGGAACTCACAACTTGGATGTCCATGTTTGAAGCCTCTTTTCCTGCTCCCTGTGAAACCTACCCCATTGGGAAAGGATATCCAAGTTGCAGGCTAGTCAACTGTGATACTCCATCCTGTCCAGTGCACATGCGAGCTGTTGTGCAGGTGCTGACTATAGAAAGTATAACTCGCCTCAGCTGGGAATGAAGTCTGACTAATCCTCCCTTCATACATGCTCCAGCATAGGTAGTTTGATCCTTATCTGATGATTTCTGGAACTGTCTATTGGCTGTGTCAGTTATGGCTTCCCAGGAGGGAACCCAGTACAGACCAGTGCAGAATACTGCCCATGGCAGGCCCTCAGCAACATTTTTGTGCTTACAAGCAAACAAGAGATTGTGGCTTCCTCTACTGGGCCCAGGTGCACAAGAAAATACCAAGCCATATGCCTAGGCTGGTTTTTACTAGCCTTGGACTTAGGGACAAGTCAAAAAAGGCCCAAGGTTTCCTCATGTCCACCTTCTGCTACCTCTGTCTGCTGGCTCTTTGTTAGGCTCCACCACTCAAAAAACCTCTGGTAGAGTTAGAGCCTGGGGCAATTTGAAGATTAAAAAAGGTAATGGGTGTGCTTCCTACCCCATGGCCCCAGGTGTCAGTCTGTCCTGAATTTTATCACAGACCTCAGTAGGGTGTGGCCACTTAGATTCTGCTAGGGTGGCCTCTGATGCATGGAGATTTTGTCTTTCCATAGTCTGGACAGTTTCTATTAAATTTCCTGTGAAGAAGAAATACCGGTCATATTCTTGGGAGAAGGTAGAGAAAACCTCTGGCTTCAACAGCAGGAAACTGAATCATTGTCATATCCCCTGCTTTCTGGCCAAGGCTACTTACTCCTCAGCAAGGCCCAACTTTTATAGAATGTGGCAAGAGAGATTCTGAAGTGGGGAAGGTGGTTTTCCCCTAGGCTGATTCAAATGGAGAAGACTGCTCCACCCAAGAAAAATGGCAACTGCAGCATAGGAAAATCATTCATTACAGGGGTTCTGGTGACCGTCCCCATAGTGTCTCTTCTGGGCTTCCAATTTCACACTCTTCTCTCACAACTCTAGCCCTTTCAGCCCTCTTGCCACTAGAGCCCCGAGTAAATGGTTGTGAATGAGATTTTCTGCACTGACCGTTTAAGAGGGTGTCTGCATTTCTGAGAACTCCTGTCTCTTTCTCACAGACAGAAACCTTGCCTCTTTTCACCCCCAAATACTATATGGGAACCTCTTCTAGGCTCTGGTGTTCTAGGCTGGAGTGCCTAGCCTGGGGCTTAGGACCCTCTACTCTCAGGGCAAATCTCCCCACAGCTGAGTATCCCTCTGGACTCCCAGCCATCTTGCTCCAGAGAATCAAGGGACCCCTTTTCACATCTACACCCTTCTTGCCAGTCTCAGTGTGACTTCTGTGACTCCTTGGTTATGGATTCCTCTTCATTTAGTCTGAAAGTATTTTTTCAAGATGATTGTTATTAAATTACTTATAACTCCAATTTGATCCTGAGAGTCCACAATTGGAATGTCCACCTCCTCTATCACCATTTTGAAATATTTGGCTTATTCTTATTTCTATTCAGAAATTGAGCAATGTTGTATCATTCTATGCTAAATATTGTTATTCCTGCTTAATACAATAAGATGAACTAGTCTGTTTACATAGTGACAACTACTTTATATTATGCACATAGTATTAAATATCTAATATCATGCATACTTTTTGCTTTTATTTACTAATTTATTGTTATTTGATTGTAAAACTTTTTTGAAAGGAAAAACTAAAAGCAAAACATAGAAAATCGGTCTAAATCAATTTATCTTTCTTGGGACCTAGCTCATAGCCAAGCACATGAACAATTATTTTTAAAAATCAGAAAAATGAATGATTGACTGTATTGATTAATTCAGGTTTAATTCATTTTAACTGATAAGAACTTCATCAGGGATGCATATTCTAGCTTACTTAACTTATTGGTTTAAAAAATTCTCATTCACTCCAGGGATAATTATATGTCTGAATTAGAAGAATATTAAAAAATATTTGACAAGACACTTTTACTAATTACCAAAGACCTTTGAATTAATGTCAGCCTCTTAATATGTTTATGTTAGTGAGAGGGGTCAAAAGGTTCCTTTCAAAATTATTTTTAATGTATATCTTTTAATAAGTAAAGAATGACACTTATAATTCTAATGATTGAAAATATCATTATGCTTCAAATTTAGCTTCATATAAATCATTTTATGAATGTGATATTATGAAGGAGAATAAAGGAAAACCTGGAAAACTAAATTAAAAAAACACATGATAAAAAATGGATCTGATAACCCCAACAATGTTTCTGCATGTACGTGGTTTAAAATAAATAATTGATTTTTTTCAGACTTATTTTTGGTCTGTTTTATTTCCAAAGGCTTATCTGTGGCAGACAGACATCTCACATGTTCATTTTCTCTTCAATGTTGTTTATATTTGAAAAGATTCATTAAGTTTACCTTTACTCTATATTTATCTGAATTATGAATTCATTTCCAAGAGTAGGTCTTTTTATACTACTATCATTCTTTGTGAGAAAATTAAATTATCATATATAGTATACTAAAACTGATTCAATATATTATTCTAAGAACAAAAACTTATAAAATATTATTCAAAATAAATTTCTATGAATGCACAAATTTGTCTTTTTCATACCTTTATTAAAAGTGTTATGGATGGCATGCGGTAGCTGTTCATTACGATTTGTTGAAAGTATGAACACTACTAGCCTTTTTAATTTGACCACAGACACCACAAATATTCATGCATGCAATTATCTCTTTATGCCTGACTCAGTTGACCATCTTTTAATTAAGTTTCAAGTAATCCACATCTCTATTTCATTATTGAATCTCAGCCAATCTTCAATTCTAAACATTTCCCTATAGCTCACTCCTTCCTGTAATTTACTCCAGTTGTGATCAGCTGTAAGATCCACATTCTGTGCTTGAACCCAAATGATCTTTGGCTCTATTGATTACCTCTACTCTGATGGGTGATAGAAGTTTTGGGATTTTAGTGACCAGATCATTTATTTAGGACACTTTCCTAGCCTGACCAACTGATGGTGCAGTAGATAGATCATCAACTTGGAATGTTGAGGACCCAAGTCCCAAACCCCAAAGTTGCCAACCTGAGCATGAGTTTACCAGCTTAAATGCAGGGTCACAAGCTTAAGTTCAAAGGTCCTGGCATAACGCCCAAGGTTTCTCCCCTAGGCCCAAGGTTGTTGGTTTAAGCAAAAGGTTATTGGCTAGCTGGAGTGCTCCTCCCAGGTCAAGGCATGAATGAGAAGCAATCAATGAACAGCTAAAGTCCCACAACTACAAGTTGATACTTCCATCCTTTTTGTCTGCCTTTGTCTCTTTCTCTCTTTCAAAGAAAAAAAGCTTTCCTGAAGACTAATACATACAACAAAGGACAAGAAGTATTAATATTTGATATTTCTTCCAAAGTCCAGCATTCACTAGATTTTTACTTTTAGACTTTATACATATTTCACTTATATAATGCTTGGTATTATGTGCATTATATAAGTATTAAAATGTACTTATTATGATACAATATGTGACAAACTATAAAGTGACATGTAAGTTTAAGGACATTAAAATTAAAACAAACAAATATCTTCTGGAACTAATAAGCTATTAAAACAAGGTTATAAGCTAAAAGTTTAATATACAAAGTGAATTTCTTTCTTATATACTGACAGTAAACAAGTAAAATTTGACATCATACTACTAGAATTAGTGAAGGATCACACTGTAAGGTATAAAAGTGTCAAATTACTATATTGTACACCTGAAACTAGTAATGTATAGCCATTATACTAAAATTAATTTTTTTTAATTAATACTATTCACATTAACACATCAAAAATGAGTTACTTATAAATCTAACAAAATAAATAAAAGAGGTATTTAGAAAGTCTACAAAGTTCTGATAAATAAATGAAGAACTAGTTTATTTTTAGTGATAGGAAGTTTCAGTATTGTCAAGATGTCAGTTTTTCTCTACTTGACCTATGCAACCACAATCAAAATAAAAAAAGTTATTTTGTGGAAAAATACAAATATATTCAAAGCTTATATGGAGAGGCTAAATAACCTAAATAGCCTGCACGATATTGAAAAAAAAGAGTACAGTTATAAGACTGATGCCTCCCCCCATATTCAGTAGTTACTAGAAAGTGACAGTAATCAACACAGTGTGGTATTTGTGAAGGAACAGACAAACATCTATGATACCTAATAGAGAGCCCCAAAATATATCCCCATAAATGTCATAAACTGGTATTTGACAAAGAAGCAAAGGGAATTTGATGTAGCAAAGATGGTCTTTTCAACAAATGGTTCTGGAACAATTGGACATCTACCTGCAAAACAATGAAATTACAAAAAGACTTTATACCCTTCAACAACATTAACTTAAAATGAATCATTGACTTAAATGTAACATTCAATGTTTAGTAGATAATATAGGAGAAAATCTAGATGACTTGAAGTATGGTGATGTCTTTTGAGCTACAACACCAAACTCAAGATTCATGAAAGACATAATTGATAACCTGAACGTTTTTAAATTTAAAAATGTCTGCTCTGTGAAAGAAAATGTCAAGAGAATGAGAAGACAATCACAGACTGAGTGAAAATATTTGCAAAAAGCACATCTGATAAAACACTTTTATTCAAATTACACAAAGAACTCTTAAAAATGTAACAGGAAAACAAATCATCTAATTTTAAAATGGGGTTAAGACTTTAACAGACTACTTGTAATGTCCTTCATCTACCTACTGAAGGACAATTAAAATGTCTTTCAGTTGGTAAATAAGTAAAAAAAATGTGGTGCATCTAGACAATGGAATATTACACAGCACTAAAAATTAATGAAATATCAACGAAACGACATAGAGAAACATTAAATGCATGTGACTAAGTCAGTTTGAGATTCCAAATAATGACATTCTGGATAAAGTAAAAACTATGGAGTCAGAAAAAGATCACATTGAAAATACTCTGTATGATATTATAATAATTGTTACACATCAGTATACATTTTTCCATATCTATAGAATGTACAACATTAAGAATGAACCATAATGGAAAATGTGGTCTTTGGATGATTATAATGTGTCAAAATATGGGTATACTAATCCTAGCAAATATAACTCTTTGTTGAAAGATGTTAATAATGTGTATTTTATGCATATATGAAAACGAGATGAATGGGGAATCTCTCTAAATCTCTCAATTTTTCTGTGAATTTTAAACTACAAAGAAAAGTCTTAAGAAAAAAATTTTAAATCCTCTCAGTGAAAATAAGGTTTTCTCTTTCCTTTTTTCTTAAAATCTACCTGAAGACAAATGGGAGAGAGACTGAAAATAAACAATATAATTCTCTGAGTATGAATAATCAAATAAAATAATAAATAAAGATTGATGGAAATTATAAAGCATGTGTAAAATCATAAGCTCAGAAATTCAAAGGGAATTTTAAAAGTAAATTAGATTATTACCTAGGCTTGACTTTCAGTACTGAAAGAGCTCTCTATAATTTTAAATATTTTTACATTTATTTTTTATTTAATTAAAAAACGTGTGCCACAATGCATCTTTTTATTGAGGATAGTGGCAAGGAGGGGATAATGGTGAGAAATCAAGTCACACATTGTTTCTGGAACAAAATCTAATTACCTTTGTAAAACGAACCCAAAGCCTCCAAACCACCAAGAATGCAGCAACAATAATAGTAATTGCCACTTAGTAATTACATTTTGATGATGATAAATAAAAATAAAATCCAGGGCACTCCATTAAGCAACTTGGCTAGAGTCATTTATTGAAATTGCCTATAAACTATTCCACATTTGCTCAGATACCACTGGATATGTGTGCAGCTTGTTCTCAGACATAATACCACATGTTGTAGAAAGTATAACATCAGTAGTATCTCTCACTGCCAGCTGTATTATGTCCCTCTGCCAACCGTAATAATAAAATCAACTGAAATTACTGCTTTGTTCACTTGGCTTGTATAATATGCTTGCTTGTTCAATACAGAGAACACCAATTTGTCAACTAGGATATTTATAAAAGTTGTTTTGTTTTTTGTTAAATTTTCAGTGAATGAGAATGCCCCAACTCCTAGATGAGTATGCCCCAATATTTATCAGTCAGTAAATAGGATGAGTAACTAAATATCACCATCATTAATAGGTTCTCAAGATTTTAGAAAAATTTTGTTGAGTAGTAACTAGAAATATTTACATTTAATAATTTCTAACAATATTTTTTTATAAAGGATAAAGGCTTAAATTTACCTTTGAGGAAACTTACTACTTAATTACAGGAAAAATATAACTTTGAGGAAGCTATTACTTAATTCTAAAGGAAAACAGTACACCAAATAATGCCTGAACATTCTCGAGATAGATCACATGCAGTAAAATAACTTGAATAACAAAGACATAATATAAAATAATTGTGAATATGTAAATTGGGTAATTTTTCTTTGAAATAGATTTCCATGTACATTCTGACTTTTGAGAATTGCTATATTTCTAATTGCATTTAGATTACCATATGTAAAAGGGTTAGTCAAAAGTACATTTACAGGTGTTATTTGGCAAAATACAGTATTCTTGTATTATTATTAATTAATTATTGCATTATTTTCCACACAAACAATAACCTACCTTTGGCCCACCCTGTATTATTAGACTGAATGTGGTATTATCTTTTTCTTATTTGAGAAAATTTTTAATTTGTTTCATTTTTTTTATTTTCATCTGTTTGAGTATAGGTGTTTTGTGTCTGTCATGTCTATTTATCTTTGTACTGTGTGTATCATTCATAATATATTACTTAGAAATGATGAGAAATGCCAAATAAGAATACAAGGTTTCTATACTCATACTTATGAGGAGAGGCTGTAGAGTAGAGTCAGACCTCACTATTCAGGTTGGAATCACTCATTCTTAAAGAAGTCCTCTTTGGCCATTCTACTACCTTAAATAGGTATTTTTATGCTATTCTTTATATCTCAAAACACTCTTTCTTTTTTTGGTTTTATTTTCTCCCAAAATTAATCTTTATTTATTTCTACATTGCATTCTGATAATATTGAAATACATAAATTAAATTTACATGTGCAGATCACTGAGAAAGTCTCTTTTATTCCTGTAACTGCCTTCACTGCAGTCTTGAGATTTCTATCTTTTTGAAGGGGGCTTAAAACTGTCAATTAAAAATAACATGGTTTCAAACTTTACGTTTCTGTTAAAATCAGTCTTGCATATACAAGGCCTAAGTCATAAGGGCCCTGCTTGTTTCCCCTTGAAAAATAATACAGTCATTGAAAATGAGGCTATTAGTTTCCTAGCATCATGGTGCTATGAAACTTTGAAAGTGATTCCTCTTCCTGTTTATTCTTTTCCAGGTGTTTTCTTTTATTTTTCTAGCAGTTTGAGATGTACTCCATGGGACAGAGAGTATTAGAATACCTGAGTTGTATATGTTGTGTGAAGAAGCTAAATAAGGTGATCTTGTCCTCGCATACACCCACAAGGAAAAGGTTAGTCTTGTAGATTCTGCAAGTGACCCCATCTAGCCAAAACAGTAAATAGTGTGGCTGTCCTTCCCTCCCTTCCGTCATTATTGAATATTTGGGAAAGTTTTATGTCAAGTCACAGCTTTATGTGTAAAATTTTATGTACTTAACTTACATAAATTTACAGTTTGGTTTCTCTGTAAGTGTAGTGTATTAGGAAGTAAGGTTTGAGGTAATTTATTCTTAAGTATAATGGCAGCAACCTGAGGGAAAATGTCTATAAAAAGGTATAGGTCAAGTTGATTTAATAAAGAATGAAACTAAATGTCTGGCTGAGGGAGATTTGTAAAAATATATTTATTCTTTGGGGAATTCCTAGAAAAAATACAGAAAAAAAGGTGTAGTGATGGATCACAAGATAGATTTTCCTAAGTAAAACTTCAGTAGATTCAGAACTTCATCTTTTTCTTTTTGCAATAGGAACAGAAAAGAATGTAAACTTAATGGCAAATAAAATATCATAAAAATTTAACTCACTCAATAATTTCTGGATTTTTATCTTCTCAAAGTTGCCATCCTTAATTTTTTTGAAAAATTATACTTATATTGATTTAGATATTTTCTTAATATTTTGTGTTGGAGGAATTCAAGCAGGTGTAGGGGCTGGATGATATATGGAATTTTGTTCTTTTAGTATTTCTATATGAATTTTTATTGTGGCAAACATATAAAACACCATGTTAACTACTATTAACTGTGCAGTTGAGCAATGTTAATTATATTCCTATTATTGTGCAACCATTGCTGCATTCACCTCTCCAACCTTGTCTTCCAAAATTGAAACTTTATACCCCTTAAACAATTGCTACGTCTTCCTTCCTCTTCCAGCCCCTAGCAACCACATTCAACTCTATGAATGGTACTTAATATAAGTGGAATCCTACCGTATTTGTTCGTTTGTGACTTATTTCTTGGAGCATAATGTTCTAAATATTTATCTGTATTGCATCAATGTTAGAAATCATTTCCTTTTTAAGACTGACAATATTCCATTATTTGTATGTATAACATTTTATCTATTTTTATATCTATGGACATTCGGGTCATTTTTGCCTTTGGCTGTTGTGAATAATTCTGCTATAAACGCAGGTGTACAAATATTTATTTTAATTCCCCTTTCCATACTTTGAGGTATATATCAAAAAGAGAAATTATTGATGATATGGTAATATTATTTTTCATTTTTTCAGAAATTGCAAAACTATTTCACATTGCACCATTCTACATTTTGGCCAAAAATGTACAAGTGTTTGAATTCAATGATTATTTTCTCTTTTGGCTTTTTGTTTTTTTGCATGTTTTATAATAGCCATCCTAATGCATGTGAAATGGTATATCATTGGGGATTTGAATTTCATTTCCCTAATGAGTAGTGATGTTGAATATCTTGTCTCAGGCTTATGGCCATTTGTAGAGATATGAAATATCTATCCAAATATTTTACCCATTTGTAATTCAAGTGGTTTGCTTTCATATTGTTAAGTTGTAGGAGTTCCTTATATATTTGGGATATTAACCACTTATCAGATATATTATCTGCAAATATTTTCTCCCATTTTCTGGGCTTCCTTTTCACTCAGTTAATAGTATATATTTATCTACAAAAATTTTTCAGTTTCTAAAATAATTTATTGATTTTAGAAAGAGAGGAAGAGAAATATTGATTTGCTGTTTTACTTATTTATGCATATTTTGGTTGATTCTAGTATGTGCCCCGATGGGTGATTAAATCCACAACTCTGGTGCATTGGGACAACACTCTAATCAACTGAGCTACGCAGCCAGAAAAAATGTTTTAATTTTAATTAATTCAATTTAACTAATATTTTTCTTTTGAAGTCTGTGTTTTGCTTTTGTATCATATCTAAAAAATACTGCTTGTTTCAATGTCATAAAACTTTTCTCCTGGGTTTTCTTCTCAGACTTTTATAGCTTTAGCTTTTATACAGGGTGAGGCAAAAGTAGGTTTACAGCTGTGAGTATGCAAAACAATATATTCTTGTATTATTATTTATTAATTATTGTGTTATTTTCTACATGGAAAATGCTGAACTTACTTTTTTTAGCCCCTGTATTTAGGTTTGATTGTATTAATTATATTTTTGTATATAATGTACAAGTCCAATTTTATTTTTTATGTGAATATCACATTTTTTCAGCATTTTTTTAAAAAGACTGTTCTTTCCTCTAGATGTATTTATAATGAATTTAAAATTGATATTATAAGAACTGATAGTACCATACTACTCTCACTTGAAATGCTTTCTAATATATGAGATATTTTGAATAAGAAAGATTGTGTGATTGCAGATAATAAAATAGACTTATGCTTGTGGAGAATTTTATATCTACAACAAACTGCACATGAGTTATTGTTATATCATTGTCTTAAACCTACATTATATATACTGCTCACAAAAATTAGGAGATATTTCAAAATGAATATGAAGCAATAAAATACACCCTGATTTTTGGGAGCAATATACTTTAAAGTACTATAGTATTTAAAATGTATATGACCTTAAATCTTAAATCCAAGAAATATAAGAACAAAAAAAATCTAAATTTACAGAAGCATAGAATATTGTTGGGAGAACAGCTGTGTTAGGCTTGCTTACTTACACTTTTCATGATTAGTGCATGTGCACATGGCAGAGCTTTGTGTGTTTAGTCTACATAGTCTCTGGGTACTTTCTCTCAGGCTGAATCACTGACCTAACTAACCACTGTGAGGAGCCCTTTTCCTGTTTGCTCACGCACTACCTGGAGGGTTGAGGTTCCTCGTTGCTAACCCACTGCTGTGAGAAGCGGTTCCCCCTGCCTGTTTGCTTGTCTGTGGTTGTAAGACTCTAATATACTGGCAGAGCCCAATGCTTTCCAGCTCAGCAGTTCCTCTACCATCTGCTTGAATCCAATATGAACCTGCCTGGCCTCTGCCACTGGCATTACAATTTTTACTCTGGAAAAAATAAAAATTGGTATAAAATAAATGGCTTTTCTGGTAAAATTTTAGAGTCACAGTTAGAGGGTATATTTTTGTCTTGATAGACAATAACTACTATATGTATTGTACTTTCTATAAATTTATGTATATGAAAATCCAAATCAATATGAAAACTTAGGTTCAAGGACTTCTGTAGGTAAAATACATTGAATATCTTAAAAACCCAAAATAGAACACAATAATCCAAAATAACATGGTGCAAAGATTTCTACTTGTTGAAGTAACTAACATAATCCATTTTAATTTATACATAGTTGTAACTTGAATAATTATGTAAAATCAAAGATATGTGAAGTACCGTAATTCTTTTGTAAAATGGTTTATGCATGTCTTTAAAGTTTTAAAATTTGCTATTTCTAAATATTAAATATTATTTTAAAATCTATTAAAGCATAAGCCTGAAAGATTATGGACTTGATTCTCATATCACAATAACTTTTAAATTGCACTTAGTAACATATCATGCCATTACTGAATGTCGTTCTATACTCTGACCTTTAAATAAAATTAAGCTTCCTGGTGGTACTGCATCTATTCACCGAATAACTTGGTTGATCCTTCTTTCTTACCTATAGTAATAATGAATTGTAGATAAAATATATAAAATACAACACTTTGAAGGTTCTGATGAGTGAGCAGTACACTACATTACTATATAAATAAGCGTAGTGAAAAATAAATGTGTGGTTTGCCACAGGTTTAATTTTTGAAAGTCAATTAATGTAAGCAAGCTAGAAGCACCTGATACCACAGCTAGAATTAATAGCGGGTCATGGGTTCTATTTTGTTAGATTTTAGAATAGAGGCTATGATTAAGAAGGACTGCTGTGAGCATTCATACTGTACTACTGGAGATGAAATTCTTGTACCAACATAAGACAGATCAGAGAAAAAGCATTCCCAAGAATGCTCTCATTAATCAAGACTGAAAGTCAAAGTTTGGAATACGATCTCATACAGTGGTAGTTCCAACCATAAACAATGGCAATTGGTGATGCAGTGTAATTATTCTCATGACCCTACTGGCAGATTCTGGGAAACATAAGTCTTTGAGTTTGGGGAATATAATTGCAAAGCTGGAACTTAAAGAAATTGATAGAAGGACACCACCAGAAGTAGAGCCTATAGTTTAATTTAACTCAACACAGGAAACCAGCATTGTGTTAGCAGACTAAATGAGAAAACAATCATAGAAATATCTAATCACCTCATTACTTGCCAAAAATGCACCTGACAGAATCAAACATTAAATTATGTTACAATTTTTCAACAAACTCAGAATAAAGCAGAAAGCAGGTGCTTTCTGGCAACAAGAAGAGAATAAAAATAATAGGTAGAAATTTTGAGAATCAAAAAGAACAATTGCCCTCATTCTTAGACAAAATGCATATTTTTATAGGAAATTCTAAAAGTTAACATTAAAGTTTATCAGAACTAATACAGGAGTGTGTAATGTCTCATGGTACAGGGCCAATATATACAAAAAATTAATGCATTTCTATAAATCAGTATCAAACAATTGAATAATAAATTTAATATTTAAAATTTATGCACATTACCAAAATCATGAGTTAAACTGAGGGAACACCATAAGCAATGTTACAGAAATTGAGATTATGAAATACTATTGTGAACAAATTTTGCCAACAAATAGTACAACCAAAATGAAATGGGTAAAGTCCAAGGAAGACATAAATTATTAACAAAGATTCAAAAAAAGACACAAATTAGCATAAAAGACTCAAGAAGAAGCCTGACTTGTGGCAGCACAATGGATAAAGCATCGATCTGGAATGCTGAGGTTACCAGTTCAAAACCCCATGTTTGCCTGGTCAAGGCACATATGGGAGGTGATGCTTCCTGTTCCTCTTTCCCTTCTCTCTCTCTTTCTCTTTCTCTCCCCTCTCTAAAATAAATAAATATAAAATCTTAAAAGAAAAGACTCAAAAAAATTAGAAAATCTTAATAAACATATTAAAACTAAATAAGTTTGGCCTGGCCTGTAGTGGCGCAGTGGATAAAGTGTCAACCTGGAATGCTGAGGTCGCCAGATTAAAACCCTGGGCTGGCATGGACAAGGCACATATTGGTTGATTCTGCCTGTCCTCCTTCCTTCTTTCTTTCTCTTTGCTGTCTAAAAAAAATTTTAATAAATGAATAAATAAAGTCTTTAAAAACAACAACAAAAAACTAAATGCATTGAATTTGAAGTTAAAATAATTTGCAACATAAAAAAATTGTACCCAGATAATGTCACTGATCAGCTCCATCAAATACTTAAACAAGTAGTATCAATCCTACACAAAGCTTTTGTTTTCTGAAAACTGTTTCAGAAAATGAAAACTTAGGGAACACTTCACAACTGGCACTATGAGGTAAGCATTACCCTGGTGACAAAACTAGTAAAAATAGATCGACGGATTTATAAACATAGGTGCATAATCCTTAAGAAAATACAAGAAAATCTAATTCAGGAAAAAAAAAAAAAAAGACTACACAATTATGACCAAGTGGGATATATTGCTGGAACATCCAAAAAACAAGTCATACTATACATCAGATCAGCTGAATGAAGGACAAAGCAACATAGTCATCTCAGTAGAATCAAAAGAAACATTTTAAAAAATCCAATATCAATTTACAAAAACTAGAAATTGAAGGAAACATTTTTAATATATTCAAGGACAGAAAAAAATCTCTACGGCTACCATCATGCTTGTTAATAAAGGATTGAACTATTTCCTTTATGTTTAGAACCAGAACAAATATTTCTGAATTCACCATTTCTTTCAGTCTTTTCTTGAGTCAATACAATAACTCTAGAAAGAATTTGAAGGAATATGGTTATCAAGAACCAAATCTCCCTTTTATTATAGACTGCAGCATAATTATGTAAAAAGTCCTATGAAGTCTAGACAGTAATTACTAGAATTAATAAATTTAGCAAAGTGTAAGAATTCAATATCTTTGTGTGTGTGTGTGTGTGTGACAGAGTCAGAGAGAGGGACAGATGGGGACAGACAACAGAAAAGGAGAAAGATGAGAAACATCAATTCTTTGTTGCGGTTCCTTAGTTGTCCATTGATTTATTTCTCAAATATGCCTTGACTGGGGGCCTACAGCAGACTGAGTGACCCTTGATTAAGCCAACGACCTTGAGCTCAAGCTGGTGAGCCTTGCTTAAACCCAATGAGCCCGTGCTCAAGCTGGTGACCTCAAAGTCTTGAACCTGGGTTCTCTGAGTCCCAGTTCGATGCTCTATCCACTGTGCCACTGCCTGGTCAGGCAATAATTCAATATCTTTTTAAAATCAATTTTTGTTTACAATAAATCCAAAATATTAAGAAAGTGATTCAATTGGAATAACATTTTAAAAAATAAAATACAAATAAATAAAATAGGCAAAAAAAAAAATTGCAAAATTTGTTACATAAATGCTCCAAAACATTACTAAAATTTTTTAAATATTTAGCTTGAAAAGGAGACTTTTTAAATTATGTATAGAAAACTCTATAAATTAAAATGGTACTTATCCCACAAATGACCTGCCAAGTCAATAAAATTCTTAACTAAGGAAAGCAAGATGGCAATGGAGTAGGCAGACTTTCCAACTTCCAACTCCCAGAACCAAAGTGGATTATAACTCAATTTTAAGAATCATTATCTGGATAAACCAACTTTGAACTAAATTAAGTGGACTCTTCAACCAAGGAACACAGAAGAAGCCACATTGAGACTGGTAGGAATAGCAAAAACGCGAAGAGGGCTGCCCAGCTCCCCGGAGCAAACGGCAGCCTGGAGAGACCCGTGTGGCGGGAGGAGAGTTTGGCGGAGAGGGAGGGACCTGGGTCCCAGGAACCAAGCCCCAGCCTGCAGTCCCAGAGCCTAGAAGAGGCGTTTGGACAGTATTGAGCTGTGAAACAAGTGAGGATACTGTTTGTGAGAAAGAGACAGTTTTCTCAGACCCAAGATTCTTTTTAAAGAAACAGCACAGAAAACCTCCCTAAAAACCACGCACCCGGGGCTCCGGGGAATGGGAACAGAGGAGAGGACCAGAGCAGCAGGAAGAGAGTGTGGACTGAAGGCACAGGGACAAACACTCTGAGGGACAGACACCCTAACCCCTGGGCTAAGTCAATTCCCTAATCAAAAACAAATATTTCCCCTGGAACTAGCAATACCAGCAAAGGGAGACAGGACACTAGCCAAACAAGCTCTCCCGCGGCAATTAGAGTAGAGATGCTTAGAGGGAGGGAGCTCCCAGGTCTACAGTGTGGGGTATTAGGGCCCTTCCTACTCTGCTGTCGGTTGCTGAAGGGTATGGTGGCAGCAGGACACTGAAACACGGTTCTTTCGGCATGGGTGGAGGCCAGGCCGGTGTGAGCTTGATCTAGCCCAGCAGGGGCGAAGGGGACGCACGAAAGTGGTTCGGCAGCTGCGGGCCTGCCTGAAATCTCACCTGCAGGGAAAAAGCAAAAGGCCAAGAATGGGCAGAGATCTGCTCTGTGACCCTGCGCAAGCTGGCCCTGACCACGGGGACGGGGCTAGGACCAGGGACAGGTGGGGGCTCGTGGCTGAGCTCACGACAGCAGCCCGGCCTGGTCGGGGAAACTGCGGTTAGCATTCCGGCATGCGCGAGCTGGCTCAGAATGCGGGGGCGGGGTAGAGTCCGGGAGGAGCAGAAGCTCGCAGCTGAGTGAAATCCAGCAAACACGCCCGGCCCAATAAACCGTGGTTTGTGACCCTGCGCAGGAGGGTCATGGCCTCAGAGGTGGGGCTAAAGCTCCGGACGGGCAAAGGCTCACAGCTGAGAGCACGTCAAAAGCTCCTCCTGCGGAGGAGAGGAGGAAATCACAGCAACAGCCGCAGTGAACTGGCGCTGGTAATGCCCATAAACAACCGCCCTAGGCAGCGGCAGAGGGGGTGGTGGGCCTGCAGACAGACCACAACTAAAGAACAAAAAGGCAACACCTACTGAACTCCAGTGGCCACAACTTGCTTATACACAGACAAAATGGGCAGGCAGAGGAATGCAAACCAAATGAATCAAGAGAAATTCCCAGAGAAGGACCTGAATGAACCAGATATAACCAAATTACCAGAAGCAGAATTTAGAATAATGATAGTTAGGATGTTCAAAGAAATTAGAGCAACAATGGATAGTCATTATGAACACCTAAATAAAGAGATAACAAGTATAAAAAATGAAATTGAAATAATAAAAAAGAATCAGACAGAAATGACAAATACAGTATCAGAACTGAAGACCACAATGGAAGGAATTAAAAGCAGGATGAATCACGCTGAGCATCGAATCAGTAAGTTAGAGCACACAATAAACAAAGGCACAGAAGCAGAGAAGAAAAAGAAAAAGAGACTCAAAAAATATGAGGAAACTAAGGGAACTCTGTGACAAGATGAAGAGAAACAACATTTGCATCATAGGAGTTCCTGAAGAAGAGGAGAGAAGACAGGAAATAAAAACTTTGTTCAATCAAATCATAGCAGAAAACTTTCCTAAATTAAGGCTGGGAAACATTTCACACGTTCAAGAAGCACACAAACTCCATTAAAGAGAAACCCAAAAAGATCTACACCAAGACACATCATAGTTAAAATACCAAAACTAATAGATAAAGAAAAAATTTTAAAAGCTGCTAGGAAAAAAAAGGCTATCACCTACAAAGAAGCCCTCCTAAAAATGACATCAGAATTCTCAACAGAAACACTTAAGGCCAGAAGGAAATGGCAAGATATAATCAAAGAAATGCAGAAGAAGAACCTACAACCAAGACTACTCTATCCAGCAAGGCTAACATTTAAAATCAAAGGAGAAATAAAGAGCTTCCCAGACAAAGAAAGCCTCAAGAAATTCATAAAAACCAAACCAATTCTGCAAGAGATACTAAGGGGCCTGTTGTAAACAGTTCAAATGGAGGAAAGAATATAGCAAAAGAAGAATACAGCTTTAAAGAATAAAATGGCAATAAAAAACTACATATCAATAATAACCTTAAATGTAAATGGATTAAATGATCCAATCAAAAGACATAGGGTAGCTGCGTGGATAAAGAAACAGGACCCATACATATGCTGTCTACAAGAGACACACCTTAAAACAAAAGATGCACATAGACGAAAGGTAAAAGAATGGAAAAAAAATATTTCATGCAAATGGAAATGAAATAAAAAGCGGGGATAGCAGTACTTATATCTGACAAAATGGACTTTAAAACAAAGGCTGTAGTAAGAGATAAAGAAGGACACTACATAATGATAAAGGGAACACTTCAACAGGAAGATATAACTATTATAAATATCTACGCACCAAATATAGGAGCCCAGACATACATAAAGCAGACTTTGATGGATATCAAGGGAGAGATTAACAGCAATACTATCATAGTAGGGGATTTCAATACCCCACTAACAACACTGGATAGATCCTCAAGAAAGAAAATTAATAAAGAAACAGCAGACTTAAAAGAGACACTAGATCAACTTGATTTAATCAATATCTTCAGAACTTTTTACCCTAAAACAATAAAATATACATTCTTCTCAAGCACTCAAGGTATGTTTTCTAGGATAGACCACGTGTTGAGACACAAAAATGGTCTCAATAAATTTAAGAAGATTGAAATCATATTAAGAATTTTCTCTGATCACAATGCCATGAAACTAGAAATTAACCACAAAAGAAAAACTGAAAAATACTCAAACACTTGGAAATTAAATAGCATGATATTAAATAATGAATGGATTAGCAATGAGATCAAAGAAGAAATAAAAAAGTTTCTAGAAACAAATGATAATGAGCATACATCAACTCAAAATTTATGGGACACAGCAAAAGCAGTACTGAGAGGGAAGTTCATTGCACTACAGGCATATCATAAGAAGCTAAAAAAACATCAAATAAGCAACCTGACCCTGCATTTAAATGAACTAGAAAAACAACAGCAAAGAAAACCCAGGACAAGTAGAAGGAAGGAAATAATAAAGATCAGAGCAGAAGTAAATGACATAGAGGCTAAAGAAACAATACAGAAGATCAATGAAACCAGAAGCTGGTTCTTTGAATAGGTAAACAAGATTGATGAACCTTTAACTAGACTCACCAAAAAAAAAAAAAAAAAAGAGAAGACTCAAATAAATAAAATTAGAAAGGACAGTGGAAAAATAAAAACTGACACAACAAAAATACAGAGCACTGTAAGAAAATACTATGAAGAACTCTATGCCAAAAAATTAGAAAACCTAGGTGAAATGGACAAATTTCTTGAATCGTATAACCTTCCAAATATTAATCTGGAAGAATCAGAACATCTAAACAGACCAATTGCAACAAATGAGATCGAAACAGTTATCAAAAAAAATTCCCAAAAAAGAAAAGTTCTGGGCCTGATTGCTTCACAAGTGAATTGTATCAAAAATTCAAAGAAGAACTAACTTCTATTCTCCTCAAGCTATTTCAAAAAATTCAAGAGGAAGGAAGACTTCCAAACTCCTTTTATGAGGCGAGCATAATTCTGATCTCGAAACCGGACAAAGACAACACCAAGAAAGAAAATTATAGGCCTATTTCCCTGATGAATTTAGATGCTAAAATTCTCAATAAAATATTAGCCAACCGGATCCAGCAATATATGAAAAAAATTATACACCATGATCAAGTGAAATTTATTCTGGAGAGGCAAGGCTGGTTCAATATTCGCAAATCAATCAATGTGATTCATCACATAAACAAAAGGAAGGACAAAAATCAAATGATAATTTCAATAGATGCAGAAAAGGCATTTGATAAAATCCAGCAACCATTCATGCTCAAAACTCTCAGTAAAGTGGGAATACAGGGAACATTCCTTACCATGATAAAGGCCATTTACAACAAACCCACAGCAAACATCATACTAAATGGACAAAAATTAAAAGCAATCTCCTTAAGATCAGGAACCAGGCATGGGTGTCCCCTTTCACCACTTTTATTCAACATAGTTCAGGGAGTCCTAGCTACAGCAATCAGACAAGAAGAAGAAATAAAAGGCATCCAAATTGTAAAAGAAGATGTAAAACTGTCATTATTTGCAGATGATATGATATTGTATATAGAAAACCCTACAGTCTCAGTCAAAAAACTATTGGACCTTATAAATGAATTCAGCAAGGTGGCAGGATACAAAATTAAACTCAGAAATCAGAGGCATTTCTATATACCAACAATGAACTGTCAGCAAAAGAAATTAAGGAAACAATCACCTTCATTATTGCAGCCAAAAAAATAAAGTACCTAGGAGTAAATTTAACCAAGGATTTAAGGACTTGTACTCGGAAAGTTATAAAACATTGATAAAAGAAATCAAGGAAGATACAAACAAGTGGAAGCATATACTGTGCTCATGGCTAGGAAGAATAAACATCATTAAAATGTCTATATTACCCAAAGCAATTTATAAATTCAAAACAATACCAATTAAAATACCAATGGCATACTTCAAAGATATAGAACACATATTCCAAAAATTTATATGGAACCAAAAAAGAACATGAATAGCCTCAGCAATCTTAAAAAGAAAAAATAAAGCAGGAGGTATCACTCTTCCTGATATCAAGGTTTACTACAAGGCCATTATACTCAAGACAGCCTGGTACTGGCATAAGAACAGGCACATAGATCAATGGAACAGAACAGAAAACCCAGAAATAAACCCACAGCTTTATGGACAACTGATATTTGACAAAGGAGGAAAGAACATACAATGGAGTAAAGACAGCCTCTTTAACAAATGGTGTTGGGAAAATTGGACATCTACCTTCAAAAAACTGAAACTAGACCATCAACTTACACCATTCACAAAAACAAACTCAAAATGGATAAAAGACTTAAACGTAAGCCGTGAAACCATAAGCCTCTTAGAAGAAAACATAGACAACAAGCTCTCTGACATCTGTAGCAGTAATATATTTGCCGATTTATCTCCACGGGCAAATGAAATAAAAGGCAAGATAAACAAATGGGACTGTATCAAACTAAAAAGTTTTTGCACAGCTAAAGACAATAAGAACAGAATAAAAAGACAAATCACACAATGGGATAACATATTCGACAGCATGTCTGAAAAGGAGTTAATAACCAAAATTTATAAAACTGAACACCAGGAAGACAAACAATCCAATCAAAAAATGGGCAAAAGAAATGAATAGAAATTTCTCCAAAGAGGACATACAGATGGCCAATAGGCATATGAAAAAATGCTCAACATCACTAATCATTAGAGAAATGCAAATTAAAACCACAATGAGATATCACCTCACACCAGTCAGAATGGCACTCATCAGCAAAACAACACAGAATAAGTTTTGGCGAGGATGTGGAGAAAAGGGAACCCTTCTGCACTGCTGGTGGGAATGCAGACTGGTGCAGCCACTGTGGAAAACAGTTTGGAGATTCCTCAAAAAATTAAAAGTCGAACTGCCTTTTGACCCAGCTATCCCACTTATAGGAATATACACTAAGAACACCATAGCACTGTTCGAAAAGAAGAAATGTGCCCCCATGTTCGTGGCAGCATTGTTCACAATAGCGAAGATCTGGAAACAGTCCAAGGGTCCATCAGAAGACGAGTGGATTAAAAAGCCATGTTGCATATATACTATGGAATACTACTCAGCCATAAGAAATGATGACAACGGATCATTTACAACAAAATGGATGGACCTTGATAACATTATATGGTGTGAAATATGTAAATCAGAAAAAAAAACTGAGAACAGCATGATTTCATACATAGGTGGGACATAAAAGTGAGACTATGAGACATGGACAAGAGAGTGGTGGTTACAGGGTGGGGAGAGGGAGGGGAGGGTGGGATAGGGAGGAGGGGAGGAGCACAGGGAAAACCAGATAGAAGGTGACAGAGGACAATTTGCCTTTGGGTGACGGGTATGCAAAACAATTGAATGATAAGATAATCTGGAGATGTTTTCATTGTACATATGTACCCTGATAAATTGGTGTTACCCCATTAAAATTAATAATAATAATAAAATTTTGGATGGAATGCTGAAGCTAGAGAAGCTAGTGAGCCCTGGCTGGGTAGTTCAGTTGGATAGAGTGCCATCCCAGTATGCTGAAGTTGTGGGTTTAATCCCAGGTGTGGGCATGTACAAGAATCAATTGATAAATGCATATATAAGTGGAACAACAAATTGATGTCTCTCTCTTTCTCTCTCTCTCTTTCTCTCTCTGTCTAAATTCAATAAATACATTTTTAAAAATTAAAAAAAAATTCTTAACTAAGTACTAACAGGCAGGGCTTTTTTTTTTTTTTTTTTGAAAATGAAAAGGTACTCATAAATTATTATGGAAATTATAGTGACCAAAATTCAACAAAGCAATTCAGAAAAGAAAGAAGAAAGTTGAATGACTCACTAACTGATTTCAGGTACACTTTGAAACTCAGTATATGGAGACCATAATCCAAGGAATATGGACTTAATGTAAAAACAGACACAAATAATTAATGGAGCAGAACCAAAAAAATACATATATTAGTCCTCACATTTTTCTTTAACTGAAATTTTAAAATGATGTCAAATAAATTTAATGGTGAAAAGATAAATTTTATACAATTTTGGCTCTGGGATAATCAAATAACTATGCGCATAAAAAATAAACTTACTTCTTTACCATAAAATAGATGTAAAAATTACTGAAAAAAGATTATAATCTAAATATGTAAACTAAAACTTCTAAAAGAAACCAGAAGATAAAAGCTGTGATTATAGGTGAGTTCAGGTATTCCATGCAATCACCCAATACATTTGAATAGAACTGTTTGTGCTTTGTAAATTTTTAAAGAATGACTAATGGGGTCCTGGCCAGTGGGCTCTGTGGTAGAGCATTGGCCCCGTGTGTGGAAGTCCTGAGTTTGATTCTCTGGCTGGGCACACAGGATAAGTGCCCATCTCCTTCTCCACCCTTTCCCCTCTCTTTTCTCTCTCTCTCTTTCCTTCCCACAGCCAAGGTTCCATTGGAGCAAAGTTGCAATGAAGCAATACTCCAGATGGGCAGAACATCGCCCCCTGGTGGGCATACCAGGTGGATCCTGATTGGGCGCATGAGGAAGTCTGTCTTTCTGGCTCCCTGATTCTCACTTCAAAAAAATACAAAAAATAATAATAAAAAATAAATGAAGAATGACTAGTAGATCTAGCTAAATAACAATGGTTAAATATTAATATTTTTGAAAAACTAAACTAAGCACAGAACACATAAATGAAGGTGAAGTTTTTCTACTTTTATACATGGGATTAGCTAATATGCTTTAATACTGGGATACTGAGAAAGTTTAGTTGGCAGAAGGAGACTGTCAGATGGGGCAGTTGATTACACGTTATTAGTCACTGAAAATGAGTTAATTGGACTGTTAAATTATCTGGCAAATACATTTTTTATCACTGTTGAAATGTGGACAAAGACTGTATTTAACTCACCTAAATATGATATGTGGTACTATAATAATGAAAGATTATCTGGTATAAATTTAGTTTACTATTATTAATTATGATGTCATCAATAAGTATGAATAAAATATGTTAGCAGATATTAGTCTAATTTTGAGAGATTATTTTCTAATGCCTACAATAATAGACACAGTATAAGAATTACAAATCATTTCAGCTACAAGATAATGTAGAAGCTGTCCAGAAAGAGATCTTAATTAAATAGTTTACATTGTAAAGTGCTTCATCAAAATTTAATGTTGTAATTTCAGATAGTGCATCTTGTCCCAGATGGTGACTGTCACAGTTGACAGTCTTGAGTCTGATTAGAATCCACCTCCGTAGTACAGTCTGTTTCAGCAAGCAAATATTCAATAGCAGAATTACTTGCACTGGGTTTTTGACTTAAATTTCTAAGTGTTTTTATTTTCAGGGCCACAATCCTCTCATCAACCCATGAAATGTATGTTATGATTGCAATTTTAAAGATAAGAAAACTGAAGTGTAGATGAAGTAGCTTATGAGAATTGAGCTACTAGCCACATGAGTGGCACAATAGGTTGATATCAAAATCTGTTTTACATCAGAATATGAACCCCTATGCAATACTGTTCCTTGTTAATCGTTACTAAATCTAGAGGCATTTTTATGTATAAAATTAAGAAACATTGTTAAATTTCAACTTAGAAATCCATATGAAAAACACTTTTATAAGGCACTTGTTTCTGTATCTATTCTTGCAAATATTATGACCTTTCCAGTGTTATCAAGTTCCAATCCTCAAACGCCTCCCCAGATATCAGAGCCACTCTTCCATATTTTTTTCCGCTCCAATTGTCAAGAAAAGATATCTCTCTTTAAGATATTTAGCTGCTAACATTTCTGGAATTTTTTATTCCTTATTTGATTGCCCTTTTACAATGCTTTCCAGAGTTTCCTTGATGGTGCTATGTTGTCCCCAAAGCAGAAGATTGATAAAATAAGATATTTCATATTAAAAGTTACTTTGGATAAGATTAATATTTAAGCCAAATATCTAGAAATAATACAGAATTGAGATTTAGTAGATTAGATCTTAAAATCTACCTTCAATATAAGAACAGAAAAAATAAATTAACTCCATTTCCATATCTTGGATCATGAGGAATCATGGAGGAAAGAAAAATGTCTCCCTGTAGAATGTCAAAATACAAGATATAGATTTATAAGAGTATGATTCCAATACATTACATATAAGAATGAAAAATTATACCACCACTTTTGTAAATTTCTGGTAGGTCCTTATGATATAATCCTAGATATTTACATTATATTAATATAAACTTAATTTTAGAAGGTGACCACTAAGACTTGAACAGAAATACTTTCAACTTCATACCATAATAACACAACCTATTGGGAAAAACAAAGCAGGTTGTCTTTAGGTGTGGGTGGCGGGAATTTACTAGAAAATGGTGCGAGGAGAGTCTATGACAGGTGTCGGAAACCTATGGCTCGCGAGCCAGATGTTGTTCTTTTGATGGCTGCAGTTGACTTGCAGACAAATATTTAATAAAAAAAAATAATGTTAAAAAATATAAACCATTCTCATGTATTACAATCCATTCATTTCCTACCGCTCATGTTAATGGTTGTGGGTGGCTGGAGCCAATCACATTTGTCCTTCAGGACAACACCAAATTTTTATTAGATAATGTGTAACATACACGGGTTGTTTTGAGGTCAGAAAATAAACTTCCCTCCTTTTAATCAAGTAGTCAGCTAGTTAACTGCAGAAACCCTATTGTCAAAAAAGATGGCTAAAAGAAAAAAAGATGAGGAGTGTCGTACTTTTTTAGCAGGAATGGACAGAGGAATTTGTCTTGTGGAGAGAGTAGGTTCTGCTGTGTGTCTAATATACAATGATAAAATTGCACTGATGAAATGGTCAAATATAAAGCGGCACTTCAACACACGCCATACCACACTTCATTGAAATATCCATAGGGGGACAGCAGAAAGAAAGCATGTCAAGAGCTACTGTGCAGACTGAAAGCTAGTCAGCAGCAACTCCATGTTTAGACCCAACAAGGTGATTGGAATTCGGCTACCTTTGCTGGTGCTTTAGCAATTGTGAGAAACCAAAAACCATTCACAGATGTGGAGTATGCCAAAACATTCATGCTTGATGTTGCCAATGAAATTTTTGATGATTTTTTTGGATATAGACAAGATAATCAAACAAATAAAAGACATGCCTCTGTTGGCAAGAACTGTTCACAATTGTACCATTATGATGGCAAATCAAATTGAGGCAACACAAGTGAAGGACATAAATGCAGCACCATTCTTTTCTCTCACTTTGGATGAGTCAACAGACATAAGCCATTTTCCCCCTTCAGCGTGATTGCAAGTTATGCTGTCAGTGACACACTACATGAGGAAAGTCTAGCTGTTTTGCCTATAAAAGAGACAGCAAGAGGGGAGAATTTATTCCAGTCTTTCACTGAGTTCGCTAAAGAAAATAATCTACTGATGGATAAACTTATATTAGTTTGTACTGATGGTGCTCCGTGCCAGGTGGGGAAAAACAGAGGATTCGTAGTGCTTCTTCATGAACATGAAAAGAGACCCATCCTAAGTTTTCACTGCATTTTAAATCAGGAGGTACTTTGTGCTCAGATGTGTGGCGAGCAGCTTGGTGAGGTGATGTTGCTGATCATTTGGGTGGTCAACTTTATTGTTGCCCAAGCTTTAAATGATCACTAGTTTAAAACACTCTTGGATGAAGTTGGGGATAACTATCCTGGACTGCTTCTGCACAGCAATATGCATTGGTTGTCAAAATAGAAGGTGCTCAGCCATATTGCAGCTTGTCTGAGCAAAATCCAAACTTTTCTTGAAATGAAAAACGTCAAGCATGCTGAGTTAGCTAACAATGAGTGGCTCCTGAAGTTCTAATGTCTTGTGGACATGACTGTACATCTGAACCAGATCAATGTGAAAATGCAAGGTACTGGAAATACAGTCCTATCCCTTCAACAATCAGTGTTTGCATTTGAAAACAAACAGGAACTCTTCATCGCTGACATTGAAACAGTTCGTTTACTACACTTTGAAAAACTGAAAGAGTTTAAAGATGCATGCACAACAAATGACCCTGCTCAACATTGTGATCTCCAGCAGCTAGCAAACTTCACATATAATCTCCTGCAGTCATTCAAAGCATACTTTGGAGAATTTTGTGAGCTCACTCATCTTTTTAAGTTCATCAGCCATCCACATTCATCTTTTTAAGTTCATCACCCATCAACATGAGTGTGCGGTGGACAGAGCCAACCTAAGTTTTATCCCCGGTGTCTCCATGAGAGAATTTGAGCTACAAGCTGCTGACCTGAAGGTCTCAGACATGTGGGTGAATAAGTTCAAGTCACTGAATGAAGATTTGGAAAGACTTGCACAACAGCAAGCAGAGTTGGCGAGCAAACACAAGGGGGGAGAAATGAAAGAACTTCAAGCCGCGGATCAGCTGATTGTCAAAACTTGGAACGTGCTTCCCGTCACATACCACAGAGTGCAACATGTGAGTATTGCTGTACTGACAATGTTTGGCTCTACATATGCACGTGAGCAGTCTTTCTCACATCTAAAGAACGTTTAGACTAATCTATGATCACATTTAATGGATGGAAGTCTCAACGCCTGCATGAAGCTTAACCTCACCACTTCTCAACCAGACTACAAAGCCATCAGCAAAACCATGCAGCACCAGAAGTCACATTAATGGTAAGAAGTACTTTATTCATCATTGGTTAGCAACATCATAAGAACATTATTAAAAAGAATTCAGAGAGTTATTGTACTTTAAAAGTATTGGTCTTACATAAAATGCACACATTTACTTGTGTTTAGTGTTAAACATATTGTATGGCTCTCACAAAGTTACATTTTAAAATATGTGGAATTCGTGGCTCTCTCATCCAAAAAGGTTCCCGACCCCTGCTCTATGAAGTAAGGGTAAGTTTCTGAAACTTAGTAGATTGTTGAAGTTGCCCGGGTGTATGCGTTATTTTCACAACTAATTAAATTATACACTTAAAATTTAGGTTGCTCATTGTATATACACTTTACTTTAAAAAAAAAAACAACATATATATATACCAGGTTAATATTTATGTAGAACTATTTTATGAAAGTTTACACTTACCTGTAAAAAGCACATAAAATGAATTTATAAATGAATAAAAAGATAGAAGATAGATATACCATTATGATGAAGCAAGTATAATTAATGATAATTTTAAAATAGACATTTAGTTATATGAATAAGTATAAAATTTTTATGTTTTTGTATTTAAATATTTTCATAATGTAATGCTAAAATTTAAGACCAAGTGATATTTTTATACAAAAAAGTACATAAACAACTTCTTCAATAATAATTTATATAATGATAACACTTGGAAAAATTTTGTTTTAATTTTCTGTTGCATGAGGTTTTAGAAATTTTTCTATATATTTCTGCATTGCTGATTCCAAATTAGAAATCTATTTTTCAGTGCATGCCTTAGTTTATATGCAATTTTAGTTCCTTTTTTGTTACAGTAAATGGTATGCATTGTTTTTTAAATTGGAGTAAAAGGGCAACGACTCTTGCATAAAACATAACCACAAGGCAATTAATGTTTTACAAACATCACTTTCACATAATTGTAGTTGTTTTTAAATGTAAAATATTATTATCTGATAAAAACACCCTCTTATTTTGTTTTAAGATTGAATAAAGACTTCTTTGAGTAGGCGTAAATGTAAGAATAGTTCTGACACCTTCTGTTATATATGTGGTTGTTACAGACTTCAACATCAAAGGCACAATATTTCATCATTTGTGACATGTGCATATATTGCCTAATTTCAAGTTCCCCTTGGCAATCAAGACAAGAAATGGTCTCCTCATATTGTGTGTCATAATTGTGAAGAAATGCTTTGTGACTGGACAAAAAAAAAATGCAAAGAAATGTCTTTTGGTACTCTCATGGTTTGGCATGAACCTAAGGACCACAGCAGTGACTGTAATTTCTGTCCGATCCATACAAAGGGCATCAGCAAGAAAAAACAGTATAAGATCACATATCCTAATATTCCTTCAGCAATACGACCTAATCCACATTCTGAGACACTTCCGGTTCCAGTTTTCAATGGTTTTGTTTCTTCTGAGGACAAAAAAACTGAACATGGTGATCAAGTGTATTATAATAAGATGCATTAGGAAATGGTTGTAGAATCTGAAGGGTCTTCTTCTGATGCAAAGGAGTCATTTACCACTCAGCAGTTTAGCCAATCCAGATTGAATGACTTAGTAAGGGATTTGGGCCTATCAAAGAAAGCAGCTGAGTTCTTAGCCTCCAGGCTTCCAGAAAAGAATGTACTTCACCGGTCAGCTAAAGTATCCCATTTCAGGAAGCGTGAACAAATTTCTTTGGACGTTTTTATGAAGGCAAACACTTTGTTTACTGTCATGATATCAGTAGGCTTCTCAGTCAACTAGGTGTAACCACTTACAGTCCAACAGAATGGTGGCTATTTCTTGACAGCTCTAAACAGAGTCTGAAATGTGTTTTTCTACACAACGGTAATGTTTATGCAAGGGTTCCAACTGGTTATTCAATGAATCTGCGAGAAGATTATAATGACATAAAGATTGTCCTCGACTTTCTGAAGTATGAGGAGCATAACTGGATCATTTGAGTGGATCTTAAAATGGTAAATTTCCTGCTAGGACAACAGAGAGGTTTCACTAAGCATCCTTACTTTCTGTGTTTGTGAGACAGCCGAGCTCGGGAGAAACACTGGATGCAGAAGGAGTGGCCGAAACGTTAAGGTCTGGAAGTAGGGATGCAAAATATTGAGAATGAACCTGTAGTTAATCGAGACAGGATCATTTTTTCCCCACTTCACATTAAACGTGGCTTAATGAAGTAGTTTGTTCAGGCTTTGAATGGAGGAAGTGAATGCTTTCAACATATTATTTCTGCTTTTCCTGCCTTGTCTTTCTTAAAGATAAAATCAGGTGTATTCAGTGGACCTCAAATTTGAACCTTCATACCTGATTGAGAGTTTGCCAGGAAGATGAATAAGGAGGAGAAAGCAGCATAGCAGTCTTTTTTTGCAGTTACTAAAAACTTTCCTGGCAATAAAAAAGCAAAAAACTATAAATTTCTGGTTCAAAGAATACTGTTGGCTTTCCTCGACATTGGATGTAATATGAGCATTAAATTTCACTTTTCTAACAGTCACCTTGATAAGTTTTCCAAAAATTTTGGAGCTATTTGTGGTGAGCAGGGAGAACACTTTCATCAAGATCTGAAGACGATGGAAGAGCATTATCAGGGGCGATGGGACAGAAATATGATGGCAGACTACTGCTGGAGCATCAAACGAGATTGTCCTCAACAAGTACACAAATGCAAGACCTAAAAACGCAAATTTTTGCCTGAATAGAATTTAAATAAGTTTTGCGCAAATTTTATGATTTAAATAATTGTTTTAATATGTTCTATTTCAAAATTGTAGAGAAATTCTGATGCAATCATATCTTTTAGTGTATTTGTGTATTTACTGCATTATATAAATTATTATATTTTCACAAAGGTGATGCCCAAGAAGACATTCAACTTTATTTTGAATTGCAAAAAAAACACCGTAGCTTACAGAGAAAAACTAATGTCAGATTTGAGATCAGCACACTCGAATTAGGCAAGAATAAGTGTTTTTGTGGATGCAACAAAAGTTTTGTTCCCCAGTGTAATTTTACATTATTTATGCTCCAAAACCAAAAAAACCTTCTGATTTATGAATTTTTAAATTAAATTTTCTTTAAGGACTATCCCTTTCCCAACACTATAACTACTTGAAGATATCACAACCCTAGACTATGATGCCTTATATTACTCTTTAGTTTCATCTAAGGCTGAGAGTACAATATAAAGTGTATATTTCCTTTAGTGAGCTAAATTGAGGCTGCCTGGGGTTTTATCAAACACTTTGGATCAGGGGTGCCCACACTTTTTCAGCTTGTGAGCTACTTATGAGATGACCAAGTAAAATGACCTACCTACAATAAAAATTCAAAACAAAAATTTATTTCTTCTATATTATCATTATTTAAGTTACTATTATTACTATTTAATATTGTGTATTCTTTTTTCACCTTTCTCCTTCTCAGCTGTCTTTTCGGAGGAAAGTCAATGTCATAGTTTTTATGAACAGTCCCCAAAAGCCGCTCCACATTTTCCTTCTTTAGAATAGCAATGGCACACAGACAGATGAGTCAAACGCACTTAGAATATGACATAGTGAAAAAAATCCCCTCCCATTCTGTATGAAAGTGGTAGGTTTTAGGCTTCTTACTCGGACCAGCTGCGACACTCATTTTTATACCCTTTGTGGTATTTAGTTTAAATAACTTGAAGGCTAACTTCGCAGCAATGTAACTGAACAAGTTAGTGCAGTTTAACGCGCATGCATAGGGTGTCAAAAGTTCAGACATCAGATTGGCTACCCTGTATGCCAATCAAAAGACAAATGTGTTTTAATGTCATGCGACCTATCCACACTTTCTTTGCGATCGACCAGTAGATCGCAATCGACGTATTGAGCACCCCTGTTTTAGATTAACATTATACCTCAGATTCATCAGGCACTTAGATTAACATTATTGCTTGTCAAGGTAGATGAATTCTGGTGCATGACTGACTACCTTCAATTATTTCAATGCACAAAATATAGAATTATGTGTTATAGTAAAATGCAGACAATGATACAACTACTTCTAAAGAGAGACATTTTAAGAGGATAAATTTTAGATTTTTCTTATTTAAAAGTTGGAGATTCAAAGTGAAATGATGTAGACTCTAAGTAGTTGGAGATTCATACCTGGAATTATACTAGAAAATAAAAATGAAGAGAATTTTAGATTAGCTGATTTATAATTAAATTTCCTTATAAGATAATATATTGAAGAAAAGAGAGATATTTATATCTAATATTGTGTAGAAATACTGTATTCAATAGATAATATAAACACTTTGAATGAAAAGCAGACAAGAACTCAGAACTCATTATGGAAAAAAAATTAATTGAACCAAATTCACTTTATTCAAACACCTAAATTATGACCACCAATGGACGTTTTAACAGCCTTGATAATGGAGTGACTTTTATAGAAAATATAACCATACTATATCATGTTAAGTGGCCTAGTGTTTCCTTTTGCAATACAAATGAAAGCACTGTAAGTCAGGCTTAGCATTTTTAATTTGTGAAGAATCTCAGAATCTCTAGTGTAAAACATTGCTGTGTCATATTTTCAAAGCTCTTTATCTTTTTATGTAACTCAAGTTTAAAAACTAAAAGCTTTTACCTCTTTTTCTCTTACAGTGAAATCATTAGGTCATAGTGCACAATGTAAATCAAGACATTTCCAAGCACTCTAAGTTTAGACAGTAAATGTCAGAATCCTATTATACTAATTCTGCACAGAGCATGAATTATTAATGGTACCCCTCTAATTACAGTGATTGAATATATAAAGTGGACTCTTTAAAAGGAAGATATATTTTTAGACAAGAGTAAACATAATCACAAACAGAGTTTTGTTGAATTAATACTATAGAAGCTTTGATTTTTAAATATACTTGTAGGCAGACCACAATTTTAGTTGTTCAGAATTCCTGGAAACTGCATCATAAAATGAATATAAATTATTAATCATTTTGTATGCATTTTAGAGTCACTATGTTATATAATTTTGTAAAAGGGATGCAAAATGTTTCATTATCTCCAGACAATTATCTACTAGGAAAATTTAAAATAATTAATGAAAAGTCATTAGATTAAGAAGAAAGAGCTCTTTGGGGAATCCAATTAAAAAATAAATGGTTCTAAGGTGACAGAAATACTTAATTTACATTTTCCCCAAAAATTACCTCCAGACAACAAACAGAAGATGAAATAAGACTGTAAATATCATCTCTAGGCCTAAATTATGTGTTATAAAATGCAATTTATATTGTCTTGATGTGGGAAGACATGAATACACACTGAGGGGAACTGAATTCAAATAGACAAACCTATTTTCAGAAAAGGAGGTAAAGCCTATCCTTCTTCTCACAGTAGGGACAGTTCCAGCTGGCAATGGAACCTCCCTGCACCTCACTTGGCATCATGGGATGGGATACTAAAGGAAGAAAGGAGAAAATAAGCCAGATGAAGAATAATTAACTGCCCACCCACACCCCATCCGCCAGGACCCCAAAGTTACAACCAAGCTTAGCAAAGTAAAAGTGTGACTAAATATATCACTAACATTAAGTAAGTCGATAAAGAAACATCTTTTGTTACAGAGGAAAACAATTCAAGACAAAATAACAAAGTGAAACTACAACTGGCAGTGTTCAGGAAAAGAAGTTAGAAAGATAAATCATCAAAGCACATTGGAAGCAGCTTAAAGAGACCAAATAATGCCACAAACAATAACAAAGGTGGAAAAGTAGATTTTATAAAGAGAACAAAGTGTTTCAGGAATGAGTATAATGGAAGACTTATATAAAAATAATAGCTGTTAAATGTGATGTTTGATCATCAATGTTTCTTAATTAGTGTTTCTGCTGAAGAGAATAGGGAAACAGAAAAAAAACTTATGCATGTAATTTTTCTTAAACATCAAGGAAAAAAAAATAATCAAAAGATTGAAAAACTGCATGTTGCCTATAAATAAGTTTAGAAAATTAACAATGAGATTTATCATAGTTAAAATCCTGGATTATAAAGAATAATAAATAATTCTTTGTTATTTAAACAAAAATAAAAAGTCAGGCTGACAATCAGCTTTTGCATATCATTTTACTCTAGGAGAAAAATGTCTTCAGGGAAGAAAAATGTGGTACAGGATATTATAACCTGCAGGTATGACACTGGAGTGCAAAGATAATATTTTCAAATTAACAAACACCCTTCTAAAAATTATATCCAGACAAGCAAGCAAGCAAGCAAGCAAGCAAGAAATAAATAAATAAATAAATAAATAAATAAATAAATAAATAATAAAATAAGAAACAGTATGCCTGGTAACCAATGAATCTATTTAAATAAGAGACTTCATGTTAAGCCATTGTGAAACTTATAAAACAAACGTGTAAATTTTATAAATCACGGTGATTAAAAATTCTATAGCACAAATATACAATAAAAAGAGAGAAGAGGCGCTGGTCGGTTGCTCAGTGGTAGAGCTTCCTCTGGCATGTGGAAGTCCCGGGGTTGATTTCCGGCCAGGGCACACAAGAGAAGTGCCCATCTGCTTCTTTGCCCTTCCCCCTCTCCTTTCTCTCTCTCTCTTCACCTCCTGTAGCCAAGGCTCCCTTGGAGCAAAGTTGGCCCAGGCGCTGAGGATGGCTCCATGGCCTCCACCTCAGGCGCTGCAATGGCTCTGATTGCAGTGGAACAAAGCTGGGTGGATCCCGCTCCGGCTCCTGAGGGAGTTTGTCTGCCTCCCACTCAGCCCCGCTCCCCACCGCTGCTTCTCATATTAGAAAAATTTAAAAAAAAAATAAAAAAATTGGGGGGCGGGGAAAGATAGAGAAGGTTTTGAATCATTTTTGTTTTACATTTGTATATTTTTAATTTTCCAAATTTTCTACAATGAACATGTGAACATATATTATGCTTTTAATTAGAAAATGTAATTTTAAAAGTAAAATCAGGTACTGTGAAAGTCCAAACCCTACACTGTTTATAATATATCAAGTCACCCTCCACAAGTTGTGTACTTATGCATAAACAGAAAACCTCTAAGTCAGACAAAGACAGTGCACTACTGGTAGCAAAAGAGGCAGAGAGGAGAGTATGCAGTCCTGGTTTCCTGAGTCCCAATTCCCATAGTGTGCTGTGATAAAGACCTGGTTATAACTGCATACACAGTGAAGGGGGTTACAGGAGAGAAACCCCGAGTTTTGAAAACTCTGACTTACACGGGGATTGCTTACAAACCTGCCGGTCCTGTTGTCCAGAGAAGGAGAGATCTTTTTTATTGCCCTGGAATATAAGCACCTGTCTCCAAGGGAAGGATGCCACTAAATCTCACTAGAGGAAGCCACTGTCTTTACTGTTAAGTTATTCAAGAATGAACATAAATTTATTCAGAATTTCCTATATCTATCTTTCCAAGAGCTATATGTCTCTATAAATGTCCCTGAAAAGACTGTTCCAGAGCATAGTGCCTCTTAATACTTGGACATGCAGAAATTCCACAGATTCATGGAGAACTGATTCACAAAAGTGGTCCAGTTTTAGAGGCTTATTTTTCTTTCCATATTACTGCCTTTCAAGGACATGAGTGTTTTCACCCAGCCCCACAACACCCCCTCCCCTGAGAGTTGTCAGTCTGTTCTCTACCTATGTGTCCATTTCTATTTTGTTTGTAAGTCTATTTTGCCCATTAGATTTCACATATAAGTGAAATCTTATGGCACTTTTTTCTGACTGGGTTCTTTTATTTAGCATAATATTTTCCAGGTCCATCCATGCTGTTGCAAAAGGTAAGCTTTCCTTCTTTTTTTCAGCCAGAAGCGGATGTAAAAGGTGAAAAGATTAAGGGTGGGGGCCCTTCATAGGCCCTGGTCAGTTTGCTTAGTGATAGAGTGTTGACCTCGCATATGGACATCCTGGGTTAGATTCCTGGTCAGTACTCACAAGAGAAGTGACCATCTGCTTCCCCACCCCTTTCTCTTTCTCTCTCTCTCTCTCTCTTTCTCTCTTCACCCTTTCACAGCCATGGCTTGATTAAAGCAAGTTGGCCCTGCATGCTGTAGATGGCTCCGTGGCCTTTCCTCAGGCACTAAAACAGCTTTGCTGCCAGGTAATGGAGCAACAGTCCTAGATGGGCATAGAATTGCCCCAGTTGGGGGCTACCTCGGTGGATCCTGGTTGGAGTTCCTGTGGGAGTCTGTCTCTCTGCCTCTGGCTTCTCACTTTAAAAAAAAGATAAGAAAGAAAGCCCCCATAGACATGGTGATTACCAGAGGGAAAGGTGGATGTGGGGAGGTAAAAGAGGGTATAGGAGGGCTAAATGGTGATGGAACGAGACTTGACTGGAGGTGGTGAATACAAAATACAATTTAGAGATGATGTATTATAGAGTTGTACAGCTGAAACTGATATAATTTTATTAACCAATGACACCCCAATAAATTATGTAAAAATAAAATAACATGATTTCTTTTAAAATTAGTGGATAAATTTATCAACACAGTTTTATGGCATTTGCTAGTTGTTTTAATTGAAGAAAATTAATGGCAGAAACAGCATCTGAGAGCTGTGCCTTGTGTCACGTTTCCTGTGATAGGGAGTGGATAATCACTGAGCGTTGAACTATTTGGAGCAGGCTCGAGATGATCCCTAGACTTGGCAGTCTTCCCATCTCTATTACATTCCCAATTGTTGGTCAGTTCGGAGTAAGTGCCTGAGGCAATATCGGTGGTGTTTCATTCTCCAGGTACTTGATATTACATTTCAGAATCTTTGCTATGGCTTCCTGGTCTCCGTGAAATGATTAGGAATGACATGACTCAAGAAGCAGGATCTTGGACCTTGTATATAATGAGAAATAGGTTTATGTTGTGCTTCTGCAATCATTCTTAATCAAAATCGTTCAAATTTCCAACTTTTACATTATTTTCAATATGGGCCAAAAGGAAGCATTGTATTTTGTATGTGTATAGTATGATCAATAGTCATTTACAATGATAAAAATAGAATTCTCAGAGGATATATACAACTTATTGATCTAGAGGTAATGTTGCAGCAGTAAAAACATATCTCATACTTATTAATTGGGAGGGCCTCTGCTATTTGTATGCACACTAACCTCACAACCTGCTCTCTACCTAACACAACACAGAATTTGTTCTTTCCATGTGTTTCATATGCTTTGGGGAAGGCCCACATCCAAGGGATGAATCATTCAGCTAAACTCTAAACCAGGGGTGTCTGCAGACATTTTCTGAAAAGAATGAGAAAATAATTTTTTCGAGCTTTGCAGGCCAGATTGTCTCTGTCATAAAATTAGTTAAATCTCCATTGCTGTGTGAAGCCATGTATAATATGTAAATGAGTGAGTTTGGCTGGGTTCCCATAAGGCCTTATTTATGGTTATGGTACTAATTTTCTGGGGATGCCTCAACAGATATCACAGATTGGGTGAACTGGAACAACAGAAGTTGATTCTTTCACAGTTATGGAGACTAAAAGTTTGAATTCAAAATGCCAGAAAATCCACGCTCCTTCAGAAGGCGCCAGGGAAGAACCCTTTTCCGCCTCTCTTCTAGCTTCTGTGGAGTCCTGCCAATCCTAGTGCTCCTTCATCTGCGTCATTCTAATCTCTGCCTTCATCTTTCTGTCATTCTCTTAAGACTGGGTGCGTCTGTGTCTCCAGATGTCCTTCTCCTTATAAGGATACTAGCCTTTGAATTTAAGGACCCACGCCAGTTTAATATGATCTCATCTTAACTAATACATCTGTAAAAACACTTTTTCCAAATAAGGTCATATTTATAGTATTAGGCGTTGGATCTACAAAATATCTTTTGGAGGATACAATGTAACCCACAACAGATACTCAAATTTGAATTTTTATAATTTTTGTATGTCATGAACACTATAGTTAATTTGTTTTTAACCATTTAAATTGTTAAAAACAGGCCCGACCTGTGGGAAGCGCAGTGGATAGAGCATCTACCTGGAACACTCAGGTCGCCAGTTTGCAACTCTGGGCTTGCCCTGTCAAGGCACATATGGGAGTTGATGCTTTCTGCTCTTCCCTCTTCTATCTCTTTCTCTCTCTCTCTTTCTTCTCTCTCTAAAATAAATAAATAAATAAATAAAGTCTTAAAAAAAACTATTTTTAAAAAATTGTTAAAAACCACTCTCAACTTGCAGACTATACAAAAATTGGTAGTAGGTTACATTTGGCCTGTGGGCCATGATTTTCTGAACCCCACTCTGGATCAAAGATGGTAATTTCCTTATGAGTGTTTAATTTTTTTTTTTTTTTACAGGGACAGAGAGAGAGTCAGAGAGAGGGATAGATAGGGACAGACAGACAGGAATGGAAAGAGGTGAGAAGTATCAATTATTAGTTTTTCATTGCCATTGCAACACCTTAGTGTTCATTGATTGCTTTCTCACATGTGCCTCGAACGTGGGCCTTCAGCAGACCGAGCAACCCCTTGCTGGAGCCAACAACCTTGGGTCCAAGCTGGCGAGCTTTTGCTCAAGCCAGATGGGCCCACGCTCAAGCTGGCGAGCTCAGGGTCTCGAACCTGGGTCCTCTGCATCCCAGTCCGACGCTCTATCCACTACACCACCGCCTGGTCAGGCTATGAGTATTTAATTTAAGGAGAAAAATGTAAAGCAATTATTGTTAATAAACTAAGAGAAGAATTTTGAGGAAATTAACTTTGGAGAATTTTGTGTTCATTTTTAAAAAAAGCCAAAAACAAGTTTGCTTGTTTTTAATAACAATATATGAGGATGTTAGGAGATCCTAATATCAACTTATAACCTCATAGAAATAAGGTTGATGAGAATTTCCGTTTGTTGGAAATGGCAAAACAAGAAAATGTAAAAAAAAAAAAAAAAACCCACAAAGAACCTGACTCCACTGTGGGGCTGACTTTGCCAAATCATAATGCCAAACTCCATGCAGGCAGGTGAATACAGAGATACAGATAAAGTCTGCTTTCCTGGACCAGAAACCACTGGTGCTATGCACTGGTAGTAACTCGCAGACAGTAATTTGGATGAATTGCTGGTGGCTGAGTGGGAACTGGCATGACCATCGAGAAACTCCTGCGGGGCTGCAGTGTTAGGGGAACCAGCACACAATTGTGGACTGCATCATTAGGAACCTAAACTTCTTTCACAGTGAAAATCTGAAAATGAGGTCTTTGTGACTCGTGTGAAAGGAGGAGAAGAGAAATCATTGTGAAATACATTCAGAGCTTCCCTGTAATGAAGGTCCACTCTCCAGAGGAAGAGAGTGCCAGAGCTGTATCCTAGTTCAGAAAGGGCATTCCTCTCATTCCAGTTTATTCGGTCTTCCTGTCAATATGGTAGGAACTTCAAGATAATAGATGAGAAATACTACAGCCAGGAATGGATATAAGGGTACAGGAGAAAAGTTATACCACTAGAGTACCACTTAGGAAGGTCATAAGCCCAAACACAAGTCCTCAGAAAGACAAATTTAGTTGGAATCAAAACTTGTCTCCTCTCTATGCCACCTCTCCACCATATCAACAAAGCTCCAGTATGATAGCTAGCAGTGGATTACAGCTGATAGAAGCACAAGACAGGCACTACTGAGGATTTCCTAAGCAATCCCAAAGCTAACACTAGAAGAATTGGAACTTTTTGTTATTTTTAGGTACAGAGAGCATTCAATGTAGCCAAACTCCTAACTGCACTAACATGAAGGAAATCCTTCACCCCCGTCACTGGTCCGAGCCACTGGTCCGACAACGAGAAAGCAAGCATTAGAATTAAACTGTAGTATTACACAAATATTTCCATTAGATAGGTATTAAAAAAATATAATAAATATGTTAATTGCTGTAAAAATGGACAATATCCAAGAACATATAAGTAATATAAACAAAAAGATGAAAATTAAAAACAAAATCAAAAGGAAATGTTAGAAATATATAAAACACCAGTACAAAAATAAAAAGTGCTTTATATGGGTTCCTGTGTAAGTTCAACATAGGCAGGGAAGGTGGGTGAGGTTGAAGATAGTTAAATAAGACCATCCCAAATTAAAAACCAGAAAAGAAAGTATATAACACTGACTATCTAAGAACTGCAAGACAATGTGAAAAGCTATAGTATACAAAATTGAGAAACCAGAAGGAGAAGAAAAAAAATAGATTAGAATAAATATTTAAAGTAATAATGGCTGTGCACTCTCTTAAAATAATGGCAGATGACAAATCTCAGAACCAGGAGTTGAAAAAACATATACTAACAGGATAAATAACAACAACAATAGAAAGCATACCAATGAATATTATAATTAAAGTGTAGAAAATCAAAGAAAACTTTTAAAAAGTAATTTTGGAAATGAGTAGAATCTGTAAGACTAAAGGCACAAAAGTATAGCTACACGTGAACACTGTACTCCAGTTGATAAAGTTGTGTCCTAACAAAATATGGGTAAAAATTCAGATTCTTCTTTTCTTATACATTGGATTTGAACAAATAAGTAAATGTATGCCAAATAGGGGAGGTCATATTTATTATTACTGTCATAGGAATTTACCAATAAACAAAGGGAAGAAGCTACAATGATCCTTTAAGTGATGAATTAGTCCTGGAGATACTAATATAAACATTTAGCTTACTATAGATATAGATGGCTACATAGTTTGAAAATGTTTGTATATATGTCTATTTAAAAATATTTATATATTCCCTTGCTCTGATAGCTAAAAAGGGCTAAAGGAGATAGAATAGCACCCCAGCAGCAACAAGTACACCTCACAACATGATCTTCTTTTCTAATAGCATTCTCTAAGAAAAGAAACTGGGCTTCCTTAAAGAAATAGCTGATTATAGGTCTGGGCAAGGATTATACAAGAGCACTATCAACATTAGTGAAGGGCATATCAAACAGATATAGGAGCCAACTGAAAGAGCTCTCAATAGCCAAAACTAAAGCAATTTGGAAAACAAAATATATATATATATCAGTATTAGACTATAACCCAAAGTATGAAATAAATCTTTAAGTCCATCTGATATGAATAAATTATTGAATAAATGAATAAATGTGAGACAGTAGACAAATCTCACATGCAAAATAGTTCCAAATAAATAACAATAATTCCAAATAAAGTCTAAAAATTATCATTTCAAATAAGTAAAAATAATTACAAATAATTTAGAGCATAACTGCCACTCCTTAGGTGTTGGCTAAGAATAGTAACCCCCTTTCAAGAATACAGTACAGAAAATGGCAACAAAAGAGTAACTGTAAAGTGAAATCTGATAAACACTACTTCAGGTAGAGTACTCAAGCTCAATAGCAAACGTGATCAGTCATGCTGGTAGTATGTACCTTTGATATGATTTAATGAGCATACCACTTTACCTGTAGGTTCTTCCTTTCAGCAACCCACAGCTCAAGCTAATCATGAGAAAAACATCAGATACATCTTTTTAGGGGGACATTCTACAAAGTACTTGACTAATAATACTAACAACTGCCTAGGACTAAGTCATCAAAATCGGGAAAGTCTGAGAAACTCTCAGAGCCAAGACGAGACCAAGAGGCATGACCACTGAATGTGTATCCTGAATAATATACTGGGGCTGGATTTAAAAAAAATAATAAAACTTATTTTATAAAGACAAGAGAGTTACAATAATAACTAAACTCTTAAGAAATTAATATCCCTCTTCTATTTCAACAAATTACTGAAACTAGTATTTTCCACTGAGGAGTAGTTTAGTATTAAGTTATGTGTGCTGGAAAGGTCACAAAAATTCAATCCAGGAAATGTAGATTCTAATTATAGTGCTTTCCCTCTTCTTAAATAGTGCCTTATCTAAAAACTGGTTTCTTTACCTGTGTTAAAAAAAAAAAAAAAAAAAAAAAAACCACCTTAAAAATAAGGCAAAAATGTGGGCTCAGCTATTTTCTTGCTCTATGCTTCCAATATCATTTGAGAAATACAGTGATCAATATTATATGTGATTTCTAGGTGTACTTGTTTTGTGAAAATTTTAGTTAATATTACTTTTTTAGCTGTATTTATATATAATTGAGACAAAACATTATGTAAGTTTAAGGTGTAATACCTGTGGATTTGATATACTTATATGTTGTAATGCAATTACCACTGTAACCTTAACAAATACCTCCATCACCCCACAATTATCATTGCTTTTTTAAGGTAAGAACATTTAAAATCTACTGTCTTGGCAACTTTTAAGTATACAATACAGTCCTGTAACTATAATCACAATGTTGCATATTAGATCCCCAGAATTTACTCATCTTCTAATCTAAGTTAGTATCTTTTGACCAGCATCTCCCTAGTTCTCCCACTGCTCAGCCCCTGATATGACCAATGGGTCAAAGAAGAAATCAAAACAAAATACAAAACATCTCAAAACAAGTGAAAATGTTGACTCTTGATTAAAAATCCCACAGTTAGTAAGTTCCATGCTAAGTTCAATTTTACCTGTTAGAGAAACAAATAACTGCTGTTTAGTGTTAGGAGTCAGATTGATATTAACCTGCTCTATATCAAATCTAGCAATCATATCATGGATATACACCTAAGCTATTAAAATATCCTTTAGTTATCATGCTTTACTGTGTTATTTATTAATTCATGAAATAAAGAAAATACTTCACATGCATATTTTTCTATTAGAATGAGAGTCATAATATTTCTTTTTTATACTTTGATATTTATTAGATGAGACAAATAGAAATTCAAAATTTAATTTGAGTAACTAAAGAAGGTTTTATTAGGATTACTGATTCAAATGCTTATAGAGATGAGGGCAGTAATTTAAATGAGTTACTATATAAGTGAAGTGAAATCAATAGGAAAAGTCAGCCATAGAGATCTGGAGGGCAGAAGAGAGTATATATGGAAAATTATCCAGAGAAAGTGCATTCTCAAGTGTCTTCACATAAAATCAAAATATTTTTTTCAATGTTGTCAACTCTTTCTACTCACACTTGCTTTACCATCACTTTATCTTTATATATATATATAAAGTCTGAGACCAGAATTAATTCTCAGGCTCTTAAGTTAAAGTGTTTTAGGTGTGTCATTTTCCTACAGGTAATTTGTAATAACAAGAAGTTGCTTCTTTCTACCAATAAGATTTATATTAAATATGCTTTTATCACAATTTAAAAAATATGTTTGGAGAATCTTGCTTATATAACACTTGAATAATTTCTCTAAATGCAATGTCTGATTTCAATAAAAGACAATTTTATTACTTTAAGCCAAATCCATCCCACAGAAAACAATATCTCAAACATGCTACATTAACATTTTATTCACCAAGTGCATACTGGCCAGAATGCTACATAGACACATATAACACATTTGAGCATTTAGTGTTGAAATGTTGCTGATTTCTCTTTCCAGGTTTCTGAGCAGCTGACAGAAGAGGAATATAGTTTACACTTTAAAACCCCTTGGTAATTGGAAATGAGCGTTTAGTTGCTCTTGTCATTGGAGCAAGCAGTTTGGGAGTCATTTCGGGCCTCACATCAATGCACTTGACAACAAATTGCTGAATAGAAATCCCCAGCAGTGTCACTCCTGAACTTCTCTCTCTTTGGCTTAGGCTGCAGTCAGTTTCTCAGCACTGGAAAGGTAGAAATGTCCCCAGTTTTGACATTTGTGATGGCATCATCAACTTATATGAAATGAGAACTAATTACTCACTTAAGATTGTTCAGGTAAAATAAACAAGTCAAATGTTAGATATTTCTTTTAAATAGCATGTAATTTTACATATAAAAAAAAGAGTTTTACAGAATTGCCTATCTCTTCACCTCTAAGTGGTTTCCAGCGTGAACAGTGCTGTATGAACGCTGTCTTATAGAACACTTTGTCTACAAATATTTGTCTAGAAAAGAAAATTATAGTTAAATAAAAGACATATTCCTTCTTTTTGAAATCCTTCAACTTTCATTGCAAAGATACTTGGAAAGATAACCATTCAGTCAGAATAGTAGAGTAATATTTTGTTAAATAAAATTAAGTAAACGTATTATAATAGTGACTGGAGGCGAATATCTACTGGTGTGTTGTCCTTATTCGTATCTAGTTCAACATCATTATAAATGGCATTACTGCAATGCTCATCAAATCTGCATACTATATAAAACTTGAAGGAGAAGCAGTTGATTAAATGACTGAAGTGGGCACTAACCTGTCTTTTTCAATAGAAAAATGAGCTGAATTTAACAAGAGTAAATGCAAAGGCTACCTTGCATTATGTGTGTGTGTGTGTGTGTGTGTGTACATATATATATATATATATATATATATATATATATGAAATATTCAAGGTGGTACAATAGATGTTAATAATAAATATTAATTATTAATAAATCATAATATAAATAAATTTGGAAATTTTAATAGATCTACATTAGGCGGTCTTTCTTTTTCCTATGGAAAAGGTAAACCACCTAATAAATAAATGTTATTATTCTATTAAGTTAAAAATATTACCCAGAATTAGTTTTGACCATATGTCAATATTTTAAATTTTTAGTTTTAATGCTGTCTAAAAGAAATGTTACTGTGACATTACAAAAAATAATTTAATAGGAATTTGTATATACAAATTGTTATATAATCAATTTTATACTAAATATAAGCAAAATATTTCTAGATGAAGATAGATTTTTAGCTGTCATTCAGCTAATTAGTTGAGTATATTTTTTCCTAGAGGAGGTGTTATAGTTTATATGAAAATAGCTTAAGCATGGTATTATGAATGCCAGTTACTTCCTAGAAGGAGGCTGTGAATTATATCACTAAAAAAAAATCTACACACAACTTGTTTGAAATAATATTAGAATAATATTTCTTAGTTATTTATAATGCTTTAAAGGTAATTATTCCTCAATTTATTATTCATTTTTGTTCTCACTTGTTTGTGACATTTGTAAAAACATTATACTTTTTTATTTAATTAGGAAAAACCTTCTTCTGCTGACTTAAGTAACATATGCATATGATAAATAGATCTCTGTACTCTTGTCTATTCATTCCCAATCCCCAATCCCTGGCAATCACTAGTCTTTTACTGTCTCCATAGCTTTGCCTTCTCCAGAATGTATATAGTTGGAATCATATGGTATTCAGCTCTTTTAGATTGCCTTCTTTTCTTAGTAATATGCATTTAAGATTCTTTGGAGTATTTTCTTGGTTTGATAACTCATTTATTTTTATTTCTTTTTTAATTTTTAAATTAATTTTAGAGATCAAATGAGAAAGAAAAAGATAGAAAAAAGAAACATTGATGTGTTGTTCCACTTATTATTTGAGCACTTATTGGTTGATTGTTATTATGTGGACTGCTGTGGACTGAACCCACAGCCTTGGAGTTCAGATTACTCTAACCAACTGAGTTACTTGACCAGGACAGCTATTCATTTCTTTTTAATGCTGAATAATATTTCATATTCTAGACATATCACAATTTATTTATCCATCTAACTTACGAAAGGACATCTTTGTTTCATGATTATAAATAAAGATTTGTGTGCAGATTTTGGTGTGAGCTTAAATTTTCAGATTCTTTTACTGTTCAGCAAGAAACATGATTGCTGGGTCACTCCAATAAGAGTATGTTTAATTTTTTAGGAAACTGCTAAAAATCTTTCAAAGTGGTTGTACTATTTTGCATTTCCATAAGTTCTGTATAAGAGTTTCTGTCACTTCATATCCTTGTCCACATTCAGTGTTGTTACTAATTCAGATATTAACCATTCTAATGGGTTTTTAGTGATCCCTCATTTTAATTCACATATTATGTGGCACATATTTTTATGTGCTTATCCATGTTTATATCTTCTTTGGTGAGGGTCTGTTAAGGTTTTTGGTACATTTTTCAGTCAGGTTGTTTGATCTCTTATTGTTGAGTTTTAGAAGTCCTTTGTATATTTTGCATACTGTCCTTAATCAGATGTATTTTTCAAATATTTTCTTCCAATCTGTGAATTGTCTTCTCATTGTTTTAATATTGTCTTTCACAGGGTGTAAGTTTCTAATTAATGAAGTCTACTTTATCAATTTGTTCATGGACCACATTTCTGATGTTATATATACAAAGTTATCATTATACCTTAGGTAGAAAGTTCTATTTTATGATCACTTCTGAACACTTAGAGACGATGTTAAAATAACTTAAATTTTATTAAGACTATAAGTGAAAATATTCCTTTGAGTTTCTGCATTGTATTTTTTTTAATTTAAATGAAAGTTTTCTCTTTTTATGAATTATAGCATTAAAAATTCTAGCAATGTTTATAGAAAAATTTTCTCACATTTATTTATTCTTATAAAGATGTTATAGGTAGTGATCATTTTGGTTACTATTGGTTTGTAGATTATAAAAGTTGTGTTTGAATTTGCTACATGCTGCTCTCTAAGTTCTTCTTATATAAATAAAATGAGACAAAAGTAAACAAACAAAAATGTGTACATATTTGGTATCACAAGAGGATTTTTTAATTCATATGCTTGAGAAAATTGATAAAATATGAAAGGACAGTAAAGCAAGGGAAAACTTTGACTGCTTTTCCTTTTTTTTAATTTAGTGAGAGGAGGGGTGGTAGAGACAGACTCCTGCATGCACTTGACTGGGATCCACCTAGCAAGCCCACTAGAGGGCAATTCTCTGCCCATCTGGAACCCTTGCTCTGTTGCAACTGGAGGTATTACTTAGTATTTGAAGTGGAGGCTATAGAGTCATCCTCAGTGCCTGGGACCATCTCTCTCTAATCAAGACATGGCTGCAGGAGGGGAGGAGAAGAAAGAGAGGAGAGAGAGAGAAGCAAAAGGGGAAAGGGTGGAGAAGCAGATGGCTGCTTCTCTTGTGTGCCCTAACAGAGAATCGAATGAGGACATCCACATGCAGGCTAATGCTCTGCCACTGAGCCAATTGGTCATGGCCTTGCCTGCTTTTTAAAATGCTATAAATTAAATCCACATTGAAGAAAGTTGATACTATAAAGTATGAATGTTAGGTACAGAAGTTATTATTTTCTTCCTTGTTCTAAGCTGAGGAGGTATTAGAGGAAATTTTCCAAAGTAGACTAGATTTATTAGCCCATCATTTTGTCTTCTATGGAATTGAATGAATCAACCCATTGAGAATATTGTCAGACTCTCCCCATCTGTATTATGTCTTATAGAAGTGTCTTAATATTTTTGGCATGTTGATGGCAAGCATTCCCAGCTCCAGGTAGTAAAATGGGTTCATGCCTATTTTATATTTAATTAGCTGTATCAGTAGAACCTTTAGAGTTAGCAGTTGCCTTAAAGCTTTTATAGAAGTCCTCTCAATCAATTTATTTTTTACACAGAAATGTATTTTTCTAGATATCAATCAAAGAAATAATAGCTAAGAACTAACAGACTCATCAAAATGATAGACATATTGGTTTGTACTTATATCTCTTTTTAATTATTCAATTAGTCTGTAGCTTTGCTGAAAAGAATATCAAAATTTATAATTATATGAATAAGAAATGTCTTTAAAAGCACTCAGGAGACTTGAGATCTAATTGCACTAAACAAATGGCTGAAAATGCTACGTAAATACAGTCATACTCAGAGAATATATTTTCAGAATAAGATAGCTTTACTTCAGGTCTGGCCGGTTGACTCAGTGGTAGAGCATTGGCTTGGCATGTATATATCCTGGATTTGACTCTCAGTGAGAACACGCAGCAGAGGTGACAATCTGCTTCTTCACCCTCCTCCTTCTCAGATGGGAAGAGCATTGCTCCCTAGTAAGCCTGATGGGTGGATCCTGGTATGGCACATGCGGGAGTCTGTCTCTGTCTCCCCTCCTGTCACTAAAATAAAAAAAAAGTAATAAAAAAAGAACTTATTGTCTTGTAGAGTTTCATTTATTACCTCTACTTTAAATTTGTAAAGGATTTCATCGCATGTACAAAAATATATTTAATTTTTTACTTATTTTTGCAATAAAGCTGTGCATAAAAAGAACCATTTTTTGATCTTCTTTAAAGATATATTGTTTTCTGTGGCATTAAATACTCTTTTAAAAGTCCTCCTGGGATTTCTGGCTCTGCATGTGAGGAGCTTAGAAGTCATCACTCAGTCATACTGACTAAAAAGTCTGAACAAACTTCAGTCTAAACAAACTAAAATATCAACAATTCTTCCTTGTGGATCCAGAAGAGAGGGTAGAACACATGGCAAACTGCTGCCTTCAAGATTGAATAGACAGGTAAATACAGGGAGTCATAGTTTCCTGGGGCAGAGACTCATGGATGGAGGCAGTTTTAAGAACCAGTGCTGATATAGGGAGAACTGAATTAATTGCTAGAGGCTTGGTGCTAACAAGCCTGAGAGTTAAAATCTCTAGGAGACCAGTTCATAGAAGGGTATCAACAATACTGTGAATTTTATGTTCAGGAGCTCAACCAGGAACTCACAGTAATTATCAGAGAAAAACACCCCAGAGTTCAAGACTACGTCAGGGGGACAAGAATATTTTGAAATATGTAAGGGTACTCCATTATAAACAAGGCCTACCATCAGGGGAAACTAGTTAATCAGAGTCTAACCTACTAGGATATTTTCAGAGTTTAACTGACCTGAGGAAGAACCAAAAAGAACTGCTAAAGATTAAAAACAAAACAAAACAACAACACTGAAACATAAATGAATGCCTCTGATAGACTTATTAGTACACTCGACACAGCTGAGAAAAGAATGTTTGAGCTAGAGAACCAGAAAACCAAAGAGAACAAAGACTAAGAAAAACAGAACAGACTATTCACAGACTGTGGGACAAATACAAATGGAATAACGTATGCATAGTGGATCTATCAAAAAAAGGAGAGAGAAAAAAATGAACTATTTGAAACAATAATAATTTAGAATTTCTGCATACTGAATTCAGACAAGAACCACAGAACCAGAAAATGCTGAGAACATCAAACAGGATTAATGCTAAAAATCACTACTTCTTGATACATAGTTTTCAAATTGCAGTAATCAAGACATTGTGGTATTTGCAAAGGAACAGACAAATCAATCAGTGGAACAGAAATGGAAAGCCCAGAGATGTACCCCTATAAATAGAGTCAACTGCACTGCTCTTTGACATAATGGGAAAAAGCAATTTAATGAAATAAATATGCTTTCTCCATAAAATTGTTCTGGAACAACAGGACATCCACATGCAAAAAAATAAAACTAGACACAAACCTTACAACTTTCACCAAAATTAACTCATAATGGGTCACAGATTTTATATAAAATGTAAAGTTCTGAAACTTTTAAACAAGTCCAGAAGACTCTTTTGAGGAATTAAAAGAGAGTTTACTCAGATAATAATTTGAAAGCAGAAAACATAGCCATTGGTATTTACCAAGAGTATGTTCCAAAATAAAGAGGATAGGTCAAGGCTTTCAAATGCAAAAGTTACAAGGTGCTGATGATGATCAAGAGCATGGTTCAGATGGTGCTAATGATCAAGAGCATGATGATGAAGCCATGAAATGGATTGCTAGGGAAAACAAGAACACAAATTTACATCATTTGTTTTCTGATTGGTGGGGGCAACTGGGCTGTCAACAGTAGGCAAACTCAGTGTCAAGCAAGTGGGGTTGTGAGATGAGAACAATAGGTAATATATGATTAAGCATTATTAGTTTCATAATTTCAGCTTAGACCTGTAGAACAGAAGGGTTTTCTTTTTTTGAATGTACAGTTCAATACAAAGTATATGACATCTGACAGTACAGGCAGCACAGCAATGCAGCTTGCTCTGCAGGTGGTTTTGGAAAATCAAAGGGCAAAGTTATGCCTTGTAATAGGCTTCAGAGCCCATGCTATAAAAATCCAAATGATGGGCTACAAATTATGATGTTAGAGTTCTTATAAATTTTCAAAGTCCTATAAAATAACATAGAAGAATATGTAGATGACTTTGAGTATAATGATGCTTTTTTTTTCAGATACAACAAGTAGATCCATGAATAAAATTATTAATAACTTGGACTATATTAAAGCTTTAAAATTCTGCTCTGTGAAGGACAATGGCAAGAGGATGAGAAGATCAGCCATAAACTGGAAGAAAATATTTATAAAAAACATATCTGATAAAAAAAAGCACAAAACTATTGTCTAAATCAAGGGTGCCCACACTTTTTCAGCTTGTGAGCTACTTATAAGATGACCAAGTCAAAATGATCTGCCTACAATAAAAATGCAAAACATAAATTTATTTCTTCTATATTATCATTATTTAAGTTACTATTATTACTACTTAATATTGTATATTCTTCTTTCACCTTTCTTTTTCTCAGCTCTCTTTTTGGAGGAAAGTCAATGTCAAAGTTTTTATGAACAGTCCGAAAGAGCCGCTCCACATTTCCCTTCTTTGGAATAGCAATGGCACACAGACAGATGAGGCAAACGCACTTAGAATATGACATAGTGAAAAAATTTCCCTCCCATTCTGTATGAAAGTGGTAGGTTTTAGGCTTCTTACTCGGACCAGCTACCACACACATTTTTATACCCTTTGTTGTATTTAGTTTAAATAAATTGAAGGCTAACTATGCAGCAATGTAACTGAACAAGTTAGCACGGTTTAACGCGCATGCGTAGGGTGTCAAAAGTTCAGGCGTCAGATTGGCTACCCTGTATGCCAATCAAAAGACAAATGTCTTTTTAATGTCATGCGATCTACCCACACTTGCTTCACGATCGACCAGTGGATCGCTATCGACGTATTGAGCACCCATGGTCTAAATGATACCAGTAACTCTTAAAACTCAACAATAAAAAAACAACCTCATTGAAAAATGGGGAAAACCCCTAACAGATAACCACCAATGAAGATCTACAGTTGCAAATAGGCATATAAAAAAATGCTCTACATTGTATGTCATCAAGTACATACAAATTAAAACAATGAAATACCACTACACACTTATAAAAATGACAAAAATAATTGTCTTTTTTATCTCATCAATAAATTCTAGGTATCTAGAACAGAATCTGGCACATGATGGTTACTATATGGATATTTGAGGTCAGATGCTGAAAACATTTTCTATTACAAATTAACAATTTATCAGGAATGGATGAAACTTTTTAAAGGAAGGAATCACCTGAAATTCATCTAGCTAATTTTTAAGTTAATTTTATCTGAAAGTACATTTGTAAAGGGTAAAGACGAACCATTGTCATTGGATAAACTCATTGCTGAATTTAAACAACTTGCAAAATTTTAATTACCTAAAATAATATTTTTTTATTTATTTTAAAATTGCTTTCTAATTTACAAAGTATTTTCATGTCTTAATAATATGGGGCTTTAAAGATACTTTATTTTTGTTCTTTACTGAATGACTGAATTCTGCAAGCCATACAAAAATTTTAAAAATAATCAGAGAAAGTTGTATTTTTGTCAATCTATTCCCTGAAATGGTGCAGGGATCTATACCATCCAAGGAAAAAATGAAAGACATAAGTAAAGTGATTAGAAAATTGAAACATTATAAGGAGAAATAAAAAAATAATTTTCCTTTTACTATTCAATTTTTGATGAATATTTCCCAATATCAGCAAAACTCTTGAGCTAAGAAGAAACAGAAGAAATAAATTTACCCAAACCAGCAGAAATAATTGCTATCTCAATTAATACTGTATATTTATTGTATAGTAATATTAAGTATATTAATTGATAGAACTCTCAGAAAATTTAACATGAAACATTGTTGCTTTTCTTTAAATCCACAGATTAGGACTAGCCTTTATCTCTATTCAATTTAATCAACCCATACAAAAATTTGTTTAAATCACACTTATTTTTTTTAAAGAAAACTTAAAGGAAATTGTCATATTACTTAACACTTTCTTTTTGCATCAACTGTATATGTTTCATTTATTATATATACTGTTCACAATAATTAGGAGATATTTCAAAATGAATATGAAGTGATAAAATATCCCCTAATTTTTGTGAGCAGTATATTTTAAAATGTTCTTTTACTTGATGATTATCTTATCTAGTTCTATTTTTGCCTCAATATTTAATATATACAGTACTTTCCTAACATACCTTTTTTAAAATTTATCGCATATCTAAATAGTCAATAAGTCTATTGCAAACGTTGAAGTTAATCTCCTATAACCTTAAAATATGTTGGTCTCCTTTAAATTTGGGGACTTTCATGACTATGGGAGGATGCATATTTTAATGCTCTTGCTAGATGTATTTCTCGGTAAGGAACAAAAACTTGGGTAATAATATTTCTCATAATTCTGGTAAATTTTTCATTAGAATTCTACACTAAAATATTAATAGATGCCATGTTCAAAATAGCTGCTGTGGCTGAAAGACTTAATTTTAAATCAGTCCACCTACATTTTTGTATTAATATGCTCACACTTAATTATTTTGAGAAAATGTCATTGTATTTTAAAATAATAAAATGAGCCTGACCTGTGGTGGGACAGTGGATAAAGCATTGACCTGGAATGCTGAGGTCACTGGTTCAAAAACCTGGGCCTGCCCAGTCAAGGCACATATGAGAAGCAACTACGAATGAATGCTTTCCACTTCCCCAGCACATTTCTCTACTCTCTCTAAAATGAACAAATAAAACCTTAAAAAATGCAATAAAATGAGTTGGACAGAATCATTGAAGACTATATTGTGGGGTTTATATAACTTCGTCATTAGTGTTTATTGCTCTATGGATTTAAGCAAAACCAGTATATTAGAATAAATTATCAAAAAGAATCTGGTTCTAATTATGATGTAAAAAAAAAAAATGACAGACCATGCTCCTACTGCATCATCTGAAAAATTCTACAGATGATGCAAATTATATATTTAAATATATTAAAGAGATCTGTGGAGAATTACAGGGATTCAAGAACAAAAATTTTATGGAAAGAATACCCTCTCTTATGTGGAGAATTTAGCAATAGCAATTCTCTTTTCTGGGGTCATTTACTAATTCTAAATAAGGCGACCAATTGTCCTCCTTTAGAGAGGACAGTCCTTCTTTTGTAAATCCCATCCTCCTTCGAAAAGTGTCATCCTACATGTCCTCCTTTTTGATATTAGAAGACTAATCTGTAAATGTTCATATTCGATTGATGCAGAGTCAATCCATTGCATGTGTGGGAGGTATTTGTATTTGACATGACCATTCGTCAAGGATCAGTACAGTGGGTGAGACATGATTATGAGATGCATGCACTCAGCACAGGAGACACTGAGAGAGCACGCAATACACTGAGCACACAAATGGCTTTGTGTACTTCTTACTGAAACATGACACAGCACATATGACATTGTAGACTCATGATTATTTCTTTCTCAGTAAATATTCAATCATAGACAGGTAAGCACAATTCACATTTTATTAATTTATTATCTATTTAGTAATTTCCAAATACGTATAATTTTATTTACAAGTATTTTCCCAAAATTCGAGTTTTAAAGTGAAAATATAACCTCAAACCATACCTATTAATAATGCATTTTGATTAAATAGCTGCATAAAACAAATGTTTTTTAATTAGAAAATGATAAATACACCCAAATATCACTCCAGATTAGTGGTTTTGTGTGATATTTAGTTTTACTGAGTGTTTTTTTATAATTATCATTAAAAATTAATAGGCATGTAAACATAATTACAATATAAAACATTACAAATGTTTTTATTATGCATTTATTATGTTATATTGTATTATTGTTGCAATGAATAAAATGTTTCTTTTATTTACAATATTGTTTTCTTCAATTTATTTTTGTCCCCTTTTCATTGTAAAAAAGTTGGTCACCTTACAAAATAAGGACTGCATATTTGGGTTTGGCCTTTGTGAGTTGGCACAACAACTTAGAAATATATAAAGTTCTAAATGTGTGGCCTATATTTTTCTGTTACATTTAGTCTTTTGAAATCCTCTGTAACAAATGTACCATGGCCTCTTCCTCAAGCCATGTACTGAATTTAGAAGTGCTGTAAAGTGGAATACCAATGAGTCAATATTCAAATCTCTGAAGGGCTGATTGGCTAAGGAGACAGAGAGAGCTGCCAGGCTCTCAATGGAAAGCACAGTTGACATATGGGGTCATAAAATGACATAGAGACTGGCAAAATTTCACTAAACCTGTAGCACAGCCCTCACCTGACCCAATTCCTCATGAAATTTAGAAGATCAGCCTCTTATTCTAGCTGCTTATCAAGTAAAAAGAACTATGCCTGTTCAGTGATAAAATTATCTATAGTCTTTACAGTTCCTGTGTATACAAACTTAGATATACAATTAAATTATAATAATAGACATAAAAAAGAATATATAACAATTAAAATAGCTATTATTAATATGTTTAAAAGAATAGAAAGAAAGAAAAAAGTGAATAAAAATATGGATAATTTAAACAGATATTAGATAATTAGGAATTTTTGATAATTAGAACTCATTAAATGAGTTTAATAGTAGCATGGATACACAAAATAATATCTTGAGCTAATGCAAAGATAAAGCACTTCTGTTAACATTGCACTTGTAGGGGAGTAAAAAATTCTTTATCCTCCATGAATCTCTGGCTGGGCCTAACAATTAAACTTAGACAAAAGACAAATGCAGAAGAAAAACATCCAAATTTCACTGAATTTTTTACATGTACATGGGAGCCTTTACAAGGGATTTGTAAAGCCAGTAGTCAGGACCACCATCACTGCCACCTGGCCCATGCAGGTTCACATTAGATTCGGACAATCGGTAATGAAACAATGGTGCCAAAAACTGGTGAGCCATCAGCTTTAATTCTAGCTTGCACCTGGCGGGCAAGCAAAAACACACACTGGGCTCCAAAACCCATTCATTCAGTGCTCACAAACCTACTGACTTATCCGAGTTTCCTAAAATCAAAGGTTTCTATCTCAACAGACTTATTCACCTCTGTGCCCCTTCTCCTTCTCCTGCAAACACTCTGCACAAACTGGCTTCTTCATCAGCACTCTGCCATCTTGGCAGCTTCTCTTGGCCTCCATGTGGCCTTACTCTGCTCTCTTCTCTAATACTAACCTCAGGAACCGAGTGAGAGCAAGCTCCTGGTCTGTCCCTCTTTATAGTGTAGAATCAAAACCTTTAATCCAATTATACAAACAAGGAAATATCTGATACAAAATCACTTCTCTGAGACATACTGGGAGGATTCCTCATGAGAGTGCACAACTCCACATCATCCAATCAGTCAAGGGTGTGGGGAAAAGTTTACTCATAAAACTAAACCTTGGGCTATAAGGACTCTGCCTGCTTACAGCCTGTCCCCCACACACAATAATATAATTATACCCATCCCAAGCATAAGGGCAACCAATATCACCTGGGCAATGGGTTTCCCCATGGGCAGCACCATCTTTAACAAAGTGAGCATAATATATTTTATCTGCCCAACAGGATTGAAACCCTGTAGTGACCAGAGAAGAAAACTGTTATAACATTTAGAAAAAAAAGAAAAAAAATATCTGTGAAGAATATATAAGACAAAGGGGTTTATCCAATGAGTAAGTAGTTGGTAGACAGATAAAATATATTATGCTCACTTTGTTAAAGATGGTGTAAAGCCAGTAGCCGCGGCCACCATCACAGCCGCCTGGCTCACACAGGTTCACATTAGATTTGGACAGTCGGCAATGAAACAACAGAGCCAAGAACTGGTGAGCCATCAGCTTTAATTCTAGCTTGCACCCAGCTGGCAAGTAGAAAAACACACTGGGCTCCAAAACCCACTCATTCAGTGCTCACAAAGCTACTGACTTATCCAAGTTTCCTAGAATCAAAGGTGTAAAGCCAGTAGCCGGGGTCACTATCACAGCAGCCCGACCCACGCAGGTTCGCATTGGATTCAAACAGTCGGTAATGAAACAACGGAGCCAGAAACTGGTGAGCCATTAGCTTTAATTCTAGCTTGCACCCAGCGGGCAAGCAAAAACACACACTGGGCTCCAAAACCCACACATTTAGTGCTCACAAAGCTACTGACTTATCCGAGTTTCCTAAAATCAAAGGTTTCTAGCTCACCAGACTTATTCATCTTTGTTTCCCATCTCCTCCTGCACAAACTCTTAACAAACTGGTTTCTCCCTCAGCACTCTGCCATCTCGGCTGCTTCTCCTGGCCTTCACGTTGCCTTACTCTGCTCTCCTCTCTAATACTAACCTCAGGAACCAAGAGAGAGAGAGATCAAGTTACTGCTCTCTCCCATTTTATAGCAGACTCAAAACCTTTAATCCAATTATACAAACAAGAAAGTCTCTGATACAAAGTCACCCATCTGAGACATAATGGGATTCCTCCCTACATCACCACCCTACATCATCCAATCAGTCAAGGGTGTGGAGAAGAGCTTACTCTTAAAACAAAGCCTTAAGCTATAACGACCCCGCCTGCTTACATTACAACTTTTCCCCCACAGCCATCACAAGCATAAGGGCAAATAATATCACCTGGGTGATGGGCTTCCATGTGGGCAGCACCATTTTTAACAAAGTGAGCATATTATATTTTATCTGCCGAACAAAAGGTTTCTAACTCACCAGCCTTATTCACCTCTGTTCCTCATCTCCTTCTCCGGCACAAACTCTACCCAAACAGGCTTCTCTCTCAGGATTCTGCCATCTTGGCGGCTTCTCCTCTCCTCCACGTGGCCTTAATCTGCTCTTCTCTCTAATACATCAGGAACCAAGAGAGAGCAAGTTCCCGGTCTGCCCCACTTTATAGCGTAGATTCAAAACATTTAATCCAATCTACAAAAAAGGAAGTCTCTGATACAAAGTCACTTATCTGAGACATACTGGGAGGATTCATCAGAGTGAACCACCCTACATCATCCAATCAGTCAACGGTGCGGGAAAAAGCTTACTCTTAAAACTTGCATGTGGGTAGCACCATCTTTAACAAAGTTAGCATAATATATTTCATCAGCCCAACAGATGGCAATGCCCATGTGGAAGCCCATTACCCAGGTGATTGCTTGTGATGGTAGTAATTACGTTAATATGTGTTGGGGAAGGGCTTTTGCACCAAAATGTTTTAAAAGAAAGAGAGATCACATTGTTCCTGGAGAAGAGGGATTACGTTCTAGGAGGAGAGAGCAGAGAAAGGAGAGCAGAGAAGGGCCATGTGGAGGAGAGGAGAGGCAGCCAAGATGGTGGAGTGCTGAAGGAGAAGCCAGTTTGTGCAGAGTTTGTGCAGAGAGAAGAAGATGGGAAACAGAGGTGAATAAGGCTGTTGAGCTAGAGATCTTTGATTCTAGGAAACTCAGATAAATCAGTAGCTTTGTGAGCACTGAATGAGTGGATTTTGGAGCCCAGTATGTGTTTTTACTTGCCCACCAGGTGCAAGCTAGGATTAAAGGTAAGGGCCCACCAGTTCCTGGCTTCGTTGTTTCATTACCGACTGTCCGAATCCAGTGCGAACCTGCATGGGCCAGGTGGCTGTGATGGTGGCCACAGCTACTACTGGCTTTACAGTATTGGTGAAGAAATAACTGGGAAGTGTCTTACCAGATGATGGTGCAGTGGATAGAGCATCGAACTAGGACACAGAAATTCCAGGTTTGAAGCCCCAAGGTTGCTGGCTTAAGTGTGCTCATCTGGTTTGAGCAAAGCTCACCAACTTGAACCTGGGTTGCTGGCTTGAGCAAGGAGTCACTCGGTCTGCTGTAGTCCCCCAGTCAAGGCAAATATGACAAAGCAATCAATGAACAACTAAGGTGCTGCAATAACGAGTTAAATAATGCTTATCAACTCTCTCCCTTCCTGTCTGTTCTTATCTGTTCCTCTCTGTCTCTCTGTGTCTTGGTCACACACATACACACAATAATAATAACTTGGAAGATAAGAGTTTAACAAGGTTTGTTTATACAGCCTTCCCAGTCTTAAATTCTCTATCTTTTGTGATAAGGAAGCCTCATGTTCCTGGTACAGGAAAGATAGCTTTCACATGTAAGATTTATCTTCTGTTTCCAAGAGGACAAAAGAAGATCATAGAGTCTTTCTTCCATTGATTATTTTCTTAAGAACTTTAATTTAAAATAATAAATTTTCCAAAATGGCATATTTTGGGGACACATATTCTGAACCCTTCTGTATTAAGTTTAGTCAGTGTAATAAGGCAGATAAAATAAAATGAAATACTACAGAGCTGAAATGATGAATTAAAGCTAACAATATTCATTGCTGTCATGATTGTATAACTGTTGGGCAGATAAAATATAATATGCTCACTATGTTAAAGATAGAGCTGCCCACCTGGAAGCCCGTCACCCAGGTGATATTATTTGCCCTTATGCTTGGGATGGGTGTGGGGGAAAGGCTGTAATGTAGGCAGGCCAGGTCATTATGGCCTAAGGCTTGGTTTTAGGAGTAAGCTTTTCCCCACACTCTTGAATGATTGGATGATGTGGGGTGGTGCAGTCTCCTGAGGAATCCCATTATGCCTCAGATGGGTGACTTTGTATCAGAGACTTCCTTGTTTTTAGATTGGAAAAAAGGTCTTGAATCTATGCTATAAAGTGGGGCAGACCAGAAGCTTGCTCTCTTGGTTCCTGAGATATTAGAGAGGAGAGCAGATGAAGGCCACATGGAGGAGAGGAAGCAGCCAAGACGGCAGAGTGCTGAGGAAGAGTTTGTGTAGGAGGAGATGGGAGACAGAGGTGAATAAGTCTGGTGAGCTAGAAGCCTTTGATTTTAGGAAACTCGGATAAGTCAGTAGCTTTGTGAGCACTGAATGAGTGGGTTTTGAAGCCCAGTGTGTGTTTTTGCTTGCCCGCCGGGTGCAAGCTAGAATTAAAGCTGAAGGCTCACCAGTGTTTGGCTCTGTTGTTTCATTACTGACTGTTCGAATCTAATGCAAACCTGCATGGGCCTTAATCTGCTCTTCTTTCTAATGCCAACCTCAGGAACAGAGAGTGCAAGCTCCGGGTCTGCCCCACTTTATAGTGTAGAAATCTCAACTTTAATCCAATCTACAAACAAGGAAGTCTCTTACACAAAGTCACTTATCTGAGACATACTGGAAGGATTCCTCATGGGAGTGCACCACCCTACATCATCCAATCAGTCAAGAGTGTGGGGAAAAGCTTACTCTTAAAACTTGCACGTGGGCAGCACCATCTTTAACAAAGTTAGCATAATATATTTTATCTGCCCAACAGTATACTTTCACATAAAATAACTGTTACATGGAATTTTAAAATATCCTTTATAAATATAGCAACAAACAGCAACTATTAGAATTAGAACTACAGTGAAAACTATAACATACCACTTAGAGAAATTAAAAATCTATAAAAACAAAAGAATATACCATGTTTATACTACAAGAAACCCAGTGCTATTAATGTTAAATTTAGTTCTGGAACTAGCCAGGTTGAGCTATAGGTGACCCCAGTCCAGGGCAGTTCCCATGACTCTCTACCTGAGCTACCCTAATTGATGTCTTACCTCAGCTTGACCCTGGGGCTTTCTGAGAGTCATCCCATCACTTAGCTGAACACCCTCCCTTCCCCATTGTTTAAAAAACCACAGATAACCAAAGTTTTCTCCCAGCAGCTACAAATACAATACACCCAAACTTAGTACTATATAGGCTGAGGTTTTTTATCCCTTCCTGCTGATGCCACTAGGGTCTCAGCCCTTCTGTTCCTTGTGTGTCACTTCTTTGGTGAACATAAGGAAAAAGAGGCAGGCACCCTCTTCCCTGAGAAGGAAGAAACAAAAAGAATACAAGGGAAGGGAGCCAGCAGCGGTAACCAAGTCAGCCAGTAATTAATTAACTATATCCCATAGTTACAATACAAAGCAAGAATAGCAGGATCAGTATTGTACCACACTGAAAGAGTCCTGGGAAACCTTAAACAAAGTAATCACATGCCCATTGCTTAGATATTGTAAAGGTATATAACCTGTAAGGAAATCAACTTTCGAGGAGCCCATGTTTTGGAGTAACAAACCCCATGTGCTCCGTGTCAGTCAAATAAGTTTGCAAATATGATGTATATATTTGCTCACTTATAATTTGCATTGGATGTGGGGGACAGGCTGTAAGCAGGCAGGATCCATATAGCCTAAGGCTTAGTTTTAAGACTAAGCCTTTCCCAACCTCTTTGATGTGGGGTGGTGCACTCTCATGAGGAATCCCATTATGCCTCAGATAAGTGACTTTGTATCAGAGACTTCCTTGATTGTATATTGGCTTAAAGGTTTTACTTTCTACACTATAAAATGGGCATAACAGGAGCTTGCTCTCTCTCTCTGTTCCTGAGATTGGCATTAGAGAGAGAGAGAGCAGAGAAAGGCCACATAGAGGAGAGGAGAAGCAGCCAAGATGGTGGAGTGCTGAAGGAGAAGCCAGTTTGTGCAGAGTTTGTGCAGAGAGATGGAGATGGGGAACAGAGGTGAATAAGGCTGGAGAGCTAGAAACCTTTGATTCTAGGAAACTCAGATAAGTCAGTGGCTTTGGGAGCCCTGAATGGAAAGAGAAGTGTTTTCCCACTGTGTGTATTTCTTGCCCACAAGTGCAAGCTAGGATTAAAGCTAATGGCTCACCAGTTCTTGGCTGCATTGTTTCATTACTGTCTGTCTGAATCAAATGCAAACCAGCACGGGCCAAGCGGCTGTGATGGTGGCCGTGGCTACTGGCTTTACACTCTGCCAGCTTTAATAAATTCTACTTCCTTCATCAAGTTGTCTGGAAGTCTTTTGTCCTTCTTTGATTACTGCAATAACTGTAAGGATGAGATGGCACTCAATCACCAGGAGTACAGGCTTTATTAGAAGAGAAAGAGACCTACTGGGCACACTTCTTCAAAAGTAGGGCGCCAGTATAGACTATGGGGGTAAATTTTATAGGATAGGGAAGAGCCTTGAACAAGTGGGCTTTGAGTCAGAAGTTCTGGTATGTGTCCATTTGAAGTTTTATGGTTTTGGCTTCCCGGGACACTTCTCCTTGGGGAGGTTGTCCAGCTTCCTGGAATTCTTCTGCTTCAGGAGCGGTAGTCCAGAAAGTAAGGGTGAGATCAGACAGATAAGTGGAACAGCAAAAGGGCACTTAGAAGTCATGTATCTATCATTTCTCAAATCTGTGGTATAGTAAAAAGAAAAAATAGGTGAGGGGAAGAAAGGGTATGAGGTCCAGGAAGGAGGTTTGTCTCGAGCCAGCTATCTTCTAGAGCTACTTCCTGCTGTTATCCCTATTGGGGCCTCCTTTGTGGACCTCTCCCTGGGGCAGTTGGAGTAGGGGTTGTAGAAGCATTTGACTGTAGGTGACTCTGGAGATTTCTCTCATTCGGGCCTGTAGGAACTTGATAAAGAAAGGAGCAAGCATTAAAATTAGGCACAAAATTAGGACTGGTCCTATCATTGGTGTTAGCATGGAGAATAAGGGGTTTTGCCACCATTGTTCGGAGTAGGGGTCAGTACTGGCCTGGCCACTGTAGATTTGTTCTTGAAGTTTTTGGAGAGAGTTGATATTTTCTTAGACCAGGCCAGACTCGATGTAGTAGCGGCACTGTTCCTGTAAAAAGATGCAAATACGGCCTTTCTCTGCTGTTAGAAGATCTAAAGCCCTCCAGTTTTGTAGGGCGACCTGAGCTAGAGAGGTCAGTTGTCTTTGCAGGGAGACTAGAGAGGTAGCTGAATTATTAAGGGCCTGTTCTAGGTCTGCCTTTAGTTGGTTAGACTATATACTATGGCCTAAGCAAGTCCCACCTAGTCCTATAGCCACTATAGAAGTGGCAAGGGTAAGGCCAAGGAGGACCTGGAGGAAGGCAGCCTGTTTATTTCTGCTTCTCCTCAGCTGGTCTGAGAACTCGTTCTCTCCATAATATATTAGTTGTGGTGCAATTATTACCAAGACACAGGGAGCGGGGAAAAAGGCATTCACGTTTTTTAGAATAGTTCTATTGCACCAGAAGTGAGTTCTATTAGGGCTGGTTAGAGAAGTTTTGATTGGGATATTCTTATTACATAATGGGGTAGGCCAATTGGTGTAGCAGACAGACAAGATTGAGGTGGGGTCTTCTGGGAAAAGAGGAACTCCAGAAAGAGAGAGAGAAGGGGACTGGAATTTTTGTGGAATTGAATGGGTATGGTAAGGGAACCGCGGTGATGGGAAGTTTGTTTAAAAAGACACAATAAAAGCAGTGAGAAGTGTTGTATACAGAAATGGGGTTGAGAACTTGGATGCCCTGTTTGATGAGTCCTCGCCATGAGAAAGGTTGAGAGTAAGGGTTAGATGCTTGTAGAGAGAGTAGAAATAAGACAGGGCAATGGGCAGTCTTTGGGTGATGTAATGCTAGAAGCGCCTTTTGGACAGTCATTTAACAGTTTGCTGAGTAACCTGTAAATTCTGAAAGTACTTAGGAAAAGGGTGGTTACATTTCTACATTTTGCAGCTAGAGTTTAAGTCCTAGTGACCACTGCTTCTAGCTGAAATTAGCAGCAGGTCCCAGTCTACAATAGGCATGGGCATTAAGACAAGAGGAATAAAGGAGATACTATACATTAAATAAAGCAACAAAATCAGACTGTCAATACCCACAGTAGAGATCTTCGAGGGATAAATAAAACTCAATTTCTCAGGTAAGGCATAGTAGATAGCCCTTGTGTTTACAAGAAATTAGATCAGTTTATCTGCTACTTGGAAGAAATAACTTAGGCTCATGAACGCTGTCCTTGGGCCTTCAGTGGCAATTCCCAGCATGCTGGGCAAGGTCAGGTCACAGGTAGCTGGAGCAGGGCTAGAAGAGACTGAACCCTCCCTCCATGGAGCAAGGGTGCAGCTTACTTTCTCGTGTCCCTCTTTCCACAGCAAAGATGTGTCCCTTGGTGGGGCTGAGAAGCCTCGCAGGCTTCAGTTCAATAACCTTTCTTTCTACTCTTCAAGCAGGGTCCTGATGGAATCCTATAAAGCCCTTTAGGGCACTGGAGCCTTTAAGAGCATATGCCAAAAGCTGATATTTCCTGATATCTTTTGTGCCGTATTTGCCTTTTCTGTTGTTCTGTTGGCTATTATATACCTTAAAAGCCATGCTAAGATCACACTGGGGGGCTTGAGGGTTCTTATTTGTTTATATAGCTCTTGGAAAAAGACAAAAGCAGTGTTATTAGCTGAGTCAATTTAAGAAAAATAGATTTGGGTGTCTCCTTTAGAATTCCAGTCTCTTCACTGCTAAATGATTCAGTACATTAGCATTCAAAAGAAATTTTAACAAAAGTATAATAGAATAGATTTGCAAGAGTCCCAAGATATGACTTAGTATTGAACAATATTGTTTGAAAATAATAATAAACTAAACATTACATAAAATATATTATTAACAACTTCTAATATTTAAACTAAAATTTTAATATTATAGGGCTATAATACAGCAAATAGAAAAATTAACAAAAGGCCTTCAAAATAACATATACATTTTAACATGGAAAATACTTTTATACAACAAGGGATTCTTTATATAAACTACCTAGCTGGCATTGAGATACTAACTTTCTTTTGACTCACAGTAATTTACAAGGGTGCAGGAGAAGCAGGCTCCAAGAAATGAGAGCTTGACACTTTTACCCCCTTTTTTTTTTTCCTGGAGTTTGTCTTGTAGTCAAGTCTCTTAGCAAGACAATGGAACTTCTCCCAAGCAGGCTTGAATCAATTTGCCACCTGTAAACTAACTGCCTTGCTTTGAGTAGCTAAATACAATTTTCTTTAGCCTATATGAGGTTTCCAATTTTTCCCGCAATTTCCTTTTACAGTTTTTACTATTATTGTTAATGCTGTGGGTCTTCCTTATGAATTCCATGTCTCCTACGTAACTGAAAGACTTGAAGAGGAGAACCTACCACTCCCTCGGCCGCGAGAGAGTGTTGGAACCTTTTCCCTCATTTTTACCCTAGTGGGGGCAACAAGCCATCCTCCCCAACACACGGAGAGCTTGTTTTTAATTCTATTACCTACCCTGTAATATCTAAATGGGCAAAACCTCTTTTGGTCCGCTGGTGGACATTTGAAACTAATTTCTATTATACATTTTAGTTATTTTATTTTTATTTCATTGCTCTTTCTGTTGCTCTACACACAGCAGGCTGAATCCTAACCTAACCGTGCACCTGAAGGTGGCGGGCTGTTTACTGTTTGCCTTCCGAATGGGTGCAGGGTCACCAGCGGAGATTGGGGAACAACAATGGAGAGGGGAGGGGGTATGCTTATGTTTGTCTCTACTCGGCCATGGCTCCACCCCCTTTCTCCGCACTCAGGGCAGACTGGCTCAGTTTTTCTCTCACTCAAACTGCTTACTTGCTAGTCCTTTTGCTTCAGTGTTTGGATAAACATTTTCAATTTGTGCACTCTGCTTTTCTTTCATTTAAATCGCTTGCTTGCCAGCCCTTTTTGTATTGAGCAAGGCTTTTCCAGACTGCTTTTACTATCTGGAGTTTAAAAGTTCTAGCCGATGTTACTACCTATTACAAAACTGAGACTTGTTCCAGGAGAATCTAAAAATTAGTGCACCAATAAAACAAAAATATAAGACAGATAGTTAACTAGCACCCAGAATAAGAGGGTGTTTGACTATAGAAATATTAATTATTACAGAAGACAAAGGAAAGAAGCCAACTGAAGAGAATAATTTCCTTCAGGGAAGAAGTCAGATAGAGTGCCCTGAAGGTAGATTTTGAGAAAGCTTCCAATCTTGACACAAAAGACTCAGACACATTTAGACATTGAACAAAGGATTTATACATGAACAATGTGGGCCTATTTCAATTAAATAATACTGGATAATTTGATGAACAAAGACAAAGCCTCACAGACTAGAGAAGAATGAGAAACCTGATTCTGAGAAGGGAGGGAGGGGGAGAGTTGGGAGTCCACAGAGAAGGAAAGATAAGGAGAGGAGGTTTTGGGTGAAGAGATCGTTGGCAAAACATGGCCTGAATGTAGAACAGAAGGCACAGAGATTAAGGACAGGAGCGAAGGTAGAAGAAAAAGAAACCTGTACGTAAGGAATCTCTGAGGCTTTCTCCCCTATGGTGGCAAAGTTGTTTAGGTCCTGGAAGATGTCAATATTAAAAGTTCCATTTTCGTGCCATTAGGAGCCATTATCTAGTCAGTACTGAGGCCATGCCCTGTTACAGAGACTGAGTTTGTGGAGTGTAAAGCCAGTATACAAGGCCACCATCACAGCCGCCTGTCCAGTGCAGGCTCGCATTTAATTTGGACAGTTGGTAATGAAACAATGGAGCCCAAAACAGGTGAGCCATCATCTTTAATCCTAGCTTGCACCTGGCGGGTAAGTAAAAGCACACAATGGGCTCCAAAACCACTCATTCAGTGCTCACAAAGCTATTGACTTATCCGAGTTTCCCAGAATCAAAGGTTTCTAGCTCACCAGACTTATTCACCTCTGTTTCCCATTTCCTTCACTTTACACAAACTCTGCATGAACTGGCTTCTCCCTCAGCACTCCACCATTTTGGTGGCTTCTTCTCCTCCACGTGGCCTGTCTCTGCTCTCCTCTCTAATGCTAATCTCAGGAACTGAGAGAGAGCAAGCTCCTGGTCTGCCTCACATTATAGTGTAGAAGTTCAAACCTTCAATCCAATCTACAAACAACAAAGTCTCTGATACAAAGTCACTTATCTGAAGCATAATGGGAGGATTCCTCATGAGAATGCACCACCCCACATCATCCAATCAGTCCAGGGTGTGGGGAAAAGCTTACTCTCAAAACTAAGCCTTAGGCTATAAAGAACCAGCCTGCCTATAACCTGTCCCCCAACACACATTAATATCAACGGACTTCCATGTGGGCAGCACCATCTTTAACAAACTGAGCATAATATATTTTATCTGCCCAAAAATCTACACCTATGCTCACCTAACTACCCACAATCTACACCACCAGCGTCCCTGTACAAGGAAATTAGGTACATTACACAATTATAAATACATGACAAATCATACAATTTCAACAATTACAAAGATACACTTCACCAGTCTCTGAACACTTTGCCAAAAGTGCAAAATATCTTCGGCCTTCTCTCTCGTAACTTGAAAGGCATCCTGGGGCAGGGGGAGGGCCTCCATCAAAGCTGCCACCCTACCCCATCAGGGTACTCCACACTGTCCAAAATTCATAAGTCCATTCAACAAAGGAGCCAGTGCTCCCTCTGATTGTAGTCCAGGAAATCAGTCCATGCATGTTGGGCAGATAAAATATATTATGCTCACTTTGTTAAAGATGGCGCAGCCCACGTGCAAGTTTTAAGAGTAAGTTTTCCCCATATCCTTGACTGATTGGATGATGTGGGGTGGTTCACTCTCATGAGGAATCCTTCCATTATGCCTCAGATAAGTGACTTTGTATCAGAGACTTCCTTGTTTGTAGATTGGATTAAAGGTTTTGATTTCTACACTATAAAGTGGGGGAGACCAGGAACTTGCTCTCACTTGGTTTCTGAGGTTAGCATTAGAGAAGAGAGCAGATTAAGGCCACGTAGAGAAGAGGAGAAGCAGCCAAGATGGCAGAGTGCTGAGGGAGAAGCCAGATTGTGCAGAGTTTGTGCAGAGAAGGAGATGGGGAACAGAGGTAAATAAGTCTGGTGAGCTAGAAACCTTTGATTCTAGAAAACTCAGATAAGTCAGTAGCTTTGTGAGCACTGAATGAGTGGGTTTTGGAGCCCAGTATGTGTTTTTGCTTGCCCACTGGGTGCAAGCTAGAATTAAAGCTGATGGCTCACCAGGTTTTGGCTCCATTGTTTCATTACTGACTGTACAAATCAAATGCGAACCTGAACTGGCCAGGCAGCTGTGATAATGGCCTTGGCCACTGGCTTTACAATGCACATGGGGCTTTAGCCTCCCCCATCATTTCTGTCATCATGGCAGGTTTTACACTGTCTCAAAGAGGAGCGTGTGGTGATGGCAGTCAGCATTTCCCTTTCTGCTCTGGGGAGCATGATGGTATCCACCCCTATGTCCGCAAATTGCAGACCTACCAGGAGTGTAGCAGGTACTCCTTCCAGCTGGGCTCTCATCTTCTGGAGATTGTGGATTGCAACTCCAGCCCGATTCTCCTCATCCTCCAAAGAGAAACTGAAAAAACCAGCTCCTGCAGCTGGGTTTGAGCCCCGGGCCTCCGCTGCCTTTTGCTCCATGGGCCTTGTAGCCACAGCCCCAGCCTCAGCCTCAGTCTTGACCTCCTGCTGCTGCTGGCACTACACAATGTTCATGGCAATCTGCAACTCACGAACATGTGATTCCTTCTCTGGCGGCTGCTCCATTTCCAGGCAAATCTCATTAACTTTGTCAGCCTCCTCCTCCAGCACTTCCCTCAGCTCCAGGGTCAGCATCTGTTTCTCCCATGTTTCCTCCAACTCCTTTCACTGCTCGGTTTGCAGGTCCCTGGCAGCCTCTTCCATAGAGCTTTCGGTTTCCTCTTGCATGGCTGTAAAAGTCAGCCAGTCTTCAGTACCCAAAAGGACAGCCATGGGAAACCATAACAGCAGCCAGCCCTCTGTCATGCCCCTGAAGGGTGCCTGCTTCATACTGATCTATATAAAATCCTGCCACAGACTACATCAAATGTAAAGCCAATAGTGATGACCATTATCACAGTCGCCTGGCCAGTGCAGGTTCGCATTTGATTCGACGAACAGTTGGTAATTAAGCAATGGAGCCAAGAACTGGTGAGCCATCAGCTTTAATCCTAGCTTGCACCTGACGGGCAAGCAAAAACACACACAGGGCTCCAAAACCCACTCATTCAGTGCTCACAAAGCTACTGACTTATCCTAGTTTCCTAGAATCAAAGTTTTCTAGCTCACCAGACTTATTCACCTCTGTTTTCCATCTCCTTCTCTTTACACAAACTCTGTACAAACTGGCTTCTCCCTCAGCACTCCACCATTTTGGCTGCTTTTCCTGGCCTCCTCCATGTAGCCTTTCTCTGCTCTCTTCTCTAATGCTAATCTCAGGAACCGAGAGAGAGCAAGCTCCCAGTCTGCCCCATTTTATAGTGTAGGAATCCAAGCCTTTAATTTAATCTACAAACAAGAAAGTCTCTGATACAAAGTCACTTATCTGAGGCATAATGGGAAGATTCTTCATGAGAGTGCACCACCCCACATCATCCAATTAGTCAAGAGTGTGGGGAAAAGCTTACTCTTAAAACTAAGCCTTAGGCTATAACGACCCAACCTGCCCTCAGTCTGTCCCCCAACACACATTAATATCAATGGACTTCCACGGGCACAGTGCCATCCTCAACAAAGTGAGTATAATATATTTTATCTGCCCAACAATGGAGAACAGTTATCAAGAGAGGGTGTCTCCGCCTCTTGTCACAATCTCAAAAGGAGAAAATCTTCAAGAAAAGGGAAATCCGAGACAGAGGTCGTCACCTCCTGCCAAGGAACCTGCAAGAGTGGAGAGGTTTGGCTAGGCTCCTAGACTTTTGTAGAGGGTCCCTGGGACCGAGTTGAGCTAATTCCTCTGAGCATGAGGCATGTCACAAATCCCTCTGAGCTGAGGTATGTTTAAATAGACCATTGAACAGAATCAGAAGTCAAAAAGAGCCCAGAAGCCAAAACAAAAACCAACTGATGAAGGGAAAGTGGGAAACTCCTACCTCCTGGTTAGCAGTGGTTTGGGACAAGGCTGGACTGCTGGCCACTCAACCACGCTCATACAGCCAAACAGAATCAGGGAGTTAGCCCAGACAAGCTGACACTGTTCACTGCTTCCCTGGTTGTAAGTTTGGCTAGCCAGGGGATCGTCCAGGCAGCCGGTCCCCGGTCCCGAGTTTTGGCACCAGATGTAAGGGTGAGACAGCACTCAATCACCAGGAGAACAGGCTTTATTAGAAGAGAAAGAGAACTGTTGGGCACACTTCTCTGAGATAATGGTGCCAGTACAGATTATGGGGGTGAATTTTATAGGGTAGAAAAGACCCCTGAGCAAATGGGCATTGAGTTCGAAGTTCTGGTATGTGCCCATCAGCAGTTTTATGGTTTTGGCTTCCCGGTATGCTTCTCCTTGGGGCGGTGGACCAGGTTTCTTGGAATTCTTCCATCTGAGGGACAATAGTGTAGTAAGTAAAGGTAGGTCAGACAGATAATTGGAACAGCAAAAGGGCACTTAGAAGTTCTGGTAAATTCATGTATCTATCAATAACATTATATATATATATATATATATATATATATATATATATATATATATATATATATATATATATATATATATATATATAATATGGGGAGATGACTGTGGTTTAGACTCTGCTCCTGAGACAAGCCTTTTGTGCAGACTTTAGAAAGCCGGGTCTTGCAGGGCAAATGCTGCCCTTGCAAGCACTAGAAAAGATTATTTATAGGAAAACAGTTGATCCTTATGGCCTTTCTTTATATACCTGAAAGACATTTGTTAACTACCCTTCTATGCACCTGAACCCAGGCTCTGTTAATTTACCTAATGAGCAAAGAGACCAATAAATTTGATGAGGCTGCAGTGATCTGGGCTCTCAGTCCTAGAGGCTGGGTGTCCCCTGTACCCATCTTTCTCTGCATGTTGTCTTATGTATGTTTTTTCTTCAGTCCTGAAGCACCTTTTTTCATGCACACCCATAGCTGAGCTGGTCTTGGCAAGTGGTGCCCAACATGGGGCCTGCCAAACAGAAACCTGCTGAACAGAAACCCGACTGGAACAGAAACTCAATTGGAACAGTGACATGATTGGAAGAAGAATCGCCATAGCAATAAGTAAAGTAGGGAAATAACTGCTGGACCTTGAGGGGAAAATAGAGCCCTCAGTTTAGTCCATCACAGAAAAGAAATAAGGACATCCTCGGGAAAATACAGGGTAATAATGGGGAACAGGGACAGTATTATGAAATGTCATCTCTATATCTATTTCTTAAAACAATTGTTAAAGGTTTGTGGGGCTCAAGCCAGTGAAGCAAAACTCTTAGAATTATTAGAAGTGATTAAGAAACATTGTACTTGGTTTCCTACTTTAGGAAGTCTAGTCTTAAAAAACTTGGAAAAGATAGGAAAACAGTTGAAGAAACTACATACTCAAGGTGTTCAATTGCTAGTTACTATCTGGCAGACTTGGGCCTTGGTAAAATCGGTTTTAGAACCTTTGCAAACTGATGATAATGAGGAGAGAGAAAAAAAAAGTAGGGAAATTAAATACACTGAACCTGAAAATGCTCTGAAGGTTGACAAACCTTTGCCATCTGCTCCTTTTATTGATTTTGCAGAACCTTTGCTGCCTGCTCCACCACCTATTTTTGTACCTAGGTAGTTTCCAGTTATCAGCTCTCCAGAAAATATGTTACAGGCTGATAGAGAGGGAGATTTAGATGTATTACAGATGGACTTTCCAGTATCAGTAACAGAGAGAGTGGTTCCTGGGATGAATCCTCAAAATCCTAATGGGGTTTATGAATTCACCCATGAGCCAATTCCTTTTAAAATATTGAAAGACTTTAGGGTTTTTTATACACAGTATCATATCATCTACATATAATGATAGTTTTACTTCTTCTTTTCCAACGGGATGCCTTTTATTTCTTCTTCTTGTCTGATTGCTGTAGCTAGGATTTCCAGTACTATGTTGAATAAGAGTGGCGAAAGGAGGCACCCCTGCCTTGTACCTGATCTTAAGGGGATTGCTTTTAATTTTAGCACATTGATTATGATGTTGGCTGTGGGTTTGTAATAGATGGCACTTATCATGTTGAGGTATGTTCCCTGTATTCCCACTTTGCTGAGAGTTTTTATTATAAGTGGGTGCTGGATTTTATCAAATGCTTTTTCTGCATCTATTAAAATTATCATGTGGTTTTTCTCCTTCCTTTTGTTTATGTGATGAATTACATTGATTGACTTACAAATATTGTACCATCCTTCCCTTCCCAGAATAAATCTCACTTGATCATGATGTATGATTTATTTTTTGGGTATTGCTGGATCTGGTTTGCTAATTTTTTGTTGAGAATTTTAGTGTTTAAATTCATCAGGATTATTGGCCTATAATTTTCTTTCTTTGTGTTGGCTTTGCCTGGTTTTAAAATCAAAATTATGCTCGCCTCATAAAAAAAGCTTGGAAGTCAGAGTCAAACACTACTGGACCTGATAAATGAATTCAGCAAGGTGGCAGGATATAAAATTAACAAACAGAAATCAGAGGCATTTTTATACACCAACAATGAACTGGAAGAAAGAGAAATTAAGGAAACAATCCTCCTCACTATTGCAACAACAACAAAAATAAAGTACCTAGGAGTAAACTTAACCAAAGAAGTTAAAGACTTGTGCTCATAAAATTATATAACATTGATAAAAGGAATCAAGGAAGATACAAACAAGTAAAAGCATATACTATGTTCATAGATAGGAAGAATAAACATTATTAAAATGTCTATATTACCCAAAGCAATTTATAAATTCAAAGCAATACCAATTAAAATACCAATGACATATTTCAAAGATATAGAAAACATATTCCAAAAATTTATATGGAACCAAAAAAGAACACAAATAGCCTCAGCAATCATGAAAAAAAAATAGTGGGAGGTATAACACTTTCTTCTATCAAATTATACTACCAGGCCATTGTATTCAAACAGCTTGGTACTGGCACAAATCAGGAATATAGATCAATGGAACAAAACAGAGGACCGAGAAATAAACCCACACCTTTATGGACAATTGATATTTGACAAAGGAGGTAAGAGCATACAATGGAGTAAAGAGAGTCTCTTTAACAAATGGTGTTGAGAAAATTGGACAGCTACCTGCAAAAAAATGAAACTAGACCACCAACTTACACCATGCACAAAAATAAACTCAAAATAGATAAAAGACTTAAATGTAAGCCGTGAAACCATAAGCATATTAGAAGAAAACATAAGCAGTAAGCTCTCCGTCATCTCTAGCAGCAATATATTTGCTGATTTATCTCCACAGGCAAGTGAAATAAAAGACACGATAAACAAATGGGACTATATCAAACTAAAAAGCTTTTGTACAGCTAAAGACAATATGAACAGAATAAAAAGACAAACCACACAATGGGAGAACATATTCGACAATACGTCTAATAAAGTTTTAATAAAAAAATTTATAAGAAACTGTAAAACTCAACACCAGAAAGATAAACAATCCAATAAAAAATGGGTAAAAGAATAGACACTTCTCCAAAGAGGACATACAGATGGCCAATAGGCATATGAAAAAATGCTCAACATCACTAATCATTGGAGAAATGTAAAATAAAACCACAATGAGATACCACCTCATATCAGTCAGAATGGCGCTCATCAGCAAAACAACACAGAATAAGTGATGGCGAGGATGTGGAGAAAAGGGAACCCTTCTGCACTGCTGGTGGGAATGCAGACTGGTGCAGCCACTGTGGAAAACAGTATGAAAATTTCTCAAAAAATTAAAAATGGAACTGCCTTTTGATTCAGCCATCCCACTTTTAGGGACATATTCCAAGAACTCCATATCACTGATTCAAAAAAAGAAATGCACCCCCATGTTTATGGCAGCATTGTTCACAATAGCCAAGATCTGGAAACAGCCCAAGTGTCAGTCAGTGGACGAATGGATTAAAAAGCTTTGGTATAGATATAAAAGGGAATACTCTGGGGCCATAAAAAAGAAGGAAATATTACCTTATGCAACAACATGAATGGACCTAGAAATTATTATGTTAAGTGAAATAAGCCAGGCAGCAAAAGAAAAATATCATATGTCCTCACTCATTTGAGAAATCCAAGGAACAATGTGAACTGAGGAATGAAACTGAGACAGAGGATGAATCAAAGGGATCAGAGGAAAGGAGGACAGAGGGAAAGGGGATGATCGAATGGGATAAACCTGACGGGAAGGGGGGAGGGCACTGTTGGAAGGGAGTAAGAAAGATATTGAGAAAAATACAGGGGAGTGGGGATGCACCCGGGGCAACACTAGAATCTATGTAAACACAATAAATTAAATAAAAAATTTTTAAAAATATATTGAAAGAACTCAAATTAGTCATACAACAATACAGAACTAATTCTCCTTTCACTTATGGCCTAATTCAGGGTCTTGCTGATGGTTCTTGTTTAATTCTGGTTGACTGAAACACTTTGGCTTGGACTGTATTAATTTCTGGGGAATTTCTACAATTTAATACTTGGTGGTATGACCATGCCAAAACTCAAGCCACATATAACAGACCCTACAATATTCCCATTTCATGAGAACAACTGGTGGGCTTTGGGGCATGGGAAGGTGTCCCAAATCAATTACCTATGAATGATCAGTCCATTACCCAAATTAGGAATTATTGCTTGCAAGCTTGGGAGAAAATTGAATCTAAGGGACAAGCAACTGTCTCTTTTCAAAATGTATTTATTGCAAAGACCAAAGGAGCCCTGTACTGAATTTATTGCCCAGTCCAAGAGGCTATTAAAAAAATTCACTAATGTTGAATCTGCTGATACTATACTACAATTATTAGCATTTGAAAACGCTAACCAAGATTGCCAAAAGGCTATATAGGCCCAATGAAATAAAAATTAGATTTAACTGGATACATTAAAATTTGCCAAAGACTAGGTTACAGGGTTACTCTGATGGCTCAAGCTATGGCAGGATTAAAGTTATACTCAACATTTTCAAAAAAAAAATGCTGTAATTGTGGTAAATTAGGACATAAAAAATAGATTGTAATAGAAAAGGCAATAGAATAACTCCTCAGCAAAAACGAGAAAATGAGAAAGGAAAGCCATCCAGGATATGCCCATGTTGTAGGAAAGGTAGCCATTGGTTTAGCCAATGCCATTCTCAATATCATAAAAATGGAACACCGCTTCAAGGAAACTACCAACTACCGATTGGGCATGTTCCCAATCCCGTATCCAAAGGGAGCACACGTGGTACAGCAGAAATGTTTTGGGCTTCCTCAGGAGTAATACTCCAAAGTGTTTTGGAATTATCTCCAGCCACAGCAGGGAGTGCAGCCATAGATATTACTACCAGACAGGGTATTCTTTTAACTCCTGGATAAGACCCTATAAAGGTTAAGACTGCTTTAAGTGAACCACTACCTCTTAATATGCTAGGACTTTTGCTAGGATGTTCCAGTTTAACATCAATAGGAGTCCAAGTTCATACTGGAGTTACTGACAGTGACTATACTGGGAAAATTATAATCCTGATGTCTTCAATCCCATGGCAGGCAGAACCTGAAGAACAGACTGCTCAATTTTTAAATTTTTATTTTATTTTATTCATTTTAGAGAGGAGACACAGAGTGAGAGAGAGAGAGAAAGAGAGAAAGAGAGAAAGGGGGGAGGAGCTGGAAGCATCAACTCCCATATGTGCCTTGACCAGACCAGTGCAGGGTTTTGAACTGTCGACCTCACTGTTCCCAGGTCGATGCTTTATCTACTGCGCCACCACAGGTCAGACCAAACTGCTCAATTTTTATTGTTGCCCTATATTTCAATTAGAACAAGCCAAAAGGTCCATGGCTCACAAGAATTTGGGACCTCTGGACAAGCATGGGTTTTTAACAAAAAATAAAGTTAGATGAACATCTCACCTGTGAAACTACTATACAAAATAAAAAATTTAAGGGTCTAATTGACACAGGGCAGATATATCTATTACACCGGGGAACAAAATTATTGTTGCATCCACAAAAACACTTGTTCTTATCTGATTGGAATGTGTTGATGTCAAATCTGACATTATTTTTTTCTCTGTAAGCTACAGTGTTTTTGCAATTCAAGATTTTAGGTTTTCATTTTATTGTAAAATTTTCAACATTTAGCTTAACATAATGAAGTAGAATGTTTTCTTGGGCATCATCATTGTGAAAATATAATAATTTACATAATACAGTAAATACACTAAAAGATATGATTGCATCAGAATTTCTCTACAATTTCAAAATAAAACATATTAAAACACTTATTTTAATCATAAATTTGTGCAAAACTTGTTTAAATTCTATTCAGGCAAAAGTTTGCATTTGTAGCTCTTGTGTCTGTGTACTTGTTGAGGACAATCTCGTTTGATGCTCCAGCAGTAGTCTGCTCATTACTAACAGCTCCAAGATTTTTGGGAAACTTATCAAGGTGACTGTTTAGGAAGTGAATCTTAACACTCATGTTCCATCCAATGTCTTGGAAAGCCAACAGCATCCTTTGAACCAGAAGTTCATAGTTTTCTGCTTTTTTTTTTTTTTTGGCTAAGAAAGTTCTTAGTAACTGCCACAAAAGACTGCCATGCTGCTTTCTCCTTCCGATTCAAATTCCTGGCAAGTTCTTTGTCATGTATGAGGGTTCAAACTTGAGGTCCATCGAATACACCTGCTTTCATCTTCTCGAAAGACAAGGCAGAGAAAGCAGAAATAATATGTTGAAAGCATTCACTTTCTCTATTCAGAGCCTGAACAAACTGCTTCATTAAGCCAAGTTTGATGTGAAGTGGGGGAAAAATGATTCTATCTCAATTAACTAGAGGTTCATTCACAATATTTTGCATTCTTACTTCCAGACCTTCATGTTTCAGCCACTCCTTCTGTGTTCAGTGTTTCTTTTGAGCTCAGCTGTCCCACAAACACAGAAAGCAAGAATACTTCATGAAACTCCTCTGTTATTCTAGCAGTAAATTTACCATTTTAAGATCCACACAAATGATCCAGTTATGCTCCTTATGCTTCAGAAAGTTGAGGAAAATTTTTATGTCATTATAATCTTCTCACAGATGAGTTGAATAATCAATTGGAACTTCTGCATAAAGATTACCGTTGTGTAGGAGAACGCATTTCAGACTTCATTTAGAGCTGTCAAGAAATAGCTGCCATTCTGTTGGACTCTAAGTGGTAACACCTAGTTGGCTGAAAAAACTACTGATATCATGACAGTAAACAAAGTGTTTGTCTTCAGAAAAAAGTCCACAAAAAATTGTTCACACTTTTTGAAATGGGATACTTTAGCTGATCAGTAAAGTACATTCTTTTCTTGATGCCTGGAGGCTAAGAACTCAGCTGCTTTCTTTGATAGGGCCAAATCTCTTACTAAGTCATTCAATTCAGGTTGGCTAAACTGCTGAGTGGTTAATGACTGCTTGGCATCAGAAGAAGACCCTTCAGATTCTACAACCATTTCCTCATGCATCTTATCAAAATAAACTTGATCACCATGTTGACTTTATTCATCCTTAGAAGAAAGAAAACCATTGAAAACTGGAACCGGAAGTGTCTCAGAGTGTGGGATAGGTTGTATTGCTGAAGAAATATTATAATATGTGATCAAATGCCATCTTTTCTTGCTGATGCCCTTTGTATGGATCATACAGAAATAATAGTCACTGCTGTGGTCCTTAGGTTCATGCCATACTATGGGAATATCAAAAGGCATTTTTTGCATTTTTCTTTTGTCCAGTCATGAAGCATTTTCTCACAATTATGACATGCAATATGTGGAGCCCAATTCTTGTCTTAATCACCAAGGGGAACTTGAAAATAGTCAATATATGCACGTGTAACAAATGGTGAAATATTGGACCTTTGATGTTGAAGTGTGTAATAGCCACATATATAACAGAAGATGTCAGGACTATTCTTACACTGATGCCTTCTCAAAGAAGCCATGATTCAATCTTAAAACAAAATATGTACAAGTGATGTTTGTAAAACATTAATTGCCTTGTGGTTATTTTCAATCCAAGAGTCGTTGACTGTCAACTCTAATTTAAAAACTAATTCATGACATTAACTGTAACAAAAAAATTAAATTGCATAACAACTAAAGCATGCACCGAAAAACAAATTTTAGATTTGGAATTAGCAATGCAGATATATATCTATATCTATATCTATATATATATATCTATATATATATATCTATATATAGAGAGAGATAGATAGATAGATATAGATATATAGATAGATAGATATAGATAAAGTTCTAAAAGCTCATGCAACAGAAAATGAAAAAAAAAATTGTTCCCCACTGTTATCAGTACTAATTCTTGGTCTCGCAAATGAAGAGGTCTTCAAGATGCTGATATCTCTGTAATTGGCCTAGGTACTGCACGAGATTTAAAGCACAGTGTTAACATATAATCAATCTTGCTCTGGAACAGATGGTCAGCCTGCGACATTACAATCCTATGTTGCAGAACTTCCTATCAATCTTTGAGGAAGAGATCTTTTAGAACAATGGCAAGAGGAAATTCATATTTCTGCTCTCCCATAACATAGCAAACAAAGTAAGCAGCAAGGATGTATTCCAGAGAGTGGTATTAGTAAACATCATCAAGACATTACAGTACCTTTACAACCTTAAAAAAAGAAAGAGGTCATAGACAAGGAATAGAGTATTTGTTGCGTTTTTCTTTAGTGGCTACTGTTCACAAAAGCCTTCTGTTTAAATCCCAAGCAGTGCCTTTAAAATGGATAACAAGTAAGCCCTTTGGATTGAACAATGGCCATTAACTAAAAAAAAAATTGGAGGCTCTTCAAGAATTAGTAGTAGAGCAATGAGAAAAAGGACATATAGAGGAATCATTTAGCCCATGGAATTCTCCAGCGTTTGTAATTAAGAAGAAATCAGAAAAGTGAAAATTTTTGACAGATTTCTGTGCAGTAAATGTGGCAATTCAACCTATGGGAGCTTTACAACCAGGTTTACCAAATCCATCTTTAATACCTAAGGAATGGCCATTAATAGTAATTGATTTAAAAGATTGTTTTTTCACTATACTTTTGGTGCAGGAAGATAGAGAAAAGTTTGCCTTTTCTGTACCTTCCAAAAGTATTGCCACAGGGCATGGTGAACAGCCCTACTATTTATCAAAATTTTGTAGCTAAAGCCCTAGAACCTGTTTGGGTCACAATTCTCTCAGTGCTACATCATCCATTATATGGATGTATTCTTGTAGCGGCAAAAAAAAAGAATTAACGAAAGTCTATGCTGCTTTAGAGAAACAGGTGAAAATTCCTGGTTTAAAAAATAGCATTTGAAGAGATTCAACAGACTGTCTCAGTCTCTTATTTAGACACTATCGTAGACCGTACTACAATATGACTCCAAAAAGTACAAATATGCAGAGATAACATTAGACCATAAATGATTTACAGAAACTAGGAGATATTAATTGGTTTCATCCAAAAGTGGGAATTATGACACCTGAGCTCTTTTCTTTATTTTCTCTTGAGTGGAGACCCTAGTCTGAATAGTCCTAGAATTTTAACTATGGAAGCAGAAAAGGAATTTCAATTAATGGAAGAAAAACTTGATCAGACTCAATTGGATCATGTTTGGGATAGAGAACCACTTAAGTTGTTGATTTTTAATTCACTACATTCTCCTACAAGTGTTATTGTTCAGCACGATAAATTAGTTGAATGGATTCTTACCTAATTCTTCTGTAAAATCTCTCTCTCCCTATCTTGATCTTAAGTCTTCACTTATGCTCAAAGAAAGAGAATGAATTCAACAACTTGTGGGATGTGATCCGTCTGCTACATCCCTCCCTTAACAAGAGCTGATGTTTCTTCTTGTTTTCAGAATCATGTACACTGGCAGATAGCTTTTGCTGATTTCATAGGGATTACTGATAATCATTATTCAAAAAACCCTCTTTTCCAGTTCCTGAAGCACACTCAATGGATTCTACCTCATATTACCTGGCTGGAACCTTTATCTAATGCCCCTACTATCTTTACTGATGACTCTGGATATGGACATGCTGGCTATACTGGAACAATACAAAAACATATTTCCACCCAGGTTTTTTTGCTCAACAAGCTGAATTCTATGCTCTCATTTCTGCTTTGCAGGATTTTCTCAATCTAGTTAACATTGTTAGTGATTCTGCTTATGCAGTGAAAGTCACAATGATGATTGAAACAGCTTTGTTAAAACCTTCTTTACCACAACCTCTTACTAATCTGTTTACTCGATTACAGCAAACTTTTCAAAAACATCACTTTCCTTTCTATATCACTCATATTCATTCACATACTAATTTATCAGGACTCGTAGCTATAGGCAATGCTACAGCTGACAATCTGGTTATGCCCACTCTTACAGAGGCAAGTCAGTTTTATGACTTAACTCATGTTAATGCTTCAGGACTCCATGCTAGACTCCAATTATCCTGGAAACAAGCTAAAAATATTGTACACACATGTCCTAAATGTCAAATTATTAATAATCCCAAACAATCACCTCCTGGGATTAATCCCCTAAGCTTGCAACCAAATCACATTTGGCAGAGGGATGTGATGCACATTCCATCTTTTGGTAAATACTCCTTTGTTAATGTTACAATTGACACACATTCTCATTTTCTGTGGGCCACAGTACAAACTGGTAAAACAACTCATCATGTTAAGCTCCATTTGATGCACTGCTTTGGAGTAATGTTGCTTCCTAAAACCATCAAAACTGACAATGCTCCTGCCTATCTCAAATCAGCTCTTCAAAAGTTTTTCCAAAAATCGTCCATCAGACATGTCACTGGGATTCCTTACAATCCCCAAGGACAAGCCATTGTAGAATGTGCTAGTAAATCTCTTAAAACAAATGTTACAAAAACAAAAAGGGGGAGATAAGGATTCCCCAGCAACTCAATTGTATAAAGCATTGTTTACTCTTAATTTTTTGAATTATTCACCTTCTTTACCCTCCACAGCTGCAGATAGATATTACTCTGCTTCTTCTTTATATTCTGTTACAAGCATCCACTCATGGTGGCAGAATCCGGAAACCCATCTTTGGGCAACAGGACAAATGCTAACCTGGGGACAAGGTTTTGCTTATATTTCACCCTCTACAGAAGAAGCTTCACTTTGGGTTCCCTCTAGACTAGTAAAATCTTATCATGAGCGAGAGAAAATGGAGAAGATTCACCTACAACCTGGAACCCCCAATCATGAAGATGGAGGGACTAACCCTCCAGACCACCCATCTGGCATGACCTATGCAAGTGATGAAGAAGGAAGCTCTTCCAACTTGGAGGCAGATAAAACATCTATGCCAAGAAACAGAGAAACAATTGAAGCTGCAGAAAACTTTGATGACAGCCTCTAATATGACAATTGCACTTTTTGCTCTTCTTACAGAGACTTCCTCAGGTGCTCGCAACAAGCCCTCCAGTAATTGATGCAGAGGAAGACTACAAGACTGCTTATGCAGCTGTGAAAAAAAACCACAAACAAACAGAAAACAAGCCAAGAAAGGAGACATGTGAGAAAATGGCTGGGGTTTAGACTGTGGTCCTGAGACAAATCATCTGGGCGAACTTCAGAATGCCGAGTCCTGCTGGTGCAGAACACTGCCCTTGCATGCACTAGAAAAGATTGTTTATAGGAAAACACTTGATCCCTATGGCCTTTCCTTACATACCTGAAAGACATTAGTTAACTACCCTTTTATGCACCTGTACCCAGGCTCTGTTAATTTACCTAATGAGCAAAGAGACCAATAAATTTGATGAGGTGAGCTGGGTTCTCAGTCCTAGTGGCTGGGAGTCCTCTCTAACCATCTTTCTCTGTATGTTGGGTCTTGTGTATGTATTTCCTTAAGTTCTTCAGTGCCTTTCTTTCATGCACACCCATGGCTGAGCTGGTCTCAGCATATATACAAACTGTTTCACGGGTTTGTGCTGTGGCCCACAGAAAATGAGAATGTGCATCAATTGTAACATGAACAAATATATATATATATATATGTGATATATATATTACAAAGTAACAAACAAAAATCTGAGAGAGAATGCAGTGATGTTAAGTATCTAGTTTACCATATTTAGCTAATATCCAGAATCTCATCTTTCATTTTGTGGCTATATATACTGCATCCATATAGGAGGCAAACCATGTATAAAATAAAAAATAGGTTTGTGCTAAAAGAGTACAAAAATGTGTCCTTAATTTTGGGTGTTTTCATTTGTTGGGTAAATAAGTTTGAAAAGTGTATTTTCTAGGTTTGCTCACTTATATTTTTCATTGGTCTGGGCAGCGCCATGTGTATGTAGCATGTGAAAGCCTGTGGTGCTTGCCCTCTGGGCAGCAGGTTGCAAATTGCCTTCCTGCTTGGGAGTGGCTATTGTTTTGCTGATGTTTTCTGTAGAAGAGATCTCCTCCAACCCCTCCCTGCCTGGGTTTTGCAGGAAGAGAAGAAGGAGTACAAATGTAGAACCAGAGTTGAGGGGCTTTGTGAGCTCTGCTGAGGCTGGTTGGTGCCTTTGATTACAGGAGGAACCAGAGAATGTGTCAGACCTTTGGGAGCTCTGAGTGAGAGGGAAGTAGTTTTCTCTGCCTGTTTGCTTGTCTGCCAGTACTAGACTTTAATAAATGTAATGGTCCGCCATTTTTTGGCTCCACTGTTTCTACTGCCTACCTGAATCCAATGAGAACCTAATGGCCACAATGGTAGTGACCACTCACCATACAACATCTATAACATTTTTTTTTACCTTTTTGTCATAAAACTAGGTCTTAAATCATTTTTACTGGTATATTCTGTGTTGTTATTATAGAAGCACATAATCTAATGAAATTACATTGTTCTATTTGTAAGATATAGTCTTAAACTTTCACCAAACTCAATTCAATTTTTTTAATGTTTGCACCTCTGCTGTAATGATCTAATTTTGCAGTATGTATAAAAAACAGGCAAACTACATTTGACTTCTTAACATAATTTTCTACATGGTGGACATATTTAGTTTTCCAAATGCACCTAAGCAGATATGTGCAATTGGTAATTATGTTTAAAATAAGATGTTAAAGCTATTAAAAATTGAGTCTAATTGCTAGTTTTACTTTAACACCTTTTTTATAATAAAATATGTGTTTCCCTCCATATTTTCCTTAGTCTTAATTTAATGTTAATTGATACTCTTGTGAGAAGATAATGTTTATTTTGGAAACTTACTATATTATAGTAATAAATGATTAGTATTAGATATAATATCAGGGGAGGCAGCAATGTTTACATTAAAAAAGCAATGTTCTTGAAATCAAATATCATATAATAGAATCCCAGTCTCATGACATATTACTATACTCAACCTACTAACTCTTCTTTTTACTTTTTAAATTGTAGAAAATAACATGTGGAACACTGTTAATAGTATACTGTTAACAATAGCCATTATATTATATCAGATCCCTAAAACTTTCTCATCTTGCTTTACAAATTCTATACCCATTGAACAATTCTCTTTTCCCCCACTTTGCCTCCCCAACCACCATTCTACATTTTGTTTCTTAGAGTTTGATTACTTTAGATAGCTTATATAAGTGGAAGAATGCATTATTTCTATGAAAATTATAAACAAAGTATTGAAGGTATAGCTTGACTTCTCCTGACTAGCTTATATAAAAATATGAATAGAGAGAAATGACTTAAAGATGGAATTGTTAAGCAAAAAGAAGAACTTAAAAATTTGAAATATCCTCAGCCTATACATATTGCAAACAATCAAAATATTAGCAAGTGATCATTTTATAATGAGATTAGTATGGATCAGCCAGATAAACAGAATCCAGGAGTTCTTGTTCAAAATAATAGAAAAACAATCTGAAAAGTGATTCAAAGATCATCAAGAATGCTGGTGCCATCACATGTACAGAGTGCATAGGTCTGGGGAGCATACATCCCTCCATCTGTGTTAGAAAGAATAGGGATGCCTGGCAGAGCTTCAGATGTGGTACCACAATCTGAGAGAACCACAGGCCATTGCAGAGAATTGCAGCAACATTGGTGTTGCCCCTCTAAGCCATGGGGGTGTGTACCCAACTCGTTGGTCCTGGAAGGTATAGAGCAACAAGCCAAAGAGGATTTTTGAAAACCTTAAGGAGTAGAATTTGTTCTATTAGCCTTGGAACTTATTTGGTACATGTCATTTCTTTATTCTTTCTAGCTTTTGGATTGGGTATGTCTATCCTAATCTTATCTCTATTGTATTTTGAAGTGAGAAACATATTTGTTTCTATAGGTGCACAGTTAGAGACAAGTTTGTCTCAGCATGACTCCAAATACTCACCCAGTGATGGGATTCAAATAAATTAACAACTGATTCTATGCCCTAATGGGCATTTTAAGCATAAAAAATTATAGACCAAAAGGTAGTTTATTATTTCATGCTTTCAATGCTTAAATAAGAACAATAAAAGAGGTACACAAAACTAGATTATGTTAAAAGAAGAGTTTTGGAATATTAATAAAAAAATATTAAATAATTCCTGACAAAAGACAATACAAGTTGTCACCCTCTGTTTGGCACTTTTTCCTCTTTACATTATATGTTTACTGAAGTAACAAATACAAGGGAAATAAAATGTAGTATTTCATCAAAGGTATAATGAGCTTAATGAAATGAATAAATAAATAGTACAAGCATAGTTATTTTTTTTTATTTTATTCATTTTAGAGAGGAGACACAGAGTGAGAGAGAGAGAGAGAGAGAGAAAGAGAGAAAGGGGGGATGAGCTGGAAGCATCAACTCCCATATGTGCCTTGACCAGGCCAGTGCAGGGTTTTGAACTGGTGATCTCAGTGTTCCCAGGTCGACGCTTTATCCACTGAGCCACCACAGGTCAGGCATAGTACAAGCATAGTTTTACCAACTTTTTTCTTATGCTTGGATGGGATGAACATCACTAAAAGCTTGTTGAATACAGTGTTGCACAGATAAACGTTAAAAAAGAATAAAGATTGTAAATTTGTAATTCCCACATTGGGTGGCTGCCCAGGCAGCCACCTTAGAGAAAATCCTGATTATGAGTGCCATTTTAACAACTGGTTCACTGAACTCAGCAAAAAATTAGGTACCAGTTCTGCCAAGCATGCTGGCTGAATCACACCACTGGTCTCACCCATATCTGATTTAGATGATATTTACATAAGGCTTTACACTCGGGCTTTAAAGTTCATGCTGAAATGAGTCAAGATTTTTGGAATATTATGAGGATGGATGAATGCATCTTTCATGCAAACAAACAAACAAAAACCCTTAATTTTGGAAGTCCTGTGTAGAATATTATACAAGCAATTTTCCCCAAAATCTGTATTTCGAAACTTAATTTGAAATATGATGGTATTTAGAGATGAGGCTTTAGAGTGATGGTTAGGTCATGAATAGAATTAGTGCTTTTATAAGAGATACAGTGAAAGAATGGTTATCTATCTTACCCTTACCAAACTCATATGATAGGGAACTAAAATATGCTGCTAATAGGCATTTAAGTCAATCTTTCAAATAACTGAAAGCCTAACCAATAGTACTTAACTTTAACTTCATGAGAAATTCGAAACCAGAAACACTGGAAATTTTTGATTCTCAGAAACGGTTAGATAATAAGTTTTTATTGTTTTAAACTATTAATTTTAGGGTTGTAATGCTATACAGCAACAAATAACTGATAAAATAGTTATTCAGAAGCAAACTGTAAGGTCAGTGGCCGCTGCTGTGGCCATGCAGGTTCCCATTGGATTCAGATAGACGATAAAGGAACAATGGGGCCAGAAAATGGTGGGACTGATGAGCAAACAGACAGGGAAGATCACTTCCCTTTCTCCCATCTCAGGACCCACCAACCTCAGCATTCCATAGCCAAACAGGTCAGGCTGAAATCCCAGGGCTCCAAAGCCCCTCCCTCTTTTTAAGCTCTCCCACAAAACAAGCTGGTGAGCCCTTGTTCAAGCCAGATGAGCCAGCACTCAAACCAGCAACCTTGGTGTTTCGTACTTGGAGGCTCAGTGTCCCAGGTTGCAATTCTTATCCACTTTGCCATCACCTGGTCAGGCTTTATCCCTTTACTTTTAACTGATTAGTTTCATTAAATATTAGATTCCTTGTAGACCCAACAAACATATGTTGAATCATTTTGTTTAACTCACTCTCATAATTTCTGTTCTTTAATTGCTGTATTTGGATTGTTTATATTTAAAGTAAGTATGCATATATTTATATTGATACTACCATGTATATGACATATTACATCTATATGGTATGATTTTTACAAGTGCAGGGTGCCCCCAAGATTATAACCCCAGCTATCTCTACGCTTTACCTCCAGCATTTAGTCAGTTAGTATTTAAGAGTTCTTACCAGTTTATGGCTCAAACAAGTTCTACCGCAGCTAAGCTGACCTCAGTTCTGATTCTCTGTATTTGTCTATTTGTCTAGATATTGAGGTGACCATTCTCACTGTGACCTAAGTTCTTTAATACACCCCACATAAAGTCATTGTTTTTTATTCATTTCTAATTTATTGTGTTAAGATGGATTCAAGTGTCCCACTGAATATAACACCCTCACCCCAAACCCCATGTCCTTATTTATACCCCTTTTTTCACCCTCCAACTACATCCTCCCTTTCCTCTGAGATTTGCTGTCCTGTTATCTGTATCTCTGTATTATGTATATATAATTTCACTAATCCCTTCACCTTCTCTGATCCCATCCCCTCATCCCCCTTCCCTCTGACAGCTGTCCGTCTGGTCCCTGTGACCCTGCCTTTGCCTTTATTCCATTTCTCAGTTCACTTTGTCCCTTAGATTCCACATATAAGTAAGTTCATATGATATTTGTCTTTCTCTTCCTGGCTTATTTTACTTACTATAATAGTCTCCAGGCTCACCCATGCCATTGTAAAGGTAAGATTTTCTTCTTTTTCATGGTCGCATAGTATTCCATTGTGTGTATGTATGTATGTATGTATGTATGTATGTATGTATGTATGTATATACCACAGCTATTTCATCCACTTGTCCACGGATGGACACTTGGGCTGTTCCCAGATCTTGACTATCGTAAACAATGCTGCAATAAACATGGACTGCATATCTTCTTTTAAATCAGTGATTTGGTATTTTTAGGATATATTCCTAATAGTAAGATAGCTTAGTCAAAAGGCAGTTCCATTTAATTTGCATTTGTCTAATGATTAGTGATGTTGAACATTTTTCCATATGCTTATTGGTCATCTGTGTGTCCTCTTAGAGAAGTGTCTGTTCAGTTATTTTGCCCATTTTTTAACTGGATTGTTTACCTTCTTGGTGTTGAGTTTTACAAGTTCTGTATAAATTTTGGTTATTAACCCCTTATCGGATGTATTGGCGAATATGTTCTCCCATTGTGTGGGTTGCCTTTTGACTTTGTTCATGGTATCTTTTGCTCTGCAAAAGCTTTTTAGTTTGCTATAGTCTCATTTTTTAATTTTGTCCTTGATTTCACTTGGCTATGGAGATAAACTGGCAAAAATATCGCTAGGAGAGATATTGAAGAATTTACTGCCTATGTTTTCTTCCAAGATGTTTATGGTTTCACGACTTATATTTAAGTCTTTTATCCATTTTGAATTTATTGTTGTGAATGGTATAAGTTGGTGGTCTAGTTTTATTTTTTTTGCATATACCTGTCAAATTTTCCCAACACCATTTATAAAAGAGACTGTCTTTACTCTATTAAATGCTATTACCTTCTTTGTCAAATATCAATTGACCATATAAGCATGGGTTTATTTCTACGTTCTCTGCTCTGTTCCATTAATCTGTATGCCTGATTTTATGCCAGTACCAAGCTATTTAGATTAAATGGCTTTGTAGTATAACTTGATATCAGAAATGTGATACCTCCCACTTTATTTTTTATGTTCTAGATTATTGAGGCTATTCATATTCTTTTTTGGTACCATATAAATTTTTGAAATATTTTTTCTATATCTTTTAAGTATGCCATTGGTTTTTTGATTAGAATTGTGTTGAATTTATAGATTGCTTTGGGTAATATAGACATTTTAATGATGTTTACTCTTCCTATCCATAAAAACACTATATGCTTCCACTTGTTTGTATCTTTCCTGATTTCTTTTATCAATGTTTTATAATTTTCTGAGTACAAATCTTTTATCTCCTTGGTTAAATTTACTCCTAGATGCTTTATATTTTTTGTTGCAATAGTGAAGATGATTGTTTTCATAATTTATCTTTTATACTGTTTATTGTTGGTGTATAAAAAAATGCGAAGGATTTCTGAATATTGATTTTATATCCTGCCACCTTGCCAAATTCATTTATCAGGTCTAGTAGTTTTTTAACTGAGACTTTAGGGTTTTCTATGTAAGTATTATGTCATCAGCAAATAATGATAGTTTTACATTTTCTTTTCAATTTGGATGCCTTTTTTTTCTTCTTGTTACTTGATTGCTGTAGCTAGGATTTCCAGAACTATGTTGAATAAGAGTGGTGAAAGGGGGCACCTCTGTCTGGTTCCTGATCTTAAGGGGATTGCTTTTAATTTTTGTCCATTGAGTATGATGTTGGCTATTAGTTTGTCATAGATGGCTTGTATCATATTGAGGTACGTTCCCTGTTCTCCCACTTTGCTGAGAATTTTGATCATAAATAGGTGTAGATTTTATCAAATGTTTTTTCTTCAACTATCAATACAGGGGTGCTCAAACTTTTTTAGCATGCGAGCTACTTATAAAACAACCAAGTCAAAATGATCTAACCACTACAAAAATGCAAAACATATAATTATTTTCAAATGTATTAAGGATTCTTTGTATGTACAATGTATGTTGATGTACCTTGCATAACTGAATAAGCCAATATTGCACAACACACATAATAAATAATTATTAACATTTTTTTGTAATTACCTGAGTTTACTTTGATGATTTGCACCGAATTGAATCAGCCAGAGATGCATAGTCCGGACAGTAGCTTGATAGCCAGTCTCAAGCACATTTCCAAATGTTCATCAGTCATGGTGGAACGGTATTTGGACTTAATGATCTTCATGTAGGAAAAGGCTGACTCACATAAATAAGTGGAGCTGAATAATGCAGTCAAGGAGGCAGAACATTTTCTCATGTTGGGGTACTTTACCTCTGTGAGTAAGTTCCAGAACTGTTCATGAGCTCTCGACTTCAGCTCAATGTCAGTTTGTAGAGTCAAAATCTCATCTTCCACTCCAGAAGAGTTCAAGTGAAATAGTGCTGCAATGTTTGATGCGAGTGAATCAACCTCAGCATCTTCCTGAAAAGGATAGCACATGTATGTAGCTACTGGCTCGAGCAAAGAAAAGTCTTGAAAGCGTTTGTCGAACTCTGACAGACAATCGTTCATCTGCTTCATGTAGCGTGCACTGTCAAGTTGCTCAGGGACCTTCTCCTGCATCTCCAGCTCTGACACCAGGTTCTGGAAATTTGCCAAATCATGGCATTGCAGATTTGAGGTTAAATGTTGCATCTTTCGTTTGAAAGCGTTAACTTAGCTAATCATATTGGTCACTGTTTTGTCTTTTCCTTGCAGCTCAAGATTAAGGTCATTCAACAAGTTTGTCAGATAAGTTAAAAATGCCAAGTCCAACCGCCATTGACCATCATTTATTTGCTTGTATTCTGCATGTCCAGATACACGGAAAAACTCTTTAATCTCCAGACAGAGTTCTCGAAATCTTCGGAGGAATTTCCCACGACTAAGCCATCTCACATCAGTATGTAGCAACAACTCAGAGTGATCACAGTCAGCCTTCTCCAGATGTGCACAGAATAATCGTCTTTGAAGAGATCTGGCTCGAATAGAACAGGCGATCTTCGTTGCCACATCCATGATCTCTTTTATGTTGAGCATTTTATCGCATAATGCTTGTTGGTGAATTATGCAATGGTAATTCAAGAAGTCTGGGAACGCATCGTCCTGCCTGCACTTGGGAATAAATCCATTCACACGCTCAACCATTGCAGGTGCTCCATCTGTGGTGATAGACACCAATTTATACACTGGGAGCTGAGTTTTCTCTATAAAGTTTTTAAACGTCTGAAATAGTGGTTCTTAACCTGGGTTCTATAGAACCCTAGTAGTTCAATGAGTCGGTCTCAGGGGTTCAGAGAAGCCTCTGCCGCAGAGGTAAAGACACACTTGTGTAAAGTCGTGATGACACGCCCCGCTTGGCCATCACTTGCTACAGAGGATCACGTTACATTACTTGGCCAACCAGTGCTGCGGGGAATTTAGTGCGCAGTAGTCAATGGCTGTCGTAGTTGTACATCGTGTGGTTTCTTTCTTAATATTTTGATCCATACTAAATATGTTGAGCAAAAAAGAAAGTGGTCAGACAAATATGTACAACATGGATTCACATGTATCATGGAATGGGATGGGAGTCAGCATCCTATCTGCATGATATGCAATGCCAAGTTGAGCAACTCTAGTCTCACACCGGGAAAACTAAATTTGAGGAAAAAAATTATATTTTATTTATCACTAAAGAAGGGTTCGGTGAATGAGCATATGAAACTGGTGGGTTCGGTACCTCAAAAAAGATTAAGAACCACTGGTCTGAAATATGTGCTCTCCTCGCGCCTGTTCTTTCATGGGAAGTGCTGTCAGTAGCTCCTCTTTTGCAGTGAGATCACTAAACATCATACGAATGAAAATGCACATCTGAGCTGTGTCACTCATATCTGTAGATTTGTCCAACTGTAGGAAGAAACACTCACAATCTCCGATGTCCTTCCACATTTGCTGGGTTAAATCCTCAGCCATGGCTTCACAGTGCCGTGTAACTGTATGTCTTGACAGCTGCAGAGCTTTGATTGAAGATAATATCTCTGCCTTATTTTTAAAGTCTCAGAACAATGAGTCAGCTGCTTCAATGAATACTTCTTTTACCATCTCTCTGTCTTGGAAGGACTTATTGTTTTTAACGATGGTGTGACTCACCCGGAACAATGCTTCGGTGGCGGCTTTCGCTTTTGAAGTTTGTTGAGTGAAAAATGACTGCTGTCCGGATAACTGGGATTTTAGTTCCTCCATCTTTCTCTTTCTCAGCTGGCTTTTCGGTGGGAAGTCCATGTCGTATTTTCCATGAGCAGTCCAGAAATGCTGCTTCTTTGGTATTGCGATGGTAGACTGGCAGATGAGGCAAACGCACTTCGAAAATGACATCATGAAAAAAAAGTTCACCTCCCATTTCGTATGAAAGTGATATGGTTTTGCCTTCTTATTTGGTCCAGCTTTCTCACCCATTTTGATCACCATGTTTTAGGAAGGGCCTAAAATCTGAGGTAATTCGCTGACTAGCCTGTAAGTTTTGCTGCGCTTAGCGCCGTTGTTTACGCATGAGCGGTGACCTAAAGGTCAAGATTCAGTTGTCATCTGAATGGTTGCCCTGTATGTCAATCAAGTGATGGGATGTTTGATAAGCTGACAAATTTTTTTTTAATGTCATGCTGCTATCTACTAGTAGATCGTGATCCACGTAATGAGCACCCCTGTATCAATACATTCATCTGATTTTTATCCTTTCTTTTGTTTATTTGATGAATCACATTAATTGATTTTGAAATATTTTGCCATGCTTGCCTTCTCAGAATAAATCTCACTTGATCATAATGTATGATTAGTTTTATGTATTGCTGGATCCAGTTTGCAATATTTTGTTGAGAATTTCAGCATCTAAGTTCATCAGGGATATTGGCCTATAGTTTTCTTTCTTTGTATTGTCATTACCTGATTTTGGAATGAGGATCATGTTTGCCTCATAAAAGGAGCTTGAAAGTATTTCTTCCTCTTGAATTTTTACAAATAGCTTGAGAAGGATAGGTGTTAGTTTTTCTTAGAATGTTTGGTAATATTCACCTGTGAAGCCATCTGGTCCAGGATGTTTGTTTATTAGGAGTTTTTTGATAACTGTTAGAGTTTCATTTGTTGTAATAGATCTGTTTAGGTTTTTTTGATTCTTCTAGATTGAGTTTTAGTAGATTGTATGTGTCTAGGAATTTATCCATTTCACTTAGGTTATCCAATGTTTTGGCATATAGATATTCAGAGTATTTTCTTACAAACTTTTATATTTCTGTGGTGTCAGTTGTTGCTTCTCTACTTCCATTTCTAATTTTATTTATTTGAGTTGTCTCTCTTTGTTTCTTGATGAGTCTGGTTAAAGGTTCATCTATCTTGTTTACCTTTTCAAAGGACCAGGTCTTCGTTTCATTGATCTTCTGTATATTTTTTAGCCTCTCTATCATTTATTTCCACTCTGTTCTTTATTATTTCCTTCCTTCTAATTCCTCTGGGCTTTATTTATAGCTCTTTTCTAGTACTAGTCTAGAGCCTACAGTAATTTAGGGATTAGGAGGGGTGGTAGGTGTAGCTCTGCCCCTTGGCCCCAGATGTCAATCTGTCCAGATGTTTTTTCACACACCTCAGTAGGATGTGGCCCCAGCAGTCCGGGGAGTGTAGCCTCTGAGACCCAGAAGTGTGGTTTTCAAAACCTCTGGACAGTTTCAATTGAATCTCCGGTGTGGTGGAAGCACCAGTCTTAGACTCAGGAGTGTTGAGGTGGGGCTGGGGTAGTTCTGGTCTCAACACCATAAAGGTGAGTAATGATGCACCCCCTGCCTCCTGGCTTCTCATATAATAACCCATTGCCCTGACTGGAGCAGCAAAGACTTGTGAGGGTAGAGCAGTTGCTTTTCCCCAGGCAGCTATCACTCAGAGGGAATTGCCCCACCCTATAAAGATGGCGACTGCAACATTGGCAAATGAGTCAGCACAGGCATTATGGTGCCCATCCCCAACAGTGTCTCTCCCTGGGCCTCCAACTTTTCACTCTCCTCATGCAACACCAGTTCTTTCTTCAACAATTTCTACTGAGTCTCTCATGAGGTAGAAGCACTAGTTATAGAGTCGGGAGCAAGCATGTAAGAGAAAGCTTCAATCTCAATACCAGAAAGATGAGTTACTGATGCACCCCCTGCATCCTGGCCTCTCAGAATGACCCATCACTATGACTGGGGCTTGAGATACTCCTGAGCTCAGAGCTGTTGCTTTTCCCCAGGCTGGTGCTATACAGAGGGGATGCTCTGCCCAAGAAAGAAGGTGACTACAGTATTGGAGAATGACTCAGCACAAGGGTTCCAGTGGCCATCCCCCACAGTGTCTCCACTTGGACCTCCAACTTTACACTCTGCTCACACAACTCAAGTCCTCTGAGCTCTCCCTCATCCAGAACCCCTAAGTGGCTGTGATCAAGATTTTCTGTGTAAGTCCTTTAAGACGGGGTCTGCATCTCAGAAAGCTCAGTTTCTTTCTCACAGACAGAAATCCTGCTCTTTTCACTGCCAAATGCTATGTGTGTTTGCCTCTTCATGGCTCTGGGACTCTAGACTGAAGTTCCAGGCCTGGGGCTGAGCACCCACACCTCTCATGGAAACCCTGTCCACTGTGAGAGTTCCCTTAGACACTCAGGCACCCCTTGTTTCTGAGAGCAGGGCAGCCCTTTCCACATCTCTGCCCTTCCTACCAACCTTGGTGTGGCTTCTTCTTGATTCTTGGTTATGGAGTCTTTTTCCTTCCGTCCAAAGTTGGTTTTTTCAAGATGATTTTGCTTCAATTAAGTTGTAATCCAATTTGGTTGTGGGAGGTGGCAGTTGGAATATTTGTGTATTATGTTGCCATCTTTGTATCCCTTAAAGTCATGGTCTTTTTTTTAACTGTTTTTATTTTAAGCATGAGACTCCAATATCTTTACATGTAGAGCTGAAACAAGAAATCGCATACTATGGCGTGCCTGGGTACAGCTTAATGGGGCCCTGTCGGCATGCTTCTCTCAGCTGTTCATGGTCACAGTCAAATAAGCATCATTTATTACAATAAATATAGCATTCTCACCTGTTTCTCTGGCTTAGGTAAAAATGCTTATGAAAAACATTAAGAAGTTGAAATCATTTTAAAAAATCAATTTTTCAATTTTAGACAATATTGATTGATGCTGTTTTTGAAAGATGGGGAAATTAAACTTTTTATACTTTCTCATATATCTTCTTAGCTTATAAGTTCTTATGTTAAATAGAAAACATTTATTGATTTTCACACTTGCTTTTTAAAAAGTAACACCTTTCTTGCCTCTTAAAGTGAAGACATTTTCATTGTGATCAGCTAATCTTCAATTAAAAGTCAAAATGCAATTTCTAAATCAAAGTACAACAAATCCTAATACTCATAACACATGAATGGTTTTTATAGATGAGTACGTAATAATTGTTAGTTCCTTGGTCTCAGAAGATACTTTGTGATGCTTCAATTATTACTCATGTTTTTCTTATTATTTGCCATAACTAAAATGTTTTCTATTTATGTAGTCAAAAAATGTTTCAGAATGAGTAAATAACTGAGTCATCATAAGAAAACACTTGTTCAAAAATATTGATTTACATATTCAAATTATCTGGATTTATCTGAATGACAAAATAATTATTTGTTGTATAAAAAGATTTCTTTCAAAATTAAATTGTCCTAGGACACTTCAGTTTAATAATTGTAGTGCCAATTAAAGAACACACTAAAGTACCCAAGCACCTTTTTTTACGTCTCATGCACTTATCACAATAACATCATGAGGTCAATATTATTACAATTCTTATACTATATATGAGGAAACTGACACTCAAAAAAGATGAAATAAATTAGCCAAGTCAAGCAGCTAAATCATCCTTACGTCTGATACTAAAGTACATATAGGAGTACATACAGACATACCTCAGAGATATTGTGGATTTGACTCCATACCACAGCAATCAAGTGAGCAACCAATAAAGCAAGTCATAATCATTTTGCTACAGGACAATCTTACTTCAGTTTCTAGAAAGCACGTCTGTGAAGGGAAATAAAGTATAACACAAGAATAAGAGGTGTGCCTGTACAGTCATATATATGGAAAAATATATAAGAAAATTTAGAGAATAATAATAATACAATAGCATGATGTGATGATATTTAAAATATAGAGCCAGGGTTATGGTAGGGAATAAGAACTGTTTGAGATTCAAAAGTGCTAAAAATACTCTTTTTAAAAATAGATGATGGCCTGACCTGTGGTGGCGCAGTGGATAAAGCGTTGACCTGGAAACACTGAGGTCGCCAGTTCAAAACCCTGCACTGGTCTGGTCAAGGCACATATGGGAGTTGATGCTTCTAGCTCCTCCCCCCTTTCTCTCTCTCTCTCTCTCTCTCTCTCTGTATCCTCTCTAAAATAAAAAAATAAAAAGAAATTTAAAAAAATAGATGATGAACATTTGGCTGTGCCATTATCATCTTTTAAATAAGTGTATGTGCATTAAACTTATATTTTACAGTAAGGTTACACTAAAGGTCTCTGGTTCAATCTGGATTTAGAGGAGAAGATTGCTTTTAACTTTAAATAATGGTGATGTGTTATAGCAGAAAGAATGCCCAGATTTTGAAACTGGGCATACCTTGGTTTGAATCTTCACTTGACCATTTTTAGCATTTCAAATGGCAGAGTATCAGAAAAAAATACTTTCTTTGTTTTAGTTCTCCAAAGCATTATGGGAATTGAGAACTTAGAAATCTCAGTATATAATGATTCAATGCAAACTTCTGCACTTAGAAATGACAGCTTTAGGATGGCTTCTAGCAGCTTAAGGCCTTGTCATAAGCGTGACTCCAACCTTTCCTTAAATTGCCTGCCTGAGAAACCTCAAAGCTGCCAAGAACATTTACTGTTTGCTTCATCCAAAACCTGTTGGTAATCAGATAGACTATAAACCCCCTCTTACAACAGTTACTTTAAAAAGCTTAAAATTATATAATTTTTTTCTGCCCTTTGAGATATAAAACTATCACCACAAAAACATTTCCTCACAGACCTAAGAGCATCTTTTTGAAATAGCAACATTCAGGGAAATAGCTCTTCCCCTCTCTACCAGTTAGAAAATAAGAGCCTAACTTCCAAAGAACACTTTGCTTCAACTGGTACCATTGCCTACTGTATAAAGATAAAAGTTTATTTCTCTTTTCAATAAATTCCAATTAACAAATCCAGTTGCCCATAACATCCCTCAGTGCCTTTTCCTTAGTACACCCCAGCTTTAAACAGTCTCCAGTCTTCTATTTTGGCAAAATTCACTTCAATTCAAGCTAGACTCTCTTCCCTATTGTAATATTATTGCTGAATAAACCTGTTCTTACATCTTTAGTGTGAGACATTCTTTATCTTTCACAGAATAAAATAAAATGATCAAGCATAAGTAAGGGACTTACAAAAATGCCTGACCAATAGAAGATGCTCTCTAATAAAAATTTCTTCATTTCTTTTTTTCCTGGCATGACCAGACTATGGCACAGTGAATAGAGCATTGGCCTGGGACACAGAGGACCCAGGTTCGAAACTCGGAGCTCACTGGCTTGAGCGTGGGCTCACCAGTCTGAGAGCAGGGTCATTGGTTTGTGCGTGGGATCGTAGACATGACCCTATGGTTGCTACTTGAGCTGAAAGGTCGCTGGCTTAAGCCCAAAGTCGCTGGCTTGAACAAGGGGACACTGGCTATTCTTAAGCCCCCTAGTAAAGGAACATATGAGAAAGCAATTAATGAACAACTAAGGTGCCACAACAAAGAATTAATACTTCTCATCTTTCTCTTCCTTCCTGTTTGTTTGCCTGTCCTCTTTCTCTCTGTTTCTCAATAATAATAAAAAAAAAGACTGTATCCTCTCCTCATATGTTCATTGTTCATATAATTTCTCTGTGCTCAAGAAATTCTTATGGCCCATGATCTATATATAAGAACCTTTAATTTAAATTGCTATTTATTAAAACCATAATATTTAAAAGAACAAGAACAATAAACAAGAACAACTTTTCTTGCAAGATCAACTGATATTTATGGCATGAAACTCTATTTTCAAATATTTTAAATGTGATTAATCAGGAAAAAGGGTAAATGAAATTCTCTAGCATGCCTTTACATTGTGTATCTTTTAACTTCTCTTCTGTAACAATAAGCAAGAAAAATAAAAATTTATGGAAATAATTCACTATATTGCATGGTATATTAGACAATTTTGTGTAAAAGGTTAATGAAATCTCATCAGTTTCTAACAGAATACAAAGAATCTTAATAAGGTTATATTTGATGACCTCTTTTATGTTTGAAAGTTATTCAAATACATTTTTATAAAGAGTTTGGTGTATTTGATAATGTTATACCTAATCAATATGCAAATATATGGTATTAAGTGCAATCTGTGACTGAAGATTGTATTAGAGATGAGAACACTCACAAGTTTTCAGAAGTAAAGAAGAGAAAATGGCATAAATATATTGTCAACATTCTTTAAGCAGTATCCATCTACAAGAGTCAGTATTAATGTCAGATAAACTGATTGACTAACTTAATTTTCCAAATCAGTTATTGTCTTTTGAAACAATACATTTTAGTTAATGTTCTAGTAGAGTTTATTTGAAAACTTACATTTCTCCTGTTTGAGGAAAAATTCACTTTTGCTTATTATTTTAAAAATTAAAGTTATATAAATGTACAACAACATGATAATCTACTCATTTATTCAATCAGTTCTTAAGCATACTAGATATGTAAACATATGTATATGATATTATGTGTGCATACACATACACACACACTCACATACACACTCACACTAGTTTATTCAATTATTCAGTAATGCTGTTGCTCACATGTACCAGACCGGGCGTTAGGTATCAGGGATACAAAAATGAATAAAATACAGTTCTATGTTTAACAGGCTCAGAGACTCTTTTGGAAAGCAGAAGTAGAAACAGGTATTCATGATGCATAATATAATAAAAGTATGTGCCATTTCAGTAGTGGCACAAATGCAGAAGAAATTTATAGTGCTTAGGCATGACAGCATTAAACTTTCAGAAAACTTGAACTGTAAAGATTATATATATATATATATATATATATATATATATATATATATATATATATATATATATATATATATATATGGAGAGAGAGAACACTAGGTGAAGACATCAGTGATGGATGAGCCTGGAGATTTTGTTAGAATTAAAAGTCATATATCAGGAAAGTCATTAGTCCTCTCTTTTATAAACAACAAATAAAAGTAAACAATAACCACAGAAAAAATAAAAGACAGGTTTAATACAAAAATGTAATATGACTGTTTTTGTTTTAAATAAATATTATTTTATAGTATTGGAGAAGATTTAAAAAATGTGAATGGCAAGAAGAAAATGCTCTGAAGACATAACACTGGGAAACAATTATTTTTTTATTTTCTGTTGCATGAGGTTTTAGAACTTTTTCTATATGTTTCTGCATTGCTGATTCCAAATCTTAAATCCATCTTTTGGTGCATACTCTAGTTTTTATGCAATATTAATTTCATTTTGTTAAAGTTAATGGTATGCATTGGTTTTTAAATTGGAGTTAAAGGACGACTCTTGGATTAAACCTAACTACAAGGCAATTAATGTTTTGCAAACATCACTTTTACATAATTATAGTTGTTTTTAAGTGTAAAATATTATTATCTGATAAAAACACTCTCTTATTCCAGTTTGCAATGGTTTTATTTCTTCTAAGGACGAAGAATTGAACATGGTGATCAAGTGTATTTTGATAAGATACATGAGAAAATGGTTATAGAATTTGAAGGGTCTTCTTCTGATGCCAAGCAGTCATAAACCCCTCAGCAGTTTAGTCAACCAAATTAAATGACTTAGTAAGAGATTTGGACCTATCAAAGAAAGCAGCTGAGTTTTTAGCCTCCAGGAATCAAGAAAAGAATGTACTTCACTGGTCAGCTAAAGTATCCCATTTCAGGAAGTATGAACAAATTTTTGTGGACTTTTTTTCCAAAGACAAACACTTTGTTTACTGTCATGATATTAGTAGTGTTCTCAGCCAGCTAGATGTTACCACTTAGAGTTCAGCAGAATGGCAGTTATTTCTTGACAGCTCTAAATGGAGTCTGAAATGTGTTCTGCCACACAACGGTAATTTTTATGCAGGGGTTCCAATTGGTTATTCAACTCATCTGTGAGAAGATTATAATGACAGAAAAATTGTCCTTGACTTTCTGAAATATGAGGAGCATAACTGGATCATTTGTGTGAATCTTAAAATGGTAAATTTACTGCTAGAATAACAGAGGGGTTTCATGAAGTATTCTTGCTTTCTGTGTTTGTGAGACAGCTGAGCTCGGGAGAAACACTGAATACAGAAGGTGTGGCCGAAATGTAAAGCTCTGAAAGTAGGGATGCAAAATATTGTGAATGAACCTGTAGTTAATTGAGATAGAATCATTTTCCCCCACTTCACATCCAACTTGGCTTAATGAAGCAGTTTTCTCTGGTTTTGAATAGAGAAAGGGAATGCTTTCAACATATTATTTCTGCTTTTCCTACCTTGTCTCTCGAGGAGATAAAAGTAGGTGTATTCTATGGACCTCAAATTCAAACCCTCATATGTGACAAAGAATTTGCCTGGAAGATGAATAAGGAAGGGAAAGCTGCATGGCAGTTACTAAAAACTTTTGTGGCAGTTACTAAAAACTTTCTTGGCAACAGAAAAGCTGAAGACTATGAACTTCTGGTTCAAAGGATGCTGCTGACTTTCTGCAACATTGGATGTAACAGGAGCGTAAAGATTCTCTTCCTGAACAGTCAACTTGATAAGTTTCCCTAAAATCTTGGAGCTGTTAATGATGAGCAGACTACTGCTGGAGCATCAAACAAGATTGTCCTCAACAAGTACAGGAACAGAAGAGCTACAAATGCAAATTTTTGCCTGAATATAATTTAAATAAGTTTTGTACAAATTTTATGTTTAAAATAAGTGTTTTCATATGTTCTATTTTAAAACTTTAGACAAATTATGATGCATTCCTGTCTTTTAATGTATTAGTGTATATTTACTGCATTATATAAATTATTATATTTTTACAAAGATGATGCCCACAAAGACATTCTACTTCATTATGTTAAACTATATGTTAAAAATTTTACAATATGATGAAAACTTAAAATCTTGAATTGCAAAAAATACTGTATCTTACAGAGAAAGACTAATGTCATATTTGAGATCAGCAAACTCGAATTAGTAAGGACAAGTGTTTTTGTAGATGCAACAAAAATTTTGTTCTCCAGTGTAATCTAAGTAAAAGAAAGTTCAAGTTAGCAGCTATATGTAGGACAAGAAATGTTAGAAATGATAGAATTAAGAAACACATTATTTAATAGATACATTCAGTTTGCTCTCAAAGAAAAGAAGTGAAAATCTAAGGAAAACACACACAGTTTAATTGAAAAACCAGAATGTTGGTAGTATCATGGAAAAAAATAATAAATATCTACAGAAGCTCAAGTTCAAAAGAAAAGATGAGGGTAAGAAAGACTTTTAATTTTTCTTGTTGGATATGTGGTAATAAGATATAAATTTTCAGGAGGTACTAGTGAATATGGATTCTTGACTAGAAACTTATAAATGGAAATTATCATTTTTAAAACATTCTCACTCACCTAAAATGTTTTGTTTCTTTCTTTTTAGAACTTATATTTGTCTACTACCTACTCTTTTATCTCCTGGATACACAGCATAACCAAAAATTATTACTTCCTATAAAATATTAATAGTGTAAGAAAAATGGAGAAGTTACAAATATGTACAATTAATTGTTATATGCTATAACCAAAATTTAAGAGAAAATGTGAAATTCTATGTAAAAAGGAAGAAATGTCACTCTTTGCCTGTTTGAAAATAGAAGAAAGGAAAAGAGGTCACACAAAGAAGGTGGCAAATAAAGTGAGTTGTACATGATTTAGTTAGAATTCATAAGAGAAAGGACTTTATAGAAAATTATTGAAGATAAAAATGAAAAATAGAAGCAGTATAAAAAAATATGAGAACACAAAGAGTCTGGCTTATTTTTATCATACTTTATTTAATTTGTAATAAAATTCATTTAAATAATATATTAATTAAAAATATATAGTAACATCAGTTCAGTATATTTATGATTTTAGATACATGGATCAATAATTGTACTGATGGATCAGTAATAACAAATCTAATCTCAAGTACTTTAAACTTAACATTTTTCCCTTTAATTTTATACTTTAATAATTCAGTATTCTGATACATACTATAAAAAACTATGGAAAATAGAGATAAGCAACAGAGAAAAGAAAAACCAGAAATCATAACCCCATAGCTAGAGCTGTATCAAGTTTTTATATATCACATGTTATGATAAGTTATTTACAAAATTGATGTAAAATTATTTTGTAATATGTTTTTTAAAATTAACATCATATATTGTTATATATGACAATATATCATTTGAATATGCATGTTTATCCTGTCCATAAAGTGTATGTACAAAATCATTTTTAATGAGCACATGGTTTCATATACTGTCATTTATTAATGAGTGTAAGTTAATTCTAATTTTCATTTTTATGAACAATACTACAAAATGGTGAGAAAAAGTGTGGTATTTTTACACAATGGAATATTACATGGTAAAAAGAAGAAAATTATACCTTTTGTGACAGCATGGATGGACTTGGAGATTATTATGTTATGTGAAATAAGGTATTCACAGAGAGATATACACCATAATATCATATGATCTCACTTATACGTGGAATCTAATGAACAAAATAAACTGATTAATGAAATAGAACCTGAGGCATGAACACATAAAACAGACTGACAACTGTCAGAAGAGATCGGGATAGAGGGACTGAATGGAAGAATGTGAAGGGATTAGCCAAAAAACATATATGCTTAACACATAGACAGAGTCAACAGAGTGGAGATGGCCAGAGGAGAAAGGGATGGGGGCTAAGTGGAGGTGGGCAAAGGGGAGACAAAAAGAAATCTTGGTAAGAGTAGAGGGAACACAATGTGATGGGAAGAGGTTGTTTGTTGAGTTGGTCACTTGAAACCTGTATGGTTTTGCAAATCAATGCTATTCCAATAAATTCAATTAAAAAATAAAAATCACTTATTAGTCATTTGTTGTTTTGTATCAGCTTCTCTTGATTGCTCTTTTATAAATTATTATTTTTTTTAATTACGTTTTTTAAATTTCTTTTGATTTTATTCATTTTTAGAGAGGAGACACAGAGTACGAGAGAGAGAGAGAGAGAGAGAGAGAGAGAGAGGGAGAGGAAGAGAGAGAGAGAGAGAAAGATAAAGGGGGGAGGAGCTGGAAGCATCAACTCCCATATGTGCCTTGACCAGACCAGTGCAGGGTTTTGAACTGACGACCTTAGTGTTCCCAGGTTGATGCTTTGTCCACTGCGCCACCACAGGTAAGGCTAAATTATTATTTTTTTATTTACATATGATCTATGTTTCTTCTTCATTTGTAGGAAATATGAAATTCTGTATATCACATGAACTTGAGTCTTGGGATTCAAGGAGAAAGGGTCACATTATGGTGACTGTAGAAAGTATATGCTAGTAATAAAATAACTGATTTTTATTCCTCAGTCATCAACATATTCTAATTAAGTAATTAATATACAGAGCTTGAAGCCACTTAATTATTTCATGTGAAGCAACTATTATGAAAACTTGTCAAGACAAATGTATATGATTATCAATATTTTGGTTGTATTATACTTTTGATAAAATATATTTATTTTCTCAATAATATAGAACTGGATAATTTTTAGTGAATGCTTTCCAAATGTATTGTATCCATAGTACTTAATATATTGTCTGCCATTAGCAGGCTCAATTAATATTTGTCAAATGAATGAATAAATTAATTAATAAATCAAAGAATAAATTAATGTTAGAAGCACAAAGATGCTATTTTAATTCTTCATCCCTGTTGCAGCATTAAATTTTGGATTCTTCTAGGCTCAAAGAATCATAATTGTGTACAAAATCAAAGATGATTATCTTTCATTTTTGAATATGGTCTCATAATATAAATATAATTCATCAACATATTTTTAATGATTATTTACCTACAATATATCAGGAATTATAAATGAGGTTAGCCCCACAGAAATTACAGTCCAGTTCCATATTAGTTTAGTACTTGTTCTATTTAAATAGATATAAACTTTTAAAATATAAAATTCATATGAATTTTAGAAGCAATACTGCTGAATGAGGTATATTCATAGGCATATAATCTGAAGTCAGTTTTTATTCAATCCACACATTCTAAACAAGTGGTATATATCTTACCATTTAGAAGTACAAATAGGCCCTCTGAAATTTACATGAGCTAGAAAATACAATTTTAAAAATAATTGATCACATACTACATAGCAATTTGAGGCTGCTCATAAAGACAAATGTAAATTATAAATAATATCAATTATAATAAAAACATTTTATTAAATTATATATATAAGTGGTGTGGCATATATATATATATATATATATTTGTTGTTGTTGTTGTTGTTTTGACAAAAACAGAAAAAGAGTTAAATAGGGACAGATAGGAAGGGAGAGATGAAAAGCATCAAGTCTTTGTTGTAGCACCTTAGTTGTTCATTGATTGCGTTCTCATTTGTGCCTTGACTGGGTAGGCAGGGGAGGCTACAGAAGAGCAAGTGTCTCCTTGCCCAAGCCAGGAACCTTAGGTTCAATCCAGTGACCTTGGGCTTCAAGTCCCAACCTTTGGCCTCAAGCCAGCAACCACGGAATCATGTCTATGATCTCCTGCTTAAGCTAGCGACCCCATGCTCAAGCTGGTGGCTGGCACTCAAGATGGATGAGCACACACTCAGGCCAGTGACCTTGGGGTTTCCAAACCTGGGTACTCTGTGTCCCAGTCCTATGTTCTATCCACTGCGCCACCACCTGGTTAAGTGGGAAAACTCTTCTTTAATTTTATTTAGGATAAACCTTTTCACAGATTATCCATAGGGATGAGATCATATGATTTCAGAAATAAAAGAACTTTAGAGATAATCCTAAAAACCAGCTATATTGTATTTCAGATAGAAAAGCCAAGTACATTGCCCAATTCTGCTGAGCAAACTTTGGGTCTAAAGATAGTTTTCTAAGTCTAAAGATAGTTTTCCAAGTCTAAAGATAGTTTTCCAAGTCTAAAGATAGTTTTCCTACTCATATAACAGTTTTGTATGAATTACTGTATCAATCAGTACAATGTAGGGTATACTACACAAACAACCCTAAATTCTCAGTGGCATAGAACAATAAATGTAGCTTATAAAGTTTCTGCTTAAAATAACACATGTTATTTTCACTCACATTTAGTTGCCAAAATAGTCACATGGCTAATCCTGAAAATAACAGGGTTGAGAATTTATTATTTTCAAATGTTGGGAATTTTTCATTTCAAAAGTTTAGAACAATAATAAAATCTATTCCTAATACTTAGTAGGTGACTTCTTCATGAAACAATAGTCTCAGTTATAAAACTCTACTGTGATTCAGGTTCATTCTGTGTCATTAATTTTATCACTAATTTAAAAATGGAAGTATTATATGCTCAGAAGTATTGTACTAACTGTTTTTGTTTGTTTGTTTGTTTTGGGGGAAACTTTCTAGGCTCCATATTGATTTTTTTAATCACATTTGAGCTTATAGATATATCATAGGCGAGATACAAAGGCTATTATCTTTATTATAATTTATCTTCTATGTTTAAGGATTCTTAATAAATCCAATAATAGTAATTATATCATTGAAAGGGAAGGGGAGAATAAATCTAATGTTTTTATTTGAAAATTTCAATTTATAATAGTTTTTTATTAACAGTTACAAATAACAGTTTTGGATATCATTCTAAGAGGAATAATTAACTCCTTAAAGGAAATTAATCTTAGTAGATCCTCATTCAGGTTTTATATTGTTACTGTGTTTTAATCATATTTTTCTGCAAAAATCTGGTATTAAATAGATTTAATGTATCCTGTAAAATTATAGCAAGTCTCAGAATAAGAGTCATTTGTAATCTAAGCCAATTAATTTAAAATAATTTTCTGAACAACTTTTAATTACATGGCACTTTATTCTATAAGGTGCCCCAAAAGTATGTTATCTCTTTTAATTTTATTAGTTATGATACATTTAGAATTGCAGCAATTCATATTATTGTCTCTGCTTTCTGAACCAGAAACCATTTAAGAAGTGGATGTGGATACCTATATCAAGATCGAAACTGACAAAAAAACAATAAAAACAAAGGTAGGCAAATAGAAGAATTTAATAATCCCAACAATTGAGCAATTAGCAAGAATGAGAATCAGCATACCCTTATACAGTGGAGACTCATAGGAAGCATCAATATTCTAACTTTTGTCAAAGGAGCTGGAATTAAGATAAAAGCTGCTGAATGGGACTAGAAACATGATGAGAGGTCCTTGCGGCAGGTGCTATAACCACAGAGATTGTCCAGAAATACAAGGAGAGAGTAATAGGGCTTCTTTCATCCTCTTACCCACCATATATGTATGTGCCATATCCCACAGTAAACCAATCTAATGCATGTAAGTGGACAAGAGTGGCTGTGAACAAAAATGGTTTTATGATGTAGTTTAAATGGGACTTCTCCTTATGATATGGAGGTGGCACAGAAAGAGTAGAAGGGATCTGAGAATAAAGAGGTAAATATTTATAACATACTTTAGTACATGAACAACTTTTGATGATCTAAGGATTCCTTTTATTGGTGGCTTTTTCATGTTATCATACTTAGAAGATAAAACAAAAACAAAACATAACAAAACAAATACACAGTATAAGCCAGAAGAAAATAAGAAATACTCTAATACCCACAATTGCAAGACATTTGAAGACAAACAACCATGGCCAAGTAAATTGCAAAATTTGGGTTCAAATCTCAGACTTAAAAAGACAGTTAACCTGTAAGATTTAACAAGAAATTGTGAAAAACATTATTCTCCAAATTATTCACTTACTGCTCTGACAAATTGTCATGAAGTTCATCCTAAAAAATGGTTTTCTTTGTCGTAAGTCAAAAGATCTCCAGGCACATCAGCAAGCCTGGAACATGGTAATACAACTGTGATAGATAATGGTTCAGATCCACCCCTAATGTTTGATGGAACCAAAGCAAGAGAACCACAGCTGGGGGTCACATATTACATGTTAATACTTAAAAATTATAAATCAACTAAGAAAGCTTTTATACCATATACAAAATGTAAAATAGATTAAAGACTAAAATGTTAGATTCAAGACTTTAAAAATTCTGGAAGAAAATATAGGCAGTAAAATCTAAGGCATCTCTCATAGCAATAAAAGCTTTTATATGCATAGAGGATAGACAGTTAAGGGTGCTTGAGAATGTCTGCCATTGATCAAAACTGGACATGAAATCACTTAAAGCTACTGGTACCTTTCAAGGTACCATGCATATACATAAGAACTAAAATAAGTTCCAAAGTATGATCTTAAGTGCTGAAATATGTAGTTATAATATGCTTCTCATTACTAATGGTCAGACCATATGAAACCCACCAGAACAATAGACATGCACACGGCCTCTAGCACATTGCATCATCATTATGTTTATATTATAAAAACATCCTCATTTGATGACATTATAATCCCTCTTTCCTCAGTCTCAAGCATTTTACTAAACTGTTTATTTTCAAAATGCTACCAGATTGAAAACTTTTGATGGAATGGCATTTAATTTCAAGACACTGATACAAGTTGTGTCTTTAATAAAATCAAAAGAGGTCTTTCTTCTTCTTTAGAAAGAAAACATGATAAATATGTGGTCCAAGTCATCATTTCGCAAAGTGATACAATTATGCATTTAAAAGAAAGAAAACTCTCTTAAATCACAGACACAGGCACTCCCTAGTCAGAGACTGTGACAGCGGTCTCTCTGATAAAACCACTTAAATAATGCTGGCCACATTCCCAGACATGAGAAAAACAAATATGCACAGTTATATTTATACTAAAAACATGTGGACATGTATTTTCATTTAGCATAGCAAAAAAGTAAAAATTACTTTTTTCTTTAAATTAAAATGAGAGGCAGGGAAGCAGATACAGACTCCCACATTCACCCTGACTGGGATCCACCCTGAAAAGCTTCTATCGAGAGATGCTTTGCCCATCAGGGGTTGCTGCTCAGTTGCTCAGCAACTGAGCTATTTTAGCACCTGAGACAGGTCATGAAGCCATCCCTCAAAACCTGGGGCCAAACAGCTTGACCAATTCAAGCCATGGCTGTGGGAGGGGAAGATAGAGAAGAAGGAAGAGTAGAGAAGCAGATGGTCACTTTTCTTGTGTGCCCTGACTGGAACGTGGACCAGGGCTTCCATATGCCAACTACATATGCCATATATGACTGAGTCAATCGGCCAGGGCCAAAAATTGCTTTTTAAGAGAATGAAAACCAATTCCATATACACAATTAGTGAAAAGACTGTGCTGAAACTTTAAGTAACTTTGTGGGATCTATGAGGAGATTCTCTTTTATTCATCATCTTTATTCCCAGCATTCTATGGTGTTTGACATAAATGATAAGTATGCAAAAATAATTATTGAATGAAATTGTCTAAATTCGAACTGTAAAGGTACCTATCAGTTGTCATAGAATGCTTTCATATTTTCTGACAGCTGTGCACCTTTTCTCACCATTTTGGCAGATAGATGCCTGTCTTACTGAACTTATTTCTGAACCAATGGAAAACAAAAAGGCTCTAAATCACCAGAGGAAAAAATTCTATCAAACTCAAAAATATTGGTATATACAACATACCAATAATTCTGATCTTGGGTTCACCATATAAAGGTTCTCACCCATTCAAATTCAATATTCCTGATATAGCAATACATATCACAATTAAAATAGTGGACCAAACACTATCAAAAACTATACTAAATTAGTCACTAATTATTCTGAAATGCTTGTTGTATCTGGGAAATACATAATATTTGCCAAATAAGGGTTCCAAATTTTTGTTAATATCCAGAAGATGGTGTAGCAGCCAAGTTAAATCTTCAAAGTACAATGAGTAAATTCTTTATACTCCATAAAAATTGTTTTCTTAAATTACAGGCAACTTCAAAGTTAAAAGTTTGAGGGTGTTATTTAATAATGGAAACTCTACATTTGTTGAATTCTCTTTATTAAATATACTATGAAGAATATTTCTGTATCATATCAGTTTATAGAAAAAAATAAATAGCAAGATAATATCAATACTACAGAGAAGTCAAATTGATTCACTTGTAATATGACCAAGAATTCATATGAAAACTAACACGGCTGACTGTTAAATGGAGAAACACAATCCTGTACACATGATAACTTACCCCTTGTTTTTCATCTTTTCAGCATTTGGCCATGTGCTCAGTCTTGAAAATATTTATTGACCCGCTTCTTTCTCTATGTTATTTGTGACTTTTCTCTTGCCTTCACAACAGCAGCCTCCAATCCACCTTATACTCCTTGTATCGATCTAATTTCAGTACTTATTTTTAGAGTAAAGTTCCTTTTCTCACTATGGCCTTTTATATATTACTAGGTATTTAATATCACGTTTAAAATGATTTAGAAGCAAGACTTGATCACCAGATTCTTACAAACCCATACAATTTTTTCTGTTAGTCTTTTGTTTACAAACCCAAATTGATGTTGGGAAGTTTACCCAAAACTCATTCACCCATCAACTTTTTAGTGCATGATTTTAATGCAAGATTTTATAGCTATTTATTTAGTCTGCTATCACTCAATACTGGACCACAATCTAAGAAACTAAGATAATTAAGATGAAATCAGTGTCTTAAAGAAGTTCACAGTTTCACAAAACACTTAGATACTGAAATTATAGATGAATAAACTAGGTAATATGAGAACCCAGAAAAGGAAAAAGCTAATCCATCTTAGAAGTGGGGTTTGCCAAAAGGTTTCCAGGAGGTGCAGCACCTAGGTGAGTTAGGATGGGTAGGTGAGAAATGGCTTGATGAACAGAAAAAGCCATTTCAAGCCTCCTTACAGCCACCAAAATATTCACCAGCACAGTTTAGCATGAGGGGCATTTTTCTAATTCTCTGGATGTCAAATCCAGTTATGGAAACATAGTTATAAATTTATCATATATTTTTTGTCTGAATTATTCTGTAGATTATACTAATATTATATTGTCAGAATGAATGAATGATTTTGAAAGGTTGGAAGTAGCAAAACGAAAGAGCAAGACAGTAATAGCTAATGGGGAAAATCTTCAGGCAATAAAAATGTGTCCTATTGTAATAAAATGCTTTCACATAAAGTAGATTTTATAATGAAGCATTCAGGGTTTATGTTGACAACATCTACTTTATAGAAAAGAATTGAAAATTTCTAAAATTCGAAATGAATCCAAGAGTTCACAGCCTACAAAGTATAATTCAAAAATAAAATAATAGCATAAACTGGAAGCCAACAGAGTACAGAGTGCTTTCCCCACATACAGTTTTTCAAACATCACACAGAGAAGTAACAGCCTGAAATTTGCATTTTTTCTGAGTATAAAAAATAGTGGATTAATCTACAATGAACATATTCAGAATTTCATTGCAAAGAAAGGCCACAACATGGTTAGCTTCTAAAATCAGAGGTGCAAATATGCAGTGAAAAGACCTGTGACAACAAAGTGTCTGTTTAAAGTCTGGAGTCAGAAACAGCAGCTATGTCTTGGGCTCACAGAGGCAATGTAAGGGAACACAAGTTGATTTCTATTGTAAGAAGGGTGTACTTTGCCTGGCTTTTAATGTGCTTATAATTCTATAATTAGGGACGAGTTTAGAAATGACAGAAAACCACTGTGTGGTTTTACAGAGTGCAATAGAAAATCAAAGCAATATAAAAAATTATAAGGTATTGTAGATGTCTAGTGATTTTGATTCTTTGTAGCTATTCAGTGGAAATAAACTGTGAAATTCAAGGGGATATAAGCAATTATTTTCAAAATATGGGATTGAATAGGTGGCATCAAAAGCAATGCACGCCTTTACCTGCATGCATATAACCAGTTGTTTCTTGTAAATCTAATTGGGAGATAAAATTAAAATGGAGAAAATACAGTAAAAGAAAGAAAAATAACATTATTTGGATTAGGTGACTCCATCTAATGTTATATTATCATGTTAACTTGTTTTTCAATTTCAGAATTAGCAAATATTTTATTATTTTCTCAAAGATGAGGTGCATTCTTTAAACTGTGCTTGTTTATTCAACCAGTTGTGTAACACTTATTAAGTGCCTATTGTGTGCAAAGGTATGAAAGAAACCATTATCCCTGCCTTCAAGAAGCTAAGATACTGCCTGACCAGGCAGTGGCACAGTAGACAGAGCATCGGACTGGGATGCGGAAGACCCAGGTTCGAGACCATGAGGTTGCCAGCTTGAGCGTGGGCTCATCTGGTTTGAGAGCAGCTCACCAGCTTGAGTCCAGGGTCACTGGTTCCAACAAGGGGTCACTCGGTCTGCTGAAGGCCCGCGGTCAAGTCACATGTGAGAAATCAATCAATAAATAACTAAGGAACTGAAACAAAAAATTGATGTTTCTCATCTCTCTCCCTTCCTGTCTGTCTGTCCCTCTCTCTGACTGTCTTTAACTCTGCTACACACAAACACACACACAAAAACAAACAAACAAACAAAAAACCCGAAGCTAAGATACTAATTATCACAGATAAATATGCAAGGCAGAGTATGAAACTGTAAACAAGTAAGCAATGAGCTATGGGAACACAGAAGAAAAAGTCATAATGCTCAAGGAAACAAAGCTTTTTAAGGAAGTGCACTTGAGCTGAGCCTCACTAGTTTTAGGAACGTGTTTCACAGGGACATGGGAAAAGACTGGTAAACTTATTTTACTGGAGGACAGGTTTCATGTTAAAAAAAGAAATTGACACCATGCAAGGGTCCCCATGAGTAATTTTGAGGCAACTGAAATATGCCGGAGAAAAACAAAATTTAAGAATGTATTTGACTTGACAAAGACAGAGAGTTTGGAGTAATGTTTTGAGAAATTTAGATTACACTGTGTTGGCAATAGATAACCATCAAAAATTGCTAATGAGTGGGTAAGTTTGCCAATTTTTCTTTAGGAAAATTTCATTGTGTAACAAACAGGTGGAGTCTGGATGATGACAGAATAAAGATCCCTTAAGTGAGCAGAGTTGTAGAAAAAGAAATCAGGTATATTAATTACCAATATCTTGCAATTGGCTAAATAATATATCAAATTTATCTAGGCAAAAATATAATCACCAAGAAAAGCCTTTAAAGAATATTATACTAATATTATTATGGTGCGCCTTATGACATTATTGCTATTTAACTGTTCTTCACTTACAAAATGACAATTTCATAAAGTTCAGTTGCATCTAACTCATAATGACTTTGTCACTATAAAATTAACTCATTTTTCAAGATGTCTGATTTATGTTTCCAACAAAATACCACTAGCTTTCATTTTAGGAGAAAAATACTTCTGAGGATAATAGAGAAACTAAGAAAAGGCAAAGGGGGAAAATCTGGTTCCTGCAACATGGCCAACCTAGGTAATAGACCTCCTTTCATTCTCCGGCCCTCTATTACTAACACCAAAATGCCGAATAAAATCAAATTATTGGAGAACATTAAATTTATAGAGAGGCTATAAATAAAAAGAGGAAAGTCCAGGTGGCAGGCATAAAGGTAGCTAGGAACAGTGTAGCGTGTGCTATGAGTGCCAGGCCGATGCTTGAGTGCGTGGATATAACTCGAGGTCCCTGTGGGGCAAGGAGTGAGAAATGAGACTGCTGCTCCCAGTGAAACCTGGTTCTGGCCCTCTGAGAACAGCCCAGCCGGAGCCCCACCATCCTGGGAGGGAAGCCAGCATGAAAGCTTGTATCTGCCCTTATTTTTTATTCCATATTAAAAATTAATTTAATAAAAGCAAATCTTGTACTTCGTAAAGGTACAGCAACATTCACTTTACAAATCAGAAAATTAACAATAACAACAATAAAAATAAAATGATCTGGTGGCTCAGCAGAGGCAAAAATATCATAAAAGACACAAACCATAAGGAAAATGACAGATATAATGACAACCAAATTGACGTTGTGTCCACTGCTATTCAATTAAATATATTATTCTTGTGATCTAACAACTCTATAAAGTAAGTCTTATACATTTTACTAATGAGGAAAATAAGTCATAGCAAGGTTCAGATATATAAATAAGGTTATACTGCTAGAAAGCAGAGTAGCTAAAGCCTGACCAGTTTGGGTCCAGAGTTTATGCTCTTATCAACTTCCCTAAGATGTTTCTTCAATAAAAATATGACTATGAAAATTTTAAATTATATTAAATTTCTGTAAATGATCATTCTGTAAGTGATCTTAAAGTAGAGGAAAATATAAATCACAAGTGGGGAAAAGATATTATAAATGCATACATACAATTAGATAAGACCTATGACTCAGAATCCACTATGGTAAAATGTTAGCAAAATATCAATGTCAATGCATTATTGTTACAGATTTCACGTGAATTTGGAATTTTTAAAAAAGATTTTATTTGTTTATTCATAGAGAAGAAAGAGGGAGAGAGAGACAGAGAGAGAAGAAAGCAAAAACCTATAGCAGTTATATCTCCTGTGTGCCTTGACGGGGCAAGTCTGGCGTTTCTAACCAGCAACCTCAGCATTCCAGATCGACACTTTACCTGTTGTGCCACCACAGGTCAGGCTAAATTTGGAAATTAAAAAAAAAATTTTTTTGAAAAATATAAAATGACACTAAAGATTTAAAAATATGAGATTTAATTTTAGTTAATGAAAAGATTTTTGACTTGCCCAAAGTAAGGCAATATCAGGTTTATGTAAGGAATTTATTTTTTTGTGTGTGTGTATGTTCAAGAAAACCTTTATTAGTGATCTGTTGTCATTTATGTAACAAAATTTCACTTACCCGTATGCTATTCCACATATTCTTTATATTTATTTAATGACCCAACTTAGATTTTAGGCAGGTTTCCACCTCAATCATTACCATCCATATCTGCAAATAAAGACATATTTTGTTCCACAAGCCACTACCTAGAGTTCTTTGCCTGACCTTTACAGAACACATTTTAAAGTCTTAATTTTCCACTGCCTAGCTCTGTGGAGTGTGTGTGTGTGTGTGTGTGTGTGTGTGTGTGTGTGTGTGTGTGTGTGTAGGAGAGAGAGAGAGAGAAAGAGAAAGAGAAGTTTATTTTTAACTATATTTCTTTATGCATTTTATTCTTAAAATTATTTTGCTTTAAATCTAATAATCATAAGAAAAATCCATATTGCTTATAAAAACATATTTTTAAAAAGCCTTGTCTTAAGTATATTTGGAATTGAGTTTTAGAACAAATATTATTCTAGAAAATTATTATTGTCTAAAACAACAATATTCTCCTGCTTTAGAATATGGTTTTACATTTAAAAGCCCTTAAGATTTGTATATACAAGCCTTTTACAAATGAAATTATTCAGTTTAGCTTAATGCCTATTTTGACATCTTTATCGAGATAAATGTACATACAAAACAAATCAACCATTTAAAGTATACAAATCAGCGGTTTTTAATATACTCCAGAGTTGTGCAACCATCATCACAATCTAATTTTAGAATATTGTCATCATCCTAAAAAGAACTCCCATACCCATTAGCCATAACTTTCTACTCCTATTCCTCCATCTCCAAACTTCCTGCATAGCCCTAGGCAACTACTAATCTACTTTCACTTTGCATAATATTTTCTAGATTTATCCATGTTGTAGCATGTTTCAGTATTTCATTTCTTTTTATTGCTGAATAATATTACATTGTATTATTCATGTATCAATTGGTGGACATTTGGGATGTCTCCACTTTAGAGCTATTATGAATAATATGGCTATGAACATTTGTATACAAGATTTTATGTGAACATATATTTTCATTTCTTTTGGGAATGAAATTTCTGTGTCACATGGTATCTCTCTGACATTTCGAGGAATAAACTCTTCTCATAGGTACAATGTATTTTTATAGGAGTGATCATATAAACTATAATTATATAGTTAATTATTTATTTAAAATGGTGACCTTTAGAGCAGGGCTAGGAATTATTCATACTTATTCTCCACAACATTTTTATTAATTATAATTGCAACTATAAATTTAACATATTTCTTAACTCAAACCAACTTATCCTTCACAATTTTTATTATTTTATCCTTGTGGGTGGAGTCAATATTTATTTTCAATTATTGACTTTTAAAAAGCATCTCAGGATTTTACACTGATTATAACAGAAAACTAACAGCTTAGAAAAAATCTTTAGAATTTTAAAAATATCTGGCAGTCAATTTAATTTTTTTTTATATATTAGATCACTTGTGACTAGATTACAGACACAGATAAATTAAAGGAGTTCTTATTATTAAGAACATTAGAAAGAGCTTTGCTTTCAAATTAGCTTCTTTTGTGTGTTGAAAGCACAGGACCCCCATTTAGCCTTGAGGGGTATACATGTACCTTAATAACCACAAATAGATTAATTTTCTATACTAAACTTTCAACATTGTCTCTTTAAATTCTGTTTTATGTAGTGAATTCAAATAAAATCTGATCAAATAGAAGCTTTGAAAATTAAGAATTTTTAACATTCTCATCTCATTTCCAAGTAACAAACTGGCTGCAAAGGCAAGTCTCTATCAATTTGCAAATGAGCAAGGACTTTATAATTGTATCCACATTTGTCCCAAGCTGCTGTTGTATTAATTATTAGGTAGATTAATGACACACAGAGCTGGCACTTTTCATTAAACAGCTGCTAAAACATGAGGGATGAACAATGCCTTATGCTTTACTTCAGAAGCATACACCCTGAGGCTACTTAGTATGTCTTAATATGCTACTGTTTTACATACATATAAATTTTACTTAGTTGGATAGTGCTCTGAGACATCAACGGTTGGAACTTTTCAATGTCTGTCCTCAACTTTCAAATAACAAAAATGTCAAATATTTATACCTGCTCAATATTCTAAATTTATATTAAGATATTTTAATTAAATTTAGGAAGTATAAATAAATATAATAAATACACAATGATATCAAGAACCAATGAAGGTAGCTAGTTTAGATGAGGTCATAAGGGTGAGTTTCGGCTCCAGTGATTAGTGTCTTTATAGAAAGCAACACCAGATTATGCACTCTCTCTCCCTCTCCCTCTCTCTCTCATTCTCTCCCCCTCCACATACATGTACAGAGAAAAGATCATGTGAGAACATAGCAAGAAGAAGGCCGTCTGCTAGCCAAAAGAAAACAACTAATTCAGCTGGAACTTTGATCTTGAATTTCTTCCTTCCAGAAATTAGAGAAAATAAATTTCTGTATAGACACCCAGTCTATGGTATTTTTATTGCTGCAACCTGAGCAAAATAACACACAATAAAAAATAAAAGAACAATCATAAAATCATAATCAGATAATCAAGAAATCTGTGATCTAAACAATGCACAGTTCTTTTAAAGCACCCTTTTTTTATTACATTATAGCACTGACTCCTTCCCTGAGGTTCTGTGTTGTGTATTTAAAATTCTACTGAGTAGACACAACTAAACTTTCATAGGAGTCTCAATATTGTTATACCTAATGCTGAACTTTCTTTTCTCCCAAAGCAGCCTCTGTCTCATTTATTTCCTATCAAAATTTATGGCATTTTTAACATCCTATTCATCTTGACTCTTCCTTTTTCATTTCTTTATTCTTTTAACTAGCCAATTTTACCAGCTAACTATATCCTAAACACGCCTCCACTTTCATAATGAGCACTTTATTATCACTCCCTAAACTATCAAGACAGGCTACATTTCTTAAATATTAGTATTAAATAATAGATACTTACAAAAGAAAATGAATAACATGTAGCTTGGCTTACATTTCACTTTTTTTTTTCAACTTAATATAGATGAATCACAAAGAAATGGCTGACTGGTGTAAACGGAAGGAAAGAAAAAACAACAAAAATACCCTTCTCAGAAAGAGATATCAGGATGCTGATAATTTCTTACCACTATACTATTCTCTGTAAATGCACGAGTGGAATATTTACCAGCATAAATGAATGTAGTGATATTTCTCACCATGTCAGCATATGATTGTTTTAATATTTTCTATTATTCAGGTAATTAGTTTGTAACACCAGCCACATTTCTGCAGGTCTATTCTTTCTCTTTTATAACACTGGTTGAAAAATATTAGGAGGCCATTTTGTACCTATTGGTTCATTTTCTTTTATTTTTTATCACATAAAGCTGATTAATAAATGTGACATTTTAATGAAGAATTTATTATTATATTATTAGTACTAAATATCTCAATAATTAAATAAGTATTAAATTCTCTAAAGGTCACAAATTTTATTTGTATTCCACAATTTATAAGATGCACAGGTAATTGTACCTAGTTCTAAATTAATATATGTCACAGCAAAAGAGACACATTTGATTATTTATAAGTTTTTTCTATCATCTATCTATTTATCATCTATCAATCTATCAATCTATCTATCTCTCTATCATCTATTTATCAACCTATCTATAAAACAATTACTTAAAAAGCACAACCAAAATTCAAAGAAGTAAAAATAGATCATTTGAACATGCCTATATATATTAAAATTGATTCAGAAATTAATAACCTTCAAATTAGAAATCATAAAATCTAGAAGAAATAAAATAAAATTTTCAAAGTTTCTTTTTAAGAACAGAAGCAGAAACGACATTTCATAACTGTTTCTAAGAAGCCAGTATTACTTTATTATTAAAACAGATTAAGCCATTACATAAAAGAAACCTACAAATCAATATTTTTACAAAAGTGAATGTAAATATGTTCAATCAAATATTAGCAAATAAAGCACAACAATACATAAGAATAAATATAAAACAATGTATAAAAATAAATATACATGATAGCCAGTTGAGATTTATTACAGATATGTAAGGCTGGTACAATATTTGAAAATCAAAATAATGTGGTACTCTATATCACTAGACTAAGGAAGAAAATTATACGATCCTATCAATTGGCACCAAAATTTTTTTTTAAAGTACACTACCCATTTATGGTAATAACTCTCAACAAACTAAGAATAGTGGAAAATTTACTCAACATGATAAAGTTATCTACAAAATGAAGAATATCTACAAAAAATCACTATTACTATTTTACACTTAATAATAAGGAACTGAATAATAAGAGAACTTATATAACTCAATAATAAGGAAACAAGCCAATTTAAAATACAAACAGAAGATTAGAAAAGTAACATAATCAGAGAAGATATACAGGTTGAAATAGCATATGAAAAGATTTTCAAAATCATTTGGCATTAGGTCCGGATAAAAACCAAAACTGAGATATCATTATACATATATTAAAATGCCAAAAAATAAACAAATAAAGCCCCTGACAACGTCAAATACTGGTGCAATAGGAACTCTTAAGACAGCCACTTTCAAAGACACATTGCCTATTTCCTACAATGACAGTGTTTTCATATAATCCAGCAATCATGCTTCTTGGTTTTTACCCCAAATTTTTGTGCACACTAGAACCTGCTCACAAATATTTATGCAGCTTCATTTATTGTGGCTCAAATCTATGAACAACCAAAAAGCCTTCAACACATAAATGCACAAACATGCAGTGGTACATACATACAATACAATATTATTCAATAATATGTAAGCTATTAAGAAAAATGAACCTTAAATGTATATTGCTACATGAGAGAAGCCAGTCTGAAAAAGCTGTATGATTTCAATTTTATCATATTTTGGGATAAGTAAAACTATAAAGAGAGTAAAGGAGACCAGTGATTACCATAAGTATGGAGAAAGTATGAAAAAGCTGGATAATTATAAGTAAATCACAGAAATTTGGTGGGATATTAAACCATTCTGAATGATACTGTAAGGTGGGTACACATTATGCTTTTGGAAAAGCTCATTGAACTTCAAATAAAAGTCAACTTTAAAATATTCAAATTATGGCCTGACCTGTGGTGGCGCAGTGGATAAAGCGTCGACCTGGGAACACTGAGGTCGCCAGTTCAAAACCCTGCACTGGTCTGGTCAAGGCACACATGGGAGTTGATGCTTCCAGCTCCTCCCCCCTTTCTCTCTCTCTCTCTCTCTCACTCTGTGTCTCCTCTCTAAAATGAATAAAATTTAAAAAAAATATTCAAATTAAAAAAAAAAACTACTTAGCAATTTGAGAAATCCTGAAAAAAAATACAAAATATGACATGATAATATAATTTTATTACCAATATATGAAAAATCCTTAGAGAAAGAAATGGGGGCTAAAGGGAATTAAGTAATTTACATAACACTGAGAAACAGAATTTTGGTTGCATTCATAAAAACACTTGTTCTTACCAAATTTCAGTGTGCTGATTTCAAATATGGTATTAGTTTTTCTCTGTAAACTACAGATTATTTTCAATTAAAGATTCTAGAATTTTATCTTATTGTAAAATTTTCAACATATAGTTTAACATAATGAAGTAGAATGCCTTCCTGGGCATCATCTTTGTGAAAATATAATAATTTATATAATACAGTAAATACGCTAATAAACTAAAAGATATGATTCCATCAAAATTTGTCTATAATTTCAAAATAGAACATATTAAAACACTATTTTAATCATAAAATTTGTGCAAAACTAATTTAAATTCTATTCAGGCAAAAATTTGCGTTTGTAGCTCTTACATTTGTGTACTTGTTGAGGACAATCTCATTTGATGCTCCAGCAGTAGTCTGCCCATCACAAACAGCTCCAAGATTTTTGGAAAACATATCAGGGTGACTGTTAAGGAAGTGAATCTTAACGCTCATGTTACATTCAATGTCGTGGAAAGCCAAAAGCATTCTTTAAACCCAAAGTTCATAGTTTTCTGCTCTTTTTTTGTCAAGAAAGTTCTTTGTAACTGCCACAAAAGAGTGCCATGCTGCTTTCTCCTTCTGATTCATCTTCCTGGCAAGTTCTTTGTCATATATGAGGGTTCAAATTTGAGGTCCATCGAATACACCTACTTTTATCTTCTCGAAAGACAAGGCAGGGAAAGCAGAAATAATATGTTGAAAGCATTCACTTTCTTTATTCAAAACCTGAACAAACTGCTTCATTAAGCCAAGTTTGATATGAAGTGAGGAAAAATGATTCTGTGTCAATTAACTACAGGTTCATTCACAATATTTTGCATCCCTACTTCCAGACTTTCATGTTTCGGCCACTCCTTCGGTGTCCAGTGTTTCTCCTGAGCTTGGCTGTCTCACAAACAGAGAAAGCAAAAATACTTTGTGAAACCTCTCTGTTGTCCTAGCAGAAAATTTATCATTTTAAGATCCACACAAAGGACTCAGTTATGCTCCTCATACTTCAGAAAGCAAAAGCAATTTTTATGTCATTATAATCTTCTCACAGATGAGTTGAATAACCAATTGGAACCGCTGCGTAAACATAACCATTGTGTAGAAAAACACATTTCAGACTCCGTTTAGAGCTGTCAAGAAATAGCCTCCACTCTGTTGGACTGTCAGTGGGAACATCTAGCTGGCTGAGAAGACTACTGATATTATGACAGTAAAGATAGTGTTTGTTTTTGAAAAAAAAGCCCTCAAAAATTTGTTCATGCTTCCTGAAATGGGATACTTTAGCTGAACTGTGAAGTACATTCTTTCCTTGAAGCCTGGAGGCTAATACCTCTGCTGCTTTCTTTACTTTACAAATCTCTTACGAAGTCATTTAATTCAGTTTGGCTAAACTGGTGAGCCATTAATGACTGCTTGGCATCAGAAGAAGACCTTTCAGATTCTACAACCATTTCCTCATGTATCTTATCAAAATACACTTGATCACAATGTTCACTTTCTTTGTCAATAGACGAAATGAAACCATTGAAAATTGGAACCAGGATTGTCTCAGAGTTTAGGATAAGTTGTATTGCTGAAGGAATATTAGGATATGAGATCATATGCCATTTTTTCTTGCCGATGCCCTTTGTATAGCTCTGAAAGAAATAACAGTCACTGCTATGGTCCTTAGGTTCACGCCAAACCATGGGAATACAAAAAGGCTTTCCTTTGCATTTTCCTCACAATAATGACACACAATATGAGGAGCTGAATTCTTGTCTTGATCTCCAAGAGGAACTTGAAAATAGGCAATATATGCATGTGTCACAAATGATAAAATATTACACCTTTGACGTTGAAGTGTGTAACAGTCACATATATAACAGAAGGTGTCAGGAATATTCTTACAATGATGCCTACTCAAAGAAGCCATGATTCAATCTTAAAACAAAATAAGAGGGTGCTTTTATCAGATAATTTTTTACATTTATAAAACAACCACAATTATGTAAAATTGATGTTTGTAAAACATTGATTGCCTTGTGGTTATGTTCAATCCAAGAAACGTAGCCCTTTAAGTCCAATTTAAAAATCAATGCATGCCATTAAGTGTAACAAAAGGAAATTGAAATTGCATAAAAACTAAAGTATGCACCAAAAAAAAACAGATTTCAGATTTGGAGTCAGCGATGCAGATATATTTAGAAACAGCTCTAAAACCTTATGCAGTTGAAAATGAAAAAAAAAATTGTTCCTTAGTTAATTAGTGGGATTTTTAAGATTATATGTAAAGATACTGCACATAAACTTTGTACTCTAGTTGATAAAACATTTTATTTCCTATGGAAGTATAAGTTAACAATTCTTATACTACAATACATGTATAAAATAAGTAAATAGATAACAGATGATAGGTGTTGATCTTATTTTTGGGTTGGAGTGTTTTCAGTTAAGCAAGGAGGGTAGTTGAGCATGATCCATGTGATAATGGACTAAAGTTGATGACATCAGTGTGAACTCATTTTAACTTAATATAGATTCAGATAGCTATACATAGAACTAGCTATAGATATGTAATCACACTGGTTAGCATACACAAATAATTTAAGTTCATACTTTCCCCTTAAGGAAAAGTAACATAACTTGCTACTACTTAAATATGAGCTGCACCTAGTTACTTCCTCTAAAGAATAGTACGGTATAAAAAGGGAATAAAAAGAATAATTTTAAAGTGTAAAATTTTGACAAGCATTGCACTGTCTAGGTGACCAAAGTCAATATAAACAATAATAAATCATTCTCATGCTTGAGACCCTTGATACAAAGTAATGAAAATGGTGCTTTAACTCTGTGGTCTTTCTTAAAACCTATGATCTCAGTCTAATCATGAGAAAAACATCAGACACATTTCAATATGGTAGCATTCTACAAAGTAAGTAACCAGGATTCCTATAGTATGAAGATCATTAAGAAGATAAAAAAAATTTGAAAAACTGTCACACCCAAAATAAGCCTAAGAAAGCCTGACAATTGCCTGATCAGGTGTTGGCGCAGTGGATAGAGCATCAGACTGGGATGCAGAAGACCCAGATTCAAGACCCCAAGCTTGCCAGCTTGAGCGCGGGCCCATCTGGCTTGACCAAAAGCTCGTCAGCTTGGACCCAAGGTCACTGGCTACGGCAAGGGGTAGCTCGGTTGGCTGAAGGCCCGCGGTCAAGGCACATGTGAGAAAGCAATCAATGAACAACTAAGATGTTGCGACGGCAACAAAAAACTAATGATTGATGCTTCTCACCTTTCTCCATTCCTGTCTGTCTGTCCCTATCTATCCCTCTCTCTGATTCTCTCTCTGTCCCTGTAAAAAAGAAAAAAAAAAAAAGCCTGACTACTAAATGTAACATGCTATTCTGGATGGAATCCTGGAACAGAAGAGATAGGTTAAAAAAATCTGAATGAAGGACTTTTAAAAACATGACACCATATTACTAATTGCTTAAATAAAATATAATCTTGAGAATCAATATTCATCCAAATATACATGCTTGATGTAATCATCATTAAAATAGTTATAGTTTTCTAACTGTAACAAAGTTAGGGAATGATGAAGAGATAGAGTTGTAACCTTTAGTGAACACATTGTTTTTTCCCCCAGTAAATACATATATATCTTTTGTCCTCATATTGGACATAAAATATTCCCCATAAAGGTTACTATTTTTTGAACATCTATGGATCAAGAATATATTATATATATTTTAAAACCTACCAATTTACACCAGGCATAATGCAGTAAACAGTAATATGTCTTATCACCTAGAGATTATGGAATTGCTAAAGATTATTATTAGTGTTTGTTAAAACCTACACTTACACACAGGTCTGATTGATTTCAAAATTAAAAATACAATAATGATTTTAGTGTTTACAAAGAAAATAACATATTTTCTAGAGCTTCTATCAGCTTCTTAAATTTGAGAGTTTCAGGTACAATGCAGAATAGATTATTAAAATTGGATAAATAGAATAATATAATGTTCTCCTTGAACTAGTTACTCAAAATTCTGTTGTCTATTATTGACACTTCACAAGACCATCAGAAACAAAATTTATTGATCATGTAAATCTTAGTGAAATAGTAGGTTTATGAAAGTAGAAAACTACCATAACAGAGTCTCAGGTTATGTCTCAACATGGGAAATTAAGAAAGAACTTATAGAATTCAGGCCATGGATGAGAACATTTTAAGACAGATTTTAGGGGATACTAAACTGATTGGGATTAGACACAGTTTATAACAATTATAGCTTTTAATTAATAGGCAGAGAAAGTGAAAGGTCTTTAAGTTTTTATTAAAAAGCTTTAATTTTTCTTTTCTGAAGAGAGGACAGAGGCAGAGAGACAGACTGTCTCTCACTTGCCTAACCGGAATCCACCTGGCATGCCCACTAGGGGGCAATGATCTGCCCATCTGGGTGTTGCTCCATTGCAGTTGGAGCCATTCTAGTGCCTGAAGCAGAGACCATGAAGCCATCCTCAGCGCCCGGGCCAACTTGCTCCAATGGAGCCTTGGCTGCTGGAGGGGAAGACAGAAACCAAGAGAAAAGAGAGGGGGAAAGGAGGAGAAGCAGATGGGCACTTCTCCTGTGTGCCCTTGCTGGAAATGGAACCCAGGACTTCCACGTACCAGGCGATGCTCTATCACTAAGCCAACCAGCCAGGGACACAAGTTTTAATTTTAATAAGCAATATATTTTGATTGTTTGCAGTCTTACTTTTTAGAGCAGATTTTCCTAGAGCAAGCAGCTGGGTTATTGCTTTGACTAAATGTAATTTAATATAAGGACAGGGAAGTACATGTGATAGAAATTATAAAGGTTTTATTCTTCATCATATTTATTACCATGTTCTTTGTTAGTCAACTGAAATGAAAAAAAAAAGCAAATGAATGAAGACAATGTAACTGAAAAAATAGTTTGGACATGCACATAGAATAAATTTATAAATTGTAGAAAGAATTTTCCAAGGATAGAGAGAGAGTCAGAGAGAGGGATAGATAGGGACAGACAGATAGGAACGGAGAGAGGTGAGAAGCATCAATCATTAGTTTCTCGTTGCCCTCACAACATCATAGTTGTTCATTGATGGCTTTCTCACATGTGCCTTGACCGCCGGCCTTCAGCAGACCGAGCAACTCCTTGCTGGAGCCAGCAACCTTGGGTCCAAGCTGACGAGCTTTTGCTCAAGCCAGATGGGCCTTTGCTCAAACTGGCAAGCTCAGGTCTTCAACCTGGGTTTTCCACATCCCAGTCTGACGCTCTTCCACTGCGCCACCGCCTGGTCAGGCAAATTGTAGAAAGAATTAAAGGTAAATTTTTCACCTAATATTTAATTTTGAAAATAAACAGAAATATTGAAATCATTTTAACCATAAAATTTTCTATTCCTATCATCTATGTTTTATAATTAACATTTTATTATTCTTGCTTTTAGCTACATGTTCATATACCCACTACATAGCCATCATTGCATTTTACATTTTGTTATATTTTTATTCTTTTCAAATAAAGTTATAAACTTAATGAAGACATTTTGAATACTTAAAAATAAAAGTTTATCTTTGCAATGTCAGTGTAGAAAATTTAACAAGAAACAAAGGGCAGAATTCTCTTTAAGACATGGGGTGGTTATACAAGACAAGGCGTGGGTGGAATGCAAAAGACAAATCTTTGAAACTGAGATGAAGAAATCAACAAGTTTCTCCACGGGTACTTAATACATGCAGTCCAGTATTTAATCTTGGCTGAAGATAAAATATACATGTACACACTGAGCATCTTTAATGAAGATGTTTGAGAACAGACATAAAATATTTTACACTGCAATTGTGCTAAAATATTTTAATAGCTATTATCCTTGGAAAAAATGTGGGCAAGAATTTTAAACATATTTTTCACATAACCCTCCCAGAAACCTTTTGAAACCTTTTAAGTATATTTTATTATCCATACTTTATATACGGGAAAACTTACCTTTAAATTATTTAGCAACAACCTTGAGGTAACAAAGCTAGTAGCCAAGCTTGTGTTGAAAATCAAACCCAAATTATTGGTCTGTGTCAGACATACACCATAGCTCCTTTTCTTTCCTAACCACAAAAAAGAAATATGGGGAAAATGTAAATTACAGTTTAAAAATCCATAACATATAGATTTTTTGAATATTTAATTTATAAAAGTCACCTCCCCACATGAAATTAGAGGCAGTTTATGTTTTGTTCAATTTGTAACTTTAATCTGTATCTTTCAGTTTTTGTTTTTCTTCTTGAAATGAATTTTACTTCATTATTTCTTACAGTTAGAGTTTGTTATTTGTTATCTTTGGTTACAGCTGAATTCTGTTTATGTATTACAACACTATGGTCAAAATTTCAATTATTATATATGCAGTTAATGATGTCTATATTAAGTGGCAAATGTCTATGTTTATATGACCTATATAGTTAGAAATAGTAGCATGATCTTGAATATATTTTCAGATATGCAGGGGATGGCTTGCACATTCAATGATATTATAAAATATTTCTTTTTCTTTTTAAAACTTCAATTAGTCATAATACTATATCAAATCAATTGAAGCACTTCCCTTTATGGAATGTTGATTTAGATATTTTTTAAATTTATGAAAAAATATAATGGAAAGATATTTGTGATCTTGAGTTGGGGCAATAAACATAATTAAAATGTCTATATTACCCACAATATAAATGCTACCTCCATCAAAATCGCAATAGCATTTTTAAAAGAAATAAAACAAAATGTCATCAGATTTGTAAAGAACTACAAAAGACTCTGAATAGTCAAGGCAATCCTGAAGGGAAAACAATGCAACCAGAGGCATTACAGTCCCTAACTTCAAGGAAGAAAAACTTTTATTTACAGCATATAATCTCGAGAAGACCACCTAACAATTTTGTTATATTCTATTTATATAATAATTTTCTATGCTTTCTTGACTGAAGTATATAAAGGTAGCATATTCTTTTCTTGGAGTTTTTGTTGCAGAATTTATTCTGAAGCTACTCATGATTTGTTTACAGATAAATAAAAAATTAAACCTGGCGAAAATTTGGGAAAATATAATTCTGTAACTAAACCTTATTACGTTATCATATCTACATTAAAAATTTTCAACCTATTTTCAGAAATAAAGGTGATAATTCTAATGATATTTATATTAAAATTTATTCTGAATTTATAAGTTTATTCAGGTTTCTTAAGACATCATTTTTGTTTAGGAGTTATATAAAACTTTGCAAATACTTAAATGGTAGTAACATTTCCATTTTGTAGTCATTTAGGATAAGAATGATTTATTTTAATCCTTTTCACTTTTTTTCTTCTTCCTTTTTCCTTTACACTAAAACAATTTAAATTATAAAATGTTGACTTTTTGAGTAAACACTATACTTTTTGAGTATACTATGTTTTTAGTGTAACTTGAAGGGAGTTAAGATAAATGAGTACGCAACTAATGTTTTTACCACAATGCCTAAAAATTGCAGCTTCAATGTTTTAATTTATTATTAATTAATTAATTAATCTTCATTAGGGCCAACTAAACATTAGTTAATGTTATGCATTAATTTTATAATTGTATCCAAGATAAACAAAATTTGTGTCACATGGCTCTTGCATTATAGCAAAGAATGACAAAAAAATAAACAAAAATATTACAAAGTATACAGAATCCTCTTACAGAAGACAAAAAATAAACAAAAATAGAACACTGGGATTGAGACTAGTACAGGAAGAACTTCAGATCTGGTGGTTGAGTTGGTCTTACTGAGATAACATTTAGGTTACAAGCTGGTAGGTAATAATGGGACATCAATCAAAACTGGGGAAGGCAAAAGACCTTCATATTTACTAAGACCTAGCAGAAAATTTATACAACGAAAACATTACAGAAGTAGGGATGAAAGTTGCATAAGATCAGTCATTTCAAAAGGTGGGGCAGGAACCATATGATGATGTCATGGTAGGCAACAACATTGTTTAATCTTTAGGCATTATTTATATTTTCTTCTAAGTGCAATGTGGATTCGTATCCATCCTGGACATAATCTTTGCACACAAATACACACACAAACATACACATGCAGAAAATTCAAGTAATCCTAAAAAGAAATCTTATTCTAACTAACTGTCATCATTAATGAGCTATGTAATTGTTTTTTGTTTATTTGTTTGTTTTTATGGAGATCATGGAGGTACTGAGATAAGGAAGGTAGGTTAAGCACAAATATGGGCTGGGAAAGCTAATATTCTGGTAATATAAAAACATCTTGAGCACATCCCTCATGGCCACCAGCCAAAGGGGAAATTTACATGTAAAACTAAAGAGTTCTGTTTTTTCAGTACCATAGGGCAACAAGCCACCAGGGATGAACCAGCTAAGACTCTCACATGACTGTCTCAGGATAAATTTCCTTTGAGAATTTACTTAAACCAATGATGCTGAATGGTGTAACTGGTTCTAAACCACTTTTGTCCTTTACTTTAGGAGGTGAATAAAGAAAATGGGGGGGAAATGGCATTATGAAACATGGAGCAAAACCTCTAACTTGATAATTCTGTTTTCTGTTTGCTTTAATTTCACTAAATATTTTTTACCTTTTTAAGATTTAAGATACATGTTTTGCTAAGTTGTTTGAAAATTATTTAAGATTTTCATGTTCCATAACTACTTCTTTGCCTTATTATTCTTTAACTCCAATAAAAAAACTGTAAAGAGGTTTTGAGTTTGTTTATGTGTGTGTGAGTGTTTATGTGTGTCTAGGAAAAAATTCAGAAAGGGAGGGAGGAGCAAGTTATACCTATGCATACATGTATAAATACACACATGCATAAATCCAGACATAGATAGATAGCCAAACATTTTTACATGAAAGTATATATAAATAACATGATACATTTGTATAATATCGGTTTTCTTTCCATTTCCACAAAATAAATGTGTATTTTACTGTTAGGTGTACATACAAGAGCCCCATTTTAAACCTACTAAATTTCTTCAGAACACAGCATATCTTAAAATAATCTAAAAATAAGAACCCTAGAAATTTCAGAAAATAAGTGAACTGCTAACTAAAAAGAAAGCATTCTTAATGGGCATATGTCCTCTAAATATTAATACTGTAAACAAACTGGCTCTGAAACTATCCATGTTGAAAAGAAGTCTTTCCTGACCTTTGTTCAGTTTCTGTTGCCTAATTACCAAAGTAATAAAGCTAATTTGAAAAACATGGGGCTTTGAGTACAACTAGTAGACTAACACATGACTCTTAAAATTACCCAAGTTAAGAGAAACATTTAATATTTAGCATACACAAAGTGAAAATTCAAAGCTCTCTTTAGAATATTAGCCTTGATATATTTTATTATTTAAATACGTAACAGTAAAATTTTGATTAAGTATGTTTTTATATTAGTTAAGAGTTCTCAATCTGACTATAAAAGTTGTGGGTTAGAATCCTGATTTCATCACTCTCTAAATAGGGCTTCATGATCTGTAAAATTAATGTTTTCACAGCTCTGGCTGGTTGGCTTCATAGTTGAGCCTTGGTCCAGTGTGTGAATATCCCGGATTCAATTCTCAATCAAGGCACACAGGAAAAGTGCCCATCTGCTTCTCCACTCCTCTCTTTCTTGCTTTTCTCTCTCTCTCTTTATTTTTCTCTTTTCCTCCTGCTGCCACAGCTCCATGGATTAGAGCAAGTTGACCCTGGATACTGAGGATGGCTCCATGGCCTCCACCTCAGGTGCTAAGAGCTTGATTGAGCAATGGAGCAAGTCCACAGATGAGCAAAGCATCATGCCCCAATTTGGCTTGCCAGGTGGATCCCAGTAGGATGCATGCAGAAGTCTGTCTTTGCCTCCTCTTCTCTTACTGAATAAAAGAAAGAAAGAAAGAGAGAGAGAAAGAAAGAAAGAAAGAAAGAAAGAAAGAAAGAAAGAAAGAAAGAAAGAAAGAAAGAAAGAAAGAGGGAGGGAGGGAGAAAGGACGGAAGGGAGGAAGGGAGGAAGGAAGGAAGGAAGGAAGGAAGGAAGGAAGGAAGGAAGGAAGGAAGGAAGGAAGGAAGAAAATGTTTTCACAAATAAGTGAGTATGTCATTCAACATTGGTAATAATTATTAATTTTTACAAAGATAAAATATTAAAGATATATTCATATGTAATTACAGGATAATACCATAATAATAGAAAAACACTTTGAAAATTTTTAATGTAGTATGTAAATATACATTATTTTCTTTTTCAAATGAAGGATATTTCTAAATAAATAATATTAGAAACATAAAAAATGGCTTTTGTCTTTATCACTAAAACTCAGTGAAGCTAAGATCTGCTTATTTGAAATGAATAAGAGACTGTTATGTGGGTGACAAGAAAAAGAAAATCCATATATTTTCTCCATTCCAGCAGTAAACAGTTATAGAATTTAATTTTTTAAATGTACTATACTCAAAATAAAAATACGTGTCATTTCAAAATACAATACTTACAAGGAAATGTTATTAAAAAATTTCAGTCACCAAAGTTGTCTACAAAAAATGAAAATATATGTTTACTGGAGAATGTGTTTAATGTGGTAAAGATATCAATTTTCTTCAAGTTAATCTAACAGTTTTTTATAATCCCAATAAACATATCAGTATTTTAAAATGAAACTTAAAAGGTATATGCTAAATTTAATATAAAATAAAAAATATAAAAGAATTTAAGAACACACTGATGCTAGGTAAGAAAAATAGTTTTGCCCCATCAAGTGTTAATACCAATTATAAATTTACTGAAATTATAATACCGTTGTATCGCACATTAATAAGTTAGTCAGTAAATTTTTTTGTCTTTTTGTAATGCTTTCTAACAAGTTTGCTAAATCTTGTACTTTATTAATTCTCTCTTTAGCTGAGTCTAATCTACTACTTAATGCATTTTTTTAATGTTCAGCCAACATGTTTCTCATTTTTCTGTTTTATATGGTTGTTATTAAATGCTTCTCTTCATTAATAAGAGTATATCATTGTTTGCTCATCTATGAGTTTATAATCTGACAGTCTATATATTTTAGAGTTCATACATCTATAGTATTGTGAGGTCTAAATCTGTAGTTTTCACTTAACCTAATGTTTATTTAAAGATAACTTACCATCAATTCTGCCTGGTGACCTTTAATGTGAACTCATTTCATTTTAATCTATAGAATTCTCAGTTAAGGAAACTCTCAGAAATAAAAAATTCTTAATGTTTCTGCTGGAACCAGAAATAGTCAACAAACTGGAGCGATCTCAGTCTCAATCAAAGGTCTGTACTTATCTTTGAATCTCAGGTATAGCTCCCTAAACTTTATTGCTAGAATAGAGCAAGATATCCTAACTGCAGGGCTATAATTGCCACCTGCTTATTAGGCTACTTTTTCTGTCTGTGTGCCCATCTTATTTGTGTGTGCAATAATAAAAAATATTTTAGCAGGACTGCTCAGTCATACCTACTTGTTTTAAGGAGCTACCTTACAGTACATTATTCTTCCCAGTATTAGAAGCAGATATGTAATTTGATCCTCTCTGTCACAAAAGAAAACAAGATGCAGATATATGTTCTTTTCTTGTAGATTTTTGTCTATTTCATAATTTTATGTTTTTTTTATTTAATGATATTTTAGAACTACTTCTTAATTTTTATTGTCACCATAGATTGATTCATGTACAATTATCTTTTTTGAAACATACAGATATTTTTCTCTGTGATCTCAAATGAAATTATTTTGGTAAATAGCATATGTTAGTTGAAAATATATCTTTTTGACAAGTTAATAAATATGAGTGATATTCTTTGAGAATCTAGACTTATTTAAGATTTATATTTCAATATCTTTGTATTTTTCACTTCAATAAGATATTAGAATTATAACTAACACAATTAAATAAAACATTATCCTAATTTTATATACTTAAATTTTACTGTATTTATCATACTGCAAAAACATTTATCGCTATAATTTTAAAAATTATATCACAGTGTAAATTTTATTTTTTGTCATGATAAAGGGTCAATTTAATGCCATGATTTTGGGCTTCAGTTCTTGATATTTATTTACTCTGTCTTTATTTTGGATATGCATTTTATAGATTTTTTTTTAGTAAGATATCATTTGATCTGTAATTTTTCTCTTTTTAATATAAAAATTTACAATGCAATTATTTAAGATCATTTTATTTTCTGCATGAATTGCTGATATCAGTTGCCTTTATTTATAAGTATTAAGAATTTAACTCATAAGAAAGCAAAAGTCTAGGTAGTTTATATTAATACCACCTTGAGAAATATTTAAAAATACAAAGCATAAAAAACATGCTGAAAATAAGATCATACTTTTATTAGAAAATAATGATTAAATAACCATATTAAAATATATTATTTATGTTAATAGCAAATAAAATTTCATAGGCTTATTACTAGAGTAAACTTATATTCAATTCATAAAATAATTTTAAATATATAAAGCATTATGCATGCAAATAACTACTGTTTGACTTGTACAATTTGCTTGACTGGTTGACTAACACAGTATTAGAACAATTTACAAATGCATACAGGCTACTTTTTATTCAGCATGACTGTAAATAAAGGCATGTTACAATAAACTATTTTGTAAATGTTTTAATAAAAATTTAACAATCTTTTGTACCTCTTTATTATATTTAACTTAATTATAAAAATTTGATATATTTTATTTGAACTGTCAGTAGTCATTGAATTTCACCTCTGTTTAATTTCTTCAAAATATTGTGGAAATCCACATCAAATTACGCAAGTGTGTGACAGATTTTTCTCATTTGTAATAGTAGTGTATTATCAACCAATACCATCGGCAGAAACTACTAACAAGTTTTTCAATTCTTACTCAAAGTGCTGCCTTAAAACACATTTATAATTCTCTTCCCCAAATATGTCCAGATTGAAGAAAAATATGGAAGAATTTTTTTAAATAACATTGGCAAATATATACTGCCTTTCTTAATTCTGAGGAATCTCAAAAGAGCTAACGAACTTTTACAAAGCAAGTTGCTAACAAGATTTTATTTGCCTCCATTAATGTCTATTCTGAGAGCTATTTATTTGCCCTTGCATTTGGCAGCTCAAGAGAGCCATTAAAGATTGGGGTAATAATCAACATTTCTGACACACAATTACTGCTTTGGAAAATATTCATGAAAAATTATTATAATAATCATATTTCCATTACAAACAAGCTGCTTCAGCTATCCAGCTATTGAAAGAAATGAAGAAATATTTTGGACCCATTGTTGCTCCATAAATAATATTCTATTTGATATTAATTTTATATCAAGGTGGAATAATGTAGAGGATTTGTGCAAAGATGCTAGTGCTTCCTTCATATTATTCTTCATTATCATTGTCAAAAGAGTTTCCTTCCCTTACCATCGGGAAGGAAACAATCAGATGCTAGATACCGTCTTTTACACAGTAAATTCATTCTGATATAGACATTTCACTTAGTCTCCTGATATGCTTTCTATACATCAATTTAGTGAAGTTCCAACACATCATCTAATATTCTGAATGTCATGTTTATGTCCAAGTTTTAAGGGGACATTCCAACAAACTAACAGGACCAACTCTAAGTAACCCTGACATAATACTGAGTTTTTGTTATAAGTAGGCATTTCTAAATCAGTGACTTCAATGCACAGTCTTATGTTTTTTTCCTCTGGCCTAATACCTTAAAAACCCACACACATATTTATGTTGTACTACTTTTTCTCTAGTCTTAGATATGATTAGCCTATAAGTTATTTCTTTTCTTAGCACAGCTTTTCTAGTGTAACTATTCAAAAACAAAACTCTGATTTTTGTCTGAAAGTCATGAGTGTTAGTGAGAGCAAATCTTGAGGTAAATAAAGGTCTTCTGAGCTTTTTAGTCAAGTTAGTGCAAGGTTGCAGAGGATAGAGAGAAAGTTTTATTTTGGCAAAATGTTCATCACAGCTTTCACTATTTAGAAATGGTTTTATAAGGCTAAACATTCACAATCTTGTTAACTCAATACCATATTTCTATTCTTGGTGTAGGGATCCTGCCCTTTCACTCCTATAGATTTAAAATGAGAAACCTGTGAAACTTCATGTTGAGTTTCTTTTCAGCCCTATAACTTTTATTATCATATCCTAGGGCTGATTTTCAGTAGTCTTCCCAGAGTATATAAGGTGATAAAGGTATCTTTTAACACTACTAAAAAAACTTTTACTTTCCATAGCAAATCTTACAAATTTAATTCCAGGTTTTTGTGTGCTTTATGGTAAGGTTTTCAATTCATCAAAAGCTTCTCAATCTTAGCAATTATCATTGTTCCTCTGCTCATAAAGTGCAAAGGCTAGTTGATTTCCCAACATCTTATGTTTCTCCTTCACCTCACCCCAATTAACAACAGATGAAAACTTTAATGATTGCGATGTCACCAAATTACATAAAATTTTGTCACCCGATCTCTCATTTCTCTTGTCTTTAGTCAGGTGGGCAAACCAACTCCATATTCAAGACCTGAGGGTTTTCTTTTTTGGCACCATTTTTGGATCTAGATTTACCAATATATTCTACATTTTCATCAAGAAAAGGAAAAAGTTACATGTTAACACTTTACAAGAACAGAGAAGGAGAGAAGAATGGATGGAGGAACAGCCAAATCAAAGAGAATATTATTGAGCTAGTGCTAGTTAATTCCATAATGACTATAGCCTCTTGCTAAATCATGGTGAATAGCTTCAGAGAAAGCTTACATGGAAGCATTTTTAACAGTTTATCTGTGGGCTTTCTACCATTGCATTTCTCACATTGGTCAAATCCAAATGCTTCTCATAGGCACCAACTTTTATGTGCTTCTGTGTTGCTAATTTAGCCCTTATAGGTAACGTTTTGGACACCAGAACTGTGTATTTATGCCAAGTGCAATAGTCTTTCCTTGTTAGTTGTCATCTGCACATCATGGCAGCAAGAACACCAACCTGGTATCTTTTGGTAAAATCACTTCTGAAAGCAATCAAGGCAATGAATATTTATTGGCCCTTTGCTATAAATCATATGTGCTATATCCTATATATTACTGTATATCATATATCTTGCACATGCACAAATGCCAGATAAATAGAAAGAGATTTACTTTCACGGAGTACAGTGTTACACTAAGGAAGAATATGTAATAATAAGAAATAAGTTATAAATATTATACTACAAAAATATATAATTTTCTGGGATCATTTGTATTTAAAGAATAAGGAAATGTTTTTAAATAAAACTATGTAAAAATTCAGAACTAAAAACAAATTGGAAAATAAACAAAAAACATGAAGTAATAGATGAATAAAGTTAAAGTTTGGGGTGTTTTTTTTTAAGAAAAATGAAATGAAAGCACAAAGTGTAGAAGAATATATAAGTAGAAGCTATAGCACACTGGAAGTTTTAAGAAATTTTAAAGTGCTGGGTTTTCAAAAATGCATTTAAGGTTCAGAAAGGCACTCTAAACATAGAAGAAAAGAACATTTCATTGTAAGAGAGGTTATTCTATCTTTTACTGAAGAAATAATAGAAATAGATGTCACTAAAGACCAGAGAGAAATCATGGGTTATTTATAATCTCAAATATAAGTAACTAGGAAAGTTGGTGGTATTTTAAAAAGGAATAAAGTGAAGACTTAAAAAGAAAAACTAAGAAGTCAAATTTATCAGCATGGTGATTAATTGAACTTGGGAAAATACAGAGAAGATACACAATTGTTGTATTTGGCCTTAAAATGTATAAATATAGCTCTCTGCTCCTTCTTTCTGACAGAAACAATGTTTTTCTGCCCAGTGCCAGCTACAACCTTGAGACATGATGATGAATATTGGAATGAACAGATTTGCTGGATTGGGCACCTAGTCACCCATCAGGGCTGCTTTTAGCTCTGGCTAAGTGAACATTGTCACCGTCAATGACCTCTTCATTGTCCTCAACTACATGGTCTATATGGTCCAGTAAGATTCTAATTTATGGCAAGTTCAAAAGCAAAGTCAAGGCTGAGAACAAGAAGCTCGTCATCAGTGAAAAGTCTATATTCATCTTCCAGGAGTGATCAAACTGAGAGATGTTGGTGCTGAATATGTTGGAGTTCACTGGTATTTTCACTACCTTAGAGAAGGCTGGGTTTCACTTAAAGGGTGGAGCCAAGAGGATCATCATCTTTGTGCGTTATGTGGATTTTCCCATGTTTGTGATGAGTATGAACTATGACAAGTATGACAACTCCTTCAAGATTTTTAGCACTGCCTTCTGCACCAGAAACTACTTGCCCCCCCCTGGCCAAGGTCATCCCTGAGAACTTTGACATCAAAGAGGGACACATGACCATAGGCCACACTGTCACTTCCACTCAGAAAACTATGGATGGCCCCTCTGGAAAGCTGTGGTGTGATAGCCAAAGGACTTCACAGATCATCATTCCTGCTTCTGCTGGTGTTGCCAACATTGTAGGTGAGGTCATTTCTCAACTGAATGGGAAGCTCATTGGCATACCCTTCCATGTCCGCACCCCCATGCATTGATTGTTGATCTGCTGACTGGAGAAAGCAGCCAAATATCATGATGTCAAGAAAGTGGTGCAGCAGGCATCAAAGGGCTTCCTTAAGGGCATTCAAGGATACACTGAAAATAAGATTGTGTCCTGAGACATTAAGAGTGACACATACTCCTCAACCTTTGATGCTGGGGCTGGCATTGCCCTCAATGACCACTTTGTCAAGCTGATTTCCTTATGACAATGAATTTAGTTATAGCAACAGTGTGGTAAACCTTATGGCCCACATGCTATCAAAGGAATAAGGGTTCCCTGGACCACCAGTAACAGTGAGAAGAAGAGAGGTCCTTAGCTGCTGAGGAGTCCTTGTCCCAAATCAATCTCTCAACACATAGAATCTCCTGACCTCCATGATTTCCATCCCAGCTCCCATGAAGACAGAAGGAGCTTGGGGAGTTCAACCTTGTCATGTGCTATCAAAAAATTTTACTGTATCCCTCCAAAGTCACTTAATTAGTGAATTAATTAAAGCAATAAATATATATTCATTATTATCTTATTATGTCTGTTCTTTATTCATCATTTTGTATTCTTAAAAAATGTTTATATGAGGTATTTAAAATAATACAACACAAAAATTATAATCAAACTAACTGTTAATGCAGTTTTCTATTTATATTCATTAGTTTCTGATTTAATTGTTTCTATTTCTTGCTATTTATAACCATAGATAATTTCATCAATGAAAATATCAATTCTGTTCTTATAATTCTATTTCCCCAGAAATAAAATATATTTTACAAAATAAGAGGAAAATATTAAAACTAAAACTATTATAACTTATTTGACTAAAGCAAATTATAATAAATTGTCTTGTTATTCTTTTATACTTCACCCCAGATTCATTCTTTGTTCTCCACTGTCAAAGTCTAATCCTTGAGTGTCACCACTATTTGGCCGTCTATTTATTTCATTGGTTGCAACTAATAAGAGGTACCTAGAGGAAATTAGAGGACAAACAAATATTAGACTATTTCTTGTCATCCTCAGTCCCTGTTTCTACTCCACAGTTTTGGCTGCTGTAAGTCCTTGTACTCTCAAGTCTTGCTAGAAGCCTAATGAGAGCTGAAGTCAAGGTATGAAAAATAGTATGAAATAAGTGAAAAAATATAGGCCGTAAGCCCAGAGAAGATATTTGCAGCAGGTAAAATGGACAGTGTATTAGGACACTGCTCACAAAAATAAAAGATTGGGGAACATGCAGATACTACAGTAAATTATAGTACATTTTCACCAATGAAATAAAAATTGGGTTTGCACCTCATTTGCATAATTGAACAACTTCCTTTGACTTGTTTGCTTTTCTGATGTCCTTGTTTAATAATAAGAAAATTAAATGCTTTTTTTATCGCTTCATTTTTATTTTGAAATATCCCCTAACTTTTGTGAGTAGTATATAAAGAAAAAATAATTTCTACAAATCAATGAGAAAAACACCAAGCTTATAAATAGAAAAAAAATGGTCCAAATATAAACAGGTATTTTATAGAAGAAGCCCAAATGGTCCAGAAGCATGGAAGATCAACCTCACAAAATAGGGAGATGCAGATTAAGATATTCAAGAAAATGGCAAAGTGTAAAAAGTCTGAAAATACCAACTGATTGAGAGTCAACCAAGGGAACTATTTTTATTACACAGGGCTGGTGAATATACACATGTAAACACAGGTCAAAAATATTTGATATATAGTAAAAATAACATGTACCTAGCCAAAGACCCAGAAATTAACACTGGATACATGTACAATGATTTTAATATCAGAAGTGTTCATTATTGTACAAAGAAAAAGCAATCCAAAAAAATTAGATCATTTTTTTAGTATACACACACACACACACACACACACACACACACACACACACATATTTATTTATTTTAGATAGGGGAGGGAGAGGGAGAGAAAGAAGTGGGGAGGAACAGGATGCATCAACTCCCATATGTGCCTTGGCCAGGCAGGGCCACAGTTTTGAACTGGAAACCTAAGCATTACAGGTTAACGTTTTATCTGCTGTGCCACCATAGGTCAAGCTGTGGTATATTCATCAAGTGAAATGTTACACAGTAATAGAGCTAAATGGAAAAGAGCTGCATCCAACAAGAGTGAGCGTTATAAACATAATAAAGATTTTAAAAAGGAATTACTAATAAAAATGTTTAATTAAATATATAAACATATTCATATATGCATGCATAATAATTAAACCAAGCAGATAGTTAAACACTGTCAAAATATTATGCTTGGATATGTATGCCCTACCACCATACATGCATACAAATAAATAATAAACAAAAATTTTATGTTGATAGTTACCTTTTGGAGTAGAGAAAGAAAAATTTTTTATAGAGAAACAGGATTTAATAATGTTCAATTTCTTAAATTGGGTAGTAGGAGATTATTACTGTGCTTTTTTATACTTTGTGCATATTTTATATATATTATTTTCTATTTGTGCATATTTTATATATATATTATTTTGTATGTATCAAATATTTAATAACAAAACATTAAAAATGCTAATGTTCCAGATGCTAGCAGAAAAAGGATAAACTCTTTGGGTGCTGGGTGTATGTGTGACAGACTCAACTTTGTTTATGAATATGATCTTTATATATAGAGTGTAATTATATAATTACACTTTATAAATACTACATATTAATCTAATTATTCTTAAGCTCACTCTAAAAAACTTGTGAAGCTGACAGATATGCCCCTTTCCATTTTATTTAAGCATCTTTCTCTTCACTTAATTCAGAAATCTTAAGGAAAAATACTATTTCAGAATCAGAAAATGAAAATCACATATAAAGTATCCTCCTCTGACTTTCCATGAAGAACCCAGTTTTCTCACTATGGAAAATGAAATACTGCATATGTAAAGCTCTCTCTGCAAAACATTCATTACATAGCTGTGACTAAACTTTATATTTAATGCCTATAAATCAGGTTAATTTATTAGACTGAGCTTGGCATACTTCGGAACCAGAGGGCTGTCCACAAATGTGCTTTAGTTAGCTTGGCTGTGTTCAGAATTGAAGGCCAGATCATCCAAGAAATATCTTGTAGGCTTAGATTGGCCATCATTAATTTAAAGCCTTGCAGCTAAGTAGCCTCCTCCACAGTGCTACAGTCTGCAGTAAGAGTTTATCAGTCCCAAAAGTATTAAAAATTTTTGTTAAGGACCTGACTTCTGTTCTAGGTATTTTATAGTTTTTTTTTCCCATAACAGTAGTTAAAAAATTGTCACTAAACAGAATAATGATTGAGAACTAATACTACATCTTCACTAATAAAAGAGTTATTCATGAATAGTTGACTGACATAAATTATTCTGCTACCTTAATATTTTAGTGTGATATATAAATTTTAGAGTGATATGTTTAGTCATATATAAATCTAAACATTATCACAACATTTCAGATCTTCAAACCAAATTGCAAAAGAAATACCAAGACAATTGTTAAATTAGAAGGTATATTTTGGTAAAGGAATTGTGTTCATAGTGTTTAACAAGCTTGAACTCTTTATTTTTATTAAAACATCAAGTTATTTACTCTGTTAAACATATTACATGCAAATATCATGTGTGTATCACACTATATATGTGCTACTACATGTATAAACAAATATGCATAAATAATTATTCTTATAGATTTAAGAAAACACATTTTTAAATAGTTCATATTAATCAGATTGTTTATGAAAAAAGTATTTTATTTCTTTAAACAAGCCTCTTTTATTTTCAATTTTTTCACAATTAAATTAAAACCTGAACCTGGTCCTAAATGCTTCTAAGGAAAGTTTAAGGAGATTATAAAGGAGTTATAAGGATACATTAGAGAGAGAAGAAGCAGCATATTGTATAAAAGAGAAGATTTGAGTTTGGGAGGTAAATCCACAATGTAATATACAGATGATGTATTATAGAATGGTACACCTGAAACCTATATAATTTTATTAATCAATGTCATGCCTATAAATTTAATAAAGGTCTCTTAGTAAAGAAATGTTCAAATATAAACAGCAACATTCCTAAGTGAAACCAAGCATCCACAGTATCTTTGACAAGCTTTGGTTTTAGTCGTATACAGGGGCTCAGAGACATAATCTGAATATCAGCTTTGAATTTGAAAATAGAAAGAGATAATTTAAAGTTAGTGGTTATGTGGAAAAGGCAAAAATGAAGAGATAATTCAAGCGCACTAGGAAACAACTGTGAAAATCAATTCCAGCTTGTGTATATAATATAACTTTTCTGAGTGCTTATCCTGTTAGAATGTTTGAATACAGAATTGGTTCAAGGAAAATTCAAGGGCAATGGCAATGTTTATTTATTGTTTACATTAATGTGCTCCATCTGCTTTTTCAAAGTATGAAAGCTGGCCATGTTTGAATACACTTCAAGCTTTCCAATGACCTCAGCATTTCATTTGCTTGGCTTCATGGACTGACATATGAAGAATTAACAAAGATTTCTCTGCAGAAATAAAGGAATTTGAAAAAAATGCAGCATGCATAATGGTTACTCAGTAAAAGATCAGGTTATTGGGCACTTAACGCCAGTATATTTTGTCACTCTTTTTAGCAGATTGTCATCTATGCAATGTCTTATACATTCTATTATTTGAAATTCTATTTATATTATGTGTCTTTAAATATAACAAAGATATAATTTAAAAATAATTTAATATTTGCCACCTGAATGTTGAGTATGTGATATTTAATTTTGATCAGAAGGAAAAACAGAAAATTGAATACTTTTATGCATAAAATTTGCATACATCTTTGACAACATTTTTAGGAAACCCAAGAAGTGATAGTGCCTATTAAGAAATATTGTGCCTGACCAGGCAATGGCACAGTGGATAGAGTGTCGGACTGGGACATGGAAACCCAGGTTCAAAACCCTGAGGTTGCCAGCTTGAGCTCAGGCTCATCTGATATGAGCAAGGCTCACCGGCTTGATGAGCCCAAGGTTGCTGGCTTGAGCAAGGGTCACTGAGTCTGCTGTAACCCCCTGCCCCCATCAAGGCATGTATGATAAAGTATTCAATGAACAACTAAAGTGCTGCAACAAAGAATTGATGCTTCTCATGTCTCTCCCTTTCTGTCTGTCTGTCCTTCTATGTCTTCTCTGTCTCTGTCACACACACACACACACACACACACACACACACACACACGAGATCATATGTTTCTCTAAAATATTTTCAGACTAGCAATTTATGCCACCACTTCTTCTGAATAGTTGCGCATGTTTCTGGGTAAGTGAAGAAAATATAGCTAAAAGTGGTTTATGCCATTAATAGATTCATTGTCTTCTTTAACTGAAAAGCCCTAGGATACACAGCCAGAGGTCTAGCTTGACAAAGATGGAAATGGCATCTCAGAATATATCTTTACCTCTCTTGGGTCTGCTGTTTTTTGACATGTTTTTATTATCAGATGTCCTTCCACATCTGATAAATAATATTCAGAGGACTGCAAAAATTCCAGAGGTATATATTTCTAGAATCTAATACAGTAGAAAAAAAAATCCAGCATGTTTTTCTGAGAGCTCAAACATCTTATAATTGTTGTTGTTGGGTTTTCTTTTGTTTTTGTTTTTTTTTTGTTTGTTTGGCTCTGACCAGTCTGGGTCAAGTGCACATCTCATCCTCAAGTTAGTTATAAGACGGACTGCTTTTCCTGAAAGCACTGTGAAAGAAGATAGTTACTGGAAAACATGAGCTAGGTACTATAACTAACAAGATAAGGTGCAACTGATTGTGAAAAAATAAACAAAAAATACTCATTACAAATTTTATGCCCTGCATCTGCTCCCATGCTCAAGGAAGAATATGTGAGAACCCCAGAGAATATTAGCTTCGAAATAAGGTCATGCAGAGCAGTCTCCAGAATGATATTTGACTGAGAACCATCTTAAGCACATGGTTGTTTTACATGGAAACAATTCTGTGTGTGTGTGTGTGTGTGTGTGTGTGTGTGTGTGTGTGTGTGTGTGTGTGTAGTGGGGGTAGATTAGTAAAGCAACTTACATGTTCCAGGGGACTGAGTGTGGCTAGAACTGCTTTGGGGACAAATTTTTGCAGAAACACAGGTGAGCTAAAAAGTTTGCAGAAAACTCTGCAGTTCAGGATATAAACTTCCTTGCCATCTCCAAATCTTTAGTAAAGTTACCAGTTTTCTAGTTATGAACAGACATCATTATTGTGTTCTGAAAGTTACATTCAGGCTTTGGACCTGATCAACGGGAGCTGATACCAAGGAGTGTAACTAATCAACCAAAGCCTGGTTCCTCAGTGGCAACTGAACATTCAAGCCAGTTAAATTCAGAAATTGCAAGGACAGGTTTTTTTTTTTTTTAATATATATTTTATTATTATTAATTCTAATGGGGTGACATCAATAAATCAGGGTACATATGTACAATGAAAACATCTCCAGGTTATCTTATCATTCAATTGTGTTGCATACCCATGCAAGGACAGGTTTTGATTAAAAAGAGTTATGGCCTTGGGGACCTGATCTAAGTTCACTATATTGTTGAGAATAGTATTATCTGAAAACTAAAATTTTCAGTTTAGTGAAGTGACTACTTAAGACCATTAAACTCTCAATATTATGTGTCTAATGGTGGTCTTAATAGCAAGAATTTCAGCTTTAAAGAGAAACTTGAGGATAAATCCTAGGCTTTTAATTACAACCTGTATGACCTTGTAAACATTATTTAATCTATGTAACTTCACTTGCTCAAATGGTAAAATTTGTCCACTTAACTTTGACACACAGCTTTGACCCCAATCATGACTATTTCTCCTACTTGTTAATTTCTTTTAACAAGTTTTAAGATTTTTAGGTTTCTACTTGGTAATGTATATGCAGAAACTAAAATAAATGAATATAAACCACCTGCTTCATTGCCTAGAATTTTATAAGTCCTCAGGAATTATAAAGCATTTTATAGATAAAAATTACAGAAAGATTCTTCTTGTCTATTTATTATTCAAGCAGAATACAAACCATATAATCAAAAGAAAAATAAGTAAGATACCTTGCCCTCAAGTGAAATTATTAAGATGATATCTAGGTATTCACATATGAACAACAACAAAAAAGAATATTTCTTTTAGTATTCATACCTTCACAAATAATATCATTTTTGTAGAATTTCTGAAATGTTATTTGCATTTTGTTTTAATGCAGGATACTTTTTGTTGTCATTTTTTGAAATTATATTCTACTACCTGTACCTGGCCATCGTCGCTGTGGCTCAGTCTGGTTAAATGAAAAAAGAAAAAAGAGAGAGAAAGCGCACGTTTCTAATATGTTTAATTTCACAGTGCTTATGGGTATACAATATTTTTGTTGTTCCACTGTCTGTGCAGACATAGAGATTATCTGGTTTGCCGAGTCTAGAACACGCAACATATAATTGTCCATGTGAGAAGCAATCCGTGTCTAGATCTAAACCACACAATTCTAAAGATTGGCCCTGAACTTTGTTGATGGTGATTGCAAACACCAATCAAATTTGGAATTGTAATCTCTTAAATTGAAATGGCATATCCGTTGGAATCATAGGAGTGCAAGGAATGAAGACATTTTCACATTTGAAAGATCCTGTCAAGATTGTTGCTTCTACAACATTATTCAATTTTTTACAGTGCACAGACCCAAACACTTCATGTTTTACCATGAAATCCATCAGCGATTTCAGGTTCTGTCTGAAAACACATGCTGTAATGTCATGCCTATCCACCAGCAATTGCCCAGGAAGTAAGAGCTGTTGTATATCGTCCCAAGCTGAATTGCATGTCAATGTAATGAATAGGTCTGGACGCCCATAGTGACGAACATATGCAATTACATATTGAGCATACTTATGCATATGATGTGGACTGCCTGTATATGAAGTTAGCAAAATCGTTAGTCTTCCAATGTTAGTTGTATTACTGTTATTTACAACTGCATCTCGCAAATGAACGTATTCTTCAGAGCAAAGCTTGGTCTGATTCAAATGGATGAATATCAAACATTCTGTTTTGATTTTTGCATACACATCTATGACGTATTGGTGAAACAACTGATGGCATTTCAAAATGTGATTGTCTTCATTCTCTCAAATCATTAATCGGTATGAATAATAGTTCATTGCACTGTATTTCATATTTGTTTCTTTGCCACTGACTTGATTTATCATCTTAATGTTGAAGTGATATCCATCGGCACCATTCCAAAAAATGATTGAATAATGCAGGGCATCGTAACATCGGTGAGTTTCTGCAACTTTTTTCGATTGTTTCTCCAATGAAGAACAATATCTCTAGGTTGGAATTCATCTCCGACTATAACAATTGCCACTTTGTCCATAGTTGAAGCATTAAATCTTCACACATATTCTCCAGCAGTCATTTTGTCAGCATAAATAACAATCTTGTGTGTATTAGATGACATCATGTCAATTACTGTTTAAACAAACGCACTAAATTGTTTATTTTCGTGAAGAAGTTTTTGCAATTGGGAAACAATGGACCTTTTTATACCAGTAGAAATTCCGCAGTTTGCATTCAATTCATCATTGCCATCACTGATGAAATACATTTGTAGGAATTTATATTGACCATCTGAAAATGAAAGCAGGGAGCCGGTTTTATGATAAACTTGTCCTTTCACTTTGAAAGTTGGCATGAATTGAGCTGTTATGATTTCTGCGCTGAATGACGTCATTTGGAAGCATGAATTCTATTTCCTAATATTAGATAGGAAATGCTTTGATTTAGTGGTACATACAGCAAGCAAAGTTTTTAATGGCTCTGGCAGTTCTCCAAGTTGAGGCAGTTTAATTTTTCCGGCGGTGCAACACATTCCTTTTGTTCCTTCATTAAATTTCAGAGCCTTGCAATAAGGACACACTTCAGTCATAGTGGCAATGAGAATATCCTGGCTCAAACTCTAATCATCACCTGGATTGTACCAGAACACAAGGCAATTGCAATTGCGTAATTGCTGAGATACTACACATCTACAAAAACTGCTTAAAAACAAACATTGTAAATGTACTTGCTAAAGAGGTCAAACACAAAAGGTAGCATATTGTATGTTTATCTTTATAAGAATTCTAGAAAAGACAGACCTATAGAGAAGACAAAAAAATTACTGATTTTCAGACAATAGGCATGGAGGAAGTGTTGACTAAAAAATAGAGGCATAGGGGAATTGTGGTGGTGATGGAACTGTTCTGCATTCTGAGGATTTGTTGATTTATGACTCTACACATGTCAAAATTTACAGATTTATAAACCATTAAGAATTGTAATGTATGTAAATTTTTAAGAAACATACAAGATATTGGAAAAATTAAAATGAAATATAAACCAATGTTTTTCAACTGCCAGTCGGAAGATCAGTACCAGTCCACCAGAAATTTTGTATCTGTTGAGAACACTGATATAAACTAAAACAAATAGTACTTTATAAAGTTTCAATTACAAACATGTTAAATGAGGTGAGGATGTAAAAAAAATGAGGCAAGTTACATGGGAACTTAATAATTTGAGTTGATAATATAACAGAAACCAAAATAAAAAATACTGTACATAAGCTTATCTTATGAGAGGGTCTACTATAATGACTTTTTAGATATTGGTTCCTAAATGGCTTTCTCAAATAAAACAAACCATAGCTCCTTGAAGAAGCAGTTAATTCTAGGATCCAGGGAGAAAAAATTCACCATGGACATAGTGAATATTGTGATGACAAATAAAGGAAGTGAATAATCAAGAATGGAAGACTGTAAAAATTCTGAAGAACTTCCAATAGCTAAAGTTTAAACAATTTGTTAAAAATTACAAAAATAATGAGAATATTGGCTTATATCTGATAAAATGAAATAATCATGATTCCATATTGGTATACATAAATAATTAAATGGGAAAAAAGGACAGTTCTTCTTTACTGAAAAATTTAAATTATGACATGTAGAATAAATGAGAAAGATTATAAGTTACCCTAAGAGTGCCACAGTAATGACTGTTGCAGGCAAGTTCCACTCATATATGCAAACTTTAGAGCTCAAAAATTTGAAGGAAAAAACAGTATCTGCATGATTGCAAACTATCTCCTCCAAGATATACTACACTGTTTATAAGAAAGAAAATAGTATCTTTCTAGTGAAAAAAATTACTATTTTATTCAGTGATTGAGTTCAAGTGGACATCACTAGTAATAGGACATCTTGACATTAGATAACCTCAATATAATGCACTGAGAGGGCCCATCACTTGAGTGTTGTGCTTGACAAGAATGCAAAATCACAATGAAAATTTTACATAAGAAAAAACATCAGGCTTACCTAAACAGAGGGACATTCTGTACAATAACTGACGAGAACACTTGAAAAGTGTCATAATTATAAAAGATAGAGGCTGAGGAACTGTCACAGATTGGAGGAGACAAAGGAGACATGACAACTAAACGCAATATGAAATCCTGGATAAGAAAGTGACATAATGGAAAAAGAAAACTAGTAAAATACAAATAAAGTCTGTAAGTTAGTTAATAGAACTTTATCAATGTTAGTTTCTTAGTTTTGATAATTGCAATAAGGTTATACAATATGTTAATATTAAGAAAAACTATTAATAAAGAGCATACTTGAAATTTCTGCATTATTTTTCAACTCTGTGTAAATCTAAAATTATTTCAAAATAACAAGTTAACAGTATACTTTAGTAGTATTATAAATATTTGCATTTAGAAGAGATCCAAGATAGCATCAGAGTACATAGGTATTATGTACAAACTGGAATTACAACTAAAATATAGTGTAATTAACCTCAATAACCAACTGAAAACTAGCTGAAGATGAGTCTTATAACCAAGAGTTTACAAAAAAAGCCACATCAAGACTGGAAGGAAGTATAGAATTAAGGAAAGGCTGGCCAGAAGACCCACAAACAGCAGCTAAGATTCCAAAGAGATATCTCAGCTATAAAGGTTCACCCTGAGGATCTGGAATTTCAGCCCCACACCAAGTTCCCCAGCCTCGAGCACCAGAACAGGGGAGAGGTGCCACATCACACCTGACTGTGAAAATCAGCCAAAACTGCCATTGAACCCAGAAATACAATTTCTGCAATCTATCTGGGAAAACTTAAAATACCAATTCAAAAGAACATATGCACCTCTATATTCATTGCAGCATTTATATAGCCAAGATTTGGAAACAGGCCAAGTGCCCATCAGTAGATGAGTGGATAATAAAACTGGTACATTTACACACTGGAATACTACTCAGCCATAAAAAAAGGAAATCGTACCTTTTGCAACAGCATGGATAGACCTGGAGAGTATTATGCTGAGTGAAATAAGCGATCAGAGAAAGATAAGTACCATATGATTTCACTTACATTGAAATATATGGGATCTAATGAACAAAATAAATTAACAAACAAAATAAGAAACAGATTCATATATACAGAGAACAAACTGACAGCTGGAGGGGAGAGTGGGGTAGGAAAACTAGGTGAAAAAGTTGAAGGGATTCAGCAAAGGTAAAAAAAAACACTCATAGACACAGACAACAGTATGATTATTACGAGGAAAAGGGCATGGGAGGAGGTAGAAGATTTGAAAGAGAGAATAAATAGTGGTGGAAGGAGACTTGACCTTTCATGGTGAGCACACCATACAATATACAAATAATATATTCTAGAATTGTACACCTGAAACATACAAAATTTTATTAACCTATGTCACTCTAATAAATTCAATAAACATTTTTTAAAACTGTCTTGTCTTTAGGAGGCAATTATATGAGTATGTGTCATAGGTACATGTACCTTATCATCATCAATATTTTAATTTTATATTAAGTACATTTACATATATAAATAATAAGTTTATGAATTAAAATAATAGTGTTTACCAGGAAAGACTTCAGAGAAGATTGCATTTATCAGGCATTTAGGAAGCAAAAATGGGGTGGCTTGTTGATCTATTCACATGGAGTAGAGGAGTGAATATTACAATTTATTTTTAGATTGATGGCTTTAGCAAAAAAAGTGTTGAATACTAGTAATTATAGGTGAAACTATACTAACTAAATGTTAGGTAAAAAAAAATAAGGTGCATTCTGGAGATGTTGCATTTGAAGTACCTGTGGGACATCTTAATATATTAGAAGTTGGGGCCCTGGTCAATTGGCTCAGTGGTAGAGCGTCAGCCCAGAGTGTGGAAATCCCGGTTTCGATTCCCAGCCAGGCTACACAAGAGAAGCACCCATCTGCTTCTCCACTCTTCCCCCTATCTTTTCTCTCTATCTCTCTCTTCCCCTCCCACAGCCAAGGCTCCATTGGAGCAAAGTTGGCCCCAGGATCTAAGGATGGTTCCATGGCCTCTGCCTCAGGTGCTAGAATGACTCTGCTTGCAGTGGAGCAATGCCCCATAGGGACCGAACATCGCCCCCTAGTAGGCATACCAGGTGGATCCCAGTCAGGCACATGTGGGAGTCTGTTTACCTCCATCCCCCTTGCTTCTTGCTTCATAAAAATACAAACAAACAAAAAATAGAAGTTGGAAGTTCTGCTATAAATAATATCACAAAAAAAGTAATATATGTTTAGGGTTATGAGTGATTTTCCCATCCTCAGACAGCCAGAAAGTTTTACAACCAAGTTCACCTTTATGCTAATTTTGTGGTAGTTATTAAAAGATAATGTCCTATAGAATAAATTACTAAACAAAAATATAAATGAATGAGAAAATTTTCAGTGATGAACTCTTCACCAGAATGAATAGAATTCTCACAAGAACCTGTCCAAAACATAACACAGCAACATTACAGGTCAAAGTACACGATTATTAAAGTCATGTTAGACCAAAAATCAGTATTACAAGACTGAAATTAAAAGTTCCATTAAATGATAAGATATAAGAAGATAAAAGCTCTGTGAAATTTTTTTCTGGCAAAATATACTTATTAGCAAATAGGAATAAAAATATTAGACAGCCTATTCTTATAAACCTGGGACAGTGCTCTTTCCTCAGGAGACTGCACTGGTTTCTTGTATGAATGGTGCATTTGAGGCATATAGAAAAGTATTCTGACCCTACAATCAGCCAACCCTACGTGCAGCAGAGACTCCCATGAAGTGATGAATCTGAATCATGCAGACCACAACTACAGATCAGACACATAACACTGCGCCCAAGATGTGAGGCTTTGGGACATAATCTTTTCTAATACTGTTTATTTAGGAAACTAAAAGTTCAACAGTCTCATATTCTGAAAACTAATTTCACCAGCAACTAACTTACTTATAAATTTATTTATGCAAATTAATTAACTCTCGACTATAATTTTTTCTTCCAGCGTTATTTGAGTATAATTGATAATAATATTATATATATTTAAAGTTTACAACATGGTGATTTGATTTGCATATTCTTTGTGAAATGATTACTGTATCAGGTTTATTAACACATCTGTTGCCTCGTATAGTCACTGTTCTTTTTTGGTGGTAAGAACATTTAAGAGTAACAAGTTTCAAATACTCAACCTAATGTTATTAATTAGTCACCATGCTGTACACTTGATCACCAGAATTTATTCATATTATACATTAAGGCTTGTACTCTTTGTCCAACATCTCCCATCTTCCCCACCTCCCAGTGCCTGGTAGCCACCATTCTATTTGCTGTTTGACTTTTTCTTTTTTTTTTAGAATACACATATAATTTATACAATACAGTATTTGTGCTTGTCTGGCTAATTTTACTTAGTATAATATCCTCCAATTTTATTCATAGTTTTGCAAATGGTGGGTTTTACAACTTTTATATGGCTAAATAATATCCCACTGTGCACTAAGGTATTGTGACAAGTAAAAAAAAATCAGAAAGTTATAGAGTAATAAAGCAATCTAAGTTATTGTTGAAAATTTGGGGCTGTTTGAGCTGAAGACATAATCTTAACAAACCCTTCAAGATGTGTTCATTTTATTGAAAATCTTTTAACATGGTTGGTTGTATTGCTAACAATCCTCTTGAAAGTCCAGGCCTCTAGTATATATTTGTTCTTGATTTAAAAGTATAGTATAATACTATGACACATATGTTGCTATAATCAAGACATGGCATTTGTACTTTACATTCTGTCTATAAATTCCAATCATGTCACTAAAGAAAATTAATTTAGTCAGAAATAGTGATCATTGTGAATGCTCACCAGCTTTTCATTAAAGGACTAATATAATTGACTTTAGAATTAGACAGATGTGCCTCATTTTACAATTTGTTATCTATTTCTTATAAATTTGTACCAACTGGGGTAATACTTTTTTCTACTTTGATTGAAATATGGATCTAATAAATATTTTACTTCCTCTGAACTTTCTGTAAAAATGACATTCAAAATCAATTAATCTAATATACAACATCGATAGAATAAAGGACAAAAGTCACATAAATATCTCAATAGACACAGAAAAAGAATGTGACAAAATATAACATTCTTTAATGACTAAAACTCTCAACAAGCTAGAAGAGAACTTTCTCAATCTGATAAAGAACATCTATAAAAAGCCCACAGCTAAATTATTTTTAGTGACAAAAGACTGAATACTTTTCTCCTAAAATAGAGACTAAGACAAAGATGCCATTCTCACCATTTCAATCAATTATCATTCTGGAGGTTCCAGTCTGGGTGATTAGGTAAAAAAGTAAAATAAAAGACACAATTGAAATGGGAAAAGTAAAACGGTATTTTCAGATGACATAATCTTGTAATAGATAATTTTAAGTAATTCACAAAAATTAATGAACTAATAAAGAAGTTCAGCAAGTTTGTAGAACACATTTTTAACATATAAAGTCAATTGTTTATATACAGTAGCAATAAGCAAACTGAAAACAAGATTAAGAAAACAATTCTATTCACAAAGAATACTAAAAATTAAAGGCATGTAAAACTTTATGCTCTGAAAACCACACAAAACTTTTCAAGAAATTAAAGGATACCTAAATAAATGGAAAGGTTCTTTATATTCATGAATTAGAAGATAATTTTATAAATTTGGCAATAGTCCACGAATTTATATACAGATTCAATAAAAACCTCATCAAATCCTGCTGATTTATTTGCAGAACCTAATAAGCTAATCCTAAAATTTATATGGAAATTCAAGGGGTCCAAAATAGCCAAAATACTCTTGAAAAAGAAGGTAAAAGAACAATGAACACTTTCCAATTTCAAAACTTCCTACAATGATACAGTAATTAAGATAGAGTGAAATTGACATAGATTAAATAACGATAAGATTCAGTGCCCAGAAATAAACCTTCATATTTTTTGTCAAGTGATTTTCAACACAATTTCTATGATAGTCCAACAGGGAAAGAATTGTCTCTCCAACAATGTTTTTGAGAAATCTGGAAAACCATATTACAGAAGGAAATAGAACTCCCTATCTCATACCACATACAAAAGTCAACTAAAATATGTATTAAAGACTTAAATGTAAACGGTTAACTACAGGGGTCCTGGGGTTACAACAGTCTCATCATACGTTTTGAGTTTACGACCCTCACTTCCATTTAAACTTAAAAAAGTTGAGACATGAGTGTTTTGTCTTACACCATTAGCACAGAACTTACGTGGGCGAACTAGTTTGGTTGTGTGCAGCAAACTAATACACAGCAATCCAGCATATGAGTGAGGAAGTTGGCATTCCCCAGTATGCTTAGCTATGCCATTTTGGACTATTAAAAGTGCAAGTATTCAACCCTGGCCGGCTAGCTCAGCAGTAGAGCGTCACCTGGTTGTGGAAGTCCAGTTTTGGTTCTTGGCCAGAGCACACAGAGAAGCGCCCATCTGCTTTTCCACCCTTTCCCATCAACTTTCTCTCTGTCTCTCTCTTCCCCTCCCTCAGCTTAGGCTCCATTGGAGCAAAGTTGGCCCAGGTGCTGAGGGCGGCTCCATGGCCTATGCCTCAGACACTAGAATGGCGTCAGTTACAAAGGACCAACATCCAGATGAGCAGAGCGTCTCCCCCTGGTGGCCATGCTGGGTGGATCCTGGTCAGGCACATGATGGAGTCTGTTTCTCTGCCTTCCTGTTTCTCACTTCAGAAAAATACAAATAATAATAATAATAATAATAATGCAGTGTTCTGTTTGTGTTAAGCTAGGGTTTATTTCAACTTACACCAAAATTTGGGTTATCTCATTGTAGTAGGAGAAAAACTGTCATAACCTGAGGACCCCTTATAATATAGCTATGAGAAAACACAAGGGTTGTAAATTTCATAATATGTTTAGTGGATTATAATATGTGCCACAAAAAGCATAAGTAAGAAAGTAAAAAATGAGATAACAATCAACGTTATCAAAATTAAAAACATTTTTTGCTGCCAATAAAACCATCATGAAAGTCAGAAGGTAACCCACAGACTGTGAGGGAATATTTTTGTAAATCACATACCTTATAAAAAACTTGTATCTGTAATATATAAAAAAAAATAATTGCAACTCTGTAATAAAGAAACAAATAATCCAATTAAAAAGGGCAAACAGCCTGACCTGTGGTGGTGCAGTGGATAAAGCGTCGACCTGGGAACACTGAGGTCGCCAGTTCAAAACTCTGCACTGGTCTGGTCAAGGCACATATGGGAGTTGATGCTTCCAGCACCTCCCCGCTTTCTCTCTCTCTCTCTCTCTCTCTCTCTCTCTCTCACACACACACACACACACACACACACACACTGTGTCTCCTCTCTAAAATAAATAAATAAAAAGAATTATTAAAAATAATTAAGAAAAAAAATAGGGCAAACAATCTGGATATTTCTCCAAAGATGTGCAAATGGCTAATAAGCACGTAAAGCAATGCTCAATAAATTATTTGTTAGAGACAGGCAAATTAAAAGCACAAGGAGATATCACTTCATAACCAATATTTTAAATAGAATAAAATAGATAATATAACATGTTGACAAAGATGTGGAGAAATTGAAACCCCTATCAAAGTGGTGGAAATGTAAACTCATGTGGCAGCATGAGAATACAGACTAATAGTTCCTTAAATAATTAAACATAGAGTTACCATATTATCCAGAAACTCTACTTCTAGGAATATTTCAAAGAGAAATGAATACATGTGTCTACACAAAAGCTATTACACTCATATTCATAATAGACAAAATAAATGAAAAGAATCTAAATGCTCCTCAGCTGAGAAAGGGGTAGATAAAATGTGGTATATCCATACATTGAAATATTATTCATCAATAAAAGTGAGTACTGATACATGCTATAACATGGATGAACTTTGATAACATGATGCAAAGTGAAAGAAGTCACTCACTAAGACCACAAATTATGTGAGTTCATTTATATGAAATATCCAGAATAAACAAATCTATAGGTACAGAAATAGATTAGTAGTTGTCTAGGGACGGGGACAGAAGAACTGAGATTTGACAGGGAAGATGTGTATGAGGTTTTTTGGATAGTACTGAAAACGTTTTAAAATTTATTGTGATAAGTGCACTGCTCTATTAAGATACCAAAAGTCACTAAATTGGACAATTTATGTGAGTAAGTTACATATTGCTAAAATCTTTAAGAATAACATTTAAATCCCTGGCCAGTTGGCTCAGCAGTAGAGCATTGGTCCAGTGTGTGGAAGTCCAGGGTTTGATTCCCGGCCAGGGCACACAGGAGAAACGCCCATCTGCTTCCCCACCCTTCCCCCTCTCCTTTCTCTCTGTCTCTCTTTTGTCCTCCTGCAACCAAGGCTCCACTGGAGCAAAGTTGGCCCAGGTGCTGAGGATGGCTCCATGGCCTCCTCTCAGGAGCTAGAATGGCTCCAGTTGCAATGGAGAAACCCCCAGATGGGCAGAGCATCTCCCCCTAGTGGGCATCCCATGTGGATCCCAGTTGGACACATGCGGAGTCTGTCTAATTGCATCCCCACTTCTCACTTCAGAAAAATAAAAGAAATTAAAACAAGAAAAGAATAACATTCAAGTTCTACGAATGACAAATGACAAACAGTACTGCATGCAGACTGCAAGGATGTGGGGGATATGTAAAGGGAGTTGCTGTAATTCTGTTCAAGATGGATTTGTCAACAAACAGTCAAAACTTGCTGATTTTATGAGTTTACTTTAAAAAAACAAAAAAAAAAAACAAAGTCCTGATGTTAATGTCAACTCTTTGATTATAAAATAGTGGAGACATCAATATTCACCAAAAAACACATTTAAAGTCAAGATTCATCATACAGGCAGTCATTTGGCAACATGTTGTACTTTTTGGTATACAAATGTTTTGCACAATGTTTGTGATTTCAGGAGAGTAGAGCATCAAAATTAATTTACCCATGCATCAGTATTATTCAGGTATCTATTATAATAGAAACTCTAAATACTTATTGAACAGTTATAATTTCTAGCTTAAATATTAGTTCATTTTCACCAATTTTATTAGTTTGTTATTTTTCTCATTTTAAAGATGAGAAATGTGTGTTCCAGAAAGCTAAATGACTTGTGTGAGGTATCAAAGTTAGTAAGTGGTAAACTGGGACTTAACAGCCAGATGCCAGAGAATTTACTCTTCAGAATTATGGTGCACTATCTCTTTATATGCTGTGCATTATGAGAATATGGTCCCTGGCTTCAAGACCTTTGAAATTTAAAGGGGAAGAAACATACACAATTCCAATACAATGTGGTATGTGCACTAAAATACAAAAATAGGGTAGAAAGAAAAGTACTTTCACTTATGTGCATGAGTGAAAATTTAGCTGATTTCTTTTCTATTTTGGGGGGGAGGGATAAACATGAATTGGCTAGAATAAAAAAGAGAAAAATAAGAGCATGTGCAAAGGTAGGAACCAAGAAGAATGGAAACTTCCTTAGGAACTGCAAATGCCATGATGTTACATAGAAAATTATGGTACTGCATTTAGAAATTTGGTTAATAATAGATGGGTCAAGAAGGGTTAATAAATATGAGACACAAAACAAGTTATTAAATATTGTATTAGATGATTTGTGTTTTAGAAGAAACACCGTAGCATTAGGGTAAATGCTGATTAGAAAATAAAGAAAATCATTCAAAAAATGTTTTTACAATAGTGCTGGTAAGATATGATAAATATTGAAAGAGTAACAAAAACATAGATTTGTCTTTAAATGTGAGGATAACAGATTAATTATGTGTGTGTGTGTGTGTGTGTGTGTGTGTGTGTGTCCTTAATCATTTGCTGAGGGATAGAAAAAAAAAAAGGCCCAAACAACACCCAAGGCCTTATGGATGTGAACAACAGTGTGCTGATTTCCAGGAGGGCAAGGAGAGTACGGGGAATAAGTGGTGTTGGTTGAGGACTTGACTAAGGAGAAGGGTGAACACACACTAACATACATTATGGTGTACAGAGATGTGCCGCAGAATTGGACACCTGAAACCTGTTTAATTATATTAACCAATGTCACTCAAACTCAATTAAAAAAAACTTAGAAAAGTATATGTGAATATTAAAACATTAGTTATTTAGATTTCATGTATCAATATAATATACACAATCTGTAAATTAAATTTGAAGAAATGCAATAAAAAACTTCATAGAACAATATTAAACAAGTGAACAACATATCTTATTTTACATGCTGAACCAAACACAATGATTATGAATATAGACAAAATTATGAATAAGTCCATTCTAACTTAAGTTTCATATATATATTGAGAAGTAAATGTTCCTTCTGACCACTATAATTTAAGATTGCAAGGTAAAGTATTGTGATTTGTGTAAAACCTTATAAAGAAAAACCAAAATGAGCATAAAGAAACATGTAAAATATATTCACTGGATGTTAATTCATAAAACTTGTTACATATATCATATTGCATTACTGTGAACAGAACACCTCATGTGTTATTTTTTGGGTGGGCAATACATTTTTCAAATATCTGCCATGTTTTAATTAAATTACCATTGTGTAAATACTTTAAGATTCTACTAACGACTGACTTAGGATACAAGTGCAATTTCTTTTTTTCTTTGCAAAAGGAAAACAGTGCCATCTAACGTTAACCAACTCTGCTAATATATGTGCAGGTTTACATAATCATGCAGAAATATTTTCTTTCAATAGATTTTTCTTAAACTAATTTTATGACTAATTAAATTACAATTTGAGATTTATATAAAAGAAAAATAAAACCTATATTTGAAATCACACTTAGTAAAAGTTAAAATAACTTTTGTGATATTCTTCTTGAGCCCTCCATTTAATTTTTTTTACCAGGTAGGCTTCTCAGTTAAGTATAGTACTTCCTCAGGGTGAATATTTGTGTGAGGTTTGGTGACATGGGAGACTGCTGGAAATCCAGGTGTCCTCACGAAGGGCTGGAGCACAGATTCACTCCTGTCCTGGCAGTCATGGTAGGCTTCAGCAGAGGAAAAAAAGCTTCAGAGGCACCAACACACACAGGAAGAAACTGAGTTCGGTAGCTTCAGGGCGAAACCTGGGAGGAGAGCCTCTGTCTCCCCCGTGTTGAGCCCTCTCCCCACACAACAAACACTAAACCTGCATTAGCATGTTGAACACCTCTTACTACACCTTGCTGACTCTCTGAGACCCGGCCTCACCCGTTATCAGGCACCACCAACTGCTTTTGAGAGGTAGTTGGCCTTGACTGATGTTGCAGTCTCCAATGATACATCTGATAAGGGGTTAATATCCAAAATTTAAAAAAGAAGTCATACAGCTTAACACCAAAAAGTCCAAACAATTCAATTTTAAAAGGGGCAGAGAACCTGAATAGAAACTTCTCCAAAGAGGACATATAGATTTTTAATAGACAATAAAGAAAATTGCTCAACATAACTAATCATCAGAGAAATGCACACCTGTCAGAATGGCTATTATCAATAAATCAACAAACAAGTGTTAGCAAGGGTGTGGAGAAAAGAAAATGCTCATGCATTGTTGATGGGAAGGCAAATTAGCACAACCACTATGGAAAACAGTATGGAGATTCCTTAGAAAATTAAAAATAGAACTACCTTATGATCCAACAATTCCACTTCTAGGTATTTATCTGAAGAAATTCAAAACATTAATTCAAAAAGATATATGTACCCTTATATTCATTATATCATTATTTTCAAAAGCCAAGATGGAAGCAACTTCAGTGCCCACCAATAGACAATTAAATAAAGAAGTTGTGGTGCATATATCCAATGAAATATTGTTCAGCCATAAATGAAACCTTACTATTTGTGACATGAATGGACCTATAGGGTATTATGCTAAGTGAAATCAGGCAGAAAAGACAAACACCATGATTGTATTTCTATGTGGAATTCTAAGGACAAATAAGGACAAAATAAACAAACAAAACAGAAACAGACTCATAGCTACAGAGAACAAACTGAGGATTGACAGATAAGAGTGGGTTTAGAGGTTAGGTAAAAAAGGTGAAGGAAGTTTTAAGAAATATAAATTGGGCCCTGATCAGATAGCTCAGGTGGTTAGAGCATTGTCATGAAGCACAGATATTGCTAGTTTGGTTCATGGTCAGGGCACACACAAAAGCAGATTGATGTTCCTGTCTCTTTTTCCCTCTCTTCTTTCCTCTCTCTCTAAAATAAATACAATGAATATTAAAATAAATAAATAAATAAATAAATAAATAAATAAATAAATAAAAATTGGTAGCTACAAAACAGTCACAGGAATATAAAGTACAGCATAAGAAATATAATCAATAATACTGCATAGTGCCAGGTGGGTACTAGACTTAATAGGGTGAATCATTTAATAAATTATATAAATGCCTGACCACTACTTTGTACACCTGAAACTAATATACAATAACATTAATTTTAGCTGAAATTAAAAACTGAAAAAGAGAAAAAAATATATAACATTTTATAACCAAGAGAGGAATCTTAAATAAACCTTCATAAAATTACAAAAAAAAGAGAAATTATTAGGGTCAGTTAGTTACCTAACCAATTAATGATTCCTGACTATTTAGAATGCATTGCATTTTAATAAATTATAAAATTTATATAATTTTAAGAGTTTTATCTTTGATATATAATATTTTAGCTCTCTCTATATATATATATTTAAGAATTCATAGAAGGTTTTATTTGCCAAATAAAAAAATACCATTTTTCAAAATCAAAGTGAATATTATAGTAATAAAATAAAATTTCTTCAATCACAATAATTATCATGTAGCCAGGGGTAGTCAACCTTTTTATACCTACCGTCCACTTTTGTATCTCTGTTAGTAGTAAAATTTTCTAACCACCCACCGGTTCCACAATAATGGTGATTTATAAAGTAGGGAAGTAACTTTACTTTATAAAATTTATAAAGCAGTTACAGCAAGTTAAAGCTTATAATAATAATTCTTACCAAGTACTTTATGTCGGATTTTTGCTGTTTGGCAGAATAAATCTTTTTTTTTAAACATTTTTTTTAAATTTATTTTTATTTTATTCATTTTAGAGAGGAGACACAGAGTAGGAGAGAGATAGAAAGAGCGAAAGGGGGGAGGAGCTAGAAGCATCAACTCCCATATGTGCCTTGACTAGACCAGTGCAGGGATTTGAACTGGCGACCTCAGTGTTCCCAGGTCGACGCTTTATCCACTGTGCCACCACAGGTCAGGCATGGCAGAATAAATCTTTATAAAATAACTTACTATAGTTAAATCTATCTTTTTATTTATACTTTGGTTGCTCTACTACCGCCCACCATGAAAGCTGGAATGCCCACTAGTTGGCCGTAGGGACCAGGTTGACTACCACTGATAGACTGACACTAAATATAATATTAATTACACCTACTTAAGCAAAATATTTGAGAAGCATCCTAAATGAGGACCTTAGGAGTCTATGCATTACATTATGTTCTTGAAAATATAGCCTAATAGCCTGACCTATGATGGATAGGGCATTGACCTGGAATGCTGAGGTCACCAGTTTGAAACCTTGTACTTGTGTGGTCAGGGCACATATTGGAGTTGATGCTTCCTACTCCTCTCCCTTTCTCTCTCCTTCCTTTCTAAAATGAATTAATTTTTTAAAAAAGAAAACATAGCCCAATAGAACATATAAACTTTTTACTCATATTATGACTACCTATAAATTATAAAGCAATTTTTAAAAAAATTTCTAATGTATATTTATAATTATAAATATTTAAATAGTAGTATTCCAATGTTTCAATATATTGAAAGAAATTTGCCTAATATTTTAATGTTTCTAAATGACCTCTTATTCTCTTCAATTCAGTCTAAAATACTAATGGGAAGAATGCATCAAAACTGTGTTATACCTGACCTGTAGTGATGCAGTGAATAAAGCATCAAGCTGGAACACTGAAGTCGCTAGTTTGAAACCCTGGGCTTGCCTGGTCAAAGCACATATGGGAGTTGAAGCTTGCTGCTTCTTCCTCCCTTTCCCTCTCACTCCTCTCTCTAAAAATGAATAAATAAATTCTAAAAAAAGTATTGTTTTACCTGTGTTCTTTTTCCTTTCTAACTTGTTATTTACTAAAGCTTGGCTTGTACTCAAGTTCTTTATCTAACAATATCTTTTTAAGGTATCTTTATCCCAAGAGAGAATTCTAGTAACTCCATAAAGTTATTGATTTTTAAATCTTCCTACTTGTAACTTTTATTTCATATAATTTTTAAAAAGAAATTCTTATCAATATTGAGAAAACCGGAGCACAAAAATTATTAGTTATGAGTGTAAATTAAAACAAATTCCTGTGTAGTAATTTAATACTATCATTTTATATATTAAAATATAAAGAAAAATTGCATTTCTGCATTTACTGTGCCCATGTGACTAAAGAGCATTCTTTCTTTCTTTCTTTCTTTCTTTCTTTCTTTCTTTCTTTCTTTCTTTCTTTCTTTTATTTATTTTTATGAGGATTAGTTTTGGCCCTGGCCAATTGGATCAGGGGATAGAGTGTCCGTCCAGGTGCGGATGTCCCGGGTTCAATCTTCGGTCAGGGCACATATGAGAAGTGATCATTGGTTTCTCTTCTCTCCCTCACTCCATTCTCTCTCTCTTCCCCTTTCACATTGGCCCCAGATGAAGGATGTTGTTTTGCTAAGTGGGTCCTGGATGGGGCTGTCTTTCTAACTTCCCTCCTTTCAATTAAAAAAAAAATAGTTTTATGGTCTTCTTTAAATGTAATTTAATCCCCTGTCCTTTCTCTAGCATAGTCAAAGAGATTTGAATTAGCATATGAGAAACATGAATGTCTATTAGTGTTAGATCAAGAAGCTGTGGATAATCACTTTTCCCAGGATCATTCTTTCCAGATGCAATTCATAAAATATTATTTACTGAATAATAATGTTCATACAGTAGCATGAACTGATCATAAATATAAAGTTTAATGAATTTATACAAAGTAGACATGCATATTTAAAAAGCCAGTTAAAACAGAACATATTAGTTTCTAAGAGCACCATCCTATTCCCCATGTTTAGACTTTCCTTCAGTCCTGACATTAGCCCTTACCCCAAGAACCCACACACAATAAAGGTGACCACTCTTCTGAGTTTTAATACCACAGATGGTCAGGTTATAAGTGAAACTCTACAATTTTTATGTTTTATGTGTCTGACTTCCTCCACTCAAAAATATGTGAGCTTTTATCCTTATGGATGCAGGTAGCTGCAGTCTGTTCATTACCATTTTTCTCTAATATCCATTGTTTAAATATGGCAGATATATTTATGTATGCCATAGGTAAGAAAACTATGAGCCATAGGCCAAACCTGGCTGGCTTTATTTTTGTCATTAAAGTTTTATTGAAACACATTCACACCATTTGTTTATGTATTTTCTGTGTCTGCTTTCACACTATCATGGCAGAGTTGAGAAGTTGTGCCAGAGACCATATGTCCTCAATTATTTACTATCTGGCCTCATATGGGAATGGTTCCTGACCTCTGATCTATGCTGCATGTGATGGACATTTGAACTATTTATACCCTGGACCTTTTAAGAATAATGTTGCTATGGACATTATTGAAAATATATTTTGGTAAATATCTAAACACATTTCTATAGGATTTATATCAAGGAATAGAATCCTAGTTCATCAGTTCTGGATATGTTTCCTTTCAGATGATATTGTTAATGAGTTTTCTAAAATGACTTTGCCAATTTATGAAAGTGTTATAGTAAATTCACATTTGCATACAGGTTAAAACTTGGTATATCTTTTACATTTTAGCCATTCTTCTGAGTGTATAGTCATGTTCCATTATGATTTTGACTTTTATTTCCTAAATAACTAATAAAATTAGTTATCTTTTAATGTATTTATTGATCATTTTGTAATCTTCTTTCATGAAGTGCCTATTCAGGTACTTTCTTTGTGTCACTGTTGAGTTATTTTTTATTTCTCTATTGTAGAAAACTGTATTGAAAATATTTTTTATTGTAAAATATATTTCCAACATTGTGGTTTGCATATTCACTCTTTGAACTATGCTTTTTAAAAGGACAGAAGTTATTAACTTTAATGTGGTCTACTTTACTCATTTTTTTCTTAAATGTTTAGAAAATTATTGCCATGTCCAAAATCTTGGGATGTTTTTATATTTTCTTTAAAAAAATTCACGTTGTTACCTAGACATGGGATGCTAAATGTACCAGAAATTGACTTCATAATATTGTGAGGTAGACAATATATATTTTTTTCAGTATAAATATTCAATTTATCTAACTTCATTTACTTAAAACAAAATTCTTTCTAACCGTATTACATCATTTTGACATTGGATTTTAGTGTTTTTTCTTTCATATATTAATTTTCCTTAAATCTTTGGGCCAATTTTTTGGTTATCTATCATAGTCAATTGTTGCTAATTGGTGCTAGTATTACTATACCTTCCTAAATCTCAATATCTTTGTAAACAAAGAGCCTTACATAATTCCTCAAAATTATCTGATCTTATGTACAAAGATAGTACTGATCATCAAATATTACACATGCTATCTTTCATTTATTTGCCTCCTTGAAGTTAGGCAAAACCAGGTGAGAAGCAGAAGTATCACTTACAGGCCAAACCATTAAAAAGAAAATGTAAATGTTTCATGCACTCTTTTCACCTTCGACAGAGCAAGGAAGCCCTTTGTTAAACTATAGAAAGAATAAGATGTAAAAACTAGATTCCCAACTTATTATAAGACAATTACCCTGGAAAATCAAAACTTATAAGACATTTTTTAAGCATAAAACAAAATTTGGTGGGAGGAAAACTAGTGATATTTTTAGGAGTTTTGCTATTCTTTTTTCTTTTTTTATTAATTTTAATGGGGTGACACCAATAAATCAGGGTACATATGTTCAAAGAAAACATCTCCAGGTTATCTTATCATTCAATTATGTTGCATACCCATCACCCAAAGTTAAATTGTCCTCTGTCACCTTCTATCTGGTTTTCTTTGTGCCCCTCCCCTCCCCCCTCCCCCAACCTCTCCTCCCTCCCCCCACCCTGTAACCACCACACTCTTGTCCATGACTCATAGTCTCACTTTTATGTCCCACCGATGTATGAAATCATGCTGTTCTCAGTTTTTTCTTGCTTTACTTATTTCACTCCATATAATGTTATCAAGGTCCATCCATTTTGTTGTAAATGATCCGATGTCATCGTTTCTTCTGGCTGAGTAGTACTTTATAGTATATATGTACCAAAGCTTTTTAATCCACTCGTCCTCTGATGGAATTTTGCTATTTTTGCACAGTCTTGTATTATTCTAATTTACCAATTCTTGTCAGTTTTGTTTTGTTTTTTCCCCCTTAGACTATTAAAGTCTAATTATATCAAGTTAGAGATACATGCCGTATTTATTACAATAACTATTTTAGTTAGATTATGCTGCTATCTCACTTGAAAAGTCAATCCTGCTGAATAAAAGTAATGTATTCATCAAGAACACAGGAGGCCCTGCTGGCTTGCTCTGTGATAGGCTGTCTGCCCAGTGCGTGGAAGTCCCGGTTCAATTTTGGTCAAGGCACACACAAGAAGTTACCATCTGCTTCTGTTCCCTTTGCTCACCCATTATTTCTCTTTCCCTCCTGCAGCCAATGGCTCAAATGGTTTTAGCGTCATCTTCAGGCACTGAGAATAGCTCAAATTTGAACATCAGCCCCAGTCAGGGATTGCCAGATGGATACCATTAGGCGCACATGAGGGAGTCTGTCTATTTCTCTTCCTCTCACTTAATATATATACATGATTTTAAAAAATCAAGGTATTCTGCCTATCATGTCTCATAAATAATACAGTAACATTTATCCTACATAAACATAGAGCCACTTACTTTTACTTTTTTTGGAACCTGATTTTTAGCTTCTCAGGCACTGGCTTATTAGCTTAGTCAGAGTGTCATCCTAAACGACAAGGTTGTAGGTTCGATCCTGGGTCAGGACACATAGAGGAACACCTTGATGTTCTTGTCTGTCTGCTTCTTTCTCCCTGTCTCTCTCTAAATTAAGAAAAATTCATCTTCATCTTGTAAACTTTTTGATAACCTGACCTAACATAAATCAGACAAAATCTTAGAAGATGCTATTTTTTGTTAGAGGCCCTATAATATAGGCATCTAGCAAAGCCTTATTTGAATCTCAGTGCAGAATCAGTTTTTTGCAAAGATTTTGTAGCTTCAGTTTTCTTGTTCTTCACTCTCCATTCTTACTTCTTCCATCTTGCACAAAGGGACACTATAAATCTTTATACGTTTTCTGTTCATCACCTTCTAGTAGCAAATTAGATATCTTTGTTGCCATCTTCTTCATGTATTTTGTTTTCTTTTTAAAATGAAATGATTCTTTACAAAAAGATAAGCTATGAACTTTGTGCATTTATGATGTGCCAGCTATATCAATTGTAACAAAAGTACCACCCTGGTGCAGTTGTTAATAATGAAGAAGGTTAAGCTTGTATAAGAACATAGATATAGAAGGTATCTCTGTACCTTCCTCTCAATTTTTCTGTGAACCTAAAACAGCTCTTAGAACATTTAATAGACCCACATTCTAATCATATAATATACTTAGCAAACATTAAAAAATGTTTTGGCAGTCCAAACTTCATATAAAAAAATCTAATAAACTATATTCATGATACAGGCTCAGAAATTATACTAAGAAATAGATCCTTGCCCTTAATATGATTATTCACTAGCTATTCGAGAAACGCAAATCAAAACTACAATGAGTTACCAACTTACACTTGTTAGATTGCCTAATATCAATAGGACAGCTAATAACAAGTGTTGGTTGGAATGCAAATTAGTACAACTATTATGGAAGAAAGTATGTTGGTGCCTCAAAAAAATTAAGAATAGTCCCTGGTTGGTTGGCTCAGCTGTAGAGCATTAGCCCTATGTGTGGAAATCCCAGGTTCGATTCCTGGTCAGGGCACACAGGAAGAGCACCCACCTGCTTTTCCATTCTTTCCCTTCTCCTTCCTTTCTATCTCTGTCTTCCCCTCTAGCAGCCAAGGTTCCATTAGAGCAAAGTTGGCCGGGGTGTTGAGGGCAGCTCCATGGCCTCTGCCTCAGGCACTAGAATGGCTCCTGCCACCAAAGAACAACACCCCAGAAGGGCAGAGCATCACCCCCTGGTGGACATGTCAAGTGGATCCTAGTCAGGCACATGCTGGGAGTCTGTCTCTCTGCCTCCATGCTTCTAACTTCAGAAAAATACAAAATAAAATAAAATAAAAATTAAGAATAAAACTACTATATGACTCTGAAATCCCTCTAACAGGTATATACACCAAAAACTCGAAAACATTGGTAAATAAAAACACAAACACCCCATGTTTATTGTGACATTATTTACAGTGGCTAAGACATGGAAACAACCAGTGTCCTTTGATAGAAAATTGGATAGAAAGATGTGTTGCATATATACAATGGAATGCTACTCAGCCATAGAAATTGATGACATTTACGACAACATGGATGAACCTTGAGAACATTATACTGAGTGAAATAAATAAATCAGAAATAGCTAAGAACTATATGATTTCACACCTTGATGGGATATAAAACTGAGATTCATGGACATAGATAAAAGTGAAGTGGTTGCCAGGTGGAAGAAGACATGGGGGAGGAAGGGAGGAGAGGGAGTGGCGTGAAAGGTATAAAGAAGGACATATATAAGGGACCATAAATGATTTGATTTTGGGTGGTGGGTACACAACATAATCAATGGTTCAAGTGCTACAGAAATGCTTACCTGAAGTCTATGTACTCTTAATGATTAATGTCACCATGTTAAAGGTAATTTTCTAAATAAAATTTAAAAATTAAAGAAATAAAACTCCCAAAGCATCTAGTTAAATATATAAATATATATATATATATATATATATATATATATATATATGTATATGTATATGTGTACGTGTGTGTGTGTGTGTGTGTATATATATATATAAAATTTAGTTAATGTATTATTAAAGTTATTTTGAAAAACATACACATATTGTTCTAGAATTTCAAATTTACGTGTTAAGAAAATGTCATTTATTAGGGAACAAAACAGCTTTGTTTATGTTCGGAGATCTTTTTATTACTACCATGTCTCTGTGTGATAATTAATAATATACCCCCAGTAATACACCAGATGGAATATACCTTGTCATCCACAAATGAGTCTCCAATTAAATACAACAATATGACAAAGTTCTTGTCAACAGTATGACAAAGTTCTCTATTAAGAAAGATAATCAGGCACATGCAGTTCCATGTAATGTGGCTTACTTCACATTTCTCAAAAAAAAAAAACAACATAAAAACACCATCTCAAGAATCAGCTTAAGCCTAGTCATAACTTAACAGAGAAAATTCCACTATTAATATAAAATCTAACATAGAGAAACATCGTATTTTTCTTTTCTTCTTCAAAAATACCTGAGCCTTAAGGCATAGAATCTTAAACTGATTTCCAGCCACCAAGGTTACAAAGAATGATAATAAGTGATGGGAACACTGACGTAGTTTGACCCTACTGGGACAATATAACAAGTGCAGGCACTAAAATTTAGATAGGGAGAGAACAAGATTTTTCAGGATAAGTTATAAAAAAAAGCACCTAAATAAGAACTCAATATATATTACATGCAAACTACTGCCAAAGAAAGCATTCAACTACCTCTTTTCAAACCAATGGTGTATTGCATTTAAAGGACAAAAACCATTTAATATACTTAAAAATGAATAATAGATCAATAAAATTTTTTCTTTAAATAAATAATTATATACCTAATATGAATTAATCAATCATTTCTTTTGCTTCCTATGGTTAAAAAAGAAATGGAGCAAACACAAAAAATATATTTGTACATCCCAAAAGATGAAACTTGGAACTTTAGAAAATTAAGATATCTCACATATGGAGTAAAAGAAAAAGATTATAGAAAAGTATTTTAATAAATTTTGCTTCATAGAATATTTCTTACAAACACACACACATACACACACAAGCACACTGTGGAGGAAAAATATATAAAAAATATTCTGAACTCAACTGAACATGAACAATAAGGGTCACAAAAAATGGCTGCAGGAATGACTGAGTCATTGACTCAGGGTGGGATAAGATGTCCTGCTGCAGTTTCCTCTGAAGGCAGGGAGTATGTTCTTATCACTTGACAGCCAGCCTAGTTTATTATTCCAGAATCTGGTGGCCTTCTTCTGTTCCTAGAGGCTAAGCACGAACAACCCTTGTATAATAACCTCCAGCCAAAAATGTCCCATAAAATAGGTGGAATCTAAGACCTCCCCTGAAGTTCTAGAGATGCACAGGGGTGACCAACTTTGGAGCCCAGGCTGAGGGTTCCCGGCCTGGTGACGTGTTCCTCCAAGGTTTGGTGAGATTTGTACACACTTATAATTCTCTTTTTGTTAGACTATGCTTTAACTACTTATTACTCTGGAGCCCAGGGTGACACTTCCCTATGTGGTGATGTTGTGTAGCTTATTGTTGTGTTGATTATTTCCTTTATTCTATATTAGGTTACATAAGTTTAAACCCCTTTTGATTTTGCCTTATTTTTAATATTGTTATTAATCATAATAAATTTTCCCCTAAAATCTATCTTTGAGTAATTGCATCTCTGTACTGTGCCTCCTGCATAGCGCGTGTGCATGTGCGCACGCATACCACACACACACTCTGCTGGTCTTCCACTAGAAAAAAACATATTAATACATTAGTCACTTGATGAATATTATTTTTAGATTCTATTAAAACCTTTTTGGCTGAACTTATTTGAGCTAAAAGTCAGTATGAATGCCCCAATTATATATTCATATATAATTTTCTTCATGTAACGACAGATATATTGTGAATAATTTGAGTCACCTTTTTCTTCTAAAGTCACTATACTGTAATAACATGTACTATGGTGTCTTCTAATTATAGTTATACTTGCATATTAGCATAAGTCAGAAAGTGACTCAAGAGAGCTAATCCTATATTCATTAGAGATACAATTTAAGCCTGACCAGTGGTGTTGCAATGTATAGAGCGTCAACCTGGGATGCTGAGGTCCGAGATTTGAAAACCCGATTTCACCAGCTTGATTGTGGTATCATCAAAATAAATGATCCCATAGTCTCTGGCTTGAGCCCAAGGTCACTGGTTTGAGCAAGGGGTCACTGGCTCAGCTGGAGCCTCCCTGTTGAAGCACATATATGAGAAGCAATTAATGAAAAATAAGGTGCCACAACTATGAATTGATACTTCTCATCTCTCTCTTTTCCTCTCTCTATCTCTCTTACAATAATGATAATAATAATTATAATAATAAATAATAATTAAAAAGAGATATACAATTTGATGCTGCATTTGGGGACACCATCAAAACCTTGCTGTGTTAATTATATATTAGAAAAATCACGGACAGCTTCCAGGTTAGGATGTCTATAATCTAAATTCTCAGAGTGCCCCCATAAATGTGCTGATCAATCCAATTTACCCAACACTTACTGAGTGCTCAAAAACATAAAATAAGTTATCATAATTAGTGTGGAAATATTCAGGTAGAAGAAAATAATAATATTTTGAAACTTTAGGAAATACTATTAAAGAAGATATGAAGTGTTATTTTGTATCAGAGATGGGTTCAGAGTTGTTATTTCAGCGTGCTTGCCAGAAAGTCAGAAGAGAATTTCGGGTTAGAGGACATGAACGACAACAGAATATGTGAAAAACTAAAGGATGTTACTTAATTAAATGATAATAAAGACTTTCCCAACTCCCAATTATTATACATCAACATTCAGTATGTTTGATCTCACATAATTGTGAATTTAATAACGCAGATATATCTTTATACTTTCCTTCAAGAAAAATTCATCTTTTTTTTTTTTTTTTTTTTTTTTTTTACTAGGCAAAAGTACGACTGCATTTATTATACTGGGCATGAGCCTGGGGGGGAGAGCAGGTTGATTACATTCGTGGGTCGGTGGAGAGTTGGCTCCAGTCACTGGGTGTGCGGGAATATTTTCCTCTCGCCATCGACGTGCCTTCTCTATAGGTTATAGGCATTCAGCCTCCTGACTCCCAAGCCAGTCTTTTTTTTTTTTTCTTTAATCATTTAATAAGCAATAAATATTTGTGAAACCACATTCTAAAGGCACCCAGGTATTCCCTGAAAACAATTTCCCTCCCACCCTGGTCACTCAGCCACCCAATTCCCTGTGTGACAACAGTTTGCTGGTGGAGGAAATCATAGCACAAAGAGGCAGATGGCTCAGGTCACACGTGGCAAGGGCAGGCCTGCCTTTCTGACACCGGACTTCCTGTTGTGCCCTGCTGCCTCCCTGTGCTGTTGGGCCCTTCATAACTCAGTCCACACGCTCAGCATGGAGGGGTAGTTTTTCTTAGTACTTTTTTCAAGAAAAATTAATTTTGATTTTAGAGTTTCATTACCTAAGTTGCACTATCAGATTACATTACTGATTCATGTCTGCTTCATAAAATTTACATTTCTTTCTATATCTGAGGATATTTTTAAAAATATTTTGTAAATTCAAAACAATTTTAGCAATCTAGGTCGATTTTAAATCTTGAACAATTCTTCTTAATTTTTTTTTCTATTTTAATTTGAAGTGGCTGCCTGTTGTGCCCTGTTCTTGAATAATGAATCACTGCACATTGATATTTTAGCACACACAGAATATAAAAAGCCAGATTAGGCCAGGCTATATCTATCAAAAAATGATACACATTATAGGTAAAATGTCAATCGATATAAATGTATTTTGATAGTTGTTAAAATTTTAGACATAAACTTAATGTTGTGATTAAAGTTATTCAGAAAATAAAAATTAACAAATATATGAAAAGACATGGCTTGTCTAATTTTTATAACAAAAAATTATTTTAAAGATGTAAAATATTAATATCATTAACAAAGTTTTTATTAATAAACAAAATTTTTAATGTATTACAATTTTACTCTATATACTTCATTATTAATTATAATTCTATAATTTTCAATTCTCAAAATATATGCATCTTGATTAATTCCTTATTCTGAAGGAAATGACTAAACTGCTTGGTTTGAAATCCCAAGTCTTTCACAGCTAAATCTCACTTTTACCTGAATGAGTTCTTGGATTCTTTTGACAAGATCTATGAGACCTTTAATCATGCAACTTCTATGTATTGACTAGGAAAACATCATTAATTAATTGTTTTCATCAATCAAACTAATCTCGCATAGATTATAAAATCTAGCAGAAATACTATTTTCTTCTTTATGGTTTCTGATCTGACAGTCTCTGTGATTTATTTCCATTGTCTTTCTATAGATTTGTAACATGCTCATGGAAAATACATTCCAATCAGTAATAGTGTATTGCTACCAGCTGTAATATTATGACAGTCTGTAAAATAGACAGAATCTCACATTATTTTAGCTCCACCTTATTCTCATATGCCTTTCCAGTATGCATTGGTAGAAATGTTAAAAACCTTTGATATATATATCCTGTCACTATTAACCATGTATTGTCTATTACATGTTTTCATACTATTTTGCTATTTCTATTTAAACATAGAATATGCTTATACATTATAATACAGGGTAGAATAAAAGTAGGTTTACAGTTGTATGTGAAATACAGAGTTTATTCTTATATTATTATTTATTATTATATTGCTTTTCATATAAACAACTGTAACCTACTTTTGCCCCATCCTGTATGTATACTAAACATTCTATTTTTCATATTTACTTTATTATTGTATATCATTATTTAAGCTAAACTTTTATGTTTCTAAAGTAGTATTTATTCTATATTAAGTATTCTAACAATTGTAATTTATTGCTATTTTAATTTCTTCATTTCATAAAAAAAAATAATGCCTTTCAATACCTTAAAGAATCAAGTTAAGTTATTTACAATTCCTCACTGGTAACTATTGTCTACAAATGTACCATGAAATTTGTATCAGAAAAATTATTGCAATCTTTTTGCAATCAAAAATTTATAATCTAATTAATCTTAATAACACAAAATATTAATATTTTGTGACTACTTAAACCCCTCTTTCATAATAGAGTTGAAAATGTCTTTGTGATAAGTAAAATACATTAATCTTAGTACTGTATTTTCTCATGCTTATTAATATTAAAGAAATAAATTATGTCATAGATTAACTTTTCACAGAATTTGAGCAGGCTTTATATACGGCATAAAATATTTTCTTCTTACAATAATCTAGACTCCTCTCTGAATTTCACATTACCTTCATTAATAGAGTCAATATTTAACAAAAAACAAGAGAATGAAAGTTGAATTTGTCTACCTCATTATTAACATTTCATTCCTAATTTAAAAAGGTTAAAACTGCAAATCTCTTCAGTTTTGTTTGAGAATACAGGGTGTCCTCGGGTTACAAAACAGTTCCGTTCCTATGACAGTGACATAACCCAAATTTTGGTGTAAGTTGAAACACACCTTAGCCTAAGTCACTTACCTATCCTATCAGAGTTGTAAAATCATAATGTAGAACTTAAAAACACAACTAAACCACAGAGAAAGGAGAATGACAGAAATATACTGTACTGTAGTGACAAAAAATGTGCAAGAAAACTCCTTACCCTTACCTTTATTCCTGTGGTTGGCTTGCACACTGGAAGGGACATTGATTGCAAGGTGGGAGAGAGTGACCTATATGGAGGAGAAAGCTGGAGAGGCAGGAGAACCTGCAGAAGGTGCTGGAGAAGTTGGGTCATGTGAATCAGGATTGTTTAAGGAACATACAGGAGACACTGGAGATAATTCTACCTGTACTACAGGTGTTTCATCTCGAGGAACAGCTGATGTAGAGGGTACAGGGTCTGTTGCAGGCCTTTCTACCTTCTTAAAGAATTGTTCCAAGCTAATTTAAAACTAGTTCACCCATGTAGTCCTTAAGTAGGACACTAAGGGCATAAGCCAAAACACTAACATCTCAATTTTTAAAGTTGTTATAGGAGTGAGCATTGTAAACTCAAAACATCATATGTCAAGATTGTCACAACCTGAGGACCCCTGTAAAATACTTTCAACTTAGAATATTTGTCTATAACCATCTACAATTATAAAAATTATATAAATATAATTTTGATTCATAGCCAGCATCAACAGAGAAGAAAAATAAATAAATAAATAAATAAATATGTATATATATGAAACTATATAGATGTATCTCCTGCATATTAACCAAAAAAAGTGTGATTGCAAAATATTCTGAGCCAAAAAGGAGTTCATGCACTATTTTACATATTTATGTTAATGTACTACAGTTTTGTACATCATTTTATAAATAAATGCATTGTAACAAGGGTTTTAACATCTCCTAATCACAAAGACTATAAGCAAGTTATGCATTTACAAAGCCTATTTTACTTCAAATCCCTATCCTAATTCTGGAAATAAATGCAAAAAAAAAAAAAAGAAAAACTTCTTAAAAAATTTAATTTATTTTTTCTATATTGAGACATCTTGATAAAACAGGAACAATCATACAGTAGAATATCACAAAACATGGATGTCATACGTCTTGATTAGTTGCTTAATGCTGTTAGTAACAATTAGTGTTAACAGAATTTGAAATTTGGTATATGCTGTTTATAAAAGTTATATGCATGGCTTTAATTCTCTTCTCTGCATTTTATCTGACATCAAAAACGTACTATCAGTCAGATAGCATTGCCTTAAAATAAAATAAATTGCACAAATCCATTTCAGAATGTTGCTACCGCTGTTTTCAATCTGTTAAGGTTAATTCTCCAATACACCTTGAAGATGAGTGTTGGTTTAGGTACAACATGCAATTAAGAATAAAATCACAGCCAGTCAAAAATATTGTTTATAAAAAATTTTCAAGAACCCCTAAAGAAGGTTAAAATATAATATTTACTGAAAAATGCATTGTTTAAATTTATACATGTTTGCTTATTGTATAATTTTATTTAAGTATTATATATATAAGTATATACATATACATAGATCTATGTATTATTTATATATATGTACATGTATAAAGGAAGCAAAATGATTTAAAATAAACATACCAAATTAGAATGAGTAATTGAATCAGAATGCTTTTGATCATCATGACTGTCAAGGATTAACAGATTTAAATATGCTTAATTTTCACAGCAGCCCTGAAAATCATGGATGCTCTAATTATGTAGCTATCCTTGCAAGTTGCAACTGAGCTCCTATAAAAATGGTCAATATTTGTAAAATATAATTTGTAAAAGATGATTCTGTTTTCTTCCTCACTGTGAATTAAACTTCGGCTGTGCATTGACACAAACTCGGGTCAATCAGAGTAGTTTTCTTGGTTATCTGTTATCTGATATACAAACTAAAGTAAGAAGAATGGGGTTACAAATGTCAAGAAAAATAGAGGTGGGAGATAGTCAATGATTGTTTGTTTTCAGATTCCCCTCCTTCCAAGTTTTACACTTGTTGAGGTCCCAGTATATTTCTGTATCTGAATTTCTGAGATATCCTCTTTGTATATTTATAATTAATTTCTGAATATGCTACTGTGAGATGATTTATTTATAATCAACATCGCCATGATTTCCATGAGCTTTTAGCTTTTTTCTTTATCTTCTAAATTTTTAATAACCATATATTTATAAATAAAAGTATAAAATTACCTTACAAATATAAAAACTATACATTCATTATCATTCTAGTACTAAAAATTGAGAGCTTGGGTGTATAATAGGTATATGGCATTGTGGATTGGGGTGTTGAATTCTGTGGCAAAGGTAAAGTTTGTTGAAATAATAACAGAAACAAATTTTATCTGTTTTACCTCACTTTTTTATTTTTACAGTCAAATATATTTTAAAATTGATATATTTAATTTTGTATCGCGGGTTTTATAAAGGTTTAAAATATATATAAATAATAAAATAAATATAAGGTCGCTACTTTGTGAATTTTCACCTATCACAGGAAGTTCTGGAACTAACCCCCGAGAGAGACGAGGAACCACCGTATATACTTTGAGGCTATGTTATTGGGTGCATACAAATGTATAATTGATGTGTTTTCCAGGTGAATTAAAAGTTTACCATTATAAAATATCCCTCTTTAATTATATTAAAGCTTTTGGCCTTAAGGTATACTTTAGCTGCTATACCTTAAGTAATAACTGCATCTAATAAGAACTAGCATTTTTATTATCTTTCTGTATATATTTATTTTTAAACTTTCTGTATCTTTATATTTTAGATATGTTTCTTATAAAAACCAGGGTTCTTTTTTCTTTTTTCTTTTTACTGAGAACATCTTCGGTACTCTCTTTCGTGCCATCTGCTGATAAAAATTAGTTGTTAGTTTTTGTATTCTTGTCTAAAAATGCCTTTATTTTTTTCTTCATCCTTGGAGACTGCTTCTTTCTGTAGAATTACAATTTTTTACTTATAATTGGAATCTGATCAAGCTATATTTATTCTTAAGTCAGATATACTTGATAAAAATCAATGTTTTTGGATTGCTTTCTCATTTTGAAGACTAGACTCTCTGTGCTCTTTTTTCCCTGACTTTTATCTTCTTTATGATTCTTTTTTATCACCTTATATTTTCCACTCCCTATATTTTACTCTGTTGGGTTGAATTTTATACACTCTATTTACAATCATTAGCGATTCCCCTAGAGATCTCAAAATAATATCAGTTTATCGAAGTCTAAATATCAAGCAACTTTTTCACCCCTTCTACAAAAAATAAATAAAATAAAATGTAAGGACCTTAGAAAAATAAAATCCATGTGTACATTCCTGACTATTCCTTCTGCATCTCCAATATCCAAGATGCAACAGGTGCACTTTTTACCAGGAGAACATCTTCGGTATTTCCTTTTGTGCCATATGCTGATAAAAATTAGTTGCTAGTTTTTGTATTCTTGTATAAAAATGCCTTTATTTTTTCTTTATCCTTGGAGACTGCTTCTTTCTGTAGAATTACAATTTTAACAGTTTAGGGTCATTGTTACTAATGTTTCAAGATTATGAAAAAGGAAAATAATTCCCTCATGTTGGGCTCACATCCGTAAGCATCACATTTACAGATGCAAACCATTTGTAACATTTTATGAGTCATAACTCTGAGATAATATCTAGAAAGGATCTATTTAGAGGCTCCATGGTAGTATTTAGGCAGAACCAAGACATTCCCCCTAACATGGAAAATTCCAGTTGCCTTATTTTCACTTATTTTTGAGAATTATTTTAGAGGAATGCTCAGTTATTTTCTAGTTCTCACAAGCAGAACAACTATTTTATTTTCATTTTATTTATCTTTTTGAAACTATAATCTGATGTGTCTACTCAAAATGACATCTGTTTTCTGGCATGGTGTGTAAGATAACTATAGTGGCATCTCAAGTCATTTTGTGTTTAAAACAATTCTTATGTATTATTTCTCACAAATGAATGGATTGTTTGTTTTTAAATCTGGAGTTGATGTGGCTGTGCTTGGATGGGTGGAGGGTTGACTGAGGGCTGGATGGTCTAGTATGTCCTTGACTAGGATGGCTCAGCTCTGCTCCCGTGTTATCTCATCCTTTAGCCGGATAGCCTGGGCTTGTTCTAGTCATGGTGTCAGGGTTCCCGGAGAAAGAGTACGGAAGCTTGAATTATTTTTTGAAACCTAAACTCAGAACTGTCAAAAGATCATTCTGCCAAACTAATTTGGCCAAAGTCACTCCCTTAGGCCAGCATAGATTTAAGGAGCAGTAAAAGATGCCACCTATTATTGGAAGGTATCAAAGAGTCACACTGTAAATTGTATAGATATTATAATTAACTTACCACAGCTGATAATTCTTTATTAATTTTTAAGTACTCCAGTGCTTTTAAATTATTTTATCTGGCTTTTCTAGTTATCCTCTGAGGGGGAGTTGATATGATTTACTTAAACTGCTTTTACTGGAAGTCTGTTATTTCTGTTTTTAGAAACTTTATTATACAAATTGGTAAAGTTAGCAATAATGAAACTATTACATTTTTGTTAATGAAAGACAGTAATTGTGTAAGTGACATTCTATATTTTTTTACGTTAAGCAGTAATATTCTTTCACAGTCAGCCAAAACACTTGCTGAGAGATCAGGCAACTAACTGCTTAGTGAAACTCTGTCCCTGAGGAGTTCATGTATCAGTATGCTTACTTATGTTTACTTCAAGTGGATATGTCATGTAAATTTAGATCTTGACATGCTATTCAGGAAATTGAGTCTCTTTTATACAGTTCAATGATTTTAAAATCCATGAAGAGTTTATTGGATAGTTTCCACTCAGTCAGTCTGCCTGGTGTAATTTTTCCCAAGGGATTGATACTTGATGTTGTTATTTCAATCCTATGTAGGTCTAGTTGCATTGTAATAGTTGGAAGCTCATGATTACCCTTTAGAGAGACTTTCACAGACTCGTTATTAAATAGGTTGTTTCTTTTACGTTACTATTCCAAGCAGCAACCCCAAGGGGGAAAAAAAGCAGTTGTAAATAACGTAAGGCTACCTAGTATATGCTCCATTAAACAGAGAACAGCTAAGAACCTTTTTTAAATTCTATATTAGGAAGAAACTCAATTATAAATTTGTAAAAAATGCCTACTGTTTTTTCTTTCACAATGTCACCATATTTAAATCCCACTTTTCTCCAATGTCATGACTCTATATCAAGTTATTATAAAGTTGGGAATATTTTGCTTGGTTGAAGAGATAGTTTAACTTATCTTAATAATTCACAAAACTGTAGAATAATTCCAATTTAATTTCAAAGGCCATGTGGATTTGTTCAACACAATTATGCTATTTTTAATATTTATTTATCTAAATCTGATTCACAAATAAACCAATTAACAAATATTTATTAATCTCCTAGTTTATGACTAGCACTATACTCTATACTCTCAAAAATAAAGATAAAAAGCATGAGAAATATCCCTTTATAGAACTGAGGTAGAAAATATTAACATTAAAAAAAAAAACTAGCTTTGCCTGACCTGTGGTGGCGCAGTGGATAAAGCATCGACCTGGGAACACTGAGGTCGCCAGTTCAAAACCCTTCACTGGCCTTGTCAAGGCACATATGGGAGTTGATGCTTCTAGCTCCTCCCCCCTTTCTCTTTCTCTCTCTCTCACTCTCTCTCTCTCTCTCACTCTGTGTCTCCTCTCTAAAATGAATAAATAAAAATAAATTTAAAAAAAAAACAACAAAAAAATCTAGCTTCTATATTTATGTTTGAGGCTAATTTCATGTATGTGTATACACAGTTTTAATATTTAATCAGAAAATTTATGCTGCTCCAAGACTGATTTTTAATCAATTGAATAATTTTCACTGAATCAATGGGGCTGATGTAATATTTCCTAAGGGATTGATACTTCATGTTACTTCAATCCTTCGTAGGCCTATAAAACATTCTAATTGCTGTCAAATCTTCCGTGTTTTTTAAGTCTGCAAAATATGTCTATCTACCTCCTCAGAAATCTCAAAGAAGTAAATGTATACTAGTTTTATACATTTATAATAATCTAGTTCTCTTTTTGTTATTTATGGCTATTGATACTTTTATTTTGGAGAATAAATAATTTGATTAGCAGAGTATGCCATATTTATTTATATGGGCTTCATAATGCTTATTATCATTATCTGTACATAATTAGAAATCAGTAAATAGCAGTGGATAATTAAATAGTGATTGAATAAGAGGGTAAAAATTAGTGTACATTGATTACCTTAAAATTTCTTTAAGGATATTTTAGTTTTGAAAACAAATACTATCTAAATAAGCAAATTTTAAAAGAGTATATAGGAAGGCAGAGAAATTTTAAAAATGAAATAAATCCATAGACAGTGGAATATATTTTTCTAGAAATAAACAGGTCATTGTGGAATAAAGTGAATAAAGCAATAATTTAATCTATGGGAGGACCTAAATAGCAGATTTCAGACTTTAGACTTCATGATGAATAATTAGGAGTCAATCCTGGTATTGATTAATGAAATAACACCCTGAACACAAATGAACTCATCACTCTCCTCACCACCATCTAACCATATTCTTCTCAATACTGTACACAGTTCAATTCCTGAGAATTAGTTAATTTCACTCTGACTAAGCAGTGGGATTATTCTCAAAGCATTCTTCTGCTAGAACATTTATCTTCTACTCTTTCTTTCTTAATGCCTAGTAAAGTTTCAGTTTAGATCTAAATTTATTTAATAAATCCCCTTCTTCACAACACCAACTTTAGCACATCTATTTCATGAACTCTTCTCTAAAGTATCACTTGGTATTATTAATATAAATATTTCCTCTGCCAGAAAAATCTACAAGATTCTTTAAAGCATCCACAGAACCCACCTCTTGTTTTTAAAAACGGCACTTTAGCACAAAGCCTGGTACATCGTAGGTGCCCACGGTGTAAATTTTGAATAGGTATGAACAATGGATATGGTTCTTCGCTAATGCCATCTTGCTATGTAGCAAAGTCATGGCTTCTGCCCTCTAAATGCCTAGTGTAAAATTAGAAAATAAGGATATTTTCAGGAAGTTAAATAACAATAAAAAATCTCAAAAGCAGTATCAAACATATAAAACTTTCTGTCCTATTAATATTATAATAATATTAAGTTCTTTGGTTTTAGAGATGGGGGTGTCTGTGTGATCTGCAATTTTAGAAAGGACCCACAAATGAAATTGAATTTGAGCTTAGAATCAAGAGATTCACAGGATAAGCTGGGAAAACAGAAGAAAATAGAAAAATCCAAGTGATATTGCATATAAATCAATAAATAAAAAAAAAGAAAACAGGGAATTACAAAGCATTGTATATTCCATGAGTACAGAGCCAAGATTAATATAGGAAGTTGTAGATGGTGAGACTGGATGATCAGATTACTTCATTTCAGTACAGCAGAATGAGGATGTAGTGAAAAAGATACAATAAGTGTCATTTATATTGTGAATCGTTACTAACATTATTTTATAAATCATAACTATGTGATGATATCTAGAAAGGATCTATTTAGATGCAGAGTGGACTAGTCCATGGAAGTGTTCAAGTAGCACCAAGACATTTCCCCTGAAATGCAAAATTTAATTGTTTTATTTGTACTTATTTTTAAAAATTGTTTTAGAGGAACACCCAGTCATTTTCTAGTTCTCTGAAGCACATCAACTGTTTCATTTTTATTTTACTCATTCTATTGACACTTTTTTTAATGTGTCTAGCCAAAATAACATTTGTTTACTACATTAAAAGAAGGTATTTCTAGATGCAATTATGAAGTAATGTGTGTTCTGTCAATATTCTTTCATTTTTGTTAAACTCACTCAAAGTCACACAAACAGTTGTCCTTTGTCTTTATTTTACACCTTCTTTTCTTTCCTAGAATATTTGTCTATGCTTTGTTGGCACTTCTAAAACCCAATTTACAAAGAAATTTCTTTTAAATAGTTTGACTTGATCATTTCTTTAAATAGTTGCATACATAGTAAATATTTTGAAAATCTATAAGTGAAAGTTAAATTTTTCATATTAAAATCATGTTTTCTGAAAATTTTACTTTCAATATCATTAAAAATACATCCATAGTAATTATCATGTTGTAAACAACAATTTACCTTACTTTATATTTGACCCAAACTTGAGCACAATTATTATAAAGCTTAGTTTATAATTGGCATAAAATAACCAATAATAAAAGTAATTAATATGCATGTGCTTTTATCATACCCCAGGTATCTTAAGGTGCTCTCTGTTTGTATGCATACAAACTCATATATACAAACACACTCATATATATATATACACATATACACACATACATACACACCTGTCACATCTGTCAATCCCAGTTCATTATGGTATCTCAGTTCCAATGTCATAATTTAAGGAAAACTTCAAAATCATTTCACCATTATCCTAGGCCAGATTCATCTCTTAGAGTTTTATAAAGGATCTCATTATTTTTTTTCAGAATTACTAGCACTATTAGAAATTATACACTGACTTTTGTGATTATTTCTTTAAATATGTTACTCATTCAATAGTCAGTAATTCTATCAGACCAGACAATAGCTATCCCTCCTTTACACTCTTACATCTAGTGTTGAACACACAGTCAGTGCTCCCAAAATGTTTACTAATTTAATCACTTAATAGATGTGCCCATAAAATTTCCTGGACACAGCAGTCTTTTTTTAAAATTCATTCACACCAGATTTATTAATTTTAGAGAGAGAGGAAGGGAACTAAGAGAGAGAAAGAGAGGAACAGTAATCTGTTTCTGTATGTGCCCTGACCAGTGCAGTCATTTTTAGATGTAGATCTTCAATTTTACTTTTGCATTTATTGTAACTTTCTTGTTTCTTTTGTGTTGATATTTTACTTAAAAATATCAACAACTTTATGTTGCTTTTCAAGTTAATAAATACCCAATTGTACCAACTTCCAACTTATAACATTATCAATCTACTTTTGTGTGATTATATTCTATATATAAATATAGAATATATGCATATACAACTGATATATATATATAGATATAATTAATAATGCAATGTATTATATTATAATGTATATCTATTATATACATATATCTATATAGTATAAATATATTTTAGATTTGTTTCAAATAAATTATGTATTTCAAATTATTTTATAGTATATGAACTTATTAAAATATGTTAGCTAGATCTGCTTAATTTAAACTTTACCGTTTCTGCTTTATCATTTTCTTCCCCACTATTATTTCTTTATTTATTTATCTATTTCAGTGGTTCTTAACCTTTCTTGAGGTACCGAATCCACCAGTTTCATATGCGCATTCACCGAACCCTACTTTAGTGATAAAATATGATTTTTTTTTCCAAATGCAAGACATAGGTATATGTTTTTTTACTGGTGCACAAAATGAGCTGTGCATGAACATTACCTTGCTCAAAGTACAAAACCAACAAAGTGCATGAACTCACAACAAATTACGCTATTACTTTATTCTGGCCTCCATGGCAGAGGCTTCTCTGAACCCCTGAGACAGACTGATCGAACCCCTAGAGTTCGATAGAACCTAGGTTAAGAACCATTGATCTATTTATTTATTTGTTTTGCACATTTTTAATTCAGGGAATATTGGATAATAGCATAAGTTTCAGGTATGCAGTATTATAATTTGGTGGCTGTATACACTATAGTATGTTCACCACCAAAAGTCTAGTTCTCATCTGTCACATATATTTGACCATCTTTACCCATTGTGCTCTCCCCAATCCAGTTTCCTTCTGTTTGTTTTTATTTTGTTTTTATTGCTAGTTTTTGTTGCTATTGTTCTGCATTCTATATACAGTATGATACAGTCAGATGGTTTTGCCCTTTTTCATTAGACTTATTTCACTTAGCATAATACCCCCAATGTCTATCCATGTTGTCACAAATCGTAAAATTTTTTTTTATTTTGGTTGAATAGCACTTATCAATTAACTCTTAGGTTGTTTCCGTGTCTTGGATATTGTAAATAATGCTACCATTAAAAATGGGCATGTGGATGTCACTTTGGAACAGTGATTTTATTTCCTTCAGATATACACTGAAAAATAGAATTTCTGGATCATACTGTTGCTATATTTTAAATTTTTGAGGTATTTTCATACTGTTTTTTGTAGTGGTGGTTGCTTACATATTTTGAGTATTAATCACTTATTGATGTGTGATTTGCAAATATTTTTCCCATAACCTAGGTTATATTTTATTTTGTTTATAATTTAGTTGTGCAGAAGTTTTTAGGTTTGATGAAATCCCCTCACTTTTTATTTTGTTGCTTGTGTTTTAAGCATCATATCCAAAATAATCATTGCCAAAAAAAGGAAAAAAACCTCATGGACATAGATAATATTGTTTTCCAAGGGGAAATGTGGTGGAGGAAGGTAGAGAAGAGTATGGGGAATGAATGGTGATAGAGACATACTGGGGGTAGTGAACACATAATACAATATACAGATGATGGGTTGTAGAATTGTGCAACTGAACCTCTATAATTTCATTAACCAGTGTCACCCCAATACATTCAATAAAAAGGGAAAAAAGTCATTGCCAAGATCTATGTTAACAAGCTTTTCCTACCTTTTTTAAAGGATTTTTATAATTTCAGGTCTTACAGTTTTAACTCTTTAATCCATTTCAAGTTAATTTATGTGAGTGGTTGGTTTAAGATCAGGGTCAAGATTCATTCTTTTACATTTAAATATCCAGTGAATATTCTTAACAGTTTTGCCACATATTACTTGCTTATACATCAACTGATTTTCTATACACTCTCAAAACTATGTTCAATGTTTTCCATATGAGTTATTTCATAGTCATATATACTTTTTAATGGTTTATTATTCATAGTCTAATTTCTTTTTTTTAATTTTTTTTATTTTATTCATTTAGAGAGGAGAGAGAGAGAGAGAGAGAGAGAGAGAGAGAGAGAGAGAAAGAGGGGAGGAGCTGGAAGCATCAACTCCCATATGTGCCTTGACCAGACCAGTGCAGGGTTTTGAACTGGCGACCTCAGTGTTCCCAGGTCGACGCTTTATCCACTGCGCCACCACAGGTCAGGCAATTCATAGTCTAATTTCTAAAAACAATGTTTTTCTTTTACTTCACTCACATTAACAGTACCCTTTTTGATTTATATATAACGTATTTTCTCAATTTTTGTAAATACTTAATACAAATTTTAAAGATTATTTTCTATTCCTCTAATAAATTCCTTGAAAGCCATTTTTCTTTTGGTTCTTTTTAGTCTTATTTTTCACGTTGTTAGTTTTCTTCTAATACCTAATTTATAAGTTTTTCCATTCAGATGTATGAGGCGCAATTTTCTCAGTTGGTACGGCTACCTACTGAAGTTTATGACTATGTTGTGACATATATATTTCACTAACGCGCTTCTGCACTGAATGCAAGTGTTGATCAGTTGCTGAAACACCCTGGAGAAAGTGTGGATTTGGCATAGTAGGCAGGTAAAATCCCTAAAACCAGTCTGATAAAGAAAATCTTAGAGGAAAACTTTAGCTTTTTTACTTTAGTGGAAAGATTTATTCTCTCCTTCCTCTCTCTCCACACCACCTTATGTTTCTTGGTCTCTTAGGTTTTGATCTGTTATTTTTTCACAAAATTTAGTACCCTTCCTCAGTTTTCTCAGGTAGAGTGTGATTTCTTCTAAAATGTTTCTTAGACTTTACCTAAGACCTATGGTCACAATCGCCAGCGGTCAGTTCTGGGGAGAGAAGAGGGAAAATTGCATATCCAGCAATTTAAAAATATGGTTCTTACCATCCACATCTATCTTTGATCTTTGTATTTTTTTTGCCAGATTTGAAGCTTTTCTCATCATTTATTTGAGAAGCCATGTACTGTGGCTCTGAATTAGAATTGTGATTTCGCTATTCTGTTTCTACCTTCTGCTTTCACTTTTTCAAAATCTTAACAGCATTTTCAGTCTACTCATATTACATTATATAATTGTTATGCTGTAGTTATTTCTCCATTGTACTTCATATTGATTGCTTTATTAATTACTATATTTTATTCTTTTAGAGCAGGTGTAAGTTTACAGTAAAATTAGTTAGAAAGCACAGAGAATTCCCCTAAACACTTTTCACCCCGCACAGTTCACAGCTAATTCTGTTACTAACACTGCATCAGTGTGGTACTTACATTACAATTGATTAGCCAATACTACTACATCTTTTACCATTATTGATATATGATTAAAAATAAAATTGCAAAATACTTAAAGTTTATATGATAATTTGATATATGAATATATTGTGAAAGAATTTCTCCCTATTTTCCTCACCAAATTAAAGAACACATTCATCACTTTACATATATACTTTTCTTTTGTTCTGGGGGAAAAAATAAGTTAAGCTCTGCTCTCTTAGCAAGTTTCAATTATGCATTTCAGTATTATCAAGTATGGTCGCCATCTTATACATTAAAGCCTCAGAACTTTTTCACTCTGTAACCAAAGTTTATAACCATTTCCTATCTTCTATTTCCCCTTCCCCGAGTCTTGGCAATCATCATTCTATTACTGTTTCCCTGTTTCTGGCACATCAAGCTTTCTTTTGTGGGTTTTTTTTTTTGGTGTGTGTGTGTGTGTGTGTGTGTGTGTGTGTGTGTGTGTGTGTGTGTGTGTGTGTTTTAGATTCCACAAAGAAATGCACTATGCAATATTTGCCCTCTGTGTCTAGATTATTTTGCATAGTAAAATCGCCTCTAGGTTTGTCCATGTCATCACACAAAAAAAGTAATTTTTAAGGCTGAATATTTTTCATTATATATGTTATATATTTATATACAGTGACACACTGTGTGTCCCTAAAGTCATGGATCCTTTATCAAAAATGATTTGACCATATATTTGTGGTTTTACTTCTGGGCTTTCTATTCTGTTCCATTGGTCTAAGTGTCTATTTTTCTGCCAATTGTTCTGAGTGTCTATTTTTCTGCCAATACTATGCTGTTTTGATTATCGTGGCTCTATAATATAAATTGAAGTCAGGTTTTGTAATGCCCCAGCTTTGTTCTTTTTCCTTAAGATTATTTTGGCTATGGTTCTTTTATAATTCCATATAAACCTGATAATGTTTTGTTCCATTTCTTTAAGGAATGACTTTGAAATTTTGATGGGAATTACATTAAGTTTATATATTGCTTTGGATAATATGATTATTTTGACTATATTTATTCCTTCTATCCAAGAACAAAGAACATTTTTCCATTTCATTGTATTTTTTTTTATTTCCCTTAACAATGCTTTGTAGTTTTCATTATATAGGTCCTTTACATTCTTTGTTATGTTTATTCCTAAGTATTATTTTGTTGTTGTTGCAACCGTAAAAAGGATTAATTTTTCCCGTTCACTTTCTGATGTTTTATTGTTGGCATATAGGAAGGCAATAGACTTCTGTATATTAATTTTGCATCTTGTAATCTTATTGTATTGATTTATTGTTTCTAATAGTCTTTTTGTGGAGTCTTTGGGGTTTTCGATGTACAGAATCATATCATCTGCAAAAAGTGAAAATTTTACTTCTTCTTTCCCAATATGAATGCCTTTTATTTCTTTCTCTTGTCTGATTGTTCGGCTAGAATTTACAACATTATGTTGGAATAAGAGTGGAGAGAGTTTGCAGCCTTGTCTTGTTCCTGATATTAGAGGAAAAGTTTTCAGTTTTTCTTCCATTTAATATGATGTTAGCTGCTGGTTTGTCATTATGGCCTTTATTATGTTGAGATATTTGCCTTCTATACCCATTTTGTTGAGTGTTTTTTAATATAAAATCATGAATTTTTATCAAATGCCTTTTTGGCATCTATTGATAGGATCATATGATTTTTATTCTTTGTTTTGTTGATATGGTGTATTACGTTAACAGTTTTATGTATGTTGAACCATCCTTGTGATTTTGGGATGAATCCCACTTGATCATGATGAATTATTTTTAATGTGTTGTTTGATTCATTTTGCTAGCATTTTGTTTAGAATTTTAGCATCTGTATTCATTAGAGATACTGGACTGTAGTTTTCTTCTGTTGTCCTTGCCAGGTTTCGGTATGAGAGTTATATAGACCTCGTAAAATGTGTTTGGAAGTATTGCTTTTTCTTCAATTTTTTGGGAGATTTTGTGTAGAATAGGAACCAAGTCTTCTTTGATCATTTGATAGAATTCACTAGTATAGCCATCTGGCCTTGGACTTTTATTTTTTAGGAGGATTTTGATAGTTGTTTCTATTTCCTCCCTACTTATGGGTCTGTTTATGCTATTCTTCTTCATGATACTGTCTAGGAAGATTGTATTGTTCTAAGAATTTATCCATTTCTTCTAGATTGTTAAATTTGGTGACATATAGTTTTTCATAGTATTCTACAATAATTCTTTGTATATCTGTGGTGATTTCTTCTTTTTCATTTTGGATTTTGTTTATGAGTCCTTTTTCTTTTTTCCTTAATGAGTCTTGCCAATGGTTTGTCAATTTTGTTGATCTTTTCAAAGAACCAGCTCCTTATTTTATTAATATTTTCTGTAGTTTTTCTGTTCTCTATTTCATTTATTTCTGCTCTGATTTTTATTATATCCTTTCTTCTGCTGGTTTTCAGTTGCCTTTGTTCTTTTTTTTCTAGTTCCTTAAGATTTGATGTTAAACTGTTTACTTTAAGCTATTTAAACACTCTCTTGTTTGCTCGTAGTGGCATGAACTTCCCTCTTATTACTGCTTTTGCTGCATCCCAGAGATTCTGATATGCTGTATTGTCATTTTCGTTTGTATGTATGTATCTTTCGATCTCTGCTTTTATTTCTTCTTTGACCCATCACTTTTTAGAAGTATGTTGTTTATTTTCCACAATTTTGTAGATTTGCTTACTTCTTTTTTGCAGTTGAATTCTAGTTTCAAAGCTTTATGGCCAGAGAATATGCTTGGCATAATTTCAATTTTTCTGAATTTGTTATATTAGTTTTTTGGGCCAATATATAGTCAATTCTTGGGAATGTTTCATGTATACTGGAGAAAAATGTACACTCTGAAGTTTTGAAATGAAATGCCCTGTAGATGTCTATTATATCCAATTGCTCTAGTGTTTTGTTTAAGGCCCATATTTCTTTATTGATTTTTTGTTTGGATGAACGATATAGAGCGATCAGCAGTATATTGAGGTATCCAAGTAAGTATGATTGCATTTTTGTCTGTTTTTATTGTTAGATCAGTAAGTAGATGTCATATACTTTGGCGCTCCTTGGTTTGGTATATATATATATATATATATATATATATATATATATATATATATATATATATATATATATACATTAAAAAGTGTTATGTCTTCTTGATTCAATATCCCTTTATTGTTATGAAATGACCATCTTTGTCTCTAATTACCTTCGCTATCTTGTAGTCAGCATTGTTAGATATGAGTATGTCTAACATCTGCTTTTCTTTGGAAGTTATTTGCTTGGACAATAGTTTTTCAACCTTTCACTTTGAATTTGTTTTTATCCTTGTAGCTTAGAAGTGTTTCTTGAAGACACCATGCAGTTGGATTTTTTTTTTTTTTGATCCACTCTGCTACTCTGTGTCTTCTTATTGGTGAGTTCAATCATTTACATTTAATATAATTATTGACACTTGAGGGTTTTCTATTTTCATTTTATATATTGTTTTCTGATAGCTTTGTATCTTGTTTGACTCTTCTCTTTTGTTTTTCTGTCATTTGTTTTTGTTTAGTTGTATTCCATTCTTCTTGCCTCTGTTTCTTCTTTTTTTAAGCCATATATTTCTGTAGTGTTTTTACCAGGAATGGTTACCATTAGGTAATAAAAGGATATATATCATATTCATTGTAGTACATTATCTTATGAGTGCTTCTGCACTCCATCCTCCTTTACAATTGTTAAATTTTGTGCTGTTCCCTTTTCTGTTGTCACAGATTAATCTTGTTATTGTGATCTTGTTGGAGCTTTTACTTGTGATTTTGTTTTGTTTTGTTCTTTGTACCTGGTCGGATAACCCTCTTAATATTTACTGAAGTGGAGGTTTTCTGGTGATAAATTTTCTCATCTTTTCTGTATTTGTGAATGTTTTTATTTCTCTTTCATATTTGAAGGATTGCTCTGATGGATATAGTATTCTTGGCTGAAAGTTTATCTCTTTCAGGAGTTTAAATGTTGGAGTCCACTCTCTTCTGGCTTGTAGAGTTTCTGAGAAATTAGATGATAACCTAATAGGCCTTTTTTTATATGTCATATTCTTCTTTTCCCTGGTTGCCTTGAGAATTTTTTTTTTTTTTGTCATTGGTTTGTAATAATTCCATTACAATGTATCTTGGAGTAGGTCTGTTTTCGTTAAGGTAACTCAGTGTTCTGTTTGCTTCTTTGATTCAAGGCACTAATTCTTTATGCAGGCTTGGGAAGTTCTCATCTATTATTTGTTTGAATATCTTCTCCATTCCATTTTCTCTCTCCTCTTCTTCTGATATACCCATTATTCTTATGTTGCTCTTTCTGATGGAGCCAGACAATTCTTGTAGGGCTTTCTCATTTTGTTTTTAATTTGTGAGTCTCTCTCCTCTTCTCTCTGTGGTGTCTCTAGTTTCCTATCTTCTATGTCACTAATTCTCTACTATATCTGGCCTGTTCTATTAGCTAAGATTTTTACCTCATTTTTCAGTTTATATATTGAGTTTTTCATCTTCATTTGGTACCTTTTTTTAGTTTCAATTTTCTTGATGATGTATTCTTTTTGTTCATTGAATTGTTTTTTGAACTCTCTAAATTGCCTTTTAGTGCTTTCTTGTATTTCCCTGAGTATTTTTTAAGACTTTAATTCTCTGTCATTAAACTACAAGGTTATCAAGAATTGAAAATTTTTTCTAGAGATTTTTATCATCTATATGAGCTATATCTCTGCCCTTTATATCCATGATATTTGATTTCTTTTTTCTTAATTACATTTGAGAGTGGTATTGTTAATAACACTAATAAAATATAATTAAAAAGATAAAATAAAAATTAAAAAGATACAGTGAGTGAATGAAAATTCAATTATGATAATTGGAGCAAAAACTACAGAGAACAGGGAGTCAGAACTGAGGGAGAAGCACAAAGAGATAAAAAATAAAGTAAAAAACATGCAAAATGTCACAAAAAATATGAATCCAAAATATGATAATTTGTTGATGGTGGAGTCTCTCTGTCTGCTCCCCCCCCCCCCAACCTGGCTTCTCACTTCAGAAAAATACAAAATAAATAAATAAACAAACAAACAAACAAATAAATAAATAATTTAAAAAATAAAATAAAAGCTACTGCCTGAAGGCTAGGCTTCTATTTTTGTACACTCCAGAGATTGGTGAAGCCATTAGACATCTTCTCCTTCCAGCTCACCCTAATAGTAACAGCAAAACACAAGTCACTAGTTTCTCTCTGGAACAAGCTGACACACAAATCTGGCATCTCAGCTTTAAAAAAACAATTCTAATTGAATTTATTGGGGTACAGATTTATCTATACAACTCAACTAAACATCATCTGCACACCACATTGTGCACCTGTCACCCAACACAAAGTCTCTTTCTATCTCCATTTATCACCACTTTACCCACCTCCTCCTACCCCTTTCCCTCTGACTATCACCACATTGTTTTCTGTGTTTGTGTTTTATATATCTATAACAGTGGTTCTTAACCTGGGTTCTATCAAACTTTAGGGGTTTGATGAGTCGGTCTCAAGGGTTCGGAGAAGCCTCTGCTGCAGAGGCCAGAATAAAGTGATGCCGTAATTTGTTGTGAGTTCATGCACTTTGTTGGCTTTGTTCTTTGAGCAAAGTGATGTTCATGCACGACTCATTTTGTGCACCAGTAAAAAAACATATACCTATGTCTTGAATTTGAAAAAAAAAATTACATTTTATTTATCACTAAAGAAGGGTTCGGTGAATGCACATATAAAACTGGTGGGTTCGGTACCTCAAAAAAGGTTAAGAACCACTGATCTACATAATGTTTTGTTTTACTTAATTTCTTTATCTTCTGTCATCCAGTCCCCTAACCCCCACTTCCTGTGACAGCTGTCATCATGTTCTCTTTATCTATGCCTCTGTTTCTCTTTAATTTGTCAGTTTTTAGATTCCACATATAGGTGTGATCATATGTTATTAGTCTTTCTCTGTCTGGCTTAACTAACTCACCAAGTCACCTAGCCATCAGCAGTAATCTTAATTGAGCAACAAGAGAATTAATATTGTCATAACACCCATACTATTAAAAACTATCTACAGATACAATGTATGCCCTACCAAAACTCTAATGACATTTTTTCACAGAAATAGAAAACACAATCCTAAAATTTATATGAAACTTACAGAAGATAAATCAATCTCAAGAAAGAACAAATTTGGAGGCATCAGGCATCCTGATTTCAAACTATATTACAAACATGTAGTAATCAAAACAGTATGGTGTTATCAGAAAACATAGATAGATCACTGAAACAGAATTGAGTCCTTTCACAGACGTCACTGTATCATGTTTCAGCAATATGCCTCTCTCTTCTTAGTGTCTTCTTTGCTCTCAAGACTTTTTATTAATTGTTTCTTTTTAATTATTCAACTACTTTCTTTTAATTACAAATGGTATTTTAATTTATATTCCAGGAAAATAAAAATTTTATTATCATTTTACCCAACATTATTACTGAAAATGACATTTTTATTTTCCAAATTATAGGTCACTTTTCTTATTTTCTCTTAATTCTATAAAAATATAAATATAAAGAAAAAATGTTCATCATTAAATAAGAATTAGACATCAATTAGAATATTTAAATGACTAATGTTTATTATTAATAATTTTGTCATTAGTATTGATTAGCATAAAATACTTGATTTCTATACATCTAAATAATGAGTTTTAGATAATTGCCTTTATAACTCAAAAATTTTATCTGCACACTATTGTATTGAAATGACAGCTGAAAATTAATGGCTAATTATTCCCTTGATAGGATTTTAATGAATATTATAATTTATATTAATAACTTTTAACATAAAACCCTTTAATGTGCTTATTTTTTTTTCATTATTTATTGAATGATTTTCCAGAGACAGAGGGAATAAGTGAGAGGGAGAGAGAGAGAGAGAGAAGCATTGATTTGTTGTTCCACTTAGTTGTGCATTCATAGTTGCTTCTTTTCTGTGCCTTGACAAGGGATCAAACATGCAACTTTGTCATTCTGGGATTATATTAACTGCCTGATCCCATTAGCCAGGACCTTTCTGTGCTTATTTTTAATCGATTTCTTTTCTAGCCTTAGAGGATTCAAATGCCAAATATATATATATGGCTAAATGATTAAGACATATAAGTTGGTAATCATCAGCCTAATTTTTTTCCAAATAGAAAAATTTATTTTTAACTTTTTTAATTTAAAACATCAATGTTATTATAGATATGTGTTCATAGATAAATGGAAAATTTTACTTTAGGGTAGAAAACAGTAAAATAATAAAATAAATCACAACTTTGATAAAGATTGGAATCCAATGAACATCAGTGTTGCAAAATAATGTAACACTGCACATTCAGGTCTTACATTATAAAAGGTCATACATTACATTACACTTGTACATATGTTACTCAGCAAACAAAAATTAATTTTTAACACTAGAATGTAAATTAATGAAAGATATCCAAATCAACAGAAATAAAACTACAAAACTTTCTCTTTTAGAGATGTATAGGTGAAGTCTATCTGAATATTTTATTTCATGACATGCTAGTTTATAGAGACTATGGGGAGACTGTGCAGTTCCCCAAAACATCCTAGCTACTTGTCAAGAGAATAGTTTGACAGAGAGAGATGCATGAAACAATTTTTGTTCTTGGCATTCACAGTACTCTGAAGCAATTTTAAAAGGTCATACTCATTGTAAGACAGAAAGTCACTTGCTTTGAATGATTTCTATCTTCTTTTAGCCAAAGTAAAACCTGAAGTTATAATTGTTTAACATCTTGTTATACCAATATATTAAAACAATAGTTATGGTTAGTAATAAACCTAAGAATTATTCTTTTTATTGCTACATACATAGTATAAATAATTTAAATTATTAGATTAAGCCACCAAAATTTTTTTAACTCTTAATTTGGTTGTTGAATAAATAATAACATTTTGATAATTTAGTGCTATAAAATAAATTTGGTTGGATATATTACTGCATTGCTCTTACTGCTAAAAATCAGGAGTTACATTTGTAAATTAATTTAACTGAATATGTGACACAAGAAACTAAGCACTTAAATTTTAATTTAGTATTATAAGAAAGTATAAATATATTAAAATATTTAGACAGTAATAAAAGAAAAATGGTTTTAATTCTTCTACAAAAGATAATCACTAGCTTACAGTTTTTATTTAAAATTCTTATAATACCAAATATTCAAGAAAGAAAAATAAAAAGACAATAAATAGTAACATTTTATTTGGGGTTTGACAGGTTATATCAATTTGTAACTAATTTTGTATTGTACCATGATATAATGAATATAGATTTGGCCTTTTGTATTATCTTCACTCATATCCCTTTACCTCATAATTCTCTTTCTTCTTTCCTCTCAACATTTCTATAAATTATTCAATTATCCTGTCTCATACGTTCACCATCTCCAAGTTATTTTTTACACTATTATTTAAATTTTACAAAGTCAAGTAAAATAATCTGCTACATGTGTTGTAACACAAGCAGAACTTCCACCATCAAAATCAGATAATAAATTTATCATGAAGTCAAAATTGTGGAAGGGGTATGTGCAAAGGAAAATATGGGAATTTAAAATATACAGCAGATTCCTTAATTTTGAAGTTAAGTACAAATTTGACATCACAGACAATGCGTAGATACAATGAATTAATTGTAGGTTATCATAAATATATTCAAAACACAAAAGGAAATTATAAAATAGTTTTACTTTTCAAGTCAACTTGGATGTACATTGATAAACTAATCTTCCTCATGAAATCTCTCCCCTTACTTTTTCTTATATTTTCCCCTCTCTTCAGTCATGAATCCATTTTGCTTGTACTTCCAATGAGCTAGGCTAGGGTGAGATAATTAATGGCAAGGCAATGGGTTCTAATGGGCACGGTTATCCTGAACTAGTACAATTAGATTTTTGAAAGTGGAACATTCATAAAATAAATAAGTCATTCTCTTAGCAAGACATTAAGCTGATATATCTCTATATTAGAAAAGCATTCTCTAATAAAGAGACAGCATAAAAAAGGTAAGAAAAATTACCTTATCTGAGAAACACCAAACAATTTCCTTCTATGCCTAAGACTCACTAATAAGAGAAATGTTTTATCTCGTTCTGAAAGAAAAAAAAGAACTCTAATTAGTGGATATATAAAATAAATACTTAGCATTTATCTGATAATAAAATTATCAGTACACAAAAAGAATTCTGAGCAAGTTTCTGAATAAAACCCACAGCAGTAGGTGAGTAACACTGCGATAGGGATGAAGAAACAAATGGTAACTCTTCACTGCTCTACTGCTCATTTCATCTTATTCATAAGCTGCATCATTTGCTTGAGAACAAATTGGAGATCTAAATTTAATAAAACAAGAATAAAATTTAGTAATATTTAGAAGTTTAAGTAGTTCTTTCAGATTTTATGCATTGTTTCAGAGTGATCTCTCCTCTCACTTGTTTCTTTTCTAGATTTTCATGGATGCATTGAATGAATTAGTGTTTAATAATGTGGGAAAACCTGTAAGATTAGAACAGTACTCTTGAAACTACAGAAACCTAGAAATAGTGGGTAAATGGTAATAAAATATAGTTTAGATTGACTAGATGTTTACCTCCAAAGATAGTTAATTAATTAAATTCACAGGTACCAAAGATGAAGGAAAAGCTAAAAAGCATTAATCTGTTAATATTGTCATTAACTGAATACATATTATGGAGTGCAATTACATACTACTGTTCAGGCTTTCCATAGACATGTGTTCGGCAGATAAAATATAATATGCTCACTTTGTTAAAGATGGCGCTGCCCACATGGAAGCCCATCACCCAGGTGATATTATTTGCCCTTATGCTTGTGATGGCTGTGGGGGAAAAGTTGTAATGTAAGCAGGCCGTGTTGTTATAGCTTAAGGCTTTGTTTTAAGAGTAAGCTCTTCTCCACACCCTTGACTGATTGGATGATGTAGGGTGGTGATGTAGGGAGGAATCCCATTATGCCTCAGATGGGTGGCTTTGTATCAGAGACTTTCTTGTATGTATAATTGGATTAAAGGTTTGGATTATCTATGCTATAAAGTGGGCGGACCGGTAGCTAGATCTCTCTCTCTCTCTTGGTTCCTGGGTTCCTGAGATTAGTATCAGAGAGGAGAGCAGATTAAGGCCATGTGCAGGAGAAGCAGTCAAGATGGCAGAGTGCTGAGGAAGAAGCCAGTTTGTTAAGAGTTTGTGCAGGAGGAGATGGGAAACAGAGGTGAATAAGTCTGGTGAGCTAGAAACCTTTGATTCTAGGAAACTCGGATAAGTCAGTAGCTTTGTGAGCACTGAATGTGTGGGTTTTGGAGCCCAGTGTGTGTTTTTGCTTGCCCGCCGAGTGCAAGCTAGAATTAAAGCTGATGGCTCACCAGTTTTTGGCTCCTGTGTTTCATTACGATCTGTTCGAATCTAATGTGAACCTGCGTGGGTCGGGCTGCTGTGATAGTGGCCTCGACTACTGGCTTTACAACATGAAAAAAAGAGTGTTTCTGATATAACATCTAGAATAGTAAATACATAACATTTCAAGAAAATCAAGGGAATTAATAGGCAAAGGCTAAATATCCAAGCCAACATTCTTTTTTTGAAGATTCTTCAAGAACACTAAAATGAGGAACTGAAACTAAGATGCAGTGTAAACAGATAAATAAACTTTACCTATAGTTCAGTGGTTCTTAACCTTTTTTGAGGTACTGAACCCACCAGTTTCATATGTACATTCACCGAACCCTTCTTTAGTAATAAAAAAATATGATTTTTTTCCCAAATTCAAGACATAGGTATATGTTTTTTTACTGGTGCACAAAATGAGCTGTGCATGGACATAACCTTGCTCAAAGAACAAAAACAACAAAGTGCATGAACTCACAACAAATTACGGTATTACTTTATTCTGGCCTCCGCGGCAGAGGCTTCTCGGAACCCCTGAGACTGACTCATCGAACCCCTAGGGTTCGATAGAACCTAGGTTAAGAACCACTGCTATAGTTGAAGATGCCGAGCACCATCTCTGCACTATGGTTTTTAGTGAATTAAAAATTATCAAGAGAAGCCTGACCAGGCGGTCATGAAGTGGATAGAACATCAGACTGGGATGAGGAGGGCACAGGTTCGAGACCCGGAGGTCGCCAGCTTGAGCGCAGGTCCATCTGGCTTGAGAAAAAACCCTCCAGCTTGGACCAAACGTCATTGGCTCCAGCGGGTGGGGGGGTGGGGGGGTGGGGGGTGGCTCGGTCTGCTGAAGGCCCGCGGTCAAGGCACATGTGAGAAAGCAATCAATGAATAACTAAGGTGTCGCAAGGGCAACAAAATACTAATGATTGATGCTTCCCACCTCTATCCATTCCTGTCTGTTTGTCCCTATCTATCCCTCTCTCTGACTCTGTCTATTCCTGTAAAAAAAAAAAAAAAAAAAAAAAAAAATTATCAATAGAAGCTAAACTTCCAGCCTGCATGGACTATGACTTCATAAGCATTCTGTAAACTTGGTAAAGAAATCCCTTTGTAAGTCAGCTCAGTCAGCAGACCAGTGTGCAATTCACTAAACATGCTACCATAAAGAATACTACTGTGTTTTGATAGAAGCTTACAGGGAGAAATTATGAATGAATGTCTATATGGTTCTAGAGTCTCAGCTCAAGTTGTCTTTTAAGAAACTTGTCTTTCTGATAAAATAGTTTAGGATGGTTGGACAGAGAAAGACATAAGCCTTGAAGTAATTCTTGATAAGTAAATTGTTTGACTAATATTTAATTGCTCAGGTGAGCAAATAGCTTGGTTAGTTTTTATCACTTTCTTACAACAATGCAGTGCAGTGAAGATTTAAAGCATTATTCTTCCTTCTTAGGTAAGAATTTCCAGGACCAAAAGCTTGTGAACACTGATGGTTTCATTTCTCAGTTCTGATCATACTTCATCCTGAACTAGAGGAAAGACCATCATTATCTGTATACACCATCAATACTTATAGGAGCAGCTAACTGAACAAAAGTGATAAAATTTTAGTGGTCATTTCAATTTCTGGAAATATGAGGTTATCCTTTTTCTTTTATGAATAATTAATTGTTAGATATTTGATGAAATAACAAATATACAACAGCATTTTAGTCTAACCAGAGCTTATCTTCAAGTACCTCAGCATAGAAAGTATATAATCAAAATTCATAGCTTCTTCTAAGCCAGAATCCAAGAATACTCAAATTAAGACAAAAGTTGGATTTAGTTGCCAATCTAACACACAGAAAACCAAATATAAGGTTATTAACCAACTTATCTAATTTCATGGGCTTTTTGGTTTATTTGCTGAATTGTTTAAGTAATATCAATTCAATATAAATGCTAATACAACATTATTCCATTATGAATATGTAACTGATAATATACAGGATCCAAATTTCAAATATAACATCAAATTAATTAATTCTTGACATAGTAAAATTATGCCAACTAATTATATAATAGCAAACAAAAGTGATAAAAATTATCAATAATTTGGTTAGCCATAGGAAAAATATTAAATGCTCAGTGTCTGGTTTTAAATATTTTACACATATTTAAATCTAAGCAATTTACCACATTAAATTAGAAAAAATTTATGATGACTGAGAAGTGCTCCTGAGAATTTAACAGACTCAAAAGATATATAAAAGGATAAAGAACACTTTATCACATAATATATAATAGTACAACAAAAGAAATTAATAGTTGAATATTTTTTAAAATTTGTTTAGTGCATAAAATGTAAAATGCTTTAACTTATATGCCTTTTAGAAAAAGTGTGCTGATATGTAACACAAATTATAATGGTCCATTTTCTCATTATATAAATCTATTCTCAACTCTTCCTGAAAATCCAGAAAATAGGAATTGTTGTATAGCAGAGGAATTATCTTAAAGATCTCTCTGGTAATTAATATAATATATACTGCTCACAAAAATTAGGGGATACTTTATCACTTCATATTCATTTTAAAATATCTTCTAATTTTTGTGAGCAGTATACTTGCAAATAATCTACAGAAAGGATAATGATGAAAGATGTTATAATTTATAATTGTCAAATATTAGGGTAGACATGATTGTTTATTGTTTCAGTTTTTATTTTTTAATTTATTGTGTTAACATGGATTCAAGGGTCCCACTCAACATAACACTTTCACCCACCAACCACATGCACCCATTAAACAGCCTTTGCCCACCTACACTTAACGATCTTCCCCCATCCCTCTGGGATTTGTTGTCAGGCAACCTGTATCTATGTGTTATGTATGTATAATTTCACTAATTGCTTCACCTTCTCTGATCCCATATGGTCATCCCACTTCCCTCTGACAGCTGTCTCTCTGCTCCCCATGACCCTACATCTGCTTCTATTTCATTGCTCAGTTCAACTTGTTCATTAGATTTCACATATATGTGAAATATCACATATCATATTTTTCATTCTCTACCTGGCTTATTTCACTTAGTATAATTATCTCCAGGTGCATCCATGCCATTGCAAAACGTAAGAGTTCCTTCTTTTTCATGGTCATATAGTATTTCATTGTATATATGTACCACTCTTTTTTAATGCACTTGTACATTGACAGACACTTGGGCTGTTTCCAGATCTTACTTATTGTAAACAATGCTGTAAGAACATAGAAGTGCATATCTTCTTTTGAATCATTGATTTTGTATTCTTAATAAGTATTCCTAAAAGTGGGATAGCTGGGTCAAAAGGCAGTTCTATTATTAATTTTTTGAGGAAACGCCATATGTTTTCCGCAGTGGCTGCACAAGTCTGCATTCCTACCCGCAGTGCAGGAGGGTTCCCTTTTCTCCGCACCCTCTCCAGCACTTACTGTGTGTTGTTTTGCTAATGAGCACCATTCTGACAGTTGTGAGGTGGTATCTTATCATTGTTTTAATTTGCATTTCTCTGATGATTAGTGACATTGAACACTTTTTCTTATGCCTATTGGCCATCTGTATATTCTCTTTTAGAAAGAGGAGAGATGCAGAGAAAGAGAGAGAGAGATGGGGGAGAGCAGGAAGCATCAACTCATTGTAACAACTTTCTGTATATGCTTTGACCAGGCAAGCTCAGGGTTTTGAACTGGCAACCTTGGCATGCCAGGTCGATGCTTTATGCACTGTGCCACCACAAGTCATGCTCTTTTTCCCATTTTTTAGCTGGATTTTTTACCTTCTTAGAGTTGAGTTTCAGAAATTCTTTATAAATTTTGGTTATTAACCCATTATCAGGTGTATTGGCAAATATGTTCTCCCATTGTGTGGGTTGTCTTTGTATTATGTTTGTGGTGTCTTTTGCTGTACAAAATATTTTTAGTTTGATATAGTCCCATTTGTTTATCTTTATTTCACATGCAAATGAAGATTAATTGGCAAAAACATTGCTATGAGAGATATTGAAGAGTTTATTGTCTATGTTTTCTTCCAAGGTGTTTATGGTTTCACTACTTTCATTTAAGTCTTTTAACCATTTTGAGTTTATTATTGTAAATGGTGTAAGTTGGTGGTCTAGTTTCATATTTTTGCACGTACCTGTTCAATTTTCCCAACACCATTTATTTAAGAGACTGTCCTTACTTCATTGTATATTCTTACCTCTTTTGTCAAATATTAATTGATCATAAAAAAGTGTGTTTATTTCTGTGTTATCTGTTCTGTGCCATTGATCTGCACAACTGTTCTCAAGCCAGTATAAAGCTGTTTTGATTACCATGGCATTGTAGTATAACTTGATATCTGGAAGTATGCTACCTCCCACTTCATTCTTCATTTTCAAGATTGCTGAGGCTATTTGTGTTCTTTATTGGTTCCATATAAATTTTTGGAATATTTGTTCTAAATATTTGAAGTATACCATTAGTATTTTAATAGGGAGTGTATTGAATTTATAGAGTGCCTTGGATAATATAAACATTTTAATGACATTTATTCATTCTATCCGTGAACATGGTATACTTCCACTTATTTATATCACTGTTGAATTTTTTTCACTGTCTTATAATTTTCCCAGTACAATCTTTTACCTCCTTGATTAAATGTACTCCTAGGTACTTTATTTATTTATTTATTTGCTGAAATACTGAAGGGAATTGTTTTATAATTTCTTTTTAGACCGTTTATTGTTGGTGTATAAAAACGTCATTGATTTTTGAATGTTAATTTTATATCCCGCCACCTTGCTGAATTCACTTATCAGGTCTTATAGTTTTTTGACTGAGACTTTAGGGTTTTCTGTATATAGTATCATGTCATCAGCAAATAATGATAGGTTTGCTTCTTCTTTTCCAATTTGGAAGCCTTTTATTTTTTATTCCTGTCTGATTGTTGTGACTAGGACTTCCAGAACTATGTTGAATAAGAGTGGTGAAAGAGGACACCCCAACTTTGTTCCTGATCTTAAGGAGATTGCTCTTAATTTTTTCCCATTGACTATGATGTTGGCCATCAGTTTGTCATAGATGGCCTTTATTATGTTGAGGTAGGTATGTTTCCTGTATTTCTACTTTGCTGGGAGTTTTGATAATAAATCGGTGCTGGATTTTATCAAAAAATTTTTTCTGCATCTATTGATATAATCATGTGACTTTTATCCTTCCTTTTGTTTATGTGATGAATCTCATTTATTGATTTGCAAATTTTGTATAAGCCTTGCCTCCCCAGAATGAATCCCACTTGATCATGATATATAATTTTTTTTAATTTGTTGCTGTATTCAGTTTGCTAATATGTATATTGTTGAGAATTTTAGCATCTATGTTCATCAGGGATAGTGGCTTACAGTTTTCTTTCTTTGTGGTGTCTTTACCTGGTTTTGAAATGAGGACAATGCTTTCTTCACAAAAGGAGCTTGGAAATCTTCCCTCCTCTTGAATTTTTTGAAATACTTTGAGAAAAATAAGTGTTAGTTCTTTGAATGTTTGGTAAAACTCCCCTGTGAAGCCATCTGGTCCAGGACTTTTGTTTGCTGGGAGCTTTTTGGTAACTGTTTCAATTTCATTTGTTATAATTGGTCTGTTTAGAATTTCTGATTCTTCCAGATTGAGTTTTGCAAGATTGTACATTTCTAGGAATTTATTTATTTCACCTAAATAGTCCAATTTTTTGGTATATAGATCTTCATAGTATTTCTTTACAATTCTTTGTATTTCTGCGGTGTCAGCTGTTACTTCTCCACTTTCATTTCCAATTTTATTTTTTGGGGTCCTCTCTCTTTTTTCTTGTAGAGTCTGGTTAAATTTTTGTCAATTTTGTTTACCTTTTCAAATAATTCACCTTTTCTTGGTTTTATTGATCTTCTGTATTGAATTTTAGCCTCGACATCATTTATTTCTCCTCTGATCTTTATTATTTTCTTCCTTCTACTTCCTTAGGCTTTATTTGTTATTCTTTTTTAGTTCTTTTTGGTATAAGATTAGGTTGTTTATTTAAGCTTTTTTTTTTTCTTCTTTTGTTTCTTATGCTATGAACATTGTTCTCAGGAATACTTTTGCTGTGTCCCATTGATTTTGAGTTGTTGTATGTTCATTTTCATTTGTTTCAAGGTAATTTTTTATTTATTCTTTATATCCACTCATTATTTAATAACATGCTATTTAGCCTACAAGTATTCAAAACTTTTTCAATTTTTCTATTGTATTTATTTCTAATTTCATGCCATTGTGATCAGAGAAAATGCTTGATATAATTTCAATCTTCTTAAATGTATTGACACTTGTTTTGTGTCTTCATATATGGTCTATCTTAGAAAATGTACCACAAGCACTAGAAAAGAATGTAAATTTTGCTGTTTTGGGGTAAAAGTTTCTGAAGATATCTATTAAATTTAGTTGATATACTTTGTCATTTAGGCTGCTGTTTCTTTGTTAATTTTCTGTCTTGGGAATCTATCCATTGATGTTAATGAGGTATTACAATCCTTTACTATTATAGTATTGCTGTTGATCTCGCTCTTTATGTCCATCAAAATCTGCTTTATATATTTAGGTGCTCCTATATTAGTCATATAAATATTTACAATGGTTATATCCTCCTGTTGGATTTCTCACTTTATCATTATGTAGTGATTTTTATCCCTTACTATATAGCCTTTGTTTTATAGGGTATTTTGTCAGATATAAGTATTGGTACCTAGCTTTCATTTTATTTTCTTTTGCATGAAATACATTTTACCATCCCTTCACTTTCAGTCTATGTGTATCTTTTGTTCTGATGTGAATCTCTTGTAGATAGCATCTATATGGGTCCTGTGTTCTGATTTATGCAGCTACCCTAGGTCTTTGGTTGGAACATTTTATTTACATGTAAGGTTTTTATTGATATATACTTATTTATTGCCATTTTATTCTTTAAATTTATAATCCTTTTTCTCTCTATTTTTTGCTTTGCTCTTTTTAAAGCAAGCCCCTTAATGTTTTTTAAAGTACTGGTTTGGTTATAATAAATTTCTTGAGCCATTCTTTGTCTAGGAAGCTTTTTATTTCTCCTTCAATTTTAAATGATAGCCTTGCTGGATAAAATATTCTTGGTTCTAAGTTTTTGTTTTGCATCACTTTGAATATTTCTTGCCAATCCCTTCTGGTTTCGAGTGTTTCTGTTGAGAAGTCGAATGTCATTCTTATGCAGGAACCTCTGTCATTAATTAGCTGCTTTACTCTTGCAGCTTTTAATATTCCTTTTTGTCTCTTAACTTTGGGATTTTAATTATGATGTATCTTGGTGTAAGCCTCATTTTGTTCATCTTTAATGAGATTTTTTTGTGCTTCCTGAACTTGTGTGACATTTTTCTTCATTAATTTAGGAAAATTTTTATTTATGATTTCTTCAAACAGGTTCTCTATACCTTGTTTGTTCTCTTCTCCTTCAAGAACCCCTGTGATGCAGATGGTGTTTCTCTTTATATTGTCACAAAGGTCTCTTAGTTTTCTCAGTCTATTTGAGCCCATTTTTTTTTCTTTTTTTACTGTTTTGCTTCTGTGCTTTTGTTTATCTTGTCCTCTAAATCACTGATTTGATTCTCTGCTTCATCCAGCCTGCTGCTGATCCTTTTTAATGCTGTCTTCATTTCTGATATTGTATCTGTCATTTCTGACAGGTTCTTTTTTGTGATTTTAATATCCTTTTTGATGCTTACTATCTCTTCATTTAAGTTCTCATTGTGACTATTCATTGTGGCTCTAAGATCTTTGAGTATTCTAAAAATTTTTATTTTGCACTCTGCATTTGGTAGTTTGGTTACTTCCATTTCATTTAGTTCTTTTTCAGGAATTTTTCTTGCTGATTCATTTGGGTCATATTTCTTTGTTTTCCCATTGTGCCTATATGTTAGGTAGTAATGTCTGACTTTGAAATATGTTGTGGTGTCTTTATGAGGAAGACAGAATCAGAGGTACTGACCTCCAGGCAACCTGATTTCCTTATTGTAGAAATGCTTCTTGAGGGTGGTATTTTCCCTCCTGTTGTATGTGAGTATTAAATGCAGTTGGTCCTTTCATAGATGTGGTTATCCCTTCAGGCTAGCTGCCTCTGTCAACTTTAATCATATGTTTTAAACACTGTGCCTTGTCTGTCCTGTTTAGCTTATTTATTTTCCACAGTGTCTGGTGTCTATAGGACTCCTCTTTTGGGTGTGTATGTGTGCAGCTAGCTGAGTCTAGGGTTGGTGCTCTCTGCTACCTACTACTGGTTGTGTTGGTCTAGTTCTTCTTGGTTTGACATCAATCGTGGTTTGTAACCTGTTGTGAGCTACCTGTCTGGAGCTATTGCTTTGTTTGCTGTTTGTGTCTGTGTTTTCTGTGCTTGGGCAGTGTGTGAGGTGCCAACCTGTATATAAGGATCAGCTTCCTCCTGTTTAGAGGTGACAGCAGCTCCATAAATGCCCCAAGCTCATAAGATTTGCCTCCAATTCTCAGCTACTCCACCTCCTTTTGCAGCTGCCTGGTCTTCCCACAGCATCTTCTGTAGTATGTGCTCAGACCGGCCTCACCCCCCAACCCCTCTACAGGTTGCAAGCTTGGTGGGTTAAGGCCGCTGAGGTTGAGAATACAATGTTAGTGGCACCCCCCTACTTCAGGGGTCTCTTGGTCAAGATCTCAGTACAGAAAAAGTGGTCCCTATGAGCCTAATCCCTCATCCACTGCAAGATACTCAATTTTTATGTCTCCCCAGCAAGGTGAATAGCAGGTTCAGATTGAGTGGAGCTGACAGTCCCCTCTGCAGAAGTTCTTTCAGCTTGTGAGCCCTGGTCTCAAGGAGTAAGACTGGGAAAGTCCTCCCTGGGGCTGACCATGCCCTCCCAAGAAAGTGACTAAGCCCCACGCCCAGAGCCAACAATAGGCTCTTGAAGACACACACTTTAAATTTTCATGCTTCAAGACTCTCTCCTTTCTCTGTGTGGAACCTAGCCTAGTGGGATGGATATACAGTACTCAGTCTGGTGGACTGTGAAGCTCCACCTTGTCTACTGCACTTGAGCCACTGTACCTGAGCTGATCAAAGAAAGAGGACTTCACCTCAGCTGGGGTGGGTGTGAAGAGTCTTTCCTTAGAACACACCACCAGCAAGGGTTTTTAAGTCCTGAGCCAATGCTCTCTACAGCTCGCCATTGGATGTGTCAGCCCTGGACCTCTCTAGAGGAAACCCAGCATAGACCAGTGAGGATACTGCCTGTGACTAGCCCTCAGAATTGTTCTTGGAGCTACAAGCAATTGACAGTTTGTAGCTGCCTCTGCTGGGCCCCGGTTCACATGGAAATACTAAGCCACACAACTAAGCTGTTTTTTACCCACACTGGGCCTGGGGAAGGTTCACAAAAGGCTGAGGTTCCCTGAGCTCTGCCTCCTATATCCTCTGTTTGCTGGCTGTGTGATCAGCTTGGCCACTGGAAAAACAAAACAAAACCTCTGGTAGAATCTAGAGCCTTGGGTAATTCAGGAATTAGAAAAGGTGAGCCTGACCTGTGGTGGCGCAGTGGATAAAGCGTCGACCTGGGAACACTGAGGTCGCCAGTTCAAAACCCTGCACTGGTCCGGTCAAGGCACATATGGGAGTTGATGCTTCTAGCTCCTCCCCCCTTTCTCTCTCTCTCTCTCTCTCTCTCTCTCTCTCTCTCTGTGTCTCCTCTCTAAAATGAATAAATAAAAAGAAATTAAAAAAAAGTTTAAAAAGAAAAAAGAAAAGGTGATGGTTGTGGCTTCGACCTTCAAGCTCCAGGTGTCTCTCCAAACTTTTTTCACAGACCTCAGTAGGTTTGGTGGGTGTGGCCGCTGACACCCAGAAATGTGGTCTGGACAGTTTTTACTATATCTCCCATGAGGTGGAAGCACCAGTCATAGACTTGAGAACCTGCGACAGAAGCTCTCACCTCAACAACAGAAAACTGAATCACTGATGTGCCTTCTGCTTCTTGGCTGACTTCTCAAAATAGCCTAGTATCAAAAAAATAGAACAGGAGAGATTAATGACAATGGGACTATTGTTTTTCCTCAGGTTGATGCTGCTCAGCAATGACAGCTCCACCCAAGAAAGATGGTGACTGTAATATTAAAGAATGACTCAGCACTGGGTTTCCAGTGGCAGTTTCCCACCACATTTCTTCCTGGGCCACTACTTCTCACTCCCCTCACGCAACTCTACTCCTCTCATTTCTCCCCCACCGGAGCCTCGGGTAAGTGGCTGTGAATGAGACATTCTGCACTGGCGCTTTAAGACAGAGCCTGCTTCACTGAGAGCTCCGCCTTTTTCTTGCAGACAGAAATTTTGTTTCTTTTCACTGCCATATGTTATGTGGGTGCCTTTTCTAGACTCTGAAACTCTAGGCTGGGGCACTGCGCCTGGAGCTGTGGACCCTTCTTTGTCAGGGTAAAGCTTCTCACAGTGAGAATCCCTCCAACCCTTTGCTGTTGCTCGCTCCTGGGAGCAGGGCAGCCCTTTCCACTTCTCTGTCCTTCCCTATCATCTCAATGTGCCTTTTTCTGTGATCCTTGGTTTTAGACTCCTCTTTGTTTAGTCCAAAGTTGGTTTTTCAAGATGATTGTTCTTAAATTGTAATCCAGTTTGGTCCTGGTAGGTGGCAGTTAGAAAGTCCGTCTACTCTGTCACCATCTTGAAATTAGGGTACACATAACTTTTTATAAGAGAAAATTTCCCATTCTCTAATAATTTCAATTTTCAATGTTCCAAAATATTATCAAGAAAGAAAGCAAAAACTGCTAACAGTCACAAGATGTTCAAATTTTCTGAATAAGAAAAGAAGAAAAACTTAATCAACTTTAACATACATTTCTTATTGACAATAAACAAGTAATAAAGTTTGCCAAAACAGAAATAATTCAGTGTTATTATCCTACCGTTAATGATAAGCAAAGCAAACTGTTAATCACAAGAAATCTTAGTTGATACTTGATGAATAAGAATGTGATACGGACAGAATTTTATTGAGTAAACATATTACAAACCAGAAAATCTAGAAGCATGTTGCAATTAAACAAGGGAGGTAGACTATATGCAGCAAAAAGATGGTTTAAGCAGATTATGTAATTTGTAGTCATTGCAACAGATGGCCTATATGCCTGACCAAATTGTAATGGCAAAACTGTGATTTAATGAACATTGGGAGTACTGTTTAATTTGGTTATTCCAAAATTTATATAACTCTGAAGAACCAACTCCATAATTCAGTAATAATTACAAACCTCGAAACTCATATCTGTGAATAGCATAAAAAGTCATCTCTTTTCATAAATAGTAAGAAATTTATTAAGTATTGAAGTAAATTGGGCAATTTTTAAAAGAAAACTTTCATTATTTTATTTAAGATTTTATAATAGCTAATCAAGTGTTACTAAATATTCAACTAAATGTATTATACTTTTAAATGTAAACTTTATACTTTTAAAGTTATACTTTTAATTCAATAAAACATTTAGAGCTATTATAATAGAAAATTATATGATTTATTAATTGTGTATACATTTTAAAATTTTCCCCTAATTTTAGAATTTTTATATTATATACTCATAAATATTTATTGTACAGTAATTTAGAAAAACTATACTATTCATTAGTATAAAACAACATTTTCTTCAAAAGAGAATGATTATACACAATAAGAAAAATCAAACAAACAACAAGCAAATCAATTTCTGATGGATAAATTTTAGAAATTATATATCAAAAATACAAATAATGACTTTAAAAGATTAATATGTATATATATCCATTTGTTATTAATTTTGAGATAAATATATGTATCTCAACATACAAACAAGTAGAGAAATGCATATACATATCACATTTAGACATGTTTACTTATGTCTTGTGGAAATACTTAATGAAGTTTTGCCAAAATAGTGCAAAATAATTTGTAAAATTAAAGGTATCTACTTGGGCACACTAAGAGAGTCTAAATAAATTTTTTGATAAAAACTGAAAATTATTAGTGTGAACATATAATCTATGGTTCATAAAATATTCAACAAAACATTTTTAGCTTGTGAAAGATCACTGTGAATTTGTTTTTGCAAAGCACAGCTTGTTTGTATTGAACATGGAAACAACTAAGAAGTTTGTCAATGTAAGAAAACAAAGTAGCATTTTCTCATCTTGGAAATACACTGTATTCATCATGCCCAAAGACAGTTCCTTTAATAGCAAACTCACTTGTGAAGATTGCCATTAAAATTACTGAAGTTTTTAAACCTAATTTCTTCTCACAGATAGTGTTGCTCCAAGTTGATAGCTGCCCTCTTCAACAAAAAGGCAACAACTTGAAAGTAGCATATCTTTACTTTTTCTAAGAACTTTTATAGTATAATTTTTTTAAATTTTATACGGTGAATTTTATGGCTCAGAAAAATATCCCAGTGACCATTTATAACAACCAAATTGTGAAAGAAAAAAAAATAATGACACAATTTTAACCTGTTGTTTTTTCTATTGAGAAAGAGGTTAAAACATACAGGTATAAACAAGAGCTATTATTAAATTTATGTCCACTCTCATAAATAAATAAAAACATGTTATAAACTGTTGGCAAACGTGATCAGCAGCTAACAGAAAAATATATTTTATAATGTGTGAAAATACACAACACCTAATAGAAAAGCAAAATAATATATCAGTCAAGAGTTCCTGTTCTATAATCAAACCCTTGTGTTTGAATTGCATCTTTACCAGTTCCTATCTTTGTTATTTAACCATCTGTACATTTAGTATTTTCATCACTAGAATAGGATAAATAGTACTTCTTTAGGCGATAGGCTTCATGATTGCCATAGTCATACAACAAAAACAGCCTCTTTGTTAAAACCCTAAACTTCATGTATTTAGGCTTTCATTGGCATTTTCATTGATATTATCAATTACTCTCTTCCTTAGAGTAATAACTCAATATGTTTTCCCTTTTAATAACCATACCCACTCTTGTTTTATGAACTTCTAAGAGACCTGAAGCCAAAAATAAACATTCTAACTAAATGTTCATATGAAGCCTGTAGACAAAGTCCATTTTGAATGTCCATTTCCTGGAAATCTTATGTTACAAATTCATTACCCACCTCCTTCTCTCTTCTTTCTGAAAGGAGTGATGAGCATATTTTGCATGGTGTGGAGTTTCTCTAGCATTCATGGCAGTCACACATTTTCAGAATGGTATTTTTATTAAGATGGATTTTTCTAGGGACACACTTTTAGAATATTACAATTACTCTTTGGACTTTCTGGAAATCAGACCAGACATTGGCCTTAAGTCATTCAGTACCACATAAACTTGATGGGATCCTGAGAGCTGCAATGCACGCTTCTCACTGAGTCTATGGAGACCCCAGAAAGGCTAAAATGGAAGGAAATTCTTGGTTATATTTCAGAACTCAGAATGCCAACTGATTTTTTACCACCCCACGGAAGAAACACCAGAAATTCAGAATATCTTACAAATTAGAAATAAAATATCACTTCTCATGAGAAAATTTAAAGAGAAACAATATTATAACATAATCAAAACATTATCTGCTTCACTGTAGAGCAAATCAGTAAAACCATACCTTGTCAATTGAAGGCAGCTAACTAAAATCAGTGAGTTCTCAGCACTCTGAACAGTCAGGTATTTCCAGAACACAATTGAATCAGCCCAAAAGTATTTACTATTATCAAGGAATATCTTGAAATCCATTCTTCTATTTATCTTTTGCAATAATTTCAGTGGATTTTTATAAAACACAATTACTTCACTCCTTTAATGACTGAAGAAACTCACAGCAACTGAAAAATAAACTCTAAATGCTTCATTAAGAATTGAAAAATCTAGATGTTAAAAATCTTATAATGGTGTGGTTTTAAGCTTATGTCAGTTTTATCTAATATTACATAAGAGTTTGAAAAAGTCTCTTTGCATGATTTATACTTAACTTCCTAGTTATGATAAAAAATACTTTAAATATGTGTCCATGGAAAGATATATGTAATTATTTTTTCTTCTTAAAATACATAAACACCTTAAATATTTTACACAGGTGTAATCACCATTAAGGTTGTACTTCTACTTAAAAGAAAACATCTTCCTGAAGAATGGAGTTTTTATTAAAATAATACTTACAAATAGCCCACTGTCCATCAATGAATGTGTGTATAAAAAGGTTGTCATATATTTACACAATGGGATACTACCCAGCCATAAAAAAGAAGAAAATCACCTTTACTGACAGTATGGATGGACCTGGATATTATTATGCTGAGTGAAATAAGCCAGAAATAGAAAGACAAGTACCATATATATAATCTCACTTATATGTGAAATCTAATGAACACAATAAACTGAAGAACAAAATAGCAAGAAAGGCATGGACACAAGGAACAGATGGACAGCTCTCAGAGGGAAAAAGGGGAATTGAATCAAAAAAGGTGAAGATATTAGCCTAAAAACATATACACATAACACATAGATACAGTCAACAGAGTTGCAATATCCAGAGAGAAGGGAGGAGTGGAGATAGGGGAAGGAGGGAAAAGGGTGGGAGAAATGGGGATGGAAAGAGGCTTTGCTTAGGGCAGGGGGAGCATAAGGCAACGTGTGGATGGTGTTACATTGAGTTGTACATGTGGAACCTGTATAGTTTGGTGAACTATGTCAGCCCAATAAATTAATAAGTAAATTAATAAAAACCTCCAGATGACAATTAAAAAATAAATAAGTAAATAAAACTTACATTTGATACAGGCATTACTTTCTGCCAAGTAAGACTAAATGTAACGGGAGTTCGGTCTTATAGATTAACTATACCATAATAGCCACTGCTTTCTTTTCTAAAATAAGATATAGGAATCATCTCTTTATTGTTCATTACTTAAGAAAAATATAATTCACATGTGATTAAAAACATGACTATGGTATAGTAGCTGACAGACTTTTTATGTTTTTCTGTCAATTTATTCATATCCTTGAAATAAACAAAATTAACCCAAATGAGGAATTAAGCTATGATCACTTGTATTTGGCTGAGTCAAAAAAGGTAGGCAGGAAAATGGAAATATTATACTGAATAAAACTAGATTTTCAGTTATGCTCTGATTGGAGTTGTTGGCATGAAGAAGCTAAATTGCACTCACTAGAAGTGGACCTTTTAGATGATTGGCTTGAAGAACATATCTGGCTTTATCAAGTTAGGCCTGACTTGGAAGTGAGAAATTTGGAAGTTTTTGACCAACTACTGACAGGGTTGATCAATTGTTGCAGAGATTGTGGTGTAGTTTCCCAGGTTGGTTACTGAGCAGAATGTAGATCAGAGTTCTGTTGTTACTTTTGTGCTGCCATTGTTTATTTGTGTATTAAGTCACTCAACATTTACTGAATCATAAGAGACCTATATAAATTGATGTAAAGTTTTTATTTAACACTTAAAAAAGTGTCTTTGTTTAAATTCTTAGTTTTTAGCTTAAAAAATACAACATATTTTCCTGATATTTTGTGTAGAAATTAATTCTTACAACAATGGTATATTGTATGATTATATTAATTTTACAGAGTTATGGTTAAATCACAATCGGATCCATGACCAGGGCCATCTGAGAAATTAACAAAGTAATATACTACTCACAAAAATTAAGGTATATTTCAAAATGAATATGAAGAGATAAAATATCCTTTAATTTTTGTGAGCAGTATATTAAACACTAACTCCTTTTAACTTTTGTTCATGGCCTGTAAAGCCACTTTTAAAAAGTTTATGTCCCCCCAAAACTTAAAAACATTATAGGTAAAGACACAAGTTCCCCAATACTCATTGCAGCATTATTCACAGTGGCTAAGACATAGAAACAACTAAAGTGTCCTCGATAGAGGATTGGCTAAAGAAGATGTGGTACATATATACAGTGGAATACTACTCAGGCATAAGAAATGAGGACATAGTGCCATTTACAACAACATGGATGGACCTTGAAAATATTATGTTGAGTGAAATAAGTAAATCAGAATAAGCTAAGAACTATGTGATTTCACACAGAAGTGAAATATAAAACTGAGAGTTATAGACATAGATAAAAGTAAAGTTGTTGCAAGTGGAGAGGGTTGTGAGGGACAAATATACAGTGACGGAAAATGATGTGACTTTGGGTGATGTACACAACATAATCAGCAGTTCAAATGCTATAGAGATGTTTATCTGAAACCTATGCACCCTATATTGATCAATGTCACCCCATTAAATTTAATTTTGTAAATAAAATTTTAAAAAGTTTATGTCCCAAAATATTCTCTCTTTAGCTCTTATTTAAAGTTGAGGTAAAAAAAAAATTAACAATTTTATATATAGACAACAACATGCAGAATCCAGAATTCTGTTGTAGTGCAAGGTGATTCACAATAACAATGCCATTGGCCATCTAAGTACTCATAGATTCATATTTTCTGAAGTGATAAGGAATTTACCCTACGTGTTTATTCTATATGATCTACTATTGGTATTCAGCTTAGGAAAAGATGCCAAAGAAAAATATTTTAGAATAATAAAAAGTTATTTTTATTGTTGTTACTTCTCTAAACATTTTACAATGTATGTGATATATATATATATATATATATATATATATATATATATATATATATATATATATATATCAGAATAAAAGAATATGAAATATAAAAATAAAGTATATTTTATTTCTGTTACATATTCATTTTCATCTGTATGGTGGCTCAAAATCATTGTGATTTGTAATATGCATGGGAAAAGACGCATGGCACTGAAATAAAAAAACATCTGGCAATAGTAAATATAAACAAGCTCTTTTAAGTGTCTAAATGTGATTTGTTTTCACAGAGAACAGAACTAAAAAATATCCACTAAACTTAATCCATTATTGGCAGTAGAAATATCACAGTAATCTCTTACTATTCCTCAAAAGGTCTTTTTTTTTTAAAATTGGATAACTTTAGGAATACTATTCTGTAAGATGTAGTTGAGGGGGAAAGAAAAGTGATAGGTAACAGTGACCCAGAGCATAAAATTATTTTTCAAGGACTTCAGCATTTAGGATACTTTTTGTGAAAGAATGTTTGTACTACATGACACTGAGAATAAAGTAAAAATGCCACTAAAAATAAGTCATATAGTCTTTTTTTCTTCCTTTTCTCTTTCTCTACTTTTCCCTTTCTTCTTCCCTCATTTGTTAGGTACCATGCATTCTTTTAGGCACTTGTGAAACACTTGGTTGCAAAACACACAAAATAATCTGTCATTATAGAGGTTTTATATAAATTAGAAAAATTTGATAAATTTCTAAAAGTATACAATCTACTAAAATAAAATCGCTAGCAAATAGAAAACCTGAATAGACCTATTAATATTAAGATTGACTCAATAATCAAATATCTCTTAACAAAAAAAAAAGCCCAGACAAGTTTACTAACTGGAAAATTCCACCAATATTACAAAAAAGAAAAATTACTCAAAACCTGTTCAAAACCCTTCTAAAAATGTTAAAGAGAAAATACTTCCCATCTCATTTTACAAACCCAGCATTACACTAATAACAAAGTGAAATGAGGACACTATAAGAAAAAAAAAAAGCAAGCCAATAACCTACTGAACAAAATGGAAATATTCTCAACAAAATGCTAACAAAATGATTAAAACTACACATTAAAAAGATTGTAGCCTGACCAGGCGGTGGCGCAGTGGATAGAGCTTCGGACTGGGATGCGGAGGACACCGGTTCAAGACCCCAAGCTCGCCAGCTTGAGCGCGGGCCCATCTGGCTTGAGCGAAGGCTCACCAGTTTGGACCCAAGGTCGCTGGCTCCAGCAAGGGGTTGTTTTGGTCTGCTGAAGGCCCGCGGTCAAGGCACATGTGAGAAAGCAATCAATGAACAAATATGGTGTCGCAACGACAACGAGAAACTAATTATTGATGCTTCTCACCTCTCTTCGATCCTGTCTGTCTGTCCCTATCTATCCCTCTGTCTGACTCTCTCTCTGTCCCTGTAAAAAAAAAAAATTGTATACCATCATCAAATAGGGTTTATCATTGGTATTAAAAGATGGTTTAGCATATGCAAATCAATAAATATGATTCACTATATTAACAGAATAAAGGATAAAAATCATTGGTCATCTCAACAAATACAGAAAGAACATTTGGAAAAAGTTTAATCTTTCATCATAAAGAATTTCAACAAATTAGGTATAGAAGAAATGTATCTCTACATAAAGGCCATTTATGACAAGCACACAGCTAACATCATACTCAACAACGAAAAACTGAAGCTTTCTTTTTCTAAGATCGGAAAGAAAATAATTACACATGCTTGCCTAGGATGCTGAGGACCAAGGTTCAAAACCTAACGGTCGCCAGCTTGAGCATGAGATCATAGATATGACCCCATGGTGGCTTGGATTGAGCCCAAACATCACTGGCTTGAAGCCTAAGGTCTCTGGCTTGAACCCAAGGTCACTGGCTTAAGCAAGGAGTCACCAGCTTGGCTGGAGCTCCCCCCTCCCAGTCAAGGCATGTATGAGAAAGTAACCAATGAAAAATAAAGTCGTTGCAATTATGAGGTAATACTTTTCATCTCTCTCTTCCTGTCTGTCTCTGTCTGTTCCTCTTTTCCTTTATCTCATTTGCTAATAAATAAATAAATAAAAGACATCTGAAATGGAATGGAAGAAGTAAGGTTTTCTTTCTTTGCATATGGCTTGATCTTAACTATAGAACAAGCTTATATCTCTAAGAAGAAAATTGGAAGACACAATTTCAGTAAAGTTGCAGGATATACAACATGCAAAAATCAGTTGAATTTATAGATATTAATAGTAACCTATCTAAATAAAAGTCTCATTTACAATACCTTAAGAAAACAAAAATTATAAGGAATGAATTTAACCAAGAGGTAAAAGATGTGTACACCAAAATTATAAAGCATTAATAAATAAAGTTGAAAAAGATACAAATAAATGGAAATACATTTTCTCTAAAGAACTGAAAGAATTAATATAATTAAAATATCCATACTATCCAAAGTGGCCTACAATTCAATACAGTCTCATTAAAAATTCCAATGGCCTTTCTTAGAGAAATAGAAAAATATCTTAAAATTTATCTGGAATCACAAAAGATCTTAAATAGTTAAAACAATTTTAAGAAAAAAACACAAAGCTAGAGGACCATACTTCCTGATTTCAAAATATTTTACAAAACCATAATAATTAGAACAGTATGGTACATAAAAATAGACATATAAACCAATGGAAACAAAAAAGAGAACCATAAATAAGTATACACATTTTCAATGACCTGATTTTCAACAAGGGTGCCAAGAACACACAATGGGAAAAAGATGGTCTCTTCAAGAAATGGAATTGGAAAAACTAGATATCCACATGCAGAAGAATGAAACTAAACTCTTATCCCACACCATTTCCAAACATTAACTCAAAATAAACTTTAGACTTAAATATAAGAACTGAAAATGTAAAACTCCTACAAAATGTAAATAGGAAAAATTTTCTTGCCATTTGTCTTCACAAGGTTTTTCTTTATTTATTTTGGATATGACACCAAAAAACACAAAAACCAAAAATTAATAAGTTGGAAAGCATCAAATTAAAAGCTTCTGCACCAGCAAAGAAATAATCAACAAAATTAAAAGGCAGTCTAGGGAATGACAGAAAGTATTTGTGAACCACATATCTGGGAAGACGTTAATATCTAAAATATATGCGTAACTCATTCAACTTCATAGCAAAAATAAAACATTCTAATTAAAAAATGGGAGACGAACCTAAATAGACATTTTTCTAAAGCAGATTTACAAATGACAAGCAAGTATATTTAAAAGTATGTAACATCACTGGTTACCAAGGACATGCAAATAACAACTACAATAAGACAAGAGACAGTATGTTGTCAAGGATGTAAAGAAGGAAAATTCTTAGCTCTGGCCAGATGGCTTATTTGGTTAGACCTGATATGCAATGTTATGATTTCAATCTCTGATCAGGGCACATACAGGAACAGATTAATGTTTCTGTCTCTCTCTCAAATTCATAAATAAATATTTTTTAAAAAGAAATAAAACTCTATTGGTGAGAACAGAAATTGGTACATTCATTATGAAGAACAGTATGACGTATTCTCAGTAAAACTAAAAATATAACTACTTTATGATCCAGCAATCTCACTTTCAGGTTTATATCCATAGGAAGTGAAATCAGTATCTCAAGTAGATATCTGTACTCCTATGTTTATTGCAGCATCATTCACAATTGCCAAAATATAGAAACAACTTATGTTTCCATCAGCAGATAAGTGCATAACAATGTATATATAATTAATATGTAAATGTATACATATATGTTAATATATAATATGATAACATTCAGTAATAAAAAAAAAATTCCTGACTTCTGCAACAACATGGATAAACAAGGAAGAAATTGTAAATGTAATATACTAGTCAGAGAAAGACTGACTTGTACAGTCTGACTTATACATGGATTTTGGATTTTTTAGAAATTGAACTTAGAAATTGAAAATAGAACAAAAAATCCCAGAAGGTATGAGGTGATAAATGTGTTAACTTAATTGTAATAAATATTTTATAATGTATATATATTTCAAATCAGCACCTTATACACTTTAAATATATCTTTTTTATTGCTGTTAATTGCACTTAGGAAATCAGGGCTAGAAGAAAAAGATTCTTTCTTATGTTTCTTTATAGGCTAAAAGCACAAGTAATTTAAACACAGATTTTAATTATATTCTTTCTAATTTAAGTACTACAAAAACAAACCGACAGTAAAAACCTTCACCCAAGGTTAAAAATATTGCTTTCCAAGTTGACTTTTGACTTAAACCAAATTATTAATTTAAGTAAGAATTTGACCTGTTACAACAGGCAAGTGTATCCACCATGTGCTCTTTTTTAAAAATTAATTTGTTTTAGCATGTTTTATGAGTCTCATCTTACTATGGATTGGATAAAAAAACAATTTTAAAAAAGTCCTTCACCTCACATACTTTGAAAAGCATTGACATAATGAGTTGGTCCACAGTTCTTAAAGTGATATTTGATATTTCCACATCTTTTTTTTTTTTACAGGGACAGAGAGAGAGATAGACAGGGACAGACAGACAGGAATGAAGAGAGGTGAGAAGCATCAATTATTAGTTTTTTGTTGCCATTGCGACACCATAGTTGTTCATTGATTGCTTTTTCACATGTGCCTTGACCTTGGGCCTTCAGCAGACCTAGCAACCCCTTGCTGGAGCCAGCGACTTTGGGTCCAAGATGGCAAGCTTTTGCTCAAGTCAGATGGGCCCGTGCTCAAGCTGGCAAGCTCGGGGTCACGAACCTGGGTCTTCCGCATCCCAGTCCAACGCTCTATCCACTGTGCCACCGCCTGGTCAGGCAATATTTCCAAATCTTATTTTTCAGTATATTTATCCACTTTATTTGGAGCGAACTCTTTAAGGACAGAAAATAACTAAGAACATGATGAAAGAATGCTAACTGATACTATCACCAGAGAAAACCCAAGTCCAAGGGGGCTTTTCTCTCCTCAATTCTTCTTTGTGAGAACGAATTCAGGTGGGAGACAAAGGACATCATTCAAGCAAAGTAAGCAGTTTATTAATCAAAGCTATACACTTGGCACAAGGCACAAGCAGGCAACTCAGCTAGTCTGAGCACCCCTCCTGTTTGGGTCTTAAAAATTACATAGTCTTAGTTTAAAGGCTTTGTTTCTGTGTTATAAGTTTGAATGTATAAATTTTAAGGTTCCCCCTCCTTGATATTGGGATTAAAATACAATGTTTCAAGGCCATCTGGACATCTGGTATTTTTTTTTCTTTTTTTTTGGCAGACGTTAACACTGCTTACTCTTTTTTTAATTTTTTTTATTTTACTGCATTGCTTTTATATTGGTTTTAATTTGTTGTGTTTACATAGTTACATGTGTAATTCTTACTCCCTTCTTTAGTGGATGAGATGAATCTTACTTTGTTCCTCCCTCCCCATTTCCTACCCTTGTAACTGTCAATCTTACCTAACAATACTACCTTAGACATGCCCAAATAAAAGTATTAGCAGACTCCCAAATGTTACCGGTATACTACACAAAGTCAAACTCTCATTGGGTCATTAGTGGCTTGTTTTTAGAGCCATTGTTCTCAACCAGTTTGATTTTGCATCACAGGGGACATTTGGCAATATTTAGACCAGGGGTCCCCAAAACTTTTACACAGGGTTCACTGTCCCTCAGATCGTTGGAGGGCTGGACTATAAAAAAAAAACAACTATGAACAAATCCCTATGCACACTGCACATATCTTATTTTAAAGTAAAAAAACAAAATGGGAACAATTACAATATTTAAAATAAAGAACAAGTAAATTTAAATCAACAAACTGACCAGTATTTCAATGGGAACTATGGGTGCGGATGCATCCTGTGCTCTTCTCACTGACCACCAATGAAAGAGGTGCCCCTTCTGGAAGTGTGGCGGGGGGCCAGATAAATGGCCTCAGTGGGCCTCATGTGGCCTGTGGGCCGTATTTTGGGGACCCCTGATTTAGACATATATTTGATCGTCACAACTGGTGGGGTGCTACTGACATCTTGTGGGTAAGAAGCCAAGGATATTTCTAAATATCCTACAATGCCCAGAAAACCTTCCTTCCCATCCACCAACAACATTTTAGGGCAGTGTGACAATAAGGGAAAGAAAAATTCTAATCAGCAACCAAGCTGAGCATTGAGCATTCATTTTACAATACCTAATGTGTAAATTTTCTCATTCATCTATTTGCACTTATTCAGCAATGTTTTTATTTATGAATAATAGGTCCTATGCCAAACCATCTTGACAGCAGTAAGACAAAACAGTTATAATTTTCTACCACTGTCTGTAGTTAGCAAATAAATAAATAAGTAAATAAATAAATATGATAACAAACCATTATTTTGAAGTGGATGTGCATAAATGCTTGTATGAATAAATAGATATACAAATAGAGAGCTAGTGATATGTGATTTAAAAAAAAAACTTATGTATTTGGTCTTCTACTGGTTCCTGACACAAGAAACTGTTAAATTTTCTGAAGTGCTGAGAGTGATAGAGGTATCTTTTGTTATATTAATGATGGCTTTTAGAATGCACCTAAAGAGTGGGGCTGGTTGCCAGTGGAGCCAACCATGTGATCAGAAGGTTGCAATTTTCAGTCCCACTTCCTAAACTCTAAGTTGGGAAGAGGGGCAGAAGATAGAGTTCTATTGCCAATGATCAATTTTTAATCAATCACGCTTATGTAATTAAACTCATAAAAACCCAAAAGATGGGGTTTGGAAAGCTTCTGTGTTAAAGAACACATGGAGTTTTGGGGAGCGAGGTGTGCCTAAAGAGAATATGGAAGCCTTGGGTCCTTTCCCAATACCTTGCCCTATGGGTCTCATCCATTTGGCAGTTCCTGAGTTATAGCCTTTTATAATAAACAAGTAAACTAATAAGTAAAATGTTATATGTGGTTCTGTGAGCTGTTCTAGTGAATGAATCAAATGCGAAGAAGGAGCTGGTCCCTGTACTCTATCGCCAGTCTGTCAAATGCACAAGTGGCAATCTGGACTTGGGAGTTTAGGGGGGACATGACAGTCTTATAAAACTGAGACTTTCACCTGTGCAATCTGAGACTATCTCTAGGTCAGAAGCAAATTATGACAAATTGGTGGTGGTGTGTAAATCACCCTCCACACATGTTGGTATTTAATCAATAATTTTAGAGCTTGTTCTATACATTGGTTCACAGAAAGAAAATGCCAAATATCTGGTGGCATTCTAAAAATAGGATTACTAAAAATCCTCCAAAATTCAAGTTACTTTCCCTAATAACATTAAAGGAAGATAATAAAAGAGCAATAAAACAGAAGAGAGAAGTTGAACCAATCAACATCAGAAAAACTCTCTGGAAAAGATATTGATAAAAAAAATAGAAGAGAGAAATTAGCATTTGTTCATTTTTTTTACTTTCCACATTACTTCTGAGTTTCTTCAGTGTAGAAATAGGTAGAAATTTTTAACTGCATAACCACCAGTGACCCAAGATTTAAAATATTATAAGCCAAAACTTTGATTGCAAAAGGGAATGAAATATAACACTATTATTGACAGTTTGCATCAATAATTAACACTGATGAACTCAGCAAAGTAGCAAGTACACAAATTTCAAATAGATTATGCTTTAAATTATTTTAAAAAATATGCAATTTTGGTCCTGGCCGGTGGTTCAGATGATAGACTGTCAGCCCAGCATATGGACGTGTTAGGTTTGATTCCTGGTCAGGACACGCAGAAGAGGCAACCATCTGCTTCTCCCCTCCTCCCTCTCCTTTTCTCTCCCTCTTCCCCTACAGCAGCCAGTGGCTTTACTGGTTTGAGTGTAGCCCTAGGTGATGAGGATAGCTTGGTTGTAGCACATTGGCTTTAGGCATTAAAAATAGCTCCATATTCGAGCATTGCTCAGATGAGATTTTCAGGTATACCCTAGCCATGGTGCATTCAGAAATCTGCCTCACTATCTCTTCTCCTCTGACCAAAAAAAAAAAAAAGTCAATTTAATTAATCTTAAGTATTTCATTTCTTCCAGAAATCTTAAATTATCATAATATTTTACCATTTGCTTTTTTACTTGACTTTATTTATTTATTTATTTATTTATTTATTTATTTGCATCATGTTACTCATTAAAATAAACTTTACTCAAAAAAATATATATTGGTCATAGCTGAAATATACAAAGAAATGAGCAGAAAAAGAAGTTTATACTTTACATACCAAGTTCCCATAGTGAAATTGGAATATTCAATAAGTTTTGTAAGGCCAGGGGCCACCACCATTGAGGTCATTTGCTTGCAGGTTCACATTAGATTCAGGCAGATGGTAAAGAAACCGTGGAGCCAAAAAATGGTGGGCCATTTCTTTGTTCAAGTCTCATACTGTTGTAAAGTACTGTTCTGCCGGGTTTACGTAGAGACACTAAGTCCAAATAAATTATTAAGGAGTTTTATTAAAAGGAGGAAATTTAATATGCTGGCTGCATATGGCTAACACAGGGCATAGCTGACCCAAATCATGTACACCGCACACAGCCCTGAGGTAGGTTATATATCTTTGATCACACACAGGTTGGTGGGAAAAGGGGGAGGAGGAATGATGACACAGTTCATTACCAAGCTTATAACACTCGTCTATAAAAATATTTCTATATATCAACACTTACATAGTAACACAATAGTGAAAATGTTGCTTTTCATATTAAAAGATATTTTCAAATTTTTCAGTGTTTATTTGCTATTCCTTTGTCAAGAGGTATATGCATTAACTATACACTTTCAGTATAGGGCAGGGAGCCTACATAGCACCAAGGAATAAGCTTTTGTAAATGGCCCATTAAAGAAGGAAGAAGAGGAGAGAAAAATATTTTCTTAATCTCTTTCTCCCCTCACCACACCTGGCTAGGTGTTTACTCTGTTTTTCACAGAGGTTGGGGAATGGGGAATCTAAGTCTACCCAGCACAAAATCTCTTTACAATACAATGTTGTTGTCTATCCTAACTTGGTGCAAATCACACACAAGTATAAAAATCATATTCACAAAGTCACTCTGTTAGCTTAGCCCAAATTATAAAATGCCCTTTAAGCTTCCTAGTAAAAAAAAAAAAATTCCTACACAGTATGTCTCTGCAAGCTAGGAAACTTCCACATTTCTTTCTCTTTATTCTCTACAGGAAGGAGAGGACAAGAAACCTAACTATTTTCCCTAAAATATTAATATTAATTTTCTATTCTTTGGTACCTTACCACAGTACTGTCCGACAGGTAATACACTTTGTAAGGTATTTTTCCCCGCTGAGAAAGAAGGAAGGGGCGGCCGAGAACCACAAAGTGTGGAATAATAAAGGGCTTTATTAAGTACAACGCATCCCACCCAATGATATTTCCTAGCTCTGGGGACAGAGGCTATGGAAATCATGCAAATTAGACTGTATGAGAGGTATTTAAAGGGGTCCTAGGGGTCCTCTAGGGTGGGCAAGCAATTATGATGTGGCAAAATCTCACTGGCTGACGGTCAGTCAATCTTCTCCCAAGGTCCTAGACCTGAGTTCCTCATGTGACCTTCCCCTTTAGCCACTGACCCTACACACTTCCCTTTCACTCAGAGCTCACAAAGCTACTGACACATTATCCAGTTAGACACCAGGAAAATCTTCTCCAGTTTCTCCTAGAATCAAAGGCCTCACCAGTTCCAAAGCCCCTCACCTCTGGTTCCTCAGCTTCTCCTTCTGCACTCTGTCTTCTCTCTGCTCTCATTCTGCAAAAATTGCTTCTCCTCTTTCTCCTTCTCTTTTTCTCCTTTAAGTACTTTTCTGGTGCCAAAAACTCTCTTCCAGCAAACATTAGCATAACAATGGTCCTTCCCAAGCAGGAAGGTAATTTGCAATTTCACAAACAACATACCTGGCACTGCCCAGCACCATTTTTAACAATAAAAGTGAACAAACTCAAAACCCACAAATTTTACAAACTCCTTTGCCCAACAAACTTCATAGCATGTACATTCTCTGTAAGGAAAATGAATTATTGTGGATTCTGTTTGAATGTTTATGTTCTGAGTAAAAGAATTAACCAATATCTAAAAAGCAGAATGAAGATTATATCAAGCATTCAAAATTAAAAGCCTCTTCAGAAATTTTCATTCTGTATACATGTCAGAAATGATAATGTGGATTCTGGTTTAACAATACAAAACATGGTTTTATGTTGCTCTGGGTGACATTTACCTAATGATTTTTCATTACAGTGGAATAATTTTAAATATTCTTTAGAACTTCACTTCTACACACACAGAAAATTATAACATGGAGTAACAACATAAAATATGCTCAGAAATGTTATTTACTGAGTACCTTTATTTGGCAGTTTCTATTCTATTCTTTTTCAATTATCTCGTTTAACATTTTAAATACATTAACCCTTTTAATCTTCATAACTATATATGAAATAGATACTGAGCTCATCTGTAGTATGTAAATTTCAGAAGTGCCCCTTGGAAAGTGACGTTCCAAAGATCAAATAGCTCTTATATGACAAAGATCAATGTGGAAGACTAGAAGAACAGGAGAAGTCAGCTTGACACAAAAGGTAATTTATAACTGATTTGATTTTATTGTTACCTTAGGCTGAGTAGCTTAAACAACAGAAATTTGTTTTTAACAATTCTGAAAACTGAGAATTTTGATATCAAAGTGCAAGCATTGTTTGGTACTGATGAGACCCCTCTGTTGGTTTGCAAAGAGTCTCTTCCATCATGGAGATTTCACCTTCATAAAATCATCTAAACCTAACTATTTCTGAAATGCTTCACCTCCAAATATCATCACATTGGGGGTTGGTCTTCAGCATATAAATGGGGAGGGACCCAAACATGCAGTCAACAACAATTGTAAAATAATATTGCGTACTAGAAGAAAAATATCATTAAAACAATATAGTATTTCAAACAGAAAGCATTAGGATGTAAGGCTAGCTGAAAAAAAGCACACACATTCAATTGGATGTCTTCCTACCCATGCAGTCACTACACCTTTATGATTTGCTGAATCCACCTTTTATTCCATAGAGATTTGGAGTGGGAAAAAGGAGTGTTAGTTATCTAGAGGAAAATGACAAATTTACAGGGGATAGAAAGATAAAAGCAGAATCTTGTAATAAAGTGCTTTGGCAAATGTGGGGAGGTAGGAAGACCTAAAGTCAAAACCTAAAATCTGTCAAGGTTGGAGCCTGGAACACCAAAGAGAAATAATGGGTGGGAAAAAACTAAAATAGCTGATCCCTTGCAGTAATTGTAAACTAAAAAGTAAAGTTTCCCCAGTATAGAATCAGTCCTAGCTTCTAATCATGAAAATACATTAGAAAATTTCAAAATCGAAAAATGAATTAAGATGACTTTGTATTTCTACAGGCCAAGTGATTAAAAAAAGCAAAGTGATGTCGACTCTGAGAAAAAATAAGATCAAAGGCCACACATTATTTCTATAAATGTTTTGGTTTTTTTGTTTTTTGGCAAGAGGAAGGGAGATAGTGAGGCATACTCCTGCTTGTGCCCTGACCAGGATTTACCTGGCAACTCCCTTCTGGAGCCAATGCTGGAATCAACAGTTATTTTTAGTTCCTGAAGCCGATGTGCTACAACTGCACTATCCTCAGCACCTGGGTTCATGTTTGAACCAATCAAGTCACTGGCTGTTGGAAGCAAAGAGGGAGAGAAGAGGGGAGAGGGAAAGGAAGAAAATCACTTCTTCTGTGTGCCCTGAACAGGAATCAAACCTGGGACATTCAAATGCCTGGCCAAAGCTCTATCCACTAAGCCACCAGCCAGGGCCACCAATAATTTTTCAAACCCAAGTACTGAACAGTGTCAAAGATAACCATTTCACAAGATAAAAGGATAACATGAATAGAAACTAGCACAGAGTATGACTATATAAAAAGAAAAACAAGTATATTTTGTATTGAAATTAACAGACACAAGTTTTAAAACAGTAATGTTCATTTTGCTCATTAAAATAAAAACAGACATTTCATCAAAGAAGTAGAACTAAAAAGGAATAACATAGGATATTTTTAAAAATACAACTAAATTTTGTTAAAATGAAAAATACAGTAAACACAATTAAGAGATATGAGCTACAAAAGGTCTAATGTATTGCAAGTAAAAATAAAAAAATCCACATCAAGAAATAACACAATTTAACTACATAAAACTAAGTGCACACACATGTGTATAAACATACAATCCTAAAAGCATGTAGAAAATGGGGGAAAAGATTATCATCAAATGAGCAACATTTAAACTGTCAGTTTACCCCTCCAAAAGTCATCACATACTCCAAATTCAATAGCCAGATATTTTTAATATAGTAAAAGAAAATAACTTCCAAATTAGAATTGTATATCTGACTTAAAAAAATAACCCTGCAATGATGAAAGTGAAATAAATACATTGTTTTATTAATTTTAAAATTGAGAAGCTTCACAATAAGCAAACTTGCACTAAGGAATTCATACAAGTTGTCCTTAGGCAGAAAGTTAACTTCAGGAAATAATTCTTGCCAGAAGCACAAAATGTGTGAAGCAATGAAAAATAAAAATAAAAAATAAAGGGAATATAAGCCTGATCTGTGGTGGTGCAGTGGATAAAGCGTCGACCCGGGAACACTGAGGTCGCCAGTTCAAGGCCCTGCACTGGTCTGGTCAAGGCACATATGGGAGTTGATGCTTCCAGCTCCCCCACCTCTCTCTGTGTTTCCTCTCTAAAATGAATAAAATAAAAAGAAATTTAAAAAATAAATAAATAAAAGTAATATAAATAAAAATTATTCTTGAATGTATACAGGTATTGATTGACTTATGACCTATGCAACTTACTACCATTCGACTTTACACCACAATTGCTAGCCACGACTGCTCTGCATCTGGAGCAGTTTTTGTATGCACCTGTATTTTGTAATTTTGTATGTTTTGCAAATATTAAACCAGTTGTACTGGTAAGGCAGCGTTTTACTTAAACCTGACGAATGTAAAAATAAGAAACAAAATGGTGTAGAGATGATACAAATGGCATAAAATGAACAAAGGAAATTATGATATATAACAATAATGAAAGAAAATTATGATAAAATATGACTTAAAGATTTTTATAACATCATTTCACAGTACTGTACATATAGCCTACTCAACTTACGATCAAACTGTGTTATGACCAGTCTGTCGGAACCAATCGTGGTCATAAGTCGAGCACTAGCTGTGTGTGGTATATATATTTTTCCAGGAGTGGAAAAATAGCATCAAAGAGCTGTAAGGTCCTCACATTTCCCCAGTAGGGTAAAGGTGCCAAATGACATTAAATTGTTGTTAGTAAAAGGTCAAATTGTACCCTGGCCAGGCAGTGGCGCAGTGGATAGAGCATCGAACTGGGATGCAGAAAACCCTGGTTTGAAACCCTGAGGTCACCAGCTTGAGCACGGGCTCATCCAGCTTGAGTGTGCGCTCACCAGCTTGAGCACAGGTAGCTGGCTTGAGCATGGGGTCGTAGAAGTGACCCCATGGCTGCTGGCTTAAGCCCAAAGTCACTGGCTTGAGCAAGGGGTCACTCACTCTGCTGGAGCCCCCCAGTCAAGGCACAAATGAGAAAGTAATCAATAAACAACTAAGGATCCACAACAATGACTTGATGCTTCTCATCTCTCTCCCTTCCTGTCTGTCTGTTCCTATCTGTCTTTATCTTTGTCTCTGTTACCAAAAAGAGGTCAAATTGAAATATTTCTGATATTTGTTAACTGATTAACAAATGAATTAATCACTTCTCAACTAATATAAAAATTATAAAACATATTAAATCAGAATAAGAAAAAAATAGATAAAAAGCAGCCATATGAATATGAGTTTTGCCTTATAAGTTTATCCCTCAATATTTGATAAAACAAGTAAACATTAATAAGTATTTAAAAGCATTGAACAACATACTAACAAATAAGAATTAATGTATCAAAGTGTGAAATTGTACACACAACTTCAAGATTCATGTTCTTTTCAAGCCTGTGTGAAATTTTTTTGAATTGAAACTATATTGAACCATAAAGCAAGACACAATACATTTCAATCATTTGAATTCATATAGATCAAGGGTCAGCAAACATTGTATGTAAAGTGACAGAGGATAAATATCCTAGGCTTTGTGGGCAATATACTCTCTCATTGAGAATGTTTAAATATTTATATGAATAGAAAGGTAAAAATAAATACTATGTTAAGACAAACATCTGTTTAAGTTACATTTAATAGGTTAGTATACCTGTTTTAACTTACCTATAATTTTAACTTAAAAACAAATGTATAGAACCTATATCATTTGTAATCCAGGGACTGCCTATAGTAAGAATTTTTTCAAACTTAGGAATATCTGTAAACTAAATGAGATCACTTATTCAATAAAAAGATTGCAAGGAAAAATATTGAGAAGTAAAAATTATTATTTATAATACATTTAAAATACATAGAAACCTTATTCAATGTGTGAACATCTTCTTTAAGCTCTGATTTGACCAAATTGACTGTATAAAGTAAAATGGAACAGGAAAATTTGGACACTGACTAGTGATTTGAGAGTATTTAAAACGTGTTATTAAAAATGTTAGATGGTGATAATTTATTATGTTTTGTGAAGTATCCTCTCAGTAAAAAATACTGTAATGTGTATGGACAAAAATTATATGATATATGTAAATTCCCTAAAATATTAAACAGTAGAAGGAAGAAGAACAGATATAAAATAAGAAAGCTCATAAATTAAAAGTGATTTATACGGGAGTTTGTGTACATGAAGGAAATGGTATTATTTTCCCATGTTCTTTACTTTATGTACATTTAAAACTTTTCTTAATGTGCTATTTTAAAACATTTTAAAAACATATGGGAAATATCTAAATCAGAGGTAATAATAGAGCCTAAATTTTATATATAAGAAAATATTGGCCCTGGCCAGTTGGCTCAGTGGATGGAGTGTTACCCATCCACTGACATCCCAAGTTTGATTACCAGTCAGGGCACACATGAGAAGTGACCATCTGCTTCTTTTTCTTTCCGTCTCTCCCTTCTCTCTTTATTTGCCTTTTACAGCCAGTGGCTTGATTGGTTCAAGCATCCGCCCTGGCATTGAGGATAGCTCAGTTGTTCTGAGCATTAGCCTCAGGTGCTGAGGATATATCAGTTGATTTGAGCAACAACCCCAGATAGAGGTTGCCAGGTGGATCCCAGTCAGGGAACATGTGGGAGTCTGTTATTCTATCACTCCTCTTATCACTTAAATAAAAAGAAAAGAAAATATTACCTAAATAAAGAATTAGCAACTATATTAAAGGTTAGAAAAATAACAACAAGCCTGACCAGGTGGTGGTGCAGTGGATAGAGCATCGGAATGGGATGTGGAAGACCCAGGTTTGAGACCGCAAGGTCACCAGCTTGAGCGCGGGCCCATCTGGCTTGATCAAAAGCTCATCAGCTTGGACCCAAGGTCGCTGGCTCCAGCAAGGGGTTGCTTGGTCTGCTGAAGGCCCACGGTCAAGGCACATGTGAGAAAGCAATCAATGAACAACTATGGTGTCGCAACAGCAACAAAAAACTAATGATTGATGCTTTTCACCTCTCTCCATTCCTGTCTGTCTGTCCCTATCTATCCCTCTCTCTGTCCCTGAAAAAAAAATAAAAAGAACAAAATATCCCAAAGATAACACAAGGAATTAAAATTTCATATAAATTATAGTTTTTAAAAGAAATAGAAAATTGCAATATAGATAATATGACATAAAATATATTTTAAAAAATTATTTCATACTTTTAACTTTCTAGTGAGACTGGTGAATCAAATGTGAAAAGCAGCAAATGGTTGACGTCAGTGCCAAGAATATAAAATGGCATTGCAACAAATTTTGCATGTATTATAAAAAATAATAAAATTAAATTGTAAAACATGTCAATAAATTTAGAAAATTAAGTCAAATAAATGAATTTTTAAAATTTTATTTAGAAAATTAAATGTAACAGGGTAAAATTGATCAATAAGAGTATATAGGTTTCAGATAAACATTTCTATAGCATTTGGACTATTAATTGTGTTGTGTGTCCACCTTCAAATTCAAATCATTTTCCATCACCTCTCTCTTTCACCTCCCCACCACCTTCTCCCCAGGTAACCACTTCACTTTTACCTATATCCGTGAGTCTCATTTATATATCCCACCTACGTGTGACATCATATAGTTCTTACCTTTTTCTGATTTACTTATTGCACTCAGTATAATATTCTCAAGGTCTATCCATGTTGTTGTAAATTGCAATATGTCACCATCTCTTCTTCTAGTATTTTATATATATGTACCACATCTTCTTTATCCAATTCCAATTTCCTATCAAAGAACACTTTGGTTGCTTCCATGTCTTGGCCACTGTGATTCATGCTGCAATGAACATGGGGGTGCATGTGTTTTTGCATATCAATGTTTTTGAGTTTTTGGAATAGAAATGCAGTAGAGGGATTGCTGGGTCATATAGTAGTTCTATTCTTAATTTTTTGAGGCACCACCATACTTTCTTAATTTTTCACCATTTTACATTTCCATATAAATATGTGTGTATAATTTTGATTCCAATATCATGTCTATATTTACTTCTCTTTTTTCCTCTATTCCTTCTTTTTATCCCATATATATTATTCAGAGTTCATAAAATAGCTAGATAATAAATTTTTTAACTTTTACAGATATTCAGTCTTTATCACAACTACTTAATGCTGCCTTGTAGCACAAAATCAGTTATTCACAATATGGAAACAAATAAGCATAGCTGTGTTACAATAAAACTTAATTTACAAAATAGATGGTGGGATAGATTTTGCTGATCCCTGGTATAATTTAATATGATAAGAAAAGGTGGAGTAGTCAATAAATAGCATGGTATTATTTTTCAAAACCCACTAACCATCCACAATTGACTTTCAGATGGTACTGAAAGAAACATCCTGATTATTTAACATATCATCCATTTTTAAAAACATGCATAAAAATAGTAGAATAAATTTAGTTATCACAAAACCTTCGCCCATTAGAATCTTAGATAGACTCATTTAAAAATTGAACATACAGTTTCTTTTCTTTTTTTATTTTTAATTTTTACAAGAAATATAACTACAGTACAATTTGAAAGCAAAGGTAAAACAGGGAAATAAGACATAAAAGTAAAACTTTAAAAACTAACAATATATTTGCCATAAACTTAATTTCAAAAACTTCAATATTTAATGCTGTAACAACAACTTGCTCATGTTTTCCCTATTGTCTTGAGACTTACTTAAATTACTCTCATTTTAAATACAATATTCATTTGTTTATATTTTCATAAATATTTTTATATTGTCATAATAATCAGTATTAAACAAAATAAAAAGATTAGGAACATATATGCATGTGCTTTCATCAATATACTACCGAGAAATATAAAGGACATGCTAGAATTACAAGGGATCCCATTATCTTTTTCCTTTAATTTAGCTTGCATTTTTAGAATATTACAAAAAATGTATTCTACTTTGAAAATAGAAGGACTAGAAAGGTTACTGATAACGCTGGGGAACAAAATTCTTGTTGCATTCACAAAAACACTTGTTCTTACCTAATTTGACTGTGCTGATCAAAATTCTGACATTAGTTTTTATCTGTAAGTGACAGCTTTTTTTGCAATTCAAGATTTTAGGTTTTCATCTTACTGTAAAATTTTCAACATTTAGTTTAACATAATGAAGTAGAATGCCTTCTTGGGCATCATCTTTGCGAAAATATAATAATTTATATAATGCAGTAAATACACTAACACACTAAAAGATATAATTGCATCAGAATATGTCTACAATTTCAAAATAGGACATATTAAAACACTTATTTTTATAATAAAATTTGCACAAAACTTATTTAAATTCTATTCAGGCAAAAATTAGTGTTTGTAGCTCTTGCGTTTGTGTACTTGTTGAGGACAATCTTGTCTGGTGTCCAGCAGTAGTCTGCTCATCACTAAGAGCTCCAAGATTTTGGGGAACCTTATTAAGGTGACTGTTCAGGAAGTGAATCTTAATGCCCATGTTACATCCAATGTCGCAGAAAGTCAACAACATCCTTTGAACAAGAAGTTCATAGTTTTCTGCTTTTTTGTTGCTAAGAAAGTTCTTTATAACTGTCACAAAAAAACTATCATGCTGCTTTCCTCCTTGTTCATCCTTCTGGCAAATTCTTCATCACGCATGAGTGTTCGAATTTGAGGTCCATTGAGTCCACCTGCTTTTATCTTCTCGAAAGACAAGGCAGGAAAAGCAGAAATAGTATGTTAAAAGCATTCACTTTCTCTATTCAAAGCCTGTACAAATTGCTTCATTAAGCCAAGTTTGATGTGAAATGGGGGGGGGGGATGATCATGTCTCGATTAACTACAGATTCATTCACAATATTCTTCATCCCAATTTCAAGAGCTTCAGTTTCAGCCACTACTTCTGTGTCCAGTGTTTCTTCCAAGATCGGCTCTCCTAGAAACACAGAAAGCGAGGATACTTCATAAAACCTATCTGTTGTACTAGCAGAAAATTTACCATTTTAAGATCCAAACAAATGATCCAGTTATGCTCCTCATACTTCAGAAAATTGAGGACAATTTTTATGTCATTATAATCTTCTCACAGATAAGTTGAATAACCAATTGGAACCGCTGCATAAACATTACTGTTGTGTAGGACAACACATTTCAGACTTCATTTAGAGCAGTCAAGAAATAGCCGCCATTCTGTTGTACTGCAAGTGGTAACACCTAGCTGACTGAGTAAACTACTGATATCATGACAGTAAACAAAGTGTTTGTCTTTGGAAAAAAAGTCCACAAAAATTTGTTCACGCTTCCAGAGATGAGACTTTAGCTAACTGGTGAAATACATGTTTTTTTTTTTTTTGAAGCCTGGAGGCTAATAACTCAGCTGCTTTCTTTGATAGGCCCAAATCTCTTACTAAGTCATTCAACTCAGGTTGGCTAAACTGCTGAGGGGTTCATGACTGCTTGGCATCAGAAGAAGACCCTTCAGATTCTACAACCATTTCTTCATGTATCTTATCAAAATACACTTGATCACCATGTCTACTTTCTTCATCCTTAGAAGAAAGAAAACCATTAAAAACTGGAAACAGAGTGTTTCAGAGTGTGGAATAGGTCATATTGCTAAAGGAATATTAGGATATGCAATCATATGCTGTTTTCTCTTGCCGACACCCTTTGTATGGATCAGACAGAAATAACAGTCACTGCTGTGGTCCTTAGGTTCATGCCAAACCATCGGAATACCTAAAGGCATTTCTCTGCATTTTCCTTTTGTCCAGTCACAAAGCATTTCTTCACAATTATGACATACAATATGAGGAGCCCAATTCTTGTCTTGATCACCAAGGGAAACTTGAAAATAAGCAATATATGCACGTGTCACAAATGAGGAAATATTGTGCCTTTGACCTTGAAGTGTGTAACAGCCACATATATAACAGACGTTGTTAGGATTATTCTTACATTTATGCCTACTCAAAGAAGCCATGATTCAATCTTAAAACAAAGTAAGGGTGTTTTTATCAAATAATATATTTTTTACATTTAAAAGCAACTACAATTATATCAAAGTGATGTTTGTAAAACATTAATTGCCTTGTGTAATAATTTCTCTACTATGATTTTATGTTATTAGTAATTACTTTAATATTTTTATTAGCTATAGTTACAATTATAAAATAATCTACATTATTGAACTGAATTTCAGAAAAATAGGTATTACCTACAGCAAAATAAATGTAGAGAAGCTTGCTGTGGTTTAAAATAATTGAATTTTTATCCTGATGAACTGAATTTGAGTCTGAATGGTCTGAGTGCCCCACTGAAGGAGTCAGTTCACCTCTGAGAAACTTAGCTTCCTCCTCCTTATAAAAATGGTTGCAATAATCATTATCGATACATACATTTATAAAAATATTTTACAATGACATAGAAATGGGAATGGTCATTTTAAAACCCAAAGCAAGTAAAGACATTTTTGTCCTTTTTGATTAATCAATAAATGCTGGGCTACTATTAATCAATAAAGTCTCTGAAATAATTGTTTCAAATGTTTGTTTTCAGGCCATTTCCCCAGAGATTATTATTAAGTAGCAATATAAAAAATTACAAGTATCTTTAGTTTGTAGTGAAGACATACATATATTTTTAATAATCAGACAAGCTCAAAAAATATTGACTCACACCCTTGATCTCAGTGAAAGTACGTGAACACAACTCAACTATAAAAAATGATATATTGCCTTTTACAAGAACATGGATAGTCCTTGAAAATATTATACTAAGTTAAATAAGTAAATCATAAAAAGCTAAGAACTATATGATTTAACATACAAGTAGAATATAAAACTGAGACTCATAGACATAGTGAAAAATAAAGTGGTTACAAAAAGGTGGGAGTGGGAGAGAGGGGTGAGGGTAGGGAAGTATAAAAGGACAGATATATGACGAAAAGTTATTTGACTCTGGGTGATGGGCATATAACCCAATTAACATTTCATATGCTATAAAAATGTTTACCTGAAATTTGTGAACTCTTAATGGTCAGTATCACCCAATAAAATTTAATTTCTAAATAATAAAAGAGGCCATGAATGGAGTGATTCAAAGGCATTTGAACTAAAATAATATTTTAGGTACCAAATATGAAACTAAATTGCTCTTCTTCCTTTATTGGCCACAGACAGCAGTTTATCTTTTTCTCTCCACTCTCTTTTTAATTACCAATTGTATATCAGGCATAAAACATACTCAACTGACCTCTTTCTTTTGTTGATATAGAATCTTCAGGACTTAAGATATTTTACAATCTTCCTTAGTGCCCTTATTAACTGGAATCAATTTTCAAAATATTTTGCCTAGAGAAACTATTGTCAACACATGTTAGCATTATAAGAAGAGAAATAACAGCCAGTCATTTTATTTATCCTAGTGAAAAAGTACAATACTGCCTATATTCTCCTATGTGAAGAAAATAGAAAGATATTATCTAATCTTATTAAAAATTATTTAAAAATCAGATAATGGAAATTCTAAAGAATAATTAGTCTAGCTTCATCAACAAATAAACTGACACATAAAAATGATAGAAACTTATAGATTAAAAGAAACATAAGATTGTAGTCCTTTCTTACACTAACCTTGATTTATACAAACTTTAGAAATGGCAGGAATAATTGTAAATTTTAACACATGTATTTGATGATATTAAGAAGTTATTTTTATTTGTTTTAAGTATGATAGTGAGATTGTGATGATATTAAAGAATCTTTATGTTTTAGATATTCGTATCAAAATATTTGTAGAGAAAACAAGTTGACTAAGATTGCTTTAAAGTACTCCAAGAATGAGGAATGAATGAGGTTGTAAAAAAGGCAGGATTAATAATGGGCTGGTGGTTGCTGAGGACAGGAAGTGGACATATGTGGATGCATTTCCAGTCTTTCTACTTTTAATATTCCAAATTCTCCACTAGAGAAGGTTAAGCATAATAAATATACATAGTCCTCTTTCTAGTGGTACTGATTCAGTAGATCTTGGGTAAAACCCAATTGTTTATATTTTAAGTAAGCTGCAGAGTTGTTCCTAGTAAAGAACCATGAATTAGATTAGATATAACTTAAAAGTGAATATACATACTTAATATATTTATTTACATTTTTAATGTTTTATTTCTGTGTGGGGCATCCAAAGAACCCATATTGGTGGACCATTTAAGTAATTGTATTGACTAGACTGTTTTTCCCCACAGATTTGAAATATCAGTCTTAAAAAATCAATTTCATATATGTCTTGTACTTCTACAAAATGCAGATAATCAAAAACAGATATTAACCTTGGTATTTTGGTGCAATATAGTATCACTGTGAAGACTTTCTATTTTTTAAAATCTTACAATTAAAGGCATAGAAAAAGTCATTTTGCATCAATTCAAGAATTTTTTTCAGAAAAGGCAGAAAAAATACACACATAGGTTAGTAAATATGCAGACTCCGAGTTAATAAAATAATATAATATTTAAATATTTTTATTGAGCTCTTAGAAAAAGCAAAATTATCAATACACATTGCATTTCTAATAAAAGAAAATTTTGCAAACAACTATAGCCAGTGGTTTACAATTCTAAATCTATTCAAATTACTTGGACAGATTTTTTTTTAAGGTAACAATGTCCATACCCCAACTTCAAATATTTGGATGTCATCAGTTTGGAAGGGGGTTTGAATATTAGTATATTTTAAAATTCAGATAATTTCAATATACTACCTAGAATGAAAAATATTTTGTTGTAGGTAACACAACTCTCTATTTGAATAATAATTTTGAAGATTTTTCATGTGGTATCAAGTTGGAGAACTACATGGCACAATTAAAAATAATAGGGAAATTTCACAATTGAGTCAACACCTGAGAAGTATGAATTAATTTTCATCAGGCCCTCATGTTGATTCTTTTTCCTAACTTCTCACCTATGTATAGTGTAACAAAATATTTGCTAAATATGCTTCATCTAGATAACTCTGTTGAATGTCATATGTTAGAATAACATGGGTAAAACTTATTCCTGGCCTCTATGGAGATTTTAATGAGGGCCCAAATTAGACATGTATCAATGCAACAAGCCAATGTGTATAATATATATATATATGGATTAATTGCTCTTTGTGGGGCCTTCTTAGCAAATGTTAAGAGGCACCACAATGAATGAGAGCTTAAATACTAATGGATTTAAGCCAAATAAATAAAATAAACAAGCAAATAATTGTCTACACAGTGATTTCAGATTCTGATTAAGTTATATAGGCAATGTGATATATGTTACTTAGAGACTAATGAGATAGATGGTTAGTTTTTTGGGGTGCTTAGGTAAAGCTTCTCTTAAAGGTTCTGTCCATGCAGAATCAGCGAATGGGAAGTCGGCTCTGTAGGTATAGAGAATTGTTTCTAAACAGTAGGAATAAACTCATAAAATATACATAACCCAGAAAAGAGCAGGGTACAGCCCACGAACAGTGAGGACAGTGTTGATTGAGCATATTGAACAAGAGCAAAAGAGAGAGAGAAAAAATATATGAAAAGAAGTCAAAGAAGTAAGCAGAAATCAAATCAAGTAGTGTCTTTAGGCTATATCAAGATGGTTTATTTGTTTTGTTTTTCTCAAGGGCAATGGGAAGCCTTTTAAAAATTCTAAGCAGGGAAGTGACATGATCTGATTTATAATTTCTAAAGGTCACTCTGGCTTCCATGCAAAAAAACATATAAGGCAATAGTGAAAGTAATTACCTTAAGTAGAAGATAATTGCTATATTTCATGGAGAAAAAATAATTCTATTACAAAATATAACACAATGGGAACTAGTTGAAATAAAATCTCTATCAGTGTAAATACTGAAAGAATATATTTTGATATATAGGTTATACATATCTGGAAAACAGATCTCTTGGTTCATTGTTTAAATAGAATTTTTTGTTAAATTCCATGTGATTGATAGGACAATAATGGGCTATTGTCCTAGACTTTTGAAAGCATATTAAAACTTAATTCTTTCATCGAATGATTCCGACAGTCTTTCATAGTTTAATACCAGTCTGTATCTTAGTGTTATATAAAGATGTATGAATGAAATAAATTTAGAAGCATAGTGAGGCCCTGGCAGGGTATAATCCTGTTGGTTAAAACATTGTCTCAGATATACCAAAGTTGTGGGTCTGACCTTGGTCAGGGCACATATAAGAATCAACTAATGCATGCTCGAATGAGTGGAACAATATATTGATGTTTCTCTCTCTCTCTCTCTCTCTCTCTCTCTCTCAAATCAATCAATAAATTAAAAAAAATATTTTTTAAAAAAACAGTGAGCATTACTATGGGATTTTTAAGCAGGAGAGTTACATAATTTCATTTCTGTTTTTAAAAAGTTAGTCTTGCCTTTGTCTAAGAGAGTCAAAAGCAAAAAAGAAAACTTAATAGATTATTGCGTTTTTAAATGCCTATTGCTGTATAATAAATAAAATGACAATTAAACAAAACCAACTCTATTTTAGTCTTCAAAGAACAAACTGTTCTTTTTTTATTCCAAGATAAACATTAACTTTAAATTAAATGATATAACTTCTCTGTGTAGAGTTCTTAAATCACGATGAAAGATAATGTTATTCAAGCAGCTGTATAAAAAGTGAGAAGTGACAGAGTAGGCAGACGCTCCAACTCTCACTTCTCAGGACCAAGGAGGATTACAACTAAAATCTGAGAACACTCATTGTGAAAGATAAACTTTTGACTAAACTAAGAGGATTCTACAGCCAAGGACCACCAAAGAACCCACACTGAGTCTGGAAGGAAAGGCGTGGGTGTGGAAAGGGCTATCACGCTTGGAGCTAGTGGCACCTGGGAGGGACTTTCGCAATGGGGAGGGCTATTCAGCGAGTTGTAGCTCCTTATCCCCAAAACCAGAATCCCAGCCTAGAGCCCTGGAGCCAACGAGGGGCTTATGGATTATATTTGGCTGAGAAAAAAAGCCTGGACATGGTTTGAGAGAAGGAGACAGGACTCTCAAACCCAGGCTCCATATTAAAGGAACTAAATGGAGAGCCTCGCTCACAGCCACTTTTCCGGAGTTCCAGGAGGATACCATAACCCCTGGGTTGAGTCACTCCCCAAATTTAAAGTGAACATTTTTCCTGGGAACAGCATCACCAGCAAAGAGAAGAAAGTGCCCCGTCCTCCAAACGTTCCCCTACCCCAGATAGAACAAAGGTGCTTAGAGCCAGGTGCCATGTTAGGGACACAAATAGGAAGTGCAGAAGTCTAAGCTATACCACTCACTGCATTGCTGAGTGCTCACCTGGGGTAGGCAGGCCTGAGGCAGCAGGGCGTGGCTGTGGAAGTTCAAGCGAGCATGCACAAGACAGCCTACAGAGCTGGGAACCACAGAGCTGGGAACCATTGCAGCAGTTGCTGCTGATGCTGCGAGAGGCCTGGGTTCACACACAGTCCTGCTTGCTGAATAGGAACTGCCCTTTATTGGGGCGGAGGCCGGGACATCAGTGGAGGGAGTATGCATGGGTGCACGCAAGTCTGCCAGCGGGGCAACTGCGGCTGGGATCTGGTCTGGCCACAAACCTGCCTGAGTTGGGGCACACCCTCGGTGGTGATCCGAGCCAGTGCACAAATCTGCTCAGAGTGGGATGTGCACTTGGTGGTGATCCGAGAAGGCGCATACAGCCCCTCCACGGCTGCGACCAAAGTCTGAGCAGACGTGCAGACCTACCGAGACAGGACAGCCCTGGAAGTGGTCTGATTGGGCATGCGCAGCCCCACCCATGAGGGTGAGGTCAGAGGCAGATGCCCAAGCCCATGAGTAGGGGTGCTAGTGGCGCACATGGACTCTTGGGGGCAACGGACACTGGGGCAGCCATGGGATCAGCCTAAATGGTCCCGTGAGCATGCGGGAGACCAACCAGGGCAGCAGCGTGGCTGAGGCGGGCTGATGACAGCAGCACCTGAGCCCAAAATTCCAAGCAGCAATAGTGCAGTGGCCTGGTAGACAGACCACACCCACTGGACCCCTGAGACTATACCTTACAGAGTCCTACCGTACCTAATCACTGAATTACAGTACTGAGCTCAACAAGTAGTCAGCAATAAGAAGCAACAGAGAGCAGATTTTAGGGCAGTGGTTCTTAACTTGGGTTCTATCGAATCCTAGGGGTTCGATGAGTTGGTCTCAGGGGTTCGGAGAAGCCTCTGCCATGGAGGCCAGAATAAAATAATACCTTAATTTGTTGTGAGTTCATGCACTTTGTTGTTTTTGTTCTTTGAGCAAGGTGATGTTCATGCACGGCTCATTTTGTGCACCAGTAAAAAAACATACCTGTCTTGAATTTGGAAAAACAAAATCATATTTTATTTATCACTAAAGAAGTGTTCAGTGAATTTGCATATGAAACTGGTGGGTTCAGTACCTCAAAAAAGGTTAAGAACCACTGTTTTAGGGGAACTTGAACTTATAAAGGAACTTCTCCCAGGCCAAGAGTAGATAAAAGCAAGCCTAGAAGTGCAACTGATATTTTCAATGGCACCTGGACCTAGTAGAGGCAGCCACAAGATCTGGATAACCTGCAGCTTCCAAAAGGTAGATAAGACCCAGTCTTAGGCAGTAACCCCCACTAATCTGCACCAGGCCATGACTAGGGAAGTCCAGGGCAACACAGACAAAATGGGAAGACAGAGAAGTGCAATCCAAATGAATCAACAAAAGAAACCCCCAGAAAATGAACTAAGTGAGACAGAAATAAGCAAATTAACAGATGCACAGTTTAAAATAATGATTATTAGAATGCTGAAAAATCTTAGAACAACAGTGGATCGACACAGTGAGCACATAAATAAAAAGATAACAAGCATCAAAAAGAACATGAAAATAATAAAGAAGAACCAGTCAGAAATGACATATACAATATCAGAAATGAAGAATACACTAGAAGAAATTAAAAGCAGGCTGGATGAAGCAGAGGATCAAATCAGTCACTTAAAAGACAAGATAAATGAAAACACAAAATCGAAGCAGCGAAAGAAAAGAGACTGAAAAAATATGAGGAAACTCTAAGAGACCTCGATGACATCTAAAGAGAAGCAACAACTGCATCATAGGAGTGTCTGAAGAAAAAGAGAGAGAACAAGGGATAGATACCTTGTTCAATCAAATCATAGCTGAAAATTTCCCTAAATTAATGCAGGAAAGAGTCAGAGAAGTTCAAGAAGCACAGAGAATTGCATTAAAGAGAAACCCAAAAAATCCACACCAAGACACATCATAATTAAAATATCAAAGCTAAGAGATAAAGAGAAAGTATTAAAAGCTACTGGAGAAAAATAGGCTATCACCTACAAAGGAGCCCCATAAGGATTACATCAGACTTCTCAACAGAAACAGTTGAGGCCAAAAGGGAATGGTAAAAGATGTTCAAAGTAATGCAGAACAAGAGCTTACAACCAAGACTACTTTATGTAGCAAGGCTACCATTTAAAACTGAAGGAGAAATAAAATAGCTCCCCAGACAAAAAACAAACAAACAAACAAAACAAAGATACCAAAAAAACCCTCAAGAAATTTATGACAACCAAACCAATGCTGCAAGAAATGTTAAGAGGCCTATTGTAAACAGAACAAAGGGGGAAAAGAATATAGTAAAAAAGAAATATAAATTTAAAGAATAATATGGCAAAAAACAAATACATCAATAATAGTTTTAAATGTAAATGGATTAAATGATCCAATCAAAAGACATAGAGTAGCTGCGTGGATAAGAAAACAGGACCCATACATATGCTGTCTACAGGAGATACACCTCAAAACAAAAGATACACATAGACTGAAGGTAAAAGGGTGGAAAAAAAATATTTCATGCAAATAAAAATTTAAGGAATGCTGGGGCAGCAATACTTATATCAGACAAAATAGACTTTCAAATGAAAGTTATAGTAAGAGATAAAGAAGGTCACTACATAATGATAAAGGGAGCAATCCAACAGGAAGATATAACCATTATAAATATCTATGCACCTAATATAAGAGCACCTAAAGATATAAACAGACTTTGATGAATATAAAGGGCAAGATCAACAGCAATACTATAATAGTAGGGGATTTCAATACCCCACTAACATCACTTGATAGATCCTCAAGAAAGAAGATTAACAAAGAAACAGCAGACTTAAAAGACACAATAGATCAACTGGATCTAATAGATATCTTCAGAACCATTTACCCTAAAGCAGCGGAATATACATTCTTTTCAAGTGTTCATGGTATATTCTGTAGGATAGACCCCATGTTAGGAAACAAAAGTGATCTCAACAAATTTAAGAAGATTGAAATAATATCAAGCATTTTCTCTAATCACGATGGCATGAAACTAGAAATCAACCACAACAGAAAAACTGAAAAATACTCAAACACATGGAAACTAAATAGTGTGTTATGAAATAATGAATGGGTTAACAATGAGATCAAAGAAAAAAAAATTCTAGAAATGAATAATAATGAGCATACAACAACTCAAAATTTATGGGAGCCTGACCTGTGGTGGCGCAGTGAATAAAGTGTCGACCTGGGAACACTGAGGTCACCAGTTCAAAACCCTGCACTGGTCTGGTCAAGGCACATATGGGAGTTGATGCTTCCAGCTCCTCCCTCCTTTCTCTCTCTCTCTCTCTCTCTCTCACTCACTCTCTCTCACTCTGTGTCTCCTCTCTAAAAATCAATAAAATAAAAAAATAAAATAAAAATTTATGGGACACAGCAAAGGTAGTACTTAGAGGGAAGTTCATAGCACTACAGACATAGCTTAAGAAGCTAGAAAAAGCTCAGATAAACAACCTAACACTGCATCTAAAATAACTAGAAAAGGAACAACAAGTAAAACCCAGAGGTAGTAGAAGGAAGAAAATAGTAAAGATCAGAGTGAAAATAAATGACATAGAGGCTATAGAAACAATCAGAGGATCAATGAAACCAAGAGCTGGTTCTTTGAAAGGGTAAATAATATTGATAAAACTTTAACCAGATTCATCAAGAAAAAAAGAGAGAGGACTCAAATAAGTAAAATGAAAAATGAAAGTGAAGAAATAACAACTGACACAACAAAATTACAAACTATTGTAAGAAAATACTATGAAGAACTGTATGCCAAAAAATTAAACAACCTAGGTGAAATGGACAAATTCCTTGAAACATATAATCTTCCAAAATTCAATCTGGAAGAATCAGAAAATCTAAACAGACAGATTACAACAAATAAGATCTAAAAAACTCCCCCAAAACAAAAGCTCTGATCCAGATGGTTTCACTGGTGAAATCTATGAAATATTCAAAGAAGAACTTACTTGTAACCTTCTAAAGCTATTTCAAAATATTACACAGGAAGAAAGAATTTCAAGCTCCTTTTATGAGGCCAGCATAATTCCGATTCCAAAACCAGGCAAGAACAATACACACAAAAAATTATAGGCCAATATCCCTGATGAAATTAGACACTAAAATCCTCAACAAAATATTAACAAACCGGATTCAGGAATACATAAAAACATCATACATCATGATCAAGTGGGATTTATTCTGGGGAGCAAGGATGGTACAATATTCATAAATCAATCAATGCGATTCATCACATAAACAAAAAGTAAGGAGAAGAACCACATGATAATTTCAATAGATGCAGAAATTGCATTTGATAAAATTCAGCCCCCATTTATGATCAAAACTCACAACAAAGTGGGAATACAGAGAACATACCTCAACATGATAAAGGCCATCTATGACAAGCTCACAGCCAACATCATAATAATTGGGCAAAAAATTAAAAGCAATCCCCTTAAAATCAGGAACAAGGCAGGGGTGCCCCCTTTCACCACTCTTATTCAACATAGTACTGGAAGTCCTAGCTACAGCAATCAGACAACAAGAAGAAATAAAAGGCATCCAAAATGGAAAAGGAGAAGTAAAACTATCATTATTTGCAGATGATATGATACTGTATATAGAAAACCCTAAAGTCTAAGTCAAAAAAACTACTAAATCTGATAAATGAACTCAGCAAGGTGGAGGGTATAAAATTAATACATAGAAATCAGAGGCATTTATATACAACAATAAAATGCAAGAAAGATAAATTAATGAAACAATAACCTTCACTATTGCAACAACAAAAAAGTAAAGTATCTAGGAGTAAATTTAACCAATGAGGTTAAAGACTTGTACTTAGAAAATTGTAAAACATTGATTTAAAAAATCAAGGAAGATACAAACAAGTGGAAGCATATATGCCCTGTTCATGGTTAGAAAGAATAAATATTATTAAAATTTTTATATTACCCAAAGCAATTTGTAAATTCAATGCAATACCAATTAAAATACCAATGACATATTTCAAAACTATAGAACACATATTTCAAAAATTTATATAGAACCGCCTGACCAGGCGGTGGGTCAGTGGATAGAGTGTCGGACTGGGATGCGGAAGACCCAGGTTCGAGACCCCGAGCTCGCCAGCTTGAGCGCGGGCCCATCTGGCTTGAGCAAAAGCTCCTCAGCTTAGCCCCAAGGTCGCTGGCTCTAGCAAGGGGTGGCTGAGTCTGCTGAAGACCCGCAGTCAAGGCACAGGTGAGAAAGTAATCAATGAACAACTATGGTGTCTCAATGGCAACGAAAAACTAATGATTGATGCTTCTCACCTCTCTCCGTTCCTGTATGTCTGTCCCTATCTATCCCTCTCTCTGACTCTCTCTCTGTTCCTGTAAAATAAAAAATAAAAATTATAAAAAAAAGTTATATAGAACAAACAAACAAAAAAACCCCACAAATAGCCACAGCAATCTTAAAAAAAGAAGAATAAAGTGGAAGGTATCACACTTTCTGATATCAAATTATATTACAAGGCCAAAACAGCTTGGTACTGGCATAAGAACAAGCACATAGATCAATGGAACAGAACAGAGAACCCAGAAATAAACCCACACCTTTTTGGACAATTGATATTTGATAAAGGAGGAAAGAGCTTACAATGGAGTAAAGACAGCTTCTTTAACAAATGGTGTTGGGAAAATTGGATATCTACCTGCAAAAAAATTAAACTAAGCCACCAACTTGCACCATTTTAAAAAACTCAAAATGGATAAAAGACTTAAATGTAAGTCATGAAACCATAAACATCTTAGAAGAAAACATAAGCAGTGGGCTCACCGACATCTATTGCAGCAAAATATTTGCTGATTTTTCTCCACGGACAAGTGAAATAATAGACAGGATAAACAAATGGGACTATATCAAACTAAAAAGTCTTTGTACAGCTAAAGACAATATGAACAGAATAAAAAGACAAACCACACAATGGGAGAACATATTCGACAATATATCTGATAAAGGGTTAATAACCAAAATTTATAAAGAACTTGTAAAACTCAACACCAGAAAGACAAACAATCCAATCAAAAAATTGACAAATGAAATGAATAGACACTTCTCCAAGGAGGACCCACAGACAGCCAATAGGCATATGAAAACATGCTCAACATCACTAATCATTAGAGAAATGCAAATTAAAACTACAATGAGATATCACCTCACACCTGTCAGAATGGCATTTATGAACAAAAAAACATACAGTAAGTGCTGATGAGGATGTGGAGAAAAGAAAACTCTCCTGCACTGCTGGTGGGAATGCAGACAGGTGCAGCCACTGTGGAAAACAGAATGGAGATTCCTCAAAAAACTAAAAATGGAACTGCCTTTTGACCCAGTCATCCCACTTTTAGAAATATATCCCAAGAATGCCATAATACTGACTCAAAAAAAGATATGCACCCCTATGTTTAAAGGCAGCATTGTTCACAATAGCAAAGATCTGGAAACAACCCAGTGTCCGTCAGTGGACAAGTGGATTAAAAAACAGTGGTACATATATACAATGGAATACTATGGAGCCATGAAAAAGAAGGAAATCTTACCTTTTGCAGCAACATAGATGGACCTGGAAACTATTATGTTAAGTGAAATAAGCCAGGCAGAGAAAGAAAAATATTATATGACCTCACTCATTTGAGAAATCCAAGGAACAATGTGAATTGTGGAATGGAATTAAACCTAAAGGAAAGGGGGGAGGGAACTGTTGGAAGGGAAGATAAGAGAGATGTTGAGGAGAATACATGGGAGGAGGGGATGCATTTGGGGAGACACTAGAATCTATGTGAACACAATAAATAAATAAAAAGGTGAGAAGTGATTGGATACATTTAAGTAAGAGGAAGAAACAAATGGATTAGAATTAGTAAATGAAGGAAAGAGAAAACTCAAAGAAAAATTCTGGCATTTTATGCTAAATAACTGGATGATTGTTAGTGCCATAAATTAAAGTAGAAGAGATTAAGGAGAGAAATATCTCTTTTTAATTAGAAATTTTGAATTCAATTTTGGGTGTCTTATGTTAGAATGTCTTAAGGATCAAATGGAGATAAGATTTGGGCATAGGAGACAGAGACTAGGAGACAGAGACCAAGAAGATATTAAGGATCTTAGATGTAGATTAAAGGCACAAGACTGGAAGAATCATGCAAGGCAGAAATAAAGACTACAAGTGGGGCTAAGAACTTGCTCTAAGCTAGTCTAATACTTAAAGGATGGTGGATACCAGCAAAGAAATCTAAAAAGAAGCACTGTGACGTAGGCAAAGAACCTGAGTATTTGATTATCCTGGAATTCAGGGAAAAAAATATTTCAGAAAGCCAATGACAATAACATGTATCAAATGCTGGTGAGATATAAATAAATCTTATAAATTTCTCATCCAAAAAGAGACTGAATAAGATTTAATTGATTGAGGATGCCTCAAAAGGATTAATGCTTAATATGTAAAGTAAACACATATTGTATTAGTTAAGTTTGCTGACAACAATAAGCCTAGACATTTTTGTGTCTGGTGAGGTTCTTTGCTTTCCTCAGTCATTTGGTGACACAGGACACAGATTTTCTATTTAGTGGCTTCTGTCGATCATTTACAACCAGCCAATAACCAGAGAGAAAGAATGAATAAATAAGATTACTAGGAGTTTTTTAGGCTTTTAACTCTAAGAAATGATACATCAGTTTTGCCCCTTTTCCATTGAAAAGAAACAATCAAAATGGTAAGCAAGACATCTTATACATTTTATTTATTGCTGTTTACTACAACAGAAATTTAGTTCAATAATTTTTACCAGTCTCTACCACATAAATATTTTTGAAATCACATCACTGTCTCTATTGTAATCTATAAAAATATTGAAACATTATTCTATTGATCATTTAGATTAGTGCATATGACCTCTTTCCTTTCCCTTCACTGGTTACAGACCTTCATAATTATTCTACTATGTGTTTAAATTATTTGGTTTATTAAATAAACTTACTGGGTGCTTTGGAATTCATTTTATTCACAAATGACATACAGTTTATACCTTTGTATCAGATATATATCTCAAACTATCCTTTTTATCACAAAACATGGTATAATAAAAAGATGATCAGAGTATTGTACATTTATTTTATGCCATTTTTATTGCCATATTGTACCTGTCACTTTGGAATAGTACCTTCAGATTTAACTATTTATTTCAATCAAACATATTAAGTCATTAGGTAGTGGTAGTAAACACATATTTCCGTGGTAATATTATGTTCTATGTATTTAGTTTAAAAATTCATCACATTATGAGAAAGTTAATGAATGGTAAATAAGAACAGAGAATTACAAAATATTTTATTGTTTAATAAAGACTTAAATTTATTTTTTAGAAAAGTGCTTGCATAGTCAGTATTTCATAAATTGCTTCTCTGATAATTGCATTAATAACAAATTAGATACACTAAAAATAATGAAGCTGCTGACTCTCAGCTGCACATCACTAAATAAATAAATAGTGAAGATGTTTACATGCATCACATCATTACCTTGAATAATGGTATTTAAAGACATTTGATTTTTTTTTTTACCATTACATTTGTGTGAACTGTCTTAAAGAACTGGATGGTGAATGATAATACTACTGGCCTTAGAGAGTACTTTGAATAATTATATCTAATACTAATGACTTAGCTTCAGCAATCCTAATAACAGGTAGTCTTTCCCACATAATTTTAAAAAGAATAATTAGTGAAAGTAGCAGGGTCAACTGACACCTATGGCTTGCATTAAAATTTTATTAATAAATTACATCTAAGCTAACATTGGTCTCATTAACAACCTGTTCATATTAATCATGTCATGTATTGAAATTTCAAGATGGGAATGGAGTAGGTGGTGGACATTCCAATTACTATCTCCCAAGACCAAACTGGAGTTATAACTAAATTTAAAACAATTATCCTGAGATAAACAATTTAGGAGTAAAGAGAAATCTATAACTAAGGAGTCACAGAAGAAGCCACATCAAGACTGGTAAGAATGGTAGAGATGTGAAAAGGTCTTCCCCATTCCAAGGAGCAAGTGGCAGCTGAGGGTATGGATGAACTATCAGCTGGGAGGAGGTTTTCACTGAGAGGTTTTTCCTAAGCAATGTGGATCAAAAGCCTAGGTTAAGCAACCCAGCCTAGAGAAGCAGAGCCTAAGAAAGGTACTATGGGGAAACCAGATATGTTAGGCTTGCTCACTGGTTTACTGGCTGCAAGGACTTGGTGTAATTAGTGAATGAGCATGTGGCACAAAGCCACATGTGTGTCTTTGTGGAAAGCTATGGGTGCTTTTCCTCAGGAGCAATTGTCCCAGATTGCTCTCCTGCCACTGTGAAGTGCGGTTTTCCTGATCCCTTGCCCTCTACTGCAAAAAAACAGGTTTTCGTTTGTTCATTTGCTCGCCTGTTTTTGAGAGCTTCCAATAAATGGGTATGGCCTGACACTTTCTGGCTTTGCAGTTCCTCTACTGTCTTCCTGAATTCAATGAGAACCTACACTACATCTGGCATAGTGGGCAGGATTCAGATCAGATTGATATATAGCCGCCAACACCCTTGAAGGGTTGGGTAGAAGAGTGGTTGTTCTCTAGCATATGGTTTTCTGTGGCTGTCCTTTTGGGGACTGTGGACTGGGTGATTTTTATAATCTTTGAGACAAAACAGAGCTCTATGAGCGAGGCTGGTTGAGGTCAAAAGCTCCAGGATGAGCTGCCGACCAAATGCCAACAATGACATGAGTTGGAACAGTCACTGGAGAAACAGTTGAATATTTGAGAACTGCAGGTAAGGTTATAGGTTGAGAACCAGCAATGGTGTGAACTGGAACATGCCCTGGAGAAGGAGGTTGACTGGGTTTGAGAGCTTCAGTGCAATATGCAGGCTGAGATCCAATGGTACCTGGCACTAAAATGGTCTCTGGAAAAGGAAATTCAGGTTTGTGAGCTGCAATTTGTCCTGGAAGCTGAATGCTTGCAGCAACAGAGATACAAACTCAGGTTCAAGAACTAGAGTCTCGGCTTCAGGCTGAGAGCCAGCAGCCACAGGAGCTGAAGCAGATGCTGAAGAAGGAGCTGTATCAGTGCTGGTAAAGTGACTCTAAGTTGCCAGGAACAGGTGTTTCCAACTTCCTTTCTGAGGGGGGAGGTTTGGGCTGAAACTGCTATTGCAGACTCAGAGCTTGGCTAGTGGTTCCTCAGAAGGTAAAAACTCAGCAGCCAAGAATGCCTCAGAGGCAGGCACAACCCTGTCTACAGGTAGTGTAGTACTCTGAGGTCTGGTCCTACACCTAGGCAGAGCTAATAGAGTTAAGGGCGCAATTCTGGCAGAAACCCACCGTGGCAGAGCCCCTGGCAGCCTGGTTGCTGCCATTGTGAGACATAGAGAGTGGATGGCATCATGCTCTCCAGAACAAAGATAGAGTAATTGGCCACCATTTCCAAATACTCCTCCTTCAGGAAGTGTTTCAGAACTGCCATAACAACTCAGGAGACCATACCCTATTAGAGTTGGTGATGGCTGCTATTCGTATGGTCTGGCAGAAAGCTGAAGACTTGCTGGAGGCAGTGAGTCAGTGGCAGACATATACAAACCTAGTCCTTTGGGAACTAGGTATGAAGAATGTTGCTTTCAACTCAAGTTTCCATGGGCCAGATGAGGGCGTGTTTATGGCAAGGATGAGGAACCTTATTCTCTGTAGCAATCCCTCAGCTCTTTTTGGGTCACTAGTAGCTATCTTGAGCCTATATGTAGGGAAGCCAATCAACACATTTACACAGATGGTAGCAGATTTGGGGGAGCTGGAGGCAACATTAAATCATAAAGCTGTGAAGGTTGCTGCCCATGTTGTCCACCTCCCTCAACTAACAAGAGAAATGTGCCTGTAAGGGTTACCCAACATAGATGTGGATAAACTTGATTGTGGTTGGTGCAGATAGGAAGAAATTAGATATTTCCATCTAATTTCCATCTAATTTTTAGCCTAGTAAAGTTATTTTGGAGCTTCAGAGGCAGCTTAAATCAGAACAGAGCTTCCAATCACTGAGCCAAATAGCCCCAACAGCTACCAATAAAATGGCTGGCACACAGGTAGCACAGTTAAAAGATTATATAATGGAAACAGTTGAGGAAGAGGAAGATCCCCAAGACCTGTTGTTTCAATATGAATAGGGGGAAGGCCGAGGGACCTAACAGAGATAGGCAGGTACCAGATGTCCCATGTGGAACTGGCAGTCCACTGGTCTTTTTCTAATATACAACGGGTGTTGGCTTTGGTGGATATAGGTACAAAATGCTCCTTCCTCTATGGGAACCCAGAGTGGTTTGCTGGAACTCCACTGGCCATTAACAGTTATGGGGCCAAACTGTTCAAGTGAAGCTGATAGCTATTTCATTGGGGATAGGAAGACTGCCTCCTAAGTAATACAAGGTATACATATCTCCTATTCCTGAATATATTTTTAGAGTAGATGTCTTATAAGGACTGTGGTTGGAAACCAAAGCTGGGAAATTCTGCCTGAAGGTTTGGGTCATGAAGGTAGTGTTGCAGAGACATATAACACATTCCCCTTGGAAACTACCCATTCCCCGGCATACGACTAGAACAAATGAGCACTGCCTGCCAGGACTTAATGAAGAAATCACAGGGATAATCCTTGAATTAGAAAAGAGGCATATCATCCAGCTGGCAAACAACCCTTACAAGTCCCCAGAATGGCCTGTGTGCAAACTAGACAGAACCTGGTGAATGTCAGTATAATACAGAGAACTTAAGAAAGTCATTCTCCCTTTACCCGCTGCTGTTTCTCTATTGCTAACCTGATGGATTGGCTAAGCCATGAGTTGGGGACATACCACTTTGTGGCAGATTTGGCTAATGTTTTTTTTCTCTACTGATACAGCTACAGAGAGTCCAGGCCAATTTTTCTTCACTTGGGAAGGGCAACAATGGGCCTTTACAGCATCACCACAGGGCTCTTTGCATAGCCCCACCTTGTGTCATGGACTGGTAGCTGCTGATCTGGCTAAATAAAAACAGCCAGAGGTAGTTCATATGATATCAATGACATTATGTTAACTAGTGACTCTTTTCTAGAATTGGAGCAAGCAGTCCCTACCCTGCTGTCCCATTTGCAAGTATGTGGTGGGCAGTCAAGGAGGGCAAATTACAAGGACCTGGATTATCTGTTAAATTCTTGGGGGTTGTCTGGTCGGGTAAGACAAAAGTTATCTGACACAGTTATAGATAAGATCCAAGTGTTCCCTGTACCCACTATGATAAAGCAGTTACAGGAATTCCTAGTTCAGCTGGGGTATTGGTGAGTATTCATACCCCATTTGGCTCAGTTAGTGCATCCCTTATATAATCGTATTCAGAAGGGCATTCACTGGAATTGAATTGAGTAGGCACAATGTGCATTTGCAGCAGCTAAAACAGCTATCAAGATGGCATAGGATTTAAATGCATTTGATACTTCCAGGCCCTGTGTGCTTGATGTCCACATAACCTGTGAGGGGTTTGGATGGGCCTTGTGACAACAAACAGAGCTCCTATGGCAATAGTTGGGCATGGGTCCCAATTGTGGAAAGGCACTGAAGTCCATTACTTACTAGTGAAGACACAGTTGCCAGCTCTGTATGCTGCCCTTCTAGCCACTGAGAGTATTATGACCACAGCAACAGTTACATTCAAGACAACATATTCTATTACAGGATAGGTAAGAGATTGGGCAACAAAACCACATAGTGGTATGGCCCAAACCTCCAACCTGGTCAAGTGGGGTGGTGAATGCTTGCAACAATACTATGTTCCTAGCACCAGCCCATTGAGGGCATAACTGAAGGAAGTCTTGGGTTCAGTCACCTATGCAACCTTACAGTCAGGTGCAGCTGGAGTTCAGGAGGCAGAGCCTGGAGTCAGTCTTTACAAGAAGGTGTGAACACCTATCCCCAAAGATGCCTGTTATAGTGATGGTTCCAGCAGGGGACAACCTGCCAAATAAATGGCCATAGCCTTCCATCTGGCCACTGAAACTATTTGGATGGACAGAAGTACAGGCCAAAGCAGCCAATGGGCAGAATTAAGAGTCATGTGCCTAGTTGCTCTTAATGAACTTTTACCTTTGGTGATTTGCACAGACAGATGGGCTGTCTATTGGGGACTGACCCTTTGGCTTGTTACTTGGCACATTAACCAATGGATGGTAATGCACCATCCACTATGAAGTCAGGCCATGTGGCAGGACTTATAGGAAATAGGACACCAGAGGCAGGTGTCAGTATATCATGACATAGGGCATGCCCCTTTTGCCCATCCTGGAAATGACAAAGCAGTCACCTCGGCAAGGGTACAGTGGTTAGAGACTACACATGCAGGTGATGTAGCGCAGTGGCTCCACTGGCATCTGCTCCATGCCAGGCAAAAATTTGTAGGATACAGTAAAGGAATAGAACTTGCCTGTGTCCTATGCAGAGGTACTTGCATCTTACGATAAATGTACAGTGTGTTCCAAGGAGCACCCTCAAAGACAACTGGCATCACCTGGACAGATTCAGACAGGTAGTGTTCCACTTACAGTGCAGCAGGTAGACATCATTGGTCCATTACTAAAGTTGGACAAGTACCAGTATGCAGTCACCTGTGTAGATACTGCCACTGTTCTGCTTGCTGATTACCCTGCCCATAACCCAGACTAGAGGGCAGTTATACAGGATCTGAACCACCTGAGTGTTGTGTATGAGAGGCCACTGGTCCTTGAAAGTTACAATGGTACCTATTTCACTAGTTCTCTGGTGAAACAATGGGCACAAGACCTGGGGATGGACCAGAAGTACTATGTTCCCTATCACTTATAAGCCGCTGGTATCATTGGGCAGTATAATGGACTCTTAAAGCAGGGACTGTGACAGGAGGGGGCACCAGCTCTCTTACTGGATGGATACGCCACTTGTAGATGGCACTTCAAATTTGAATGTGAGACATCAGTGGCAGGGGGTGGGCAACTCTGGGTGGAGGCCATCCTTTACCAGGCAGCTGCTCCCATCCAGTTGCAGATATACATCAAGGACACTGTACTCAAGCTGGACTTTGGACAGCTGGGCAACGTGCTTCTGCCTGTCTGAACAGCTCTTCTTAAAGGCCAACAGTTTCAATGGACAAGGTCCTGGACTATACAGGACCCCCACCTATGATGGATGAACTTGTTGGCACACTGGGGTAAGGGACTAGAGGTGGGATTCTAGTTCACTCACTGGGCAACCAGCACCTGGCTGCCTAAGGTAGAAGTGTAGTATCCCTTGAGTGCTCAGGGAGACTGCATTATGAAGGGCACCTTTGTAATTTCTTTATGGCCCATAATAAATTCTGCCATTTTGTTACACATAGAACCAGCAGATCCTGGTGTACAGGCCAATAAGTTTTGGTATGTACACCCGGGTGGCCTCTGGTACCAGCTATTGTGCTGTCTGCAGACAAAAATCTGGCCTGTATTTTGCCAGGAGGGCAAGACTTGCCTCTCTTGGTGCCACTGACAGCTCTCTCATTATGCCCTTACCTTGTGCTACAATGTACCTCACTCCTCACACAGGAACCACTGCAGAAGATACCTGTCATGTAAATTGTGAGGCAAGCAACCATAAAAGGGTGGAATGTGGAAAAAACTTTTGTGTTAAGCTTGCTTGCTGATTTACTGGCTATAAGAGTTTGCACAATTAGTGTGTGAGCACGTGGGAGGAAGTCATATCTGTGTCTCTATGAAAAGGTACAGGTGCTTTCCCTCAAGGGCATTTCTCCCAGCTCACTCTTTGCACCACTCAAAGGTATGTGGTTTTTGTTTGTTTGTTATTTTTTATCCCTTGCCCTCTACTGTAAAAAACAGGTTTTCCTTTGTTTATTCGCTTGCCTATCTTTGTGAGCCTCCAATAAACGGGTATGGTCCTATGCTATCTGTCTCCTCAGTTTTTCTACTGTCTGCCCAAATTCAATGCAAACCTGCCTGGCCTCAACCACCAGGATTACAGGTACCCACAGCATTTGGTGATGAAAAGAGGTGAGGTTTCTGTTTGTACGAAAGAGATGGGCAATCTCAGAGATGCATATGCCCTCTTAAAAGGTCAATGTAGGAAATCTCATTCATAGACACTTATTCTGGGCTCTGGTGGAGGAAGGACTGAGAAAACTAGAGTCACATAAGGAGTGTGTGAAATTGGAAACCTTAGTGAGACAAAGTGAAGGACAGCAACCTGAACCACTGTGCTGAGTCATTCTCCAATACTGTAGTCACCATATTTCTTGGGTGGAGCAGTTCCCTCTGCACGGCAGCAGCCTGGGGTAAAGCACCTGCCCAACTCCTAAGAATGTCTGTTACCCCACCTTATGAGATTGAGCCCATGCTCCTTGGCCAGGAAGCATGCAGCATGGCAGTGACTCAATTGTCTGGCATTTGACTGGAGTTCCCCCACCCCCACTTTTCTGAGAATATGACTAGTGCTTCCGCCTTAAAGGAGATTTAGTAGAAACTTTCCAGACGGCTGGCAGACCAGACCAAATCTTTGGGTTTCAAAGGCCACACTCATTAGATTCCCAGTGGCCACAACCTACTGAAGTCTGTGAAAAAATATACAGCAGACTAATACCTGGAGCCCTGAGATGGTAGTCATATTCATCAGCATTCTTAATCCTTCAATTTTCCCAGGCTCTAGACTCTACCAGAAGTGTTTTTATAGTGGCTAAGCCCAATAAGAAGCCAGCATACAGAGTAAATAGAAGGTGGATGTCAGAGAACCTCGGGCATATGTAGACTTGCCCCAGGTTCAGTGGTAGAAAAAGCCAGCCAAGGTGTGAAGCTTGCTCCTTCCATCTAAGCCCAGCAGAGATAGTCACAAACTCTGGTTTGCTTAGAGCTCCAAAAAATTTGCTGAGGGTCAGTCATGGGCAGTGTCTTACACTAGTGTCTGTACCAAGTTCCCAACTAAGAGACCCAGAACCAACACATCATTGACCAGCTACAGATGGGCCACTGAAGTAGAACAACTAGCCTTTCTAGCACCGTACCGAAAGGGAGAGCTCATTGGGCAAAAAACACAGCTGAGGCAAATTCCATTTTCTGTGGTCAGTGTCTGCACAGTGCTTTGCACACATTATAAGAGGCAGAGCTTCACAGTCATCAGACCTAAACCCAGATATCCTGCTCCACTGTACTAAGATCCAAAGGGGTAAGAAAGAGAAGCTTAGAGCACAGACATTCAAACTGTGAGTTCTTCAAAGCCTATTTTTAGGACCAGTAAAGAGGCTTAGCCACCTTCTGGGGGTGCACAATCAGCCTCAGTTAAAGACTTTTTCAGTCTACATCTCTGAGTCCAGGGACTCCCCAGCTGACAGAACTCCTGCAGAAGAGACTGTTGGCCTCACCCAATTTGAACCTGCTGCACAACTTGTTGGAAAGAAATAAAATTTGAGTACCCAGGAGAAGCTGATAGCTTAGTCTCTAGGTAGCAGAAACTCCCCATACTGAGCTCCTGATCAAGAGACCCTCACACTAGGGGTTCTCACTAACATTTTCATCCCAATCTCAGCTGCCCTAACCCAGTAAGCTTGGAACCTGTGGATGGGTTGGTGGGGTGAGGCCAGTCTTCACCCACTCTACATTTTTTCTACAGAATACTCTGGAGAAAGATCAGGCAGCTGCAAGAGGAGGTAGAGCAGCTAAAAAGTGAAGACAACCCTTAAGAAACTTGGGCCCTTTTATGAAGCTGCTGTCAGCTGGAAGCAAGAGGAAGCTAATACTTATATATATATGTTGGCCCTTCCCACAAAAACCCAGGCACAGAAAATGCAAATACAAACAATGAACAGAGTGGAAGCTACAGACAGGTAACCCATTATCAGTTACAAACAATGTCTGACATCAACCTGTACCAAAATTCCACTCAAGAGGGCCCAAAACCAACTCAACTACTAGTGGTTGGCAGACCACATCAATGCTAAACTCAACAAGCCACACAAGCAGCACACCGAAGGAGGAATCCAGAAGGGACCAGACCCTAATGAAAATAAATATGCCCCATAAGACAGATATTGCAGCCCTGGCCAGTTTGCTCAGTAGTTAATTGTTATCCTGGAGTGTGAAAGTCCCAAGTGAAAATCCCAGCCAGGGCACACAGGAGAAGTGCTTATTTGCTTCTCTACCCTTTATCCTCTTCTTTCTCTCTGTCTCTCTCTTCCCCTCTACAACCCAGGCTCCACTGGAGCAAAGTCGGGCCAGGCACTGAGGATGGTTCCATGGTCTCCATCTCAGGAGCTAGAAATGGCTCCAATTGCAGCAGAGCATGCACCAGATGGCAGAGCATCGACCCCTGGTGGGCATGCCAGTGGAATTCAGTCAGTTGGCCACATGCAGGGGGTCTGTCTGTCTGTCTCCCTCCCACTTCTCACTTTGGGGAAAAAAACAAATATTGCACAGTGTCTAATGTACAAGATCAAGTTTGACTTTTGACCCTTAGAGTCAGCTAGCCTAAGGGGTCACTCCATCCATGAAAGGGCCAACAGTATTCAAGACTTACATACGTCTGACTAGGTGGTGGCACAGAGAATAGAGTCAAAAACTCCATGGTCATCAACTTGAGTGTGGGCTCACCAGCTTAAGTTCAGCGTCACTGGCTTGGGTGTGTGATCATAGACATGACCTCATGGTTGCTGGCTTGAGCACAAAGGTCACTGGCTTGGAGACCAAGGTAGTTGGCTTGAGCAAGGGGTCACTCAGTCTACTGTAGCCCCCTGATCAAGGCACATATGAGAAAGCAATCAATGAACAAATAACATTCCTCAATGGAGACTTGATGCTTCTCATCTCTCTCCCTTCCTATCTGTCTGTCTGTCCCTATCTGTCCCTCTCTCTGTCTCTGTCACAAAAAGGAAAAAAAAAAGCCATATATAACAAACTGGCAGCCAACATCATACTGAATGTGCAAAAATTAAAAGCAACAAATACCCTTAAGATCAGGAACAAGACAGGGGTGCCCCCTATAACCACTCTTATTCCACATAGCACTGGAACAGAACTATATCATAACCTGAGGACCCCTGTATATTATTATAGTTTTAGTTTGCATTGCTCTGATTAATGAAATTAAACATCTTTTCATATGTTTATCAGATATCTATATGTCCTCTACAGAAGAGTGTCTGTTCAGATCCTTTGCCTTTTTCTTAATGGGATTGTTTGCTTTTTGAGGTTGTTTCAGAAATTATTTAAAACTTTTAATATTAATCCCTTATTAGGCATATCAACAGACATGTTCTCCTGTTTTGTGGGTTGTCTTTTCATTTTATGAATGGTTTTCTTTGTTATGCAAAAATTTTTTGGTTTGATGTAGTCCCATTTATTTATTTTCTTTGCTTGAAGAATTATATCACAAAAAATATTGTTATGGGAAATGTCTGAGATTATGCTGCCTAAATATTCTTCTAGAATTTTTATGGTTCAAGTCTAATATTTAAGTCTTTAATTACTTTTAAGTATTTTTTATGAATATGAAGGTGTTTAGTTTCAGTTTTTTGAACCTCTCTGTTTAAGTTTCCCTACACTATTTATTGGACAAATTGTCTTTACCCCACTTTATGTTCTTGTATCCTTTGTCAAACATTATTAATAGACCATATTGCTGAGGGTTGACTTCTGAGCTCTCTATTTTGTTCCATTTATCTATATATTTATTTTGATGACAATATCTTGCTGTTTTAATTACTTGTAGTATTATTTGATTTCAGGTAGCATGATTCCTCCAACTTTGTTCTTCTTTCTAAATATTGCTGTGGCTGTTTAGGGTCTTTTGTGCTTCCATGTAAATTTTTGGAATATTTGTTCTAGGTTGACAAACAGCAAATGTTAGTGACGATTTCGAGAAAAGGGAACCTTTATGCACTCTTGTTGAGAACGCAGACTGTTATAACCACTATAGAAAACAGTATGGAATTATCTCAAAAACTTAAAACTCAACTGCCTTATGACTCAGCGATTCCACTTCTGGGAATTTACCTGAAAAACCCAAAACAATAATTAAAATACATACATACATATATATATACATATATATATATATATATATATATATATATATATATATATATACACATATATATGTATATATATGTATGTATGTGTGTGTGTGTATATATATATATATATATATATATATATATATATATATATATATTCCTATGGATATAGAAACAACCTTAGTACCCATCAGTAGATGAGTGGCTAAAAAAGCTGTGATTGATACGTTTACCCGGTTAAATACTACGTGGTTACAAAAAAAAAGAAATTTTACCTTTTGCGACAGCTTGGATGGATCTGAAGATCATTATTCTAAGTTAAAGCCAGTCAGAGAAAGACAAGTACCATATAATTTCATTCATATGTGGAATCTAATGAACAAAATGAATTAACGAATAAAATAGAGATAGATATTCATACATAGAGAACAGGCTGACAGCTGTTGTGGTGGGGGAATTGAGGTAGATAATTAAATAAAAATGAACAAAAAGAAAAATTCACAGCCACCCTGGCTGGTTGGCTCAGCAGTAGAATGTTGTCCCAGCATGTGGATGTCTTGGGTTAAATTCTCTGTCAGATCACACAGATGAAGTAACTATCTGCTTCTCCACTCATCCCCCACCCCACACACTCTCTCTTCCTTTCCCACAACCATGGCTCAGTTTGAGCAAGTTGGTCCCAGGCACTAAAGATGGCTCCATGGCCTAGTTTTAGGTGTTAAAATAGCTCGGTTGCCCCGCAACCAAGCAATGACCATAGATGGGCAGAACATCACCCCATGGGGGGCTTGCCAGGTGGATGACGGTTGGGGCACATGAGGGAATCTGTTTCTCTGTCTCCCTGCTTCTCCCCTAAAAATAAATAAATAAATAAATAAATAAATAAATAATAAAATAATTGTGACAATATACTGTAACAAAATTATGTGAATGTGCTTTTTAAAATCAAAATAGCTTATTGAACTCTATTGATTCTTTTTCTTCTTGTGGTCATGTGTGATGATACAATGCACACATGATGAGATGAAGTGAGGTAAATGACATAGGCATTGTAACTTAATATTAAGGTACTATAATTCTTACTTGAACACAATTACTACAATACCCAATAGTTGATCTGATAACCAAGATGACTACTTAGTGAGTAACAGGCAGGTAATATATATAGTGTTTATATGCTGGACAAAGAAATAATTAACATCTTGGATGGAACATGGTGGGACAGTATGAGATTTCATCATGCTACTCAGAACAAAAAGCAATTTAAAACATGAATTAATTATTTCTGAAATTCTCCATTTGATAGTTTTAAAGATTTTATTGATTTTTATTTTCCAGGGACAGAGAGAGAGTCAGAGAGAGGGATAGATAGGGACAGACAGACAGGAACGGAAAGAGGTGAGAAGCATTAATCATTAGTTTTTCATTGCCATTGCGACACCATAGTTGTTCATTGATTGCTTTTTCAAATGTGCCTTGACCGCAGGCCCTCAGCAGACTGAGCAACCCCTTGCTGGAGCCAGCGACCTTGGGTCCAAGCTGACGAACTTTTGCTCAAACCAGATGGGCCCACGCTCAAGCTGGTGAGCTCGGGGTCTCGAACCTGGGTCTTCCGCATCCCAGTCTAACACTCTATCCACTGTGCCACTGCCTGGTCAGGCTCCATTTGATAGTTTTAGACTGCACTTGACTGCAGGTAACTAAAATGTTTGTGTAGCAAAACTGCAAATAAGAGGGCACTACTATAAGTGTATATGTGTGTTGTCTGTGTATGTTTGTGTGTGTTCAAATAAACACACAAACAAAAAAATGTCATAATGAATAATCACAAATTTTGGATTAAGTAGAAATTAAGCAACTATGCTATGGTAACTTTCACCTAAAATTCCATGCAATAACAAAATGTAAAAGAGAACAAATACATTTAAAGAATCACTGGAAAATATGAACAGTGTCATTAAAAAATGCAAAAGATGGAAAGGAAATAAACACAGATAATCAAAAGATGGAAAGTATAATGATTCACATGCCTTAAGGATGAATGCATTAAGAAGTAAATGCATTGGTACGGTTCTTAGAAGTTAGGTAAGCTGAAGCTGGTCTAGCCCAATTCATACTAAAAGTGGCAGAGGGCCCATGTGAAAAACCATCTGGTTGACCTGTCCCTCTCTTGGATTTGTGCTAAGCAATAAGTAAAAATGTTATTAACCCAAGGTTAAGCAATTAATGTGGATATTGGAGCAGTAGATTCAAGAGAGTGTCTCCAATAACTGCTAAGTAGGTAACAACCACCCTGACAAGACAATAAAGAAACCAAAACTTAAATCACATAGCATAGCTTGCTGATGTTTTTACTCCATTATAGATTGAAGTGACTATAAATTATAATTATCACTGTAAATTAGTGAAAATAATCAAGAATCATAAAATAATAAAGTGATAAAAATAAAAGAAAGGCACCACACCAGACAAATTGAACCACTGCTAAAAGCAAAGAAGTTTGCAACACAAACAGGTTAATGATAGAGTAAATACCAATATTATCCCAATTACATTAGTCACCTGCTTCAAACTTCACACAAAAGCCAACATGAGAGGGGGTGCAGAAGATAAATAAATGTAAAACAATAAAACTTTCCATAAAAATATAAAAAGTATATCCATGACTTTGGAATAGGCAATGTTTATTTATTTTTATTTATTTATTTATTTTCACAGGGACAGAGAGAGAGTCAGAGAGAGGGATAGATAGGGGACAGACAGGAATAGAGAGAGATGGGAAGCATCAATCATCAGTTTTTTGTTGCGACACCTTAGTTGTTCATTGATTGCTTTCTCACATGTGCCTTTACCGCGGGCCTTCAGCAGACCGAGCAACACCCTGCTGGAGCCAGAGACCTTGGATTCAAGCTGGCGAGCTTTTGCTCAAGCCTGATGGGCCCACACTCAGTCTGGTGACCTCGGGGTCTCGAACCTGGGTCTTCCGCATCCCAGTCTAACACTCTATCCACTGCGCCACTGCCTGGTCAGACTGGCAATGATTATTTAAACAGAATTAAATGTGGAAACTATAAAGGAAATGCTGACAAGATGAAAGGAAATGCTGATTAGATGGTCAATCAAACTTAAAAAGTTTCATCAGAAGATATGATTAACAATGTTAAAATGTAAGTCCAATCTGAAAGTAATTTTCTTAATACTGATTTAAAACAGAGGAAATTCATCTGGAAACTTTAAAAAATGTTACAAATCAGTAAGATAACTTGGTAAAAATGGGCAAAATCTTGGAGAGGCACTTAAAACAAGATACCTAAATGGCTAATAAGGTACAAGAAGATCTTCTCTATTATTAGTTATCAATAAAAGTCCAAAACTTCAATGACACACCTCCACAATTCTCAGCAGATTGAATAAATAATAAAAGAGAACTCAAGGTTTGGGTAAGGATGTGCAGCAAATAGAACTCTCATACACTACTGGTAGTATTACTTATACACAAACACAGTCAAAACCTATGACCTAGAAATTCCATTCTTGTTACATACTGCACAGAAATACATAGAAATGTACACACATCTTCACAGGTGTATTGTTGATAATATTTTATTATTGCCCCTTTTCCTATAGCCAAACATTAAGTGGAGAAAAATCTTACTGAGGGGAAAACGTCACTTGGATACTTTGAAGGTTTTGAGCTTTCTTCTTATTAGAATATTAATACTGATGAATAATGCCTTTCTAGTATCTTGCTGCCAGGGCCTCACACTTTCTTCCTCCTCCCTCCCTCTTTCCTCTTACATACACTTACACTCCAAAATAAAAACTTATTTATATATTTTTCAGTCAGTTTATGGTCAGTCATTTATAAGATTTAAACCTAATCTGACTAAGCTCATAGAAAATATAAGAGATGATCTGTTTAGAAGTTTTAAATAGACACCTAGAACATATAAAAATAAAGATGATAGACTTAACAATGGGTAAATAAATATAAAACAACAGAGTCGAGGTTGAGTACATAAGTACAAAATAAATTAAGGGAGGGTAATCAGAAGAAAAATTAGTGAAGCTGCCCTGACTGGATAGCTCGGTTAGTTAGAGTGTCATCCCATAGCACAGAGTTTGCCAGTTTGATCCCCAGTCAGGGCATATACAGAAACTGATCAACGTTCCTGTCTCCTCTCTACTTTTCTCTTTCACTAAAATTAATAAATTAAAAAAATTAAAGAAAAATTAGTGAAACTAATATATATGAGAAATTACTGTGTTCCAGAGTGTGTTAGGAAGAAATTACCAACCATGCAACACTAATGTTAAAGAAAACTGATGGAGTGAAATGTGGCAAGAGAAAACTCAACTAGTGTTGCCCAGAAACTTGTATTTGGAAGTGTCCAAAAATTTCCTTTATCAATACAAAGAATATATGCTAAAAATAAATTGAGTTGACTCAAAAGTAGCTCTCTGTCATGACCTAAGGACCAGCAGAACAGCAGATTACAGGCTAAATACATTTTTTTAAAGAATCACTGGCAGAATGATTCTCTTCAAGTGAGCCTAATATTGACATCTTTACTTGTTACGTTACTTTTCTATTCATGAATAGTAAAAGGAATTATACAGGTTTCACCTTCAAAACAAATCACAGAGAATAGAAAATTGTTACTGTTTCTACTTCAGTAATTACCTTAAAAATTATTCTGAGATTTAAGGAAGACTTTTAAAAGATTTTTTAATTTATATTCTATGATGCCTAGCAACATTGAGCATCTTTTCACATGCTTTTTGGCTGTCTGTATGTACTCTTAGGAAAAGTGTCTGTTTAGATTCTTTGTACAATTTTAATTGGATTGTTTGGGGTTTTGATGTTGAGTTTTCTAAGTTCTTTATAAATTTTGAATATTGATCCCTTATCAGATGTATCAACAAATATATTCTCCCATTCAGTGGATCATCTTTTCATATTGTTGATTTACTTTGCTGAGCAAAAACTTTTAATTTTTTTTTTATTTTAGAGAGGAGACACACACACAGAGAGAGAGAGAGAGAGAAAGGGAGGAGGAGCTGGAAGCATCAACTCCCATATGTGCCTTGACCAAACCAGTGCAGGGTTTTGAACTGGCGACCTCAGTGTTCCCAGGTCGATGCTTTATCCACTGCGTCACCACAGGCCAGGCACTGAGCAAAAACTTTTTAGTTTGACATAGTCTCATTTGCTTAACTTTTGTTTCACTTGTCTAAGGTGACATATTAGAAAAATTATTGCTATGATTTATGTTTGAGATTTTACTGCCTATATTTTCTTCTAGAATTTTTATAGTTTCAAGTCTTATATTTAAGTCTTTAATGAGATATCATGTCACACTTTTCAAAATGGACATCATCAATGAATCAATAAACAACAAGTATTGGTGAGGGTGTGGAGAAAAAGGAACCCTAATGCACCATTGGTGGTAATGAAGATTGATACAGCCACTGTGGAAAGCTGTATAGTATAGAGTTAGCTCAAAAATTAAAGATGGAACTGCCTATGATCCAGTTATTTCACTTTTGGGAATTTATTAGAAGAAATAAAACACTAATTTAAAAGAATATATGCAGCCTTATGTTCAATATGGTGTAGTTTATAATAACCAAGATATGGAAGCAGCCTAAGTACCAATCAGTAGATAGGTGGATATAAATGCTGTGGTAAAAATACCCAGTGGAATACTATGAAGTGATAAATAAGTAAATCTTGCCCTTTGTGACAGCACAAATGGGGCTGGAGAGCATTATGCTCAGTGATACAAGTCAGTCAGAAAAGACAAATACCATTTGATTTCACTCATCTAGATGTGGAATCTAATGAATGAAGTGAATTAACAAGCAAAAAAGAGACAGACTCACAGAGAGTCAGGAAGGGGCTGGGCAAAGAGGGTGGAGGAATTGAGCATAAAAGGACAAAAAAGAGAAAAAAACTCATGGATGTGGACAACAGTATGATGATTGTGCTTTGTGCTAAGGATGATGAAGGAGGGTATGGGAGGGAAAATGGTGATGAACAAAGACTTGACTTGGGGAGAGATGAACATATAATATAATGTACAGATATGTGCTATTTAATTGGGCACCTGGAACCTGTAGACCTGTATAATTTTTAAACCAATGTCATCTCAATAAATTAAATTTTAAAAATGTTTGTTAAAAAGCAGAATTATTACCTTTCAAGGTTTACCATTTTTCATCAGTCACTTTGTCATAAATACCTCTTTATTTATATTATTTTTGAAAAATTAGACATAAAACATTTACTGGTGATAATAGAGTCTATTTCAGTTTGCTAGCAAAACTGTAAAATAAACCCTAATATGCAGTTAATTGAGATTTAATAAGAATTGCATGTTGGTTAAATAATAAATCACAAGGACTTTGAATCAAAACCTTTTATCAGGCAAGACATAACAATTCCTTAAAATGGATTAATATTCCAGTCCTGAGGATTTGCAAAAACCTATTATAAAATATAATATCATTCAATTTATTATAGTTAAAAAATTATTAAATTCTTTATAGTTTTTTTCAAAAAGATACAAGAAAAAGTAACTCTTATGCAATTTGTTGGCACAAAATCATTGTGATTGTTACAGTAAATTACAGAGATTAAAGATTCAGTTATCAGCCTAGACACACTAAGTTACTATGAGTTTATTGTGTAATAGAAATCCTATAAATAAGTTACATATTTAAATATATTCAATTTTTTTAAATAAAAACTTTTAATTTTAACCCCTTTAAGATGTCACTTATGCAGATCTACTCTAACATATGTCAATGTTAATTTTTTCCTTATACTATACTGAATTATAGAATAGTATTTCTATAATGCAGTGAGTTTCAGTTCAATGACTTTTCATCTTCAATACAGTGTGTCTGTAAAGTCAGGGTGCACTCTTGACCAGTCACAGGAAAGCAACAAAAGACGATAGAAATGTGAAATCCACACCAAATAAAAGAAAACTCTCCCAGTTTCATACCTATTTAGTGCAGTTTGGGGTGGGCTTCATTTGTTGCCCTACACACATCCAAATGATAGTGAAGTTCTTGCCCCACACAGGTAAGGACATCTGGTGTAACAGAGTGAATAACGTCTGTGATTCTCTGTTTTAAGTGATTAATGTCATTGATACGTTCAATGTACACATGTTGCTTCACATAACTCGAAAAGTAAAAGTTTAAGGGCGTCAGATCTGGGGATCATGGTGGCCATGGCTTGACAGAACCCCTGCCTATCCATGCTGGGGGAATGTTCTATCCAGAAACTAATGAACAATGGTGGTGTAATGTGGAGCAGTGTCATCCTATTGAAAGATGACACTTCTGGAAATTGTGGCACTGCATACAATTCCAACATGTCAAGATAGGTGTTTGCCATCACAGACTGCTCCACAAAAAAAATGGGCCTATGACCTTATCATGCATCAGGCCACACCGCACGTTCACTTCAGGGGTGTTATGCTCGTACTCAACGTAGGCATGAGGATGTTCAGCAGCCCATATTCGGACGTTATGGCGATGAACATGTCCACAGATATGGAAGGTCGCCTCATCGCTAAACACAATCTTTTACAAAAATCTTGCATCATTGTCAATCTCATGAAGCATATCTGTAGCAAATATGCATCGTGTGGGTTTATCTGCCTGTTTGATAGCGTGCAACAGACACAATTTGTACCCCGTAAAACAGAGACGTTTCTTTAACAACTTATGAACTGTAGTCTTGCTTAGGTGTCATTGTCAAGCACACGCACGCACAGATTTTTTAGGGCTCCTTAGGTAGGTATCCCGTATAGCAGGAGTGCCCAAACCTTATATACAGGGGGCCAGTTCACTGTCCCTCAGAATGTTGGAGGGCCTCCACATACAGTACTCCATACACTGACCACCAATGAAAGAGGTGCCCCTTCTGGAAGTGCGGTGGGGGCCAGATAAATGACCTCAGGTGGCCACAATTTGGCCCATGGGCCGTAGTTTGGGGACCTTTGCCGTATAGCCTCTACAGACTCATCACTGACTGGTGGCCCACCAGAATGGGGTTTCTCCACCAAACTGCTGGTTTTCTTCAACTGCTTATCCCACCCACTGAATAATGTTATTCCTCTGTGGTGGCGCTTCATTATAAATGCGCCTATATTCACGTTGCACTTTGGTCACGGATTTGAATTTAGTGAGCCACAGAACACATTGAACTTTCCTGTGTACCATCCACATCTCAACTGGCATGGCCGTGGGCTGCTCCGCTGTATACACGGTGTTATGTCATCATCTGTGCATGCACACATGCTGCCACATCATCCTACAGAAACTGGGAGGGTTTTCCTTTTATTTGGTGCAGATTTCACATTTATATCATCTTTTGTTGCTTTCCTGTGACCAGTCAAAAGTGCACCATGACTTTACAGACACACTGTAGATGCTGCTTCATGCGCTAAATAAGCAGCTATGAGTCAAATTTTGCTTTTGCAATTTATGGTAGTGAATGAATAAAAGAATGTAACTGTCAGCATTCTAATGTATTTCCCATTTGTACCACTTTATTAAATTTAAAAAGTATAAGTCATAAAAATTAAGCATATTGGAACAATTTAAAATGTAACTACACATAAAGCCAATCAGGTGACATTACAAATCATGTGTTTTCAATTAGATATCCAGAGTTTGCAAGTTAATTTAGTTAGACCAACGTATCTGCGTCATCAACAAAAATATTCATCATCATTATCACTTTTCAGCTGGCAGAAATTAGCAGCAGATGTTATGGAAGTTTTCTATGTTTATATTCAGAGATGTTCAACATTCCCCTGTGATTTCAAAATAGGAAAACACAATGAATCATATCCCCGCAGTAATAGCAAACCATATTTTGCATCATAATAACATTTTTCTACTGGAAATTTATCTCAGATTTGTTTTCCTTCAAAGGTAAGAAAGTTAAAGGACAGATGGATATCAATAAAAATGTTCTTCATACTGCAAAGACTAAAATATTGTTTAAATAGTTTTGTTTATATAATATTTTGCAGAACACAATCGAATCACAAAATTGGTCAAATCATATTAAAGAAATAATTAAGATTTTCACTCTTTTATTACTATCATTTAAGAATTTAAAGAGACTATTTTGTTTTGAAAGTAAAGAAATACCTTTATGAAATTCAGTATAAAACAGAACAAGTAAACATTTAAAGAAGTCAAAACTAATTAAATATTTAATGTTAAAGATATCTAAAATGTGTTTGAGACTATAATTTAACCTTACAGTCAGCACCAAATTTACTTGTAGCATAGCTAAAAAAGAGCTCATCTTATGATCATAAACATTTTTTTAATAGCAATTTTGAGAAGTAATTGCTATGTGGCTTTTGATATAAGAAGATGTGAATAATGTGATGGATGACATTTTCAACTGAGTTTTCAGTAAAATTAAAAGCACTTTCGAAATAATATAATATCAACACTGATAAACACGAATAAAATGACTTTTTATTACACTGGGAACAATTTTTATTTCATTTTCTGTTGCATGAGGTTTTAGAAATATATATATCTGCATCGCTGATTCCAAATCTGAAATCCATTTTTTTGGTGCATGCTCTAATTTTTATACAATATTAATTTATTTTTATTACAGTTAATGGCATGCGTTGGTTTTTAAACTGGAGTTAAAGGGCAACGACTCTTGAATTGAACATAACCACAAGGCTATTAATGTTTTACAAACATCAGTTGACATAATTGTAGTTGTTTTTAAATGTAAAAAATTATTATCTGATAAAAACACCCTCTTATTTTGTTTTAAGATTGAATCATGGCTTCTTCCAGTAAGCGAAAATGTAAGAATAGTCCTGACACCTTCTGTTTTTTATATGTGGCTGATACAAACTTCAACATCAAAGGTGCAATATTTCATCATTTGTGACATGTGCATATATTGTCTATTTTCAAGTTCCCCTTGGCAATCAAGACAAGAATTGAGCTCTTCATATTGTGTGTCATAATTATGAGGAAATGGTTCATGACTAGACAAAAGGAAAACACAAAGGAATACCTTTTGGTATTCCCATGGTTTGGCATAAACCTAAGGACCAGAGCAGTGACTGTTATTTCTGTCTGATTCATACAAAGGGCATTGGCAAGAGAAAACGGCATATGATTGCATATCCTAATATTCCTTCAGAAATATGACCTATCTCACACCCTGAGACACTCCCAGTTCCAGTTTTCAATTTTTTTATTTCTTCAAAAGACGAAAAAAGTGAACATGGTGATCAAGTGTATTTTGATAAGATGCATGAGAAAATGGTTGTAGATTCTGAAGGGTCTTCTTCTGATGCCAACCAGTCATTAACCCCTCAGCTGTTTAGTCCACCTGAATTGTATTACTTATTAAGAATTTTGGGCATATCAAAGAAAGCAGCTGAGTTATTAGTCTCCAGTCTTCAAGAAAAGAATGTACGTCACCGGTCAGCTAAAATATCCCATTTCTGGAAGCATGAACAAATTTTTGTGGACATTTTTTCTGAAGACAAACACTTTGTTTACTTTCATGATATCAGTAGTCTCCTCAGCCAGCTAGGTGTTACCACTTACAGTCCAACAGAATGGCGGCTAGTTCTTGACAGCTCTCAACGGAGTCTGAAATGTGTTCTCCTATACAATGGTAATGTTTATGCAGCAGTTTCAATTGGTTATTCAACTCATCTGTGAGAAGATTATAATGCCATAAAAATTGTTCTCGATTTTATGAAGTATGAGGAGCACAACTGGATCATTTGTGTGGATCTTAAAATGGTTAATTTTCTGGTAGGACAACAGAGAGGTTTCACTAAGCATCCTTGCTTTCTGTGTTTGTGGGACAGCTGAGCTCTGGAGAAACACTGGACACAGAAGGATTGGCTGATATGTGAAGTTCTGGAAGTAGTGATGCAAACTATTGTGAATGAACCTGTAGTTAATCGAGAAAGAATAATTTTTCCCCCATTTCATATCTAACTTGGTTTAATGAATGAAGCAGTTTGTTAAGGCTTTGAATAGAGAAAGTGAATAATTTCCACATATTTTTCTGCTTTTTCTGCCGTGTCTTTTGAGAAGATAAAAGTAGGTATATTTGACGGACCTTAAATTATTATATTTTCACAAAGATGATGCCCAAGAAGACATTCTACTTTATTATGCATTAATATTAACTTCCTGAATAGTCACCTTGATATGTTTCCTGAAAATTTTGGAGCTGTTAGTGATGAGCAGAGAGTACGCTTTCATCAAGATCTGAAGATGATGAAAGAGCATATCAGGGCGGTGGAACAGAAATATGATGGCAGACTACTGTTGAAGCATCAAACGAGATTGTCCTCAACAAGTTACACCAATGCAAGAGCTACAAACGCAAATTTTGGCCTCAATAGAATTTAAGATTTGCGCAAATTTTATGATTAATATAAGTGTTTTAAAATGTTCTATTTCAAAATTGTTGACTAATTCTGATGCAATCATATCTTTTAGTGTATTAGTTTATTTACTGCATAAATTATTATATTTTACAAAAATGATGCCCAAGAAGACATTCTACTCCATTATGTTAAATTAAATGTTGAAAATTTTACAATAAGATGAAAACTTAAAATCTTGAATTGCAAAAAAATTGTAGCTTACAGAGAAAAACTAATGTTAGATTTGAGATCAGCACACTCGAATTAGGTAAGAACAAGTGTTTTTGTGGATGCAACAAAAATTTTGTTCCCCAGTGTTAGAAACCCTGAAGGCATTGGGTAAAGTGAGTGGTTAGGCTGGCATATAACTCTCTGGAGAAGATTCTCTGTGATAAAAAGTTTTGTTACTTAAATAATGCTGGGGTCATCACATGCTATCAGATCCTCTAAACATTTATAATTTATATTAGTGTATTATTAATACCTATGAAAAGTTCCACCCCTGGCTAACTCTCTGGCCTCACATATTATCATCATCCTATGCTCATACTGCTGTAAACATACTTGATTTTTTGCTGTTCTTCCATCATGTTTTCCCAAAATATCTTAACTATTCTCAGCATTTTTTATTTCAGGTTATTTTTGGTAGATTACCTCTACTTAATAAAACACACACACACACACACACACACACACACACACACACACTCATAGAAAAATAAAACCTTCAATAGCATTGCTCTGTAATACATGTTACTCCTGTAACTTTTTTTCTTAACATTTATCATCATCTTGGGATATATGTTTATTATCAGATTGACTCTAATATAATGCACATCTTTTTTTTTTTAAACTATGTTTTTTTTTAATTTTTTTTATTTATTTATTCATTTTTAGAGAGGAAACACAGAGTGGGAGAGAGAAAGAGAGAAAGAGAGAAAGGGGGGAGGAGCTGGAAGCATCAACTCCCATATGTGCCTTGACCAGACCAATGCAGGGTTTTGAACTGGCGACCTCAGTGTTCCCAGGTCGACGCTTTATCCACTGCGCCACCACAGGTCAGGCTTATAATGCACATCTTTGAAAGCAAAGTATCCATTTTATTTAAGTTGTTTTTTATTTTTTAAGTGAGAAGCAAGGAGGTAAAGAGACAGATTCCTGCAAGCACACCACACCAGATCTACCTGGTAAGCCCCAACCAGGCAATGCTCTGCCCATCTGGGGCTGCTGCTTCATTGCTCGACAAATGAACTATTTTAGTGCATGAGGTGAGGCTATGAAGCTACCCTCAGTGCCTGGGGCCAACTTGCTCCATCCAAGCCATGGCTGAGGGAGGGGAAAAGAGACATAAAAAGAGAGAGAGAGAGAAGGAAGTAGGGACAGGGTGGAGAAGCAGATGGTCACTTCTCCTGTGTGCCCTGAATGGAATCGAACTCAGGACATCCATAGACCAGGCCAATGCACTACCACTGAGTCAAATGTCCAGGGCTTTATTTATATTTTATTCTATATCAATGAATGAGTACCTAAAACAGTATGTATTAAAATATTTTTTGATAGACTCAGTCAATACTAGTTCAATTTCTATTTATTCAATCAAGCAAACTAATTTCTCTCAGTTTCTTTAAAAACTGTGTCAGGATATCTGGATGGATTATTTTTCTTGATCTCTCATATCTTTCTTGAAGAGATAGAGCACGTATGTACATAACTAAGAGCAGTTATATTTATTATTACATGTTGTGCTCCTTGTCTGTGATTCATATTATAGGTAATTTTTTCTTTCTTTTCTATACTTTAGCTTCTTAGGATAAGGCAGTAAATAAAGTAGGTATTTAACCAAATGCCCTAAATGACAAAAGGACAGTATTAGTAATTTTTGGTAAAATGGCTACCACTGTAAACAACTATCAAGTTTACTTGGCTCAATAATAATGCTCTATTTAAATAAGAATTATTATTATGCTATTAGTGACAAAGTTTCACTCTATAAAATTTTATTGTGGAATATTGCTTTAATACAAAAATTTAAATCAATATTATTAATTCATTTTATTTATGGCAGCACTAAAATATCCTATAAGATAATTATGCTAAATTTCTATAACTGTATCTCAATGATATTTATTATGTGGTTTTGTCTCACCTCCCATCACCTACAAACTTTATTTCAACTTATTCTAAAGTGTATATAGTCAATATTACTTAAAATGAATGAACAACAACAAAAACATCTTACATGCCTTGTTATACTGATTGTGTCTCCAAATTATAAAGAGTTTCACTTCTCTCTATAACCTATATAAAGTATAGCTATCATACAAAGTCTAGAGAGATGTCCATATTTCTTCCAAAACTCTTTTTGATTTTTCCAAAACTTAGTGATAATATTCTAATATGAACAGATATACTCCATATTATAAAAATAATCAATTCAGCTTACATGTTCAACTTTGTTTTAAGTTAGTCATTAGTGTCTGTCTAATTTCCTAAGCTATGCTATAAACTGCCTGAGGGAAAACATCATGTTGTTCATAACACTGAAAAATGAGTTTGGCAATGTAAACTTGAGAATGGTAAATTAATATGAATTTATTTTTTTATATTTTAAGAACTCAGGATAGGAATTATCATCTTAATGGCATCAGTATCCTAAGGTCCTTCAATCTTGTCCTTTCACAGTCCTTAGAGTCTTGGCTTTTTTCCTCTGATTATTGCTTTATAATTTCAGGATAACTGGAAAGCCATCAGGCTTTAAATATATGTTCTAAGCAGTAAAAAGAAGGGAAAAAAAGCAAAAGGGAATGTGCAACAGCTAAAGGACTCTTTTACTGAGAAACCTTTCTGTGTATTGGGAAGAAAACCAACTCTAAGAAGTTTCTCTGACACAATATTGACACAAACTACAAGGCATTATTCATAGTATATATCTAACAAGCTCATGAATGTGGTCCATGAACCATACTCTTAAGCAACAAACTTACACTATACTTTTAAAGATGTATGCTATCATCTAAGACCTTCTTAGGCTCATACACAGGCTCTGTCTGTTAGCTAACTAAGTGATCCCGGGCAATATAGTTAACTGTCAGCTTCCCCATCTATAAGCTGGTGACAATACTAGAACCAATTTTATAGGTTTATAAAAAAATTTAATCTCATAACAATATGAAACACTTAACATGTTTATCCAAAAAGTATTCAATTACTCCTTAGCAATTTCTGAAATTTATATCATTATAACCTGTAGCTAGCATTTTCCAAATTGCCTTCCATGATCTATTCAAAGCTTTTCCCTAAAAAAATTAATAATATTGAAAAAAACTCTTAAATAAATTTAATCAAATCATAGACTCTAAAAAGCTCAATCATAAATAAACTTTCTCAAATTATACTGTTTACTAATATGATCTTTGAGTCTTTAAAACAAAGTATCATATTTAGCATTTCACAAAATTATCAACAAATTACTGTAAATGATTTTTATAAGCATAGCCCAAAAAATAACTGTATAGCCATGACATTTCAAATTTCATCTTAGTCTATGTGAAAATTCTCTTTGAATTTGTGGAGGGAACTGCTTTCTTAACTACATGCCACAACTCTTCACTAGTGTCTAGTCTCTTGACAAGTTTCAAAAATAACCCAGAACATATTTGACACAATTTTGTTGAGGGATTTTACTAGAAGAGGGTATGTCTCAGTCATTATACAAATGCATCTTCAAAGAGATAATTATGACTTTACAGTAACATAAAAGAAGAAAAAGAAAGAAGTAGGAATAGGAGGAAGAAAATCTTTTATTCCCCCAAAATTCTTTGAATATTCCTCAACTGCCATATTTTACTGAATCTTAACCTAAGGACAGGAAATTCCTTCCAAATACAACTTTATCACACATGTTGTGGTGGACATTGTTCCATATGTAGTTAGAAATAAAGTGGTTTCATTTACTTTCTTTTACTAAAGACATTAATAAATGATCAATGAATTCAGTTATGTTGTGTCAGAGGACAGAATTATTTTTGTAATGATTCATATTGGACAAGCTAATACTAAGTTAGAGTGCAGTTGAATAAAAGTGCTAACTATGATGTAAAAATCAAAATCTTAATAAAATCAGTCAATTAAAATAGATTCTCCAGGAATCTTTCTGTAGTCCTTCTTGGCCATCCTTTGAAAACGAGACCCAGTGAATTTGTGATTATTGTTAAAACAACATTGTTCCCCTTCAAAATATAGTACACCCTAAGTAGTATAAAGGGCAAGTGTACTGGAATTAAAACATAAACTATATCAAAACAAAGATTATTATTTCCACAAGAAATTCAGAGATCACTAACGTTGGAAGGTATAAAAATAAGATTAACATTTTGAAATGGCTTTTCAAAACACCCTTTTGATATCATCTGATGAAATTTAAGTATTATTAAATAAGTGTTCTAAAAGAGCATCAAAAAGGAAGGCTAACAGTAAGATAAAAGACAATGGTATTCTTAAGATGCTGTACACCACCCTTAGAGCCAAAAAACTGATGGATCATCACTGTGATATCCATGACATTCTTTTGTGTGTGTGTGTCAGAGAAAAGAGAGGGACAGATAGAAACAGACAGAGAGGAAGGGAGAGAGATGAGAAGCATGAATTCTATGTTGTGGCACCTCAGTTGTTCATTGGTCGCTTTATCATATGTGGCTTGACCAGGGGGGCTACAGCAGACCAAGTGACCCCTTGCTCAAACCAGTGACCTTGGGCTCAAGCTGGTGAGCCTTGTTCAAAACCAGATGAGCCTGTGCTCAAGGGGGCAACCACGGAGTTTTGAACCTGGGTCATCCGCGTCCCAGTCTGATGCTCTATCCACTGCACCACCACCTAAATAGGCTGCTTGGCATTCTTCAAAAGCACATAATTGAAATGACTTCAGAGAGCCAAGAAGAAGCTGTAAGACTTAAAAAACAGCATTGTATAATTAGTACCCACTGACAATCAGTAACCTAACTGATATGAACAATGTCATTAAAAAACAATACCTTCAATGTGGTTGTCCACTAACCATTTGAGATATTATGATTACAAGATTCTTGAGGAAAAAATATACTCATAGAAAGAGAGATTTGGTTTAATATTATTATCGAAGACACACAAAGTTAACTTCTTTTGAGGACTCTGAGCATAAAAGAAAACAAAACAACTGTGGGAGAAAATGTCTTAGTTTTCTAAACAAAACAAATGCAATGTCACAAATACCCATAAAATAATTACTCTATAGTGTATTTTTTATAAGAAGCCCCTTCATGTAACTTCTGTCTATCTCTGCACTGATCATCAGAATTAGTTTTCTTTTAAATTGAGTTTGCATTTTAAACTAAATCATAAAATTCACAAACAAATAAGTGAACCAGAATGTATGATTTATTTGGAGTCATCAAAATGATTGCATGGATTTCAAAGTGAAATAATGAGCCTCTTAAAGAATTTATACAGAATTAGGAGTACTAAAACTTTTGAAGTAGAATTATTGAAATACTTTTATTTTTTATCTAAGACTTACAGAATTCCAGACACAAGGTACACCTTTCTCTCTGTTCCGTTGCAAATCTCCAGTATACCTTAATCAAATGCTTGAACATCTCTAAGGAAGAATCTTTCCCTACAGTCTCTAAGAAATAGAGTTAATTCATTCCTCAAACAGTTTTAATGAACAAATATATGCTTTATGTTATCTCTGAAAATGTTTGTATCCCAATATCCTTTCTTTTTTATTCTCCTCTGGAAAAAAGAATCAGGTGTTTGGGATAGTTTGAAGCTAGAACGTGCTTCATGGGTGTCTACATAATCTGGAAAAGACATTTGGTCTAGAAAAGCATCATAGATTATTTAGCAGAACGAATGTTGCAAAGAAGTGGCTTTTCCTGATACATACAGTAAGTTGTATTTGAACCACGTAACACAGTTTCAACATTCCTTGTTTCTGAGCACTTGAGGACTACAAAAAAAAAGAGGATTGTGGCTAAATTAAAAAGTCTGATTGTTCATTTATGTGTCTGCATTTTATTTTCTTTTTTGTTTATGACCATGGGTTACTTTGCAATAAGAGCAAAATGAAACAGATATAAATATGGTCCAAAAATAGAAAAGGCTGATATTTTCAGAAACCTCAGCTATTGTACTCTGTGATTTAGCTGACAGAAACTAACACCAGGATAAGAAAGTGTATTCTCTCAACAGGAGAATAAATATATTAACTCTGTGGCAATTGCACAATGAAATAGTATTCAGAAATTATAATAAACAATTTACAACTACTCACAACAATATGGATGAATATTACATTCATGAAGCAGAAATAAGACCAAAAGTGTACATATGTGTACATAGATAGAATTCTTTTTATATAAAAAAAAACAGACAAAATTAATTTATACTGAAGAAATTAGTGGGAAATGTAGTGTCAGGAAGGGGGTACTGGAGAAACTTTTATAACACTGGTGACATTCTATTTCTTAATCTGAGTGCTGATTAATTTATTGAACTATGTATCTGTGATGTATAGACTTTTTATATTATACTTCAATAAGAACTTTTATAAGTTTGAAAGTATAAGAAAAGGCTCTTAGAGTTTCATGGAAAGAAACAGCAAGAAAAGGCTATTAGAGTCTCATAGAGAGAGAGAGGCAGGGAGTAAGATCCTATTACTTGGCAGGTAGGAATGCCGAATCTAATCTATTTAGGTACTTTTACCCCAAGCTGATGTCTTATAGTCAGACTGTCAGCTTCATATCTATATTATGACTCTTTTTAGAAAAAAAACATCATTGGACAACATTTATAGCTTGCAAAAAGAAACACATTAAGCGAAAAAAACTTTTCAGGATGAGAATATCTCATTTTCAGTAAAGAAAAATTGTACAAATTCTGTCATTTAAAGAAACATTTTTTTAAATGTCATTTATATATAGATATATAAAGTGAAAAATAGTTGTTTGCCCAGTTCTGGAGAAAGAAATAAATCTCCTTAGTAAATCAATAATAATAATACATAAATAAAAATATATTATTGGTTTTAAGAAGTACAAAATTATTAAAAAATTAAAGTATATAAATGTTATTTTAAAAAAGTGAGAAAGTAGTTAATAAAATAAATTACATTTTCTCTCAGTGATTTTAAAGTTATGTTTTTGGTTTTGTACATAAAACAAGCAAACATAAAAAGCAAAACAAAAAATAAAAATAAACAACACCCTGATTTAATCAGACTATAAAATGTTTCTTCCCTTTTCTTTTTCTTTTCTTTTTTTTTTAGGTTAAGGACGGGAAACCGAGAGACAGACTCCTGCATGCACTCCGACCAAGATCAACTGGCAAGCCCAATAGGGGGCAATTCTCTTCCCATCTGCAACCCTCACTTTCTTGTAACCAGAGTCATTTTTCGCACCTGAGTTGAAGGCTATGGAACAATTCTCAGCACCTGAGGCCAACACACTCAAGCTAATCGAGCCACGGCTGCAGGAGGAGAAAGAGAGAGAGATAGAGATGGCTAAGACCAGACTATAAAGTTTCTTAATCTATTTCTGCATTTGAATGATATGACTGTGACCATACTGAAGAAATAATTTGTACTAGACACATAATGGAGAGACTACTGCAATGACAAAGCTATTATATAGAAGACCTCCTGACTTAATTTCACCTATTTCTTCTAGGATTTTGGAACTTTTGAAGTAGTCTAAGTGTTAGACTAATTAGTGTCTACATATTTTGGTGATTGGCAGACAAATCAGAAAGTTATACTGACTGCATTAAACTTAATATTTCTGAAGTAACACAACTTGTAGTTTTCCAACTAACCTAAATAAACATGTTCTCAAACATGATTTTTTGGAAACATATTTGATAGTTTTTTTGTGACTGATGGATTCATATAACTCATTCATTCTCAAGAAATACAATTATAAGCCAAATCATTCTGATTGAGTAAATCAGTTTTCATAGATGTCATCTTTACAGCTATACTTTCATGTGTTAAATATAAGTGTGTTTTAATAAAATAATTATTAATAATATAGTTTCACTGTGTAAATTATGTAAATTATCTGAGGAATGTATTATACTGTGGATATTAGTTATATACTTATGTATTGTGTTACAAGCACTTTCATAATTTTTGTTTACGTGTTTGGTTTAAATGCATTTTTCAAGTTGATATTTTTAAAAGATTTAAGAAATTAATGTGCATTGTTTTCTGATTTATTAGTTTTGTGTCATACTTGGAAAGTCTTTTCCATTTAAGGTTACTATATATCAAATCAAAAAAATTCTTCTGGAAGCCATACAGCTTTTCTGCTTTAGTGTTTACATCTCTGATAAATCTGGAGGTTATTTATTTTTCTTTTCTATTTTTTGTGTGACAGAGACAGAGAGAGAGAGTCAGAGAGAGTGACAATTAGGGACAGATAGACAGGAAGGGAGAGAGATGAGAAGCATCAATTCTTCGTTGCTGCACCTTAGTTGTTTATTGATTGCTTTCTCATATGTACCTTCACCAGGGGGCTACAGCAGACCAAGTGACCCCTTTCTAAAGCCAACAACCTTCGACTCAAGTTGGTGAGCCTTGCTCAAATCAGATGAGCTTTTGCTCAAGTTGGCAACCTCGGGGTTTCAAACCTGAGTCCTCTGCATCCTAGTTCGACACTCTATCCACTGCACTACCGCCTGGTCAGGCTGGAAGTTATTTTTGTGTAAATAGTTGGGTAGGCCCTGGCCAGTTGGCTCAGTGGCAGAGTGTAGGTCCAGCATACGGATGTCTCAGGTTCGATTCCCAATCAGGACACACAGGAGAAGGAACCATCTGCTTCTCCACCCCTCCCTTTCTCTCTCTCTTTATCTCTCTTTTTCTCCTGCAGCCATGGCTCAATTGGAGCAAGCTGGCCTTGGGAACTGAGGGTAGCTCCATGGCCTCACATCAGATGCTAAAATAGCTCAGTTACCCGAGCAACAAGCAGTGGCCCCAAATGGGCAGAGCATAGCGCCCTAGTGGGCTTGCTGGATGGATCCCAATAGGGATGCATGAGGGAATCTGTCAATCTGCCTGCCGGCTTCTCACTTAAAATAAAGTTGTGTAGATATAAACTTTACCTGTATTTCTAATGGGTACCCTGTTGTCTCAGTAACATTTTTGAATAATCTACTCCTTAACCCTGTTCAATCTAATGTTTCATATCTCGGTACATTACTTATGTTATATATCATTAATCTATCTACATGACTTGATTACACAGATTTATTTATTATGGCTTATTATATGTTTCTTATCCTCACTGGAGTTGTATTTCCTATTCATTTAAACATGTAAAACCCACTTTTCAAATTTAATATTAAGAATATCTTTCTATGTCAGTAAATATAGAAATACATCATCAATTACTGACATGGATAAAATAAGTAAGTATATGATTCTATTTTGCAACACCAAAAGGGTAATATGTTGAATTGAATGTTAGAAACAAATTCTGCAATAACATAACTCTAAAAATTAACACAGGGAATCTCAAGATACAGGTTGGTAGTAGGATGGGTATACATTTTATTTTATTGCTTTTTCTGTGGAGTTTTATTTCCTTTAGTTTCTAAATTTATTTGTTCACCTTTAAATGTATAATTCATATTTTAAGTTAAAAAAATGTTTTTTCTTCTCCTTTTCTTCAAAACCTCTCTTGATTCCATATTTCTGTGAGTAAAAATGTGACTTTTTATCATGACATTTTAAAAATGTCCTTTACCATCTGACCACAAAATACCTCTTCACTCACATTGAACTTTTCACATTGACCTGTGTATCTCTCCTTGCCCTTCTATGTCTCTGTAAACATCTATATCTTTCTTCTGACAATTTCTGTTTCTTCTTTAAGAAGATTTATTGCAGATTTACCATTATATGATTCGTGTTTTCTATGCTAAAAAATTTTGTTTATACCTTTATTCAATCACACACTATGTTATAATATTATATATAACATGTATATATAATATTTTATATATATATATGTTTTCCCCACATATGGTCAAATGTTTTTTGAATGAAAGAATGAGATCAGACTAAGACATTTGTTATTTTAATCTGAGATCTACAGGTTGGAAAAATAATGAAAAATAGTATTTCGAAGTGATATCAATTATGAATATAAATTTTAAATTTTTATTTAGAGAAGTTGGACAATTTTATGAATATCACATATATCTTAAGCCCCTGTAATTTTCAAGTGCAAAGAGAATACTAAATAACCAGTGGGAAAATGATAGCATTTACTAATTTGTTCATTTATGTGCTCAACAAATATGAATTAAACTTTTAACAGAGATAAATATGATGAAAAACTTAAAACACTTGATTGTCATGGTTCACAAATTTCTAGATGTTCAGCAAAATGTAATCCTTCTATATAACAATTTGGACCCAAATATGCTTTTAGAGGACTAGAAGGACCAAATTTCAAAAGAGCCTAAGCTAGTTTTTTGTTCCTATTTCTTGTCAAATTGCCTTTTGTCCTGAACTTGTCATCATACAAGAGAAATTATTAGAATGAATTATTACCACTTACCTTGCTCAAACTTAAATTCTTGGTCCTGGCTGGTTGGATCAATGGTAGAGCATTGGCCTGGTGTGTAGATGTACTGGGTTCAATTATCAGTCAAGGTACACAGGAGAAGTAACCATCTGTTTCTCCACCCTTTACCTTCTCCCTTCTCTCTCTCTCTCTCTCTCTCTCTCTCTCTCTCTCTCTCTCTCTTCCCCTCCTGCAGCCATGGCTAGATTGGTTGGAGCACATTGGCACTGAGGACGGCTCCATGGAGCCTTAGCCTCTGATGGTAAAAATAGCTCAGTTGTGAGCATAACAGATGGGCAGAGCATCATCCCAAGATGGAGGTTGCCAGGTGGATCCCAACCAGAGAAAATGTAAGAGTCTGTCTTTCTATCTCCCCTCATCTCACTTGGAAAGAAAGAAGAAACAATATTTTTAGTTCTTTTTTTAATTCTTTTTTAATTTTTTTTCCAAAGTGAGAGGAGGGGAACTAGAGGAACAGACTCTCGCATATGCCGCAATTGAAATCCACTTGGCAACCCCTGTCTGGGGCTGATCCTCAAGTCAACCGAACAATTCTCAGTTCCTGGGGCCAACATTCAAACCAATTGAGCTACTATTGGGGAGAGGGGAGAACAATGAGAAGAGAGGGAGTGGGGAAGAAGCAGACGGTCTCTTTTCTTATGTGCCCTGACTGGGAATTGAATTTGGGATGACCAATAACATGCTGGGCTGATGCTCTATCCACTGAGAAACTGGCTAGGTCCTCACATTTAAATTCTTAAAGAACCTAGACAGTGTCTCCTTTTCATATATTACTGTATCTCCAAGTCTGCTAGATTTCAAGGTTCCTAGAACTATTTGATAAACATTTAATGAATGAATAATGAATGAATGAGTAAATGAACCATATGGTATTTTTGAACCATATATTTTTTTTTAAATCTTTTTATTTTATTCATTTTAGAGAGGAGACACAGAATGAGAGAGAGAGAGAGAGAGGAAGAGAGAAAGGGGGGAGGAGCTGGAAGCATCAACTCCCATATGTGCCTTGACCAGACCAGTGCAGGGTTTTTGAACTGGCGACCTCAGTGTTCCCAGGTCGACGCTTTATCCACTGCGCCACCACAGATCAGGCTGAACCATATTTTTAACATCATAGATTTTAAGACATTAATGCCTATTCTGTAACAGTCCATTCAAACAGATTATACTACTCAACTTGTAGGAAGAGAATGGAGGAGACATAGAAAAAAAATAGTGCATTAGAAAATAAATAGTTCCTGGCTGGTTGGCTCAGTGGTAGAGCATAAGTCCTCCATGTAAAAGTTTCTGGGTTCAGTTTCTGGTAAGACACACAGGAGAAAAGGCCATGTGCTTCTCCTCATCTCCTCTCTCTCTCTCTCTCTCTCTCTCTCTCTCTCGCTCTTGCTTTCTTCCACTCCTACAGTCATGGCTTGGTTTGAGCAAGTTGGCCTGGGGTGTTGAAGATGGCTCCATGGCCTTGCCTCAAGAACTAAAATAGCTTAATTGCTTAGCTAGAGAGCAGTGACCACCAGATGGGCAGAGCATCACCTGGTGTGAGGTTTGCCAGGTGGATCCCAGTCCAGGGAATGTGGGAGTCTCTCTTTTCCTCTCCCTACCTCTCACTTTATATATATATATATATATATATATATATATATATATATATATATATATATATATATATATATATAATTTATAAACATATACAGGGTAGGCCAAAAGTAGGTTTACAGTTGAGTATGCAAAACAATTTATTATATTATTATTTACTAATTATTTTCCATACAAACCACTTAAACTTACTTTTGCCCAACCCTGTATTATTGTATTAAAAAAACAGTGTAACTTTGGAAATTTGCTCACTCTTTTCTTGAGTTTTGTGATGCTGCTTTGTATGTAAATTTATGTCATGGATAAATCTGCTTTACTATGAAATAATTTGGTAGCATGAAATACCATAGTGGCAAAATTTAAATTATCTTTTATATTATGACTTCTGCTCTTTAACAGTTTGAAAGAATGTAACAAAAGATTTGTGAGACCAATTCTCCTCTCACCTTGAGCTGAACTATAAACTGGGGTGAAGTGAAGACGCACATCTTATGGGAATTTAAAAACTATACAAATATAGTTGGCTTTTCAAGACCAATTTTTATTGATCTTGTGTTCAAAAACAAATAGATTCATTACTTAAGTTTTTTTCTTTATGTCAGCAAATTTAAAATGAATTTTATTGATGAAATTGTAAGAATTAAAGGTTAAGGCTTGAATCACCAGAAATGTTCTTAAAAAGGAAGAGTCAAACTCAAAAGAATTTATGGGTCAGAAAAAGAACTTTATTTCCGTAAGTGCATTTTTCTAATTATAAATTTGATTTTCATGTATATAATATGCATAATATTACTAAAATTGATACCTTGTATTTTTATTTTAAATTTTGAAACATAAAAACTATTATTTTATTGAACAACACATTTCCTATTTACTGTTTTATTAAAATATATTATGTATATGTTTATATTAATATTTAATTTATTTAATCCTGTGAGCAATATAGCCTTATATTTATTACTTCCCTAGATATTGATTGTACCTTAGTGATTACAGACATGAGTACACTTGTACCATACCTTCAGCTACCTTCAGCTGATCTGATAAATGGTACAGTGTTGTTGTTTTTTCTTTTTCTAAATCAGCTGAGACAAGTCAGGTGACAAATGATTTCTATTAGCTTCAGCAGAATGGAAACAAAACAGATCAATACAAATGATTTGCAGCAAGTTTAGATCATAAATTTCCTTTTGCCCTCATACATCATTTTAATATAGAAGCTTTTTCTTTTCATAACAGAGAAAAAAATCATTAGAGCATTGAAAATCTTAGTTACTGAAAATTGTCCTTGCTTTAAGGTGAGACCATACTAATGAGCTATTAATTTTATCCAATGGTATATAACAATAGTATTTTAAAATATGACAAACAATAAAAATGTTAATAAGCCACATTCCAGAAAATTAATTTGACTCATAAGTTGTTTAAAAAACTATAAAATGCATAAGTCTATAAAATTTAAGATTTTTATTGGTTAAATTTTTGTCTTTAGTTCTATTTCTTAAACATTTTCAATATGATCGTATTCTTCATAATTAAAAGACACTTTACTTCCTTGCTTTATATTAAAAAGATCTGTTTTGACTTCATGCACAATGTTTCCACAGTAGAAAATATAAAAGGAAAGAGAGGGGTGGAAGGAAGAAGAGAAAGGAAAGTAAACAAACAAACCAAATTTTAAAAACAGCAAATTAGGTTTACTCTTTCTTTTGCCTGAATGATTCCAGAATAAAATACCTTTCTTACCTACTTGTGAAGGAATTTTCAAAGACCTCTAGGACCACACCCAATGAATATACATAAATTTGTGAACTCACAAAGAAATGAGCATAAAACTGTCAGTCATGTTGCATGCACCAAGAGCATCCATTCTGAATAATGTTCTACTATACTAAAAAAAAAAAATGTGTGGAGACATTTATTGTACCCATGAGAGGCCTCTCACTGCTATAATAAGCAAATATTCTTTACCTCAGCATAAAAGATGAACTTCAGACTCACCATCACTACCTAAAAGATAGCAAGAGAAGAGTGGGAAAGATGCATGAGTCTAATCCAGAGGACATCTATGGACTCATGGAAAAGGGCAAAAAGTAGTGTCCCTGCTTCCATAGCATTCCTCAGAAGTCACACTTTCTTAAGATTATAAAAAAGTTCCTTATATTTTTAAATTACAAAAATAAAGTACAAAAAGAAAATCAATTTGGGACGGGCACAGCAAGAAAGAGAAACAAGATATACAGCTTTCAGCAGTCCCAACTTTTTAAAGGGAATGAAAGGGTGTTGGGGGAATGTGGGAATGGAGTTAGGTCTAGAATGCTTCTATGTCCTCCAAATCAGATCTTTGAGTAATGCTTCAAATTTTGCCTAATTTTTCTTAGTAGTCTGAAATAATTTCTTTAAATTTATATTGTGGTTCAAAGAGAGAGCTGTAGACCCAATCTGAAAACCAGGATTCCAATCCTGGTTTTGATCTTTATTTCCTGTGTGATCTCTAAAAATCACTTAGTCTGGTCTTCACTTTCCTTATCTATAGATTGGGCAAATATTATTTGCTCCATCTAAATCTTAATGCCTATAAGTATCTGGTTCCCAACCTATTCTAATGAGTTCAAAGTGTACATACAACAGTATAACAAAGCTAAGGAGTTTGGAGTCTAGAGACAGACTTCCTGGATATAAATCCAGTTTTGCAACATAAAACAGTGACTCAGTTATTCAACTCTGAAAAAGAGAAATAATCATATCTACCAAATGGAATTGGGGTAAAGATTAAAAGTGTTAATAGAGTGAAGTGGTTATAATAGCTCCTGGGTCATGTTAAATTTTAGCTATCATTATTATCATTATTGATATTATTATTACTATTGTGGCTATTACTGATATTATTTATGACAATGTAAATACAAAAATAGTAAATAAAATTTAAAACAGGAGTTGAATACTTTGGGGGAAGGTAACAGAGAGTTAGAAGTTATATAAAAACGTTTTTTGTTTTTGGGTTTTTTTTCCCAGAAGGGATATGTTACAACTATACATCTTCCAGGCACTCAATTATATTTATGAAGTAATGAAGAACCTGTCTGGGTGTTCACCTAGGTCACCCAATTTTAAAACCACATGGACCAAGGATTAAGGATGGTTATTTGACCTCATTGATCCAGACTGACACTCATCAAAGTTATTGCAAAATAAACAGGGTTTCAATTACACTGGTTACTTTAAGTTTATATTCTATGTAAATATTTTAATGAAATATAGTATAGAGAGAGAAAAGTTTAAAAATCATAAGTGAACAGATTGGTAAACTTTTACAAACTAGCCAAATGCATGGAAGCAACATCTAGTTTAGGAAATTATATATTATCAACACACCAAAACTAGGGCAATTTTAATTCATTCTCCTTGCTATTAAAGTATTCCTCTGTACTCCCAAATATCACCACTTAATTATCCACTCTATGTTGATGTACCTTTAAGGTTTTGTTTGTTATTGTTTATTATTACAAATGGTGCTTCTATGAATATTTTTGTATATCTTTGAGTGAACATATGAGGGCATACTTGTTCATTTCTGTACCCAGGAATGGAATTTCTAGGTCATTGTCTCTATACATAATGGGTTGTGATACATAATGACAAGAGTGTTACAAAGCTGTTGTACACATTTACAGTTCCAACATAACTGAAATAAAATCTAAATTACTCTATATATTTATCATAAAATGATATTGTTAGAATTGCAATTTTGGTTATTCTGAAGAACATGTAAATATTATTACATTATGAATTTCTCATTTTCCTTGATTAGTAATTAACTTGAGCACTGTTTTATATTCACTGATTTTATTTTGTATTTTCTAATGTGAAATACCTACTTAATTTTTTTGTTTATTTTATACTGTTAGGTTGTTTGTCTTTTTTCTTGTTAATTTGAGAATATTAAGTGCTTTGTTAGGCATTGTAAACAGCTACTCTAAATCTGTGATTTGACTTTCACCTTATTAACTGTGCCTTTCATTGATAGCATCAATATTTTTTAATATTATTATGATTTAATTAACATTTCAACATAATAAAAATAATCATTTTTCTTTTGTATTTAGCACTAGTTAAATTATTGTTTATCTCAGATTAATAAAGATAATATCCCATGCTTTCTTCTAGTAGTTTTTTTGTTTGTTTGTTTGTTTGTTTGATTTTACAGGGACTGAGTGAGAGTCAGAGAGAGGGATAGATAGGGACAGACAGACAGGAACGAAGAGAGGTGAGAAGCATCAATCATTAGTTTTTTGTTGCTGTTGCGACACCGTAGCTGTTCATTGATTGCTTTCTCACATGTGCCTTGACCTTGGGTCCAAGCTGACGAGCTTTTGCTCAAGCCAGATGGGCCCACGCTCAAGCTGGCGAGCTCGGGGTCTCGAACCTGGGTCTTCCTCATCCCAGTCCGATGCTCTATCCACTGCGCAACCACCTGGTCAGGCTCTTCTAGTAGTTTTATTCATTTTATATTTTTCATTTAGGTCTGAAATTCTTTAGAAATTAATTTTTTCATATATATGTGATGGAAGGTAGGATCAAGAATTTTTTTCATATGAATATTCAAATGACTAAGCACTAGTAATTGAAAATATTATTTTTATTTAAATGCACTGCAGAGACACTTTCCTCAAGTTGACTGAGAATAAAGATCTGTTTCTAAATAACTTATTCTGTTCCATTGATCTATTTCTCTCTCCTTGTAATAAAAATACCATATTTTTTCAGTTATTACAAATTTGTAATAACTTTTGATATTTACAGTGATTTTCTAGATACTGCTTCAAGATTAACTCTAATGCTCTTTGAATAGTGATTTCTTTAGAATCTTTAAATAAATTGGAGAAAAAATGACATCTTAACAATAGTTTTAAATATTTTTTAAAAATTTTATTTACAGTTGCCATACAACAATATTGAGTCTCCCAGTCAACAAAACATGGTATGTTTCTTCATTTGTGTAAGTCTTTTTAAATTTTTATTGAGCTTAATCATCTTTTAATAGATTTTTTCTAGGTAATTGATATTATTTTATACTTTTTCTGAATTATTTCTTTTCATTTATTATTGATACACAAAATAAAATTGATTTTATATTAACTTTTTATCTAGTTATCTAACTTAATTTACCTATTACTTCAAAATATATACCTATATCATTAAAACTATTTTTATGACAACATGAATGGACCTTGAGAACATTATACTAAGTGAAATAAGTATCAGAAAAAGCCAAGAACTATATGATTTTACACATAGGTGGGATATAAAACTGAGATTTATGGACATAGATAAAAGGGAAGTGGTTACCGGGAAGAGAGAGATAGGTAGAAAGGGACAAAGAGGGACAAATGTAAATCCCACATAAGTGGTATATAAACCTGAGACTCATGGACATAGATAAAAGTGAAACGGTTACCTGGGGGAGGTGTGAGGAGGATGGGAATTAAGAGGGATAAATATACAGTGACGAAAAGTGAGTTGTCTTTGGGTAATAGGCATACAACCCAATCACCAGTTCAAATGCTGTAGAGATGTTTACCTGAAACTTGTGTACTCCAATTGCTCAATGTCACTCCATTACATTTAATTTCAAAATAAAAATAAATTTTATATCTATCTCATCATTTTATCTTCACGTAATTACAATTTTAATCTCTCCAAATTACGTTTTTCTTCCATTTTGTATGGCTAAGACTTTTAGTACAAGGTCAAATAGAAGTAGTGAGAACAGGTATCTATCTTATTTTCCTTCCCTCTGTCAAGAAGGAGCATTTTAAAATTTTAGCATAGAAATTGTTTGTTGTATGCTTTTTAACCTATAGATAATCTTTGTCAGATTAAGTTGGTACCTTATATTCATTGTTTGGTGAGATTTAGATTTTTAAATCATGATAAGGGTAAAATTTTATTAATAACTTCATCTGTATTTATTAAACTTACAATGTTTTTTTCTTTTTTTCTATTAATGAAATAAATTATAACTATTAATTATTCTGTTTTTTAATTTAACTAATCTTTTTTATATTTATATCTTTCTTTGTTTTTTTGTCTTTTGGATTGGCTAAACACACTTTATTCTCCCTTTTCGGCTTTATTAAATTTTAGGTGGCATATATTTTATTATTTTCTCAGTATTTTTTCTAGAAATTATAGAATAACCCTTATTTTTTTTTACAGGGTAATATATCACCTTTACTATTTAACTGGAAATATTAAAACTCTAGAATATTTTGCATCTTATCTTAGTGTTATTGTTGCTATGCATTTCTTTGCATTCATTCTTTAAATACTAAACACATTATTATTATTTCAGTAATCAATATTGATAAATACTCACATATTCACTTTTATTATACTTCATTCTTCCTGAATTTTCAATTATTTATATGATATTATGTTCCTTGGTCTGAATAATATTCATTATTCTACGTGAGTTCTGGATTACATACCTTTCTGTTTTTTATTTATTTGAAAATGTATTTATTCCACCTTCATTTTCAAAAGGTGCTCTCACTTTACTGTTAATTTTTATGGAATTTTGGATATTGTGTATGAAAAATTGTAAAAGCCTTAGTAATATTATTTTGTTCAAAGAGAGTCCACTTGTTCTCACTCAGTTAAGCAGATAAAGAATATTTTGCACAATCAATTTATTTCCTGTGTAAATCTGGGTTGCTGTTCTCCCCCACTCCCTGCTTATTGAGATAAAATTGATGTATAAAAATTCTATATATTCAAGCTGTATAATATTATGTTTATATACATGTACACATTGTGAAATGATTGCCACAGATGATAAACATGTCTATCACTTCACATACTTATCATTTGTATGTGTAAGAACACACCAATTCTCTTAGCAAATTTTAAGTAAACATTATAACATTATAAACTATAGTTACTGTGTTGTCATTACCTCCAGAACTTATTCAGCTTGTATAAGTAAAACTTTGTACCCTTTGACCAATACCACCACATATCCCTCAATATTCAGCCGCTGACAACTGCCATTCAATTCTCTGCTTGTAGCAATTTGATATTTTTCGATTCTCCATGTAAATGAAATGATGTAGGATTTGTCTTTCCATGTCTAGCTTATGCTAGGGAAAATGTTTTCCAGAATTATCCATGTTGTCCCAAATGTCAGGATTTCCTTTTTTCTCAAGACCAAATAACGTTTATATATATAAAATACATATATACACATATTGTGTGTGTGAGTGTATAACATCTTTTTTTATCTTTTTATGCATTGATGGATACTTAGATTGTTTCCATACTTTCGCTGTTGTGAATAATTCCGCAATAAATATATAATAAATAATTAGATATAATGATTTCATTTTTTTGGTATAGACCCCTAACTTAAATGCTGATCATATAATATTTTTATGTCTAATTATTTTTTATCCAGTAAGAGGAGGGGAAGCAGAGATAGACTCCTGCATGTGCCTTGATTAGAATCAATCCAGCAAGCTCAATTGGGGGCGATGCTCTACACATCTGGGGCATTGTTCCATTGCTCAGCACCAAGCTCTGCTTAGCACCTGAGGCAAAGGCCATAAAGCTATCTTCAGTGCCTTGGACCAACTCTCTACAATTGAGCCATTGCTGCAGGAGAGAGAGAGAGAAAGAGAGAGAGAGTGAGAGAGAGAGAGAAAGAAGTAAGAGAGGGAAGGATGAGAAGCAGATGGGTACTTCTCCTGTGTGCTCTGATCAGGAATTGAACCTGGGACATTCACACACCAGGCCAATGCTCTACTACTCACTGAGAAAACCAGCCAGGGCCCTATTTTAAAATTTTGAGAAACCTTCATACTGTTTTCTACAATGGCTGAACCAATTTACATTCCCACCAGCAGTACACAATAGTTTCCCTCTCCCCATATTCTTTCCAACACTTGTTATTTCTTATCATTTTGTTAATAGCCATTTTAACAGGTGTCAGGTGATACTGAATGTGGTTTTATTTGCATTTCACTGATGATTAATGATGTTGAATACCTTTTCATAAAAGTATTGGCCATCTGTATATCTTCTCTTGAGAAATGTTTATTCAGGTCCTTTGAACATCTTTATTTGGGTTATTTGTTTATTGTTATTGAGTTGTTTGAGTTAATTATATATTTTGAATATTAACTAATTATTAACTGAATGGTTTGCAAATATTTTTTCCCATTCTGTAGGCATTCTGTTTAATCTGCTAATGATTTCTTTTGTTGTGCAGATGATCTTTAGATTGATGACAAAACACTTGGCTACATTTGCTTTTGTTGCTTATACCTTGGGAATTATAGCTTAAAATAATTGCTCTAATCAATGTCAAAAGCTTTTTCTATGCATTGTCATATAGTTTTATAGTTTCAGGTCTTACATTTAAGTCTTTAATCCATTATGATTTTTCTTTTGTAAATAGTATAAGATAAGGTTCCAATTTTATTACTTTGCATGTGAATATCCAATTTTTAAACACCATTTTTGAAGAAGAGATTGTGCTTTTTATATTACATTTTCTTGCTTTCATGTTGAAGATCATCAGATGACCATAAATGTGTGGATTTATTTCTGGACCCTCTATTCACTTCCATTAGTCTACATATCAGTTTTAATGCCAATACTATACTGTTTTAATTACTTTAATTTTTAAAGTATTTTTTCTTCCTTTTTTATTATTATTATTATTAATTTTAATGGGGTGACACCAATAAATCAGGGTACATATGTACAATGAAAACATCTCCAGATTATCCCATCATTCAATTGTGCTGCATACCCGTCACCCAAAGTCAAATTGTCCTCTGTCACCTTCCATCTGGTTTTCCCTGTGCCCCTCCCCTCCTCCCTATCCCACCATCCCCTCCCTCCCCCCATGCCGTAACCACCACACTCTTGTCCATGTCTCATAGTCTCACTTTTATGTCCCACCTATGTATGAAATCATTCTGTTCTCAGTTTTTTTTTTTTTTTCTGATTTACTTATTTCACTCCGTATAATGGTATCAAGGTCCATCCATTTTGTTGTAAAGGATCCAATGTCATCATTTCTTATGGCTGAGTAGTAATCCATTGTATATATGTACCATAGCTTCTTAATCCACTCATCTTCTGATGGACACTTGGGCTGTTTCCAGATCTTCACTATTGTGTACAATACTGCCACAAACATGGGGGTGCATTTCTTCTTTTCAAACAGTGCTATGGTGTTTGTAGGGTATATTCCTATAAGTGGGATAGCTGGGTCATAAGGCAGTTCGACTATTAATTTTTTGAGGAATCTCCAAACTGTTTTTCACAGTGGCTGCACCAGTCTGGATTCCCACCAGCAGTGCAGAAGGGTTCCCTTTTCTCCACATCCTCGCCAGCACTTATTCTGTGTTGTTTTGCTAATGAGCGCCATTCTGACTAGTGTGAGGTGATATCTCATTGTGGTATTAATTTGCATTTTTCTAATAATTAGTGATGTTGAGCATTTTTTTAAATCACAAAGTAAAATATTACCTATTTAGATAACCTATCAAATAGTATTTAGAGAAATTTAAAACATCTAAATTATTGAGGGGCAATTTTATAGTCAGCTTTAAAAGTTTGTTTTTTAAAGATGTTGATTCACCCATATTAATATAGAATTTAAAATTACAATATATATTAAATCAATATTTTAATAAAATTAAATATTTTGTTCAGATTATTTAATTTGTAAAAACTGAAGCCAAAATTAGCTAAGATTCCCTTGAGGAAGGACAATGTTACAAGACTTGTACTACAAATTTGATTGCTTAATATAAAGTTATAGTACAGTTTAACACAGTGTTCTAGTTTTGAAAGGACAGAGAAATAGACCAATGGAATAAAATTTAGATATTTAAAAGAGAACATGCCTATATGGTGGAATAAAAGTGGGTTTACACTTTTAAAACACAGAATTTATTCTTGTATTATTATTTATTAATTATTGTGTTATTTTTTATATTAACAAATATAAACATATTTTTGCCCACTCTGCATATAGACATCTGCTGTAAGACAATACAGGCACTACTGAGAAGTATAAACTACTATGAGACAACTAGGCATCCTTATCTGAAAAAAGAAAAGTGAAACTCCACTCGCAAGATTCAGAAATAATTTTCATGTCAATAGAGGCAAAAATATAAAAAGCAAAACACTGAAGGATATAGAAGTTAAGATGGGTTGCTATGTTTATATTTTCAAAGTATATAAATAATTTAAACAGAACACAAAAAATGCTAATAAAGTTTATCAAAATTAGTATTTGGTACTAAAAATTTGGTAATAAAAATAAGATAAAATCAGCCTGGTCATGAATAGAAATTTCTCCAGAGAGGACATACAAATGGCCAATAGGCATATGAAAAAATGCTCAAAATCACAAATTATTAGAGAAATGAAAATTAAAACCACAATGAGATATCACCTCACACCAGTCAGAATGGCGTTCATCAGCAAAACAACATAGAACAAGTGCTGGTGAGGATGTGGAGAAAAGGGAACCCTCCCGCACTGTTGGTGGGAATGCAGACTGGTGCAGCCACTGTGGAAAACAGTTTGGAGATTCCTCAAAAAATTAAAAATTGAACTACCTTTTGACCCAGCTATCCCACTTATAGGAATATACCCTAAGAACACCATCGCACTGTTCGAAAAGAAGAAATGCGCCCCCATGTTCGTGGCAGCATTGTTCACAATAGCGAAGATCTGGAAACAGCCCAAGTGTCCGTCAGAGGACAAGTGGATTAAAAAGCTATGGTACATATATACTATGGAATACTATTCAGCCATAAGAAATGGTGACATCGGATCATTTACACAAAATGGATGGACCTTGATAACATTATACGGAGTGAAATAAGTAAAACAGAAAAACCTGAGAACAGCATGACTTCATACATAGGTGGGACATAAAAGTGAGACTATGAGACATGAACAGGAATGTGGTGGTTACAGGTGGGGGGAGGGAAGAAAGGGTGGGAGAGGGTGTAGGGGAGGGGCACAAAGAAAACCAGATGGAAGGTGACAGAGGACAATTTAACTTTGGGTGATGGGTATGCAACATAATTGAATGATAGTATGACCTGGAGATGTTTTCTTTGAACATATGTACCTTGATTTATTAATGTCACCCCATTAAAATTAATAAAAAAAAATCAGCCTGGTCAGGCCGTGACACAGTGGATAAAGCATCGACCTGGAATCCTGAGGACCCAGGTTTGAAACCCCAATGTCATCGGCTTGAGTTCACGATCACCAGCTTGAACATAAGGTCACTGGCTTGTGTGTGGGATCATAGACATGAGCCCAAAAGGCACTAGCTTGAAATCCAAGGTGGCTTGCTTGATCCCAATATTTCTGGCTTGAGCAAGGGGTAACAAGCTTGACAGGAGGCTCTCACTCAAGGCATATATGAATAAGCAATTAATAAACAACTAAAGTGCCACTACTATGAGTTGATGCTTATCTTTCTCCCTGTCTGTCTATCCTTGGTGCTCTCTCTCTCTCTCTGTCTCGTGCACATGCACACGCTAAAAATAAATAAACAATATAATGTTAAAAATCACTTTTGAAGCTTATTAGACATAAAAGACTTATAACCAGAAAATAAAAGGAACTGCAAACGTAAAAATATAAACATACCCCTCAAAAGTCAGATTTGATAAAAAGGAAATTTAAATGTCTAATTAATAATTAAAAAATTGTTCAATTTTATGATTCATCATGGAAAATCAACTTAAATTTTTTTATGTGCAAATAAATTGCACTCAAAAGAAAGAATAAAATTAAATTTCAGGTATTTGTGCAAATGCAGAGAAATTCATATCATTCCTCTGAGGGAGTATAAATTCATAAAACTGCTTTGGAAAACAGTTTTATATTATCTAGTAATTTAAAAATATGCAAAACTTAGCAGTTCTCCCCCTAGGTATATATACCACAAAAATGTATTTATATGTGAACTCAGAGACATGTGCAAGAATATTCATAGCAGCGTTGATTATAAAAGCCCTAAACTGGAAACTAGCCAAATGTCCATTAGAAGGAAAAATGGTATATAAATCATGGTATATTCATAGACTGAAATACTTTATAACAATCACAAGAAAATGGAACTATAACTATACAAAATAATGTGGATTTATCTATTAAGTATAATATTAACCAAGAGAAGCCAGACCTAAATTATACATAATGAGTACTTTTATTCACATAATGTTCAAAAATAGAAAAAACAAACCAATTTCATTTAGCTATGTATTCTTAAGTAATACAACTACATGGGAAGTAAGGGGGTGATTATTTTGAAATTGAGGATAGTGGTTGCCTTGAGGAAAATATGGTATGTTACTGAGGTAGGTTTTTCTGGGTACTCATAACATTAGGGATGCTAACTATATAATATTTTTTGTAGCTGTGTATTTATGGTTTACATTATTATATACATTTTGTAAATTCAGTATAAAATGAATTTTAAAAATTTTCAACATTCTTTATTGTTGCATTTTTCCTTCATCAGTGTTCGATAATCAATTTTATTTTAAAAATACAGTGTGTCCGTAAAGTGATGGTGCACTTTTTACCGGTCATACAGTCAAAAGTGCACCATGACTTTACGGACACACTGTATGAGTAAATTTAATTAGAGAAGTAAGAAGAATGGAAGCTATTAAAGAGATGTGTGGAAAGTCCACACCGGAAGGGAAATGTGATGAATACTTACTGCTTGTCCAGTTAGAGAGATCATATTTAACAAGCCTTCTAGAATTATTTGAAAATATTATATCTGTAACAGATGACAGAAATTTAATGATGTAGTACCCTTGTATTTTTCCCTAGGCAAAGGGTCATGTTACAAATGAGAAATTAATGACTAAGATGATGAGTTATTGAGTAAATGGTTAGAAATAGTGCTGGGTAGAAAACTGGCAACAGCATTCTTTTTATTCATAGTCTAAATCCATAAAACTCTTCCTTCAATATATTTTTCTAGAATATACTAATTATAAGACACCTGGAACTGCAAAGACTCTGAGAACTGTAGTAATAAAGAAAGCTAACATGCATTTTAAAACTTCTACTGCAGGGACACCACATTAAAAACCTGTGCTGGTGTGTGTGTGTGTGTGTTTCTTTCTCTTTCTCTGGCATGCAAACACATGCATTCTCTCTCTCTTCCCCCTCTTTCTCTCTCTTCCTCTATCCTGTTCTTTCCTTATCTTATTTATACATTTCTTTTTTTTTCTCTCTTCATGTTGCTGGGAGCAAGGTGTGGGGCACACTCTCCAGAGAGAAGTATTACTTGATAGTTATTTAGCTATTCTGCTCTCATTATCGCAAAATACATTAAGTAATAATTGGGAAAGCAGAATTATCTATGCTATTTCTGAAATTCAGAGACAAACATAATTTCAATGAGAAGATAAAGATTCAGTGAATTATTTTCATTGTCTTGTGTTATAATGATTACGTTTTTAGAGAAGAAAAATAAGATATATATGTTATCCTCTATTTAAGCACATTGATTTAACAAAGAACAGGAAAAAATGAGATTTAACAGTCATCTAAGTCGTTTACACAAGCACACTTTTAATAGACATTATAGGAACTGGTTTTGCCAGCATTGTTCCATTTAGTGGTCTATAAAAATCACAATAACCAAATAATTTCCAAGTCTTCATTTTATTTTAATTTTGAAGACTGGTTCTGGAATCAGTTTACACAAAAACAGACACACACATATGCATACAGGTTATGTTTTCACATTCACAAATATATATTATGAGAAAATGTCATAAATATATTAATTTATACACAATGTGTCACACTGATACTAAGGACAATCATATCAAAGATGACTTTCTCTACACAATTTGAATAAAATTATCTTTGAAGCACTAACAAGTTTTGCTATATGTTATTTGCTTTTCTGGTGGTTTCTTAGTGTTTAATTTGGCAAGCTGATTTATATTTAAAATAAATTAAATTCATTGATATAAATTGTCATTGTAAAAAATCATTGGAAGAAATAATTTTATATCAATGAACATAAATATTAAAATCTCAAATTAACCAGTGGTTTTATGTGTATATAATCATCTGTGGCAAATGAGGGTATGTCACTTCTGGGAATATCCCCTAAAACTCAAGGTTGGGTTTGCTGCCTCTACTTTGTGCACTATTTATTATATGTTATTATTAATGTCTACCTGATTTCCATTTTCTCTTCCATATCAGCACTATTCAATAGAACATTATCTGATAATTGAAATTATCTATATTTGTGCTGTCCAATAGGTTGGCTACAAGCTAAATGTGGCTTTAATGGACTTGAAATATGGTTAAACCCAACTGAATATACTGTACTGTAATTAAACTATACCTCATATTCCAAAAGATAGTAAAAAAATTTAGAATATAAACTATTTTAATAATTTTTCACATAGAATGCATATTGAGATGATATTTTGAATATGTTGGGTTAAAAATATATTATTAAAATTGATTTCACCCATTTATTTTGACTTTTCATAAAAATTTTTTTAATTGAATTCATTATGGTGACACTAGCTAACATAAATATACAGGTTTCAGGTGCCCAATACTACAACACACCTCTGTACACCATATTGTGTGTTCACCACCCCAAGTCAAATCTTTGTCTATCACCATTTATGCCTCCATACCCTCTTCCACCTCCCCTCATCCTAGCAATCACCACACTGTTTTCCATGAGTTGTTTTCTTTTTGTCTTTTTCTGATCTATCCCTTTACCTTCCTCACTGAGCCCCCGACTCTACATAGCTGTCAGCCTGCTCTTTATGTATGACTCTTTTTAGTTTGTTTGTTAGTTCATTTTGTTCATAAGAAACAACATATAAGTGAAATTATATGATATCTATCTTCCTATGACTGGATTATTTCTCTTAGCATAATAATCTCCAGGTCTATCCATGCTGTTGTAAAAAGTGAAATTTTCTTCTTTTCTATGGCCACGTAGTAATCCACTATGTAAATGAACTACAACTCTTTTATCTACTAATCTACTGATGAACAATTGGCTGTTTCCAGATCTTGTCTATTGTAAATAATACTACAATGAACATAGAAGTACATACGTGATTTTGAATTAGTGTTTTGGGTTTCTTTGGAAATATTCCCAGAAGTGGAATCACTGGGTCAAAAGGCAGTTCCATTTTTACTGCCTTTTTACCCAGCTATCTTTTTTAAAATTTTTGAGAAAACTTCACATTGCTTTCAACAGTGGCTATACCATTTGCATTCTGACCAACAGGGCATAAGAGATCTCCTTTTCCACACCTTCGTCAATACTTGTTGTTTGTTGACATATTGGTGATACCCATTCTGACAGGTGTGAGATGGCATACCATTGTGGTTTTAATTTTTATTTCTTTGATGATAAGTAGTGTTGAGCATCTTTTCATGTCATCTGTATTGGTCATCTGTATGTCTTCTTCTTTTCTTTATTTTTTGTAACACAGACAGACAGAGAGAGGAACAGATAGGTACAGACAGACAGGAAGGGAGAAAATGAGAAGCATCAATTCTTTGTTGCAGCATCTTAGTTGTTCATTGATTGCTTTCTCATATGTGCCTTGACCGGGGATCTACAACAGATCAAGTGACCCTTTGCTCAAGCCAGCAACATTTCATTCAAGCTGGTGAGCCTTGCTTAAACCAGATGAACCTGCACTCAAGCTGACGACCTTGGGGTTTTGAACCTGGGTCTTCTGTGTCCCAGTCTGACACTCTATCCACTACACCACTGCCTGATCAAGCTGTATGTCTTCTTTAGAAAAGTAAATATTTGGGTTTTTTGCCCATTTTTAATTTTTTAAATTTTTTATTTATTTGTTTGTTTACTTATTTATTTTGACAGAGAGAGTCAGAGAGAGGTACTGATAGAGACAGACAGAAAGGAAGGGTGAGAGATGAAACAATGAATTCTTTGTTGTGGCATCTTAGTTGTGCAATGATTGCTTTCTCATATGTGCCTAGACCGGAGCACTACAGCAAAGCAAGTGACCACTTGCTCAAGTCAGATACGTTGGGCATAAGCTAGCAACCTTTAGCTTCCAGCCAGTGACTTTTGCACTCAAACCAGCAACCTCATACTCAAGCCGGATGAGCCCACAATCAAGCTGGTAACCTTGGGGTCCTCTGTGTCCCAGTCTGATGCTCTACCCACTGTACCACTGCCTGATCAGACTTGTCCATTTTATAATTGGATTGTTTGATTTTTGGCATTGAGTTTTAGAAGTTCATTATAAATTGTGTATTTTAATCCCTTATCAGATGTATCAACAAATACGTTCTTCCATTCAATGGGTTGTCTTTTCATTTTGTTGATGCTTTCCTTTGCTGTGCAAAATAATTTTAGTTTGATATAGTTCAATTTATTTATCTTTTTTTTTCATTTTCCTTGCCTGAGAAGCAATACCAGAAAAAATATTGCTATGAGAAATTTATGAGAATTTATTGCTTATGTTAAAGGTTTTTATAAATTCATGTCTAATTTTTAAGTCTTTAATAGATTTTTGTTTATTATCATATATGGTATAAGAAAGTGATCTAGTTTTATTTTTTTGTACATATCTGTCCAAATTTCCCAGTGTTATTTATAGAATAAACTGCTTTTACCTCATTGTATGTTTTTGCTTCCTTTGTCAAATATTAATTTACCATGTAGTTGTGGTTTGATTTCTGGGTTCTCTATTCTGTTTCATTGATCTATATGTTTGTTTTTAAACCAGTATCATTTTAGTAAGTTATTTTTGAACATTGAGAAAAATATATAATATAAACCATCTTATTCCATTAACTTATGACAGTATCTCTTAATTTATTTACCACAGCCTCATACTGGAAAATAGGGGTTTCAGTACTTCTATATCAGTTTTTCCATCTCTTTATGTCTTCCATTCCCCCTTCTCATTTCTGCCATTCACATTTTAAATTGCTAAGGTATTTTAGATTTATTGTGTTGCTAACATAACTGAGTGTTTAAAATATTGATTTTCTATAGTTTAAAATTTTAAATCCATTAGCAACATTTACTCTAGTATAATTATGTATTATCCACAGCCAAAAGAAGTCAAACTGTAAGCTTACATATCTTTATCCTCATTTCAATGTGTTGACCTTAAAAAGGTGAAGTATTTATTTCTATTTTTTAATAAAGTGTATACACCTTGTAAAAACACTTTTAAAATTTTGAGAAATATTACTTTAGGAAAAATTTTCTGAAATTTTGTTTCACAAATAATACACTTTGAAAGCTTCATTTCCCTGTGGTTTGAATTACTAAAGTTAATAATATGTATTTTCTGACTTAAAAAGAAAGAGAAAGACAAAATAATTGCATATGGGGGATGAAATTGTAGCAGAATTTGGTTTGTAGTAGATTCTGAACAAATGTTTAAATAAATAAATACATTGTTAAAAGTTCCAATATCTAGGTGTCTAAACATTTTAACTCCTGAAATAAGGTTCTACAGTACTAAATGCAGCAGGTTTGAATAAAATTTTAAAATGATTTCTGAATGAATATCTATATATATATATATATATATTTTCCCCTGAAGTGAGAAGCAGGGAGGCAGAGAGACTCCCGCATGCACCCAACTGGTATCCACTACCTGGTATGCCCACTTAGGGGCGATATGCTGCCCATCTGGTCCCATGATCCACTGCAACCGAAGCCATTGCAGGGTCTGAGGTGGAGGCCACTGAACTAGCCTCAGCACTCAGGCCAACATTTATTCAATGGAGCCTTAACTATAGGAGGGGAAGAGAAAGAGAGAAAGAAGAGGGGCATGGGTGGAGGAGAAGGTGGATGCTTCTCCTGTGTGCCCTGGTAGGGAATTAAACCCGGGACTTTCACACACCGGGCTGATGCTCTTCCGCTGAGCCAACTGGTCAGGGATACTGATATACTTTTAATATAAGAAAAAGAAAAAAAGCTACCTTGAATTTTTTTACATCCAAAATTTTAAGTACATTACTTAAACCTCAAAGAACATCTACATTAAAAATCTGAATTTATCACAATATGAGATTATTTGAGCACAAATTTAGAAACACAGTATTTTCTAATTAAAATAAGTTACAGAGAATTTCTAATCACTGAATACACATGAAAATTAAAGCTAAATTAAAAATAAACATTGTAACTCTTTCAGGTATATCAAATTATTAATATTTTCTTTGGATAAATATTCTCTTGATCTTTAAACCAGGCATAATTGATATAGGAGCCAGATAACAGCTATTTTTAAAGGAAAAGGCGTATATAAATCTTATTTTTTCTTTTTATGAAATATATTTTTAAATTATTTTTAAATTTTTTATTTTTAATGTCCTTTTTTGTTTTGGTGCATGTTTGAGAGAGAGAGAAAACTAGAGAAAGAACAAGAGATAAGGACAGACAGACAGGAAGAGAGAAAGATGAGAAGCATCATTTTGTGATTGTGTCACTTTAAATGTTTATTGATTGCTTTCTCATAGGTGCCTTCACCAGGGGGCTCCAGCTGAGCCAATGAATGACCTCTTGAACTAGCCAGCGATCTTAGGCTCAAGCCAGCCATCTTAGGCTTCAAACCTGAGACCTTTGGGATCAAGCCAGTGACTATAGGGTCATGTCTATCTTCTCACACTCAAGCCAGTGACCCTGCACTCAAGTTGGTGACCTCACAGTTTTGAACCAGGGCCCTCAGAGTCCCAGGTCAACGCTCTATCCACTATGCAATCACTTGGTCAGACTTATTTTTTAAATTTATTGATTGATTTTAGAGAGAGAGGAAGAAAGAGAGAGAGAGAGACTGAAACATCAGTCTGTTCCTGTATGTGCCTTGACTGGGGATTGAACGGGCAACCTCTGTGTTTCAAGAAAATATAGTACCCTAACCAACCAAGCTATCTGGCCAGGGCTATATTTTTAAATTATTGATGGTTTATAAAAAGTTAATAAAATATCTGATAAATATCATTTGTTATAAAAGGAACATTAATGTCAATATCACTTTTTACACACACCACACACACAAAATTCTAAATGGAATTATAGAAAGACAAAGCATTTCCTCTTAAGACTATTCTATGGAAACGCATCCTAATCAGTAGCAAGATTGTGGTCCTGGACCAAAAAATACTTTTGAGTCCCTCTGTAGTGAAGGTGGGACCACTATACAGATAGGAGAAGTATAAAGAGTGATCTTGTCATATTATATTTGTAATTAATGGGAAAATTAATAAATGCCGATAAAATATATAATAAATGCCCCAAAATTATTTTCTTTGTGACATGGGATACTTCTATAATCAGCATAATTTCCTTTTCATACTGCATATTTTAAAGAATCTCAACTATTCTGATATCTTCTGGATTGCTTTCATCGTCATAAGTGCAATCTATCTTATGACATTTTAACTAACTTAACACATTGCTAAAGCGGGACATAGAATAAGCTAGATACATCTGTAATTGATACCATTCATTAGAAGAAACTTTTAGTTAAAACTTGGGGTATTTAGAAACAGAAAAGTAAAGCCTAGGAGGATAAGAAATAACAGAAACCATACGATGTGCTTAGAAGAAATAAAAGAAACGTAAATTTACCATGGAAAACATTTATATTCTAACATCCTTTATCATAAAACAGTGTGGTATATGCTCTCATTCACCAATCCCAGTGGGTGTTCCAGGAACAGCAGGCACTCAATAACAATTGTTGCCAGGCTGGTAACAATCTTCAAAACTTTAGCATCCATTTAGCAGGTCAAATTGAGTAGTTACCTCTAAATATTACATTAGTTTCTAGTTAAGAATGAATGCTCCATTCAACTAATCAAAAGAAATCACAGTTGCAACAATTCCCTAAAGAAATATTTCTTCACTCTAGTGAATTTTTTCCTGACCTTATTTTTTTTATTCTATTGGACAGTTATAGACTATAAGGGAGTTCTTCAGTGGATAAGTACTTTATGTAGTTGTGAATACCTAAGAGATGCTTCTGTACATAATTAAATTTATAAAATTAATTGCAAAATTTTTAACCAAAACTTTGATGGAAATTGTGAAAAATATTAAAAATTTCTGGGAGAAAATTTGATATACTTTAGATCTACATCTACATAAAATAGAAAATTTAAGCTTCAGATATTTTAAATACTGTGAGATTCCCTAATTCATCACAATCACAGAAACACCTGTGCAGAATAGTGTACTATTGATTTTATATATAATCTGTAGAGTATTCATTTTTTTTTACAGGGACAGAGCGAGAGTCAGAGAGGGATAGATAGGAACAGACATACAGAAATGGGGAGATATGAGAAGCATCAATAATCAGTTTTTTGTTGTGATACCTTAGTTGTTCATTGATTGCTTTCTCATGTGCCTTGACCACGGGTCTTCAGTAGACCGAGCAACCCCTTGCTCAAGCCAGCAACCTTGGGTCCAAGATGGTGAGCTTTTGCTCAAGCCTGATGGGCCCACGCTCAAGCTGGCAACCTTGAGGTCTCAAACCTGGGTCCTCCGCATCCCAGTCTGACGCTCTATCTACTGCACCACCGCCTGGTCAGGCTGTAGAGTATTAATTTATCCTAAGGTATTTCTTTTTTTTTATGTTAAGTAACATATTGGTTTACTACAGGCAACAGAATCCATAAGACCACAGCATACATTTCTGATACAAAAGTACCTTATTGCTGGCAGGGATTAAGGGAATTTTCTTCCAGGACTTCTCTTAAAAGGAGAACTGTTAAAACTCAAGGAAGCTGAAATCTAGTACCACGAGTCACCATTAAAGAAGTATTTTATAACACCTTGTAATTCTAACACTCTTCTGACACTGTAGTATTATGGTAAGAAATAACCATAATAATAACTCACAGCTGGATGTTACTGTAAGCTTTTGCTGTGTAACAAATCATCCCAAAACTCAAAAGTTAAAAATATTTATTAATTCACAACTCTATGGGTTTTAAGTATAAGCTTGTATCTGTTGGTTGGTTTTTTTCTTGATAATTCTTGGGTTTACACATTCACCAACAGTCATCAAGAGGACAATTTATCTAAAGTGAACTAACTCATGGGTCTGGAGGTAGTGATTGCTATCATCTGAAGTTGTGCCTAGCAGGCTAACTTGGTCTTATTTCTATAATGGTAGTTAGTTTTTACAAAACAACAACAACAACAACAAAGTAAGACAAATGACCAAGCATAATCACTTTTCAAATCTCTCCCTGTGTCACAAATATTGTTGTCCTATTGTCCAAAACAAGTCATGTAGCCAAGGCAAGTGTAAATGGACTTCAGCCTTTCTAAGAACATGGACATGAACAATTGTAAGTAGCCCAGAGCTGTTACTATTACAATCCATAAACCTGGGATAATGGTTTGTTAATAAAATACAAACAAATCAGATCTTTCATTGCCTTCTTTTAGCCAAATTAAACATTAGTTAATACATGAATGTTTCTTAGTTAATTTATTAATGCATTCAAATATTTACTTATTAAGTGCATGGTAAAATGTAGAATGAAAACATGACTTAGCATCAAGTACTAAGACAAGCTTTCTATTCTTTTCTTTCCCATTCTAATTTAAATATTTGAATCTAAATGCTTAAGTGTGCAGCAGAGAAAAAAGAAGTATTGTCCTCAAGTGGCACTCTGAATCCATACACAGTCATAAGAAAATTAGAACAGGGAGACTCGGGAGAAAACACAAGAAAAAGAATTGTAAAAGGCAGAACAAAAATGTCATCTTAACTTTGATACACAATAACCATGCACCATTTTAGCTATGACCCTATCCTATTGGAAAATTCTCTTCACATAAAAGAAGGGCAGAAGAGGATAAAGTGGGGGCAAAGTTTGTGAGAGAGATAAAAAATCCTACTTAGAAATAATCTTATAATTAATAACATTTTAAATGATAAAACCCAATGCTGAATATACATCCTGCTTAGGTAAAATAGTAAAACGTGTGAAATGCAGTGATGACATACAAAAAAGGATGAAGAAAATGTTACCATATACCATTAATTCCACACCTAAGGAATCATCCTTAGGAAATTATTCAACACAATGTCCTCCATTAATAATAAACCAAAAAGCAAATTTGGAAAAATGGTTTAAATTATTATTTAATATAATGTTAACTAGGTTTCATTAAAATACTACTTAAAAAGATGTCCTAAGAGAAATTATTTAACATGTAAGTAACTGAGTGAAAATGTTAGTATGTTTTATATACATACAATTACATATGTGTATGTAAAAAGATGTAAGTCTGTGTTAGAGTGGTTGACTTCATGGATATTTACTTTAAAAAATATCTCTATGTATTAAATTTAACATACAATAACACTCCTTAAAATAACTATATTCTGATTTTTTAACTAAAATCATTAAAACAACCTACCAATTGTTTCAATACAATGTCATTGGCTTTGGCCTATGCACTGACAGATTACATAGCATAATAGGTCAATCTGTTAAGGTTCATGTGTCCTCTTGGTAAACAGTTACTCAAAATTAAGTAGAAAATAGAAGGAATTATAATTATATATAAAAAAATAACTTCCAGTAAACTAAATCAAGCAAACATGCTTTTTTAAAATGAATAACCAGAATAATTCGTTCAATAGGTTACTTTTCATATATACAGTCTTAAACTATACTCAATGCTTTATTTGTATCAGGCATGGTATTTCTATATAAAATATGTTTCTCAAATACCATTAAGGAAATTTCATTTTGACTTTCAAACCAAATTACTAGTATTTCTCTAGAATATCCATCTCCTCCGCCCTACTAGAGAATTACTCAAAATGTAACTTTGAGTTATCAAGTTTAGGAAATTGAAATGGAAATTTAGATGTAGGCTGTTTTCTGCTCAGTTAGGAAGCATGCTATTGCAATTGAATGCTCACCAGCAAATATTTCTTGAGCCTTAAGGCCTTTCAAATTTTTGTTAAGCAACTCTCGTAAATGATTAAAGCATAAGGCAGTGATGCCTTTTCCTTTTTTTTATTTCATAAATAAAAGAAATGTTCGTACAGTACTATTTAACTTTGACCAGAAGCATAATGCTGATCTGACTGCAAAATGCCCATGAAGTTTAAGACAGATATTCTAGGAAAGAGTTGTAATTTTTTTAATTGTAAGGAAACATTGGGCTATATTTCTATGATGAAAACAAAGAAATTGAAGTATTTAAGAAATAATAATGTTAATTTTCAATTTGATTTTAAAAACATACAAAAATTATATAGCACTGTGCGTATTTATGTCTCAAAAGGAGAAATAAAGTCGAAACTGAGTGAAATGGCTGGGAAAGTTACTAAGCTGTGGTATAAATTTCAGAAGCAGCTTTCTTATCTTCTGTGTAGATTGTGAGAATTTTCTTAATGCTAAAAAATTAGACTTGCCAATACAACTATCAGAATTTTAATGTTTCATGATTCCTAATATTCTACTAAATTCTGAGAAAATTCAGAGAATATAAATAACAACTCATTCAACTTAGCTTGATATAAACAACAAAAAAAGTGACACAAATGTCAGTTTTATAATATAAATATCTAATTTATTAAGAAAAAGAAATGGAAAAACAATTGAAATAATAAAATTTTGATTGTTTTTGTGTGTACTAAATCTAACTCATTGTATATTTGGGAAATCTTCTATTATTTGGATGCAAAACCTGATTTTAATTACAGTTCTGACCTGTTAGTCTGTACTGTCTCCTTTATTTATAAATCTTACTTCTGAATTACCTTAATTTTTTGAGAAATCTCATGTTTTTGAAAGATATTCCTTAAGTTTAAATTAATCAGTTATTCTGCTTTGTCTCAAAACCCATGAATATGAAAACATTTTGTCAGAGTAGGTTGTAGAGAACAGGCTTGACATCTAGGGTTGGTCTCTTGAAATCTAGGGCTGGCATAGGAGAGAATGAAAAGTTGATTAAGTTAGTATTTAGAAAACAATGCAATTATATCTGATTTCCTCCACTTACAGTGGATTTGGCATCCTATAAATTGCAAGGTAAAACAGTTAAATACATTATCTATACTGAACTATGAAGACCGAGCTCTGAGTATGAATGGGATAGAATTGCCTCTACTGTTAGAGGATACATAATCGCTATGCAGTGATAGGCTTGAAACTAATAGTGTAGAGAGTTTACAGAAGTAAAATAACAAATTCAAATCTCTCTGGTTCCTGCTGCTCTACCTGACAATAACATTTCAACATTCACCATGACAAAAGTAGGCTCTGGATAAGACCTAGGCCTGCAGCACATTATCATAGAAATAAGTTTTGTTTTGTAAACCTTGTAAACCGCTGAGAGTCTGAGATTGTTATGCAGCATTATTTGGCGATAGCTGGATAATTCAACATTGGATTTGGTAGTTTGAAATCATGTGGTTATTTACTATGCTGTTTCAGCGGAGTGTCTGGAACAAAATCCTGATTCGAATGGATTAAAGAAAAACTGGAAGGAAAATATAAAAAGCATGTGCAGCAAACTCTTTTGAAAAAAATATGTAAGTGGGGAGAAAAACAATAGTATGAATTGGAATATGAACATAGAGTAAAAAGTGTTTCCTTCCTTCCTTCCTTCCTTCCTTCCTTCCTTCCTTCCTTCCTTCCTTCCTTCCTTCCTTCCTTCCTTCCCTCCTTCCTTTTTATTTTGTTTCAAAATGATATAATCATTGGTTATCTTTCGAATTTATTTTTGAACAATACTTTTGCTTCTCAAACAAGGTTACATCCACAGGTAATATCAGAAGAATAAAAGTGTTTTATTGATCTGGTCTGCCTTAGGTAAAACTGAGCCCTGGTGATGAGGGAAATTCCTAAGACTCAGAACTCTGTTGTATCAATAACATCATAATCGATGCAATTGTTTCTGATTTCCTCCATTTATAGTGGAATAAGTAGAAAGTTGCAAGGGAGAAAACATCCTCTTGTAACCAACTCCCTCTTTATATCATTCTTAGGGATATCTTAAAACTAGAGCAAAGATTATTGGAGCATATGTATACTAAGAGGTTTAATTAACAGAACATTGCATTTCATACATATATCAACTATTAAATACATGCATAGAGTATAAACACAGAAATTCCAGACAATCTTGTTTAATAAAATCCATTTGCCAGACATACTAAAATGAAGTGTTTACCTTTTCTTGAGAGAATAGTCAACTTCTGTGAGAATTTGCAGATGTTGATTCTCCAAAGTGCTCAGAATTATTGTTTTATTGGCACTACACAAATTTAAAATAGGAACAAAAACAAAAATATTCTCTATTTACCTTATACCACCTCTGGCTCCCTCTCCTTAACTGTGTGAAGATCTGCTCTCCAAAACATTTCACTCTGGACAGACCATAAGAATAAAATGTAAGGTTCGATTTTAGAAGTTTATGAAAGATCTTTGGGCTCCCAGAATGGTGACAGGGTCTCAGTCCTTTCACGGGGCTTTCACCTAAACTAGTTGTATGACCAGTAGCAGCAGCTGCCATCATGGCCAGGCAGGTGCAGGTTCACATTAGGTTTGGTTAGACAGTATAGAAACTGAGGAGCCAAAAAACAGTGGGCCATCTCTTTATTCTAGCCTCACACTGAGCTGGTGAGTAAAAAAAAAAAAAGGGAACCAAAACCCACTCACACATTCTCTGGTTCCAGAACCAGGAGAATCTTCTCCAAGTTTTCCAAGAATCAAAGGCCCACCACCAGCCTCAGTCCCCTCTGGTTCCCTATCTCCTTCTCCTCATCTCTGCACAAACTGATTTCTCCTTCAGCACCTGGCCATCTTGCCTTGCCTTCTCAGCAAAAATATGGTTTTCTTCTTCTTCCTTTTTTTTCTTCTTAAAAATATTTGGTGCAAAAACCCCTCCTCCAGCACACATTAGCATAACAGTGGACCTTTTCAACTAGAAAGGTAATTGGCTGTTTCACCTGGGCAGAATCATTCACATAAACAGTGCCATTTATAACAAAGTGAGCATGAGAATCACATTTTACAAACTTATTTGCCTAATATTCCACCCCTTTTGCTCACTTTGCAATCCAAAATCTACACCACAGGCATTCCTGTACAGCGAATTAGGCACATCACACAAATTACAGCAACAGCACAAGTTATACAATTTTAACAATTGCAAAGATGCCCTTCACCATGTCTCTGAGTACTTTGCCTGAAGCACAGAATGTCTTCAGAGCGTCTCTCCAATTGGATGAAAAGGTTCCCGGTGCAGGAGTCCTCTACCAGTCCTGCACCCCACCCCACCCCACTCTATCAGGGTTTTTCACATTGTCCAAAAGCTGTAAGTCCATTCAACATGGGAGCTGTTGCCCCCTCTGGTCATAGTCCAGGAATTAGTCCATGCACATGGGGCCTCAGGCCTCCCCCCTTATCCCTGACATCCTGTCCCAAGGAGGAGCATGTGGCAATGGCAGCCAGCATTTCCACCTTTGCTACAGAGAGCACACTGCCATCCACCCCTTTGTCTCACAAACCTATCAGGGGCTTAGTAGGTACTCCTTATTGCTGGGCTACACCTTCTGGAGTGTGCAGATTGAAACTCCAGCCCGATTTTCCTATCCTCAGAAGATAAGCTGGAAATGCCAGCTCCCGCCGATTCAGATTCACTTTGCCTGCAGGGTTCTAGCTTAGGTTCCTGCAGCTGTTGGTTCTTGGCAACTTCCAGGGTAAACTGCAACTCACACACCTGTAACTTATTTTCCAGAGACTGATTCATTTCCAGGTGCAAATTGCAAACTGGTTGGCCTCCTTCTCCAGCTCTTATCTAGCTCCAGGATTTGCACCCCTTCCTTCCATGGCCATTCCAATTTCTTCCACTGCTCAGTTTGCAGGCCTTGGCAGGCTCTTGCACAGAGCTCTCTGTTTCCTCCTACAGGGCTGTAAAAATCAGCCAGCCAATGATCCCCAAAAGGACAGCCATGAGGAACCATAACAGCAACCAGTCCTCTACCCCACTGCTCAAGGGTGGTGCCGGCTCCATATGAATCTGATCCAAATTCTGCCGCCTCTGTCAAATCTATGGCCAGTAGCCGCGGCTGCTGTCGTGGCACTGCAGGTGCAGGTTCACATTAGATTTGGTCAAATGATAAAAAAACTGCAGAGCCAAAAACTGGTGAGCCACTTCTTTATTCTAGCCTAGCACCCAGCCGGCGAGTAAAAAACACACAGGGCACCAAAACTCACTCACACACTCTCTGGTTTCACCACCAGAAGAATCTTCTCTTAATTTTTATTATTTTATTTTTTCTTTTTGTGGCAGAGTCAGAGACAGGAACGGGTAGGGACAGACAGACAGGAAGGGAGGGAGATGAGAAACATTAATTCTTCATTGATTGATTTCTCATATGTGCCTTGACCGGGAGACTACAGCAAACAGAGTAACCCCTTGCTTGAGCCAGTGACCTTGGGCTCAAGCTGGTGAGCCTTTCTCAAACTAGATGAGCCTGCACTCAAGCTGGTGAACTCGAGGTCTCGAACCTGTGTTCTCTACATCCCAGTCTGACGCTCTATCCACTGTGCCTAATTTTCCTAGAATCAAAGGTCCACCACTAGCCTCAGTCCCCTCTGGTTCCCTATCTCCTTCTCTCTTCTCATCTCTGCACAAACTGGCTACTCCTTCAGCACCCAGTCATTTTGCTTTGCCTTCTCTGCAAAAATATGGCTTCCTTCTTCTTCTTTTCAAAACATTTTTGGTGCAAAAACCCCTCCTCCATGAACATCAGCATAACAAAGGAACTTCCCAAGAAGAAAGGTAATTGGCAGTTTCACCTGGGCAGCATCATTCAAGTAGGAAGCGTCATTTATAACAAAGTGAGCATAAAAATTACATCTAACAAACTTATTTGCCCAACACTAGTGAAATCACCTAAGTATTGGGTTTAAAGCTTGTTGGATTATTTCTCTCTATCACTCTACTGCTTTTGCTCTTGAGAAAAGATGTTCTCCAAATCTTTCTTATGTTAACCTGATGTTCAAATATAAAAAATATTGAAATGAAAATAATATCAGCTACCATATCTGTCTCACAGAGTCATTTTAAGGATCAGAAAATTTCTAAATGGACAGCAGGCCAGGTGTCCCTTTGTGGTTTGCATGTATCTTTCCAGTTATATTATTTCCAAAGATGAGTTTGCAGTTTATAGATATGTCCTTATTCCACAGGACAATGGACATCCCTTTATGCATTTGAAAAATATTTATTGAGCACATTTGTGACCTGGATAACATAATACTTATATTTATAGAGCTAACATTTTAGTAGTAGTAAAATATTTACAAATGAACAAATAAAATAATTGCAGGTTGTACCACTTCACTGTGGTAGTGTTTATTCAGGATTCTGAAGTGTTTCTTTCCTTCCTGCTTTCCATTCTGTACTCTTTGGAAGAAAGTCACCCCATAGAGCCCGCACTTTACAAGGTGAGGTGTTATGCTCCACCTCACTGAGAAAGGAGCATCTACATAAATTATATAATTGTTCTACATGGGAAATTTGTCTTCTCTCTTCGCTTCTTTATTCACTCATTTATATTAAAATGGATTTATAAATATTTATTTTATAGGTTGTATATTTTATAGTTTGTTATACAACTTTATTTTGTTACCTACATTGTTCTTTCTTTGGCCAACAAGCAGTTATTTTTTTCTTTTGGTTCCTTTCTTATACCCCCTCATTATAATTTTATTTTTGAGAATGTTTCTTATTTTCAAGTACCACATGATGTTTCATGCTCATTTTGTATATTTTCTTCTTCAGTCCTAGAATTTGCCATTTATGCAAGAATTTCTGGATCATTTTATCTCTAAATGGTATTAGAATCTAGGATCTGTCATATGATGTGACCTTTTCAACTATGGTTATTTTGCTTTTAGGTCCTCTCGGCAGACAGAACAAGAAAATATATGTGAATATAATAATATATGTGTGTCTAGCCTGACCTGTGGTGGTGCAGTGGATAAAAGCGTCGACCTGGGAACACTGAGGTCGCCAGTTCAAAACCCTGCACTGGTCTGGTCAAGGCACATATGGGAGTTGATGCTTCCAGCTCCTCCCCTCTTTCTCTCTTTCTCTCTCTCTCTCTCTCTCTCTCTCTCTCTCTCACTCACTCTGTGTCTCCTCTCTAAAATGAATAAAATAAAATAAAGAAATTAAAAATGTCTTTAAAAAATAATAATAATATATGTGTGTCTGTATGTTTATATATATACACATGCACACATATTTATCAATATTTATATGTAAACATCTGTATCAATAATAACTATGATCTCAAATGAATGCTTCCAACTCTATTCTATTACTACAAGGATAATTCCATTCTTTCTCCTTTCCCTATTTGTAATCTTTCACTCTAATAGTGATAAATCTGACTTTCACAATTTGCCACATATTTATTTAATTGTTCAGTTTCCAAGAAAAACACATTAAGAGACTACATAATATATGCACACATAACAGGTACACAGGTGTGTCTGTGCACAAAAATCTGGTTTAAATAAACGTTAAAACTATTTTCATTTATCCCATAGACTTGTTAGAATTTCCATATCATTTTTTCATTTGTTAAGTCATGTTTTATAAACTGCTGTATTAGTGGACTCCTTAATGATATTTAGATCATACATTGATTTAAATAATTAAGTTAGGAAAGCCCTTGTTTAACTTTGATTTTAATTAACAACAACTCCATCCAGTGAATTATTAGTTATTTGACACTGGTTTTCCTTGGATTTAAATAAACTATTATAAAAGAAGAGGAAACACTTTTGTTAACTCAGTTCATTTTGGTTAAAATATTCTTCCATCTGTTTCCATGATGCTGGCTATGTGAGAAACACCTCCAATCCTTTTTATACTTTACACAATTATCCCATGTATAAATTAATTATTGGTGAAATGGTGATAATCTAAAATGCATTGGTTCATGCTCCTCTGTTTAATAGCTAAAGTGTTATAATATTATTATTCTCAGGTGATTTTTCTTCTTTTTTGGGTAGCTGAAAGTTCAACAATTTAACAAACCCAATTTTAAGAAATAAACTTCCCTGTGCAAAACTGAAGACCTACTTCTTTGAAACACATCTGTCTTTTTAGATGTCCTCATAGGAGAGAGAGAATATTGGATAAAGTCAAGTAAGTGTTGCTGGCTCTGCAAATAAAATCATCTCCTTCTTGGGAAGATCCTAAACTCTAGAGTTGGATGAGTATGCGTGGTAGCTGAAAAGATTGCTTCAGGCTACAATTGTAACCAAATTCTCCAATTCAGATTATCACACTAAGAAGGATGAATGTTGATTTTCCATATAACTTCCATATATAATTTTCTTTAAAACTCAACAAGAAAATAATATTGTAAATGTGAAGGTATATATTCCCCTTCTATATGACTTGAGGAGGAGTTCATTGAGAAAAATGGAGAAATTATTTCTAGTCACATTTATTATTAATAATATTTTTATTTATTTTATTTTATTTTTTTGTGTGAGAGAGAAAAGGACAGATAAGGACAGGCAGAAAGGAAGGGAGAGAAATGAGAAGCATCAAGTCATTGAGTTGTTCATTGATTGCTTTCTCATATGTTTTTTTTCTGTGTGTGGCAGAGACAGAGTCAGAGAGAGGGACAGATAGGAACAGACAGACAGAAAAGGAGAGAGATGAGAAGCATCAATTCTTCTTTGTGACTCCTTAGTTGTTCATTGATTGCGTTCTCACATGTGCCTTGACTGGGGGGCTACAGCAAAGTGAATGACCCCTTGCTCAAGCCAGCGACCTCAGGCTCAATCCATTGACCTTGGTCTTGAAGCCAGTGACCTTTGAGCTCAGCCAGCGATCATAGGGTCATAATTATAATCCCATGCTCAAGACAACGACTCCACACTCAGACTGGTGAGCCTGTGCTCAAGCCAGATGAGCCCACACTCAAACTGACAACCTTGGGGTTTCAAACCTGGGTCCCCTGCATCCCAGTCCAATGCTCTATCCACTGCATCACCTCCTGGTCAGACTTTTATACATGTCTTGACTCGGGGTCTGCAGCTGAGCCAGTGACCCCTTGTTCAAGTCAGCAACCTTGAGCTTTAAGTCAGTGACCTTTGTGCTCAAGCCAGTGACCATCGGGTCATATCTGTGATCTGACGCACAAGCCGACGACCCCATGTTCAAGCTAGATGACCTTTGCTCAAGCTTGCAACCTCAGAGTTTCAAACCTGGGTCCCCAGGGTCCCAGGTCAATGCTCTATCCACTGTGCCACTGCCAGATTAGGCAGATACATTTATTATTTTCATAATTATATTTTAATGTGAGTTACAGATATTATTATGACAAGTTGATTTAAATGAGTTGAGTTCATATATCATTTTATAATGTAAAAGCATACACAGCTGTACACAGACACTATAGGTATTTACAAGTAACTCGAGTAAAAGCTCCTTGCTAAGAATAAATGTCTTCGATAACTAGGTACCAAACCATTTATTTCTTCTGTAGACATCATGACCCAAACAGTGTAACTTTAGTAATTTTTATATTTGTGCTTAACCCAAAGCACTTATTTTTTATAGTCTACATCTTTTTAAATGTGGTTGAATGTAAAAATGTCATTCACATTTTTTTCTTTTGAAAAAAAGGCTCTTTAAACTAATGCTGAAGTGAAATTCAGTGAAACTAGATACTTTGAGATAGATATAATACTAGAACAATTTCTCTGTAGAAAAACCTGGCAAAACCAATTATAGCAGCAATTACTATGTGCAGGTGAATTGCTACACTGTAGCAATGATGCATCATCATATGACTGTCCTCATTGAGCTCTTGGCTATTGCTCAACTATAATAGCTCTAAATCTGACCAGGAAATCTTATTAATATAAGCTCCTACGACACAGTTGACTTGATCTAAACATAGTTTTTGCTGGCTACCCAAACCTTATAACCAGGTTAACTTCATTATTCTTTCTTAACCTCTTTTACTTCCACTTTATCATATTTTTATCATAAACTCATTCCTTTTTATCCCTGATACACATAATAGAAGAGTTGACTCCCAACCCAGGTCTAAATTTTAATTGCTGAGCACTAATTTTGAATTATTAAGAGAGAGAATAGGAATGTCACAATTTGTCTGAGATGTTTGGTTTGGTCTGGTTGCAGTGTGAGAGGAGAGATATCAGGTAGTTTAAACAGTTCAAATACAGTTGCCAATTTTATGACACAATATGTGGAAATTCCTACACAAAAATGCCTAGGATGAAAAGAAAGATTTTATTTTAAAAATATTTAGTTGTATTTTGCAGTATTTATTTTATTATCATATTATCTCTATTTTTCAATCTCTTCTATAATCAAAGAATGCAAAATTAAATCTAACAGACTATTTTATCAAGTTGGCTAAGGTTTTTAAAATAATAAAAGACAAAGTTAGTATTATTTAAGGGAAATAAGCATGCTTATACATTGCTACCACAAATTTAAACATTTACGGTTTTCTTTTACTGGCCCTTAGACTTTTACTTTTGGGGAAGTTTTTCTTTTATTTGGTGTGGACTGTAAATACAGTGTGTCCATAAAGTCATAGTGGACTTTTGACTGGTCACAGGAAAACAACAAAAGACGATAGAAATGTGAAATCTGCACCAAATAAAAGGAAAACTCTCTCAGTTTCATACCTATTCAGTGCAGTTCGAATGTGGGCTCCATTTTTTGCCCTACACACATCCAAACGATAGTGAAGCTCTTGCCACACACGGGTAAGGATGTCTGGTGTAACAGAGTGAATAACGTTTGTGATTCTCTGTTTTAAGTGATTAATGTCATTGCTATGTTCAATGTACACATGTTGCTTCACATAACTCCAAAAGTAAAAGTCTAAGGGCTTCAGATCCGGGGATCGTGGTGTCTATGGCTTGACAGAACCTCTACTTATCCACCGCTGGGGGAATGTTCTATCCAGACACTAAGGAACAATAGTGGCATAGTGTGGAGGAGCGCCGTCCTGTTGAAAGATGACACCCTGAAAATTGTGGCCTCTACAGACTCATCACTGACTGATGGCATACCATAATGGTGCTTCCTCCACAAAACTGCTGGTTTCCTTCAACTGCTTATCCCACCGAATAATGTTATTCCTATATGGTGGCGTTTCATTATAAATGTGCCAATATTCACATTGCACTTTGGTCACGAATTTGAATTTAGCGAGCCACAGAACACACTGAACTTTCCTCTGTACCATCCACAACTCGACTGGCATGGCCGTGGGCTGCTCCGCTGTATACATGGTGTTATGTCATCATCTGTGCATGTGCACATACTGCCACATCATCCTACAGAAACTGGAAGGGTTTTCCTTTTATTTGGTGCAGATTTCACATTTCTATCATTTTTTGTTGCTTTCCTGTGACCGGTCAAAAGTGCACCATGACTTTACGAACACACTGTACTAATACAGAAAGAAAGATGCACATTTTATCATTTGTTATAAAAACAAGAAATTAGAAATTTATATTTGCATCTATAAACATAATTATTATAGTAACAAGAAATTGAACAAATATGTTACTTTATATAAAATTTGTGAAAAGAGTTATGACTGAGCTATGTAATAAATTATATAGTCATTTTTAAATGATAGTAATGACCCTTCAATACATAAAAAATTGTTTTCTATTGATTTTAAGATAATAAATAGTTTATTAAATATATTATGATGTATTATCCACAATGTTTTTGTAATAGGTAGTCTTTAATTTTTATATGTTCAATATTTATACAGCCAAATTTTTATATTTTACATAAAACACTGTATTCTTGGTCAGTTTTACTAGAAGTTAGCCAATTTTGTTCATAATTTCCAAGAACCAACTTTTATCTTTAATTGTATCTATTGCTTCTTTTTTTTAATTTTTTACACTTCTTGTTGTTATCTCTTTCCTTCTATTTATTTACTGTTTAATTTGCTCTCCTTTATCTAGCTTCATTAAGTGGAACCTTAGGCCATTAAATTTAAAACAATTTTTTTTTAAAGAAGAAATATATGTAATAATTATTTTTAATTTTTTAATTATTGATTTTAGAAAGAGGGAAAGGGAGAGTGAGAGACATTGACTTGTTATTTGGCTTATTTGATAAATTTTAATTACCAGTCAATTCAGAATATTTTCTAATTTCTTTTGTGAGCTGTTCTTTGACCAATAAGTTGTTTAGAACTGTGTAGTTTAATTTACATATATTTAAAGACTTTTAATATCTTAATTTTATTGATTCCAACTTCATTATATTTTTTTCTTATTTATAACAGCATTCTTAGAGTATATACCCTCTTATTCTTGACTTATTCATGGAAACATGTATTATGCTTACCACATGATCAATATTGGTGAATATTGTTTTTAAATTTGAAAGAGAAAGAATTTTGTCATTATTGTGGGTAGTGTTTTATAAGTAGCTATTAATTCAACATCATGAATAGGATTGTTCACATTTTTGTATTATTATTGACCTTTTATGTACTTGTTTTAATCAATCTATTAAAGGTATTAAAGTTTTCAACTCAGATAATTAATATGCATGTATTTGCCTTTAGTTTTCTTAGTTTTTATTTTATGTATTTTGAGGTTCTCTTAGTAGATATATATGCATGTTTGTTAATTCTTTCTACAGAATTGAGCCTTATATATTATATTTTATGTCTATCTTAAACATATATATTCTTATTTATATTTTTAATTTATTGGAGCCTTATATTTTTACTTGTGTAACAATTTTTCAATGGTAACACTTATTTTCTTTTTTGTTTTGTGATATTATTATAGCTCTTCCAGAATTAGTATGCTTACTTATTAGGTGGTATGTACTTTTTATTATTTTACTTTTGTTCTATGTGTTGTATTGAAGTTGAAAGGAATTTAAAATAATTCATTCTTGAGTAATTAAGGAGGTATGTAGCCATTATTGAAATTTAATTCTAAAATGTTTTTGAAAGAAAAATAGTCAAAATAGAAGTAACTACTTCATAGGGAATGTTTTAAAAATTAATAGTCCTGAATCTGGCTGGGGTTTTGTGGATAGAGCATTGGGCTGGTATATGGAAGTCCCAGGTTCAATTCTGGTCAGAGCACACAGGAGAATGGACCATCTGCTTCTCTCCCCTCCTTCTCCTCCTTCTCTCCCTCTTCTCCTGAAGCCAGTGGCTCTATTGGTTAAAGCATGACCAGGGCATTGAGGATAGCTTAGTTGGTCTGAGCACATCAACCTCAAGTGCTAAAAATAGCTTGGTACTGGAGCATTGGTCCTAGACAGGGTTGCTGAGTGAATCGTAGTCTGGAGTTCAAAGGGAAGTCTGCTTCATTATCTTCCTTTCTCTCACCAAAAAAAGAAGAAAGAAAGAAAGAAAGAAAGAAAGAAAGAAAGAAAGAAAGAAAGAAAGAAAGAAAGAAAGTGGGAGGGAGGGAAGGAAGGAGGGAAAGACGAAAGGAAGGAGGGAGGGAGGAAAGAAGGAAGAAATAATAATGCATATATAAAACAAAGTATTAGACAACAATTAATATTTATGTTAAAACTATAAATTACTTAGAATTACTTTCACTTAGCTTTAGATAAAACATGTACTTTAATACTCAAATATGAATAATAAGATCCAGATTTATGCATACACACCACTGTGACACATATTGTTATTTGGTTACCTCAAAAACATTCCAAGGCCTTTCTTTATTTTCTTGCCTTCCCATTTTATAAAGGTTAAAATGTTTAGAAATTTAGTCTCCATGGCTTTCATATAAAACAGTATGTTTGTGTGACCTAGTTCTGGCTTCTAGTCTTGAAGAGAAGTATAATTAGGGCCTCTGAGAAAGCATTTTATGGTGTTAAGTGATAAAGAAGAAAGGTCACTCATGACATTGATTACCTCCTAGCTTACCACCTTTAGTAGAAATTCAAAAAATATAACATTAAAGTTAAGTCAAACATTTTAAAAATCACAAAAATTCAGAAAAATCATAGACACTTACCCAACACCTGAGTTCATAAATCTGCTTAACCAAAACTAGAACTCACTGACTACAGACTACTAATTAAGTAAACAATAACTTTTTTATGTTCTAGCATTATTTGTTGTATTTTTCTCTTGTTATAATCCAATTTATCTAACAGACCATATACATACACTCTAATTATATAGTGATATATTGTTTTAGAAAGCTCTACCAGTATGTGAAAAGTATTTATCTCTAAGTTATAAGATTGCAATGAATGATGTTTCTTTATTGGGCATATATTAAATTTGCTAAAAATAACCATTTTATAAAAATATAAAAAATGCTTAATATTTTATTAAACTATTCTATGTTGATTATTATTTTTAAAAAGTTTTCCATATTTAACAACTTATGTAAATTTGGATTTTTAAATAACAAATATAGTTCAACATTTTCCACGTTTGCTTGTGCTAGGTATAATTTCTCTTTAATAAATTCACGACTTATAACCTTTGTTCATGTTAATGAGTAAATAAAAATTCAGATATATTTAGATTTAGAAATTTTCAGAATTAATCAAGATTATTTTTAAGTTTCCATGCAAGTCATTTACAGACAACTATTATTTCAAATACTGAGAATTATAATCTGGGTTTTATAATTGGAGTGCGACAGTACACTAAAATTTTTGAATAAAAAATATTTTTATAACATAAACTCCTGTACTAGCCATACTTAATAGCATCATAGGACCACCTAAGTAAATTTCACTTATTTGAAACAATAGGGTCTTACATTTTAGATGTAGAACTGAGGGCATAAAAAATTTACTGTTTTAGCACTGAAGATGAGGACAATACTAAAGAGAAAACATGGATGTTATAATGGAACAAACAATAAACATTTGAATGGTATAAGAATTACTGTTTTCTCTTTAACGCAAATATTTATGTACACACTTATTTATTTATTTTATTATTATTATTTCTTTTACAAGGAGAGAGAGAGAGAGTCAGAGAGAGGGATAGATAGGGACAAACAGACAGGAACGGAGAGAGGTGAGAAGCACCAATCATTAGTTTTTCATGCCGTTGTGACACCATAGTTGCCCATTGATTGCTTTCTCACATGTGCCTTGACCACGAGCCTTCAGCAGACCAAGCAACCCCTTGCTGGAGCCAGCAATCTGGGTCCAAGCTGGCGAGCTTTGGCTCAAGCCAGATGGGCCCGCACTCAAGCTGGCGAGCTCGGGGTCTCGAACCTGGGTCTTCCGCATCCCAGTCCGACGCTCTATCTGCTGTGCCACTGCCTGGTCAGGCTATGTACACATTTATGTATTAAAACATTTAAAAAGTGATTGTAAAGTTTGTGGATAATGGGGGATGATCAGGTAAGGAACTCAGACCCATGAATTTTGGCTAGGGCCTATCACAACCAAGTGCGCCAAAAGAAACTTCCCAGAGGTCCTTGGGGAAAGAGTGATCGTATGTCAGCCAGTGAGATTTCACCATGTCATATTAGCTCACCCACCCTAGAGGACCCCTTTAAATATCCCTCACGCAGTTTAATCCGTGGGACTTCCCTAGCCTCGGTCCCCAGGGCTAGGGAACCTCCTCGGACGGGATGCACTCTGTACTCAATAAAGCCTTTGATTATTCCACACTTCATGGCTTGGCCCCTTCCTTCTTTCTCGGCGGGGAAAAATACCTTACAGTGATATAACATATTAAAATGTTTGAGTCTGGTTTTATTTAGAGACTTATTTAACCAGATTATTTATTAAAATAGGTTTTTCTTTATTATTCCTTAGCTTTCCTTATTAGCAAGAATAAATACAACATTGTGTAAGAAAATAACTTGATATATTTTTAGATTTAAGAGATTTACTTCACACTTTTCTTTTAATGTAATTTTTTTTTCTAAGGAAAAAAATCAGATATGTGATTTTTGATATTTTCTTAAAGAGAAGTCATATTATGATATTTATATTCATTTAAATATTTAGGCAAAGGATATGTTGAGAGGAATATGGAAGAGGGGGAATGCATTCAGGGCAACACTAGAATCTATGTAAACACAATAAATTAAATAAAAAGATAATAAAAATAAAAAATAAAATAAAAACTTAGCAGGCATAAAATCACCTGATAAAACTTCTGAAATAGTTACTAAATGTTTAGTTTTAATTTTTGTATAAAATAATATAAATAAATAAATAAATAAATAAATAAATAAATATCTAGGTCTTGAGAACTTAGGAGACATGCAATAAGCCTAAATATTTACTGCACATATTTATAACTTGCATTTATTATTTTGTGACCTTCAAAAATTATTCTGACTTAGTCAAATGTCTTATATTATGGTCTCTTATGTCTTCAGAATTTAGAGAGATGTTCTCTTTTCAAAGTTTTACAAAAAGTTATTTCCAAGTCATAATTTTTCAATAGTTTCACACACATACATACATTTATATATACACACTGACCATTTGAAATTTATCTTGTACTATGGGTTATGACTGGGTAGCTCAGTCCACCAGAGGTCAAAGGTTTTATCACTTCTTCCCTATCTATTCTTCTTCTTTCTCTTTTTCTCTCAATTCAGTGGGAAAAAGAAGTATTAAATAAATGAATAAATAAATAGTAAAATTTGTCATGTACTATAAAATATATTTTTCCTCAGCATTGCTAATAAACTGTCCCACCACCAATTAAAAAATAATTCTTTTGTCTCTGTTACCTCCTATAGCATAAAACAAAATTTTGCATCTGATAGATCTATACATAAGCTACTTTGTTCCATTGAAAGCAAACTTTTTATTATATTACCACTAGTGTTCTTACCACACTGTAACTTCTCTCTTGATAACCATATTGGTAGACTTCCTAATAGAATTCCAGTCTCTAAAATGCCTTCAGTTGGCTATAGATTAATGAATGTCAATCAAATCATTTGGGGAATCAAAATTCCAATGAATTTTAAAAGTTCATAGATCTAGCTCAATGTAAATTACATGGTTCAGATAGACAAAGCCTGACTCAAAATGTACCAGATAGCCCATATGAACAAAAATGAATACATTCATATTCAAATTTTATAGTAAGTCCAAGCAAATTTAATAGATTTTGTTAAGCAAAAGTGTCATCTGTCATAACAACTCCCACAACTGTAACACACAAAATGCAATAGAAACTTCTTTCATGCTTCAGTGTGTATGTTTATGCCTCAGGATCTGCTAACACTTCTCAAGTAGAAAACATTTGCTGTAGAAACAAATAGTTCCTATATAAATTTCCAAATGGGCTGTGAAGACAGTGACAATTCTGTTGATTTTAGAAACAATCATTATTCATGTTTCATCTGAGCAAAAATATGTTATTTTCTCACAAAGAGTTATATTATCTAAAAATTAAGTTTAGGAGAAAAATACCTCTTTATATAATCATTGTAACTTTTTTTTTTTATTTCCTTTCAGTACAAATAGAGTTTGTATACTTGGGACACAAAAATGAGAAAAAAAAAAAAGATTAAAAGTAAAGCATGAGTACCCTTAAGTAAAAAAGCTGAATACAAATAAGAGAATTTGTATATGTATAATGCATAATATATAATTATGTTTATATGTGGTAAATGGCATAAACTATATCCTAAATAACTCATACAAAAATTCTAGTAGGAATTCATTAGAGAATCAATGAAAGAGTATTTAAACAGATACACTATGACTTTTAATAGCTTTTGAATGATGACTTGAAATTATATTTTTAAAATAAGTAGTGGCTTTCAGGCAGAAAATTAAAAGAGAAAAGACACATAGTTGGAAATGTATATGAGATAGTAAAGAGTAATTTGGCAGAATAATTTGACTTAGGTAAGTTGTTTATAAAAGATAATCATAAGAAATAATGTTGTACATATTAGTAGTACATTGAAGAGTGCTTTTATTGTTGGGGCATGGCTTCCCTAATAATATTTGAGAGGGAGGATGCCAACAAGACTGAAGTGGGGAACTGACGCCAATGTGCTTAGTATGGACTGGATGAGAAAGAGAACTGAAGTTAGCATAGCAACTAAGACACTATTTAATTATAATAGTGTATTTCTTTTTCTAAGAATGCTTTCTTTTTCTTTGAGAGGATAACATTGTTTTTTATTAATTAATTTTTGAAAATGAAAAAATAAACATAGAAGCAGCAATATAGGCACTTCAGTTATGGCAATGTAAAATAAGTACATACCATTGTTTGTGAAGAAAGTCTAAATGCAGCTGTTCAACAAATGAGCTTGTGAAATTTGTATTTTTGTAGTTTGTTCACTTTTATTGCTACAAAATAGTGCTGGGCAGTACCAGGTATATGTGGTCTGTGAAGTTGCAAATTACCTTCCTTCTTGGGGATGGCCATTACTTTGTTAATGTTTGCTGGAGGAGGGGTCTTTGTGGGCCCAGATAGTTTTACAGAAGAAAAGAGAAGCCATATTTGCAGGAAAAGTGAAGGTGTGCAGATGGGGAACCAGAGCTGAGGGGCTTTGGGAGCACTGCTGAGACTGGTGGGACCTTTGACTCTAGGAGGAACTGAAAGAGATCTCCTGGTTGTGGAACCAGATAATATGTCAGGACTTCGGGAGCCCTAATGAAGAGGGAAGTGTTTTCCCTGTGTGTTTGCTTGTCAGCCTGTGTGAAACTTTAATAAAGGAATGGCCTACCATTTTTCGGTTCCACTGTTTCTTTACCATCTGCCTGAAGTCAATGAGAACCTGCATGACCATGATGGTGGTGGACAATGTCCATACAGTAGTGAAGCAATCTGAATAAATATGTTTCAGATTTATAAAGTTTTCTAATCTCTTTAATAATGTTACTTTTACTTGAGTACTTATTTTAGAACCCCCGAAATTAACTTTAGTTTTGGAGACTACGTTTTCTAAAAGCTAATTCTATATCTCCAGTTTCAAAGTCACTTAATAATGCTTGAAAATGCAGATTCTGAAAGCCTACTTCATGTTTACTGAATGAAAATCTCTGTAAGGGAGCCTAGAAATTTACTCTTTATTAATTTGCAGGATAAATTGTTCTTAAGAACATAAGTGCACATTCAAACTCATGAGAAAATTTGTTTTGTTTTGTTATGTATATGTTACAGTGATAGTCAGCCTGGTCCTTACTGCCCACTAGTGGGTGTTTCAGCTTTCATGGTGGGTGGTACCGGAGCAACCAAAGTATAAATAAAAAGACAGATTTAACTATGGTAACTTGTTTTATAAAGACTTATTCTGCCAAATGTACTTGGTAAGTAATTATTATTATATGCTTTAACTTGCTGTAAATCTGCTTTATAAATTTTATAAAGTAAAGTTACTTCCCTACTTTATAAATCACCATTACTGTGGAACCAATGGGCAGTTAGAAAACTTTATTACTAAGAGATACAAAAGTGGGCAGTAGGTATAAAAAGGTTGACTACCGCTGTAAACATCCATGTGCCATGTCACAGCTACTTCTTGAAGAGCTATAAAAAACATTTTTCATATGTATGTGCTACTATTTAAACCAGTGGTTCTCAAAGTTTTTAAAGTTTGGCACATTTAAAATTCTACAAATAATTGTAGGTGCACTATATACAAATTTCTGAAAAATATGTTACAATGATTAAGTCAATTATTAAAGAAAAAATATAAAGTCCAAGCATGCTTTTATGGTTTTTAACCAAAATAAATACAACAAAATTAAATTTATCCTGACATTAAAAAACATTTTTTGCCTTACCAGGTAGTGGTGCAGTGGATACAGCATCGAACTGGGATGTGGAAGACCAAGGTTCAAGACTCCGAGGTCACCAGCTTAAGCATGGGATCATCGGGTTTGAGCAAGGCTCACCAGTTTGAGCCCAAGGTTGCTGGCTCGAGCAAGGAATCACTCAGTTCACTGTAGCCCCCTAGTCAAGGCATATATGAGAAATCAATCAATGAACAACTAAGGAACCACAACGAAGAATTGATGTTTCTAATCTCTCTCCCTTCCTGTCTGTCTGTCCCTATCTGTCCTCTCTCTGACTCTCTCTGACACACACATAAAAAAATAAAAAACATTTTGTTACATTTTTTGAGTTATGCTTTTTAGAATTCGTAATAAAGAGAGGTTAAAAAATTAAAAATGATAAAAAGTTCTCTCTCTCTCTTTCTACACACACACACACACACACACACACACACACACACACACACACACACATTCTTAGTAAGATTTAGTAAATTCGGCAGGTCCCGGCGCAAATGTGTTGTTTTTTTTTATAATTGTGTTGATGTGTCCTAGTGATTTCTTCAATGTTTGGGCATATATTTGAAAGACAAACTTTCATTTTCTCATCAATACATTGAAGAATTCCTCTCTTTTTACTCTTAATTGTGTTGAGGGTAGAAAATCCTAATTCACATAAATAGGATGTTGAAAATTGTAGTAAAATGTTCAAACCTTTTTTAGATATTGCCACATATTCTTTTATAGAAATCCAAAAGGCTTCAAGAGACAATTCCTTATGTTTAACCATCACTCTAAAGCCTCCACCATACATATCATCTTAACTTTCCACCAAACAAAAATAGAAGAAACTTACCTCCAGTCTTTCCGGTGAACATGTGGGGTAGTTTAAACAATCCAGCACCACAATTTAACAGCCTTTTGCAACCTAATCAGGCAAGTGAGGTGGGGGGTTGGGCAGACTGTCAGCTTATGATGAGAAGACTAAATATACTAAATGTTAGAAGGGTCCAGAAACTAGTCTGTTTTGATCGTCTTGGTGAGTTCATAGAGTCAGACCATATCCCACATTTCAAATAAAGAGCTGTTTTCCAGTCAGTCATCCTGGGAAGTGGATAATAAAAGTATAAAATGAGGACTGGGGGCATAAAGGGGATTCATTACTCCTGCTAAAACTTGATGTGTCCTGATTTTTAAATGTGGAAATGAGTTAATAATTTGTTAATTAGAATTCAAATGTGTTCTATTATATAACTAGTCTGTTATCCAGAAAAATGGCTAACCTGAAAGGAATTCTGAGCAAAATGGAACATCAGTGACTACCAGAGGAGAAGAGCATATGTGCCCAGCAGAGAAGCAGCATCATGAGAAATCAGCAGCAAAAGCAGCAGTGTGGTTGCAGAATAAACTTATTTTGGTAAAAGAACCCATATGAGATAGCACCATGGAGCACATTGAGAGAAGACATTTTGCTAATAATTTCTTGTTGGGGTTGGAGCTCTAAAAGTTTGGATTTTAAAATTATGAATTTATTTGTAGCAAAATATGACTAAGAGCTATGACATTTGGTTAGTCTTTATTATCCTAATTAAAGTTAAAACATAATAGCATAATCCTGGTCAATAATTTCTGGATTATTACTTCATTTTTAGCCACTCTGTCAAATAAAACTCATAATATCTAAGAAGCAAATGAGTAGGTTTAAAACAACCTTTTCCCAAAACTTGAAAACAGGCCCTCTAGGAGGAGTATTCTATCACAAAGATTATAGTCATATATGCACAGTACATGAGACATGAAGGTGTGTACTAAAGAACCCCTTAGAAAACTTTCATTGTTCTATGTCTATTGAGAACATTTATCATGACCAGGAGCATAACTCTAGGGCAACAGGCTCCCTTGTTGTATACATTCTCTTGTGTAGTTTTCAAAGCATAGTAAAAATAAAAACTTTTTGAAAGTTCTTCTCTAGAGTTCTGGCACCAAGTAAATCTTAGAAATAGTATGCCTGAAAGGTGACAATACACTTGCTTTGACCATCAGTATAGTAAATGCTCTAAGAATGCCAGAAATAAACAGACTATCTTTCATGATTCTCAACCAATTTTATTGGAATATGGAAATCCAATTTTAATGTCAAACTATTAATATATTAAGTAACACACTTTATATAAATCTACTAAAATACAAAAATTATAGGCCTTGTTATTACACATATGTGTATCCAAATGCCAGCATAGCCTCTTATTTACCCATGTCTGATCATTTGTAAAATACCTACAAATAAAAATATGTACCTCCAGGGAGTTGTGTTTTTCTGACCTTTTCTTTTTTTTGGTGAGGTGAGCAAATGTTGAAGTAATGAAAAAAAATATAAATAAAACACCTAGGGAAATCCTAGCCAATAGTTTTGTTTTAATAAAATAATAATAGTTCTTACTTGTCTCTATAATTGTCTAACTCAAACCTCCAAAACTCTTCCAAGGCCAGTATTTTGGAGTTGGATAAAGATCAGAAGAGCTGTGTGTTAGTAAATGAAATAAACATATTTTAGGAAGAGTAGTACTGATATGGAATAGTGCAGATTTTATAGAAAAAATAAAGAAAATATTGGTGACATTCTATTAGCCAATTTTAAGAAAGGAATATGATCATTTTCTTTATTTCTAACAAAAAATGAGGACTGACCAAATGCAGAAAAAGTTACTCCTGTTAGAGATAATTCTACATCATTCCATCAATAAACTCAGTAAGTTTAAAAAAAAATGCTTGCGGAAAAGCAATTCTAAAGAAAGATAACTTACTATTCTCCTAAAAATATTCAGCTTATTCATTTAACTTTAGAAAAACTGAACACACAATTCTTTGGCAGTAGCCAAAGAAGACCCAATTAAAATCTGCAAACCTATTGATTCTACTACTGCTTTGGTGACCTCTCATGTGCAACAAGCTCATAAATAAGATGACACAAAATAGAAACTATTGATTTTCGCATGATCTTTTGCTTGTCTTTTCTCCCAGTATACTGAAAATGATATTGCTACCCTCAAAATAAGGCCCCTAGGATAGGCAAAGGTAGACACTGTTTGACAATTATTAGAAAAATAGTAACAACATAATGAACCCAATTCACTTCTTTCCAATAGACTTCAAATGTCTCTTCTTATTTCAAAATAACGTATAAAGTTGTAAGAATTAAATTTGGGGTAAGTCATTGCCTCACCATGCAAGGAGCAAAGGTTATTTCAACAGCACTGCTAGTTCTTTTAAGTAGTGTGTCATTGGGAAGAATCCTACTGAGAATCTACTTACCGTAATAGAAGTCATGGATAACTTTAGACTAGAAAAATTCTCAAAGTTTTTGTCTCTCTTACATACCTCTGCTCAAATTTATTGCTGCCTTTAGGAACCAAATTCCTATCCCTCAAGTCTGATTGTACTAGTAACACAATGAAAGAGAGAGAGAGGGAGAGAAAGGAATCTCTAGATTGGGAATTAGGAGATCTGAGATTTAATCCTGAAAAATTCTGGCTTTCTTCCTACTTCACAGTATGATCTTTGACAAACACAGTGAACCTCTCTGGGCCTCAAACTTTACATATGTTATGTAGTCAAGATGTACCTCAGCTGACCTCTAAAGTTACCCTCAAATATTATATATATATATAATATTTATATATAATATTTATATATATAATATATATTTATATATTATATATATTTATATATAATATTTATATATATATATATAATATATATATTTTCCTAAAAAGTCCAATCTCTCCTCTACAATTCATTAAAAAATATTTAATAAGAAAAGTAGACTGAATCATTGTAGAGTTATGTGTTTGTGACTGTAATCCACATCCTGATCCTCATGCAGTCCTCACTCCCCAGCCAGATGAACACATAATAACCCACAGAAAATTGAATAGAGGTAAAAAAAAAAAAAAAGCTTTCATAAGTCAATGGATCACTCAATTGTGAGACCTGAAGGATCCATGGCAAACCAATGTTGAATATGGCAGAAAAAGATAACAAGTGATCAGAAGTCAACATAATAAATTAATATTATGAGTATTTAAAAGTTGTTAATATCAGACAAGAGCTTTCTTAAGAAGGACTGGTGAGAGGGAAGCAACTTTACTCATGGTTACAAATCCCTCTATTTTTTCGCGTCTCCTTGGATATTTTTTAAAATAAGTTCTGTAGTTAACAGAACACTCTGTCTAACCCATTCCCAAGCTTAGATTCTATTTCTTAAATTTTAATTTAAAGATGATTTATTATAATTCTATTTTTATCCTTTCAGTACAGTGATATAATAAAAGGTTTCAGAATTCTTCCACAAATCAGGAATGACTAGAAAAGAAAGATATATAAAATATACACATTCTCCAGTTTTTTGTTTGTTTGTTTGTTTGTTTTACAGGGACAGAGAGAGAGAGAGTCAGAGAGAGAGATAGATAGGGACAGACAGACAGAAACGAAAGAGAGATGAGAAGCATCAATCATCAGTTTTTTGTTGGGACACCTTAGTTGTTCATTGATTGCTTTCTTATATGTGCCTTGACTGCGGGCCGTCAGCAGTCGGAGCCACCACTTGCTCAAGCCAGCGACCTTGGGTCCAAGCTGGTGAGTTTTGCTCAAGCCAGATGGGCCCACGCTCAAGCTGGCGACCTCAGGATCTGGAACCGGGTTTTTTCGCATTCCAGTCCGATGCTCTACCCACTGCATCACCACCTGGTCAGGCTCTTTAGTTTTTGTTACTTCAACTTATGATATCTCCTCACCTTCAGAAAACTTCTCAGCGTAAAAAAAGCACATCATCTCTTGTACCACCAGTATTCATATTTACTTATATAATAAACTTAGAATTCAATTATGGGGAAAAATGTGATAAATTGAATGAAGTGAAACAGTGTTTTCATTTAACAGATGTAATATTCAGTAGAGCTAAAAAATGATGTTTAACTTGTTGCAGTGTGACAAGCCCCCTCCCTTTTTCTAGTAACCAATAAATTAGTTTACAGGTTTGAAGTTACTAAAATTAAGTTATAAAATTATTAAATTACCTTTTGAGGCTTATTTTGCTATTATTGTGCCTAGTCTAATAGAAAATACGTAACAAGAAAATCAAAACTGAAGATTATACAGGTTAGTTCTATACTAGGTGACTCAACTGTAGATTCAAATCATTGAATTTTCCATCTATGATCAGATAGACTCTAAACCAATGGGAAGAGGGGGAAGATGTAGAAAATAAAGAAATGTGTGTGACCATAACCATAGGAACATGTAAATTAACCTCAGGCAGGGCTTTTCTTAGAAAGTTCCAATAATTAAGTTTCTGGTTTTGGTCCGATACTCTCCAGAAATGCCTTAGTTTCTTTCTTCTTCTTCTTTTTTTATTTTTTTACAGGGACAGAGAGAGAGTCAGAGAGAGGGATAGATAGGGACAAACAGGAACGGAGGGAGATGAGAAGCATCAATCATCAGTTTTTCGTTGCCATTGCGACACTTTAGTTGTTCATTGATTACTTTCTTACATGTGCCTTGACCGCAGGCCTTCAGCAGACCGAGTACCCCTTGCTGGAGCCAGCGACCTTGGGTCCAAGCTGGCAAGTTTTTGCTCAAGCCAGATGGGCCCATGCTCAAGCTGGCGACCTCGGGGTCTCGATCATGGATCTTCTGCATCCTAGTCCGACGCTCTATCCACTGGGCAACCACCTGGTCAGGCGAAATGTCTTAGTTTCTAAAGCTTCCTTCACTTCTGGAAGTGAGGCCAGTATCTTTCCAATAATTTATTTTCTTATTTATGAGTTTGGTTTCTGTTACTTTGATTTGAAATAATTTTATTTCACATATGTAATGCATATCATGGTTTAAATTATTTGTTGACATATTATATATAACATGATTTTAAAACTATAAATTCACAAATGCTACTTATCTATCTCATCATTTTTATTATTTCACAAGCTAATCATAGCAATATTGTGTATTCTATAGTCTTCTTTATAAAATCACAAATAATTATCAATGTTTTTCTAAAAAAATTTATAGTGAAAGATAATAAATGTGTATCATTTTGTACCTTCAGTAGAAAACAGAGAATAATGGAATAAGTGGACTCACTGCATTAAGAATAATAAAATCATTAAGCAAGTATTTACACATATTTAAATAACTTGGGACTGGACTTACACATTTTTAAGAGATAACATATAGAACTTTTTGTTCATATTAAGATCAGCCTCCTAAAACCTTCCAATTAATTACTTGTATAACAAAAATAAAGAAATAGGCATCTTTCATTATACTGTAGGATCTAAGTATTACTAATTAGAATCAAGATTTATGTGAGAAATATTACACTAAAACCTATCAGCTGGTCTTGACAGCAAAACTATCTAAAATTTAAGCTATCAATTTCCTTTAAAGAATAGTAAATTTCCCACAAAATAAAGCCCCTAATTAATTTCATGTACAATATCCTCATGGTATATATACCTAATCAATATTTAGTGATTTCAAAAGTTGATAGCACATAAAAGTCTGTACCTTAGAGAAAAAAAAATTAAATACACTTTATCGTGTCTTTTTCTGTAGATATTTGTGATGAAATAATAATATAAGCTCTTTCAATATCTTGCTTCCTTACTTCCACCAAGTTCAGTGTCTACCATATGTCTTCATGTATAAGACAAACCTTTTTTCAAAAAAATCAATGTCTAAAAACTGGGTTCGTTTTATACAGTGGTTGTAGACTTTTTAAACTTGCATTTCTCACTTTTTTGTGCTTGTTTTTGCACTCATTGTTGAAGGCAGTGATTTGTCATCAGACACAGATGAGGACAAAGTAATGGATAGAAGTTCTGACTGTGATGAGGAGTTGTATGAATTTAATGATGAATAACACTTGAGTTCAAGAACTTTATGTAATTTTTTTTCTTCAAATTTTGGGCCCCCAAATTAAGGTGCATCTTATACATGAGAGTGTCTGATAGATGGGGAAATATGCTGACTCTAATAACTTAATGAAAATAGCTTAAGGAAGTAAAATCATAAGATCTAAAAGCAAAATTAGATATTTTCATATTTTAAAATTTTTATCTCTACTTTAAATGTACTCATCTTTACCAAAGATGGCATATTACCATTCTATGTACATTTGAACATGTTACTTGTATCTATGTGAGTATTTTAATCATTTAATAACATGAAGGAAGATCTGGCCAGTTGGCTCAGTGGTAGAGCATTGACCTGGAGTGTGGATGAACTAGGTTCGATTCTGGGTCAGGGCACATAGGAAAAGTGACCATCTGCTTCTCCACCTGATTCTCCCCTACCACTCTTCCTCTCTTTCAGCCATGATTCAATTAATTTGAGCACATCAGCCCCCAGTGCTGAGGATGGCTTGTGGAGCCTACACCTCAGGTGCTAAAAATAGCTTGGTTGCAAGCATAGCTCCAAATGGACAGAGCATCAGCCCCAGATGGAGGGTTTCCAGGTGAATTCCTGTAGGGGTGCATGGGGGAATCTGTCTCTCTATTTTCCTTCCTCTCCCTTAGAAAAGAGGAAGAAAAAATAACATAAAGGAAATCTGAGTCATAAAATTATAGAGTAACCAAGTTATTTCAATAAGATTGAGTTTTAATATAACATTAAAAATTCCAATTGAAAATTAATGACATAAACTCCATGATATTTACTATGTTTTTTTTAAATTCTCTTTTGGTGTCTTGTAAACACCTGTAATCTTTTCAAGCTATGATAGGATTTGTATACCCAAGCAGTTATAATATTAACCTTCATAAAAGATTCAATCAATATATAACTTTGTGTTGAGCAATAAACTTGAATTTTACATTATAAAGACAAAGAGATTAAGGTTACTTAGGATAAGTCTTTTTTTAAGACTTTGGAGAACTATTGTAGAGCCAAAACATGTAAATCAACCATAAATCAAAATAATATAAAGTATTTGGTGAATATTGCTCTTTAAATCTGTATTTTATGATCATCTTCATCTCTAGTCTCTTCTGCTTATGAATACTATAATAAAAGATGCTTCCTGAAGGAAAGATATGAATAAACCTAAATTCAAGCAATTTTAAGATATATGAGTGGGATTTTATAGGACAAATCTTAAAAGTATAGATACAATTCTATGAGTAGAAAATTAATCTGGGATATACAGAAAGCAGGAATATAGACGTAGCAAATTTTAAATATTCAAATTCAAATTATTTAGACTCTTTTAACTATTAAAATAACACACTAGTACTTAGAATTTAATCCTGGAAAAATGCATTAATATGGGATAGTGGCAATGGCATGACTCAAGACTGAGAACTGTGTAAACTTTATATGATTTAGTAATTCAACTTATCAGAATCTATTTTAAGGGAAAACACTAACCTTTGTAAACATACATATATTAAATGTTTATTTTGACACTGTATATCTGTAAAAGAAAAAAATTAGAAACAATCTAACTGGTTACCATAATGATTATTAAAATATGATAAATATTTATGACTATCATACTATTTTTAATGATGGCTTTTTAAAGAAATAGGAACTTTTTATAACTAAATACTAAGTGATAATACAAGATAAAAAGCACAGTGTGAGGTAACATAAATTTCACATATACATATTCATTTCAAGAATTAAACATAACAAATGGCAAACATTTTAAGATGATTTTTTCATCTTTTTGATATTCTTTTCCCTCTTTTATCAGATAATAAAATCATCATCACCTACAGAAATTCCATTTCCCCATTCCATCTGATTTATAAAAACTTGATCTACCTCTCTTTTTAGCCCCAAGTCACAGAATAGCTTCTCCAGTAACAAGCACTTAGTAAAGAATTATGTGCATGATTTAAAAAAACAAAACAAGGAAAAAAGAGGTCTTTCTTCTAAAATAATGACCAGTAGTTATGTTAGCTGAAATTTATAATATAATTATGGCTTATGGCATGTAGAAGAAAAGATAGGACCTTAAAGACTTTGTTTAAAACCTTAGGTTAATCAATACATAAAGATTTTTATATATATACATAATTTTAAATTTATAAAATACATATTTTTAAAATTTAATTTCTTGGGGATGAGTTTCTGTCATCTGAAACTAGAAAATTTTTGACTGACATGAATCTGTTTAGGTAATAAGATAACAGATTTGCAATATACATGTGCATTTCTCTATTTATTATTGTTCTATAGCACATTTATGTTTTATAATCAGATTAACATCATACTTGGTAAAAATCATCTGACAAATATTCTAAGACATCATTTACTTAATAACTTTAATTATCCAATTGATCCTCAACAAAGTCAGTAATATAAGTCCAGAAAATATCTACTTGAGGACTAAAATAAGACTATCACTTTAACTTACATTCCAAAAAAGCCATCATAGTATCAATAGCACTTTTTTGTCCCATCAATATATGAAGAGGACTGCTTTTTGAAGTTAATACAAATTGCTATTCTTCCTTTGAAATTTAATGACCTTTCCTATATTCAGTTTCTATCTTCTTCATGGATATCACCAAATCAAGAAAGAACCATGCAAGGGTTAAGGATGATACCTGGCTTTAAAGTAAAAAGTACAATTAATTCAAATGTCTGCCCCTGTGCTCCCAAATAAAATAGAATACTCTGAGTCATCAATTACTAACATCTTAATGATCCATTCAGTGAGCCAAAATGAGCAATGTCAGTGCAATAATATTCACCATGTGATATAAGTAAGCAGTCATTTTAACACCCCAAAGATAATGTCAGCATTTATTTGCATGGCAAAAAGGTGATATGGCAGAGTATGGGCTACAGAAAAGGTCAGGATATAAAATAGTGACCATAAAACCAAAGTAAGAAGAGCCAGAAAGATATAAAGTAGGTTTCTAATAGAAAATATTGAATAGGCAAAATGATGTCTTGTTTTGAGACAACGTGGGACAAGAGACAACATAGGACAAAGACAGCTACCACAGATGCTGTGGAGGAAGTCAATATGTGCTGTATAAACTACTTGAAGTTGGCTTTTGTGCAGAAAACAGAGTAATTTCACTCACATTTTAAAATACTATTCAATTTTTAAGTGTAAAATTTAAACTAGTTTTTTTAAAAACTTTAATATTTTAAAAATTAAATCAAAAAAATTTTACTTTTTTTTTTTTTACAGGGACAGAGAGAGAAAGTCAGAGAGAGAGACAGACAGACAGGAACGGAGAGAGGTGAGAAGCATCAATCATTAGTTTTTCATTGCCATTGCGACACTTTAGTTGTTCATTGATTGCTTTCTCACATGTGCCTTGACTGTGGTCCTTCAGCAGACCGAGCAACCCCTTGCTGGAGCCAGCGATCTTGGGTCCAAGCTGGCGAGCTCCTTGCTCAAGTCAGGTGGGCTCGTGCTCAAGCTGGTGAGCTCGGGGTTTCGAACCTGGGTCTTCCGCATCCCAGTCCGACGTTCTATCCACTGCGCCCCTGCCTGGTCAGGCCAAAGAAATTTTATTACACAAGTTTAAGAAAAAGGTTTTGTGTCATTGTGAAACTTAATTAACTAAACTCAATTAACAATTTAAAATGCTTTTATAAATTTAATATATTTGATTTTTTTTAAATTATTTAATCATTTTTAATAAACTTTAAAAAATAATAAATTTTAAAAAAATTAATAACCTTTAATAAATGTTTAAATTTACAAAACTAAATATTTCAAAGCATTAATGTAAATGCTATAAAATAATTACATTAAAATTACAAATAAGCTGATTAGGTTTCCTTAAATGTTTATACATTTAGAATAATATAAATATAAAACCACAAGCCAGTTATTGATTTTCAGTTAAAATTGAAGATGTATTTTTTTAGAGACATTGCTATGATAAATTTTCTTCATTTTTAAAAGTAATTAAAATACCAAATATACAGATTATTTCTTTTCTTCTTTTTTATTAAGTGAGAGATGGGGAGGCAGAGACAGACAGACTTTCACATGTGCCTCGTCCAGGATCCACATGACAAGCCACCTAACTGGCAATGTTCTGCCTATCTAAGACCACTGCTCTGTTGCTTGACAATAGAGCTATTTTAGCACCTGAGGCAGCTATGGAGCCATCCTCAACACCTGGGGCCAACTTGCTCCAACCATTTGAGCCATGGCTGTGGGAGAAGAAGAGAGAGAAGGAGAATGGAGAGGGATGGAGAAGCAAATGGTAACTTCTCCTGTGTGCCTTGACCAGGAATCAAACTGGGATTTCCGTATGCCAGGTCGATGCTCTTTCACTGAGCAACTGGCCAGGGCCCAGATTATTTCTTAACAAATAACTAATGCTATAATTTGGACTTATCATTCCAACAATTTTAAATTTCTTATGGTTAACCATCAACTAGGAAAAAATAAAATCTTGTCTTCTCATATTAAGTTAATGTTTCCATCCATTGCACTGATTTCCTAACAATTGGAACAACTCTAGCTACAGCACTGGTCTAAATGTCATTCTCAACAAAGAGGATAACACTGAATCTTATTTTAAACATCACACACAAAATAAAGTAATAAACAAAATCCTATCTCTTCAAAGGGAGTAAGCATTGAATCCAGAGCCTTGGGTTAAAGTCATATAAATCTTCAAACTATGATTGTCCTTAATATCATTCACTAGTTTCCTGTGTTTATATACATTTGACTCTATTCCTAACTCAAAGGAATTTATACATTGACATAATTTTGCATCACTCCATCTGATTTTGTGGTTGCAACTTGTAAAGTTTTTCTACTAAGTAATGAATAGTAACAGTCATTTAGTCTATGAGAGTTTGTTCAGGAGTGGAAATTCTGTCTGGGATATGCCAAAGTATGTCATGTGGTCAAGAAATAGCTGTTAGAGTAGGAAGACTAAGGAGAATCTGGCCTTCTTCAACTTCACAATATAAAGAGGGATAGACCCCCAAAATAGAGCAGAAGGGATTCAGATTTTGGACAGTCTGAAATAACAAATGTTTATCATAGCTTTTTTTCTTCGTATATCCTGTTGTGTTTCTTCTTTGTTATTCCAGTTCTCTCTGCATGTTATGTTCCAAAACTTGTGACATTTCCAATTGCTCCTGGACAAATTTTTATCCTGGCTTTTCTCTGTAGCTAGCTGTATTTCTCACTACTCATTTTATTCCAATATAGGCTGCTGAAAAGAGATGATTCACATTTCTAAAATATTTTGTTAATGTATTTTCTTTTCTAATATGATGAATAGAAAATAGATAATCCAGTTTTTTTGTTATTGGTTTGTTTTTTAAAGCTATCTCTTAGCAATGACTTAGTATAAGAGCCAAAAGTGACAATAGAAAGTCAGTGAAAGAAACTGGAGTAGTTTAGAAAAGAACTAATAGTTATCTGCTCCAGCAATACAGAGCCCACAATGAAATTCTCACTAACCTAAGAAACTTAATAATTAAAAAAATCTGAAAAACAAGAACATTATAATTAAATTTTAATGCAGCTCAATTTAACCAAATTAGGTATAGCTGCTACATATTGAGATTATGTTTTTTATTTGTTTTGTAGAGGCATCCTTTCTTTAAAAAGATATGATGATAGAAGATAGATTTTTAATGTACATTTTTAACACCTTCACTCTGAAAAAAATATTTAATAGGCATTCTATGTTAATTTTCTCTTTTTAAAGAATTTACCTCTCCAAAAACTCTAAAAATCTATGATAACAGTGGTTAAGTTCTCTTTGATAAACTAAAGTCTGCCTTTCTACAAACATTAGAAACAAAATATTCCAAAGCTAGCAATACATCTCTCAAGGGAAGAAAAACAACTACAAAGGGGTATTCTCAATTAATATGTGTTTTGTTGTTTTCTTTCTAACTAATGCTTTGATTATCTACTTGTACTTGGAGATGATTTTGTGTTATTTTGTTCAGTTTTGTTATTAAGGACCTGACAGTACTTTTAAATAAAAGTAAACAAGCCTGCACATTTAAGGGTTGGTTGGCTGAAGTTCTATTTGCAAGGGCATATATATTTAATATAAATATCTATCTGCTTCTGAAAACCACATTGTGCCTTCCAATTAAAAACTAAAAAGCATTCTTAACCTGATATATATTAAATATATATCGGGGCAACACTAGAATCTATGTAAACACAATAAATTAAATTAGAAAAAAACTAAAAAGGATAGCAATTAAAATAATAACTAACCTTCATTAAGTCCTATATATTAATAAATGTACAGGAGCTAAAATAAAATAATAAGTCAAGATCTTTCATTCATTCACTTCAAGGAAGCCCTATATGTCTTCTCTTTAACATATCGCCACTGCTAGCATCACTATTCTTGCACTTGAGTTCCATTATTGAATAAAATAAGGGTGACTTGAACATAAGCACTGTGATACCACGACATATGATCTGATAACAATGACAGCTACTAAATTACTAATGGGCAGTGAGTGTTTACAATGTAGATACACCGGACAACGGGACGATGCCTGTCCTAGGCAGGAGGGAGTAAGACTCACAAGAGTCCATCATGTTACCCAGAGCAGTGTGCTATTTAAAACTGATCAATTGTTTATTTCTGGAATTTTCATTTAATATTTTTGGACCATTGTTGACGGTGGATAACTGAAATTGCGCAAAGGGAAACCATGAATTAGAGTGACTGTTGTAGTTATTTCCCCAGTAGGAGTGAGAAAAAGCTACATAGAAAGAACTGTCAAGTTGGGCCCTGAAGAATATTCTCCAGCTTATGGAGAGACAACAAAAAAAATATTTCAGGCAAAAGGAAACACCATAAAAAAAATTGGGGACATGGATGTGTGGCATAATTTGTTTACTCTTCTCTTTCACAACACGATCAATAGAAAGTGAGGAAATGTGGGTGACCCACAGACCACAAAGTCAATATCTTCACGGTCTCCGGAATCAACAAGTCAATTCTGTCTACACAGAGTGAAAAGGCATGAAGAATTATCCAGCTACATGCTACTTGATAAATAAAAGTTCTTGAGCATTAAGCACCCCAGCTTAAGATCTGTGACGGTCTTCACATTGAATTTCACAGAGCCCTAGGGTATGCCTAAGAGGAATTGCCACCCAGACCACTCTGGAATGAGAGAAGGAAAGCAGTGTTCCAGGGTCTCCAACTCTTAATTAATCAGAATGGCTCCCATTTTCTCTGTTTTCTGAATTACTGTTTTCTGTAAGATTTTTACTGAGAAAGTCACTTTCCCTATAGACGGGCAGTTACTTGACTTTTGTAAAAATAAAGTTTTTAAACAACTGATTTATAAAGTGCAGCTTCACAGGACAATCAGACAGCCATTTGCTACACATTAACCTGGATTCTATTGAACCCTAAGGGTTCGATGAGTCAGTCTCAGGGGTTCGGAGAAGCCTCTGCCTTAGAGGCCAGAATAAAGTAATACCGTAATTTGTTGTGAGTTCATGCACTTTGTTGGTTTTGTTCTTTGAGCAAGCTGATGTTCATGCACGGCTCATTTTGTGCACCAGTAAAAAAACATATACCTATGTCTTGAATTTGGAAAAAAAAAATCATATTTTATTTATCACTAAAGAAGGGTTCGATGAATGCGCATATGAAACTGGTGGGTTTGGTATCTCAAAAAAGGTTAAGAACCACTGGTGTAGACACAATTTAATCACTGTTAAGAGAAAAGAAAACTATTGATTTTTTTATTTTATCTTATTTTCCAGCACCATTTATAGCTCTTTTATTCTTTTATACCTTCCCTTTGTTCCCTTTCATCTGGCAATCACCATACTGTTGTCTGTGTTCGTGGGTCTTTTATTTTCTACTGATTTTTTTTCCTTTGAAATTATAATGTATCCTGACATTATTAGTCTATAGCAAAGTAATACCTACTTGTGACTTTTAAAACAGAAGACAAATGTCTATCACAGTGATCTCACGTGTGAAGGAGCTTCTCAATAGTCTAATTTGGTTACTCTTCTCACTCTCATATCCTGTACTGTGTGGGGGTTTGAGGTATATGATGCACTGGGAGCCATGAACCCCTTCCAATGTGTTTATTTGTTGCCATGCTGTTTTGGTGGCTGGATGTGAGAAATAAAACATGATCTCATGCTTTTCTCTCAGAAAACAAAACAAAAAACTAAAAAGCAAATGAATTAAAGATCTAAGTTAACTGTAAAATGTCTGCTCTCTACCTATGGTTATGCTGCTGAAAACCTGGGAGACTTTAGATTTGTCTCACTTTTCCTATTTTTTTAATGAATCATTATAATTACTGTTGAAATTGTTCTTTTGATTCTTATTAGAAAAGTTTGCAAGATTACTACAGTGGAAGGCTTTAAATAGATCTTTACTGCAAATGATAGGTGGTGTGACAGTAGAAACAGATGCAATCCAAAGACCAGCTATGACTCCCATATTAGGAGGAAACCAAACTCATCATCATAGGACAGACTCAGGTGTTAGTTATGAGACCAAATATTAGAAAATGAGATTAAGTAAAAAATCCAGAATGATTTTGCCCTGGCCAGCTGGCTCAGTGGTAGAGCATCCACCTGGCATGAGGAGGTCCCAGGTTTGATTCCCAGCCGGGGCACACAGGAGAAGCCCCATCTGCTTCTCCATCCTTCCCTCTTTCTATCTATTTCTCTCTTCCCCTTCTGCAGCCAAGGCTCCATTGGAGCGAAAGTTGGCCCAAGTACTGAGGATGGCTTCGTGGCCTCCATCTCAGGCACTAGAATGGCTCCTGTTGCAATGGAGCAGCGCCCCAGATGGGTGGAGCATCACCCCCTTGTGAGCTTGCTGGATGGATCCGGTCAGACGCATGCGGGAGTCTGTCTCTCTGCCTTCCCACTTTACACTTCAGAAAAATAATTTTTAAAAAATCCAGAATTTTTAAAACGTTAAATTATAAAACATTTATCATAAATTGGTTATGAGAAAAACACAAAAGAGTATTTTGTTTGTATTGTTATTATATTTAGTTTTGATTGTGTGGTTCTAGATCATTTCCTTTGACTTAGGGGCAAAGAGCAAGCATGCTTGAAGAAAAAGAAGAGAGAAGCAGTCTCTTATTTTCAACAAGAATAAGTATGACATTTATTTTTAATGTATATTTGTCCTTATACAACACACTGTGCAGGATACGGCAATGAAAATGATATAGGGTATGCTCTCTAGACATTTATAAAAGGTGTTCAAACTGGAACCAGCACTCTCATGTTTACTAATAATTTCCAACTTAAAATATTAAAGCCTCTCAAATAAATATCACAAAATCTTTGTTTTCATTCTACTCTTTTTTTATTTTGTTTTCTTTAGAAAGAAAGACAGAAAAAGAGAGACAGAGAGAGGGACAGATAGAGACTGACAGAATGAGAGAAAGGTGAGAAACATCAATTCTTCATTGCAGAACCTTCGTTGGTCATTGATTGCTTTCTTATATGTGCCTGTATCATGGAGCTCCAACCAAGCCAGTGACCTTGAACTCAAGCCAGTAACCTTGGGCTCAAGCCAGTGACTTTGGGCTTCAAGCTGGTGACCTTTGGATTTAAGCCAGTGACCATAGGATTATGTTTATGATACGACATTAAAGCCAGAGACCCAGCACTCAAGCTGATGAGCTTGTGCTCAAGCCAGTGACCTTGGGGTTTCGAACCTGGGTCCTCTGTCTCCCAGCCTGACACTCTATTCACTGTGCCACTGCATGGTTAGACAAAAAAATTATTTTTCTTAATCCATATATATTAGCATGTAATAATGGATTTAATAGGATTTCTCAGTGTATTGTGTTTTTATACATATTTATATGTATAAAATAATTTTCTATCTTCATGATACCTAGAGAAGACAAAAATGGTTGTTGAGAAAATAACATTTAAAATATCAGTTTGATTTAAATGTTCCTGCATAAACAAAGTAAAAATTCCTAATACTTCAAATCATACTTATTAAGTTCTGCATTTATTGACTGATTTACTCAGTATATCCTTAAGAGTAATAAGTACTGGTTACTATATCACATGTTAAAGTTAAGTTGAAAAATATATTAAAAATATTAAAATTTTAGATTCAGACCACAGTGAATTCAAATTCAGTTTCTTTTTTCTCTAGTTTTGCAACATTGGGTTAATTGTGTAATCTCTCTAGTTTTGGGGATCTTTTATTTACAAAATGGTGATACATTATATTAATTTCATTGAAATATTTTTTAAGAATATAATGAGACCCTGACCAGGTGGTGGCACAGTGGATAGAGCATCAGACTGGGATATGGAAGACCCAGGTTCGAGACCCGAGGTTGCCAACTTGAGCGCAAGCCCATCTGGCTTGAGCAAAAACTCACCAGCTTGGAACCAAGGTTGCTGGCTCCAGCAAGGGGTGGCTCTGTCTGCTGAAGGCCTATGGTCAAAGCACATGTGAGAAAGCAATCAGTAAGCAACTATGGTGTCACAATGGCAACGAAAAACTAATGATTGATGCTTCTCACCTCTCTCCGTTCCTGTCTGTCTGTCCCTATCTATCCCTCTCTCTGACTCTATCTCTGTCCCTGTAAAACAAACAAACAAACAAAAAGAATATAATGAGATTATAAAAAAACTTAACATGGTGTTTAGTATTTAGAAAATGCTGAAAACAGCAATTAGTACTCTCAATTAAAATTTAAAAGATATGTATAAAATATCAATAAAAAACAAATTCACTTGTGTGTTATATGGAAAGATAATCAAGGGAAACTCATTGGTTATAAAATCTATGTGCCCTAGCTCTAAAGATTGGTTATAGAAAAGGAGGTCTGAATTAAAGGGACTGGAATGTACAAAGAAAAAAATAAGCACCCAGAAAATTCTTTAGTCATAATTATAATTATTACATCTAAAATCAGGCAGTGTTATATTTGCTATATGAGAAAATGTAGCCCAGTTTTTTTCAAATTCTTAGTGGTGAAAAGCCAGTGATATTTACTTCCAATTCACCAGGTACCAATACTTTTGTGAAATATGATAAGAATTACCATAAAATGGAATACAAATAAAAACTTACATATTACGTGGTCTAATTGTTATTAGATTAAGTCATTAAATTACTGTTTAATAAATGTAACCAAAATAGGTAAAACATATAAAAAATTATAAACACTGCATATATTATATATTTATTTGTTTGTTTGTTTGTTTTCCAAATGAGAAGAGGAGAGAAAGACTCCTTCATGTGTCCAACTGTGATGCACCTGGCAACTCCATCTGGGGACCATGCTGTGCCCATCTGGGGCCATACTAGCAACTGAACTATTTTTATCACCTTAGGTGGCGACTCCATAGAGCCATCTTCAGCTTCTGGGGCCCATGAACTCAAATTGAGTCATGGGCTGAGAGAGGTGAAGACAGAGAAGTGGGCTGGGGGTGTGGGGGAGAAACAGATATGCACTTCTCCTGTGTGCCCTGATTGGGATTGAACCCAGGACATCCACACACTGAGCCAATGCTCTACCACTGAGTCAACCAGTCAGATATCTATAGAGCTAGTGCTTGACTTACGACCATGATTGGATCCGACAGACCGGTCATAACACGATTTGGTCGTAAGTTGAGTAGGCTATATGTACAGTACTGTGAAATGATGTTATAAAAAATCTTTAAGTCATATTTTATCATAATTTTCTTTCATTATTGTTATCTATCATAATATTCTATGTTCATATTATGCCATTTTATCATTTCTACACCATTTTGTTTCTTATTTTTACATTCATCAGGTTTAAGTTAAACACTGCATTACCAGTACAACTGGTTTAATATTTGCAAAACATACAAAATTACAAATCTGTTCTGCTAGATATCTCTCATCTGTAACTAATTCATCCAGACTATCAACAAACATACATGCTCCTTCCTCATCCATACTCACTGCTTCTCCAGTCACTTGAACACTATGCATTTGGAATCTTTTCTTGAATCTCTGGAACCAGCCAGTGCTTGCTACAAATTTTTTACTGTAATCTTCTCCAGCACACCCTTCAGAGTTTGAAATAGACTTCTCGCCTTCATCTGCACAGTAAAAAGACTTAATGGTGTCCGTTTTTTAATTTGATCTTCCATCCAAATATATAGCAATTTCTCCATTTTGTGGGTGGGTCCGCTTCAGTGCTTTGTTATAACTGTTGATCGCATGGGTGCAGAACCTTTCACAGCTCCATGAATTCTTTCTTTATCTTTCAAAATCCCAGCCAGGGTGTGATAACTTTGTATCATGTGAGATCACATTCACTTTCTTTCCTACTTTCTTACTGCTTAATTACCTTCATTTTTGTGTCGAGATCAATGCCTTTCTTTTTTTCTTGGCAGGCTGAGGCGTAGAAAAAGACAATTTCCTCTTGGTAGACATCTTGGGAGGGGTTTGATGAAAAATATCCAAGACACAAAACACAAATTGCTATACCAAGTCTGGGATAATAGTTGAAATTGTGCACACGGAGATGGTAGTGCTGCCGGAGCTGGTCCGCACTGTCCTATGCCCAGCTGGGCAACGTTTGTGCTGCCAGACGCAGAGCAGTCATGGCTAGCTATTGTGGTTGTACAGTCGAATAGTTGTAAGTTGCATAGGTTATAAATCGATCAATACCTGTATATCATTTATTGGAACTGTGTGTATTGGTGACTAATAAAGTCGCTACTACACTTAGAAGTTTTATTATTCCTCTATCATAAGTAAACAAAAGTTTGAATTAAAAGCAATTTCTCACATGAAATGCCAACACATATTCTGAATAAACATGTATTGATATAACAACATTTAAATTTTTTTTATTAATTTTAATGGGGTGACACCAATAAATCAGGGTACATATGTTCAAAGAAAACATCTCCAGGTTATCTTATCATTCAATTATGTTGCATACCCATCACCCAAAGTCAAATTGTCCTCTGTCACCTTCTATCTGGTTTTCCCTGTGCCCCTCCCCTCCTCCTTATCCCACCCTCTCTTTCCTCCCCCCCGTAACCACCACACTCTTGTCCATGTCCCATAGTCTCACTTTTATGTCCCACCTATGTATGAAGTCATGCTGTTCTCAGCTTTTTTCTGTTTTACTTATTTCACTCCGTATAATGTTATCAAGGTCCATCCATTTTGTTGTAAATATCCGATGTCATCATTTCTTATGGCTGAGTAGTATTCCATAATATGTATGTACCAAAGCTTTTAAATCCACTCATCCAGAAGGGAATGGCAAGATATATTCAGAGTAATGCAGAACAAGAACCTACAACCAAAACATTTAAAATTTTTAATGTGACAAAATGATCTAGATTTCTACAGTTTAAGTTGGATGGATGCCATTACTTGCATAAGATAATATATATTTAAACATATCTATATTTTATTTTCATGATACCCTTAGTAACTAATCTCACAGAAATGGAAGAAGGCATTTTAGTTTACAAAAATGTTGTTCTTGATTATTTCATCCACCTGAAATTAAAGGCAACCATGTTTTTATACTGTCAATGTGATGTGAGTTGAATATTGCTTTTCCTTTTCATGGCAGTTATTTCATACTTATGGAATCAGGCAATCAAACATGCTTCAAAATTTCTCCTCTTGGGAGATTCAACTTCTTCTCTTTGGCCTCTTTTTTTCTGTGTACCTGGTCACTGTCACCGGGAACTTGCTCATCATCATGGCCAATTCAGATTCCCACTTCCACACACCCAATTTTTGACCTGGAAGACATTTAAAAAAATCTTTTAGCAAGCTCAGTATATTCATCCTTAACTTTCATCCAAAATGATGCACAGGATGCTGTATTTTCAAAGTTCACATTCAAATTTCATCAGTGGTCACTTTCACCAGCTTTTCTTATAAACTTATGTCATAGCTAAATTTAAATCAGCTTTCAATGAAAGAAATAAAATCTAGATCCATGAGTTTCTTATGCATGAGTTTCCTTCTGATGGAAAATGAAAAAATAATATGTCAAATGGTTAAGTTGTTTATTGGCAACCTTTATTGCAAAAATCCAGCATCAAGATCATTACCCACCTCATTTTTAATTGTTGTTAAATTATGGAATATGTTATAACAATCTATAAACAATAATCTAAATTTTAAGCTTTTATATGCGTCCTTGATTTTATCTCTCATTGAAAACATGTTAAATTTCTTTATTGGGTGGAATTACTGTAATAAATAAAGAAAAACTACTAAATATATCAGACAGATAAGCAAGTCTGGCTATCCAAATCACTTCCTTAAAAAAACTATGACAAAACCACTTTATCTTGAAGAATTAAGAGTTTGTTCTATATTTCAAGAACCATCAACAAAACATCTTTCTCAATTATCCAGCCTATTTCTATATGCAATACCAGTCATTTATGATCATCTTTCTTATTATCATATAATTAAAATATTTTAAAATGTAACACATAATTTTTATAAAATTTATACTTAAGTCATCATTATAGACTCTACAGTTGACAGCTGACTTTTTCATTGTTTTTGCCAATACCTTCTCTGTAAAGAAGTGGTGTATCAATTTGTATTCAGACACAAGCTTTCTATTCTGTGTGTCTATCCCACAGAACATTATTTGTATACAAACTTAAATGGTTGACAATGTTATCTTTCACAGTTTTATACAATTCAGGACTAGTTGTGTTTGTCAGCATTTCATCTGAAACTAGTCCTTCAATCATGTTACCATAATGTTTAAATTACATAAATTCTAAAAGAAGTACCATGTATGCTATGAATTTATCAAGTTGTAATAAAACACACTTTGCTTGCTTTATTTCCCCCCAGGTTAGTCTTCTATATCATTAGCCAACTCTGAATATCTCACGTGTTTTATTGGTAAAAGGTACTTGAGTCACCTGCTTTGCATAGAAACATTTCCAGATAAACTTTTTGATACAGTCATTCTCTTTTAGTGTCTTTGATACTAGTTTCTCAGTAATGGTATGTGGTGTTTTTATTCTTAGGAAAACAAAGCGATGCATTATGCAAAACCTGCAAAGCAGTAATGTTTGTATGTACAATACTGAACATCTGCCACTGTCAGATTTTTATTTCAATACTCTTCTTTCAAAGAATTCTTGTGTATTGAATAGATTTCTTGTGCTGTGTATATAAATGCCAGTGAAGTTTTGATGGTTTAATTGTTTTAGTGCTAATTCATCTCAGCAAGTAACACATTCTTTTCTTTATCACTTTGTGAGAATTATAACTAGAAAACAAATTTAATATATGAGGGATAGTAGTTCTCAGGTAAAACTAGCTTGACCTCTTTGGTCTTCATTTCTATAAAGCAACTTTCATTATCACTATTTAATATACTACTGAATGAAAAGGTGTGTCATTTGTTGCTGAGAAAAGTCTTGTGTATCTTCTTTTACCATGTGTAAATCAGGTTTAACATTTTTTTTTATTCCTTGAAATAACTTCTACTATTACCATTTGATATACCACTACTCTAAAAAAAGATGTGTAATTTCCTGACCAAAAAAGAAAATATTTTAAATCTTTACCATCTACAAATTAGAACTAAAATTTAATTGCTTAATTTATCCAATAATAATAAACTAAATTTAAAATATATTTAATAAAAAGTGTTTAAATACATTTTAGAACATATAGCCACACATTTCCATTTATTTTTATTGAATTATTCTTGGTAAGCTAGTGGTAAATTGTCACTTATTTCCTGGATATACTGTGCAGGACTAAAATGCAGCTTGTACCCCACATGTGACTCACCATGCAAACTGAACAACTGTCTTTTTAGTTCTTCTGCCCAGTTTTTAATCAGATTGCTTGGGGTTTTTACTATTTAGTAGTTCTATTTGTTTATATATTTTGAATATTAAACCCTTATGTGATATACAGTTAAAAAATATTTTGTTGATTGATCTTTTTGCTGTGAAGAAGATTTTGAATTTGATATAGTCCAATTTTAGTGTTTTTGGTGTTATGCCTAAAAAATCATTTCTAAGACCAGTATCTTTCCTGTTTGCTTATAAGAGTTTTTTTTGTTTTTGTTGTTGTTGTTGTTGTTTGTTTGTTTTCTGTGTTTTTACAGGGACAGAGAGAGAGTCAGAGAGAGGAATAGATAAGGACAGACAAACAGGAACGAAGAGAGAGGTGAGAGGCATCAATCATTAGTTTTTCATTGCCATCGCAACACCTTAGTTGTTCATTGATTGCTTTCTCACATGTGCCTTGACCGCGGGCCTTCAGCAGACCGAGCAACCCCTTGCTGGAACCAGCGACCTTGGGTCCAAGCTGGCGAGCTTTTGCTCAAGCCAGATGGGCCCAGGCTCAAGCTGGCAAGCTCAGGGTCTCAAACCTGGGTCTTCTGCATCCCAGTCCGATGCTCTATCCACTGTGCCACCACCTGGTCAGGCACTTCTAAGAGTTTTAAAGCGTCAGTTCTTTTGTTTATATCTTTGACCATTTCAAGTTTATTTTGTGAGTGGTGTGAGATTGGGCACCAATGTCATTGTTCCATATGTGTTCTTCCAGTTTTTCACATCATTTGTTGAAGAGACTTTTCTTCCCCCATTGAGTGTTTTTGGCTCTTTTGTCAAATATTTGTTGGCCATATATGCCAGGATTTAATTCTGGACTCTCTAATCTGTTCTGCTGGTTTATGAGTCTATATTTTTACCAATGCCATACATTTTTAATATTTTTATTTTGAACTATAGCTTAATAATAGACAGTGTAATAAGTCTGGCTTTGTTCTTTTTTTCTCAGTTTTTGCTGATCAGGGTCTTCTATCATTCCCTAATAATTTTAGAACTGTTTCTTCTATTTCTGGGAAGAATGCCTTGGTATTTCTGAGATTTCATAGAGTCCATAGATGCCTTTGTGTAGTATGGTCATTTTTATAATATTTATTTTTATAATCCATGAACATAAAATGTCTTTTCATGTATCTTTTCTTTCATTTCTTTCAGCTAAGTCTTAGAGTCTTCATTTTACAAATCTTTTGTTATATACATTTCTAAGTATTTTATTGTTTTGATGCTATTGTAATTGGAATAATTTTTTTTTATCTTTCCAATGTTTTATTATTAGTGTTATAGAATGCCACTGTTTTCTGTATGTTGATTTTGTAGCTTGGCACTGTAGTAAAATAATTAATTCTAATGTTTTTTAAATTTGAAGGGGGCGTATTTTTCTCTATATAAGTTTATATCCTCAGAAAATATCAATAATTTTGTTTCTTCTTTCTTAAGTTGGATGCCTCTTAATTCTTTGTCTTGCCTAATTATTCTAGTTAGGAACTTGAATATTATACTGAGTGGAGTAGTGAGTGTGTGCAACTCTGTCATTGTTCTTGCTGTCAGAAGAAACCCTTTCCATTTTTTCCCCTTGAGTATAAAGTTAGCAGTGGGTTTGTTTATTTTGGCCTTTATTTTGTTAAGGGTTGTTCCTTCTATATCCAATCTGCTAAGAGTTTCTACCATGAAAGAATTCTGTATTTATCAAATGTTTTTTTTATCTATCTGTTGAGATAATATTGTGATTATTATCTCTTATTTAATTGATGCAATTACCTACATTTATTTGTGTATGTTTTATCCCATGAATAAATATCAATAGTCATGGTGTGTAATCCTTTTAATATGTAGTTGAATTTGGATTGCTAATATTTTGTTGAAAATTTTTGCAACTATATTCATCAGGGATATTAATCTTTAGTTTTTTTAGGCTATCCTTACCAGGTTATGATATCAGAGTAATGCTGGCTATGTAGAATTCATTTTGAAGTGTTCTAGAGAGATTGTTTTAATACTTAACTTTTGAAGTGTGCTTTTATTTCAATTTCTTTTGTCATTTAGCTACCACAGGATAAGTAAGTTGATACTGCCTTAAACTAAACATTAATTACTATAAAAAAACTTTCTACTATTGAACAAAATAAATCCATTTTGAGTTTTTTTGTGGGTGTATGTTGTATGGCAAAGGTTTAATTTATTATAGTTTTTACATGTGGATATACAGTTTCTTCAGCAGCACTTGTTGAAGAAAATATTATTTTTCATTGTGTATTCTTGGCACATCAAACATCAGTTTTGTCAAACATTAGTTGGTTATATATGTGTGGGTTTTCTGGTGCTCTCTAATCAGTTACACTGGTCTATATGAAACTCTTTATGTCAATACTATAATTTTAATTACTATAACTTTGTAATGTAGTTTAAAATCATGGTATATGCTGCTTTCAGCTTTATTTTTCTTTCTCAAGATCACTTTTGCTATTATGGGTCTTTTGTAGTTCTCCATGAACTTTAGGGCTATTATTTTTCTATTCTGTAAAATGATGCCATCAGGATTTTTATGAAGATAGGATTGAATCTGTAGATTGCTTTGACTAGTATTACTATCTCAACAATATTAAGTCTTTCAACCCATAAACACAGAATGTGTTCTTATTTATCTGTGTCTCTTTTCATTTTGTTCAAAGTGTTGTAGTTTCAATATATCAATATTTTATTCCCCTAGTTAAGTTTATTCTTAAGAATTTTATTCTTTTTGATACAATTATAATTGGGTTTGTTTTTTTATTTCTTTTTCATATGGTTTATTGTTAGTGTATAGAAAAAATTTGACATTTGTTTATTGATTTTGTATTCAACAACATTTTTGAATTTGTCTTATTAGTTCTAACAGGTTTTTCTGTGTGTAAATATAGAAATAAAGCCATTGGCCTTAGCTAGATTTCTTGGACATTACACAAAAAGCATAGAAAACAAAAGCTAAAGAAGACAAGAAAGACTAAATCAAAATAAAGAGCTTCTGTACATCAAAGGAAACAATCAACAGAATAAAAAGGCAACCAATGGAATGGGAAAATATTAGCATACCATATATCTCATAAAGGCTTAGTTTTCAAAATAGAAATTAAATTTCTACAATTTCTTTTTTTTAATTAAGTGAGAGGCAGGAAGGCAAACAGGCCCTGCATGCTCCCCAACCAGGATCCCCCTGGAAAATCTCTTACTGAGTTATGCTCTGCCCATCTAAGGCTATTGCTCCATTGCTCAGCAACTCAGCTATTTTAGCACCTGAGACAAGGCCATGTAGCCATTCTCAGCCCCCGTAGCCAACTTGCTTGAACCATTCAAACCATGACTGCAGGAGAAAAAGAGAGAGAGAGAAGAAGAAGGGGATGAGACAGAGAAGCAGATGGTTGCTTATCCTGTGTGCCCTGACCCGGAATTGAACCTGGCACTTCCACATGCTGGGCCAACACTCTACCACTAAGTCAGTGGGCCAGGTCCAAATTCCTACAATTCAATAGCAAAAAACAACACAATAAAAGATGAGGAAATGATTTGAACAAACATTTCTAAAAAAAGAAATTGGTAGATATGGCTGACAGGTGTATGAAAATATGTTCAAACCTTATTAATTATGGGAAATGCATATCAAAATAACTACATATTATCTCACATATGTAAGGAAGGCTATTATAAAAATTAATAATAAACATTAGTGAAGATGCAGAGCAATTGAAACTTTATACACTATTGATGGGAATGTAAAATAATGTAGCTACTATGAAAAACAGTTTGGTGGTTCTGAAATTTTTTAGATAGAACCAGTATATGATTCAGTAATCCCACTTCTGACTATATATTCAAAAGAATTGAAATCAGGATCTTGAAGACCTATCTGTGCTCCCATGTTCATTGCAATATTAGACAAAATGCCAAGATATGGAAACAATTGACAAATTGATTTTTAAATAAGGAATACACATATAATGAAATATTATTCAGCCTTAAAAAAAAGTAAATTTTGCCACTTTTGACAACATGGATGGACCTGGAAAACATTACAGTAAGTGAAATAAGTCAATCACAGAAACAGAAATACTACATAATTTCACTTATATGAAGTATTTAAAATAGTAAAACAGAGCATCAGAAAAAAAATCTAATAATGATTGCTAGGGGCTTAATAGTGGAGAAAATAAAGAGTTGTTCAATGGATATAAAATTTCAGTTATGTTAGAATAAGTTCTAGAGATGTGTTGTACAACACAGTGTCTATAGTTAACACTATAGTACTCCTCAAAATTTGTGAGGATGGTATAGCTCATGTCAAGTGTTCTTACTTCACATGTAAAAAAAAAGAACAACAAAAAAAGCTAACATGGAAACAAAGGGACACAAGGAAACTTTGGAAAGTGTTAGACATGTCTGTTATCTTCATTGTGGTGATGGTATCTTAGATATTTACATATGTAAAAACCCACTAAGTTGTACACAATCAATATGTACAGCTTCTTATATATTAATTATGTCTCAATAAAGCTGTTTTAAAACACTAAATACTATAAATTAGAAAATAAATAGAAAAATTATTTACTTTGCTTACCAAATAAATATGTCACAATTTTAACTAATTCAAGGCTGAGAATATTTACTATTGAGAGCTAAATTTAAGTGTAAAATTATTTTATCAGAATGTAGAGAAAAAACCTGCAGTTAGGCTTGTGTTTCTGTTTTCTAGTTACAATCACTTTACATAATTAGTGATGTAAGCCTTTGGCAGAAAGGCACATTTTGTGTGTGCAGACTATATAAGACTATGGGTACTTTCCTTGAGGGCAATTTTCCCCTGCTCATTGTCCCACCACTGCGAGAAACAGTTTTCTTCTACCTGTTTACTCACCTGCTGCTGATAAATTCAATAAACAGAAATGGCCCAATGCATTTTGGCTCCATGGTTCTTTTGTGGTCGGCCTGAATCCAATGTGAACCTCTCTGGCCTTGACCTGCATTACACCTTGTGTAGTCAGTAGAATTTAATGCAGACTGGTATGGAGCCACCAGAACCCTTAGAGAATGGGATAGAGGTGAGACCATTCTCTAGCATATGGTTCCCTGTGGCTACCCTGTTGGGGGCTATGGGGCATGTGTTTTGTAAAGCCTTGTCAATAGAAAGCAAAAGCTCTCTGTGAGAGGCTGCCTGAGTCTCAGAGTTCCAGTGGAATCTTGAAGCTGAGCACCAACAGTGGCATCACTGGGGGACAGCACACTGTTGCTGGAGGAGGAGCTATGAATTTAAGAGCTTCAGTGTGAACTGGAAGCCAATGCCAACAGCAGCAGGCACTCCAGTGTGAGTGGGAATCTGAGTGCAAACAGTAACAGGTGCTGGAGGATGCCAAAGGTTGCGGGAGGAGGTGCCACATTTGTGCCAGTGGAGCACAAATGCCAGTGAGTCTCCTGTAGTAGTTGTCTCCAACTCTTCTGAGGAAAAGAAAAAGGTTTAGGCTGAAAATGCCTTTGGCAGACTCAGAGCCCAGTCAGTGGTCACCCAGAAGATGAAGACCCAGCAACAGAGGGTGCTTCAGAGTCAGGCACAACCCCCTCTGCAAGAAGTGGAGCACTCTGTGTTCTAACCCACACCTATAAAGAGTTGATGAAGTTAGGGTTGAAATTCAGGCAGAAATTTGGTTGCTGCAGTTGTAGAACATAGAGGTGAGTGATATTGTGCTCTCCAGAGCAGAATTGGAGAAATTAACCACCATCGCTACACACTCCTTGAGACAGCGTCTTCAGAATTGCCATGACAACCCAGGGAACCATACCCTATTAGAATGAGTGATGGCTGCCATTTGTACAGTCTAATAGAATGCCATAGACCTGCTAGGGAGTGAGTCAATGGCAGTCGTATAATGAGTTAAAGGAAATCCTTTGGGAACTGAGTATAAGAAATACTTCTTTCAGCCTGTGGTATCATGAGCCAGATAAGAAAGTATTTACATTGGGGAAAAAAGATCTTATTCTCCAGAGCTCCCTCTTTGCGCGTGCGCGTGTGCGCTTGTGTGTATGTGTGCGTGTGTGTGTGTGTGTGTGTTTTACTGGTGGCTATCTTAGACCCTTACATGGGATAGCACATCAATGGTGGCAGATTTGGGGGAATTAGAAGAACCGTAGCACCAAGTACCATAAGGGGGTACAGGCCACTGCATGTGCTTCCTCCTGACTGGCAAGGGAAGCAGTCCTGTAAAAGTTTTCTGAACACAGATGTGGCTACTTGATTACAGCCAGGGCAGATATGGAGACATTAGAGGGCAAATCAAATTGAATCCTTTTAGAGCTTTGGCAAAAGCTTAAGCCAGAACAGAAATTTTAGCTTCCAAAAAAGCAGGAGGATGAAGGGCTCTGACAACTACTGCCAAGAAAATGGTTGGTGTCCATGCCATACTGTTGCAAGATTACATACTAGAGGCAGCTGAGGGAGAGGAGGATCCCCAAGCCCCACTGTTCTGGTTTGAATAGGGAGAAGGCCAAGGGACCTGTTTAATGGGGAACAGGCAGGGACAAGAGGCTCCATGTAGAATTGGCAGTCTACTGGTCTCCTTCTAATGTGCAATGGGTGTTGGTCTTAGTAGAAACAGGTTCAGGATGTTTCCTCCTCTATAGGAACCAAGAGTGGTTCCCAGGAGCCCAGTGGCTATTGATGGTTACGAGTGCCAAACTGTTCAAGGGAAGCCAATAACTATTCCATTGGAAATAGGAAGACTGCTTCCTAAGTCATACAAGGTATATGTATCCCTTATCCCTGAATATATTTATGCCAGGTGGTCATGAAAAAATCATGGGGATGATTCTTGAACTAGAAAAGGTAAGAATCATCGAGACAGCACACAGCTCTTACAACTCCCCAGTATGGTCTGTGCAGAAGCCAGATGGATCCTGGCAAATGACAGTCTATAACAGAGAACTTAATAAAGCTGTCCCCCTTTTGCATGCTGATGTTCCTTCCATAGCTGACTTGATTGATTTTGATCAGCTAAGCCATGAGTTGGGAACATACCTCCATTATATGTCAAGTTCCTGGGGGTTGTTCGGTCAGGTAAGACAAAACTTATCCTGATGAGGTCATAGATAAGATCAAGGCATTCCCATGCCCACTACAGTAAAAGAGTTTCAGAAATTCCTAGGTTTGATGGGGAATTGGTGAGCATTCATACCCTATTTGGCTCAGTTATTGTGCTCCTTATATAACCTTATTTGGAAGGGGATTCGCTGGATTGGACTGAGCAGGCACAAGGTGCTCTTGCAGCAGCTAAGAGAGCTGTCAAGGTGGCACAGGCCTTGAATGTGTTTGGCCCTACCAGGCCCTGGGAGCTTGATGTCCACATGACCTCTGAGGGGTTTGGATGGGGCTTGTGGCATTGGATAGAGTGCTTACAACAACCTATTGCATTTTGGCCCCAATTGTGGAAAGGTGCTGATATCTGTTACGCATCAGTGTAGAAACAGTTGGCAGCTACGTATGCTGCCCTCCTAGTCAGTAAGAGGATCAGGACCACAACTTTGGTTATAGTCAGGACATTGTACCCCATTGCAGGATGGGTGAGAGATTGGGCAATAAAACCAGGTAGCAGTAGAGCTCAAACCTCCACCCTGGCCAAGTGTGGTGCATACTTGCAACAATGCTGTGTCTTAGTACCAGCTCGTTAATGGTAGAACTGAAGGAAGTCTTGGGTCCCATCACCTACATGACCTTCGAGTAGAAGCAAGCTGGGACTCAAGAGGCAGAACCTGAATTCAGTATTTACCAGGACAGTCAAACGCCCACTCCAAGGATGCCTGGTATACTGATGGCTCTAGCAGGGGCCAGGTAGATGGCCATAACTTTCCATCCAGCTACTGAGACTATTTGGATAGACATAAGTATGGGCTAAAACGGCCAATGGGTGGAATTAAGAGCTGTATGGTTAGTTGACTCTAATGAACTTTCACCTTTGGTGATTTGTACAGACAGCTGGGCTGTCCATAATGGACTGAACTTTTGGATAGCAATTTGGCACACTAACCAGTGGATGGTAAGGCACCGTCTGCTATGGGGTCTGGCCATGTGGCAGGATTTATGGTAAGTAGAACACCAGAAACAGGTGATTGTATATCATGTCATGTCATGGGGTATGCTCCTCTAGCTCATTTTGAGAATGATGAGGCAGACAACTTGGCAAAGGTGCAATGATTGAAGATTGCACCCACAGGTAATATGGCACAATGGCTATACCACCCTCTGTTCGATAAGGAGCAGAAAATTATATGGGCTACATAATTAAGGGGTGGAACTTGCATATGTCCTATGCAGAAGTACTTGCAGCTTACAACCAGTGTATGTTCCAAAGAGCACCTTCAGAGACAACTGGCATCACCTGGACAGATCTAGTGATGTTGTATTCCACTGACACAATAGCAGGTAAAAATCATCAGACCCTTACCAAAGTTAAAAGGATACCAGTATGCAGTCACCTATGTAGATACTGCCACCAGTCTCATTGATGCCTAGCTCACCCATAACCCAGGCCAGAGGGCAGTCATATGGGCTCTGGACTGCCTATGTTCTGCATACAGGCTGCTGCTGATCCTTGAAACTGACAATGGTACCCATTTCACTAAGTCTGTGGTAAAGCAATAGGCTAAAAACCAGGGAGTGAACTGGAAGTACCATGTCCCCTACTACGCACAGGCCACTGATATCACTGAGTGGTATAATGGACTTTTGAAGAAGGAACTGTAAGAAGAAGAGGCCACCAAGTCTCTTGCTGTATGGACACACCAACTGTGGACAGTACTCCAGATATTGAGCAAGAAACCCTAATGGAGGGGCCTGGCACCTGTGGAGGTCTTCCTGCACTGGACAGATGCTCCCATCCAGTTGCAGATATGCACCAAGGATACCTAACTCTAGCCAGGCTTTGAGTAGCATGGCAATGGTCTCCTGCCTGCCCCAACAGCCCTTTCTAAAGGTCAACTACTTCAATGGACAGGGACCTGGACAGTGCAGGGCCCCCACCTATGATGGGTGACCTTGTTGGCACCGTGGGGTAGAGGGATATAGGTGGGCCTCCAGTTAACTCCCTGAACAATTGGCACCTGGCAGTCTAAGGTAGAAGTATACTCTCCCCTGAGTGCTGAGGGAGATGGCATTTTGAAGTGTACTTTTGCAATTTCCCTAAGGTTATAATGAAGTCTCCCATTTTGTTGCACATAGACCCAGAAGATTATAGTGTACAGGCCAGTAACTTTTGGTATACCTTCCCAGGGAGGCCTCTGGTACCTGTTACTGTGTTGTTCGTGGACAAATCTCTGGCCTGTATTCTACCTCTCTTGGTACCACTAACAACTCTAACAACTCTTTTTTTGTTTTTGAGTTTATGTTTTGTTTTGTTTTACACAGAGAGAGAGAGAGTCAGAGAGATGGATAGATAGGGACAAACAGGCAGGAATGGAGAAAGATGAGAAGCATCAATCATCAGTTTTTTGTTGCGACACCTTAGTTGTTCATTGATTACTTTCTCATATGTGCCTTGACCGTGGGGCTTCAGTGGATCGAGTAACCCCTTGCTCAAGCGAGTGACCTTGGGTCCAAGCTGGTGAGACTTCCTCAAATCAGATGAGCCCGTGCTCAAACTGGCAACCTCGGGGTCTCAAACCTGGGTTCTCTGCATCCCAGTCCAATGCTCTATCCACTGTGCCACCACCTGGTCAGGCAACAACTTTTTCTTTTTGTCTATAACTTAGGGCTGGCAAACGTCTTAGTGGACAATGTAATCGAGACCTCCATGTCCCAGTGGAGGAGATCCAGAAGGTGGAGTGCCAAGCAGGGGACCCCCTCCAAGAATACTAGACATCTTTAGGAGCATCCAGCACCCCACCTTGATTGTTTTTCAGAATAGCTTGTGCCTTAGTAGTCTGTTGCTGTACTCTCTACTGTTTGTTTTTGTGGCTATGGATGCCATGTACCTTACTCCTCACACAGGGACCATCGCAGAAGATAACTGTCACATAGATTGTGAAGCAAGTGACCCTAAAAGGTGAAGTGTGGGGTAAAAGGATAAAGTCAGGCTTGCTGTCTTGTTTTTTGGCTGAAATCACTTTTAACAAATAGTGATGTAAGCACTCAGCAGAAAGCCACTTTTGTGTATATAGCCTTTACAATAGGCTACAGGTACCTTCTCCAGAGGCTATTTCCCACTGTTAGTTCACCCCTGCCGCAGGTAGCAGTTTTCCCCTTCCTGTTCACTTGCCCGCACTGGGAAAATCCAACAAATAGGAATGGCTGGATGCCTTTCAGCTCCATGGTTCTTCTGTGGTCTGCCTGAATCCAGTGTGAAACTCTGCTTCAATCACCTGCACCACACAGACCAAATAGCATTAAAGAATAAATGTAACAATACAGCCTCAATCTAAGCAATGGATAAATTTTGAGGACATTATGCTAAGTGAAATAAGTCAATCACAAAAGTATAAATAGGAGTTCACTTACATATTTAGCATAGTTAACCTGATAAAACACAAAGTAGAATGGTGATTGCCAGGGTCTGGGGGTGGGGAGGAATAACTTAATGGGTACAGAGTTTCAGTTTTCCAAGAAAAAAAATTCTGGAGATGGGTGGCATAACAAAGTGAAATTTCATAACACTACTGAACTGGACTATCAAAAGTGATCAAGATGTCAAATTTTATATTATGTGTATTTTACCACAATTTAAACAAAAATTAATGTGGTTGTTTCCTCTTATATTTTATTTCATATGAATTTCCAAAAACTTTGCTATTTTAAACCACAATGATCAGTGTTATGACCAGTCCACATAACCTCGCTTCCAGAAACAAAATATTTATTCAACTGTATTAAAAAGATGAAAAGTAATTCTGAGTACCTGTATTAAAGTGTGGTATTAAGTTATTTTAGTACTAGAAATATTGTTATAATAATATGATTGCATTCATTTGAGGAAATATTATATATTTGGGATCTTTATGATGCATCTAAATAGTGTTTGTGAAAGCTTTTTAGACTACTAATCTCTTTCTGAAGGAGTTTACTAAAAGTGAAAAGAGTCTATATTTTTATTATATAAAATAATATTACTATGTTAATTTATTGAAGTATTGTTTAATTTAATCAGCAATTTGTTAAGCAAAATGGAAGAATAGTGCCATCTAAATATTACTGGGTTATTGTGTGAGAACTGTATATTTTCAACCTGTTTGAGAGTAACTGTAGCAATAAGAAAGAACATTTGCCATTTTGCCTTCATCTTAGGCGAAGAGAAGACAAATGTGATATATAAAAGCTCCTATTGCATTCCGGTGATTCATTGTTTGGCTTCTGGATTCCAAAGAGTTGAATATCAGTGCTACTATCTAGTATTTAAAAGTTTGGGTTCATCATTTTTATACAGAAAGGTTTACAAAATATTAAATTTATGCAAAAGAGAATTATAATAACTCAAAAGGACAAACAATGTGTAACAGAGACTGCTTGTTACCTAATCCATTATCCATTTTCTTTCTTTAATATCCCTATCCTTAAGTTTTTTCTTATTGGATTGGTCTAGTCATGCTCCCAAAAAGACACTTCTCTGAACTTCTCCTTGAAGAGGGTAAGGAGAGGTATGTATTTGGCTACCAGCTTTTGGGATTCTATTAGGGAAATAAAACAATGGGAGTTTAATATTTATTATTAAACTCTTATTAAAACATACACTTACATCATACTAAACCCAAGAAGAGCAGCGGTTTCTCTTAAAAGAACACGGCAACGATTACCTGTAAGCAACGAAAGGTGGGAGGGAGCCATTTCTACCAAGCACAATTACAGATTTTGAAAGTTTACAAATATGCCAATGATAATTCTTTCAAAAATCTCATGTCCAGATGTCAGAGAGATCACAGATATTAGTAATTCTTAAATCAGAGGTATTTGTTTAAGATTATTATTACAAAGTCATTAAGACAACATGAAAATAGGCCAAATTTATTGAAGAAATCAAGAATAACATCAGTCATCAAAGTAGATGAAGTGAGGAAAATGTGCCTGGTTTAGGACAAGTGTTGCAAACATTAATGTGCTCACTCTGTCTTCTGTCAGACTCAGCCACAGGCAGTACAGTAAAATTCTTATAGATTTTCTGACTCCCCTATATACTTTCCATATTAAGTATTGATTTTAACAGAGAACTAAAGGTAGTTACATGAATGAAAGGACATTTGGGGTTAATCATTCAATCATATGAAGTACATTTTTGGTTTCTATCAACATACCACATTTCCTTGATTCAAAAACACCTTCAATTGTAAAATGCACTATTGATTTAGTAGTTTTTAGAAAACCAGATTCTACCATATTAAATGTATATACTGAAAGATGTGTCTCAATTTCAGAAATGAAAATAAGAAAACTTTCATAATCTATTATAGAAAAACTGGGGGAAATAAGCTTCTACTTCTCAGTACTTGCAATTCAAGCATAACTTCAAATAGAAATTAACACATATAATTTCATATTCATAAATAGTACTGTAAACATTGCCTCTAAGGAAAGAGAAGGCACTCCTCAAAAAGTTAGCTTATTCAAGTAAAAACTAAGGGTCTTGTTTATCTAAGAACTAAAAATACTGGCAATTAATATAATTATTTTATTCTGAGAAATACAAATGTTATTTTATTTTCTTGAAATTGGACAATATATTAATATATTTGTCTAGTGATGATCTTAAATATCAATGAATTTTTCTGTAAGTATCTCTGTAATGATTTGGGAATTTGCATTTCAAATACGACACTGATTGCAGAAACATGACAAAGACTTCTCCCAGCTGCAAAAGTCTCATACAAGGTCAGTCTTCTTTACTTGTCAACAATATGAGGGTCCCTCAGTTTAAAGGGGAGCAGCTTTTTAAAATATTCCATACAGCTGGATGTATAAAAAATGCTCTATAAATACCCTCTCTGGATTTGAGTATCTATCCCCAGGAAGCATTCTAAGTGAAAAGATGAAAGAAAGTTCCTAGATATTATTGTTCCCATCACCATTTTTTAGTTTGTCTCTTCCATTATACAGGAATTAGCATGAAGGTCACAGCTTCAATTTTAATTATCATCTGAGATACATGAAAGCTTTAGCTATTTGACAAATCATAGGCTATTATAGAATAAAATGAGATTTTCTGAAAAACATTAATTATATTGCTTTAAATAAATTAAGAAGTTTACATGAAGCATTTTGATTTTAATTTATAAATAGAGACACCATATGAAGCTAGAATACATGTAAAATATCTACCTTTTTTATGCTCTATACTTTAACAACCCTATCCACTAATTATACAGTAGAATGACCAAGTGAAAGTGGAATAATTGTACCCAAATAGTGTGACTTGCTTGAGTTTCTCATTCATTCTATGGCATTTATTGTTCAGATTCAGAGTCAGTCATTTGTTAGCAACTCATATATATCTTCAGTGGCACTGCTGAACAAAAAAAGTAATATATTCTTCTTTCATGGAAGTCACATTTGTTTTTTTCTTCTTTTTTTTTTTTTTTTTTTTGTATTTTTCTGAAGTGAGAAGCGGGGAGGCAGAGAGACAGACTCCTATATGAGCCTTACTGGGATCCACCACAACCAGAGCCATTCTACTGTCTTGAGACAGAGGCCATGGAGACATCCTCAGCACCCGGGCCAACTTTACTCCAAGAGAACCTTGGCTGCGGGAGGGGGAAGGGGGAAGAAACAGATGGGTGCTTTCCCTGTGTACCCTGGCCAGGAATCAAACCCAGAACTTCCACATGCTGGTTGACACTCTAGCACTGAGCCAACTGGCCAGGGCCACAATCACATTTCTTAATACAGTCCATCTAAGGGCTGGAGCAATGACATGATAACATGTCAATTCATAACCAACTATATCTATTTTTGTACAAATCATATCTTTTTATATTATAAGAATGTAATATGAAAACAATTTATTTCCTCTCATGCAGTGATAAACTAAAAGTTATTTCAAGAGCAGACAGATGTTGTAATGGAGAATATAGAGTCCATAGCATCAGCCCCTATAACATCAGGTATGTTTTTTAAGAGTGATTATTATACCCAGCTAGATTTTTTTTTTGTTACTATATTTTTCTGATTATTTATTTTTAAACTAATTTCATCCCCATCCTTTTTTTCTTTAACAGAGATCTATTAATTCAAGTATGCTTTCATTTATTCTTTCACTCAAGAGCAGGGATTCCCACACTTTTTTAGCTTGCAAGCTATTTATAAGATGACCAAGTCAAAATAATCTACCTACAATAAAAATGCAAAACATAAATTTATTTCTTCTATATTATCATTATTTAAGTTACTATCATTACTATTTAATATTGTGTATTTTTCTTTCACCTTTCTCCTTCTCAGCTCTCTTTTCAGAGGAAAGTCAATGTCATAGTTTTTATGAATAGTCCAAAAAAGCCACTCCACTTTTCCCTTCTTTGGAATAGCAATGGCACACAGACAGATGAGGCAAAAACACTTAGAATATGACATAGTGAAAAAAATCCTCTCCCATTCTTTATGAAAGTGGTAGGTTTTAGACTTCTTACTTGGACCAGCTACAGCACTCATTTTTATACTCTTTGTTGTATTTAGTTTGAATAAATTGAAGGCTAACTACTCAGCAATGTAACTGAACAAGTTAGCATGGTTTAACACGCATGTGTAGGGTGTCAAAAGTTCAGACGTCAGAATGGCTACCCTGTATGCCAATCACAAGACTTTTTAATGTCATGCGATCTACCCACACTTCCTTCACGATCGACCAGTAGATCTTGATCAATGTATTGGGCACCCTTGCTCAAGATCAATTGATTTCATACCTACTTTATAAAAGACCTTGGTTTAGACACTGAAAATTCCACAGATGAAATTCTTGCCTTGGTGTATTGTACATTCTGGTGGATAAAGACAGAAAATTTAAAAAAAAAAAAAAAACATATAAGCATGATCACAATTAGGGAAGAAGAAATTTAGAATCAGTACTGTGTTGGGCCTGAATGCTTCTCTCCTCTCTGCCTGGGTTGATGCCAACATGTTGTGTAGAGCTGTGTGTAAATTAGGTTTCAACATTATTTCTCTCCAGAAAACTCATCAGAGGAAGCTTCCAGAATTTTCACTGTGGGTCAGATATAAATATGGAAGAAGTATGAACCACCTGTTTTGGCATCTGTTCTTGTGTCTTCAAGATGGACAGGGGCTTTGTCCCCTAAAAACCCTTTGCACTTGATAATAGAGCTGTCTAGGAATGTTCACCTGGAAGATTTAGTTGGACAAAAAGAATATATATACACGTTACCTATTGAACTATGTTCCATAACCAAGTCTTCAGTCTCCAATAAAACAATAATATCTACAAGCATTAGATTTGCAAACCAGTAGAGCAAAAAGAGCATGATTATGACATTACTCTACATTTCTAGAGACCACATCTATGCTTCTGTAAAAAGAGCTCATACAGCATCCAGATCCACCCCAAATATTGTGACTACATTGAATTAGTTGTATCCAAAAAACTCAAACAGCAGAAAAGATTGTCCTACAGACTAAACCACCTGTAGCACCTTCTTTGACTAGGTCCCACTCAGGCTCTTAGATCAACTGAGAATGAATCAGAGCCACTAAGGTGATATGTGATACCTCTAAAATCCAAAGGAGCAATTGCCATAACCATGTTCACAGACTCTTCCTGGTTTTAGATCAAAGTTTGGGTCCAAGTCTGGAGTTGATGAATCTGACTGGTGGTGCCTGGACCAAATGATCATATTTTTACTACAAGAAAGATAGAAAGTATCTGGCATTTACTATAAGAAAGCAAGTATCTGGCATTTTTATATTCAAGTAGGAATAAAACTCTGCTCCATAAGTTGAACATTACTATACATAAGGAGAGAGTTAGATTCTGGGTAGCAAAAAGAAAGTAAAATGTTCACTTGAGATTTCCCAATAAAGGTGAGCTTGAAGAAGTAAATTGGGTTTTTAGTCAACACAAGAGGTCTTAAGGGCCTCCTGAAATTGTGGGTTATTTACAACCTGAGATATAATGGAAAATAATAGGATTTCCAAATATTTGTCCTTTACATATTTTTTTTTCAATAGACATTTCTTTTTCAGGGAAATATTAAAGATTTCTTATGCACACACATAAATATCCTCCCCCTTGTCAATACCCCTCACAGAGTGGTATACTTGTTAGATTTCATTAACCCACATCAGCAATGTTCAACCAGTATGCAGCAGCACCTGACTGTGCCACAAGTCTTTGTAAAACTTGCAGTACCTTACTGTCTAGTCAGGGACATGAACCTCTTTTCTCTTAGACTGTCAAAAAAAAAAAAAAAAAAAGACAATAACCAACACAACATCCATAGGGTGTGAATGAATCAAGATTATACTATTTTTTTTTGGTTGGCAAAAAAATATATATATTTTTAGTATACCACAGAATTTTAGTATTTTATGTGTGCTATGAGATGAAAAAGATAAAAATCACTGACCAACACTAACACAACATTATCATCCAAAGTTCATGTTTTATTTTACATTAGGGTTTACTCTTGATGTTGCACATTTTATGAGTTTTAAAAACTGTATACTGGCATATATACATCATTACAGTAATATAAAGCATATTTTCCTAGCCTTAAAAATTCTCTGTGCATAGTTTATTCATACCTCCCCTGACAATTACTGATCATTTTACTGTCTCTGTATTTTTTGTCTTTCCAGAATGTCACATAGTTGGAATCATGCAGTATGCACCGTTTTTAGTTTGGCTTCTTTCACTTTAGTCACATGCATTTAAATTTCTACCGTGTCTTTATATGGCTTATTTGCTCATTTTGTTTTTAGTACTGATTAATATCTCATTGTTTTATTGTCCCACAGTTTATTCATTTATTGACCTAATGAAGGATATCTTGGTTGCTTCCAACTTTTGGCAACTATAAATTAAGCTGCCGGTTTTTGAATTAGCATAAAATTTCAACTTCTTTGGATAAATATCAAGGATCATAATTAATGGACTGTATATTAAAGGTATGTTTAGTTTTGTTTTTTAAAAATGCCAAACTGAGCTCTGACCAGTTGGTTCAGTGGATAGAATGTCAGCCCAGTATGCAGACATCCTGGGTTTGATTCCCAGTCAGGGCACACATGAGAAGTAGCCATCTGCTTCTCTTCCCCTCTTTCTCCCCAGTCTCTCTCTCTCTTCTCTTCCCATAGTCAGTAGCTTGGTTGATTCAGGCATTGACCCCAGATAGGGGTTGCTGGGTGGATCCCAGTGAGGACACATGCAGAAGTCTGTCTCTCTATCCTCTCTCCTCTTCCTTAAAAAATAATAATAATTAATTAAAAAAATGCCAAACTGTCTTCCAAAGTGACTGTACCAATTAGCATTCTCACCAGAGATAAAGGAGAGTAGCTGTTGTCTCACATCCTTACCAACATTTGAAATTATGAGTGTTCTTAATTTTGGTCATTCTAATACATATGTAGTAGTATCTCAGTATTATTTTAATATGCAATTCTCTGATGACATTTTATGTGGAACGTCTTTTCATATGTTTAATTGCCATCAATAGATCTTCTTCAGTGAGGTGTCAGTTAAGGTTTTTGGTCCATTTGTTATCGTATCATTTAATTTTTTCTTATTTTTAATTAATATTTCTGTAGCCCTTGTGCTTTAAATTTAGATAAATTTGTATGATAAATTATATACTTTCCAATTATAAATTATATATTTTCCAGGAGTAAAGTAGGAATCCAAGACATGAAAAAATTATCTTTCCTAATAGGTGAAAGAAACACCACTGACATAAAATTTTATAAAGAGTGGCTCTTTTATTTTAGAATTATATTATGTAATAAGTACTAACGGCTGGTTTTTTCCTTTTTTGACTTTATTAACTTTAATGGAGTGACACCAATAAATCAGGGTACATATGTACAATGAAAACATCTCCAGATTATCTTATCATTCAATTGTGTTGCATACCCATCACCCAAAGTCAAATTGTCCTCTGTTGCCTTTTATCTGGTTTTCCCTGTGCCCTACCCTTCTCCCTATCCCACCCTCCCTTCCCTCCCGCCACCCCGTAACCACCACACTCTTATCATGTCTCATAGTCTCACTTTTATGTCCCACCTATGTATGAAATCATGCTGTTCTCAGTTTTTTTTTTTCTGATTTACTTATTTCACTTCGTATAATGTTATAGAGGTAAATCCATTTTGTTGTAAATGATCCGATGTCATCATTTCTTATGGCTGAGTAGTATTTCATAGTATATATGTACCAAAGCTTTTTAATCCACTCATCTACTGATGGACACTTGGGCTGTTTCCAGATCTTCGCTATTGTGAACAATACTGCCACGAACATGGGGGAGCATTTCTTCTTTTCGAACAGTGTTATGGTGTTCTTAGGGTATATTCCTAAAAGTGAAATAGCCGAGTCAAAAGGCAGTTCGACTTTAAATTTTTTGAGGAATCTCCAAACTGTTTTCCATAGTGACTGCACCAGTCTGCATTCCCACCAGCAGTGCAGAAGGGTTCCCTTTTCTCCACATCCTCTCCAGCACTTATTCTGTGTTGTTTTGCTGATAAGTGCCATTCTGACTGGTGTGAGGTAATATCTCATTGTGGTTTAAATTTGCATTTCTCTAATGATTAGTGATGTTGAGCATTTTTTCATATGTCTTTTGGCCATCTGTATGTCTTCTATGGAGAAATTTCTATTCATTTCTTATGCCCATTTTTTGATTGGGTTGTTTGTCTTCCTGGTGTTGAGTTTTATAAGTTCTTTATAAATTTTAGTTATTAACCCCTTATCAGACGTGCTGTCGAATATGTTCTCCCATTGTGTGGTTTGTCTTTTTATTCTGTTCTTATTGTCTATAGCTGTGCAAAAACTTTTTAGTTTGATATAGTACATTTGTTTATCTTGCCTTTTATTTCATTTGCCTGTGGAGATAAATTGGGAAATATATTGCTGCTACAGATGCCGGAAAGCTTGCTGCATATGTTTTCTTCTAAGATGCTTATAGTTTCAGGGCTTATGTTTAAGTCTTTTATCCATTTTGAATTTGTTTTTGTGAATGGTGTAAGTTGATGGTCTAGTTTCATTTTTTTGCAGGTAGATGTCCAATTCTCCCAGCACCACTTGTTAAAGAGGCTGTCTTTACTCCATTGTATGTTCTTTCCTCCTTTGTCAAATATCAGTTGTCCATAAAGCTGTAGGTTTATTTCTGGGTTCTCTGTTCTGTTCCATTGATCAATGTGTCTGTTCTTATGCCAGTACCAAGCTGTCTTGAGTATAATGGCCTTGTATTAGACCTTGATATCCGGAATAGTGATACCTCCTGTTTTATTTTTTTTTTTAAGACTGCTGAGGCTATTCTTGTTCTTTTTTGGTTCCACAAAAATTTTTGAAATATGTGTTGTATATCTTTAAAGTATGTCATTGGTATTTTAATTGGTATTGCATTGAATTTATGAATTGCTTTGGGTAATATAGACATTTTAATGATGTTTATTCTTCCTAGCCATGAGCACGGTATATGCTTCCACATGTTTGTATCTTCCTTGATTTCTTTTATCAATGTTTGATAATTTTCTGAGTAAAAGTCCTTAACCTCCTTGGTTAAATTTACTCCTAGGTATTTTATTTTTTTGGCTGCAATAGTGAAGGGGATTGTTTCCTTAATTTCTTTTGCTGACAGTTCATTGTTTGTATATAGAAATGCCTCTGATTTCTGAGTATTAATTTTATATCCTGCCACCTTGCTGAATTCATTTATAAGGTTCAGTAGTTTTTTGACTGAGACTTTACGGTTTTCTATATACAATATCATATCATCTGGAAATAGTGACAGTTTTACTTCTTCTTTTCCAATTTGGATGCCTTTTATTTCTTCTTCTTGTCTGATTGCTGTAGCTAGGACTTCCAGAACTATGTTGAATAAGAGTGATGAAAGTGGGCAACCCTGCCTGGTTCCTGATCTTAAGGGGATTGCTTTTAATTTTTGTCCATTTAGTATGATGTTTGCTGTGGGTTTGTCGTAGATGGCCTTTATCATGTTAAGGAATGTTCCCTGTATTCCCACTTTACTTAGAGTTTTGAGCATGAATGGGTGCTGGATTTTATCAAATGTCTTTTCTGCATCTATTGAAATTATCATGTGATTTTTGTCCTTCCTTTTGTTTATGTGATGAATCACATTGATTGATTTGTGAATATTGAACCAGCCTTGCCTCTCCGGAATAAATCCTACTTGATCATGGTGAATGATTTTTTTCATATATTGCTGGATCTGGTTGGCTAATATTTTGTTGAGAATTTTAGCATCTAAATTCATCAGGGATATAGGCCTATAATTTTCTTTCTTTGTGTTGTCTTTGCCCGGTTTTGGGATCAGAATTATGCTCGCCTCATAAAAGGAGTTTGGAAGTCTTCCTTCCTCTTGAATTTTTTGAAATAGCTTGAGCAGGATAGGAGTTAGTTCTTCATTAAATTTTCGATAGAATTCACTTGTGAAGCCATCAGGCCCAGGACTTTTCTTTTTTGGGAGTTTGTTGATAACTGTTTCGATCTCATTTGTTGTAATTGGTCTGTTTAGGTGTTCTGATTCTTCCAGATTGATTATTGGAAGTTTATATGATTCAACAAATTTGTCCATTTCACCTAGATTGTCTAATTTGTGACACATAGTTCTTCATAGTATTTTCTTATAATTTTTTGTATTTCTGTTGTATCTGTTGTTATTTCTCCACTGTCTTTTCTAATTTTATTTATTTGAGACCTGTCTCTTTTTTTCTTGGTGAGTCTACTTAAAGGTTCATCAATCCTGTTTACCTTTTCAAGGAACAAGCTTCTGGTTTCATTGATCATCTGTATTGTTTCCTTAGCCTCTATGTCATTAGTTTCTACTCTGATCTTTATTATTTTCTTCCTTCTACTTATCCTGGGTTTTATTTGTTGTTGTTTTTCTAGTTCTTTTAGCTGCAGGTTCAGGTTGCTTATTTGAGCTTTTTCTAGCTTCTTATGATATGCCTGTAGTACAATAAACTTCCCTCTCAGTACTGCTTTTGCTGTGTCCCATAAATTTTGAGTTGATGTATGCTCATTATCATTTGTTTCTAGAAACTTTTTTATTTCTTCTTTGATCTCATTGTTAATCCATTCATTATTTAATATCATGCTATTTAGTTTCCAAGTGTTTGAGTATTTTTCAGTTTTTCTTTTGTGGTTAATTTCTAGTTTCATGGCATTGTGATCAGAGAAAATGCTTGATATGATTTCAATCTTCTTAAATTTATTGAGACCATTTTTGTGTCCTAACATGTGGTCTATCCTAGAAAACGTACCATGAGCGCTTGAGAAGAATGTATATTCTACTGCTTTAGAGTGAAAAGTTCTGAAGATATCTTTTAAATTAAGTTGATCTAGTGTATCCTTTAAGTCTGCTGTTTCTTTATTAATTTTCTTTCTTGTGGGTCTATCCAGTGTTGTTAGTGGGGTATTGAAATCCCCTACTATGTTAGTATTGCTGTTAATCTCGCCCTTTATGTCCATCAAAGTCTGCTTTATGTATGTCGGGGCTCCTATATTTGGTGCGTAGATATTTATAATAGTTATATCTTCCTGTTGAATTGTTCCCTTTATCATTATGTAGTGTCCTACTTTATCTCTTACTACAGCCTTTGTTTTAAAGCCCATTTTGTCAGATATAAGTACTGCTTCTGCGGCTTTTTTTTCATTTCCATTTGCATGAAATATTTTTTTCATTCTTTTACCTTCAGTCTATGTGCATCTTTTGTTTTAAGGTGTGTCTCTTGTAGACAGCATATATATGGGTCCTGTTTCTTTATCCACGCAGCTACCCTATGACTTTTGATTGGATCATTTAATCCATTTACATTTAAGGTTATTATTTATATGTAGTTGTTTATTGCCATTTTGTTCTTTAAAGCTGTATTTTTATTTATTTATTTATTTTTTTGCTATATTCTTTTCTCTCTTTGTACTGTTCACAACAGGTCCCTTAGTATCTCTTGCAGAATAGGTTTGGTTTTAATTAATTCCTTGAGGCTTTTTTTGTCTGGAAAGCGTTTTATTTCTCCTTCAATTTTAAACATTAGCCTTGCTGGATAAAGTAGTCTTGGTTGTAGATTCTTGTTCTGCATTACTTTGATTATATCTTGCCACTCCCTTCTGGCCTCAAGTGTTTCTGTTGAGAAGTCCGATGTCATCCTTATGGGGCCTCCTTTGTAGGTGATAGCCTTTTTTTCCCTAGCTGCTTTTAAAATATTTTCTTTATCCATTAGCTTTGGTATTTTAACTATGATGTGTCTTGGTGTAGATTTTTTGAGGTTTCTCTTTAATGGAGTTCTGTGTGCTTCTTGAACATGTGGAATGTTTCCCAGCCTTAATAATAGGGAAGTTTTCTTCTATGATTTGATTGAACTAAGTTTTCATTTTCTGTCCTCTTTTCTCTTCTTCAGGCACCCCTATGATGCAAATGTTGTTTCTCTTCAGGTTGTCACAGAGCTCCCTTAGAGTTTCCTCACATTTTTTGAGTCTCTGTTCCTTTTTCTTCTCTGCTTCTTTAACTTTGTTTATTGTGTCATCTAACTCGCTGATTCAATCCTCAGCGTGATTCATCCTGCATTTAATTCCTTACATTGTGGTCTTCAGTTCTGATCCTGTATTTTTCATTTCTGTCTGAGTCTTTTTTGTTATTTCAATTTCGTTTTTTATACTTGTTATTTCTTTATTTAGGTGTTCATAGTGACTATCCATTGTTGCTCTAATTTCTTTGAACATCCTAACTATCATTATTCTAAATTCTGCTTCTGGTAGTTTGGTTATATCTGGTTCATACAGGTCCTTCTTTGGGGATTCCTCTTGATTCATTTGGTTTGCATTTCTCTGCATGCCCATTTTACCTGTGTATAGGCAAGTTGTGGCCACTGGAGTCCAGAAGGTGTTGCCTTTTTGTTCTCTAGGTGAGGTCTGTCTGCAGGCCTGCCATCCCCTCTGTCGCTGCCTAGGGTGGTCAGTTATGGGTGTTGCCAGCGCCGGCTCACTGCGGCTGTTGCTGTGATTTCCGCCTCTCCTCCGCGGGAGGTGCTGTCACTCAAGCCACAAGCCTCAGCACCAAAGGCAGTGGTGAGCTGCTTTCCTCAGCTGCAGACCCAGCCTGTTTCAGGAAGGCTTACGCCCAACCCCCGCAGTCAGAGCCTGTTTGCCACAGTTTCATGGGTTCGGCAGGGCTTTTTACGTGCTCTCATCTGTGAGCCTTTCCCCTTCCAGAATTTAGCCCCACCCTTGAGGCCAGGGCCCTCCTGTGCAGGGTTGAAAACCACGGCTTATTGGGCCCAGCGTGTTTGCTGGCGTGTGCTCAGCCGCGAACTTCTGCTGGTCTCATGTTCTACCCTGCCCCTGCTTAAGAGCCCGCTCGTGCACAAAAAATGGCAAACCACGGTTTCTTCATCTGGGCGGGGCTAGTAGCATGAGCTCAGCCGCCAACTTCCGCTGGTCTTGGGGTGTACCCCATTTCCGCGTTAGGAGCCCGCTTGCGCACACAAGATGGCAAGCCGCAGTTTCTCCGTCCAGGCCCGGTTGGCAGCGTGAACTCAGCCGTGAGCCCCTCACTGTTCCTGGTCCTAGCCCCGTCCCCTCAGTCAGGGCCGGCTTGCGCAGGGTCACAGAGCAGATCTCTACCTGTATTTTTCCCCGCAAGTGGGGTCATAGGCGGGCCCACAGCTGCCAGACCGCTTTCGCGCATCCTCTCTGCCCCTGCTGGGCTAGACCGAGCTCACATTGGTTGTGCCTCCGCCCATGCCGACAGGACCGCGTTTCAGCGTCCTGCTGCCACCATACCCTCCAGCAACCCTCAGAGAGATGGAAGTGCCCTAAGTCTCCACACTGTAGGCTTGGGAGCTCCCTCCCTCTAAGCAGCTCTGCTCTAATTGCCGCAGGAGAGCTTGTTTGGCTAGTGTCCTGTCTCCCTTTGCTGGTATTCCTAGTTCCAGGGGAAATATTCGTTTTCGATTAGGGAAATGACTTAGCCCAGGGGTCAGGGTGGCTGTCCCTCAGAGTGTCCCAGTGCCTTCAGTCCACTCTCTGTTCCCGCTGCTCTGTTCCTCTCCTCTGTCCCCGTTCCCCAGAGCCCTGGATGCATGGTTGTGAGAGAGGTTTTCTGCACTGTCCCTTTAAAAAGATTCTTGGGTCTGAGAAAACTATCTCTTTTTCACAAACAGTATCCTCACTTGCTTCACAGCTCAATACTGTCCATATGCCTCTTTTAGGCTTTGGGACTGCAGGCTGGGGCTTGGTTCCTGGGACCCAGGTTCCTCCTTCTCCGCCAAACTCTCCTCCCGCCACACAGGTCTCTCCTCCTGCCACACAGGTCTCTCCTCCCGCCACACAGGTCTCTCCGGGGAGCTGGGCAGCCCTCTTCGCGTTTTCGCTATTCCTACCAGTCTCAGTGTGGCTTCGGCAGTGTTCCTTGATTGAAGAGTCCACTTAGTTTAGTTCAAAGTTGGTTTATCCAGATGATGGTTCTTAAAATTGAGATATAATCCACTTTGGTTCTGGGAGTTGGAAGTTGGTACGTCCGCCTACTCCATCACTATCTTCTGTCCTTCCTAACGGCTGTTTTTAAAATCATTTACTCTAACTCCTTATGAAACAAGTATTCCCTCTCAACCAAATCCAGTTCATGTTCCCTTTTCTATGATTCGCTCTTGCCATAGATAGAAAACTCACAATCTGTACAGTTAATCATAGTATTTTAAAGTTGTGCTGCTTGTGAGAAAACTCTCCTTAATTTTGAACCCAAATTTCTCTGTATCTTAAGTTACATTCCCAGAAATAGACACCAAAATGGAGATTTGTGAAGATATTTATGACTAGACACCCCCTAAATCAACACCTCTGGGAAAGTGAAAGTAAATTTGGGGGAAAGGGGGAATTTAATAGTGATTGCATGCGGCTCAGTTGATTCCTTGTGAAGATCTGCAGTTGGCCCTTTCAAGTTTCCCTGCCTGGAGTAAATGAACCATCATCAAGCAGCCATAGGTTTGGGCTCTCTTCAGGCCAGGAACATTAGAAGGCTTTTTTTAGCTGATGCCAATTATCAAGGACCCATCATTATTCCCAGCAATTGAAGAGTCTCAGTTCTGAAGAGGGTACCTAAGCTAAACATTTACTAGTACCTATATCTTTCCCCCATTTGTTCTTGTCTGTCATTGAAAGCCAGGAAAAAAGCTCAATTCCTCTTCCACACAGACCAGGAATACTAGAGCATGCATTTTTTACCATTCACAAGTCTCTTAACTTTTCCTCATTTACAATAGTTGTGATTGTATACACTGTATGTTGACATAGTTCTTCTCAAAGTATGAAACACAGAATTGAATGAATAACATGGATGAATTCTTTATGCACAGAATATGGTGAAATGACTATTATCCACATGCTCTTGATATTTTAACTTATCCTAAAATCACAGAACTTTTTTAAAACTTTTATCCTACCATTTATTGAGCTAGTGATGGTCAGTGAATATCCATAACTTTTTCCCTCATATATTGCTATTTTGCTTAATTCTGTTGTACTATTCTTCTACAGATAGTTTTATTGTCTTCAAGGACAGAAACTCACATATTTTTAAGAAATTACAACTGGCTGCTTTATTTTAATTTGTATAAATTTTCTAAAGATCTTGTTTTAGTCTCCATGTTTAACTCCTAACCTAGAATAGAGTAGATGTTCAATCAATGTCTTTTGAGCGAATTACAGGGACTTTAGTTTCTAACTGACATCTAAAAAATTTTTTTAGATACATCAAAAGTCAAATAAAAAACCCTGAGAGTGCTTACTCATATGAAATGTGGCCTTTCCATTGTTACTCACATGAAAAACTGGATAAAATATAATGAAGACAAAAGAGCCAAATAGTCTTATGGCTCTGGTCTTATTTGCTTCAATTCTCTTGAACTTTCTTGTATGTAAGAAAACAGCTTTGTTAACAGACTCCCTTGTGATTTTGAAGATTGATGAGAAAATTTCAAACCAACTCTTCACTTTTAATTTAATTATATTGATGGAGCCTTACACTGAGGGTAACACTACCTATCAATCATCTTTACCTACCTCTGTGCTCTACAAAAACTCATCTCAGCTCTCTCTCTCCTTCTTTTATCATTGTCTTCCCTTTTTGTGATTAAGCAAAGATCAACCAACTTTCCAAAGAAATGTCAGTATTCAGTTTACATTCATTTTTGGTGGCCAAAGCAATTGGGTACATTTTCTCTATGATGTACTCCACTATTTAGCAAGTCTTTATTTGTATTGTTTTTCTCACAATTGAAACACATTTGTAATCAATATACTCTTTATGAACAATGATTATTTCTAAGCCAAAGGTCATCACATAAAAAATTTCAAGGAAAAGAGATTGAAAAATTTGCATCAGACAAGTGTTGGCATAGCCAATTTTTTACATTCTAATTCACTATAAATATCTATTTTAATTACAGCACAAACTTTAGTTGCTGATGAAAACATCACATATAATTATAATTCCATATAATTCAGAGTTATTACAGTGTGATATAAGAAGATGGTAGAAATGCCTTTGAGCTGGTAGCCTCATGTTTTATAAATTACATGTAGCCAAAGTAATTACTTGAAGTTCCTAAAGCTACATTTTCTTATAATACACAAGAGGAGAGCAAGAACTTGAAGGTTTTCAACTGACATATTACTATGTGAATGTTAAATTTAATAAAACACAAATCTTTTATAACACAAAAAGTAACACTCTAAGTTCTTTATTTGTAACAGTTTATATAAACCTATTTGTTATGAATTATTTTCCTCATTTTATAAATGAGGGAGCTGAGGCAGAATGCAGCAAATTGTCAAATAAGTTGTCCAAGTTTACAGAATTTGCATGGTATTGTCTAGATTTGAGCTAAGGCTATCTAATTTCAAGTTCATGATCTCTACAACACACCTTACTACTTCTCTTAAGAAGAAACATGCAATATAGATAAAAACAAATTTTATTTTGGTTAATTTTTCTTACTATTAATGTAAAAAATTTTAAATAAATTTTATCATCAATCTTTACTTTCCTATATAGTATCCCAATTATTGATATTAAGTAAGTCAATGTAAAACTTGACAGTGTTATCTGTCAGGATTCTTCTTTGAAATGATAAACTTAAATCAAATGACATTATTTTGGAAATTCTACTGAATCAGGATTTTCAGTCTCTACATATAAACAGGAGTCTAATATTTGTCCTTAATTTTATAACTGATATATCACTAGATAATTCTATATTTTAGAATTCCAAGCTTTAAATTAAGGCAGGGAACTTAAATTGATAGAGCTTTATACTGAAAATAACAATAGTTATCAATTAACTTTACCTACTTCTGAATAAGTAAAACTTATAGTTATCTCTATTGCAATCTTCGTCATAATCACTGTATCATTTATTGAGAACATCCTACATGATATGCAAACATTATCTCATTTAATCTTTACAAACCTATGAGTAGGTGTTATTTTTACTTTAGAAGACTGAAGTTCAGAAATGTTAAAGTAACTCTCCCAAAATTCCACAAGTCTTCCATCCCCAATCCATCCCAAGAAGATGGTGGGGCCTGATTGGAACCTGATTTATCTGTCTCTAAAATTCACATATCTTCTATGGTAAGATGGCTCTTTATATGATTATGGTCAGTAAAATAATAGAAAAATTCTCTTGACATCTGGATTAGTATTTGTAATAGTCAGGGTCTGGTAAGAAGACAAATCACAGTGGTCATATAAACAGGAAGAAAATATTTAAAAATATTAACTGCATATAGAATTTTTGTTTATAAAATTGAAAGAGAAATGTAAGGCATCACACAGCTTCAGGAAGCAGTCACCTTCCTATGGTCGATGGCACAAAAGAAGAGAACATAGAGAAGAGATTGGAATTATTAAAATGTACAAAGAGGATCCCATAGACCTGAAACTCAGGCATTCAAAGAGAAAGCATTGCTTGACTGGTGCTGGTTTCTGTGGAGTGGGAAAAAGTGAAAATTATTTTGAGTGTTGAAAAAAGTGAAAACTGGATTCAGCTATGCTATGGGAAAGATCTGCTGTTGGCAGCAGTGAAGACACACTGCTGATGTGTGACATTCACAGTAATCACAGATAGGATCCCATAAGAAGCACAGTAAGAAACAAATTCTATCTCTTACTCCCAGTCTTGTAGTGGCCTCTGACTTTCCTTCTAAGTAGAGCCTTAATTAAAGCCAGCAAATAATGAAGACATGCGGATGGAAGAGCCCCAGTTTAGACCTCAGAAAGCAGAGACTGGAAGGTGAGTTTGGAGGTGAAGTACAATAATTTAATAACAGGCACCATGTTAAAATTAATTATGGATATCAACTGTGGTACTTCAGGATGTGCCCTTCATATATCTACATGTCCATGGGAGAAACTTTGTGCTTAAATCTAAGTAATCTGGGATTTTGTTTAACTAAATATTTCTTTTTTACTTCTTTTCTTCATCTCTACTTTTTATTTCTCTTATATATTAACTGTAGTCCTTCTTATCTTTTATTACCTGCAATACCAATTTATGGTTTATAAGGAGTAGATAATAAAACATAAGAAAATACAGGGTCAGGGGAGGAAGGGAGAATGTGAAAAAGTATTCTCTTACCTAGTAAGCTCATACTTTACAATTCCACAAACAGGTTGTGTATTTAAGACAAAATATTAGGTGACTTTTATTTTAGCACTCTTACTGAAAAATGTTCTTCACATATCTAGAATTTGTCCTAAAAACTTATCTTTAATATACAAAGTAGACAGCAAAATAAATTATTTGTATTGCCACAGTTGTATTGGTTTCACAGCTTATTGTTTAATTCCATTTTCTCATATATGATCCCTGTTGCTAAAATTATTTTTGCCTTTAACAATAGTACTTGGCAGGAATACAATGTAGGGTAAATAATAAGTGAAATCTTATGTTTCCTTTATGAAAACTCTACCAATGACAAAGCATATAGTTCAAATTTGTGTCATTTCCTTTAACTGATGCTGGCCTATAGTTATGAAAGCAAATATAATCAATAAATATTTTTTTTAAAGTTTCTACAATATGCCAGGGTTTAAACAATAAAAATTTAAAACAGAATAAATTAAATAGCATGTAGATATAGAAGAGATTAAAAGAATTATGAAAAATATTATGTATAACTCTATGCCAATAAATTTTAGTATCAAGATGGAATGGAAATATTTAAAAAAACAAAATTTATAAATGACTCAAGATGGGAAAAAGTGCTAAATCATTGTTTATAAAGGAATCGCTATTTGTTAAAAATTGAAAGTCAGTATAAGTAGCAAATTTAAATGGTTTAACAAACATTGCCTACTCATTTTTAGGTCTTAAAACTTGACTAAATTAAGAGACACAATTTAATCGATAGGAAAACAACACAGAAAGTTTTAAAGCCATCCCAAATTAAGCCATAAATGTAACAGATACCTATTTTTTTATTTCAACTATTGGAAAAGAAACCATAGTTGCTCCTTTGTCCTCTGATATGGAAGGAATATTCTCATTAGTTTAACAGGTTTGCTAACAATTTGCCACCTCAATTACCCATGGAAAGAGAAGTACATTTTTCTTCAGTGAGTTTAGATGAGAAAATAGGCATGAATAGTATTTTCATATTCCCTTTCTCTTTCTTTGGTATCTGTTTGTTTAAAGAGTGTGCTATCTAATTTGTTATTTGCAATATGCTAAATAGAATATTTGCTGTGCATGAGGCTCCTACAAGTTTTCAAGCACCACCAATGACTAGCTAGATAAGTCTAATTCTGGAACATAGATTTAGTAAACTCATTATTTTATAATATCTAAGCCATATCTATCCATTATTTGCATATAAGAAAGGTGGTATCTCTCTCTCTAAAAGAAATATATTTTAAAATTAAAGTAAAGTGGTGTTTTAACTTTATCTGCTTAATGTGTTTTCACCATTAGCAATGGGATTCACGAAGCTTTAAAAAATCCCTAGACTTCCTAATATCTTTTACTTTGAAGCTGAAGAGTTTATTCTAAGATCTTTCTGGAAGAACAAATATAAACTAAATATCAACTGTATTTGGGGAAAACAAAATAGAAATGAGAAATAAGTGCCTTTCCCAATCAGACATTAAATATATCATAATGCTTGTTAAATAAAATGTGTAACAACTAAAAAATCTGACCTATCACATCTGTTGTTATGTCAAATGGCTATAGATAGTGTAAAACTCTTTAAAATATCAGGTAGAAGATGAACACGATAAGGTTTTATGTGCTTTTTTTTTTTTTTTTGGTCTCTGCCAATATCTTTTCTTTGAAACCCACTTAAAGAAAAAAAAACGCTAAAGAAAATCAACAGAAAAGCAAACTGCGTCTTCAGTGAAACTAGGAAATACAAACAGACATCAAGCAAATTATATGAAAAAAAGGCTGTCCAATGTAGGAAAATTAGAACTGGATGCATAGATGTTTATAAGAGAAGACCTATGTTTTGCAAAGTTTCAGCAAACACACACTTGTCAAAAGAAGATGGTACTTTCCATAAACACAAAACCCATCATCTCAGGAGCTATGAATATAGGTTTCTAATTAGCATGTCCCCAAGTCCACTTGAAATCTTGGGATGAGAAAGAAAATAAGCTTAAAGTGAAAATAATAATGATGTGCTATCTTTGCAAGAAGTAGAACATTAGCTGACAATGGAAAGAAGAAAGGTTAAAATCAGTTCTACAATATATCTTAGTTATATAAATACTGTATCATCTTGTTAAATTCAGTAATTCAGTGGTCTGTTCTTGATTTTCACTTTGCTGAGCTTTTTTTTTTTTTTTTTTTTTATAAGTGGCAGTAGGAGAAATAGTGAGACAGGATTCCACAAGTTCCCTCACTGGGATCCATCTGGCAACTTCTGTCTGGGGCCAGTGCTTGTAACCGAGCTATTTTTAGTTCATGAGGATGACAGGCTGGACCAACTGGGTTATCCTCAGAACCTGGGGCCATGCTCCAACTAATCCGGTCACTGGCTGTGGGAGGGGAAAAGGGAGAGAATGGGGGGGGGGGGAGAAGATGGTCATTTCCCTTATATGTCCTGACCAAGAATCAAACCTGGAACGTTCATATGCCAAGCCAGTGCTCTACTCACTGAGCATTCTGGCCAGGGACAATCTTCACTGTGCTGGACATTTAACTGCACTTGAAAAAATAGCCTATTCAGAGCCCTATTGAAATACTTTCCCCCTTTGGTTCTAGTACATCTCTGAAACACTCTTCATTTTAACCCCACTTTATTTGTAACTTATCATCATCATCCTTTGCTAACTCCTTCCCTTTTTCTTCGTACTTCCTAAATATTGAATTGCTATGTGCCTATTCTGCAATTCTTTTTTTTTTTTCTTATACTATTCTCTTCCTAATTGATGACATCTCATCCTACAATTAGTACTATTTATATGCCAGTAGCTCCAAGGTTTATCTGGAGCATAATATCTCTTTGAGTATTTGATTAAAAATGTACTTTCTGCTTAACTACTCTATTTGGCTGTTCAAAAGTAAGTTAAAATTAACAGTGCCCAGTGTCCAAAAAATATTCCCTATTTTCAATCTTTTCTATACCCATACATTTCTCAGGAAAAAATAAAAGAAGATAAAAATAAAAGGATCTCGATTTATACAATTATTCAGGACAAAAACATATTTGTCATATATGAGTATAACCTATCTTATTTTAAGATGGATTATTAAAACTAGATGAGCACAGAACAAATTGTGCTGCCAAAAAAAAAAAAATGTGTGATTTTTTAAAAAAGTGGTGGGTAGGAAGTTGAATGAATCCAGGAGCCAAACTAAAGAAGTTCATAATGAGCCAAAGCTTGAACAATTTAGTCAACAAAATAAATGTTGATAATATTGGATTTTAATATATAGATACACCTAGAGATGCTAAAACTAAGTGAAAGTTCGAAGAAAAATGTGGCTTGAATAACCTGAAAGTTTTTCCTCTAAAATATATTTCTTTACTACAAAGATTAATTTATACAGTCAAGAAACTCAGCAGACACCATCACAACCAATCAATCAAGTTTAATTTCCAAATAATAAGACTATCATATCAACCTCATTTGCTCTGATAAGATGCACTGAAAATGACACAAATTGTTTTGAGGTCATTCTTGCCAAAACATCATGGCATCATCTAATTCTATCACGTGGAAATATCATATAAATTCAACTTGAGTAACATTCTACAAAATAATTGATAATTCTTCAAAATTTTCCAAACATGGAGAAAAGAAAAGGTTAAAAAACGTGAATATTGGAGGACACTAAAAATAAATAAAAAATAAATACACCACACACCTACTAGAATGGCCAAAATCCAGAACACTAACAACAATAAATGTCGGCTACAATGTGAAGCAACAGTTCTCATTTATTGCTGGTGGAAATGCAGAACAGTAAAGCCACTTTGGATGACAGTTTGACAATATCTTACAAAACTGAATATATTCTTATCATATGATCTGGCAGTCATTGTCCTTCATATTTACTCAGATGAACTGAAAACTAATGTCTACAAAAAGACATTTATATGGATATTTAAAACAGATGTATCCATACTGCCAAACATGGAAGTAACCAAGATATCCTGTACAAGGTGAATAAATTAATAAACTGTGGTACATCCAGGCAATAGAATGTTATTCAGCACTAAAATAAATGAGCTATTAAACAGGAAAAAAACTTAAATGCATATGTTTAAGTGAAAAAAGCCAATCTGAAAAAGTTAAATAATGTATGATTCCAACAATATGACATTGTGGAAAAGGCAAAACTATGAATATGACAAAAAGAAGAATGGTTGCCCTTAGTTAAGGGGGAAGAAGAAATAAATTGGCAGAGTAAAGAGAATTTTTAGGGCAGTGAAATTATTCTGTATGATACATGTCATTATATATTTGTCAAAACCTATAAATGTACATCACCAAGAATAAGCAAAATATAAACTATGGACTTTGGGTTATAATAAAATGTCAGTGTAGGTTCATGGGTTGTAACAACTGTACCACTTTGATGTGGGATGTTGACAATGAGGGAGGCTGTGCATCTGTGGTGACAGGGAAAATAGAGGAATTCTCTGTATTTTCTAAACAATTTTATGTGATTGTAAAACTACTTTTAAAAAATAAAATTTGTTAATAAAAAGAAACTATATAACACAGTATCCAAGATAAGTTCCAGGTCCAGGAACAGAAAAAGAACCGTAGTAAAAAAAAAAGAAAAAGAAAAAAAACCTGGTAAAATTTGAATAAGGAATATTAATTCCTGGTTTGACAATACTGTCATGTGAAATGTTGATATTAGTGGATACCAGAGAGCAGTACATAGAAACTCTCTGTACAATCTTTACAAGTCTTCTATAAGTTACTTCAAAATAAAAGCTTTGAAAAAATGGACTAACTGGTATGGAATATTTGAGTGGTCTGTGAAAAACTGAAATCTCTACTTCTTAAATGTTAAATTTCCCTGGGATTTAAGAATAAAATTATCTGATGAAAAAATTAAAAGTTATTATATGTGATATCTTTATTTTCTGATGCCTTAGAGGGTTCGCTTTGTTTTTTCCTAGTGGTGAATAAAGAAGAAAGCTGGCAAAATTTAAATTCCTTCTGGGGAGGAAATGGACCAAAGTTCAAATAAAAACCAGTCGTATGTATTTCTGAAAGTCAAACTCTTTGGTAATGCTCTGCTGTGCTTCCTTAGTACCAAAGGCCCCTGTATAAACTAGACACTATATTTTCTGTGTCTAGGCTTTCTAGGGAGAAAATAGCCAAAAACATTCCTCATCTCAGCCTAGCTGGTCATCCGATAAATTGCCAAGAAAGTAGAATCTTTTCCTTTTATTAGGTATGAAGCACACTGGTGTCTGAGGCTGTAGTAAAAATCACATGCCACCTTCTACCTCTCAGTCTCATTCGGAAAAGAAAGGAGAGTGGACTTTTTGCTCAAGCTCGAAATTAGAAAAGGAATTAGACCCCAAACCACACTGCTTTTACATCCAAACTCCCAGCCCCTCTTCTAAGAAAAGGATTCAAATATGCAGTAGAAAGCATTTTAAGTAAAAACAAAAGATTTTTTTTAAAAAGCAATATTCAGTTTAATCTAAATTTGTTAGGGAAAATGGATTGAATAATTATTACTTTAGAAACATTTAGTAGCAATCATTTTATCAATCCATTTCTTTTTCTAAAAAGAAGGTTGACAATTATTTTCTATATATTTTTATAACAATATGTGAAATGTTTTTTTAATGATTTTAATTTATTGTGTTTACATAGATTCTAATGTCACCCCAAATGCACCCCCCTCCCCCGTATTCCCCTCAACATCTCCCTTGCCCCCCTCCTCATGCGCCCTCACCCTTCCCAGACATTAAGTATAGAAAGTACTAGCTTTCAAAGAGATCTAAAAAGTATAGACTGGTTTGTGTATGTGTGTAAATATATATATACATATAGAGAGGTTTTTTTTTTAATCCAAAACTAACCAGTTCAACAGTCATGATGACAGAGCTATTGATGCAATGGGAAAATATAAAATAATCTAGAAAGAGTATATGGAACAATAAAGGGAGTAGAGTAGAATTAGGTTTTTGTTGAATCAATGCTAACCTGAGATTTTATTACTTATGAAATTGCACGTGAGCAGTGAACAAACTCACCATGATTCAAAAATATAAATATATTCAATTCAGTGATTTTGTTTTTGTTTTCAAATTCTTCTTTGAGGGTTCTCTCCTGGAATATGAAACAATCTATCCTTTTTATTTTTTTTTTACCAAATTCTTGACCATACCAGAGTAAGAGGCAGTTTTCACTATTTGCTGGCACTGGAGAAGAAATTCCCTTAGAGATGTAGGTAATTGTATTTGTCACTAAATTAGGTGTCATGGAGCTTCTCATGTATAAACAGTAAGATTTGAAACAGTGAACAAAGGCAAAATTTAGACTTATCAAATTGAAGATTCTTTCTTGAAGAAGTGGTACAATCTATACTTTTTCATTTAGTAAAACACTGCTTAAGAGGAAATCAATTTTTAAGTTAATTTAAACTTAAAGCTTCTTGAGTGGCCAGAAGTCTCAGAGATCCTTAAAGCATCTTGTCACAAGATTCTATGAGGAACAAAAATATACTTATGAAACATAAAGTTTGCATATTGAATTTATATGCATTATATAAAAGTGCAAACTGGGCACACAATATAGTGGTGTAGATAAAATTTAGCCAGGTTTTCTTAATAATTTCAAATCAATCAGCTACTTGATTTAAAACAATATTAATAAATTACTGCAAGAGGTTGTCAGCCTCACTATATCTAGTTCTATCCTCTTCAGAATTCTTCATATCATATTTTTCAAACTCAAACATAATTATTTTAAAAATATAACAAAATATATAAATGACAACCAAAGATCATTTTGCTAGGTGTTTTCTTACACCTAGCCTTCCCTAAAAAAGAGCTTATGATAAGTTTTAGGGAAATTGTCTAAATTTCAAGGAAAGAATATGCAATTTCACAGAAGAAACTGGACCTTGAAACTAGAAAATCTCTTCTTTCTCTCTTCATATATATATATATATATATGATACACACACATCTTGCTGGTACTGTTTCTATTTCTCTGGAGAATTGTGACTAATACAGGTATTTATACAATAAAAATAAAAAATTAATGTCAACAAAAAGACTACACAAAAGTACTGTATTTTTTAAAATAGTCCCAAACTTGAAGCCATCATAACTGAATAACAGGAGAATAGATAACACTGGGGAACAAAAATCTTGTTGCATCCACGAACACACTTGTTCTTACTTAATTCAAGTGTGCTGATCTCAAATCTGACATTAGTTTTTTGCTGTAACCTACAGTTCTTTTGCAATTCAAGATTTTAGGTTTTCATCATATTGTAAAATTTTTAACATTTAGTTTAACATAATGAAGTAGAATGTCTTTTTGCGCATCATCTTTGTGAAAATATATTAATTTATATAATGCAGTAAATATATTAATACATTAAAAGGTATGATTGCATCAAAATTTGTCTACAATTTCAAAATAGAACATATTAAAACACTTATTTTAATAATAAAATTTGCACAAAACTTATTTAAATTCAATTCAGGCAAAAAAATTGCATTTGTAGCTCTTGCGTTTGTGTACTTGTTGAGGACAATCTTGTTTGATGCTCCAGCAGTAGTCTGCCATTATATTTGGTCCCATCACTCCTGATAATGCTCTTCCATTATCTTCAGATCTTGATAAAAGTGTTCTTCCTGCTCATCACTAACAGCTATAAGATTTTCGGGAAACTTATCAAGGTGAATGTTCAAGAAGTGAATCTTAATGCTCATGTTATATCCAATGTCGCAGAAAGCCACAGCATCCTTTGAACCAGAAGTTCATAGTTTCCTGCTTATTTGTTGCCAAGGAAATTCTTTGTTACTGCCACAAAGACTGCCATGCTACTTTCTCCTCCTTATTCATCTTACTGGGCAATTCTTCATCACGTATGAGGGTTCAAATTTGAGGTCTATAGAATACACCTGCTTTTATCTTCTTGAAAGACAAGGCAGGAAAAGCAGAAATAATATGTTGAAAGCATTCACTTTCTCTATTCAAAGCCTGAACAAACTGCTTTATTAAGCCACGTTTGATGTGAAGTGGGAGAAAAATAATCCTGTCTCGATTAACTACAGATTCATTCACAATATTTTGCATTTCTACTTCCAGAGCTTCACAATTTGGCCCCTTCTTTTTGTGTCCAGCGTTTCTCCCAAGCTCAGCTGTCCCACAGACACAGAAAGCAAGGATACCTCTTGAAACCTCTCTGTTGTCCTAGCAGAAAATTTACCATTTTAAGATCCACACAAGGAATCCAGTTATGCTCCTCATACTTCAGAAAGTCAAGGACAATTTTATGTCATTATCATCTTCTCATAGGTGAATTGAATAACCAATTGGAACCGCTGCATAAGCATTACCATTGTGTAGAAAAACACATTTCAGACTCTGTTTAGAACTTTCAAAAAATAGCCGCCATTCTGTTGCACTATAAGTGATAACACCTAGCTGGCTGAGAATACTACTGATATCATGACAGTAAACAAAGTGTTTGTCTTCGGAAAAAGAATCCACAAAAATTTGTTCATGCTTCGTGAAATGGGATACTTTAGCTGACCAGTGATTCTTTTCTTGAAGCCTGGAGGCTAATAACTCAGCTGCTTCCTTTGATAGGCCCAAATCTCTTACTAAGTCATTCAATTCAGGTTGGCTAAACTGCTGAGTGGTTAATGACTGCTTCGTATCAGAAGAAAACCCTTCACATTCTACATCCATTTCCTCATGCATCTTATCAAAATACACTTGATCAACATGTTTACTTTCTTCATCCTTAGAAGAAATAAAACCATTGAAAACTGGAACTGGGAGTGTCTCAGAGTGTGAGATAGGTCGTATTGCTGAAGGAATATTAGGATATGCGATCATATGCCGTTTTTTCTTGCCAATGTCCTTTGTATGAATCAGACAGAAATAACAGTCACTGCTATGGTTCTTAGGTTCACGCCAAACCATGGGAATACCAAAAATCATTCCTTTGCGTTTCCTTTTGTCCAGTCATGAAGCATTTCCTCACAATTATGACACATAATGTAAGGAGCTCAATTCTTATCTTGATCGTCAAGGGGAACTTGAAAATAAGCAATATATGCACGTGTCACCAATGATGAAATAGTGTGCCTTTGATGTTGAAGTGTGTAACAGCCACATATATAACAGAAGGTTTCAGGACTATTACATTTATGCCTACTCAAAGAAGCCATGATTTAATCTTAAAACAAAATAAGATGGTGTTTTTATCAGATAATCATTTTTTACATTTAAAAACAACTACAATTATGTCAAAGTGATGTTTGTAAAACATTAATTACCTTGTTGTTATGTTCAATCCAAGAGTTGTTGCCCTTTAACTCCAATTTAAAAACCAATGCATGCCATTAACTGTAACAAAAAGAAATTAAAATTGCATAAAAACTAGAGCATGCACTAAAAAATGGATTTCAGATTTAGAATCAGCAATACAGTTATATATAGAAAAAGTTCTAAAACCTCATGCAACTGAAAATGAAAAAAAAATTGTTCCCCAATAAATTAAACCATGGTATAATTATGCAATGCAATACTTCTCAGCAATAAGCAGGAGCTAATTACTGATATATAACTATATAAATGAATTTCAACAATATTATACAAAATTGAAAAATCCAGATGCTAAAAGGTACACTCTTTGGACCTTATTTTATGAAGTTTAAAAACAAGGAAAAGTAATTTATAAAAATTGAAAGTATTAGGTTGCTAAAGAAAGGACACACAAGGCCTGATGAGTTTTATAAAAAATTTATTCATGCATCTGTGAACAGATAGGCTGAGTTCACAATTGTGTCAGCCCTGAGAGGAGAAAAGGTCCTAGACTAAATATAACAGGATTTGGCAGTATTTCTGCCACAAAGTGAAAACGTCTGTTATCTGTGGCAGTTAAACAATGGGGCGGGGACGGGGGGCGATTAATGACTAAATAAAAGAATGTTCAGATAGTGATGGGGAAGTGACTCACTAGCAGGGTGTCCAAGGAGGCCAAATTCCTACATTGTGGCAGGTTTGCTTTCTTCTGCCCTGACCAGTCTTATATTCTAGCCATGAGATAGCTATTGTGTGCTGGCTGGGAAGTGAGATGGGTTTTTAAAGGAAATGCAAAAAGGGGAATGCCTATAAAAGTTTGGGAAGTGTCCCAGATTCAGGCATCTATGTAGTATAACATTGGATTACCATTGAGGTGAGGGCGTTGGGGATAGAAGAGGGAGTTTTGGACAGAATCTCAAAGAAGATGATATCAGAAGAAGGAAAGGAGAGGGAGAGGGTATACAGGATAATGGCAGTGTGGAATTTGGTGAGGATAGGATGTCTCATTTAATAATGGTAGTGAGGTATTGAGGAAGAATAGGAAAGAGAAGGTAAAGGGGTGATTTCCTAGATTACAAAAGGGGGTGTGATCAGCAGGTTGGAAGGAATACTGTCAACCCCAATAATCAAAATGAAGAAAGGAAAAAGCAGCCCTCCAAATTTAGAAATTGTCGAATAAGTGGCCTCCATGACTAATAGGAAAGAAATGGCCTTACTGGCAACCTGTAGAGTTACCCAAGGTTCTGCCATTCAGATGGTGAATATGAAGACCTGAGGCAAGGCCAGGACCCTTCAGTCTTCTTCCTCCAGCATGCCAAGAAGTAGTGCTGCACCCAAGCCTGCTCAGGAAAGACACCAGGGCTGAAAAAGGACAGCTGTGCTTTGGGGAGCTTGTGGGCAATCTGATTTCCAATGGACCACAGGACCACAGAGAGGGCAGGGTCTGGATGGTGGCCGGGGGTTGGAACAGTGTGTGCCTCCTGTGTGTACGTAAAGCAGGTCCCGAGGGGGTACCAGAAAATTCCTGCTGGGGTTTTTTAGGGCCTTTAGGGTCTTTTGTGGTTTTACACCAAGGCCTGGGAAACCACCTTGCAAACCTCTATAAGGCCTGGGTTTGAGCTAGTCTCTGTTCCTCCTCCCGATTATTGGGTGCGTTAAGGCCAGCTTTAGAATTCTCATTCTAATATCCCTTTTTCCTGTAATGCGTATGTCTTTCTCTCACCTTTGTTCACTTTCTCAGTTTTTTTTTTTTTACTTTTTGCTTCTTCTCTCTACACAAACTCTCTGCAACCTACACCAACTTTCTTATCCATTCAGAAATAGCAACTTACTGTCTAACTTTTTCTTTAAAAAGTATCTCAGCCCTGGCTAGTTGGCTCAGTGGGTAAAACATTTGCCTGGTGTATGGCTGTCCTGGGTTTGATTATCAGTCATGCCACACAAGAGAAGTGACTGTTTCTCTCCCTCTCTCTCCCTCTTCTCTCTCTCTTCCCCTCCTACAGCTACCCAATTGGTACCAGTGTCAACAAGGGCACTGAGGTTAGCTTGGTTGATCCAAGCATGTCAACCTCAGGCATTGAAAATAGCTTGTTTGATTTGAGCATCCACCCAGATGGGGTTGCCAGGTAGATTTCAATTGGGGCATATACAGGAGTCTGTCTCACTATCTCTCCTCCTCTCACTTAAAAAAAAAAAAAGTATCTTTATACCTTATACTTTTATCACTAAAACTAACTTTCAGGGACAATCAAAGGTAAGTAATCAGCATTATACAGACTGATACTTTCATAAAAATATTTTATGACCTTAAAAATACAGCTTCTCTAATTGGCAAATATACTTTTAAAAGACATCTCTACTATTTTCCAGCTTGTCTGTAATAAAAAGGCCAAAATTAGGTGAACTAAAATTTACCTAGCAATTAGTGTTTCAGTATTACATGTTATTTCAAAATATCCAGGTATTCAATAATTTTTGTCACAACTCACTAATTTAGAAAGGAACGGATAGTTAAATAGATCTGCTCAGACGGCTAAGGTTTTTACTTCTTTTAATAAGATTTACCTTCCAGAAACTAGCATTTTAAAAAATGGCATACATAAGATTTGGTGGGCTTTGAACTGTTTCTGGAGCCACACTTCTGGTCCTGCAAAAACTTTATTTGTAAAACAAGGATAGCTGTTTTTAGTACTTCAAGGACTAGGTTGCCACCCAAGTGTCAGCAAAAGACTGACAAATTTATTCACCCATCTTGGGATTTTTTCCACCTGTGTATAAATGTTTTTTAAGGCTTTATAACAATTACAGAGAGATCTACATAGCTTAGGGTCATTCCTGAGAGCCATAAAGGTTTGGATATATAAAAACTCTGTCCTTTTTCCTGGGACTAGAAAACAGGGCTAGCTGTAAATTGATCAGCTAGAATACAGCCTAATTGGCTTTCTGGTGGAACTGGGATCAAGTCACTTATTTTAAAACAAAATTCAAGGCACAAACAAAGTTTAAACGAATGAATTTATGCAAACTAAGTCCTCTGGAAGAATAGACCAAGACACAAATCTTAGAATCTTATTTCACATCAACCATTACAACAAATGACCTTTACAAGGTCTAGATGACACAAAGCCTAAATGGCAGAGAGAGAGCATTCCTAGTGTACATAGAAGAGCAAGAACTTCAGATAGACAGAGAGATGAAAGCACTCAAACTGAAACTGACTCCTCCTACTTTATAGACCTGAGCACAATTTTACATATAAACAAAACAATTAGTACAGAAACCTAATAGCAGAGTTGCAATTTGGCCCCCAATATAAGAAAGAACTAACACAGAGTATAAAAATTAATAAGGCAAGACCTTAGACAACAAAGAAACATTCAGGAATCTAAGCTTAAATGAACATGCCTTCCATATTTCAATTTAAAGCAACACAATCTAATAATGGAGGGTAGTTGATGTTGGAGGAGTTACTTTTGCAGTAGAGAAGAATTTGGTGGGTAGAACAGAATTGACAGAGAGAGGGTCAGGAATGAAGGGTGTAGAAGTCCTGGACATAGGAAACTTCTGACCATTTTCCATTGTGGTGAGAGAAGTTGTTGAGGTCTCATGAGGTTTTGAAATTGAGAGTGACATTCTCTGGCCATTGAGAAGCATTGTCTAGTTTATATTAGGGCCAGACTGTGTTGTAAAATAAATAAATAAATAAAGCATTTTGGCTTGATGTCTACCTTAAGGCTGAGATTACTTAAATTTTTGAGGAGACATCTTGGCCCTGGCCAGTTGGCTCAGTGGTAGGGCATTGGCCTGGCATATGGGGGTCCCAGGTTCAATTCCTGGTCAGGGCACACAGGAGAAACAACCATTTGCTTCTTCACCTCTCCCCCTCCTCTTTCTCTCTCTCTCTTCTCCTCCCGAAGCCATGGCCTTAGGCACTGAGGATGGCTCCCTGGAGCCTCTGACTCAGGAGCTAAAACTAACTCAGTTGCAATCATGGCACGAGATGGGCAGAGCATCAGCTTGAGACAGGGTTTGCTGAGTGAATCCTGGTGAAGGCTCATGCAGGAGTCTGTCGCCCTATCTCCCCTCCTCGCAGAGAAGAAAATAAATAAATAAATAAATAAATAAATAAATAAATAAATAAATAAATAAATAAAATTTGAGGAGACATCCTAAGGGAGTAAATTTTGGAGGTATGGACTTTGTGTTGCCTATAGTGTAGAGGAGGAGAGAGAGAATTGTGACAAGAGTGAGAGTGAGAGACTGACTACAGTTTCTGAGAGTGACTTGCTAATGATAGGCACCCCATTGATAGATGAGCCACCCTAAGAGAGTGGAGGGAGTCCCTTCAATCAAGCACCCCTGAGTCTAAGGGGTCTTATACCGGGAGGCTGAGGTGTCTTCCAGCCTAGTGTTAGGGATTTTGAGATGAGAGTGAGAGAGTAAATTGGAAGACCTAGTGAGAGAGAACCTAGGGTCAGTCACTGAAATTGATGACTGATGTGGACTGAGAATTTCACAATGGAGAGGGGAAATTTCCAATGTCCAGCATCCTTCTTGGCTGTCTCAGAAGGGCCATGGGGGCCTTCTTGGCTGGCTCAGAAGAGTCACTGGAGAAGAAAGAAGCCAGTGCAGATCAGTTCCACAACCCTGAGCAGGTATTTGAAGCTTAGCCTAAGATGAGCTGCTGCTGCCTACTGCTCTCCGAGTTGCAAGACCAAGATGGTGGAGGACCAGAGTGCTGCTCTGATCCTGCCCACATAAGATCCTCCCAGGTTTTAACACAAAAAGTTGAGTCATCAAGGTAGTAATGCACAAGTTCTAATGAGTTTTATAAGAAATTTATTTAGAATCTGCAAACAGTTGTGCTGAGTTTAAAATTGGTGTCAGCTCCGAGAAGAAGAAAAGCTCTAACCTATATAAGATAGGGTTTGGTTATATTTCGCCCCCCAAGGTGAAAACTTCTGTTACCTGTGGCAGATAAACAATGGAAGGAGGGGTGGTGATTAATGACTAAGTAACAGAATGTTCAGATAAGGGATGGAGGAGGTGACTCATTGGCAGCGTGTCCAAGGAAGCAGGTATTTGAAGCCAGAGACCAGATTCCAAGGAAACAGGTATCAAAGCCAGGGGTCAGATTTCTGCATTTTGGAGGGTTTTCTTTCTTCTGGTTTAACTAGCTTTACATAAATGAGAACAGTTGTTGACTATGGGGCAGGAAAGAGGTGCAGTTGATGATAGGAAGAACAAGGGGATTTGGGATTGATGGAAATATTATCTTCATAGGGAAATTTAAGATTTGTGCATTTCACAGTATGAAACTTTACTTCATTTAAATGAACAAGTAATAAAGATGCATCTAAGTAAATATGTAAATAAATAAACAAATAATATAGGAGTGTGATGAAATTTTAAATACTGTGTTCTGTTCTGGAAAGACATCACTACGAAAATGACTTTGAACAATGACTTAGTGGGGAAGAATCAGTGAGCCATGAGACTATCTGGGAAAGGTGTTCTAGCAGATAAATATTCCAAGGCAGGAGCATGGCTGGTATGTGGAAGGAAGAACAAGGAGACTGGCGTGGGTAGAAACAACCAGTGCACAGGTCACATAAGCACTTGCAGGCTATTTTTAGGACGTTGTCTTTTATTTTGAGTTTTACAGGGAACCCTCATGGTGCTTAAGTATAAGACTCACATCATTGCAATTACATTGTAAAAATAATTCTTTACGATGCCCCTTTTCATTAAGAAATATTTCTTTTAGTTTGCTATGTGCAATTTAATCAAGAAGTTCTAAACTTTTTATAATTTAAATTGCTGAGCTCTATCAAGTCTATCCCCCATTGCAACATAATTTATATGCTTAGCAAATATTAAGATGGAAACAAAAATATTATGCAATTCTGCAATTCTGCCATCATTCTTATCAGTATTTCTAAACAATGTCATATTTTAATAATGTAATTTTATCCTAAAACCCTCAGAGGCCCAGGTGGTAAACAGCATAGTAGATTTACCAAATTGCGAAATCTTAAGTAACATGAAAGAGATTTGCATTCTGTGTATGTGTCTTCTAGGCACCGGTGCAAGCGTTTGACCAATACACAAAGTAAAGGAAAGTTTGAATTCTTATTATTACTCATTGGTCTTCTCATTTATATAATGAGGTTTTTCTCTAAAAATACTCAGAAACTATATAAGTAAAATGTTTTTCTTTAATAAAATTAGCCACAAAATAGTTCCCAGATTTGAGATTTTAGGCTTAAGGACTTTTATTTTCTTTTTCTTTTATTCATTTTAGAGAGGAGACACAGAGTGTGTGTGTGAGAGAGAGAGAGAGAGAGAGAGAGAAAGAGAGAGAGAGAAAGAGAGAAAGGGGGGAGGAGCTGGAAGCTCAACTCCCATATGTGCCTTGACCAGACCAGTGCAGGGTTTTGAACTGGCGACCTCAGTGTTCCCAGGTCGACACTTTATCCACTGCTCCACCACAGGTCAGGCTAGGCTTAAGGACTTTTAAAGCCACTAGCTAAGCTGAAAAATGGCCCTCATTGTGTAGTCACATTCTAATTTCTGAACCTGTAAATATTAGTTTATATGGCAAAAGAAACTTTATCCATGTGATTGAGTTCATTTTCTCGAGATGGGAAGATTATGCTGGATTTGCTAGGTAGATTCAGGAAGGATATCAGAGAAGAGAGGTAGTATAATGGAAGAAGAATGAGGTGTGCAGTTCCTATGCTTCTGTCTTGGAGAATGGAGAAATGGACCATAAGCCAGTAAAGCTACAGAAAGCAGCTCTAGAGACCGGGAAAGGGAATGAGAAGGAATCTCTACACTGATTCTCTAGAACAGCGGTTCTTAACCTGGGTTCTATCGAACCCTAGGAGTTTGATGAGTTGGTCTCAGGGGTTCGGAGAAGCCTCTGCCGAGGAGGCCAGAATAAAGTCATATGGTAATTTGTTGTGAGTTCATGCATTTTTTTGGTTTTGTTCTTTGAGCAAGGTGATGTTTATGCACGGCTCATGTTGTGCACCAGTAAAAAAATATATACCTATGTCTTGAATTTGGAAAAAAAAATCATATTTTATTTATCACTAAAGAAGGGTTTGGTAAATGCGCATATGAAACTAGTGGGTTCGGTACCTCAAAAAAGGTTAAGAACCACTGTTCTAGAAGGAACCATCTCTGCCAACACCTTGACTCTGGCTCAGTGAAACTGATTTCAGACTGCTAACTTCTAGACCTATGGGAATAAACTTGTGTAGTTTGAAGCAGATTAAGTTTGTGGTAATTTGTTACAACAACACAGGAAACTAATGCATCCACATAGTAAAACAGAAATCTAAAATTTCTATTTTTATAATGAATGGAAAATACTATACAAGAAAAATTGCACCAGACAAGTTAAACAGGTAAAGACAACCTAATTCAAGAATATTATCATAGTAGTCAAACTATTATGATAGGGGAGAGAAATAAAACAATTACACTAAAACAAAAAGAAGGAGAATTTCTAAGCACTGGCATGAGCCAGTGGAAAAGTCCAAAGGGAAGTTGGTTAATGTGTTTAGGTCGTCTCTGTTTGCTAATTGGCTTTTACTGACGTACATTTTCTACCCTCCCATAGATACTGGAATATAGAAGCCCTACTTTTCTTGATGATTACTCTCAAAATAATGGCCTCCAGATTTTTGAGAGACATTCCTGGGTTGGAATCCCAGCAAGAGGCTGGAGGAAACTAAAATCTCAAAGGGCACAGAAAGTATTTAAAATTGCTAGAGTTCTAAAGTAAATGCTATCAAAAAGGGAGCTCAGTGACCTTAAAACAGGAAGAAGCCTGTCAGAAGTCTAGTCAAGCTGAGGGGAACATTATGGCCATCTTGGTCAAAGCCTATGATTAAAAATTCTTAGTCAAGGGAAAGCAAGATGGCGACGGAGTAGGCGGACGTACCAACTTCCAACTCCCAGAACCAAAGTGGATTATAACTCAATTTAAAGAACCATCATCTGGATAAACCAACTATGAACTAAACTAAGTGGACTCTTCAACCAGGGAACACAGAAGAAGCCACATTGAGACTGGTAGGAATAGCGAAAACGCGAAGAGGGCTGCCCAGCTCCCCGGAGCAAACGGCAGCCCAGAGAGACCCACGGGGCGGGAGGAAAGTTTGGCGGAGAGAGAGGGACCTGGGTCCCAGGAACCAAGCCCCAGCCTGCAGTCTCAGAGCCTAGAAGAGGCGTTCAGACAGTTTTGAGCTGTGAAACAAGTGAGGGAGCTCCCAGGCCTACAGTGTGGAGTATTAGGTCCCTTCCTACTCTGCTGAGGGCTGCTTAAGGGTTTGGGGCGACAGGACGCTGAAACGCGGTTCTGTCCGCGTGGGCAGAGGCCAAGCCGGTGGGAGCTCGGTCTAGCCCAGAGGGTCAGAGGGGACGCGCGAAAGCTGACCGGCAGCTGCAGGCCCGCCTTTAACCCCACTTACGGGGACAAAGCGGGAGGCCAGGAACGAGCAGAAATCTACTCTACGACCCTGCGCAGGCCGGCCCTGACCGTGGGGACCGGGCTAGGACCAGGGATGGGCAGGGACTCGCGGCTGAGCTCACGCTACCAGCCCCCCCCCAGGCCGGAGAAACCGCAGTTGGCCAGTATACGTGCGCAAGCGGGCTCCGAGCGCGGGAACGGGCTAGACCCTTAGGCAGGTGGAAGCTCGCAGTTGAGCTCAGGCTATTATCCCCGCCCGGCCGGAGAAACCGCGGATTGCATTCATACGTGCACGAGCGGGGTCCGAACGTGGGGGCGGGGTAGAGTCCGGGACGAGCGGAAGTACGCAGCTGAGCGGAAGCCAGCAAACACGCCCGGCCCAATAAACCTGGGTTTGCGACTCTGCGCAGAAGGGCCCTGGCCTCGAGGGCGGGGCTAAATCTCCAGACGAGCAAACGCTCACAGCTGAAAGCACGTCAAAAGCCCGGCCCAACCCGCGAAAATGTGGCAAGCAGGCTCTGACTGAGGGTTCTGGGCGGAAGTCCGGAAATAGGCTGGGTCCGCAGCTGAGCAAAGGTGCTCACCTCTACCCTTGGAGCTAAGACTTGTGGCTTCAGTGACAGCCCCTCCCACGGAGGAGAGGCAGAAATCACAGCAAAAGCCACAGTGGGCCGGCGCTGGTAACGATCATACCAAACCACCCTAGGCACCGGCAGAGGGGGTGATGGGCCTGCAGACAGACCACACCTAGAGAACACAAAGGCAACACCTACTGGACTCCAGAGGCCACAACTTGTTTATACCCAGAAAAAATGGGCAGGCAGAGGAATGCAAACGAAATGAATCAAGAGAAATCCCCAGAGAAGGACCTGAATGAACCAGATATAACCAAATTACCAGAAGCAGAATTTAGAATAATGATAGTTAGGATGTTCAAAGAAATTAGAGCAACAATGGATAGTCATTATGAACACCTAAATAAAGAGATAACAAGTATAAAAAACGAAATTGAAATAATAAAAAAGAATCAGACAGAAATGACAAATACAGTATCAGAACTGAAGACCACAATGGAAGGAATTAAAAGCAGGATGAATCACGCTGAGGATCGAATAAGTGAGTTAGAGGACACAATAAACAAAGGCACAGAAGCAGAGAAGAAACAGGAAAAGAGACTTAAAAAATGTGAGGAAACTCTAAGGGAGCTTTGTGACAACATGAAGAGAAACAACATTCGCATCATAGGGGTGCCTGAAGAAGAGGAGAGAGGACAGGAAATGGAAACTTTGTTCAATCAAATCATAGCAGAAAACTTTCCTAAATTAAGGCTGGGAAATACTCCACACATTCAAGAAGCACACAGAACTCCATTAAAGAGAAACCCAAAAAGATCTACACCAAGACACATCATACTTAAAATACCAAAGCTAATGGATAAAGAAAAAATTTTAAAAGCTGCTAGAGAAAAAAAGGCTATCACCTACAAAGGAGCCCCCATAAGGATGACATCTGACTTCTCAACAAAAACACTTGAGGCCAGAAGGGAATGGCAAGATATAATCAAAGTAATTCAGAACAAGAACCTACAACAAAGACTACTTTATCCAGCAAGGCTAACGTTTAAAATTGAAGGAGAAATAAAGAGCTTCCCAGAAAAAGAAAGCCTGAAGGAATTCATAAAAATCAAACCAATTCTGCAAGAGATACTAAGGGGTTTCTTGTGAACAGTTTAAAGGGAGGAATGAATAGAGCAAAAGAAGAATACAGCTTGAAAGAATAAAATGGCAATAAACAACTACATATCAATAATAACCTTAAATGTAAATGGATTAAATGATCCAATCAAAAGACATAGGGTAGCTGCATGGATAAAGAAACAGGATCCATACATATGCTGTCTACAAGAGACACACCTTAAAACAAAAGATGCTCATAGACTGAAGGTAAAAGAATGGAAAAAAATATTTCATGCAAATGGAAATGAAAAAAAAGCATGGGTAGCAATACTTATATCAGACAAAATGGACTTTAAAACAAAGGCTATAGTAAGAGATAAAGAAGGACACTACATAATAATAAAGGGAACAATTCAACAGGAAGATATAACTATTATAAATATCTATGCACCAAATATAGGAGCCCCGACATACATAAAGCAGACTCTGATGGATATAAAGGGCGAGATTAACAGCAATACTATCATAGTAGGGGATTTCAATACCCCTCTAACAACACTGGATAGATCCTCAAGAAAGAAAATTAATAAAGAAACAGCAGACTTAAAGGAGACACTAGATCAACTTGATTTAATAGATATCTTCAGAACTTTTCACCCTAAAGCAGTAGAATATACATTCTTCTCAAGCGCTCATGGCACGTTTTCTAGGATAAACCACATGTTAGTACACAAAAATGGTCTCAATAAATTTAAGAAGATTGAAATCATATCAAGCATTTTCTCTGATCACAATGCCATGAAACTAGAAATTAACCACAAAAGAAAAACTGAAAAAGACTCAAACACTTGGAAACTAAATAGCATGTTATTAAATAATGAATGGATTAACATTGAGATCAAAGAAGAAATAAAAAAGTTTCTAGAAACAAATGATAATGAGCATACAGCAACTCAAAATTTATGGGCCACAGCTAAAGAAGTTCTGAGAGGGAAGTTTATTGCACTACAGGCATATAATAAGAAGCTAGAAAAAGCTCAAATAAGCAACATGACCCTGCATCTAAAAGAACTAGAAAACCAACAACAAATAAAACCCAAGACAAGTAGAAGGAAGGAAATAATAAAGGTCAGAGCAGAAATAAATAACATACAGGCGAAGGAAACAATACAGAGGATCAATGAAAAAAGAAGCTGGTTCTTTGAAAAGGTAAACAAGATTGATGAACCTTTAACTAGACTCACCAAGAAAAAAAGAGAGAGGACTCAAATAAATAAAATTAGAAAGGACAGTGGAGAAATAACAACTGACACAACAGAAATACAAAGCATTGTAAGAAAATACTATGAAGAACTATATGCCAAAAAATTAGACAATCTTGGTGAAATGGACAAATTTCTTGAATCATATAACCTTCCAAAAATCAGTCGGGAAGTATCAGAACACGTAAACAGACCAATTACAGCAAATGAGATTGAAATAGTTATCAAAAAACTCCCAAAAAAGAAAAGTCCTGGGCCTGATGGCTTCACAAGTGAATTCTATCAAAAATTCAAAGAAGAACTAACTCCTATCCTCCTCAAGCTATTTCAGAAAATTCAAGAGGAAGGAAGACTTCCAAACTCCTTTTATGAGGCGAGCATAATTCTGATCCCAAAACTGGGCAAAGACAACACAAAGAAACAAAATTATACGCCTATATACCTGATGAATTTAGATGTTAAAATTCTCTACAAAATATTAGCCAACCGGATCCAGCAATATATGAAAAAAATCATACACCACGATCAAGTGGAATTTATGCTGGAGAGGCAAGGCTGGTTCAATATTCGCAAATCAATCAATCAATTTTGTTTATGTGATTCATCACATAAACAAAAGGAAGGACAAAAATCACATGATAATTTCAATAGATGCAGAAAAGGCATTTGATAAAATCCAGCATTCATTCATGCTCAAAACTCTCAGTAAAGTGGGAATACAGGGATCATTCCTTAACATGATAAAGGCCATCTACGATAAACCGACAGCAAACATCATACTAAATGGACAAAGATTAAAAGCAATCCCCTTAAGATCAGGAACAAGGCAGGGATGCCCCCTTTCACCACTCTTATTCAACATAGTTCTGGAAGTCCTAGCTACAGCAATCAGACAAGAAGAAGAAATAAAAGGCATCCAAATTGGAAAAGAAGAAGTAAAACTGTCACTATTTGCAGATGATATGATATTGTATATTGAAAACCCTAAAGTCTCAGTCAAAAAACTACTGGACCTTATAAATGAATTCAGCAAGGTGGCAGAATAAAAGTTAATACTCAGAAATCAGAGGCATTTCTATATACCAACAATGAACTGTCAGCAAAAGAAATTAAGGAAACAATCCCCTTCACTATTGCAGCCAAAATTATAAAGTACCTAGGAGTAAATTAAACCAAGGAGGTTAAGGATTTGTACTCGGAAAATTATAGAACATTGATCAAAGAAATCAAGGAAGATACAAACAAGTGGAAGCATATACCGTGCTCATGGCTAGGAAGAATAAACATCATTAAAATGTCTATATTACCCAAAGCAATTTATAAATTCAATGCAATACTAATTAAGATACCAATGACATACTTCAAAGATATAGAACACATATTCCAAAAATTTATATGGAACCAAAAAGAACACGAATAGTCTCAGCAATCTTAAAAAGAAAAAAATAAAGCAGGAGGTATCACTCTTCCAGATATCAAGGTTTACTATAAGGCCATTATACTCAAGACAGCCTGGTACTGGCATAAGAACAGGCACATAGATCAATGGAACAGAACAGAGGACCCAGAAATAAACCCACAGCTTTATGGACAACTGATATTTGACAAAGGAGGAAAGAACATACAACGGAGTAAAGACAGCCTCTTTAACAAATGGTGTTGGGAAAATTGGACATCTACCTGCAAAAAAACTGAAACTAGACCATCAACTTACACCATTCACAAAAACAAACTCAAAATGGATAAAAGACTTAAATGTAAGCCGTGAAACCATAAGCATCTTAGAAGAAAACATAGGCAGCAGGCTCTTCGACATCTGTAACAGCAGTATATTTGCTGAATTATCTCCACGGGCTAATGAAATAAAAGGCAAGATAAACTAATGGGACTATATCAAACTAAAAAGTTTTTGCACAGCTAAAGCCAATAGGAGCAGAATAAAAAGACAAACCTCACAATGGGAGAACATATTCGACAGCACATCTGATAAGGGGTTAATAACTAAAATTTATAAAGAACTTATAAAACTCAACACCAGGAAGACAAACAACCCAATCAAAAAATGGGCAAAAGAAATGAATAGAAATTTCTCCAAAGAGGACATACAGATGGCCAATAGGCATATGAAAAAATGCTCAACATCACTAATCATTAGAGAAATGCAAATTAAAACCACAATGAGATATCACCTCACACCAGTCAGAATGGCACTCATCAGCAAAACAACACAGAATAAGTGCTGGCGAGGATGTGGAGAAAAGGGAACCCTCCTGCACTGCTGGTGGGAACGCAGACTGGTGCAGCCACTGTGAAAAACAAATTTGGAGATTCCTCAGAAAATTAAAAATAGAACTGCCTTTTGACCCAGCTATCCCACTTTTAGGAATATACCCTAAGAACACCATAGCACTGTTCGAAACGAAGAAATGTGCCCCCATGTTCGTGGCAGCATTGTTCACAATAGCGAAGATCTGGAACCAGCCCAAGTGTCCGTCAGAAGATGAGTGGATTAAAAAGCTATGGTACATATATACTATGGAATACTACTCAGCCATAAGAAACGATGACATCGGATCATTTATAACAAAATGGGTGTACCTTGATAACATTATATGGAGTGAAATAAGTAAATCAGGAAAAAAGAAAAACTGAGAACAGCATGATTCCATACATAGGTGGGACATAAAAGTGAGAATATGAGACATGGACAAGAGAGTGGTGGTTATGGGATGGGGGGAGGGAGGGAAGAGTAGGATAGGGAGGAGGGGAGGGACACAGGGAAAACCAGATCGAAGGTGACAGAGGACAATTTGACTTTTGGTGATGGGTATGCAACACAATTGAATGATAAGATAACCTGGAGATGTTTTCATTGTACATATGTACCCTGATTTATTGGTGTCACCCATTAGAATTAATAATAATAAAATATATATAAAAAAAAATTATTAGTCAAAACTAAATCTGATATTTATCTCAGATATTGCCCCATATGTTAATAATATTTTCTTAGCCCATCATTAAAAATATGATGTTCAAAGTCATGGTAATAAATAAATACTAGTCCATTAACAAATATATATATATATATATATATATATATATATATATATATATATATATATATATATATATATATTTTACAGAAATAAATTAAATGTTCTTTTAGCCCTGACCAGTTGGCTTAGTGGTAGAGCAAGGGCCCAACATGTAGAAGTCTCAGGTTTGAGTCCCAGTAAGGGCACACAGGAGAAGCAACAATCTGCTTTTTCCATCTCTCCCCCTTTTTTCTCTCTCCTTCTCTCTATCTCTCTCCTCCCTTCTTGTAGCCATGGTTCAAATGGTTTGAGCAATTCGACCCTGGGTGCTGAGGATAGCTCCATGACCTCACCTCAAGCACTAAAATAGCTCTGTTCAGAACAACGGAGTAGCGAGAAAGGTTGGAAGAGAAAGGTGGTGATGGAGTAGGCAGACTTAACAACTTCCAACTCCCAGAACCAAAGTAGATTACAACTTAATTTTATGAACCATCATCTGGAAAAAACAATTTTTGACTAAACTAAGAGGACTCTTTAACCAAGGAACACATAAAAAGCCACACAAAGAATGGTAGAAAAAGCGGAAACGCGGAGAGGGTTGCCCAGCTCCCAGGAGGAATGGCAGCTGGGAAAGACTCGCGTGGTGGGAAGTGCGTTTAGCAGAAAGGGGAGGGTCCTGGGTCCCAGGAACAAAGCCCCAGCCTGCAGCCTCAGAGCCTAGAAGAAGTGTATGGACAGTATTTAGCTGCAAAACAAGACAGGATACTGTTTATGAGAAAGAGACAGATTTCTCAGACCCAGGATTCTTCTTAAACGGACTGCACAGAAAACCTCTTTCACAACCACTCACTGGGGATCCAGGAAATGGGAAGGGAGGAGAGAACCGGAGTAGCAGAAAGAGAGTGCAATCTAGGAGGCACAGGGAGAAACACTTTGAGGTTCAGCCACCCTAACTCCCTGGGCTGAGTCACTCCCCAAATATGAAGTGAATACTACCCCTGGAACCAGCAAGACCAGCAAAGAGAAGCAAGACAACAGCCAAACAAGCTCTCCTGCAGTACTCAGAGCACAGTTGTTTAGAAGGAGGAAGCCTTAAGGAATATAGTATTGAGTGCTAGGGTCTGAGGAGCAGGGCCCCCAACCACACTGCTGAGGGCTCACCTGAGGTCGGCGGCAGTGGGATGCAGAAGCGCGGTCCTGTTGGCTGCCATGGAAGCCAGTCCAGCATGAGCTCAGTCTCACCTGGCAGGGGCAAAAGGAGGGAACGAAAGTGGTCTGGCCTGCTGCGGGCAGCCTGCAACCCTGCCCACAAGGGAAAGACTAATGCCTGAAATCTGCAGAGACCCACGGCTGAGCACATGCACACAGCACTGCCCTGCGTCAAGGCGGGACTTGCTCCCAAAGCGTGAGCACAACTTTGCCAGCCAGGGCAAGGCAAAACCTGGGAACAGGAGGAGACTCAAGGGTGAGTGCAGGCACAGCACCACCTGGCTCACGGAGACCCAAGCTTGTGGCCCAATGAGCAAGTGCAGCTCTGCCAGTGGGGGTAGGGCGAAGGAGACCTGCGGTTGAGCAAAGGTGCTCAGCCCTGCCTGCAGTGCCAAGCTTGCAGCCCCAGGCCTGGTGAGCAGCCCCATCAGAGGGGGCAGGGTGAAGGCCAAGGCTTGTAAACCCGGGCATGTGAGCATAATCCAGACATATGAACACAACCCTCCTGTGGAGAAGATGTGAAAACCACAGTGACAGCTGCAGCTGGCTAGTGTTGGCAACCCTCATACCGGAACAGCCGAGGCAGCATGGGGGGGTGTGTGCACACAGACCACAGGTAGGGAACACAGAGGCCGCACACATTGGACTCCAGTGGCCACACCCTTCTTATACACAGACAAAATGGAAAAGCAGAGAAATACAATTTTAATGGATCAAGAGAAATCCCCAGAAAAGGACTTAAATGAGTCAGAATTAACTAAATTACTGGAAGCAGAGTTTAAAATAATGATTGTTAGAATGCTCAAAGATCTTAGAACAACAATAGATGGTCATAATGATGAATTAAATAAAAAGATAGCAAGTATAAAAAAAGACATTGAAACAATAGAAAAGAATCAGTCAGAAATGACGAATATCAGAAATGAAGACCACAATAAAAGGAATTAAAAGCAAGATGGATGAAGCTGAGGATCAATCAGTGAGTTAGAGGACAAGATAAACAAAGGCACAGAAGCAGAGCAGCAAATATAACAAAGACTCAAAAAATCAGAGGAAACTCTAAGAGAGCTCTGAGACAACATGAAGAGAAATAACATTCACATCATAGGGGTTCCTGAAGGAGAAGAGAAAAATCAAGGGATAGAGAATTTGTTTAATCAAATCATCGCTAAAACTTCTCTAAATTAATGCAGAAAAAAGTCACACAAGTTCAAGAAGCACAAAGAATTCCATTAAAGAGAAACCCAAAGAGATCTACACCAAGACACATCATAATTAAAATACCAAAGCTAAGTGATAAAGAGAAAAATATTAAAAGCTGCTAGAGAAAAAAGGCTATATCACCTACAAAGGAGACCCCATAAAGATGACATCCGACTTCTCAACAGAAATACTTGAGGACAAAAGGGAATGGCAAGAAATATTCAAAGTAATGCAGAACAAGAGCCTACAACCAAGACTACTCTATCCAGTAAGGCTATCATTTAAAATTGAAGGAGAAATAAAAAAGCTTCTCAAACAAACAAACAAAACTCAAGTAATTTATTAAAACCAAAATAATGCTACAAGAAATGTTAAGGAACCTGTAGTAAACAGATCAAAGGGGGAAAAGAATATAGCAAAAGAGGAATACAGCTTTATAGAATAAAATGGCAATAAACAAATACATATCAGTAATAACCTTAAATGTAAATGAATAAAATAATCCAATCAAAAGACATAGGGTACTGCACGGATAAGAAAACAGGACCCATACATATGCTGTTTATAAGAAACACACTTAAAACAAAAGATGCACATAGACTGAAGGTAAAAGGATGGAAAAAAATATTTTATGCAAAAAAAAAAAATGAAAAAAAAGCTGAGGTAGCAATACTTATATCAGATAAAGTGAAATTTAAAACAAAGGCTATAGTAAGAGATAAAGAAGGTCACTACATAATGATAAAGGGAGCAATCCAACAGGAAGATATAACCATTATAAATATCTATGCATCTAATATAAGAGCACCTAAATATATAAATTTGATGTCTTTGATGAATATAAAGGGTGAGATCAACAGCAGTACCATAATAGTAGGGGGTTTCAATAACCCACTAACATTACTAGAGAGATCCTCAAGAAAGAAAATTAATAAAGAAATAGCAGACTTAAACGACACCCTAGATCAACTGGATTTAATAGATATCTTCAGAACCTTTTGCCCTAAAGCAGCAGAATATATATATTTTTTTCAAGTGCTCATGGTACATTATCTAAGATAGACCATGTGTTAGGGCACAAAAGTTGTCTCAACAAATTTAAGAAGATTGAAATCATATCAAGCATTTTCTCTGATCACAATGGCATGAAACTAGAAATCAACCACAACAGAAAAACTAAAAAATACTCAAACACATGGAAACTTAATAGCGTGTCATTAAATAATGAATGGGTTAAAAATAAGATCAAAGAAGAAATAAAAGAAAATTCTAGAAATAAATAATAATGACCATACAACAACTCTAAATTTATGGAACACCTCAAGAGCAGTACTGAGAGGTGAGTTCATAGCATTATAGGCATAACTTAAGAAGCTAGAAAAAGCTCAAATAAACAACTTAACCCTGAATTTAAAGAACTAGAAAAATAACAGCAAGTAAAGCCCAGAGGTAGTAGAAGGAAAAAATAATAAAGATCAGAGCGGAAATAAATGACATAGAGGCTAAAGAAACAATACAAATGATCAATGAAACCAGGAGTTGGTTTATTGAAAAGGTAAAAAAGATTGATGAACCTTTAACCAGACTCACCAAGAAAAAAAAGACAGAGGACTCAAATAAATAAAATTAAAAATGAGAATAAAGATATAAGAACTGACACAACAAAAACACAAAGGATTGTAAAAAAATACTATGAAAAACTGCATGCCAAAAAATTAGACAACATAGATGAAAGGGACAAATGCCTTGAAACATATAACATTTTAAAAATCAATCATGAAGAATCAGAAAACCTAAACAGACCAAGTACAACAAATGAGATCAAAACAGTTATCAAAAAACTCCCAACAAACAAAAGTCCAGAGTCTGATGGCTTCACAAGATGGCTAACAAATATTCAAAGAAGAACTAATTCCTATCCTTCTCAAGCTATCTCAAAAAAATTCAAGAGGAAAGAAGACTTTCAAGCTCCTTCTATGAGGAGAGTACAATTCTGATTCCAAAACCAGGAAAAGACAACACAAAACAAAAAAATTATAGGCCAATATCCCTGATAATTCTAGATGCCAAAATCTTCAACAAAATATGAACCAGCCAGATCCAGCAATATATGAAAAAAATCATACACCCTGATCAACTGGGATTTATTCTGGGAGGCAAGGTGGATACAATATTTGCAAGTCAATCAATTTGATTCATCACATAAACAAAAGGAAGAAGAAAACCCACATGATAATTTTAATAGATGCAGAAAAAGCATTTAATAAAATCCAGCACCAATTTATGACTAAAATTCTCAGCAAAGTGGGAATACAGGGAACATACCTCAACATGATAAAAACCATCTATGACAAACCCACTGCAAACATCATACTCAATGGGCAAAATTAAAAACGAATCCCCTTAATATCAGGAACAGGATGGGAGCCCCCTTTCACCACTCTTATTCAACATAGTCTGGGAAGTCCTATCCACAGCATTCAGACAAGAATAAGAAATAAAAGGCATCCAAATTGGAAAAGAAGAAGTAAAACTATCATTATTTGCAGATGATATGATATTGTATATAGAAAACCTTAAAGTCTCAGTCAAAAAACTACTACACCTGAAAAATGAATTCAGCAAGGTGGCAGGATAGAAAATTAATATTCAGAAATCAGAGGCATTTTTATACACCAACAATGAACTATTAAAAAGATAAATTAAGGAAGCAATCCTCTTCACTATTGCAAAATAAATAAATAAATAAAGTACATAGGAGTAAATTTAACCAAGGAGATTAAAAAACCTGTACACAGCCTGAACAGGCGGTGGCGCAGTGGATAGAGCATCGACCTGGGATACTGAAGACCCCAGTTAGAGAACCCGAGCTCGCCAGCTTGAGCATGGGCCCATCAGGCTTGAGCAAAAGCTCGCCAGCTTGGACCCAAAATCACTGGATCCAGCAAGGGGTGGCTCGGTCTACTGAAGGCCCACGGTCAAGGCACATGTAAGAAAGCAATCAATGAACAACTACGGTGTCACAACAGCAATGAAAAACTAATGATTGATGCTTCTCACCTCTCTCCGTTCTTGTCTGTCTGTCCCTATCTATCCCTCTCTCTGACTCTCTCTCTGTCTCTATAAATAAATAAATAATTAATTAATTAAAAACTTGTATACAGAAAATTATAAAACATTGATAAAAGAAATCAAGAAAGATATAATCAAGTAAAAGCATATACAGTGCTCATGGTTAGGAAGAATAAACATCATTAAAATGTCTATATTACCCTAAGCAATTTATAAATTCAATGTAATATCAATTAAAATACCAATGACATACTTCAAAGATATAGAACACATATTTTAAAAATTTATATGGAACCAAAAAAGAACACAAATAGCTTCAACAGTCTTGAAAAGGAAGAATAAAATGGATGGTATCATTCCTGATATCAAGTTATATTACAAGGCCACTGTACTTAAAACAGCTTGGTACTGGCATTAGTAGAGGCATATAGATCAATGGAACAGAACAAAGAATCCAGAAATAAACCCACACCTTATGGACAATTGATATTTCACAAAATAGATAAGAGCATACAATGGATGGAGTAAAGAAAGCCTCTTCAACAAATGGTGTTATATTTCCACGGGCAGATGAAATAAAATACAGGATAAACAAATGGGACTATATCAAACTAAAAAGCTTTTGCACAGCTAAATAAATAAAAACAGAATAAAAAGACCAACTACACAATGGGAGAACATATTCTACAATATGTCTGATAAGGGCTTAATAACAAAAATTTATAAAGAGCTTGTAAAACTCAGCACCAGGAAGATAAACAATCCAATTTAAAAAAAATGGGCAAAAAAAATGAATAGACACTTCTCCAAAGAGGACATACAGATGACCAATAGACATATGAAAAAATGCTCAACATCACTAATCATTAGAGAAATGCAAATTAAAACCACAATGAGATATCACCTCACACCAGTCAGAATGGCACTCATCAGCAAAACAAAACAGAATAAGTGCTGGCGAGGATGTGGAGAAAAGGGAACCCTCCTGCACTGCTGGTGGGAATGCAGACTGGTGCAGCCACTGTGGAAAACAGTATGGAGATTCCTCAAAAAATTAAAAATCAAACTGCCTTTTGACCCAGCTATCCCACTCTTAGGAATATACCCTAAGAACACCATAGCACTGTTCGAAAAGAAGAAATGTGCCCCCATGTTCGTGGCAGCATTTTTCACAATAGCAAAGATCTGGAAACAGCCAAAGTGTTCGTCAGAGGATGAGTGGATTAAAAAGCTTTGATACATATATACTGTGGAATACTTCTCAGCCATAAGAAATGATGACATCGGATCATTTACAACAAAATAGATGTACCTTGATAACATTATATGGAGTGAAATAAGTAAATCAGAAAAAAACTGAGAACAGCATGATTTCATACATAGATGGGACATAAAAGTGAGACTATGAGACATGGACAAGAGAGTGATGGTTACGGGGTGGGGGGAGGGAGGAAAGGCTGGGATAGGGAGGAGGGCAGGGGCACAGGGAAAACCAGATAGAAGGTGACAGAGGACAATTTGACTTTGGGTGATGGGTATGCAACATAATTGAATGATAAGATAACCTGGAGAGGTTTTTGTTGTACATATGTACCCTGACTTATTGGTGTCACCCCATTAAAATTAATAATAATAAAAAAAGCAATGGTAAATATATACAATGTAATACTATGGGCCCTGAAAATGAAGGAAATCTTACCTTTTGCAACAACATGGAAGGACATGGAAACTATTATGTTAAGTGAAATAAGTCAGGCATAAAAAGAAAAATATTGTATGACCTCACTCATATGAGGAATCCAATGAACAATGTGAACTGAGGAATAAAATTGAGACAAATGAGAGATATAAGGGACCAGAGCAAGAGTCGAAAACCTATGGCTTGCGAACCAGAACTAGATTTGGCTCTTTTGATGGCTGCATCTGGCTCACAGACAAATCTTTAATAAAAAATAACAATTACTTTAAAAATATAAAACTTTCTCATGTTATAATCCATTCATTACCTATATCGCTCATGTTCATGGTTGCGCGTGGTTGGAGCCAATCACAGCTGTCCTCCGGGACAACACCAAATTATTTTGGATAATACGTAATGTACATGGGTCATTGTGAGGTCAGGAAGTAATCTTCCCTCCTTTTAATCAAGTAGTTAGCTAGCTAATTGCAGAAACCCTTTTGACGAAGAAGATGGCTAAAAGAAAAAAGGATGAGAAATATTTTACTTTTCAGCAGGAATGGACAGAGGAATTTGTCTTTGTGGAGAGAGCAGGTTCTGCAGTGTGTCTAATATGCAATGATAAAATTGCATCAAAGAAACGGTCAAATATAAAGCGGCACTTCGACACACGCCATACTACATTTGAATCAAAATATCCAGCGGGGGAGAGCAGGAAGAAAGCATGTCAAGAGCTACAGTGCAGAGTGCAAGCTAGTCAGCAGCAACTCCATGTTTGGACCCAACAAGGTGACTGGAATTCAGCTAGCTTTGCTGGTGCTTTAGCAATTGTGAGAAATGGAAAGCCATTCACAGAAGTATGCCAAAATATTCATGCTTGATGTTGTCAATGATCTTTTGACCACTTTTTGGATAAAGACAAGATCATCAAACGAATAAAAGACATGCCTCTGTTGGCAAGAACTGTTCACGATCAAGTCAAACTGAGGCAACAAAAGTGAAGGACATAAATGCAGCACGATTCTTTTCTTTCACTTTGGATGAGTCAACAAAGGTATGCCATTTATCCCAGTTCAGCGTGATTGCAAGGTATGCTGTTCGTGACACACTACGTGAGGAAAATCTTGCTGTTTTGACTATGAAAGAGACATCAGGAGGGGAGGATTTATTCATGTCTTTCACTGAGTTCACTAAAGAAAAGAATCTACCGATGGATAAACTTATTTCAGTATGTACTGACAGTGCTCCCTGCATGATGAGGGAAAACAGAGGATACGAAGCGCTTCTTCGTGAACATGAAAAAAGACCCATCCTAAGTTTTTACTGCATTCTACATCAGGAGAAGCTTTGTCCTCAGATGTGTGGCAAGCACCTTAGTGAGGTGAGGTTGCTGGTCATTCGGGTGGTCAACTTTATTGTTGCCCGAGCTTCAAGTGGTCACCAGTTTAAAACACTGCTGGATGTAGTTGGGAATAATTATCCTGATCTGCTTCTGCATAGCCATGTGCATTGGTTGTCGAGAGGGAAAGTGCTCACCATTTCACAGCTTGTCTGAGTGAAATCCACACTTTTTTTTTTTTTAATGAAAAACATCGAGCATCCTGAGTTAGCTAACACTGAGTGGCTCCTGAAGTTCTACTATCTCGTGGACATGACTGAACATCTGAACCTGCTCAATGTGAAAATGCATTTGAAAACAAGCTTGAACTCTTCATTGCTGACATTGAAACAGGTCATTTACTACACTTTGAATACTGGGAGAGTTCAAAGATGCATGCTCAGCAAGTGAACCTGCTCAACATCTTGATCTCCAGCAGCTAGTGGGCTTCACATCTAATCTCCTGCAGTCATTCAAAGTGTGCTTTGGAGAATTTTGTGAACGCATTCCACTTTTTTAAGTTCATCACCCATCCACACGAATGTGAATTGTACTGTGCCAACCTGAGTTACATCCGTCAGATATTTTGAGCTACTAGCTGCTTACCTGAAGGCCTCAGACATCTGTGTGAATAAGTTCAAGTCACTGAATGAAGATTTGGGAAGACCTGCACGCCAGCAAGCAGAGTTGGGGAGCAAACACAAGTGGGGAGAACTGAAAAAACTTCAACCCGCAGACCAGCTGATTGTCAAAACTTGGAACGCACTTTCCGTCACAAACCACACACTACAGCGTGTGAGTATTGCTGTACTGACAATGTTAGGCTCTACATATGCATGTGAGCAGTCTTTCTCACATCTAAAGAACATTAAGACCAACGTACGATTACGTTTAACGGATGGAAGTCTCAACACCTGCATGAAGCTTTAACCTCACCACATATCAACCAGACTACAAAGCCATCAGCAAAACCATGCAACACCAGAAGTTGCATTAATGGTAAGAAGTACTTTATTCATCATTGGTTTGCAACAGCATAACAATGTTATTAAAGAGAATTCAGAGACTTATTGTACTTTAAAAGTGTTGGTCTTACATAAAATGCACACATTTACTTGTATTTAGTGTTAAACATATTGTATGGCTCTCACAGAATTACATTTTACAATATGTGGCGTTCATGGCTCTCTCAGCCAAGAAGGTTTCTGGCCCCTGGACCGGAGGAAAAGAGAACAGAGGAAGGGGGATAATAGGATAGATAAACCTGAAGGGAACAGGGGAGAGCACTATTAGGAGGGGGACAAAGTAGATGTTGAGGGTAATATAGGGGGGATGCATTTGGGCAAGACTAGAATCTATGTAAACACAATAAATTAAAATAAATTAAATAAAAATAAATATAAAGAAAAAAAAGAACAACAGATTAGCAGCCCCATATATGCAGAGCTTCATCTCCTACTGGGCTTGTCAGGTGATCCCAGTCAGGGCGCATGTGGGAGTCTGTCTTTCTGCCTTCCTGCCTCTCACTTAATAAAAATATTTTTTAAAAAAAGAATATGCTTCTAAAAAGTCTTAAATAGGAATTATTTCTAAGGAATGCGGTTTTTGTTTGAACCATTCAAAGCAGGAGTATTTTTACAATTTTGGAATTATTTTATCTGTATGTTCTTCCTTATATTAGAGGAGACCTAGGAATTAAAAGATGTGAAAATGCTCTGTAATTTATAAAAAATCAGCCTAAATTTAAATACTTGTATTAAAATATTGGATCTTTTTAAAAATAATCTTCAAATGTGCATATCAATTAATTATTACTATATTTGTTGAATAAATATTATGTCATAGTCCCTAGTGGAATAAAATTATTGAGAAAAAAGTACATTGCCTTAAAATATATACAGAACAATACTAAATGAAAATAAAATAAAATATGATGCAGTACTGACTGGTAACTCACATTTTAGAGATAAGAGTGAAACAACTATGGGGCCATATAAAAAATCCAGAATATCTATCTCTTCCACAAAGAATAAAGCAACCATTCATCAAGGAAGTAATATTTGGACTGATTCCTGAAGATAAATAAAATTTACATGGAGGAAAGCATTTTCAGAGAAAATAGCATGTAAATTTTTTTAAAAATAGAATTAAAGATTATAATTTGTCAAGATAATGGAAGTTCATTTTTACAGAAGAAGAAAGACTTTGATAAGAAATAAGAGAGATAAAGTCAGCAGAAGCAGCAGTGGCAGCTCGTGGGGAGAGAGGTAACAACACAAATATATAGAATAATGTCAGACTAAAAATAATTACCTTTTATTGAGCACTTCTGTAAGAATTCTAAATTATTTGAATTCTTTATCACATTTTATTATCAACTGTATGAAGATTCTATGTAGGTGATACAGGGTAATTTAAAAGACTGAAAGATTGTGTTCTATAAAAGTTTGAAACCTAATATTTAGAAATATGAAACAAATCAAGGATTAGTGTTGCCTTCTTTGTTATTTATTATCATTATATAAAGGAGTGATCGGGCCAGTCTTGTCTTTTGATGAAATAATTTCATGATAATTTATAAGACTGGAGAGTTGGCAATAAAGGGAGACAGAGGCTCCCAGTGAAGTAGCTGTATAAGGCTATAATTAATAGCTTGTACTAAAAGTTGTAAGATGCTTGAGCATAAGTTTTATTCATTGTTTATCTCTGGCATCTCAGAACTTAGCCCAGAGCCAATCATTGACATTCATACTTCGCTGAGTTTAGCGAAATTGAATAATGGACTAAGAACGGTAAACTATTCAGAGAAGAAAAGAAAATAATTTAACATAATGTAAATTATTTTTGAATGCCTACTAGGTGGCTCATGCTTATATTTTCTATTTCTCTTAATCAAAGCTATCTTTTAAAATTATTATTACAATTTTAGAAATGATAACACTGAGCAGCATGAGGATTCACTGAAGGGAAGAATTATTGGCCTAATTCATAATCTATAGTTATATCTAAAATGATCCTGGCCAGCTATGATTATTCACATGATAGATGTATGGTTTTATGCAAAAAAGCAAAAGGACTTTTGAGATTATTCCAGAGCTAACACATTGTCAATTCTACCAGATTCTATTGGTCAAAAAAGCCAATAACTCATCCAATTCATAGGTGGGGTAATGGATTCTACCTCTTGATGGAAGAACCTGCAATCCCATTGAAAAGGGTCTAGAGACACAAAGAGGTGGTGATTTGGGTACATGTTTAAAATCAATCTATCAAAATGAGTGACTTAAAGTTCCCCTTCCAAAAAAAAGTTTAACTTCTTGCCCATGTAATTCTACAAGCCTAGAGTAAAAGACAAAATTCATAGGATGACTTTTCATTTAAGGCAAAGTATAAAAATCATGTACGAGTCAAAGCTGATCTGAAGTATAGCTTCCTACCTTTAGGATCTCAAGTACTTGTATGAGTGACACATGGGGACCACTATAGAGATATCTGAAAAATTTTGCAAAAATAGTGAAATAAATCCACCCAATTTCTCTGCTGTATTATTACAAGAAAATTACAAACCAAAATGTGACAAAAATAACTCCCTGCATCTAGTTATTTCTGGTTTTGAATACCCATTGAAAGTTTCTCTTTTTTGTGGTCATGACACAAAACCAAATCTTATGAAACTAAGTCTTCTTTATTTTTCATTCATTCATTTATCTATCTATTCAACAACTCCTGACTAATAAGATTCAGTATTGGAAAATTGCCCTGGCTTTATGTCATCTAACTGAAAAAGATGACATTTATGGATCAGGCTATGTCACTATTAAGAGTGTGTATGTGCCCAAAACCTGGTTGTGAACTTCCATATTGATTATGGTCATTTGTCTGTTTACTACTGACATAATGATGGTGGTGATCTGACTGCAGTGAGGAGAAATGTCAGAATGAATAAGGGTTTTTCAGTAATGGTTTGGTGAGAATATTATATGCAGAAAAGAAAAATCCATAAAAGAAGTATTGCTTAAAGTACATATTGGATGGAGTAAGGGCATTTTGAAGAATGGAGGGGGGATTACCAAGAGGAGGAAGATTTATTCTTCAAAAGAAGTCTGTACACTTTTTTAATAAGAAAGAATGGATGAAGACTTAAAAAAGCTTTTATTAAAAAGGAAGGGATAACGTTTTTTTGTGTGTGACAGAGACAGAGAGGTAGACAGAGAGGTGGACAGACAGACAGGGAAAGAGAACAAAAGCATCAATTCTTGTTGCAACAACTTAGTTGTTCATTGATTGCTTTCTCATATGTGCCTTCATGGGGGTTGGGGAGGTACAGCAGACTGAGTGACCCGTTGTTCAAACCAAAGACCTTGGCCTCAAGCCAGATGAGCCTGTGTTCAAGCCGGCAACCTCGGGATGTAGAACCTGGGTCCTCCCGCATCCCAGTCCGACACTCTATCCACTGCACCATCGCCTGATGAAGCAAAGAAGGAAGAGATAACTTGAAATAGGTTATTACCTATGCTTCTTAGATCAGTAGTGTGGGTAGTGAGCTCATTTTCTGATTATGTGACTTAGAAGAAAATAAGAATTTTAATACAGTTGATATAAAAATTTTGGAATGGACTTGTTTGGAGAAAAATAAAAAAGGAAGAGCCAGTGGGCACCAGAGCACACTTGAGTTTGATCAGCTTGACTTGGAATGGATGTTTGGAGTTCATGACACAGATGCCTTATAAACAATGTTAAGCAATGTCCTAAATTTAACAACTTTAGATAACTGTTTAAAATTTTCTTTTTAAATAAAATTACCCCAAACAGTCTAAGTGTGCATGACTTTCAATGTTGCATGAAAGAATCCTGATACTGCACAAAGTAAGTGCAGTAAGAACCATCATTAGTTGTCTTTCTAAGCTTGCCTAAAGGATTCAGTGCGTAAAGAACTTCGAGTTAGTTCTTTGAAAGCGCATTATATCTTTAAGGTTTAATGCTCTAGGGTGGCATTCAGTTTCTTAGAAGAGTAATTTACTAAATAGTAGAATGCGGTGCTATCTCCGCTACCCAGAAAAGTGAACTGGAGTAAAGAATTAAAGGACTGCTCCATAATCATAAAGATTATTATACAACCGTGGAAGCAGAGCTAGGAAACATGGGGCAAGAGTACTGCATTAAAAAAAAAAAAGTGAGTTTCCCTTTGATAATACATTATTTGCAATTGGCTAATAAAAAGGAAAATGGCATATAGAAAGCATGCAATTTGCTAATTAGATCAGCATGATCTCCACAGTCTTCTCTAAAAGTAGTCAATACTTTGAGCTATTTAAATCCATTTAGCCCTTTTTGAAAGGAACTAAATGGAGAGCATGTTTTCAATGGTGGATACAGCTTTCCTTTTATCTAGGACAAAGGATTTCTCTCACACTTACCAAACACTTTGTCTTCCATGAATTTACTTTGCATCAGTTCAAGCTCCCATCTGCTAAAATGATCCATGTTTAATGATTTTTAAAATGACTCAAACAACTCAATTTGATTGTGTCCCCCCCCCCAGGCTTTTATAAAAGCAGAAAAATAGTTTTTATATTTTGAAAGACATCCACTAAGATGACTTCATTTAAAACACTAAGTAGCTTAATGGTATTTTCAATGCTATAAAAATATGCTAACCATGAAAAACATTTAACTAACTACTAATATGTAGGAGGAGTTCATTAACTTCAAAGATATGCCCATCATATAGAAGTCTAGTGTAGCAGCTAAACTTTCTCTGACTAGTCAGTAGATATTCTTTTAGTTTCTTAAATTTATATAAAAATGAATAGATCACACTTATTACTCTAAGCATATAATTGAAAAATAAGTTTAAGTATAAGGAAAGTATATAAATCAGAGCAGAACTATAAAAAGTTGTGACATAAATGTAATATAAAACTTTTGCACAAACTTAATGTATCTAAGAAAACATTTCAGCTGAATTGCTATGTGTAATAAACATACACTATTTATGTTTGCCAGACAGTGTTTTTAGGTAAGGAGGAATTTCCATAAGCATGTGACAAGTAGGTGTGGCTTTGGATGTATAAATTTTACAGATATTTCTATCAATTCCCTGAAGAGTTTAAAACACAGATAAAACTAGGGAACTACAATGGTACTGTAGTTTGAAGTCAGAGGAATTAACTAAAATCTGACTTTCTCTGATTTCAAAGCTTTCCAGGAAGAAAATATTTGCCAAGATAGTTATTTACTTTGAAAGATGAATAATGTAAGCTATTCGTCTTGACTTGTTTTTCTCAAAGATACTTTTTTCTTTACATCAAACAATGCTAATAACCAATTCTGTTCAAAGGCAGTATTTAAAAAGTGAAATCTTTGATCTAGCTTTTGAGTAGAATTATTTGTACATTAGACTACCAAAATACATAAATTTATTTTCAACTCACCAAAATTATATATTTCAATTTATGTTTTTGGTATTTGAAAGCAGATGCTTAAAAATCTACAGGTTAAAAAAAATTATACAGCTTTTCATTTAGTCACTATAAAAAGAAAGATAATTATAGTTTTTTAATAATTACTTTTATTTATTTTATTTTATTTTTTTATTCATTTTAGAGAGGAGACACAGAGTGAGAGAGAGAGAGAGAAAGAGAGAGAAAGGGGGAGGAGCTGGAAGTTCAACTCCCATATGTGCCTTGACCAGACCAGTGCAGGGTTTTGAACTGGCGACCTCAGTGTTCCCAGGTCGACGCTTTATCCACCGCGCCACCACAGGTCAGGCTAATTATAGTTTTTAGAAGTAGAATATTTCTAGCGTTAATTGTCCTGTGTTGATGTCATATAAAGCAAAGAAAAACTCATTTCAATAAATCGTCTTTAAAAAAACTGATAACTTGAAAAGAAAATAAAAAATAAAAAATTAACTGATAACTTGGCCTTGGCCGGTTGGTTCAGTGAATGGAGAATCAGCCTAGTATCTGGTTGTCCTTGTTTGATCCCCAGTCAGGGCACACAAAAGAAGTGACCATCTGTTTCTCTTCCCTGCCTTCTTCCCATTATTTCTCTCTTTCTCTCCTGCAGCCAGTGGCTCAATTAGTGTGAGCATCAGCCCTACACACTGAGGATAGCTGGGTCAAGCAGGTCAGCCTCAGGTGTTAAAATAGCAAGGTTGATTCAAGCATCAGCCCAAGACACAGGTTACAGGGTGAATCCTGGTAGGCGTGCATGTGGGAGTCTGTCTCACTATCTCCCCTCCTCTCACTTAAATATAAGTAAATAGATAAAAAGGAAAAATATTTGATAACCTGAGGGAATTTTAGCCATTTAGATTTGCATTTTTTACTTACATTGTTACTTTTTACATCAAGCCAAAGGGAAAACAAATAAAAATTAAGATTGTTTCTATCTTCCTATATCTGTGACACCAAATATGCCAACAATAGTGTGAGTGAGTAGCCAAAAAGGAAATAAAGAAGCAAAACTAAGGATACAAGACTGAAAAAAAAGTTCCTAAGAGAGGAAGAATTTATTTTAGCACTGAAGTCTGAATATAGTTTGGGTAAGAGCACTAAATGGGTTCTCTTCTATTTTCACTGGATATCAGTTTTCTTCTCCTTCTCCTGGAGTTACAGGCAACTTAGGGTAGTAAGATGTTTTGTCAGCAATAAGCTTAGATTCAATCATATATGTAATCATATATGTAATCAAGATATCAAAATACATTTCTGAAGATTTAAGAATTGAGATGATGGAAACAAATGTCCAAAATTGGAATTGATTCTCAATCAATGTCAATTCACAAATTTAAACCATGTCTGAATATAGTTTTGGAAATTTTAGTTCTTTTATATGGTGTTTCAATTCATATACTGATCATTTAATCCTAATAGTCAATGATATCTACAGTGGAATATTTTCTTTTATCTACAATAGCGATCAAAAATATGTTTTTATAAAACAAAGATCAGATGGTTGCATCAATGTCAAAAGCTGCTTGTGATATTATACTGTATGTGGAATGGCAAATTGTTACCTTTCATCAGAGAAAACTGGATAGTGGGTACAAGGATTTCTGTATTATTCTTTAAAACTTCATGTAAACATATAATTGAAGAAAATTTTATATAAAATATGAATGAACTTCAAAACAGGATTTCACATGCCCTACATTTCACCACAGTATATCAGAAAAAAATGCTGATGAAGCAGAGAATGCAGAGATAACTCCGAACATGTCTGAGAGTCTAGAGAGAAATGGCTGTTTTAAAATACAGTGTATTAATAGAAAATTTGAAGAATAATAAGAAAACACTTCCATTGAAAAGATAGTTTGTTACAGTTCCCAAGAAGTGGAAGCAACAGTTACCAGAAGAGGAAGGCATGGAGACATGCAGGAAAAGAGGGAGAGCACACAAAACTTTACTGAGTTTCCTTGGGCAAGGCAGGTTAAGTAAATTTAGAATTAGCTTGCTTAAATAACTCCAGTGAGCTCTGTTACAGAGCAACTGTCCCTAGTTGTCTGGTACCTGGCCCTGAGGTGATTAGGACAGTTGGATAGTGGTCTAATGAGAGCCCAATAAAGGAAGCAGTTGTTGCATGGGCTTTGGGTTGTTTTGTATTTGAAGAGCACACTTCAGAGAGGAGGATCCCTCCCGAGGGATCTGGAGGGCAATGAGGGAGGCAAGAGGCTAAGTCAAGGTGATTCAAGTAAGTTATCAAGTCGTCTAGAACCAGAAGTGTCCAGTATATGTATTGTAGATGTTAAAATATCAAATTTACAGAAACTTAAAGCATAATCAGTGCAATGTCATAAGTGTAAGGTATAAGCTTTCCTAGAAGCCTAGTAACATAGGCAGCCAGCAGATGCCAAACACATTAGAGGTAAGCAGACTCCTTTAAAGTAAATTGGTTATCTCTGTATTTCAAGTGGGCACTGGGCTATTTGCAGAGGCAAAAATTAAGTATTTTTTTTTTTTACTAATAGTTATAGGATTTTTGGCTGAATACATTTATTTACATTAATTTGTCCAGGAAGTAGTTTTTTGGATTAATAGAATGCAGCATATTTCTACCTCAGCATTTACAAATTAGTATTTCATAAATATCTGATTTGCAAAAATATCCTATCATATTATATGTAGAAATTTAATGAACCTAAAGAAATGATTAACACAAATATTAAATGCTGTGAGATGTGCTCATTTTCCCATATACTCTCCAAGGTTTCTCAGAACCCCATCGCACAAGCTGACATCCATCATGCCCTATACTCTTACAAAATTTCATTAGTGTCACAAACTTAGTCCTTTCCCTAGGCTGGTCCCAAGAAAAACCTGCACGTGGTCTTAGTGATGGAAAGAAAAATCTCCTCAGCCTAACCCAGTCATACTCAATACGTACTTCTTCCTAAAGCCCCATATGCCACCTCAGGTTTCCTAGGTGGACTTTTGAATTTTCTAATGCACTGTCAACATTTATACAGCTGAATTTTTATATTTTACATAAAAAATTGTATTCTTGGTCAGTTTTACTAGAAGTTAGCCAATTTTGTTCATAATTTCTAAGAACCAACTTTTATCTTTAATTGTATCTATTGTATGCAAACACAATATTCAGACCTATGAAGTGCTAATTTGAGAAAGATTTTCATTCTCTTGTTGACAATAGCTATTTTTGCATACTCTTCCCTAAGGTACTCCCCAGGTCTTTCGATTTTTATTTCTTTGGGGCCAGTCATACAGTTTTAAACTCACATTATGACAATCTTATTAAACTATTTACCTTAGACAAGGTTCCAAACTCCTAATCTTTGGTCTGCAGAGTAGTCATAGAAACATTAATACTTTAGTAAATTATATAGTTCTTTTGAAGACTAAAAGTCATAATATAGGTAAATCACTAAACATAGTAGCAGATAAATATTAAGCACTCAGAATTCATTTGTTATAACTGTGATTAACTAAACAATCTAGATGCTTTACACTGTGGTGCTTCATTATTTAATTTCTATTTCAAATATACTGTGACATTAATAAAAAGAAAGAAACAATTTTAAAAAGCTAGCAGGTAAAGAGGAATAAACAATATATTTAAAATATTTTCTTCCCAAAACAACATAAAAATAAATAAAACCAGACAAGCTGATAATTACTGTTTCCTCAGACATTCCAGCTGAGAATTCTCACAAATTTTTTTAGAGAAAATGAACAAAACATTTCTTCTAGGATTCACTGCATAGCCTTTATCATGACTGCACATATAATGCATACGTTTCTCTTTCCACAGATTTGTAATAGTCATCTCTACAAAGCATTTTGGACTACAAAATCCTGATTATATTTGAAATGACAGAATGAAGCCATGCCCTAATAACACTCTTCTAAGCCTAACAACTGACATGAGTAAAGAATGATTAGCAAAGTTAAGGTTAGAAAGTAATTAGCAATAAATTAACAAATAAAATTATTTTCTGAGATTTTGTGTGGCTCAGCAAGTCTCTGTTTCAGACAGCTCCACACATCACTGTAAGCATTCTTCACGAGGACACTAAAAGGTAGAATAAACAAATCCTGAAAAATTGACCAATGGTTTCTTTCTTGAAACATAATACAAAAAGCAGCCTTAGGAAAGCATTGAAATTTCAGTGGAAGGGGAAGGCCCACTTTAAATAATAACATTAATAATAAAAGTATGGTATTTGACATATTGGGGATTCTCTACTTAAGAAAAACAACAAATGAAAAACAGAAGAACCATTAATGCCCAGAGCTCATTATCTCTAATATTAAATAGAAATATAGCCATGCAGAAAACAAATAAGAAAATAGCTGAAGTGAGCAGGAATTGGAAAGAGAGTTATGTAGAGAGTTCATAATAAACTTACCTTTCCTGACTTTCAGCTCTTAACATAGGCACCAAAATGACCTGTTATGCACATTTCCTTCTTTCACAAAGTAGAGCTCCCACTAGAACAGAGGAAAGAAAATAAGAAGTCAATCAAAGTGGCCTTTCTTTGAGGGACATCACTGTGTTTTAAGAAATCCATATGGTGTATGAGTTGAAACCTATAGGTGATGTAGAAGATATGAAGAGATGAGTATAGAACTAAGGAAAAGATAAATTTCTAACAAGTATTTTATTCAACTATAAAGGTGACAAAAATTCTTAGGAATATAACAACTGTGAGCATTTCTTCATAATTTAAAATAAAAACACTACTAAGGAAGAAATTTCATCTACCAAATGAAAGGAAGGGGAGTAAGAAACTCAAGGAGTATCATCAAAACCATATGCAAAAAAAAAAAATATGGCTAAACAACTATGAGAAGTGAGAAACATAATTATAGATTTAAACTTTAAAATCTTAATGTAAAGATTAAAATGTAATATAAATTGAGAAGATGAAGAAGAATGTGAATAAATATAATTTTTTTAAATATGCCACATTTGACTTTCACAAACTCTTAAATTGGCTTAAGTAATGAAAGTAATTATCTCACATGCTTGGAATTCCAGAGTTAGTGAAACTTCCAAATGCTGTACAGTCTGCACCTTGATAATGTCATCTAAGACCCTGGATCTCTTTGTCTCTCACAAGTTTCACAAACTTGGCTTAATTCTAAGTCAATTTCTGTTTATAGTTTAAGTAGGCTTCTAAGAGCCATTCAAGTCTTGTACTTCCTAGCACCCCCACCCATACCACCACCACATTTGACAGTAAGGAAAGAAAACAAATCTTTTTCACAACCATGAAATATGAATCATTTCTTTCAATGAGATTGGGAAGACATAACTCATCTGCACACTATCATACTGATAACTCCCCCTACACACACATACAAAACAGACATCTGTTAAGAAAAGCAGAGGAAGGGAGGAAATGGAGAATGTACAATGGATACTGGGTAGGAAATTCATAGTTTCAAGAGATAAGAATGAAAAATGTTGATAAACTAAGAAACAAATTTAAGTATATATGATTTAAAGTCATAAATATACTAACCAAAAAAAAGTTTTAGGTGGGAGTAGGGAAGTTATAGTGAGATGAACTCCTGCTTATGCCCTGACTGGGAACCACCTGGCAACCCCAGTCTGGGGCCTATGCTCTAATCAACTTAGCTATTTTTAGCACCTGAGGCTGACAGCTAGGACCAATGGAGCCATCTTCAGCACCCCAGTGATACCACTTGATCTTGGAACATAAGATGAAAAGAAGGGGGAAAAGGAGTGGGAGAAAAGCAGATAGAGCTGGATTAAGGTTGGTTGAGGCCCTGTGAGCAGAAGAAAATATTGGGTTCCTTAAAAATCAAGAGAGAGACAGGAAAAATAACAATACAGTGGTACCTTGAGATACAAATTTAATTTGTTCTGTAATCGAGTTTGTAAGTCAGTCGACTCGTATATCAAACTGCCGATACTGGCCAATGTGCCAACTAGTGGCAACCTCCCGAATCACGACTCATATCTCGGAATTTTGCTCGGATCTCAAACAAAAATACAAACCGAGTAGCAGCTCGTATCTTAAAAAAAAAAAAAATTGTATGTTGGTCTGTTCGTATCTCAAGATACCACTGTACATGTTAACCGGCTCTAGCCAGTTGGCTCAGCAGTAGAGCATCGGCCCAGCGTGTGGAAATCCTGGGTTTGATTCCCGGCCAGGACACACAGGAGAAGCATCCATCTTCTTCTCCACCCTTCCCCCTCTCCATTCTCTCTATCTCTCTCTTCTACTGCAGTCAAGGCTCCATTAGAGCAAATTGGCCCAGGTGGATCCTGGCCAGGCGCATGCAGAAGTCTGTCTGACTCCACCCCAGCTTCTCACTTCAGAAAAATACAAAAAATAAAAATAAAAAAAAACATGTTAACCATACTTTTAAATAAATAAAAAATATTATGTACTATTGTAATTAAAATTGCACATATGAAACCAAACTTGGTGTCATTAGGAAAAAGTATAAAGTTGGGATCTTGCAAGACACTTCAGAAATCAGGGCCCAGGGCATGCACTTGGTGTACCTGCAGTTAAATCCTCCTCTGGAAGCAGATTGTCACTTTTTCTCTGTGCCCTGACAGGTACTTGAACCCAGGATGTCCATACGGCTGGCCAATGCTTTATCCAGTGAGTCAATTGTTCATGGCCCCAAATAATTTTTAATAAGAAAGAAAATAGCCAAAAAAAAAAAAAGTAAAGTTGAAGAAGAAATGAAAGTAGTAGGAAATATTAGCATCTTAGCTTTTTAATTTTTCAAAATTGCAAACTAATATCAATTAAAGATAGACAACAACTGGGTTAACTGAAATATAAAGTTAATTTTTATAAAGTTATAAAGATCATTAAAATAATCTGTAAATAAATCAAGAAATCAAACACATAATCAAAATTTAAAAATTAAGAAAAAGAGGAAAGTTTAAAAATAAATATGTAATGATGAAGTTAACACCCTATGTGATGATAAATTTTGTGTCAACTTGATTGGGCTAAGGCAGTGATTTTCAACCAGTAAAAATTTTTAAACATGTAATGATTATTTAGTCAGGGGTACTGACCTCTCTTTCTTTAGATTGTCAAAAAAAATGACAACAGCCAACACAACAACAACCATCTGGTATGAATGAATTAAAATTATACCTATCTTTTTTTTTTTCAAATTGGCAAAAAATATATTTTTTGGTGTGCTACAGAATTTCAGTAATTAGTTTATATGTGCCATGAGATTTTTAAAAACGTTGAAAATTGCTGGGCTAAGAGATGCCCATATAGCTGGTAAAACATTATATCTGGGTCTGTCTGTGAGAGTGTTTCCAGAAGAAATTAGAACATGAATTAGCAGACTGCATAAAAAATCTTATCCTCAGCAATTAATATGGGCATCATCAATTCATTGAGGGCCTTAATGGAATAAAAGGCAGAGAAGGATAAATTTTCTCCCTGCTTTAACTGAGACTTCTCCTGCCCTTGGACTTTGGCACTCTTAATTTTTAGGCTTTTGAACTCTTGGTATTTAGGGACTTACACTGTTAGCTCCCTGGTTCTCAGGCCTTCAGGCTCAGACTGAATTTAACTACCAGCTTTCCTAGTTCTCTGACATACAGAAAGCAGATTATGGGAATTTGGACTCCTTAATTATGTGAGTCAACTTCTATAATGAATGTTCATATACGAGATATCTGTATCTATTATATGTATGTCTAGATCCATTTCCTATTGATTCAATTTCTCTGGAGAACCAGAATATTCTTATGCAATATAAATTTTCTTACCTACTTAAAGAAAGTCATAAGTAGTCACACACACAATAAAAGAAATTGTTTCACACAGAGTTCGAAACCCTAAATAAGTGCAAAAGCAGGAAGAAAATTGAAACAACCATCAAAAACCTCCCGAAAAATAAAAGTCCAAGGCTAGATGGCTACACTAGTAAATTCTACCAACCATTCAAAAAGATTTGGTAACAATCCTCCTCAGTCTTCCAAAAAAAGGAGGAAGAAGCAATACTTCCTAACACACAGTGTTGTGAGGCCATCACAACCCAGATACCAAAACCTGGTAAGAACAACACAAAAAGAAAAGCTACAGACCAATATCTCTAATGAATACAGATGCAAAAATTTTCAACAAAATACTAGCAAATTGAATACAACAATACATTAAATAATACATCAGAATCAAGCAGGATTCATTCCAGGAACAAGAGGATGGTTCAACATACGTAAATTGATCAATGTAATAAACTACATCGACAAAACAAAAAACAAAAGTCATATCATCCTATCAATTATATGCATTCAATAAGATTCAATATCCATTAAATGCATTCAATAAGATTCAGTATCTATTTATGTTTAAAACAGTCATTAAAATAGGTATAGATGGGCCTGACCAGGCAGTGGCAGAGTGGATAGAGCGTCGGACTGGGATGCGGAAGACCCAGGTTTGAGACCCCGAGCTCGCCAGCTTGAGCGCAGGCCCATCTGGCTTGAGCAAAAGCTTGCCAGCTTGGACCCAAGGTTACTAGCTCCAGCAAGGGGTTGCTCGGTCTGCTAATGACCCGCGGTCAAGGCACATGTGAGAAAGCAATCAATGAACAACTATGGTGTCGCAACAGCAACGAAAAACTAATGATTAATGCTTTTCATCTCTCTTCATTCCTGTCTGTCTATCCCTCTCTCTGATTCTCTCTCTCTGTACTTGTAAAAAAAAAAAATGGGTATAGATAGAAAGTACCTCAACATAACAAAGGCCATATATGACAAACCATCATTCAATATCATAATAAATGGTGAAAAAATGAAGGCTTTCCCTTTAAAGTCAGGAACAAGACAAGGCTGCATACTCTCTCCACTCTTATTTAACATAGTTCTGGAAGTTTTACCCAGAGCTATCAGGCAAGAGAAAGAAATACAAGGCACCATACCAGGAAAGAAAAAGTAAAGGATTCACTTTTTGCAGGTGTCATGATCTTGTATATAGAAAATCCTAAACACTCCACCAAAAAATTATTAGAAACAATAAATCAATACAATAAAGTGGCAGGATACAAAATCAATATACAAAAATATACTAATTTCTTATATACCAATGATGACGCTTCAGAAAATGAACTCAGAAACACAATTCCTTTTACAATTGCAATGACAACAACAAAATACCAAGGAATAAAGTTAACAAAGGATATGAAGAAACTATATACTAAAAATTACAAAGCATTATTAAAAGAAATTGAAAAAGACACAACAAAATGGAAAAATATTTCCTGTTCATGGTTTGGGAGAATCAACATAGTTAAAATGGCCATATCACCCAAAGCAATATACAAATTTAATGCAAAACCCATTAAAATCCCATGTCAATTTTTAAAGAAATAAAACAAAAAAAAATCACCAGGTTTGTATGGAACCATAAAATATCTCAATTATCTAAAGCAACCTTGAGAATAAAGAGTAAGGTATTACACAACCGGATGTCAAATTTTACCACAGAGCCATGATAATAAAAACAGCAAGGCATTGATAGAAAAACAGACATACAGACCAATGAAATAGAATCAACAGCCCAGAAATAAAACTACTTATATATGAACATTAATCTTCAGCAATGGAGAAAAGAAAGTCTCTTCAATAAATGGTGCAAGGAAAATTGGAAAGCCATGCCTGACCAGACGGTTGTGCAGTGGATAGAGCATCAGACTGGGATACAGAGGACCCAGTTCGAGACCCCGAGGTTGCCAGCTTGAGTGCGGGCCCATCTGGCTTGAGCAAAAAGCTCACCAGCTTGGACCCAAGGTCGCTGGCTCCAGCAAGGGGTTGCTCAGTCTACTGAAGGCCCAAGGTCAAGGCACATGTGAGAAAGCAATCAATGAACAACTAAAGTGTCGCAATGAAAAACTGATGATTGATGCTTCTCAGCTCTCTTCATTCCTGTCTGTCTGTCCCTATCTATCCCTCTCTGACTCTCTCTCTCTGTTCCTGTAAAAAAACAAAACAAACAAACATAAAAACAAATTGGGAAACCATATTCAAAAGAATAAAACTTGACTACAGATTTGTTCCCCTGCACAAAAATTAATTTAAAATGGATCAAAGACCTAAATATAAAGAGCTAAAAAAAATAAATTACATAGAAGGAAGCATAGATACTAAACTTACGGACCTTCACTGTAGACATGTAAAAATTGCTGCTCTTGAAGAAATAAACTGCTCACAAAAATTAGGGAATATCTTATAGCTTGATATTCATTTTGAAATATCCCCTAATTTTTGTGAGCAGTAAAGTAAAAAATAACCAAATGGATTCCTTTGAAGAGTCTTGGGGTGGGGGGAATTGAAACTCCCAAGGTACATGTCTGTGGGTATACAGATATTGAAAACAATACACATAGATGGAACTCTGTGATGGCAAGACAACCCACAACCCAACTAACTCAAAGGGAATCACAGAGTCAAGAATAATTACATGAAATTCAGCTGAAGAAATCTTAGTGTGCACACTTTGCTTTCCCATGACAAGAAAGGAGTAGGGGAGTGTCTGAAGGCAATTTTACCTAGATGTCAAGGGAAAGGAGGAATCAAATGATATTTATCCACTTTACATTAATTTATACTATTTGTTGTATGTTCTGTAATTATATAGATTATCTGGTTTAGATTCCAAGTCTCTTTCTATCTATAACCATTACCTATAAGTAGAACTTCAATATTTCCACCAAGAAAAAGGTAAATATGTGAGGTGATACACCTGTTTATTGACTAAATGGAAGGAATTCTTTTACAATATATATGCATATTAGCTCACCATGAGAAAGACCATAAATAGCTCACAATTTTTATGTTAATTATTCCTTAATAAAGTTGAAATTGTAAAACAGGCAAAGAAAAAAAGAGAGGAATATCAGGCACTACACAATTTGAAAAATAATCTCAGTTGATTAGAGCATCATCCCCATAATGCCAAAGTTGCAGTTTTGATACCAGTTACAACACATACAGTAATCAACCAATGAATGCATAAATAAGTGGAACAACAACCTAATCATTCTTTCTCTCTCTCTAAAAATCAATAAATAAATTTTTAAAAAGAGAAATAAGTACTACTCTTACATGTCACATTTAACATTCTTTCTATATTAAAATCTATTCTGAATGAAAGTTCAACTCTAAATTTATTAAGCTAACTTGCCAATGAAATGAAACAATATATGTTCATTTTTTAGAGTGTCTTTCAGAATCACCCTTTAGAGATTTACATGTAGATGAATTTTTTAAACTCTTCAGGATTACAAAGTTCCTTTGTAATCAATAAAGTAATTAAATTAGTTTATTTTGGACATCAAAGCACTGTTTGGAAAAGACATACCTCAATCAATGTGAATTTGGAATAAGGAAGTAGATCACAGGACAAAATATTTTAAAAGAAAAACAGAGAAAGAAATCAGATTTACTCATTTCTGTGGCTTGTAAGCATGATGTTTTGTAGATAAACTTCAATTTAAAAAGCAACGAAACAGTGAGGGGTCTGTGAAGATGGCAGAGTAGAAAGCATCAGGATTTTGTCTTTGCACCTAGACAACAATTACTAACAAATCTATCTAATGTAACTATTTTGAACCTCAGAATAGGGTAAAGGATTTACTCAAAACCAAAACAGATCCACTTTAACAAAAAATAAAACAATCTAACAAGACCAAAAGTATTCATCAAGCCTGACCAGGCAGTGGTGCAGTGGATAGAGCATCGGACTGGGATGCAGAGTACCCAGGTTCAAAATCCCAATGTCGCCAGCTTGAACACAGGCTCATCTGGCTTGAGCAAGGCTCACCAGCTTGAGTCCAGGTTGCTAGCTTGAGCAAGGGGTCACTCCATCTGCTGTAGCCCCGCGGTCAAGGCATATGTGAGAAAGCAATCAATGAACAACTAAGGTACCACAACCACCAAGAATTGATGCTTCTCATCTCATCCCTCTCTCTGTCTCTCTCACAAAAAAAAAAAAAGATTCATCAATAAACTAATTACCGCCAGAATAACTCAATATTATTTGTGGAACAATAACCTAATCCAGTCTCCTTACAATGAACCACGCAATGCCCAGTATACAGTAAAGAAAAACTGCTGAACTGCTGGACATGAAAAGAAATAAGAAAATGTAATTCATGTTTTTATGTTTAAGGAAAAAGTGGTCAACAAAATTAGACTTATAGATGATCCAACTGTTAGAACTGACAAACAAGTATCTTAAGGGCCTAGCTTATTTGAACTCTGTGTTGATGCCATCCAGATATGGATAATTAACATTAAAATAATATAGTATTAATCAGGTGTATACTCACTGAATTTGCTATATGATGAGTATTGTGCAAAGTGTTATAAATACTATACATTATGTCATTGAATCCTTTACCTTGTAGGTAGTATTATTTGCCCTTTATTACAAGTAGAAAATCTAAAATTTGGAGGGTTAAGTAAATTACCTATTTCTGATGTATATAAAGAAATTAGGCACCTAACATATAGAGATAAAATTATGTATATGATGAAGAAAATTATAGACAGGCATGTGATGCTTTGAGAAATCCAATATCAAAAATGTTGATGGCTACATACCAAATTCATTACTATGGTACCAAGTCAGTCCCTGTTTGTAAATCTGAAGTAGAAGAATCACTAACCTATGGGAGTGTATATATTGTGGCATAGGTTATACAACTATTGTGGAAGAGATTACAGACAAGACTATTAAGTTTACTCAGAATAATAGAAAGTTTGGTTGCAAGGGCAATAAGATGCACCAACTCTATAGTTAATATTGCAAATAAATTTTCACTTTACTAATATCTACCTAAAATGCTTTAAACCTCGCTAGTCAAAAACATTGAATCTTTGGTGAAATATGCCAGAGAACAAATTATACTAAGCTTTTGTAAACTAAAGTATAATGAATATATCAGACTTACAAATACTTAACTGTCTCAATATCTTTTGTAAAGAGGTTATATATTAAGGTGACCAGATTTTAAAATTGGTAAAGCAGGACACCATTGACCGGGGGGGGGGGGTGTTCTTGATTAATAATTTGGTCTTTATGAAGCAAAAAGAAATTTTCATAGAATGCAAAAATAGTATTGTAATATACTTTTTAAATTTCAACATAAGTATAATTTACAAATATAATACATTAAAACAATTATGTATAGTATAATTTTATTCTTTGGCATATTTCTCATTTGAGTGAATTTCTTTTTTAGTAGATTGCTGTCGTTGTTTAAAAGGTCATGAAATTTTTCACAAGAATTTGTTAAGTTATATTTCACACATAAAATGGCTTTCAAAGTCTCAACACTTAGTTGTGATTTTTCTGATGTCCACACTTTATTAACCGTAGAAAAAATTTGTTCAGTCGCAACTTAGTTTCTGGTAAAGATAGCACGTATTCCACAATTTTTAGTGCATTATTGTATAGAACATGGTTTGTTTCAAAATGATGAAATATTTCTAACCATTTGTTCTCTATTGTGATTTTTGCTGATGCTCAAGATTTAACCTTTTCTTTATCAATATATATTTTTAATAATGATACCTCATTAAAAAGATAATTTTCAGTAATATTACTATATGAGAAATTGAATGAGTCAGAGGGATTGGGTTACATGTCCCAAAACCAATGCTGCACCAGTGGGTAGGAGCAGGCAGGACAAGCGCTGCCCACACGCTCGCACATGATTGGTCATGCACACTCCCCGCCTGGACTCGTTCTTGCAGCAGCAGCGCTTCCCACATCCAGCCCCACTACCCGTTGGAGACCGAGCGGCTTGCGCCTCACAGAGCCCAGAGCCACATGCCAGCGTCCAGGACACAGGCCTATGAGTAGTTAGGGGACTTGACAGCTGTCACCCCAGCAGGTACATCCCGCCCAAAGTTCTTTGTTTCGGGGCCCCGCACGGGGCAGCCAGCTCTTGCAGCAATGTGGGTGCTTCCAGATCAAGGCGGGGTCTCCCTGCCAAAAACTGTATATTCCCTTCCCATTCTCCCGTCATTCCCTAACTTTTTGTACATTCTTTCCAAAAATCAGAACTTTTTAAAACAGTGCAGGAGGCAGGACAAATTATTAAAAATCAGGACCATCCCACCAAAAGTGGGACATCTGTTCACCTTATTATATATATATAAATATCTATCATAAAATATGAATATTTCCTTATTCACTTTCTTCTGTGAAGTTCTTAAAATGAAGTATTTTCTACAGCCCTTGAAAAATAAGCTTACATTCATTAACTTAAGACAAGTTTTTTAGAAGAGGTCAGAAGTGGTCATGTTCATGTTAAGCTTACAAGTTTAAAAAATATGCCAGATATGTGTTTAAACTCCCACATCTCTGCTCTTGATATGTTGATTTGAGAAGATGTCAATGGTAATGGCATAGAAAACAAGGGAGGATGAGTAGAGGAAGTCAGAGAAAGAGGGAAGGTCTGTACTGAGACTCCTCCCACTTCCCCAGATTTTGTACCTCCACTCTCCATAAGATCCTACCTCTTTTGAGAGAAACTTTTAAAGCACTGTATCAAATGTCATTTGTACTCTTCAAAGTTTTTTTTCTTAAGAAATATATTCTTAACTGTTACAAAAACAAAACAGTATAATAAAAATAACTATTGTAATAACAAACTTATTTAATGCTTAATATTTGTAAAACCCTGTGCTAAGTGCCTTAATGTGTTACCCAATGCAATTCTCACAACATTGTGCCATTTAAGGATAATAAGGCTTGGAGAGGTTACAGGAGTTAGTTACCTTTAAATTCAAGCTAGTGAGTGGTGTGACAAAATTTGATCTTAGTTCTGATGCAAATTCTATGTTTCTGATAGCTATTACCTCTCAATCATAAGATTCCCTTGCAGAGGTAAATTTGCAACATTAAGACTCATGAGCATACATTTGTCCCAACAAATAAAAATAGCTATCGCAACTAAACACTATCAAAAATACCTTTTAATAATTTGTCAAATAACGTTTTCTTTGAATATATATTTTGCCTGTAAAAGTTTCAAATGTTTGATCTATAAAACATTATTCAATTGTCTAATGTTTTTTTTTTTTTACCATTCATTTGGTATTGTTTAGTCTCATAGGCTCTCTTCAAGCAGATAATGAGTTTTATCAGTCAACACTTCCAAATTTTATTTAAAAATAAAATATTTTACAATGTATTGCTTTTTTAGGAATAGCAGCTTAACAATTGAAGATGTCTGGAGGCAAGCAAGTAATCCAAACCATTTTTCAGATAATCTCTATGATTTTGCTATATGTATATATGAAATAAATGCATCAGTATACTTTCTCTTTAAATATTTCCCCCAAGATACCACATTTTTAACTTTTCTAAGGCATATTGTTGTGACTTTTTTAATTATTCTGAAATCAGATTTTTGTTACAAACAGTGAATTTTGGGGGTGAAATATGGCATTATCTATCATTTAGATCACCTTACAATCTGTCATTTTCCTTCCTAGCAAAAATTTTCTTTAATGTCTTAATCTTATTCCCAAAGGACTTTTGTAAAGGAGGCTAAAGGGTCCAATTTCTGAAGGCCTCATCATCCTTATATATTCTAACATAATAAAAGAAAAAAAAATGGAGGTCAAATGAAAAGGCATAATGAAGAAAACATAAATGTTATGTTTTTAAGAAACTATAATTAGAGACCTGGCCAGTTGGCTCAGTGGTAGAGTGTTGGCCCACTGTGTGGAAGTCCTGGGTTCAATTCCCAGCCAGGGTACACAGGAGAAGCACCCAATGGCTTCTCCACCCTTCTCCCTCCCCTTCTCTCTTTTTCTCTTCCTTTCCCACAGTCAAGGCTCTATGGGAGCAAAGTTGGCCCAGGCACTGAGGATGGCTCCATGGCCTCCATCTCAGGTGCTAGAATGGCTCCAGTTGCAACAGAGCAATGCCCCAGATGGGCAGAGCATCACCTCCTGGTGGTCTTCTCGGGTGGATCCTGGTCAGACGCATGCAAGAGTTTGTATCTCTGCCTTCCCACTTCTCACTTTAGAAAAATGAAATTAATTAAATAAATAAAAAAACAAATAAATAAATAAAAGAAACTATAATTATTCATTGACTGGTGAGAGTCATTTAATTGTATTTTTGGAAGAAATTGCTACAAAATGTTAATATATAAAGATTTTATGAAAGGAGTAAGACTTGACTTATGGGTGTTGTGTTAACTCAGGTTGTCATAACCAACCACCACAGACTCAGTGTCTAAAGCAAAAGAAAATTTTTCTTCTTAGTTCTGGTGGTTGGAAAGTCTAAGATCAAGGTCTGGCACGGCTCAGTTTCTGGTGAGGACTCACTTCCCTGTTTGCAGATTTCTTAATTTCCTCATTTTCTCTTGTGCTTGCATTAATCTCATGTTGTTTTGCACAGTAACATGCTGTATAGAAAGGCTCTACCATATAGCCTTAGGAGTGCAGTGGGCTATATACCATCTAGGTTTCTAACAGTACTTTCTATGATGTCTACACAATGACTAAATCTCCTAATAATACATTTCTCATTATGTATCCAAATTGTTAAGTGGGGCATAACTGTATTTTAAGCTTTTGGTCCTCACATCTTATGAACATTTGTGACAGTTTCAAATCTGATACAGGAGTTGCAATGCACAGTTAAGATGATGCTAAATAAATCAATGCTAAACATAATGTTCAAAAAAAACCCATGCCCGAGTGGCTCACACTGATGTGACTGCATTTGTCACTTCCCCAAAGTGGATAAAATATAATCTATTATCAAATTTCTCTTTGAAGAAGAAAGAAATTGGCTTAATTGACTACACTGAGAATAAAATAATGATCCATGTATGAGGTTCACAAATTACAGTATAGAAACTTGTTTCTATACTGTAATTTGTGAACCTCATACATGGATCATTATCTTATTATTTAATTTAATTTTATTTTTCTGAAGTGAGAAGCGGGAAGGCAGAGATACAGACTCTTGCATGCGTCTGACCAGGATCCAACCAGAAAGACCACCAGGAGGTGATGCTCTGCCCATCTGGGGCACTGCTCTGTTGCAACTGGAGCCATTCTAGCACCTGAGATGGAGGCCATGGAGCCTTCCTCAGTGCCCGAGCTAACTTTACTCCCATAGAGCCTTGGCTGCAGGAAAGAAAGAAGAAAGAAAGAAAGAAAGAAAGAAAGAAAGAAAGAGAGAGAGAGAGAGAAGGGGAGGGAGACGGGTAGAGAAGCAGATGGGTGCTTCTCCTGTGTACCCTGGCCGGGAATTGAACCCAGGACTTCCACACACTGGGCCAACACTATACCAACGAGCCAACTGGCCAGGTGTCTAATTATAGTTTCTTAAAAGCATAACATTTATGTTTTCTTCATTGTGTCTTCATTTGACCCTTATTTTTTTCCCTCAAAACCTATTCTCCAGAAGCTTAAATTTGGGGCAAGAAATACAGTAACTTCTAAAGCCTTTTGCTTTCAGCCCATATACAGTTGTTGAAATAATAAAACACAAAACTCATCTTCTTGAATGGGAAGAAATAGAAGAAAAAATGCAGAATAAAATTAATATCTATATTGAAAGTCAATGACATGTTCAAAATATTTTCATTTAGGTTTTAAACTTCAATTACATGACCAATATTGTTAGTCATCAAGGGAACACAAATTAAAGCCACAAAAAGATATCTCACATACCTATTAGAATAACTTATATTAAGAAAAAGAATTAACACATGTACCAAAAGCAGGCAAAGAAGTAGAGCAATTAGGACTCTCATGAATTGTTAACAACCGGTACTGCAATTTTAGAAAAACAGTTTAGAATTTTCTTATGAAGTTAGGCATACACCTAACCAATGTCTCAACATAATCAATCCTAAATATTACTCAACTGAAATGAAAAACAATGTTCACACAAACCTGTACACAAATATTTATAGTGACCTTATTCATAATCACAAAAGACTGGAAACAATACAGATGTTATTCAATATGGGAATGCATGAAAAAAACTGGAAATCCATCAGATGGAACACTACAGTGAAATAAAAAGGAATGAAAACTGGTCCAACCAACAAAATAGACTGGCTTCAAACAATTATACTTAATCAAAAACCCTTAAAATGCTACATATTCCTTAATTATATTAATATGACATTCTGGGAAAGGCAAAACTTTAGAAACACAGAATAGAGTAGTAGTTGACCAGGACTGGAAATGGGGGAAGGAGCTCACTAGAAAACGGACCACTTGGGCTGTTTCCAGATCTTCGCTATTGTGAACAATGCTGCCACGAACATGGGGGCGAATTTTTTCTTTTCAAACAGTGCTATGGTGTTCTTAGGGTATATTCCTAAAAGTGGAATAGCTGGGTCAAAAGGCAGTTCGATTTTTAATTTTTTGAGGAATCTCCATACTGTTTTCCACAGTGGCTGCATCAGTCTGCATTCCCACCACCAGTATAGGAGGATTCCCTTTTCTCCACATCCTCACCAGCACTTGTTCTGTGTTGTTTTGCTGATGAGTGCCATTCTGACTGGTGTGAGGTGATATCTTATTGTGGTTTTAATTTGCATTTCTCTAATGATTAGTGATGTTGAGCATTTTTTCATATGCCTATTGGCCATCTGTATGTCCGTCAGAGGATGAGTGGATTAAAAAGCTTTGGTACATATATACTATGGAATACTCTCAGCCATAAGAAATGATGACATCGGATCATTTACAACAAAATGGATGGACCTTGATAACATTATACGGAGTGAAATAAGTAAAACAGAAGAAAAACTGAGAACAGCATGATTTCATACATAGTTGGGACATAAAAGTGAGACTATGAGACATGGACAAGAGTGTGGTGGTTATGGGGTGGGGGGAGGGAGGAGAGGAAGGGAGAGGGAGCAGGGAGGACACAAAGAAAACCAGATAGAAGGTGACAGAGGACAATTTGACTTTGCGTGATGGGTATGCAACATAATTGAATGCTAAGATAACCTGGAGATGTTTCCTTTGAACATATGTACCCTGATTTATTAATGTCACATTATTAAAATTAATAAAAGAAAAATAAAGGGATATGAAGGAATTTAGGAAAGTGATGGAATTGTTCTATAATATATCTTGATTGTGGTGATAGTTTCATGGTTGTTACATGTACCAAATTCATGGAACTATAACTGAAATATATAAATTCTATTATATATGTTATATGCTAATAAAATGAGAAACAATATAATTATAAAACTGTACAATGAGAAAATATGTTAGAGGGACTTTTGGTTTTTTTTTTTAAGTTTTTTATGAATTCTATACTTGAGCATTTATGAGTCTATATGTAGTTCAGAATTTAAAAGAGTACAGTCACTGAAAAGTTGGATTGGAACAGTTTTTATTAAAACTTATGTCCTAATCATATCCAGAAACTTCTTTCAAAAATATTTTTCTTACATTTTTTACAAACCTTTTAGAAATCATGTTAGAGCAGAAGTCCTTCAAGTATTCTTACTGAGAGAATACACATTAATGGAAATCTAATGGTATCTTCTAGAAATATGCAAAGTAGAAAGAAGAAATTATTTATTTGCTTTACTTATGAAAATTAAGGGTAAGGCTCTTTTGTTCTCATACAACATGCTCTTTCCTACCATCTGAAGAGTTCAGTGGTTGTTCTTTAATTTAGTAGAAGTTTTAAAAGTGCATAACTATTAAAAATAGGAAGGAAGAAAGGGAGGAAAGAAGGAAAGGAGGCGGGAAAAAGGGAGGGGAAAAGGGAAGGAGGGAGAACCAAGAATTCATATAAATTATTTTTCTAGATGCTGGGAAACTGGGGCTTAAAAACAATACCAGATTTGCTTTTCATGGACAGTGCTTGTTAAATTATTTGAATAAATATATTTTCTTTTGTTCAAAAACCAACCAAACTCAAGTACATTATGAGTCACTGTTTGAGGTCTAAGTACCAGATCACTAAAATCAAAGAAAATATTTGTTCTATTTTTTATTAGTAATCTTTTAATGATGAAAAAATTAAATAAATTTAACAAATTAAAATATTTAAATAACAGCTAAGATTTGAAAAACAAAAATATAAAGAGGTAATTTAAATAATCATCAAGTTATAGCCATTATATAATAATCCCATTATAATTTGATTGATTTAATGTATCAACTGCATCATGAGCCAAATTATGTCCTATTAATTGAGTTTAAAGTTAAAAATCAAATATGACATAATTGAGTTACAAAATGAATATTCATTTTAATAAGCCTATACAATGTTTTAAAAAGTTTTTCACTATATTTTTAAATACTCCTTTTCTATAAATTTTATTCAATTATCACCTTGCTGAAAGAAAACAGGATAATTTTGTTTATTTTGCACCTTTTATATCAATAGTATACCCTTTATTTCAAAAATTGTATTAGATTTTTTGTCCTGTACAATCTTGGAAAACCAATTTGACTAAGTCAGTTTATTATGTTTTTCCTCCTATGACTAACCTGACTTTTAAATTTGTATATTCTAAAATATTCCAAGTATTCCTAACCTATTTTTTATAATAAACAGCTGGCCATGCTTATTTTTATTTCTTTACTTATTTTTTTTTTAATTTTACTTTATTGGTGACAGAAACAGAGAGAGTCAGAGAGGGACAGATAGGGACAGACAGGAAAGAAGAAAGATGAGAAGCATCAATTATTCATTGTGGCACCTTAGCTTCTCATTGATTGCTTTCTCATATGTGCCTAGACCCGGGGCTTCAGCAGACTGAGTGACCCCTTGATCAAGCCAGTGACCTTGGACTAAAGCTGATGAGCCTTGCTCAACCAGATGAGCCCGTGTTCAAGCTAGCAACCTCAGGGTCCTGAACCTGGGTCCTCCAGGTCCCAGTTTGAGGCTCTATCCAGATGTCTTCAAACTTTTTATAAAATCGGCCCACTTTTGCAGTGCTGGTCAACCTGGTCCATACCTCCCATTAGTAGGTGTTCCAGCTTTCATGATGGGCAGTAGTGGAGCAACCAAATGGCACCGTGATTGGCCCACCATGAAAGATGGAACACCCACTAATGGGCGGTAGGGACCAGGTAGACCAGCACTGCAAAAGTGGGCCATTTTTATAAAACGTTTGAAGATGTCTGCCACTGCGCCACTGCCTGGTCAGGCATGACCATGCTTTTATTATATTTTATTTATACAGATTACTCCTCATGCTCTTTTCTAAGGAATATATTAAAAGTTAAGAATCCATCATTTTAATATAGCCATTATGTTCATGAAACTCCTCAATTGGAAGACAGCTGTTTTTCCCTTTTGCAGAGTAAAAATTTCAAAGTTGTTAATTATTCTTATCTATTTTTATTTTATTGGTCTTAACTTTTACAGAGAACATTCATAGAAATATGAATATTTTGTTTTGTCTTTCTTAGATTTCTCACATCCATGTGACAATTTCACAATCAATTCTTTTAAGTACTTTCACTAATAGTCAAAGGCTACATCATCAATCTATTTGCCATCTGAGAGACATTTCTCTGACTAAAAATGTATAAAGCAGTCATCACACTGCAGGAATTAATTATTAAAAATATCTCTACTCGATTAATTCTAGAAAGAAAAGGACAACAAAGTTCAGGAAGAAAAAATTGAAATATTAGTAGTGATCTAAGTTTCCTGGAGAGATTAAACACATTAGATTATCTGTTTCATTAAGTGTCACAATACAATACTATGGCTCTGCTCTGTGCAAACTTTTGTGTTCATCCTGCAGGGCATGTGGCAATGCATAACACAGAGGATTCTCAATAACTGGGAGATAAAAGAATCTAACTGCTAACAAAGTAATGGTAATAACAGGAACACTTTTTCTGAAAACAATCATTAAAGAAACTTCGACACTCTCCCTTTCTTAAAGTCAGTTGTGACAAAGATATAACCTAATCAGGTTCCCAAAAAATTAGGAGGGTTTTATTATCATCGGTGAGCTATTCTGTCATCTACAGTTTCCTCATTATAAACTAAAAAAAAAAAAAAAAAAAAAAAAATCAGAGCATTTGTTACTATGTAATCTGTGGTATTAATGGGGTGCTTTTTGAAGTGTCTAGTAGAAAACATTCAATAAAATTTATTAATATCCTGACCAGGTGGTGGCTCATAGATAGAGTGTCGGATTGGGATGCGGAAGACCCAGGTTTGAGACCCGGAGCTCGCCAGCTTGAGCACGGGCCCATCTGGCTTGAGCAAAAGTTTGTCAGCTTGGACCCAAGGTCACTGGCTCCAGCAAGGGGTTGCTCGGTCTGCTGAATGCCCGCGGTAAAGGCACATGTGAGAAAGCAATTAATGAACAACTATAGTGTCACAACAAAAAACTGACAATTGATGCGTCTCACCTCTCTTCGTTCCTGTCTGTTTGTCCCTATCTATCCCTCTCTCTGACTCTCTGTCTGTCCCTGGAAAAAAAAAATTATTAATATAACATATAAAGGGTGGTAAATTAATCCATAGATATTTAGGAAAGTTTCTCTTGCTTTCTCAAAGACTCAATTTTATGTAAACATTATTAACTTGAAAAGGATGAGCTAAGTCTTTATATGCTTCTACTATGTAATTTAGAGTCTGTTTTAAGTAATTCAATGATGTTTCTAGCATTAGAGCTCATGAAAGAATACATAAAAGTGTATTTTATTGACTCTGTGAAGGACAAACAATAGCGGAGACCAGGTTCTAACTCTGTGCTGACAGGTGCCTCAGAGCCTTTTCTGTATTCCATTTCATATTGGGCTTTGTTAACCTAGTTGAGACTTTGTTTATAGAATGTAGGTATTTATTTTCATTTGCTTGCTTGTCTTTGCTTCCTGATGTTTTTTTCTTAAGCTAAAAACTCTAAAGAGAATGGCATACATTTTCCCAAACATGAGACATTTAGGATGAATAATAAGCTACTGGTAACATACAACAAGAAAAACCTTTTCTTCCTTAGGCAATTAAATTGGAATTTCAATACTTTTCAGATAATAGAAGTTTGCTTATAGAATCAGAAAATGTTTCATTACATATCAGCTAACTTAATATTCTAATCCTTACCCCAATCTAATTATATTGTATGCCAATAGCTAAGCTAAAATGATATGGAAATTATAACTTTCAACACAGCCCAGAATATTTTACTCAAAGATGACAGTAAATTGGAAGTGAAGATGGTGCATCCTCTAATCAAAATATAAAGAATGATTTCTTAACTCAAACTAGTATGTTGTCAGTTGGCATTATTAAAGTATATTTTTCAAAACACTAAAAGCATCTTGACCTTAATTTAATAAGAGATACTTAATGATTCTCATTATTTTCCACATTAAATTCATATGCACATGGTTGAATCTGCCTTGTACATATTCATATATTTCTGAATATTCAACAAAGCCTGGAGTGTGGGCAGTTTTTGGTCGACTAGCCAGGATGCCACTATCTCCACTATCTTGTACTTAATGATAAAACAAATATATCAAGATATACCATTAGAAAAAATATTTGTTTCTAGAGAATAATTCATAGGAGAAGAATCTCTCTAGATTGATTGATTTAATGCAAACAAGGCTTTAGTAAAGAAAATGTCAATTCAAGATGCAGGTCATCAGAAATCATTGTCTCAGCATATGGTCACATAGATGATTAAAAGTTCAAAAATTATCTCAATGAAATTTATTACATAAACCTGCATTTGAATTGGGCAGCCAATACCTAGGTGAATTCTATAGTGACCAATTAATTACTTTGCTCCTCTTAAACACTTTCTTTTATTGTAGTCTACTTAATATTATATTAACCAAGTATCCTTACTGACAAAGTGATAGTACATTATCTGACTTCTCATATACGAAGATGTTCACTTATGATAATTATTTTTCCAAACATAAAAATAGGTTTGCAATAAATGACGTACAATCTATATTTTATTCTAGTTATAACTTTGGGCATCAATTTTTGGAGTAATCAGGTAAAGATCGTAATGTCTGAAAATATATAAAGCTTAACATATCAGAGAAAGTTTTGTTTTACCAGTTTTGTTTACAAGTCTAATTACAGGGGACATTTTTCTTAGTAGATACTGAATGAAATTGACTGTGTCTCTGGCATAACAGCAGTGTGTGTGAATAACTGAAAATATTTTATATCTAGCATGCTTCTGGAGTTATGTCTCTGAATCAGATATAAGAGCATCCTTAGTGGAACAATAATAATGTAGTACATGAGGTTCCTACCTAAGTATGAAGCACCTGCCATTCCTTTAATATCTCATGAACACAACTTCTTGCCTAATGTTACTTATAACAGCTTTAGTGAGAACTGTGTGTGCCATTTTCTTACTGAGGGCTCTGCTAACGTGTAGCCCAATCATCCTCTTTTATATTATAGTGAGAAAGCCTCAGTTTTTTTCCTTAAATCAGAGCAGTAGTAAACACAGTTCTAGCTTATGTACATTAATTAACCGCAAATGTTTGAAAAAAATGGGAAGTCTAACAAATACATAATGAATTATTTAAAAGCACATAAAAATTATATGCTATATTAACTCTTCATTATTAACATTTTAATTAACTCTTATTAAATAGTATTGTTATTTAGCTTACTAAACCAGAGCCTTTTCAAATATAAGATGTCAAGCTGTCAATTCCTCAGAAACTCATTATTGTTTTGTTCCCACAAAAAAAATCATAAATGGATTCTCTTTATTATTTTTATGTTGTTACCAATATTTTTCAGGTTGTTACATTGGTTGATTGGAAAAACTGTTAAACCTGGAAGTCATTTTCTGCACTATATCACTCTGCACATTTGTCATTTAAAATTTCTACTCTAAAATTTCATCCTCAGTCCTGAGTTTTTCTAAGTGTTACTACCACATTATTCTTAGGAAATACTATGGAGATCACTATTTTTTCTTTAGTTTCTTTCCTTTATTTTTTCTGTTTCCATAATTATATTTTTCTTAATTCTTTTGCAGAAAATTTACTTCCATGTGTATTAAGGTTATATCAAAATATAAAAAAATCATGCCTTCACATTTCTTATAAAATGTTGAATACATCTAGTATACTATAACACAGGAGTTGGGAACCTATGGCTCACAAGCCAGATGTGGTTCTTTTGATGGCTGCATCTGGCTCGCAGACAAATCTTTAATAAAAAAAATTGTTAAAAATATAAAACATTCTCATGTCTTACAATCCATTCATTTCCTACCACTCATGTTCATGGTTGTGTGTGACTGGAGCCAATCATAGCTGTCCTCCTGGACACCAAATTTTTATTGAATAATGTATAACATACACAGGTCATTGTAAGGTCAGGAAGTAAGCTTTTCTCCTTTTAATCAAGTAGTCAACTAGCTAATTGCAGAAACCATTTTGATGAAGGAGATGGCTAAAAGAAAAAACGATGAGGAGTATCGTACTTTTCAGCAGAAATGGACAGAAGAATTCGCCTTTATAGAGAGCAGGTTCTGCAGTGTGTTGAATATACAATGATAAATTGCATCAATGAAACAGTCAGAACTAAAATGGCACTTCAACATATGCCATACTACATTGGCATCGAAATATCCAGCAGAAGACAGCAGGAAGAAAGTATGTCAAGAGCTACTGTGCAGAGTGCAAGCTAGTCAGCAGCAACTTTATGTTTAGACCCAACAAGATGACTGGAATTTGGCTAGCTTTGCTGGTTCTTTAGCAATTGTGAGAAATGGAAAGCCATTCACAGATGGGGAGTATGCCAAAACATCCATGTTTATGTTGCCATTGAACTTTTGACCACTTTTCGGATAAAGACAAGATAATCAAATGAATAAAAGACATGCCTCTGTTGGCAAAAACTGTTCACAATTGTACCTTCATGATGGAAAATCAAAGTGAGGCAACACAAATTAAGAACATAAATGCAGCATCATTCTTTTCTCTCGCTTTGGATGAGTCAACAAAGGTAAGCCATTTATCCCAGTGCAGCATGATTGCAAGGTATGCTCTCGGTGATACACTACGTGAGGAAAGTCTTGCTGTTTTGCCTATGAAAGAGACAACAAGAGGGGAGGATTTATTCATGTGTTTCACTGAGTTCACTAAAGAAAAGAATCTATTGATGGATAAACTTATTTTGGTGTGTACTGATGGTGCTTCGTACATGGTGGAAAAAAAATAGAAGATTCATAGCTCTTCTTTGTGAACATAAAAAGAGACCCATCCTAACCTTTCACTGTATCCTATATCAGGAGGAGCTTTGTCTTCAGATGTGTGGAGAGCAGCTTGGTGAGGTCATGTCGCTGGTCATTCAAGTGGTCAACTTTATTGTTGCCTGAGCTTTAAATGATTGCCAGTTTAAAACACTGCTGGATGAAGTTGGGAATAATTATCCTAATCTGCTTCTGCACAGCAATGTGCATTGGTTGTCAAGAGGGAAGGTGCTCAGCCATTTTACGGCTTGTCTGAGCAAAATCTGGACTTTTCTTGAAATGAAAAATGTCGAGCATCCTGAGGTAGCTAACACTGAGTGGCTCCTAAAGTTCTACTATCTCGTGGACATGACTGAACATCTGAACCAGATCAATGTGAAAATACAAGGCATTGAAAATATAGTCTTATCTCTTCAAAAAGCAGTGTTTGCATTTGAAAACAAGCTGGAACTCTTCATTGCTGACAATGAAACAGGTCATTCACTACACTTTGAAAACTGGGAGAGTTTAAAGATGCATGCACAGCAAGTGACCCTGCTCAACATCCTGATCTTCAGCAGCTAGCTGACTTCACATCTAATCTCCTGAAGTCATTCAAAGTGCGCTTTGGAGAATTTTGTGAGCGCACTCATCTTTTTAAATTCATCACCCATCCACACGAGTGTGCGGTGGACAGCACCGACCTGAGTTACATCTCCGGTGTCTTCATCAGAGATTTTGAGCTACAGGCTGCTGACCTGAAGGCCTCAGACATGTGGGTGAATCGGTTCAAGTCACTGAATGAAAATTTGTAAAGACTTGCATGACAGCAAGCAGAGTTGGTGAGTAAACACAAATGGGGAGAAATGAAAAATTTCAACCCACAGACCAGCTTATTGTCAAACTTGGAATGCACTTACCATCACATACCACACACTACAGCATGTGAGTGTTGCTGTACTGACAATGTTTGGCTCTACGTATGCATGTGAGTAGTCTTTCTCACAGTTAAAGATCTTTAAGACCAACCTACAATCACATTTAATGGATAGAAGTCTCAATGCCTGCATGAAGCTCAACCTCAGTATGTATCAACCAGACTACAAAGCCATCAGCAAAACCATGCAGCACCAGAAGTCACATTAATGGTAAGAAGTACCTTATTCATCATTGCATCATTGGTTAACAACAGCATAACAATGTTATTAAAAATAATTCAGAGACTTATTGCACTTTAAAAGTGTTGATCTTACATAAAATGCACACACTTACTTCTATTTAGTGTTAAACATATCGTATGGCTTTCATGGAATAACATTTTAAAATATGTGGTGTTCATGGCTCTCTCAGCCAAAAGGTTCCCGACCCCTGCTATAACACATATAAGAAACAGTAAAATGAAATTAGCAATTTCATCTTATTTTGGAAAAAAGTATACAAATAATTACTTCATAGGTAGGTAAAGACATACTAAGAACTAAAATGTGAGACATTGTAATATCGACATTTATATGTAGATATTTATCATTGATGTAAAAGAGCATACATTTTGTTTTATTAAGACAAGTCTTACTGTCTGTCCTGTGATGGTGCAGTGGATAAAGTGTCAACCCGGAATATTGAAGATGCCTATTTAAAATCCTGGGCTTACCTGGTTAAGGCATATATGTTAGTTGATGCTTCCTGCTCTCCCCCCCTTCTCTCTCTCTTCTCTCTCTCTCTCTCCTGCTTCTCTAAAATGAATAAATAAAATCTTTAAAAAAGACTAGACACCACTGAACAATAATCAATTTTCAAAATTAATTATTCATCCATTCATCTTTCAACTATTAATATCTTGAACCCTGTGTTACATACTGCTAATAAAATATTGAAAGAAGCAAGCATACTTTCCATATTCATAGAATGTAAAGCCAGTAGCCAGGACCACCATCACAGCTACCTGGCCAGTGCAGGTTAACATTAGATTCAGACAGTCGGTAATAAAACAATGGAGCCAAGAACTGGTGAGCCATCAGCTTTAATTCTAGCTTGTACCCAGTGGGCTAGCAAAAACGCACACTGGGCTCCAAAACCCACTCATTCAGTGTTCACAAAATTACTGACTTATCCGAGTTTCCTAGAATCAAAGGTTTCTAGCTCATCAGCCTTATTCACCACTGTTTCCCATCTCCTTCTCTCTACACAAACTCTGCACAAACTGGCTTCTTCTTCAGCATTCTGCCATCTTGGCTGCCTCCTCTCCTCCACGTGGCCTTAATCTGCTCTCCTTTCTAATACTAACCTCAGGAACCGAGAGTGCAAGCTCCAGGTCTGCCCCACTTTATAGCATAGATTCAAAACCTTTAATCCAATCTACAAACAAGGAAGTCTCTGATACAAAGTCACTTATCTGAGACATACTGGGAGGATTCCTCATGAGAGTGCACCACCCTACATCATCCAATCAGTCAAGGGTGTGGGGAAAAGCTTACTCTTAAAACTTGCACATGGGCAGCGCCACCTTAAATAAAGTGAGCATAATATATTTTATCTGCCCAACTATCTAATAAAAAAAGTAGTCAAAATCAAATAGTAAGACAAGTAAATATAGAATTGAAAACTATAATAAGACGCAGAAGACAGAGTACTATGAAACAATGGATTAGGATATGACCTACCTATGAAAAATTAGTAAAGGTAAATTGTGATAGGGGCATTTTACCTAATCTATAAAATGTGTAAAAATAGTGTTGAACTAGTGGTGTGTGTGTGTGTGTGTGTGTGTGTGTGTGTGTGTGTGTGGTTTGAGGGATGGAAGTCCATTTAAGCCAGAAAGAAAATTGCAGAATTTCAGGCCACACAGCATGCACGTAGATCATGGGGCAGAAAGAGCATTAGGCTCCATCAAACAAAGCTGACCCTACCTGATAATAGACAGTGAAGGCAAGTTTGGTATAATATGCAAGAACCACAATCAAAAGAAATGTACAAAATCCCATATAAGAAAATACAGTATTTTTTGTCTTCACCCCAAGAGCAATGGAAACTTATTAAAAGGTCAGAACCAGATGGGTGATATGCTCTGAATCTTGCTCTAAAGAGAATTCTCTGGTATGGAAAACTGTTGGAAAGCAGTAGAGAATGGATGTGTTGAAAGTTACTAGAGAAGTCTAGGTAAAGAATGATGATAGCCAAGACTAGTAAGAAATATATGCTCATGAAATTATAAAACATAGGAGTGGTTTTGATAAGGGGCTGTGAAATAGTTTTAAAAAGATAGATTTTTGATACAATGTTGAAGAATTAAGCAAACAACATATTATCACAGAAATGAACAAGTAAGTAATCTTGGAGATTTATAAGATAATGGTTCATAGAACATCCTCAGTGTTAATACAATATGCCCTTATTTTGTGTGTATGTGTAAATGTTAAGATTTTAAGAAATACAAATTGGTAATTATAGAATAGTCATGAAGATGTAAAGCATAGAGAATATAGCCAATAATATTCCAATAACTATGTATGATGTCAGGTGGGTATAAGATTTGTCAGGATAATTACTTAATAAGTTATATAATGCCTAACCACTGGGGTGTGTGTACTCCTGAAATAAACCCAATATTGTAGGTCAACTGTAATTAAAAAATAAAAAATTATTTTTAAAAAATTTTGTCAATTTACTCTGTTGTCAATATGTATCTCCACACAGCTCTTCATGGAGATTGTTAATATTAAAACAGATTTTAAAATATGATAAATGTACACATTGGTGTTATAATAATTTAATTAGGTGGCCAATTCAATGTCATTACTGATGTTTCCTCTGAAACAATCTTAATTTGCATTTTAGAGTAGCAAGCTTTTCCACGTTCCCTAAGCTACTGACACCAACATTAATTAGCCTTATAAACATATAGATTGAGTCTCTTGCACCAGGCTAGTGGTTCAGAAGTACTTTAGTAGCTTGTCTATGTGAAAGCTTTTCTTTCATTTCTTCTTTTTCTCTTTTCTCTATTGACTATTTATATAGAGATTGTAAATCTGGCATAAACATTTGGGACATGCATCTCATTTGGAAGCAAAAGCAGCTCTCTGTTTGGATCAGGTTCATAGGGTGAAGTATTAGATCAAAGCACAGTAGTGGCTGACTGGCCAGGTCTAGAATTACAAAATACAGGGGCATGCCAGGTCTAGAATTACAAAAATCAGGGGCATGCCGATATAGAAAAAAGTTTCTCCTTAAAGTTGTCAGGTATCATTTAGAAATTTAAATTAAAAAGCTGAAATTAATTATGCATATTAAAATATAGATAATTTATGTAATAACCTATAATGTCAGATGAGTAGCTTCAATTTTACTCACTAGTTTTCTTTTGATTTTTTTTAGTTAACTAATTGAAGAAGGCAAAAACAAACTTGACCATTAGGACTTTATCAATGTAAAAGAGTATTCATAATTGTTGACCTTAAGCTAAGAGATATTTCTTTCAAATAATTTAACTAGTGTTTAAGTAATCACTGATGCCATATATAATTCTAGTCTTATTAAATGTTTGTTCCATTAATAAACATTTATAGTGTGAGTTGCAACCTTATAGTTAAGAAAATATTACTGATTAATAATTCAAATACTTATCAGAGATGTAAGAATAAAATATGTGTGTGCACACATACACACAGAGACACATACAACAGAAACATATTTAGCATTTCAAAGATTAATCCTCCCCCAAAATAAGCAACAAGTAAACTAAAATCAAATCTAGTAGGTTCATTTACTGTTTCTACAACAAAAATTGATTTGCATTTTAGTCTTGCCATGACCCTTCCTTTTTAAACTCCAAATCTTCACCCACTCAAGTCTGTATGGTCTAACTTGAATTACACCAAAGTAGGACCTTAAGAAATTTTGTTTCCCCTCCTTTACATTCTGTTCTCAGCACTAAGGCAAACATCAAATTAGCCACTAAGTTCTACTAATGTCTCATTTTAACTTTGCTAAGAGCATCCTTTTCTGTCCATTTCTACTGCCACTATGTTGTTTATACTATTATCAGTTAAACTTTACTATTACAGAAGACTATAATCTTCACCTGTTTATTGTCTCTCTTCTGCTACAATACTATCTTAAAAGTAAATGTATTATTATTTTTTTTTTATTCAGTGAGTGGAGGCGAGGCAGAGAGACAGACTCCCATTAAAACCCCTACTGCGATCCACCTGGCAAGCCCACTAGGGCACAATGTTCTGACCATCTGGATCATTGTTTCATTTCTCGGCAACTGAGCTCTTCTTAGCGCTTGAAGCAGAGGTCATGGAGCCATTCTCAGCACTTGGGGACAACTCACTCTAATTGAGCCATGGCTGCAGGAGGAGAAGGGAAAAAGAGAGAGCAGAGAGAGGGCAGTGGTAAAGAAGCAGATGAGTATTTCTTCTTTGTGCCCTGACTAGGAATCGAACACGGGACATCCACATACTTAGCTGATGTTCTACCACTGAGCCAACTGTCCAGGGCCAGAAATAAACTTTTCTTTTAAAATTTTTTTATTGATTGATTTGAGAGAGAGAGAGAGAAAGATCAGTTTGTTGTTCTACTTATTTATTCATCCATTGTTTGACTCTCATATAGGCCCTAACTAGAAATTAAACCTTCAACCTTGGTGTATCAGGGTGACACTCCAACCAACTGAGATATGTAGCCAGGGCAAATAAACTTTATAATATTCTTTGATCACATAAACTCTATTTAAAAAGAAGAAGAGAGAAAGTAAATCATGAACAGAATAGCATTAACAAACAAATAAATCCTTCTAAAATTCTCATCTTGATGGATTAGGTTCTTATTCTAAAACAATTTTAGTAAACATAAGAATTACCTGGAGATGTAAAAATCCAGAATCAGAGATTTTTAATAAATTGATCTGGTGAAGATCACAGAAATCTACACTTTAGCAAATATTTTTATTGATTCTAACACAGCTGGCCCTAGACAACACTGAGAAACCCAATTTTAAGTTTTGTTGAAAATAGGCACTAACTAATAAATATATATTTTTCACTTTTCGGATTCTATTGTTATACTAGTCTGTTTTCCTAGATTTTACTTTCTATATTTTCTAATTCTCTGACAATCTCAAAAACCATTCATTTTCATATGCATTGTAAAGTCATCCCTGATTATCCTCAACCAAAGTAATCTCTCTTCTCTACAATTGTAATTTTAGCTTTGTATAAATATTATATACTGCCTGCATAGTTTTATATTACTATATAACAAATTACCATACCATTAGCCACTCAAAACAATATCACTTATAAGTCACAGTTATAAAGGTCAAGTCCAGAACAATGTGGCGGGTTCTCTGCTCAGGCTATAGTGATCAGAAGCTCAGAGTTCCTTTGCTAAATTCATTTATGTTATTGGTAAAACTCAGTTCCTTGCATTTTCTAACCAAAGTCCCCATTTTCTTGCTGGTTGCCAGCCAGAAACAGTCTTAATCCTAGAAGGTGCACCCATGGTTATACCATAGCTCCATCTCAGCAATACAGAACCTCCCTCTTGTCAAACCCATCTGACTCTTTTAGTATCTCTGACTTACTTTTTTTTAACCACCTGGATAATCACCATATCTTAAAGTCAACTGTGTTATTTAATATAACCTAATCACAGGAGCAAAACCCATTAATTTTATAATTTTAGGAATTATGCAGAGCATATATACTGAAGGGCTGGGAAATCTTAAAGGACAACTTAGCTATTTCTTTCTCTGATACATATTTGTATTTCTCCTTCTTATATATAAACTTTCAGAAAACGAGTATGAAGCCTTACATACTTTTGTATATCACAAAATACCAATTCTAATTCTTTACACACAATGAAGATTTAATAAATAAGTATTGAATACATAAGCTCTTCTCCTGTTAATCTGTTTCCTGATGCATTAAATTTAGATTAATGAATACCATTGGGTCTAGTAAAATTAAATGTATAATCAATCATTCTTGAAGAAATTGAAGCAGTTAGAAACTCAACACACTAACTTCATTATCTTATTGTTATTATTGAATAGTAATCATTCAAAGTTCCTTGGCATCAGAAGAAAGCAAAATAAATTTTAAAAATAAAACAGAGAAATTAATTTTAATAAAATGAACAGCCCATTAGGGTACTGTGGGGTAATTTTTACAGCAACATAATATATGAATAATTGAAGTTATCAATGAAGACAAAAAAGAAGAAGAGAAAATCTCTGAAGTAATAACAATTTAAATTTTTTCAAATTTGATGAAAACTAGAGAGCTATATATCCAAGCAATTTAATAAACTCCAAGTTTTAAAAATACAAAGAAAATTCATCAAGACACATTATAATGGCATTTCTTATAACAAGTAAAAAAAATTAGATAAAGAAAAATATTAAAAGCATTCAGAGAACTAGATAAACTATGAAATAATAATAGTTGTACATAAAATCTTTTCAACTATGAAAACTTGAAAACAAATAATTTCACTGACAAATTTTAGAACATTCCTGAAAGAGGACTCAATTCCAATTCTGTATGACTGAATACGGAATACTGCAGTAAAAGAAACACTGGCCTACTCATTTTTTGTGGCCACAATTAACCTAATTTCTCTAACCAGAGAAAAGAGATTGAGAAAAAAAGAAAACAACAGATCAAATGCCTCATAAATAGATGAATAATTTCTCAATAAAATAAGAACAAATGGAGCCTGACCAGGTGGTGGTGCAGTGGATAGAGCATCAGACTGGGATGCAGAAGACCCAGGTTTGAGACCCCGAGCTCACCAGCTTGAGCGTGGGCCCATCTGGCTTGAGCAAAAGCTCATCAGTTTTGACCCAAGGTTGCTGGTTCCAGCAAGGGGTTGCTCGGTCTGCTGAAGGCCCGCAGTCAAGGCACATGTGAGAAAGCAATCAATGAACAACTAAGGTGCTGCAACGGCAACGAAAAACTAATGATTGATGCTTCTCACCTCTCTCTGTTCCTATTTGTCTGTCCCTATCTATCCCTCTCTCTGACTCTCTCTCTGTCCCTGTAAAAAAATAAAATAAATAATAATAATAATAACAAATGGAATTCAAAATATCTAAAAATATAATACATAATGACAAAGTGAAGTTAATCCCAGGAATAAAAGATTGGTTCAACATTTGAAAATCAATCAAGGTAGTAATATATAATATTGATATATTCAAGAAACAAAATCATATGATCATCTTGGTATATGCATAAAAACCTATGACAAGATTTAATATTGATTCATGATAAACAACTTTTTGCAAATACTACCGTATTTCCCCATGTATAAGATGTATCTTTTTTTCTAAAAATTTGGGGTATAAAAACTGGGTGAGTCTTATTCAGTGGTTGTAGACTTTTTAAAATTGCATTTCCTGCTTTTTTTGTGCTTGTTTTTGCACTCATTATTGAAGACAGTGATTCAACATCAGACACAGATGAGGACAAGCTAATAGATGGGAGTTTTGACAGTGATGAGGAGTTGTATAAATTTTATGAATAAAACTAGAGTTCATTAACTTTATGTAATAGATATTTTTCAAATTTCGAGCCCCAAAATTAAGGTGTACCTTATACATGGAAGAGTCTTATACATAAGGAAATACAAAGCAATTATGAAAAGCTTACAGCTAATATCAAGTCAAAGCCAATGACTAAATTCTTTCCCATACCATCAAGCACCAGGCAACTGTTTACTCTCACCACTTCTATTCTGAAAGAGAGACAGATAAACAGACAGACAGAAACATCGTTCTGTTCCTCTTTGTGTCCTGACCAGTGATCAAGCCTGCAACCTTTGCATATTGGGATGACACTCTAACCAACTGATCTATCAAGCAAGAGCTTAAACAACTTTAAAGAATCTACAAAAGATGGTAAGAAATAATCAGTGAATCATAAACCTAACTGTAATACATAAACTATACAAATTTATTTTTAAATATTGGAATAAATTCTTGTGACTTTGCCTTAGGCTGAGAATTTTTTCTTTGTAACAGATACAGAGAGACAAATAGGGACAGATAGACAGGAAAGGAGAGAGATGAGAAGGATCAATTCTTTGTGGTGGCTCCTTAGTCTCCTTATTTGTTCATTGATTGCTTTCTCATACATGCCTTGATGGCGGGGGTCGGGGGAGGATACAGCAAAACGTGCGACCCCTGCTCAAGCCAGCAACCTTGGGCTCAAGCCAGCAATCTTGGGTTTCATGCCAGTGATCTTTGGGCTCAAACCAGCAACCATGGAGTCATGCATATAATCCCATGCTCAAACCAGTGAGCCTGCGCTCAATCCAGCAACCTCGGGTTTCTAACCTGGGTCCTCTGCCTACCAGTCTGATACTTTATCCACTGCGCCACCACCTGGTCAGGCATAAGATTTCTTATAGTTGACAATAAAAGTATAACCCATTAAGAAAAAAAGCTGAAAATTTGAACTTCATCAAACTAAGAACTTCTAATATAAAAACATACTCATAGGAGGAGAATAAAAAGATTTAAATGTAAATTTGAATAAAATATTTCCAAATCACATATCTGCTAATTTTTTCCCAAGGACATATAACTCTAAAACCCAATGTTAAACAGAGCAAAAGATACGTTAACAAAGAAATAAAAAGCAAATAAAAACAAAAAAAGATGCTCAACATCACTAGTATTAGAGAAAAGCAATTTAAAACTCAATGCAAAATAACTACATATCTATAAAATTGGCTAAAATTAAAAAAAAAAAAAATGACCATAGTAGGTATTGGTGAGAATGTGGAGAAACTCTCATACACTGGTGGTAAGAATGTAAAATGGTACAACTTCTCTGAAAAACAACTTGACAGTTTCTTAAAAGGATAAACAAATACCCAGCATATGACTCTAGGTAGTTATACAGGTAGTCTCCAAGAAAAGAATAGCAAGTCTACAAGATATATATGCAGATGTTCAGAGCAGATTTATTTGTGGTAGCCAAAAACAGGAACAATCTAAATTTTTAGTAACAAATTAATGTATAAAAACTTTTTGCTCTTCCCATACAACTGAGTACTAATCAACAATTAAGATTATTTATATATGTAATAACATTAAGAAGCCTTAAGATTATTTTGTTGAGTGAAGAGGGTACACCCTCAAGAAATAAAAAGGTTACATATTGCATGATTTCAAGTATATAAATTTCTTTACAAGGTAAGCTAATCTAACTGATAAAAAGTAAATCAATAGTTGTCTCGGCTAGAGGAGAAGAAGTGCATACAGTAAAAAATCTAAAGGCTACAAGAAAACCTTTAAAGTGACATATATGTTAATTATTTTGATTGTGGTGTTCATGATCATTTTATTCCCACATACATTTATCAAAGCTTATCAAATTACATATTTTAAATATGACAATTTTAGTATATGTTTAGTATATGTCAATAAAGCTGTTTTAAAAGTGGGGCAGAGATGGACAGTCGAGAGATATTTCCTCTGAGGTATGTGAAGCCTTTTGGTTCCAAGTGCAAATGTTCCTCAGAAACAGGAGGACATAAGACAATAAGTAGAGTTGAAGAAAGTTATCCTGACCATTCAATTTTGGGAATCCCAGGGAAGGTAAAAGATATTATAGAAACTGCTTGAAAAAAATTCAAGCTTTCAGCCATTAAAGACTAATTTCAAGCAAGTCTGCCAAGAAAAACATCTGTTAGGCATTAAAAATTTTTACAGACTACAGGGTCACTACCTGCTCAATGTTGAGGGAGTGGCATTAGTGCTAAGCAGATGGAAACCTAGAGCACAGAAAGTAGGGAAAACCATGGGAAAGCAAAGGAAACACCCCAGGACATAAAAAGCCTGACAGCTGGCCTACAATACAAAAAGAGAGATCCCACAGTTCCAAAATTCATTAGCTTCTCTGTGAAGCACCAAAATATCTCTAAAAACACTGAAGCTAATGTTGAAATAAATCAAACTAAAACTTCAAAAGAACCTACTAAACTATAGATCATTTTTAGGTCTCAGTTTAACTACCTGACTATGGAAGGAATGCATTTCTTCCTGGAGATAAGTAAAATTCATTTCAGTTTCTACTATCTCTACCTTTTGATGTATCAAATACAGATCTAAGATATGTAGTATGAAATCAAAGGATTTAACAATATGTTTTTAATTAAAATATCAGAAGAAAAAGAATATGGCAGTAGAAATATTTGAAGAGGTAATGCAAGTTAATAAATAATATCAACTCTAAAACTTAAGAATTCCAGCAAATACCAATCAGAGCAAATAAAAATAAAATCACATGTAAGCACATCATATTAAGAATCCCAAAAATAAAAGATAAAAGGTAGAAGTTAAAAGCACTGAAAGGAAAACAGCACACTAATTACAAGGGGAAAATAGTATGAATGGTAACATTTATTCAAAGCAATGGAGGTAAGAAGACAAGACAATGAAAATAAAATTTTAAAGCTGTAGGATAAAGAAAATGTCAATCTAAAATTTTATATCCATTGAAAATACTGTTCAAAATTTAAAGTAAAATAAGGAAAGATAAAAACGTAGAGAATTCATGTTGTGTAAATTGGTTCTAAATATATGTTTAAAAAACAAAACAAAACTTTAGTCTGAAGATAAATAATAAATGATGGAGTAAAAGAATAATACAATTCTGTAAGAAGAAAAATAGAATTAATAAAATTATACTACTATGAGGTTCTGAAATTTTTATGTAATAAAATTATTATTTGATGGCAGACTGCTCTAACTTAAAGATACAAACAACTACTAAAAAATAAATATAAAGAGGTATCACTAAAAAGTCAATACAGATGACAAAATATTAATATTCAAATAATTCAAGAAAAATAAAAAATAAAGTAATAGAACAAAGAACAAATAGGATAAATATACCACCAATGCCAACTTGAGACACTTGAACCTGACATATTAGTGTAATTAATGTAAATAAAAAATCCAACTAAAAGTTTAAGAATATCAGACTAGATTCAAAAATTTGTTTTATAACAGGATATTTTAAAATCAGACATTAATAGGTTAAAATGATGAAAAATATATATACAATGCAAGATTAAGAAATGTATATTATTTGTTTACAGGTGTATTAAATTAGATATCAATAACAATAAGAAAGCTAGACATTCCCAAATATTTAGAAATTAAACCATAATGATCTAAATAACTAATAAATACAAGAAACATATAGAAAAAATTTTAAAAATTATAAGTTGAATAATAATTTAATGAAACATAAAATTTGTAAAATGCAACTAAAGAAATTCTTAGAAGAAAATACAGTTTTAAAAACAATTACATTTTTAAAAAAATTAGAAAAAACCAAAGTGATAAAATTTACTATCTAAGCTTCTACCCTTAGAATCTAGAAAAAAAAAAAATTAAACCCAAAGTTAGATAGGACATAGGAAATAATAAAAGTGGAAATGAATTATTTAGTTAATCAACAAACAGACAAATAATGAATAAATGTCTATGGAAACAATGGCAGTGTTTTCATAAAATTATAAAATTTTAAATCACTAGCAAAATTTATAAAGTTAAAAAAAGAAAAAGAAGCTACAGATATCATGAATAAAATACTGTAATCCACTATGATTTCAATAGGCTTTCTGAGGAAAATAAAATACTTGATATAAAAAAATTTTTGGAAACAAACTCAAAAAGCATTAATTAGAATATATACTGAACTTCATAAAAAAGTCTGCTTATCAAAAAACTGAATTAGAAATATATATAAAAAATATGTAGTGAAAAAAATATTCCCCTCATACATATGTGAGAAAGCAGTTGCATTCAATATATACTAAAATTCTTACAAACCAACAATACGCATACTAATAATCAAATAAAAATGGGCACAAGAGCTTCAAATTGCACCAACCCAAATGTTTATCAATAGGAGAATGAACATAAAGAAAGTGTGGAATGCCTGACCTGTGGTGGCGCAGTGGATAAAGCGTCGACCTGGGAACACTGAGGTCACCAGTTCAAAACCCTGCACTGGTTCGGTCAAGGCACATATGGGAGTTGATGCTTCCAGCTCCTCCCCCCTTTCTCTCTTTCTCTCTCTCTCTCACTCTCACTCTGTGTCTTCTCTCTAAAAAATGAATTAAAAAAATAAATAAAAATTAAAAAAAATAAAATAAAATAAGAAAGTGTGGAATGACAAGAAAAAAATTTCTGAAATGTCCAAATTAAATTACAGCAGTCAGGAGGGTGGAAGAAAGAGAGGCTAATCAGTTAACAACTATCAACAATCAGCCAAAACCAACAAAAGATTTCTTACATTTGTGAATGTATGTTAAAGATTTGAATTAACTTCCCAGTGACTATATTGGCAATTAACTAAAGATAATAGTCAAACAGCTGACTACTATATGCCATCACATCTTGCTTATGCATAAACTTTCTGGACTGTTGCCCAGAAACCATCCAAGCAATCAAACATTTCCTTACAGACTATGCATCTATCTCAGATCAGCCCTGCTTCACCTTCACCCATTCACATTTTATCTATAGCCTATATAATTTATTTTCAAAACAACTTACATTCTCTCCCCGCCAAACTTAATGTAGTATAAAAGAAACTGTAAGCTCCGGGAGAGTAGATATGTTTGTCTTCTCCACCTAGCCCTGCTGCTGGTGGATTAGACTACATGCCCTAGGAGAGGGTTCAGGAATCTTTTTTGTTGAGAGAGCCATGAACCTCACATATTTTATAATGTAATTCTGTGAGAGCCATACAATATGTTTAACACTAAATACAAGTAAATGTGTGCATTTTATGTAAGACCAACACTTTTAAAGTACAATAAGTCTCTGAATTATTTTTAATAACGTTGTTATGCTGTTGCTAACAATTGATGATTAAAGTACTTCTTACCATTAATGTGACTTCTGGTGCTGCTGATGGCTTTGTAGTCTGGTTCATATGTGGTGAGGTTAATCTTCATGCAGGTGTTGAGACTTGCATCCGTTAAACATGATCATAGGTTGGTATTAACATTCTTTAGATGTGAGAAAGACTGCTCATATGCATACGTAGAGCCAAACATTGTCAGTACAGCAATACTCACAAGCTGCAGTGTGTGGTATATGATGGAAAGTGCATTCCAAGTTTTCACAATCAGCTGGTCTGCAGGTTGAAGTTTTTTAATTTCTCCCCATTTGTGTTTGCTCTCCAACTCCGCTTGCTGTCATGCAAGTCTTTCCAAATCTTCAGTGACTTGAACTGATTCACCCACATGTCTGGGACCTTCAGGTCAACAGCTTGTAGCTCAAAATCTCTGACAGAAACACCGGAGATATAAATCAGCTCGATGCTGTCCACTGCACACTCGTGTGGATGGGTGATGAATTTAAAAAGATGAGTGTGCTCACAAAATTCTCCAAAGCACGCTTTGAATGACTGCAGGATATTAGATTTGAAGCCCACTAGCTGCTGGAGATCAAGATGCTGAGCAGGGTCACTTGCTGTGCATGCATTTTTAAACTCTCCCAGTTTTTCAAAGTGTAGTAAACAACCTGTTTCAATGTCGGCTATGAAGAGTTCCAGCTTGTTTTCAAATGCAAACACTGCTTGTTGAAGGGATAAGACTGTTTTTCCAATGCCTTGCATTTTCACATTGAGCTGGTTCAGATGTTCAGTCATGTCCATGAGATAGTAGAACTTCAGTAGCCACTCAGTGTTAGCTATTCAGGATGCTCAACATTTTTCATTTCAAGAAAAGTCCAGATTTCGCTCAGACAAGTTGTGAAACGGCTGAGCATCTTCCCTCTTGACAACCAAAACTTATTGCTGAAGCAGACCAGGATAATTATTTCCAACATCATCCAGCATTGTTTTAAACTGGCAATCATTTAAAGCTTAGGCAACAATAAAGTTGACCACCTGCATAACCAGTGACATCACCTCACCAAGCTGCTTACCACACATTTGAGCACAAAGTTCCTCTTGATGTAAAATGCACTGAAAACTTAGGATGGGTCTCTTTTCATGTTCACTAAGAAGCGCTACGAATCCTGTTTTTCTCCACCATGCATTGAACACCATAAGTACATACTGAAATAAGTTTATCTATTGGTAGATTTTTTTTCTTTAGTGAACTCAGTGAAAGATTTGAATAAATCCTCCCCTCTGTTGTTTCTTTCACAGGCAAAATAGCATGACTTTCCTCACATAGTGTGTTACCAACAGCATACCTTGCAATCATGCTGAACTGGGATAAATGGCTTACCTTTGTTGACTCATCCAAAGTGAGAGAAAAGAATGGTGTTGCATTTATGTCCTTCACTTGTGTTGCCTCAATTTGATTTACAATCATGATGGTACGATCATGAACAGTTCTTGCTGAGAGAGGCATGTTTTTTATTCATTTGATTATCTTGTCTTTATCCAAAAAAAGTCGTCAAAAATTTCATTGGCAACATTAAGCATGAATGTTTTGGCATACTCTTCATCTGTGATGGGTTTCCTAGTCTCACAATTGCTAAAGCACCAGCAGAGCTAGCCAAATTCTAGGTACCTTGTTGGCTCTTAACATGGAGTTGCTGCTGACTAGTTTGCACTCTGCACAGTAGCTCTTGACAGGCTTTCTCCCTGCTGTCCCCCGCTGGATATTTCAATGCAAATGTAGTATGGTGTGGGTGTGGAATTGCTACTTTATATTTGACCATTTCATTGATGCAATCTTATTATTGCATATTAGACACACTGCAGAACCTGCTCTCTCCACAAAGGTGAATTCCTCTGTCCATTCCTGCTGAAAAATGCAATACTCCTCATCTTTTTATCTTCTAGCCATCTTTTATGTCAAAAACAGTTTCTGCAGTTAGCTAGCTGACTACTTGATTAAAAGGAGGGAAGTTTACTTTCTGACCTCATAATGACCCGTGTACATTATGCATTATCCAATAAAAATTTGGTGTTGTCCCGGAGGACAGCTGTGATTCACTCCAGCCACCCGCAACCATGAACATTAGTGGTAGGAAATGAATGGATTGTAATACATGAGAATGTTTTATATTTTTAGCGTTATTATTTTTTTATTAAAGATTTATCTGTGAGCCAGATACAGCCATCAAAAGATTCACATCTGGCTCACGAGCCATAGGTTTCTGACCTTTTCCCTAGGACCTGATCTTTTTCTGGCTAGCCTAGGGCTCAGTAAACCTGTTATTTTGAAAGAGCTGTGAAGGCATTTGCTTAAAAGGAGGTTCATAAAAATAACAACAACAAAAAAAACAAAAAAGTAGATTCAAAAATATTTATAGCATAATAAACCAGATACCAGAGCATATACACTGTATTGTTCACTTATATGAACTCCTAAATAAAAAATAATAATAAAAAATTACAACACATGGTGATAGAATTCAGTGGGTGGGAGTAGAGGATAGAGGAAGAGGGTGTATTGACTAAAAAATACATGAGGGGATTTTCTGGGGCAGTAGAAATTTTCAATATATTGATCTGGATGATGGTTACTATTGGAAAAACAGCTGTGTTAGGCTTGCTCACTTGTACTCTGCCTCATTTGTGAATGAGCATGTAGCAGCACCACATGTGTGTAGTCTATGTAAGGCTCTTGCTCTCAGGGCGGATAGCAGATTGCCTGCCCATCACCGTGAAGTGTTGTTTTTTGCTGTTTGTTCACCTGCTGCCTTGAGAAGTGTTTTTTTCCTGCTTTTTTGCTCAATCACTATTGTGAGAATCTATTAAGTGAGAATGATCTAATACTTATCGGCTCCACAATTTCTCTACCGTCAGTCCAAATCCAATGTGAACCTGCCTGGTCTCAGCCACTGGCATTAGAGTTACACAGGGGTCTAGAATTGTCCAAGTTTATTTTATGTTAATTATGTTCAATTTTTAAAGGAAGGTATGAAATAACTGAAAAGAATCTCAATGTCTTTAATTAGAGAATAGAAAAATTGTGAGATGATGATTTGATTAAAAGCCATACAATAATTAAAATGTTTGAGCTAGAGCTACATGTATGAACATAGATTGATTTCAAAAATATAAATAATATTGAGCTAAGAAAAAAAAAAAGGAGAGTGGAAGGGAGAGAGGAAAAAAAATAACCTGTACAGAATGCATGGAGTATGACATCACTTCTCCAGATTGTAAAAGTATAAAACATACCATGCATAAAAATGTGGTCATGTAAATTGTAGGCAGCAGTCGCGGGCATCACTGCCAGGCATGTGTAGGTTCCCATTTGATTTGGGCAGACGGTAAAGAAACTATGGAGCCAAAAACTGATAGGCCATTTCTTTATTCTAGCCTTGCACATGGCAGGCAAGTAAACACACAGAGAGGGAAAATACTTCCACTCATTCAGAGCTCAGACATATCTGGGTTTTCTTAGAATCAAAGGCCCCCACCAGCTCAGTCACCTCTGGTTCCCCATCTGCACACCTTCTCCCTTCTCCTCTCTGCACAAACAGGCTTCTCCTTCAGCACCCTGACATCTTGGCTACCTTCTATCTTTTCTTCTCTGCTTTTAAAATGTTTTGGAGCAAAATCTCCTCCTCCTGCACACATTAGCATAAGAATGGCCCTTTTCAAGCAGAAAGGCAACCGCAACTTCACAGACCAGTGACATTTTTTAACAATAAAAGTGAGCAAACTCAGAAAATACAAATTTTACAAACTCATTTGCCCAACATTTCACCCCTTTTGCTCACTTTGCAATCCATATTACAAGCATTTCTGTGCAAGGCACGAGGCACATCACACAAGCAAATTACAGCAACAATACAAATCATACAATTTCAACAATTACAAAGGTGCCCTTCACCAGAGTTGCCACCCCCATTAGGGTCTCTCACTTTGTCCCAAAGCCGTATGTCCATCCAACATGAAAGCTTGTGGCCCCTCTGGTCAAAGTCCAGGAATCAAGCCACGCACATGGAGTCTCAGACCTCCCCCCTCACCCCTGCCTTCTTGGAAGCTCTTAAGACTCTGTCCCAAGGAGGAGCATGTGTCAATGACGGCCAACATTTCCACCTCTGCTCCAGAGAGCATGCTACCCATCAGCCCTATGCCCCGCAATTGTAGCAAACCCACCAGAAGCTTAGTAGGTACTCTTTGCTACTGGGTTTTACCTTCTGGAGTTTGCGGATGGCAACTCCAGCCTTCTCATCCTCAGAAGAGACTCTGGAAATGTCTGCTCCCACCAACTCAGATCAATTTCGCTGGCACAGCTCCATCTTAGGCTCCAACAACTGCCGGCTCTCGGCAATTTTGAGGGCAAACTGTAACCCATGAACCTGTAATTCCTTCTCCAGAGATTGCTCTATTTCCAGGCACAACTTACAAACCCGGTCAACTTTCTTCTCCAACACTTGCTCCAGTTCCAGGATCTGCATCTCTTTCTCCCATGGCCATTCCAACTCCTTCTGACACTTAGTTTGCAGGCCTCAGGCAGCTTCTTGCACAGAGCTCTTGATTTTCACTCACAGGCTGTAAAAATCAGCCAGCCCATGATCCCCTAAAGGACAGCCATGGGGAACCATAAAAACAACCAGTCCTCTACTCACCGCTCAAGGGTGGTGGTGGCTCCATACTATTATGATTCAAATTCTGCTGCAAACTACACGAAATGTAAGGTCAGTAGTTGTGGCCATCATGGCCACGCATGTGCAGGTTTCCATTAGATTAGGGCAGATGGTAAAGAAACTGCGGAGCCAAAAACTGGTGGGCCATTTCTTTATTCTAGCCTCACACATGGCAGGCAAGTGAAAACACAGGGCTCCAAAACCCACTCATTCAAATCTCACAAAGCTACTGACATATCTGGATTTTCTCAGAATCAAAAGCCCCCACCAGTTTCAGTCACTTCTGGTTACCCATCTGTACACCTTCTCCCTTCTCCTATCTGCACAAACTGGCTTCTCCTTCAGCACCCTGCCATCCTGGCTTCCTTCTTTCTCTCCTTCTCTCCTCCTCTTTTTCTCTGCTTTTAAAACTTTATGGTGTGAAAACCCCTCCTCCAGCACACATTAGCATAAGAATGGCCCTTTCCAAGCAGGAAGGCAACCAGCAACAACACAAACCAGTGCCATTTTTAACAGTAAAAGTGAGCAAACTCAGAAAATACAGATTTTACAAACTCATTTGCCAAATATGGATTCATAACTACTGGGTAAACAGGGAAAAGAATGGTATTGAGAGGAGCTCACAAATAACTAGAATGGATTTTTAAAGGAAAAAATGTGATATAAACATAACTGTTTGCCTAATGAGGTGGTGGCGCAATGGATAGAACATTGGACCAGGACCCAGAGGACCCAGATTGGAAACCCTGAGGTTGCTGGCTTGAGCACAGGCTCATCTGGTTTGAGCAAGGCTCACCAGCTTGAGCCCAAGGTCACTGGCTTGAGCAAGGGGTCACTTGCTCTGTTTTAGCCCCGGTCAAAGCACATATGAGAAAGATATCAATGAACAACTAAGGTGCCACAATGAAGAACTGATGCTTCTCATCTCTGTCCTTTTCTGTCTGTTTGTTCCTATCTGTCCTTCTCTCTGCCTCTGTCACAAAAATAAATAAATAAATAAATAACTGTTAAATATTTAAAAATCTTTGTAGCATGTTTGAAAATAATAGAATTTCATGTTATTGAAAATTTATCAATGTAAGATTTTAATATTACTGATTTAATTTATATTTAACAGCCAGCCTGTTTTATCATATACATTCATAAAAAATAAAGCAGGTTTCTTCTTTCCTTTGTATTTGACTAATTCACTAAATGTGCCAGTCATAGGAAACAACCTGAAACAGTTTATATGGCCAGCAGCTCATGAAAAATTGAGCTGAAGTCTTATAAGAAGTGTGCTCACTTTCTGCTAAAGAAAACAAGACCAGCATGCAGCATGAGTTTCTCCTAACAGTAGAAAGTCAGTGACCAACAATTAATACCAAATAACAGTAGAATAAAGAATAGAATAAACCAATCATAATTCCTGGAGTTTCCAGCCATCCACCTTCAATGGACACTCCCTTAAATGATTCTTAAAATGGTCATATGTCCATAACTGGAGGGAATCTTCCAACTAATAAACACAAGGATATTTCTGGAAATGTATCTTAGTCAATTTGAATGAAAGCAGGGGTAAAGCTCAGCTGAAAACACTTGCATAGCTCTCACAGTGTTCAGCATAAGAATGATTAAATAGGGTTTCCCCTAAACTGCTTAATAGGTAAAGTGGAAAAAGCAGAAAATGGATGTTTAATAATGTCACAGAGAAACACTATGAACTTGAATTAATTAAATAGCAATGTCTCTGCCCTTCTGCAAGTGCCATGGTGTTGCATATGTAAAATCTGTTTTCAGCTTAAACTCCAAAAGAAACAAAATTTTTCTACCAAGGGAAAGAAGAGAATGCTCAATAACCTTTCTATTACCTGAGCCAAAAATGGTGATTGAGCCAAGTAAGTGTAACAGCAGAGCAAAGTCTTCAAATTAGAACACAGAGTTCAGTGTTTTGTGACTATGAAAGAGCACACAGTGTGGGTTTGTAACTTCAGAGCCTCCTCAAAAATAGTTATATTCTATTCAATAAGACTGTGAGTTGCTTTTAAGAAACAATAGACTGCCCTGGCCAGTTGGCTCAGTAGTAGAGCGTCAGCTCAGCATGTGGAAGTCCGGGTTTGATTCTGGGTCAGGGAACACTGGAGAAGTGACCATCTGCTTCTCCGTCACTCCACTTTCTCTCTCTTTATCTTTCTCTTCCACTAATGCAGCCATGTTGGCCCTGGGCAACAGGGGTGGCTCCATGACCTCACCTCAGGTGCTAAAACAACTCAGTTACCAAGCAATGGAGTAATGGCCCCAGATGGGCAGAGCATCACACTATAGGGGGCTTGCTGGTTGAGGCACATGTGGGTGTAGGTCTCTTTGCCTACTTTCTTCTCACTTAAGAAAAAAAATATGAAAATATAAAATAAAGAGACAAGAAACCAAAACTGCAAGTCATGCAGCCAGGACATGTGCAGAAGAGAGATCTTTAAGTTTCATCTGCATAAGAACCAAAGTCATACCCTGTGCTCCTCAGCCCCCAACCCCAACTTGTACACATGAGATCACAGGACCAGGACATAACTAAAACTTGAACACTGAAACCCTTTCAGAAGCAGGGGTCTGTTGTCTAGGAAGACCTTGTGTTGATGTGCCCTTACCATAAATGGCCAAATTTCAAGGTCCTTCAGTTAAAATTTGTCACCAGCACTTCTATATATCTATTCCCCTAGTCCTTTATAATCTCCTAATGTAGTCCGGATAGCAAGATGGTTTTTAGGCATTGCTAAGTCTCTCATCTTCTTGTTTGGTGCCTACTTGACCAATAAACTTCTCCTTATTCCAAACTCTGACAGTTTGAATTTTGACCTTTCAAAGTGTCAGGCACACAAAACAATTCCGTAGCAGGTTTAGCTCTTGTTTTGCCAACTGCCTATATCCTGAAGTTAAGGGATCATTATTTTGGTGGTGATCACGAAAACAGTACCAGGTGTTAAGACTGGTGGCATTAGGCCAGACCTCAGTTTAGCAACTTTGGTACTTGAGTTCTGGCTAAGAAAGAACTCAGAGGCTGTACTCAACTTCCGTATAAGAGAAAGTTTATTTAGAAAGATATAGAGGTAGAAGAAGTGAGCCACAGAGGAAATAAGCTTAGAAAACAAGCTACAGAGACAAAAGGAGGACCCTTGGAGCTTAGAAAAAAAGAGAGAGGCAAGAAAGAAGTGCCTGTGTGAACAGGGTAGAGGGTATACAGCATAATTGACTGTCTAAACGATGTGGACATGTCTTCTCCAAATCTGTGTACTCTGATTGACCAATGTCACCCTGTTAAATTTAAGTGTCTTAATTAATTAATTAATTAATTAATTAATTTAAAAAAGAAGCTAACAATTTTTTTATGTATAAAAATTGATAGCAGTTATTGGACAATTACTTTGTGCTGGACACTCCTCCAAAAGTTCTGCACCAATTAAATAATTTAGTTATTGCAGTAAACAATTTGATAGTTACTGTTTTTATTTCAATTTTACAAATGACTCAATTAAATATTTAAAGTAGTTAAAAGGTACGCTCAGCCTGACCAGACAGTGGCGCAGTGGATAGAGTGTCTGGACTGGGTTGTGGAGGACCCAGGTTCGAGACCCTGAGGTCACCAGCTTGAGCACGGGCCCATCTGGCTTGAGCAAAAGCTCACCAGCTTGGACCCAAGGTCGCTGGCTCCAGCAAGGGGTTGCTCGGTCTGCTGAGGGCCCGCGGTCAAGGCACATGTGAGAAAGCAATCAATGAACAACTAAGGTGTTGTGACTGCAATGAAAAACTGATGATTGATGCTTCTCATCTTTCTCTGTTCCTGTCTGTCTGTCCGTCCCTGTCTATCCCTCTCTCTGACTCTCTCTCTGTCCCTGTAAAAAAAAAAAAAAAGTATGCTCAAATTGAAAAAACTGAAGAATTATTAAATCAAGGGAATCCTTCTTCCCCATCACTTGTTTGCTCATCCACTGTGCTAGCTGCATCTGATATATTATATGTGTAAGCTATTTTCCCCGACAAGAAAGAAAGAAGGATGTAGCCACCAACTATGTGGAATAGTAAAAGCTTTATTTAGTAGAGCACTTCCCGGATGAGGTTCTCTGGTCTGCAAGACAGGGGTCAGAGAAGTTGGCAGTTTCTCCTGCCCTGGGGTAATTTATGGTGTCGGTAGAGTGGTCCGGTTGATATGACGTGGCAAAATTTCATTAGCTGACAGATAGTCGTTCTTTTCCAACATGTTCCTGGGAAGTTTCTTTTGGTGGGCATGGATGTGGGCAGTTCCCGACAAAGTCCCTAGACCTGGTTCCTCATGTGGCCTTCCCCCATTGCCAACTGACCTCACATTTTGACCTTTTATGTTAGATAAGGGTGCCACTATTCTTCTGGCTACTTCTTGCTAGTTAGGGGCATTGTGGTGAGGGTAGGTCAGAAGGTGGTGGCTCTGAGGGAAGTCGTGTATATGGATGTAGGAGCATCTGTTTGACCGTGACTCGAAAAACCTCGTGGATGCGGTCCTGTACAAACCTAAAAAAGAGGAGTAAATATGAGTCATATACTGCTAATTGGAGGAGGAGCTAGGATAGGGGCAACCCAGGTGAGGATGGGTGACTGCCACCAGGAGTTAAGTGGGTTGTAGGGGGAGAGATCCTTGCACAGTTTCTCTTGCAGACAGTTGAGAACATTGATGTTTTCTTCCATCAGGCCAGTCTCATTGGACAGCATTGCTCCTTGCTTCAGCTCACTCTGGTGGCAGGTTCCCAGTGGGAGGGACAGAAGCAACAGGAGGATCTGCAGGGCCCAACCTTTTAGTGAACCAGAGACGGGTAGGGCCCAGTGGTTCCGACTGCCAGCGGTCCTGCATGGGGGCAAGCTTGAGGCGAGAGACATGGTATCAAGGTGTTTGCCCTAAGAGCGTGGCTGCAGTAGGAGTAGTCAGTATTACTGTATAGGGTCCCATCCATCTGGGCTGTAGGAAGTCAGTCTGGAACTCCCTCAAAAGAACCCTGTCTCCTGGCTGGAGGGTGACTGCTGGGTGTGCTTCATCTGGGCCTTCTATGGGAGGAAGGGTCCGGTCCACGTGTTCCCTGAGAATATGGCAAAGTAAAGACAGAAGGGAGAGGTGAGTAGCAAGAAGAGAGGGGTTAACAGGCAAGTTGTGATTGATTAAGAATGGTCTACCATAAACCAGCTCAAAGGGGCTGAGTCCAGTGGGGTTTTGCAGGGTTGCCCTGATTCTGGTGAGTGTCAAGGGGAGGAGGTTCGGCCAGGAGAGTCTGGTCCTGATGGAAAGTTTGGTTAGCAGACCCTTCAGGATGCCATGGGCCTTTTCTACCTTGCCCTACAATTGAGAGTGATAGGGTATGTGGAGTCTTCAGGTAATGTTGAGAGAGATGACAACCTACTGGACTATTTGGGCAGTGAAAGCTGGGCTGTTATCTGACTGGATGATAGTTGGCAGTATAAACCGTGGGATGATACATTCAATGGTGTCAGCCATTTTTTGAGAGGTGGGAAAGGCTCTATCTACCCTGAAAAGGCATTAATGAAAGTTAAGAGATAACAGAGTTTTTTGTGAGGGGCATATGAGTGAAGTCAATTTGCCAATGCTGGCCTGGCACATGTCCCCTCAGTATATGAGTAGGGAAGCGAGAGTGAAGTCCCCCTTGTGTAGAGGCTTTGGAACACATAACTTATGCTGCGTGTTCCTTTTCGATAGTCTGCTGGAGGCCTGGGAAGAAAAAATGTGGTTGCAAGAATCGATAGAGAGCTTTTTGTCCTATGTGTAAGGAACAGTGAATATCAGAAAGGAGAGTTTCAGCCTGTCGTTTTGGTAAGGCAATTCTATCTCTGAAAAATATCTATTCCTGGTTCCATATGTCTCCACCCTTCCTGAGGAGGGCCTGTTCTTCCTCAGGAGTGTACAAAGGTTTTCAAGGAGGTGGAGAGAAACATGACAGGAGTGGGGGAGGCTCCCAGGGTGAGGTTTTGAGCCGCCACATCTGCCCGAGCATTTCCCAAGGCCACCGGCTCTTGAGAGGTTTGGGGCCCTTACAATGTACCACAGCCACCTCAGCAGGAAGCTGTAATGCCTGCAAAAGTTTAGAAATGAGGGTAGCATTGATTATGGGGGAGCCCTTGGTAGTGAGAAAGCCCCTTTCCTTCAAAAGGGCAAAATGACTGTGGGTGATAAGGAAAGCATATTTACAGTCAGTATATAGAGTTATGCATTTTCCCTGGGCCAAAGTGAGTGCTTGCATGAGGGAAACTAGCTCTGCTTTCTGGGAGGTGGTGACCTCTGGCAGCTGTTGGGCTTCTAGGGTGGAGGAAGTGGTAACCACTGCATAGGTCACCCATCGTTGTCCGTCAGGTCCCTGTACAGAACTCCCATCTACAAAGAGAATTAGATCTGGATCTTTTAAAGGAGAACCTGATAATCCATTTTGGGGTCTGTTGAGGAAATCTATTAGCTCTGTACAAGAGTGGGTGGGTCCCATAAGTGTCATTGGAGCTGGCAGTAGAATGGTTGGGTTGAGTCGGGGAGAGGGAAAAAGAGTGACTGAAGGGTTTTTGATGAACAGGAGGTGAAATTCTTATAGGCGGGAAGGACCCAACAGAGAAAGAGATTTGTGCAAAAGGAGGTTGGTGAGCTTGTGGGAGAAGAAGACAATGATGGGTTGGGAAAGGGAATGCTTAATAGCCTTCTTGGTAAGTTAGTTCAGCTGCCTCACTCAGTGCCCAGAGGCAGGGCTGCCAGCCTTTGACGATGGTGTCCAATTGTTTAGAGAAATATCCTATGGGAAGGTATGTAGGCCCCACAGGTTGAGTCAGTACTTCAATTGCATTACTGTGCTTTCCATCAGTGAAAAGGTGAAAGGGGTGTCTGGGGTCAGGTAAAGCGAGAGGGGTAGAAGAGATAAAGGTGTCTCAAAGAGTAAAGAAAGTCCTTTTGACAGCACTGGGGGATGTGAGAGGTCCCGTGGGAGCCTCATAGAGGGGTTTGGTTAAGAGAGCAAAATTGGGAATCCAGTGTTGAAAGAAACCTATTAGATTGAGGAAAAAAAGAATCTGAAGGAGTATTAAAAAGGGGATTCTGTCCAAACTGCATGTCAGGGGTGGTGTGCAAAGAGGAAAAAAAGGGGTTCCATCAAGTCCTATAACTAAGACTCATGAGGGAACTAAAGGTCCAGAGTGTGATGGCAAAACAGAGAAGGTAGCCCCCTTGTTCACAAGAAATGAGATGGACTTACCCGCTTCTGTAGCATTAGTCAGGGCTTGGCGAGGGTGATGGGGGTCTTCGAGTCCAGGCCGCATCAGTTGTCCATAAGGCCTAAGAGTTCTAGCGGTGGGCCCGCCTGGCTTGCTTGGCCTCCCATTTGGGTGGCTTGTCCTTCATGTACAGGCATCGAGGAAGAGCCTATTGCCCAAAGGGGGCAATTGCTCTGCCAGTGACTGAGCTGCTTGCAGTCAGGGCATGGCTTAGTGGGTGGCCTCGGGCAGGGAAACTGCTGGGTCCAGTCAGCCTCTTTGCTGCATTTAAAGCAAGCTCTTGGTGGGGTTCCTCTTTGCGGCTCAAACTTGGGTCGGGCACCTTCTATGCCTTGCCCCTGTTGCTCTGCCGACCTCAGGGCTGCCATAAGAGTCTGGGTTTGGAGTGTCACCTTCTGCTGCATGTGGGCCTGGTGAGTAGCCTAGGCCTTTCCCTACTAGCCATGACCATTAAAAAATTTAAATACCATGTTCATCAGGTCTCAGATAAAAATTTGGGGCCTAAGAATTAGAGAAGGGGGGCTCCTGGGAAACCCAGCACCCAGATCCAGCTGGAAATGTCAGAGCCAGAGGCAGGACCAGGCCAGGCTTTGCTGTAAGAAGACTGGAGCTGGGCCATGGGGTCAGGAGCCCTGCAAACCTGGCTAATAGCCAGTGGAGGAGGTCCTGATGAAGGAGGGGCTTAAGAACACAGCAGAGAAGGGAGGGGCTCCTGGCCAGCAGGGGAGCGGGCTTCCTGGAAAAAAGAGACTCGATCGGAAGAGGTTTGCAGAGGGACCAGAGAGGGATCCTGAGAGAGGGGCACCCCCAGGGGTCGAGAAGGAGGGGGATAGGGAGAGAGAATTCCTCAGGGGGTCGGCAAAGGAGGAAAGATCAAGAACTGAGGGTTTAGCTGAGGTTTCTCTGGCCATAAAGGGCCTGTGCTGTACAGCGGGTAGCACAGAGATTAGGATGGGAGTGCAAATACTAGAAGCCCTGAATGTAAGGGATCTTAGACCAGTTTCCAGTTCTTTGTCAATAGTTAAATTGGTAAGGGTGTTAAAATCAAAAGTCCCTCAGGAGGCCATCTGGTTTAATTATCTAGTGGGTATTGTGGCCCCACCATGGTGGAGAAGAAGATCCATTTCTTTTTCTTTAAGGAGGGAAAGATTCCAGATAAGGCACTCCAGGAGTGTTTTTGAGTCAAGTTTAGATTCCTGTGCCTTCCATGGGTGCCCTCAGTCTTGGAGTGATTAGAGATAAGAATTGACGTCCCGCAACTCAAGCTCTGGCCTCTGGATGGTTAGGTAGAGAGGGCATGTCTGGGACGTTTCCACAAGCACACACACACTTGGAAAGAATAAGAGGTTCCTGATGCAGCTGCGATTACGAACAGGGAGTCTCAGTAGAAAGAACTGAGGGGAGGCTAGAGGCAGGGGACTTATTGCAGCGTGTGCCAAAGTGGGTGGAAGGTCATAGGTACTGGTTCTTCCTCGGAAGGGAAGGTGAGAGGAATGACCCCAGCGAGTTTCAAGCTCACCCGGGTTTTAGCACCAAATGTAAGGTATTTTCCCTGTCAATGAAGAAAGAAGGCTTTCGCCACCAAGTGTGGAATAGCAAAAACTTTATTTAGTAGAGCACTTCCCGGACGAGGTTCTCTGGTTCACAAGACAGGGGCCAGAGAAGTTGCATGGATTCTCCTGCCCGGGGGTAATTTATAGTATTGGTAGGGTGGTCCGGTTGATATGACATGGCAAAATTTCATTGACTGACAGTCATTCTTTTCCAACATGTTCCTGAGAAGTTTCTTTTGGTGGGCATGGGTGTGGGCGGTTCCAGCCAATGTCCTCAAACCTGATTTCTTATGTGACCTTCCCCCATCGCAAACCAACCTCATATTATGCATGATGTTTTTCTATCATATAAAACTGTGCTTCTCTGTATGACTTAAGCCAAGGGAAAAAACAGAAGTTTCAGACCAAAAAAAATGCACCAAGTCTCAAAAATAAAATTCTATAATTTTTTTTTTAGTATCACATTGTTATGAATAAAATATCTGTATCTTCTAAAGAAATGCTAAAATAAATATTATGCACTGAATGTTTGTAACTCCTTCCCAATTCATAAATTGAAATCCTAATCCACAATGTGCTTCTAGAGGACGTAGGGTCTTTGGAAGTCAACTAAATCATGAATGAGATTAGTGCTCTTATAAAAAACAGACTCCAGAGAGCTCTCTAGCTTTCTTTCTGCCATATTTGGACACAATCCAACTAGGAGACAGGAAGCAGGCTCTTGGTAGACACTTAATCTGCTTGTGCTTTGATCTGGGACCCCCAAGTCCCCAGAACCATAATAAATAAATATTTGTTTATTTACTCACCCAGTTTACAGTCAATTTTTATAGCAGCTAGAACTGATTAGGACAACTACCATGCAAATAACAAAGTAATATTGGGCAATTACTTAAAAGCCCTCTTGATCTTTGTTCTGGTTATACTTGTAAAAGAAGAAAAGAAAAGAAAAGAAAAGAAAAGAAAACCCTGCTAGCTCAATTGCAATTAAAGTCCATGAGAAAAAGAGAGAGACAGGGACTGTTGCAGTATATCAATCACATATGGAACAGTGACATTAAAACTCAGCAAAATATTTTTAATATAGGCATAGCTCTTCTGATCCTCATTCTGGCTACAAAACACAAAAACTGAGAATACTCAATGTTGGATTAAGCAAGCTAATAAAAATTTCAAACAACGAATATGCTATCCAGGAGAAAATTAAATGCTATGCAAATAGAGAGTTTAACAGTCACTCTAGCTTAGAGAATTGCAAAGAGATGGAATGAAACACACCCACAAACCCGTGCTACAAATTGCTGGAGATGGGGCCCTGGTATTAGCAGTTGGGAAAACAATTGCAATTACAGACCTAACTATCCATATCAGGAAGCAGAGCTCTGTGGCCAGATGCTTGGTTTCTATCGAGGTCCAAAACTTGGCTGTTTCAGAATCGAGGCACATTCAATGTCTTTCAGAACCTATTTTTTCCCTCTGTGAAAGCAATGTTAATGATTATATATATACTCCTGAGAGTTGTTACAAAGATCACATAAAAGTACATGTAATGTGCTGACTGTATAATGTGGAATATGATAATTGCTCAATAGATGTTAGCTAATGCTAACAGCATGCTTGAATTTTTACCTCTTTTGAAATGACATTAAAACAGTTCTCTTTAATTCTCTAGGAATATAACCATTACATACAGAAAAGATGCCAATATCCTTGACATGGAGAAAAATAAAGAAAGTCTAAATAACAAAAAAACACTAATTTCTTTTGTTTCACACAGTAACAATAGATAATAAGAAATCCAATTTAGCAGCAGTCTATTCAGTGATCCAAAGTTCATAGTTATAAGTAATTAACTTTAAGTGCATGATTTACAGCAGTTGAGGGGTTTTGCTTTTTATTTTCAAGTTTTATAGGAAGTGTGTATGTGAAAGGGGGGGGGGCGGGAAGAAAAAATAGCAAGGCAAGAAGAAACCCTAAGGACATTTTGCGTGTTAAAATCATACCACTGGAATCATTTCTACCCTCTTTTTAAGTTTTTTTGTTGTAAGGTATAAAAAATACATGTATATTCTAAAAAATAATAAAAGGCACAGTTGAAAAAAAATACCCCAGAATTTACTTGCTATGAGCACAAATATTTCAAATATTAAATATCAAAGCAACAAGCCACTTTGAACTCAATTAGCAGAAAGATATGTGTTTTCCCAGAATCTCTTCCTTCTGTTTTCTTACGACATTCTCAGAAATCTTAAGAATGATCACTGTAAATCTCTGTAAGTCTCTGAATCTCAATTAGAATGTTTTTCTTTCTAAGTGAAGGAGAAGACAGATGGACAGATACTGGATCCCTGAACATCAGTGAGCCACTCAGTCTAGAACTCTATAACCCCAGACTCCTCACTGCGAGGGACTAATAAACCCTTTCTTGTTTATCATATTTTTCTATTGTATGCTGCCAAGAACATTTCTAACAGGCAGAGCCTTTAAAGACGGCACGTGTTTGTTTGTTTTTAAAGGAGAAACCTCTCCTTTCTAAAAATAGAAGTGGGCTACAGCTTGGTCAGTGCATTAAATCATGTGGTCACAAAAGTGGCTAAGTTACAGTTAAAAACAGCTTACTATTATATGTCCAGGGAACATTCCAGGCCATCATGTGAGCTTAATTCAGACTACCATACTGTTTTCTGTATTGGAGGAAATTTGCTTCGAAATCCCAATTGTCCCTCCAACAAATGCTGTCATCTGGGAACTCCCTTTCATCAAAATTGATTTTTATATATGAATCACAAATATGAACAAGGTTCAAGAAACATCATTTGAGATTTCTGGGACTATAGCAGGGTAGCTGTTTAAAGGACTCCTGAACCTTCCTTCTTAAGTAAGCAGTTTTCCAAGTTTCTCAGGTAGTACTGTTGGCTTGTCTTCTAGAAAAACACAAAGAATTTAGAGGTAGATTGAAGTAACTAACTCCCACAAATCAACCTATCAGAATTTCAGTCTTGCTCTTGCCTAATGTTACTGCATCTAAAAGTCTTCTAGGACTGGTAAGATGTGGAAAGGCAGATAAATTAATTGTTAGAAAGATGTTTTTACTATATGAGCCCATATATTTTTCCATTCACAGATTTTTTAAAATTAATTTTAATGGGGTAACATTGATAAATCAGGATACATATATTCAGAGAAATCATTCCCAGGTTATTTCGACATTTGATTATGTTACATACCCATCACCCAAAATAAAATTGTCTTTCCTCACCTTCTATCTGGTTTTCTTTGTGTCCATCTCCTCCTCCCACCACCTTCCCTTTCCTCACCCCTCCATCTCCTTCCTCTCCCCCCTCCCATAACCACCACACTCTTATCCATGTCTCTGAGTTTCTTCTTTATTCCCACCTATGTATGGAATTATAAAATTCCAGTCATCTATTGAAGGGCTTTTGGTTCTTTCCATGTCTTGGCCACTGTGAACAATGCTGCAATGAACATGGGGCTGCATGTGTCTTTACGTAGCAATGCTTTTGAGGTTTTTTATTGCGGGGGTATATACCCAGTAGAGGGATTGCTGGGTCATATGGTAGTTCTATTTTTAGTTTTTGAGAAACCACCATACTTTCTTCCATAATGGTGTACTATTTTACATTCCCACCAACAGTGGATGAGGGTTTCTTTTTCTCCACAGCCTCTCCAACACTTGTTATTATCTGTCTTGTTGATAATAGCTAATCTAACAGGCGTGAGGTGGTATCTCATTGTAGTTTTGATTTGCATTTCTCTAATAGCTAGTGAAGATGAGCATCTTTTCATATATCTGTTGGCCATTTGTATTTCTTCCTGGAAGAAGTGTCTATTCATGCCCTCTTCCCATTTTTTTATTGGATTGTTTATTTGTTTGTTGTTGAGTTTTATGAGTTCTTTGTATATTTTGGATATTAGGCCCTTATCTGAGTTGTTGTTTGAAAATATCATCTCCCATTTAGTTGGCTGTCTGTCTGTTTTGCTGTCAGTTTATCCTGCTATGCAAAAGCTTCTTAGACTGATGTGGTCCTATTCATTTGTCTTTGCCTTCACTTCCCTTGCCTTTGGAGTCAAATTCATAAAGTGCTCTTTGTAATCAAGGTCCATGAGTTCAGTACCTATGTTTTCTTCTATGTAATTTATTTTTTCAGGTCTTATATTTAGGTCTTTGATCCATTTTGAATTAATATTAGTACAAGGGGACAAACTGTAGTCGAGGTTCATTCTTTTGCATGTGGTTTTCCAGTTTTCCCAGCACCAATTGTTGAAAAGACTTTCTTTTCTCCATTGTATGTTGTTGGCCCTGTTATCGAAAATTATTTTGTCCATATATATGTAGTTTTATTTCTGTGCTTTCTATTCTGTTCCATTGGTCTGTTTATTTTTCTGCCAGTACCATGCTGTTTTGATTGTTGTGGCTTTATAATATAATTTGAAGTCAGGTATTTTAATGCCCCCAGCTTCATTCTTTTTCCTTAGGATTGCTTTGGCTATTCGGGGTTTTTTATAGTTCTATATAAATCTGATAATTTTTTGTTCCATTTCTTTAAAAAATACATTGAAATTTTGATGGGAATTGCATTAAATTTGTATATCACTTTGGGAAATATAGTTATTTTGACTATATTTATTATTCCTATCAAGGAACAAGAAATATTTTTCCATTTCATTGTATCATTTTCAATTTCCCTTAGCAATGCTTTGTAGTTTTCATTATATAGGTCTTTTATATTCTTTGTTATGTTTATTCCTAGGTATTTCTTTTTTGTGGTGGTTGTAACCATGAAGGAAATTATTTTTTTGAGTTTGCTTTCTGATGTTTCATTGTTGGCATATAGGAAAGCAATGGACTTTTGTATATTAATTTTGTATCCTGCGACCTTACTGTATTGGTTTATTGTTTCTAGTAGTCTTTTTGTAGAGTCTATGTGGTTTTCGATGTACAAGGTCATATCATCTGCAAATAAAGAAACCTTTACTTCCTCTTTTCATATATGAATGCCTTTTATTTATTTCTCTTGTCTGATTGCTCTGGCTAGAACTTCCAGCACTACGTTGAATAAGAGTGGAGAGAGTGGACAACGTTGTCTTGTTCCTGATTTTAGAGCAAAAGTCCTCAGTTTTTGTGGACAAGGTCCACCGGGGCTGAGGATGATGGAGATGCAGAGACCCACCTTCGGAGACCAGTGACGCAGTGACGCAGATCCGCTTTATTCAGGAAGCAAGCTAGTTTATATACACAGGTTCAGTCTATTGGGTGTTACAGTGTGTTCTTCAAAGCCAATGGCTAAAAAGATCAGGGAGTTGCCTGGTTGGTGCTGAGTCACTTCCTTACAGTGGACGAGCTCCCTCCAGGTGTGCCTAGGAGGGTTTTAGGAGCTGGAGTGTTCTCACAGTATTTCATCAGCCACAGCTGCTAGGAATGCACTCTACCTACAAGTTTTATGTTATTTAATATGATGTTAGCTGATGGTTTATCATAAATGGTCTTTATTGTGTTGAGATATTTTTCTCCTATACCCACTTTGTTGACTGTTTTAGACATAAAATGATGTATTTTATTGAATGCCTTTTCTGCATCTATTGATAGAATCATATAGTTTTTTGTCCTTTGTTTTGTTGATATGATGTATTACGTTAACCATTTTGCGTATGTTGAACCATCCTTGTGATTCTGGGATGAATCCCACTTGATCATGATGTATTATTTTTTTAAATGTATTCTTGTATTCGATTTGCTAGTATTTTGTTTATTATTTTAGCATCTGTATTCATTAGTGATATTGGTCTGTAGTTTTGTGTGTGTGTGTGTGTGTGTGTGTGTGTGTGTGTGTGTGCTGTCCTTGTCAGGTTTCGGTATGAGAGTTATGTTGGCCTCATAAAATGTGCTTGGAAGTACTGATTCTTCTTCAATTTTTTGAAAGACTTTGAGTAGAATAGGACCCATGTCTTCTTTGAATGTTTGGTAGAATTCACTAGTATAGTTGTCTGGTCCTGGACTTTTATTTTTGGGGAGATTTTTGATCATTGTTTCTATTTTCTCCCTGCTTATGGGTTTGTTTAGGCTTTTTGCTTCATCATGATTCAGTCTAGAAAGATTCTATTTTTCTAGAAATTTATCCACTTCTTCTAGATTGTTAAATTTGGTGGCATACAGTTTTTCATAGTATTCTGCAATAATTCTTTGTATATCTATGATATCTGTGGTGATTTCTTCTCTTTCATTTTGAATTTTGTTTATTTGAGTCCTTTCTTTTTTTTCTTTTATGAGTTCTGCCAAGGGTTTGTCAATTTTGTTGATCTTTTCAAAGAACCAACTCTTTGTTTTATTAATTTTTTATATATTTTCTGTTCTCTATTTCATTTATTTCTGCTCCAATTTTTATTATTTCCTTTTTTCTGCTGGTTTTGGGTTGCCTTTGTTCTTCTTTTTCTAGTTCCTTAAGATGTGAAGTTAAGTGGTTTACTCGGGCTGTCTCTTGTTTGTTTGTATACACCTGTAGTGATATAAACTTCCCTCTTATTACTACTTTTGCTGCATCCCAGAGATTCTGATATGTTGTATTGTTATTTTCATTTGTCTGTATGTAACTTTTTATCTCTGCTTTTATTTCTTCTTTGACCCACTCATTTTTTAAAACTATGTTGTTTAGTTTCCACAATTTGTGGATTTGTTTACCTCTTTTTTTGCAGTTGAATTCTAGTTTCAAGGCTTTATGATCAAAGAATATACTTGGTATGATATCAATCTTTCTGAATTTGTTGATGTTATTTTTGTGGCCCAACATATAATTAATTATTGAGAATGTTCCATCTACACTAGAGAAAAATGTATACTCGGGCACTTTAGGATAAAATGTCCTGTAGTTGTCTATTATATCCAATTTTTCTAGTGTTTTGTTTAAGACCAATATTTTTTTATTGATTTTCTGTTTGGATGAATGATCTAGAGCTGTCAGCGGTGTATTGAGATTTCCAAGTATGATTGTATTTTTGTTGGTTTTTGTTTTTAGGTCAGTCAGTAACTGTCTTATATATTTTGGTACTCCTTGGTTTGGTACATATATATTAAGGAGTGTTATGTCTTCTTAATTCAATGTCCCCTTTATCATTCTAAAATGACCTTTTTTGTCTCTGATTACCTTTGCTGTCTTGTAGTCAGCATTATTAGATATAAGTATTGCTACACCTGCCTTTTTTTGAATATTATTTGCTTGGAGTATTGTTTTGCAACCTTTCACGTTGTTGGTTTTTTTTTTATACTTGTAGCATAGATGTGTTTCTGGTAGGCAGCATACACTTGGGTTTTTTTTCAATCCATTCTGCTACCCTGTGTCTTTTTATTGGTGAGTTCAATCCATTTACATTTAGTGTAATTATTGACATTTGAGGGTTTTCTATTGCCATTTTATCTATTGCTTTCTGATAGTTTTGTATCTTGATTGATTCTTCTCTTTTGTTTTTTTATCATTTGTTTTTGTTTGGTTGTAATCCATACTTCTTTTTTCCGTTGCTTCTTTTTTCAAATCATGTGCTTCTGTGGTGGTTTTTTCAGAAGTGATTTCCTTTAAGTAATGGAAAGGGTATCTATTTTGTTCATTGTAATACATTATCTCATGAGTACTTCTGCACTCCATTTTCCTTTGCTACTGTTAATCTTTGTCTTCTCCCCTTTTTTGTTTTTGTTGTCCCAGATTAAATTTTATTTTATTGTGTTCTTGATGGAGTTTTTACTTGTGGTTTTGTTTTGTTTGGTTCTTTGAATCAGGATGGAAAACCCCCTTTAGTATTTCCTGTAGTGGGGGTTTTCTTGTGATAAATTTTCTCATCTTTTCTGTATCTGTGAATGTTTTCATATCTCCTTTATATTTGAAGGATAGCTTTGATGGGTATAGAATTCTTGGCTTGAAGTTTCTCTCTTTTAAAACTTTAAATATTGGAATTCACTGTGTTCTACCTTGTAGAGTTTCTGCTGAGAAATCTGATGATAATCTTATGGGCCTTCCTTTATATGTTGTATTCTTCTATTACCTGGCTGCCTTGAGAATTTTTGTCATTGGTTTTTGCCAGTTTCATTATGATGTGTCATGGAGGAGGTTTGTTAGGGTTAAGATAATTTGATGTTTTGTTTGCTTCTTGAATTCGAGGCTTTAGTACAGGGGTCAGGAATTGTTTTGGCTGAGAGAGCAATGAACACCACATATTTTGAAATGTAATTCCATGAAAGCCATAAAATATATTTAACACTAAATACAAGTAAATGTGTTCATTTTATGTAAACCAACACTTTTTTTTTTTTTTACAGGAACAGAGAGAGTCAGAGAAAGAAATAGGGACAGACAGACAGGAATACAGAAATGAGAAACATCAATTATTAGTTTTTTGTTGCCGTTGCGACATCTTAGTTGTTCATTGATTGCTTTCTCACATGTGCCTTGACCACGGGCCTTCAGAAGACCGAGCAACCCCTTGTAGAGCCAGCAACCTTGGGTCCAAGCTGGTGAGCTTTTTCTCAAGCCAGATGGGCCTGCACTCAAGCTGGAGACCTCAGTCTCAAACCTTGGTCTTCCACATCCCAGTCCGACTCTCTATTCACTGCGCCACCACCTGATCAGGCAAAACCAACACTTTTAAAGTACAAAAAGACTGAATTCTTTTTAATAACATTGTTATGCTATTGCTAACCATTGAGGAATAAAGTATTTCTTACCATTAATGCGACTTCTCGTGCTGCATGGTTTTGCTGATGGCTTTGTCATCCAGTTGATATATGGTGAGGTTAAGCTTCATGCAGGTATTGAGACTTCCATTCATTAAATGTGACCATAGGTTGGTCTTAACATTCTTTAGATATGAAAAAGACTGCTCACATGCATACGTAAAGCCTAACATCGTCAGTACAGCAATACTCACATGCTGTAGTGTGTAGTATGTGACAGGAAGGGCATTCCAAGTTTTGACAATCAGCTGTTTTGCGAGTTAAAATTTTTTTATTTCTTCCCACTTGTGTTTGTTCACCAACTCTGCTTGCTGTCATGAAAGTCTTTCCAAATCTTCATTCAGTGACTTGAACTTATTCACTCACATGTGTGAGGCCTTTAGCTCAGCAGCCTGTAGCTCAAAATCTCTGACGGAGACACCAAGGATATAATGCAGGTTGGTGCTATACACCGCACATTTGTGTGGATAAGTGATGAACTTATAAAGATGAGTGCACTCATGAAATTCTACAAATTGCACTTTGAATGACTGCAGGAGACTAGATGTGAAGCTCGCTAGCTGTTGGAGATCAAGATGTTGAGCAGGGTCACTTGTGCATGCATCTTTAAACTCTCTCAGTTTTTCAAAGTGTAGTAAATTACCTGTTTCAATGTTGGCGATGAAGAGTTCCAGCTTGTTTTTAAATGCAAACACTTCTTGTTGAAAGGATAAGACTATATTTTCAGGGCTTTGCATTTTCACATTGATCTGGTTCAAATTTACAGTTATGTTCATGAGATAGTAGAACTTCAGGAGCCACTCAGTGTTAGCTAACTCAGAATGCTTGACGTTTTTCATTTCAAGAAAAGTCCAGATTTTGCTCAGACAAGCTGTAAAACTGCTGAGCAGCTTCCCTCTTGACAAACAATGCACATTGCAGTGCAGAAGCAAACCTGGATAATTATTCCCGACTTTATTCAGCAGTGTTTTAAACTGGCAATTATTTAAAGCTTGAGCAACAATAAAGTTGACCACCCAAATGACCAGCGACATCACCACACCAAGCTGCTCACCAAACATCTGAGCACAAAGCACCTCCTGATGTAGAATGCAGTGAAAACTTAGAATGAGTCTTTTTTCATATTTACAAAGAAGAGTAACAAATCTTCTATTTTTCCCCACCATGCATGGAGCACCATCAGTACACACCAAAATAAGTTTATTCACCAGTAGATTTTTTTCTTTAGTGAGCTCATTGAAAGACTTGAATAAATCTTCCCTTATTGTCTTTTTCATAGGCAAAACAGTAAGACTTTCCTCACATAGTGTGTCACCGACAGCATACCTTGCAATCACGCTGAACTGGGATAAATGGCTTACCTCTGTTGACTCATTCAAAGCAAGAGAATAGAATGGTGCTGCATTTATGTCCTTTACTTGTGTTGCCTCAGTTTGATTTGCCATCATTATGGTTTGATTGTGAACAGTTCTTTCTGACAGAGGCATGTCTTTGATTCGTTGGATTATTTTTCCTTTATCTGATAAGTCATCAAAAAGTTTATTGGCAACATCAGGCATGAATGATTTGGCATACTTCCCATCTGTGAATGGCTTTCCGTTTCTCACAATTGCTAAAGCACCAGCAAAGCTAGCTGAATTTCAGTCACCGTGTTGGGTCCAAACACAGAGTTGCTGCTGACTAGCTTGCACTCTGCACAGTAGCTCTTGACATGCTTTCTTCCTAATGTCCCCCACTGGATATTTCAATGCAAATGTAGTTTGGCATCTGTTGAAGTGCTGCTTTATATTTGACCGTTTCATTGATACAATTTTATCATTGCATATTAGACAAACTGCAGAACCTGTTCTCTCCACAAACGCAAATTCCTGTGTCTATTTCTGCTGAGAAATATGATACTCCTCATCTTTTTGTTCTTTTAGCCACTTCTTTGTCAAAAGGGTTTCTGCAATTAGCTAGCTGACTACTTGATTAAAAGAAGGGAAGTTTACTTTCCGACATCACAACGACCCGTTTACGATACACACTATACAATTAAAATTTGGTGTTTTTCCATAGGACAACTGTGATTGGCGCCAGTCACACGCAACCATGAATATGAGCTATAGGAAATGAATGGATTGAAGACATGAGAATGTTTTATATTTTTAACATCATTATTTTTTTATTAAAGATTTGTCTATGAGCCAGATGCAGCCATCAAAAGGGCCACATCTGGCTTGCAGGCCATATGTTCCTAACCCCTTGCTTGGGAAGTTTTTTCTATTATTTGTTTGAATATGTTCTCCATTCCATTTTCTCTCTATTTTTCCTCTGTTATACCCATTATTCTTATGTTGCTCTTTTTGATGGAGTCAGACAATTCCTGTAGGGATTTTTTTTATTATTATTTGTGAGTCTCTCTTCTCTTCTCTTTGTAGTGCCTCTAGTTACTTGTCTTCTGTGTCACTAATTCTGTCCTCTATCTGGCCTTTTCTATTAGCTAAGCTTGTTATCTCATTTTTCAGTTCATGAATTGTTTTTCATCTCTGTTTGATTCGTTTTCATAGCTTTAATTTCCTTGGTGATGCATTCTTTCTGTTTGTGGAATTGTTTTATGAGCTCTCTAAATTGCCTTTCTATGCTTTCTTGTATATTCCTGAGTATTTTTATGATTTCAATTTTAAATTATCATTTAACTCTAAGGTTTCCAAGCTATTAATATTTTTATAGATTTTTCCTCATCTATCTGAGCTACATCTCTGTCTTTTGTATCCATGATATTGAATATTTTTCCTTAATGGCATTTGAGAGTGGTATTGTTAATAACATTTATAGGAGTTGATAAAAATAAAAATAAAGATAAAAAGTAAAATAATAAAACTTTTTTTTTGAGAAAATGCAGTAAAAAACTGAAAATTATATTGTGTTAAATGGAATAAAAACTACATAGAATGGAGGGCCTGAGTTGAGGAGAAGTGACAAAGAGGCAAAAAATGAGGTAAGAATCCACAAAATGCTACAAGGAAAAAATTTGGATTGAGAATAAAATAACTTGTTTGTAAATGATGGTCGAGTGAGAGATATAGTGAAAGAGAAAAGAATAAAATAAAAGAAATAATACAGTGAAAGATACTGCCTGCAGAAGATGTCTTAAAAGCTGCCAAGTCTCTCTTCCAGGTTCGTTTAAAGCACAGCCCTGGGTATAAAAGCTCTGGGGACCAGAGACACCAGCTTAAGCAGGAAGGGGGGTGAGCTGACTTATGGTTAGGCTTCTTTCTAAGGTTCCCTAGGTATATCTAGTTAAATTTGCCTTAGCAGTCTGTGGGTCTGCTCTTCACAGGCTTCTCCCTTGTTGGGAAGCCTACAGCCCAGCCCACCCAACTTCTGTAGTGTTCTCTGAGGTCTATTCCATAAAAATGTTTTTTACCCTGTATCGGCTGGTAGGGAGTTGTCTCAGCCACTGCCTGCTGAGTGAGAGTCCCTAAGAATTATCAAGTTCCTTCTCCAAGTCCTCTTAATTTATAGACCAGGGAAAGAAGACCTTGTCAGCCAGAGCCACTGCCAACATAAGCCAGCCAAGCAGTAAGCAGACTGCAGGTTAGGTTCCTTTCAGTGATCCGCAGGTTTGCTCGCCATAGGTTGTCTGCAAGCTGCCTACGGGCCTTCACACCCTTTTCCCATCACTTTTGTAGTTTTCTTATTAGCTTGTATGGCTGGGAGAAGTGCCCTGCCTGGAGAGGTGCGGGTGTAGGAAAGTTGGCTTTTGTGCACTCCCCACACACTGTTGTTCAGGGAGCAGGGATTATAGAGAGGCTCTGACCGCAGCCCATGAAGAAGGCCACTGCTGATAGTCTCCAACCCAGCCCCTCCATGCGGGAATGCGGGCACCCACACCCGAGGTGCTAGGAGAAACCACTTGTACACTGCCTGCGCTCACTGATTTGTAAGCCAAAGGTAAATAAAATCCACTTTGCAGGCAAGCCACTCGCCCATCTCTTCTGGGGTTTGCTGCTGGTGTTAGCTCCGCATAGGATGAGCAGCGGGCACAGTCTCTCCTCAGCTTGAATGTCTCCTAGCCTGCCCTTTCTCTCGGTTCCAAGTGAAAAAAAGTTTCTTCAAGTCAGCGAGGGAAGCGGAATACTCCGTTCTTTGCCCTATTTGCTTCAGAGAGGTTTATCAGCCACCTGTTCTTCTAATTGTACCTTTGCTTGATGTATGTGTGTTTCAGATGCTCCTGGGATTGTTTTTCTGTCTTTAGTTGTTGAATTTGTTAAAAATTTCAGGGAGAGGTATTGGAAACCCTCCTCACAGAGCCATTTCTCTCCACAGATTTTTATTACTTTATAATTATGGCTATATCAATGTGTTTTGCTTATATTTAATTTCACTTAATAGCCTTTTAGAACAGTAATCCTTATATATATTTTAAGTATTACATATTATTTATAGGTGAGGATTCTGTTTATCCAGAATACTTATATCTTTACCTTGGAAATTAAAAAGATATAATTAAATATAAACTAATTAAAAAGAAACTTTTATTCTCTAATTCTTTCCTTTAAAAGAAATACCCTCACTGAGTTCCCCCATTTTTTTTTCACTTTCTTATACAATAGACTAATTTTTCATTTTCCAGGAAGCTGGTTTTTAAACTTGTGAAAGTCACAAATAGTTGCCATTAATTTAAAATACAATGGTAGACTCCCATGCTCCAAATTAAGGTGAATTATTTTAATGTAATTATTCTAGCGGACTCAATATGGAATCAGTCAAAATTAATAAAATGTGAAAAATTGTCCAACTATTTGAGTTTTGACCAAAGAAAGGCAGACATTTCCTGAATTCTTCTGTTGTACATTAAGCACTTTTACAGCACCTGTAACTTAGACAGCACTCCTACTAACTTCTGCAGGAACACTGAAAAATTATGTTTTAAATACAGGTAATTAGTGATTAAGAGACACAGTAATTAGTACAAAAGAAAATTGCCTTTGTTTGTATAACAGCTACCAGTCAAAAAAAAAAAAAAAAACTTAAGAGAAAACTTTTTTGAAAATATATCAGAAGTTTTAATGTTAATTGATTTCAAAGTTAAAAGTTCAAATCTATCAGCACAAAAGGATAAAGAAAGGCAGCGGAAGTATATATTCAATGTGTGGTTCCCACAATGCGGAATAATCTTCCCCACATCCCCACTTGCCTGTGTCCTCATTATTCAGGTGTATGATTTACAAATGCCTTCTCTTCAGAGGGATTTGCCTGATAGTCCCAGCTTGGGTTGACTGCAATTCTTCACTGCCTTCTCTTTCTCATAAAAATTTTCAGAATCTAAAATTGTATTGCAATGCATCCCCTTTTTGGTGATTATTTGTCTCTCCCACTAGACTATGTTTCATGAGGACAGAATGTTTATTATGTTCCCAGTTGTCTCTCTAGTATTAATAATAGTACCTGACACACATTTGGTAGTCAGTGAAACATTTGTTGGAAAAATGAATACCTAATACCTGAAGGAGCTTCTTTGTTTACAAAGATCCCTATACACAGCTGTATGAGTTTTTCAGGGATGTCTGAAAATAATGAGTAGAATCAATGTGCATTATTTACCCGAGCCTTCACTAATGAGCACAAATGAAACCTCTTCTCAGAAGACTTCCTTATTAAACACAATTATTCAATACTTCAGCTATGATTCAAATGGTATTTGTTCATTTGCATCTCCTTCAATAGAAAAAATCTCATTGGTAAGTTTTATGTACAATTCATTTTTAATATGACCTTTTATTTAATTTTTAAAATAAGAATTGTATATATTTAAGGGATACAATGTAACTATATACTTATGCATAGTGAAACAACTACTACAGTGGAGCTAACTGACATACTGTATATTCTCACATCTCACATGGGGTGTGTGTGTGTGTGTGTGTGTGTGCGTGTGTGTGTGTGTGTGTGTGTGTAATGCAAATACCAAATCTACTCTCTTAACAAATTTTCAGTATTCAATACAGTACACTGTTGGTGGGAATGCAAACTTGTACAGCCATTACAGAAAAAAAAATCATCTTTATAATTTTCTCAGTACCTAGTACTGCATGTAATATCAGATATAATATCAGTACTTAAAAAAGAAATTAAATTTGAAAGAATAACTCAAAGCATCACAAGATGCAAACTCCCTTATGATAAAAACATTCTTCTTTCCTTTCAAGTGTTGAATAAAGACTTCTGTCCAACAACAATGTTATCCAAACCTGAACACCAGGTTCCTTACTATGCCCCACTTTTCTCTCCAGTGCACCACATAGTCACTTCTACACCTGATGATCAATGCAGTCAGACTACTTGCACAGCATCATTTGTAAAAAACCAGTGGCCACTTACTGTATTTGTCCTTTTATAAATGTTTTCTGCTCCTACTACCCACAAACTAATCTAAGTAATGAAAACAATCTGGATAGCATTGGTGAACCAATAGAAACTGCTATAATTTCCCTTATATCCTCCTGCCATCCTATTCTAAGCAAACAAGTTTATATTCCAATGGGTCCCAGAAGACAACACTTGTCTAAAGATCTAGAAAGGTTCAACAGCCTTTCATATCAATAAAAACATGAAAGGGGACAGTTAACTCTTACTATGCTAATCAATTATGAAAACAAGCTCTATGATTTTTAATTGATTTTAATATCTACACATTTCTATATTTTACAAATTTAGAACAAAGTCACTGTAATTAATCTTTCACAATGTCTTGTACTTTATTATTAAATATATTAGTTTATAGATAAAAATTCACTTTTGAGTGAAGCCATTTCATATTTGTAGTGAATGCTAGAATTATAGAACAGAAAGTGGAGATAAAGTTTCCACAGATATTTATTAATATGTAAAAGACATTTATATTTATTTTCTAAAAGCCACATATCTATTCTGTTTAGTGAATAAAGTGATTACTTTTTAATAAACTTACAATTTTCTGGAGAAAAAATAAACTCTAATTATTCAAAGAAGTATTTTTTTCAAAGAAGTACTTTTAAGTATATTAGTATATTTGCCAAGAATGAGAGATTTTTTCCTAAAATTACTGTATAGAAATAATAGAAACCACCTTTTGTGCATATCTATATGTATATCCTCTACATAAATATTCTCATGTTATAAGGAAATGGTTGCTATGTCAGTATTGTTCTGAATAATATAACAGTATCTGAAGAGACATTAATCTAAAAATCTCTTTATTAATATCACATTTGGATGATTGTATCAATTATATATGTAGTAAAAACAAAACAAAAAGTAAAAGTAAATCTGGCATAGAAATTTAAAACATTATAATAATATTAGGACTATAATTTTTTTCAGTTATATATAGTCACACACAAGCATTTTCAATCAACTTCAAAACAATATGGGAAAATTGAAACAATGCTGATTAGGGAATTTTTAAAGTCTAATTTAACATTTATTTCACAAGACAACTATGAGTCATACTTCATATCAGGTTCACTTAAAAAGATATGGCACAGGAAACAGAATGTCAGCAGAGCAATGACAAACATTCTACATGTGACAGTAGGTGTCTTCACAGCAACCCATACAGCAGTTCACACAGGCCACTTGATGACAGTAAGATTTTGGAGAAAAGATTCACCTTGGTCAAGTGCAAGAGGTAGCCTGGCTTAAAAGCCTCATGCCCCACAGAAAATAATATCTCTTGTGACAACTTATAGGGACCCTGGCATTTTCAGCTACAAAAATCACCACAGCAAGGTAAACCCCCAAAATATAATGCCCTTATCAGTAATTTATAGTTTATTAACAGTTCCTATTAATACAAATGCCATTTTCCAATCTGTTGTCATTTTATTACAAATAATGTCGCTAATAATACAGTTCTTCTATCTCTATCAAGTTTCTAGGAGAAAAACTTAATAAACTGAATTATAATTATTTAAATGGGGAAAAATCAGACAATAAAATTTTATAGGTCAAATGTTCTTGGTTCTTCAACAAGTACATTATAAGAAAAATAAAAGAGTTACAGATTGAAAAAAATAGACATTGATTTAAAAATAGTCAAAACTAAAGTAGAATCTAGGAAATACACACTTTATTAATAAAGCATCAAGAAATATTCAGTTATTAATTATTATAAATGTCAGGATTATGGTTAATTTAAAGGGGATTTGCAATTGGGTTAGAAAACATAAAAGGACTTCTAGAATGACTGGAAAAGTGTCATTTCTTTTAAATAAAAATAAAATGTTGTTCATTTTATCCATTGTTAAGCATACAGTTCAGTAGCATTAAGTAAAGCCATAAAGCCATCACCACTATTCACTTCTAGAATTTATTTCAAACTAACACTCTGTACCCATTAAATAGTAACTCCTCATGCTCCCTTCCACCAACCCCAGACAGGTACCTACTATCTGTCTCTGTGAATCTAATATGTACCTCATATAAATAGGATCATATATTTGTCCTTCTGTATATGGCTGTTTTACTAAGCATAATGTCTTTAAGTTTCATCTATGTTGTATCATGTAGTCTTTTAAAAAGTGGATAATATTCTGTTCTATGTATATGCCTTATTTTGTTGATTCATTAATCTTTCAATGGACACAGATTGCTTCCACCTTTTAATAACCATAATTATGCTGGAGTAAGGGCCACATTCCCCATACTGAGCTACTGACCAAAAGACTCCTGAGTAGCAGTTCCCAATAGTGTTGTATTCCCAACCTCAGCTGCCCTAACCCACCAAGCTTGCAACCTGTAGAAGGGTTGGTTGGGTGAGGCCAGTCTAGGCCCCCACTAAAGTCTACAGAAGTCTCTGTGGGAAGACTAGGCAACTATAAGAAGTGGTGTACCAGCAAAAAAAGTGTAGGCAAAATTTATGGAGCTTGTGGCTTTTACAGAACTGCTGTCATCTCTAAGCAGGAGAAAGTTGATCCTTATATACAGGTTGTCCCCTCTCATACATACCAAAAAGCACAGAAAACACAGACACAAACAGCAAACAGAGCAGTACCTACATACATGTAGCCCACAGCAGGTTACAAACAATGGCTGATGCCAATCCCAGAAGACCTAAAATTAAAACAACTGGTAGTGAGTGGCTGACAACAATGCTAGACTTAGCTAGCTATACAAGTGGCACACAAAAAGGAGGAGTTCAACAGGCACCAGACACTGTGGAGAATAAATACAGAAAACAGGGTAGACACCGCCAGTGTCAAATACATTTGATCAATGTTGATTCTTAGAGCCAGCTAGACTGAAGGGATAACTGCACCAATGAAAAGACCAACTGCATTTAATAATCACATACAACAGGAGCATAAATGCTAACTTCAAGAAGCATTTCTAGTGCAAGAAAATCAGGTGGCCTGGAGATAAGTACCACCAAGACCACCTTCCTCATAAAGATACCACAACAAATTTTAAAGTCAGACACCACAACTTAATACATAGACAAAATGGTCAAAGAAATACAACCCAAATGAATCAACAAGAGAAATCCCAAGAAAAAGAACTAAGTAAAATAGAAGTAACCAAACTACCAGAATAATGATTGTTAAGATGCTCAAGGATCTTAAAGCAACAATGGATAGTCACAATGAGAACTTAAAGAGATATGAAACATCAAAAAGGACATTAAAATCATAAAAAAGAGCCAGTCAGAAATGACAAATACAATATCATCTATGAAAATTGCCTAGAAGAAATCAATATCAGGCTGGATGAAGCAGAGGATTGAATCAGCGTCTTAGAGGACAAGACAAAAAAAGTACAGAAACAGAGCAGCAAAAAAGAAAAGAGGCTCAAAAATACTGAGGAAAATCTAAGAGACGTCTGTGACAACAAGAAGAGAAATAACATTCATATCATAGAGGTTCCTGAAGGAGAAGAGATTGTAATCATATCAAACATCTTCTCTGATAACAATGACATGAAAATAGAAATCAACTACAATAGAAAAACTGAAAAACATTCAAACACTGGGAAGCTAAATATAGCAGCACATTAATAAATAACAAATAGGTTAACAATGAGATCAAAAAAGAAGTAAAAATTCACCTCAAAACAAATAAAAATAAACATATAACAACCCAAAATCTATGAGACACAGCAAAAGTAGTCTTAAGAGGAAAGTTCAGCCTGACCTGTGGTGGCGCAGTGGATAAAGTTTTGACCTGGAATGCTGAGGCTGCCGGTTTGAAACCCTGGGCTTGCCTGGTCAAGGCACAAATGGAAGTTGATGCTTCCAGCTCCTCCCGCTTCTCTCTCTCTCTCTCTCTCTCTTTCTCCCATTCTCTGTTCTCTCTAATATGAATAAAGTCTTAAGAAAACAAAAAGAAAGTTCATAGCATTGCAGGCACACCTTAAGAAGCAAGGAAAGCTTAAAAAACAACCGAACCATACACTTACAAGAACTAGAAAAAGAACAATAACTAAAGCCCAGAAGAAGTAGAAGAAAGAAAATAATAAAGACCAGAGCAGAAATAAATGTCAGAGGCTAAAAAAGAAAAAAGCAAAACATTCATGAAACCAAGATCTGGTTCTCTGAAAGGTAAACAAGGTTGAAGAACCTTTAACTAGATTTTTCAAGAAAAAAAGAGAGAGGTTTTAAATAAATAATATTAGAAATGAAAGTGGAAAAGAAACAACTGACCCAGAAGAAACAAAAAGTATTGTAAGAAAATACTATGAAGATCTACATGCCAAAAAATTGGCAACCTACCCTAAATGGATAAATTTATAGAAACACACAATCTTCCAAAACTCAATCTGGAAGCATAAGAAAACCAAAACAAACTGACAAAAAATAAAATGGAAATAGTTATCAAAAAGCTATTGTAAATAAAAAAAAAAAAAAAACTTTTGCAAATAAAAGTCCTGAGCCAAATGGCTTCACAGGTAAATTTTCCACATTCAAAGAAGAACTAACACCTATTCTTTTCAAGCTATTCCAAAAAATTCAAGGGGAGAAAAGATTTTCAAGCTCATTTTAGGAGGCAAACACTATCCTCATTCCAAAATCAGATAAAGACACTACAAAGAAAGAAAATAAAACTGGGGAACAAAATTTTTGTTGCATCCACAAAAACACTTGTCCTTACCTAATTCAAGAGGGCTGATCTCGAATCTGATGTTATTTTTTCTCTGTAAGCTACAGTTTTTTTGCAATTCAAAATATTAGGTTTTCATTTTATTGTAAAATTTTCAACATTTAGTTTAACATAATAAAGTAGAATGTCTTATTGGGCATCATCTTTCTGAGAATATAATAATTTATATAATGCAGTAAATACACTAATACACTAAAAATATGATTTTATCAAAATTTGTCTACAATTTTGAAATAGAACATATTAAAACACTTATTTTAATCATAAAATTTGTACAAAACTTATTTAAATTCTATTCAGAAAAAAATTTGCATTTGTAGCTCTTGAATTTGTGAACTTGTTGAGGAAAATCTTATTTGATGCTCCAGCAGTAGTCTGCTCATCATTAACAGCTCCTAGATTTTCAAGAAACTTATCAAGGTGACTATTCAATAAGTGAATCTTAATGCTCATGTTGCATCCAATATCATAGAAAGCCAACAGCATCCTTTGAACCAGAAGTTCATAGTTTTCTGCTTATTTGTTTCCAAGGAAGTTCTTTGTAACTGCCACAAAAGATTGACATGCTGCTTTCTCCTTATTCATCTTCCTGGCAAATTCTTTGTCACGTATAAGGGTTCAAATTTGAGATCAATCGAATACACCTGCTTTTATTTTCTCAAAAGAGAAGACAGGAAATGCAGAAATAATATGTTGAAAGCATTTACTTTCTCTATTCAAATCCTGAAAAATCTTCTTCATAAAGCCAAGTTTTATGTGAAGTGGGCAAAAAATGACCGTCTTGATTAACTACAAGTTCATTCACAATATTTTGAATCCCTACTTCCATAACTTCACGTTTCAGCCACTCCTTCTGTGTCCAGTCTTTCTCCCGAGCTCGGCTGTCTCACAGACACAGAAAGCAAAGATACTTTGTGAAACCTCTGTTGTCTTAGCAGAAAATTTTCATTTTTAAGATCCACACTAATAATCCAGTTATGCTCCTCATACTTCAAAGTCAAGGACAATATTTATGTCATTTTAATCTTCTCGAAGATAAGTTGAATAATCAATTGGAACCACTGCATAAACATTACCATTGTGTAGGAGAACACATTTCCGTTTAGAGCTGTCCAGAAATAGCAGGCATTCTGTTGGACTAAAGTGATAACACCTAGCTGGCTGAGAAGACTACTAATATCATGACAGTAAACAAAGTGTTTGTCTTCGGAAAAAAAGTCCACAAAAATTTGTTCACGCTTCCTGAAATGGGATACTTTAGCTGCCCAGTGAAGTACATTCCTTTCTTGAAGCCTGGAGCCTAATAACTCAGCTGCTTTATTTGATAGGCCCAAATCTCTTACTAAGTCATTCAATTCAGGTTGGCTAAACTGCTGAGTGGTTAATGACTGCTTCGTATCATAAGAAAACCCTTCACATTCTACAACCATTTCCTCATGCATCTTATCAAAATACACTTGATCGCCATGTGCACTATCTTCGTCCTTAGGAAAATTAAAACCATTGAAAACTGGAACTGGGAGTTTCTCTGAGTGTGGGATAGGTTGTATTGCTGAAGGAATGTTAGAATATGTGATCATATGCCATTTTTTCTTGGCAATACCCTTTGTATGGATCAGATAGAAATAACAGTCACTGCTATGGTCCTTAGGTTCACGCTAAACCATGGGAATACTAAAAAGCATTCCTTTTCATTTTCTTTTTGTCCAGCCATGAAGAATTTCCTCACAATTATGATACACAATATGAGGAGCCCATTTCTTGTCTTGATCTCCAAGGGGAACTTAAAATAGGCAATATTTGCACGTGTCACAAATAATAAAATATTGTGCCTTTGACATTGAAGTATGTAACAGCCACATATATAACAGAAGGTGTCAAGACTATTCTTACATTTATGCCTACTAGAAGCCATGATTTAATTTTAAAACAAAATAAGATGGTGTTTTTATCAGATAATCATTTTTTACATTTAAAAAAGTACAATTATGTACAAGTGATGTTTTTCAAACATTAATTGCCTTGTGGTTATGTTCAATCCAAGAGTCATTGCCCTTTACCTCCAATTTAAAAACCAATGCATGCCATTAACTCTAACAAAAGAAAAATAAAATTGCTTAGGAACTAGAGCATGCATGAAAAAAATGTATTTTAGATTAAGAATTAGCAACGCAGAAATATATAGAACAGTTCTAAACCTCATGTGACAGAAAATGAAAAAATAAATTTTTCCCCAGTGTTATAGGCCAATATTCCTAATGAACATAGATGCTAAAATTCTCAACAAAATTATAACAAAGTAAATCCAGCAATACATTAGAAAGATTATACATTATGATCAAGTGGGATTTATTCTGGAGAGGCAAGGATGGCACAATATTTGCAAATCAATAAATGTGATTCATCACATAAACAAAATAAATAAAAACCATATAATTATATCAATAGATGGAGAAAAAGCATTTGATAAAATCCAGCACCCATTTATGATAAAAACTCTCAGCAAAGTGAGAATACAGGAAACATTTCTCAACATAAGGTTCATAGATGACAAACCTACAGCCAGAATCATATATTCAATGGGAAAAATTTAGAGCAATCCCCTTAAGATCAGAAACAAGGCAGGGGTGCCTCCTTTCACCACTCTTAATCAACATAGTTCAATAAGTCCTAACCCTGGCAATCTAACAAGAAGAAGAATAAAAAGGCATTCAAATTGGAAAAGAAAAGTAAAACTATCGTTATTTGCTGATGACATGATATTGTACATAGAAAACCCTAAAGTCTCAGTCAGAAAACTACTAGGCCTAATTAATCAATTTGGCAAGGTAGCAAGATATAAAATTAATATTTAGAAATCAGTGGCATTTTTATACACCAACAATAAACTGTCAGAAAGAGAAATTAATAAAAGAATCCCTTTTACTATTGTACCAAATATGATAAAGTACCTAGGAATAAATTTAACCAAGGAAGTAAAATACTGTACTGGGAAAATTATGACATTAAAAAAAAAAAGGAAATCAAGAAAGATACAAACAAATGGAAGCATATACCATACTCTATTCATAGATAAAAAGTATAAACATAATTAAACATCTATAATACCCAAAGCAATTTATAGCATCAATACAATTCTTATTAAAATACCAATGGCATACTTCATAGATATGAAACAAATATTCCAAAATTTTATGTGGAACCTAAAAAAGAAACCAAATAGTCTCAGCATTCTTGAAAATGAAGAATAAACTGGGAGGTATCACACTTCCAGATATTGCTATACTACAAGGCCATTGGAATCAGAACAGTTTGGTACTGGCATAAGAACAAGCACATAGATCAATGGAACAAAACAGGAAACCCAGAAATAAACCCACAACTTTATGGTCAATTCATATTTGATCAAGGATGTAAGAGCATACAATGGAGTAAAAACAGGCTCTTTAAAAAATGGTGTTGGAAAATTTAGACAGGTACATGCCAAAAACTAGACCACCAACTTACACCATTCACAAAAATAAACTCAAAATTAATAAAAGACTTAAATGTAAGTCACAAAACTAGAAACATTTTGGAAGAAAACATAGACAATAAAGTCCCCAATGTATCTTGTAGCAATATTTTTTTGATATATCTTCAAGGGCAAAATAAACAAATGGAACTATAAAAAGATTTTGCACAGCAAAATACACCATTTAACGAAATAAAAGGACAAGCCATACAATGAGAGAGCATATTCGCTGATATGTCTGGTAAGGGGTTAATAACTAAAATTTATAAACAACTTTTAAAACTCAACACCAGGAAGGTAAACAACCCAATTTAAAAATGGGCAAAGAAACTGAATAGACTCTTCTCCAAAGAGGACATACAGATAGCCAATTGGCAGATGAAAAAAATGATGAGCATCACTAATTATCAGAGAAATGTAAATTCACAATGACATACTACATCACACCTGTCAGAATAGTGCTCTTTAACAAATCAACACACAACAAGTGCTGGCAAGGGTGTGGAGAAAAGGGAACCCTCTTGCACTGCTGGTGGGAATGCATACTTGTGCAGCACTGTGAAAAAAAGTATGGAGATTCCTCAAAAAATTAAAAATGGAACTGCCTTTTGACCCAGCCATCCCACTTTTAGGAATATATCCCAAGAATCCTAAAACACCGATTCAAAAGAAGATATGCACTCTCATCTTTATGGCAGCATTATTTACAATAGCTAAGATCTGCAATCAGCCTAAGTGTCTGTCAGTGGACCAAAGAATATAAAAGCTATGGTATATGTACACAATGGAATACTACATGCCCATGAAAAAGAATGAAATATTACCTTTTGCAATAGCGGAGATAGATTTGGAAATTATTATGCTAAGTGAAGTAAGCCAGGCAGAGAATGACAAATATCATATAATCTCACATGTGGCATCTAATAAACAAAGTGAACTGAGGAATGGAATAGAGGCAGAGGCAGGGTCATGGGGAGCAGAGGGACAGCTGTCACAGGAAAGGGGGATAAGGGGATGGCATCAGAGTTGGTGAAGACATTATTGAAATTATATATACCTAGCACACAGATACATATCACAGAACAGCAAATCCCAGGGGAAATAGGGGAGGGGCTTAAAAGAAGAAGAGCAAAAGGGTAAAATGGGGGGCATGTGCGTTAGAGGTGAGGTGTTTATATTGAGTGGAATACTTGAATCCATGTTAACACAATAAATTAAAACATTTAATAAGAATAAAAAACAGTTATAAAAATTAAAGATATCTAAAAAGGAAAAAGCATATTTTTAAAAATATTTATTGATTTTGTATTAATAAGTTTTACAAATTTTTATTAAGCAAATACTATGTGTTATGCATTGAGGAAAAAATGACAAAGAAGAGAAATATAGATCCTGTGTTTATGAAGTTTGCCTTCTAAAAAATTAAAGTAAAATATTTACAGATTCAATATATATTTCTTAGAAAACATTTTGTGTTCTGCAGTTATGCTTGGAAGAATAACCTTATATGTACTGAAGCTATGAATAAATTTTTTAAATTTAGACTATTGAAGTATATAAAAATAAGAAATATTTTAATATCTGAATACTATATTTATTGTCAACATTATGAACATTGCTGTCAAATAAAATATAAGTTCTTAAATATCTGATTATATGACTTAGTCTTAATTTAAATAATTCTGTCAAAAATGAGAACTGTTACAAATTTTACATGATATTTCTGATTCCTCAAGGGTACACTTCAAAAGAATCAGAGACTTAAGATTCAGCTTCCATATTCATTATCTATTCAATATAATTTTTTTAAAAGATGGATCTTTAATATAAAGAAATGTTAGAGTAGGAGAACTGAAATGTGCTCAACTTCAATAACATCATTGAAAAATAATTATTTCAAAACCAGCTTATTGGTTGAAAACTGGCAAACTACTAGCATCTTGATTGCTGTAAGCAATTTTATAACTGCTTTAAGCTGATAAATTGAACAAAAAGAAGTTAATTTCAGCCACAAAATAAAAATCATCATCTATCCCACATGGAGTATCTTCTACAATATAGTTCTTCATACATTGTGTTAGTCACAGGAATTTGTGAGCAAATACTGAATTTCTGTCTTGAAAAGTTTATAACTGGATTTGGACCGATACACTTCTATTAGAATTTCAACTTTTTAGCAGGACTATAAATCCACATACAGAAACACACATACACAGGTGGCAATAGAAAATACCTCTGAAGGTTGATATCTATTTAATAGTCAGTAGGACTACAGTTTTTCTAAGCAGCAGCATATATAACTATCAAGAGGTAGTTTTGAAAAACCTTTATCCTTTTTATGTCACAAAAGGGAAGGACCAAGGTACTGCAAGCTGCCTGTTTTATTCTCCAATCAAGTTCATGCCTTTAAAACAAGGTTTGCGGAGGCGGGTAAGATGGCGATGGAGTAAACGGACATACCAACTTCCAACTCCCAGAACCAAAGTGGATTATAACTTAATTTTAAGAACCATCATCTGGAGAAACCGACGCTGAACTGAACTGAGAGGACTCTTCAACCAGGAAACACTGAAGAAGCCACATTGAGACTGGTAGGAAAAGTGAAAACGTGGAAAGGGTTGCCCAGCTCCCCGGAGTGAACAACAGCCCAGAGAGACTCGTGTGGTGTGAGGAGAGGCTAGCAGAAGGGTGGGAACATGGGTCCTATGAACAAAGCCCCAGCCTGCAGCCCCAGAGCCTAGAAGAGGCATATGGACAATATTTAGCAGGGAAACAGGTTAAGACATTGTTTGTTAGAAAGAGACAGTTGTCTCAGACCCAGGATTCTTCTTAAAGGGATGGTGCAGAAAAGCTCTCTCTCAACCACTCACCTGGGACTCTGGGAGACAGGGAGAGAGGAGAGGACCAGAGCAGCAGGAAGAGAGTGTGGTCTGGAAGGCACAGGGAAAAAAGCTTTGAGGGAGAGCCACCCTAAACCCTGGGCTGAGTCACTCCACAAATCTGAAACAATATTTCCCCTAGAACCAGCAAGGGGAAGCAGGACATCGGACAAACAGACCCTCCTGCGGCAATTAGAGCACAGTCGCTTAGAAGGAAGGAGCTTTCAGAACTACAGTATGGAGTGTTAGGGTCTGAGCTGCAGCGCCCCCACCCACACTGCTGAGGGCTTCCTGGAGGGCAGGCGACGGTGGGACATGGGAGCGCAGTTCCACCGGTGGGGGCAGAGGCCGAGCTGGCTGGCGTGAGCTCTGTCTATCCCAGCCAGGGCTGGTGGCTGCGGGCCTGCCTATGACCCTACCTGTGGGGGAAAAGCGAGACCCTGGAATGGGCAGAGAACCACCGCTTGGCCGAGGCAAGCAGGCACACAGCTGCACCTGGCCTCTGAGGCTTTGCCTGCGAGAGGGGGCGCAAGCTCGGTGCGGAGCTGAGTGCATAGCAGTAGCCCATCCCAGCCTAGGAGAAGAGGTTGGCAGGGGCGGGGTGGAAGCCAGGGCAAGCAGCCGAGAATTCACCAGAAGCACCTCCTGGCTGGAGAAACGGGCTGACAGAAACCCGCAGCTAAGCAAAAGTGCTCCTCTTTCCCTGGATGCACAGGCCTATGGCCCGAGTGTGGTGCATGCACGGCCCCACACGTGGGAGAGGGGTAAAGGCTGAGACCAGCTGAGGCTATAGAGCCTGGCACGAGAACACAGCCCCTCCTGAGGAGGTGAGGCAGAAACCACAGCAGCAGCCTCAGCAGTTGGCACTGGCAACACCCACATCCTACTGCCATAGGCAGCAGCAGAGGGGGAGGCGGGCCTGAAGACAAACCACACCTAGGGAACACAGAGGCAACACCCACTGGACTCCAGTAGCCAAACCCTTCTTACACACAAACAAAATGGGCAGGCCGAGGAATGCAAGCCAAATGAATCAAGAGAAATCCCCAGAGATGGACCTGAATGAATCAGATATAACCAAACTACCTAATGCAGAGTTTAAAATAATGATAGTTCGGATGTTCAAAGAGCTTAGAGCCACAATGGATAGTTATTACGAACACCTAAATAAAGATATAGCAAGTATAAAAAAAGAAATAGAAATACTAAAAAAGAATCCGACAGAAATGACAAATATAGTATCAGAACTGAAGACACAATGGAAGAAATTAAAAGCAGGATGGATGAAACTGAGGATCAAATCAGTGAGATAGAGAACAAAATAAACAAAAGCACAGAAGCAGAGCAGAAAAATAAAAAGAAACTAAAAAAATCTGAGGACACTCTAAGGGAGCTCTGTGACAACATGAAAAGAAATAACATCCGCATCATAGGGGTTCCTGAAGATGAAGAGAAAGAACAAGGGATAGAAACTTTGTTCAATCAAATCATAGCTGAAAACTACCCTAAATTAAGACTGGAAAATGTTTCACACATGCAAGAAGCACAGAAAAGTCCATTAAAGAGAAACCCAAAGAAATCTACACCAAGACACATCGTAGTTAAAATACCAAAGCTAAGGGATAAAGAGAAAATTTTAAAAGCTGCTAGAGCAAAAAAGGCTATCATCTACAAAAAAACGCCCATAAAGATGACAGCCGACTTCTCAACAGAAACACTTGAGGCCAGAAAGGAATGGCAAGATATATTCAAAGTAATGCAGAACAAGAACCTACAACCAAGACTACTCTATTCAGCAAGGCTAACATTTAAAATTGAAGTAGAAATAAAGAGCTTCCCAGACAAAAAAACCCTCAAGGAATTCATTAAAACCAAACCAATTCTGCAAGAAATGCTAAGGGGCCTGTTGTGAACAATTAAAAGAGCAAAAAGAATATAGCAAAAGTAGAATACAGCTTTAAAGAATAAAATAGTAATAAACAGCTACATATCAATAATAACCTTAAATGTAAATAGATAAAATGATCCAATCAAAAGACATAAGGTAGCTGCATTGATAAAGAAACAGGACCAATGCATATGCTGTCTACAAGAGACACATTTTAAAACAAAAGATGCACATTGACTGAAGGTAAAAGGATTGAAAAAAGTATTTCATGCAAATGGAAATGAAAAAAAAGCTGGGGTAGTAATAGTTATATCTGACAAAATGGACTTTAAAACAAAGGCTGTAGTAAGAGATAAAGAAGGACACTACATAGTGATAAAGGGAACACTTCAACAGGAAGATATAACTATTATAAATATCTATGCACCAAATATAGAAGCCCCGACATTAATAAAGCAGACTTTGATGGATATAAAGGGCGAGATTAACAGCAATACTATCATAGTAGGGGATTTCAATACCCCACTAACAATACTGGATAGATCCTCAAGAAAGAAAATTAATAAAGAAACAGCAGACTTAAAGGAGACACTAGATCAACTTGATTTAATCAATATCTTCAGAGTTTTTCACCCTAAAGCAGTAGAATATTATTGTTTTCAAGCACTCATGGTACATTCTCAAGGATAGACCACATGTTAGGACACAAAAGTGGTCTCAACAAATTTAAGAAGATTGAAATCATATTAAGCATTTTTGCTGATCACAATGGCATGAAATTAGAAATTACTGACAAAAGCAAAACTGAAAAATACTCCAACACTTGGAAACTAAATAGCATGTTATTAAATAATGAATGGATTAACAATGAGATAAAAAAAAGTTTCTAAAAACCGATGATAATGAGCATACATCAACTCAAAATTTATAGACACAGCAAAGGCAGTAATGAGAGGGAAGTTCATAGCACTACAGGCATAACATGAGAAGCTTGAAAAAGCTCAAATAAGCAACTTGACCCTGCATCTAAAAGAACTAAAAAAACAACAGCAAATAAAGCCCATGGCTAGTAGAAGGAAGAAAATAATAAAGATCAGAGCAGAAATAAATGACATAGAGGCTGAGGAAACAATACAGAGGATCAATGAAACCAGGAGCAGGTTCTTTGAAAAGGTAAACAAGATCGATGAACCTTTAACTAGACTCACCAAGAAAAAAAGAGAGAGGACTCAAATAAATAAAATTAGAAACGGGAGTGGAGAAATAACACCTGACACAACAGAAATACAAAGTATTGTAAGAAAATATTATGAAGAACTTTATGCCAAAAAATTCAACAACCTAGGTGAAATGGACAAATTTCTTGAATCATATAATCTTCCAAAAATCAATCTGGAAGAATCAGAACACCTAAACAGACCAATTACAACAAATGAGATCAAAACAGTTATCAAAAAACTCCCAAAATAAGGAAAGTCCAGGTCCTGATGGCTTCACAAGTGAATTCCACCAAAAATTCAAAAAAGAACTAAATCCTATCCTCCTCAAGCTATTTCAAAAAATTCAAGAGAAAGAAAGACTTCCAAATTCCTTTTGTGAGGCAAGCATAATACTGAACCTGAAACCAGGCAAAGACAACACAAAGAAAGAAATTAATGGGCCAATATCCCTGATAAATTTATATGCTAATATTCTCAACAAAATATTAACCAACCGGATCCAGCAATATATGAAAAAACCCATACACCATGATCAAGTGGGATTTATTCTGGAGAGGCAAGGCTGGCTCAATATTCACAAATCAATCAATGTGATTCATCACATAAACAAAAGGAAGGACAAAAATCACATGATAATTTCAATTAGTGCAAAAAAAGCATTTGATAAAATCCAGCACCCATTCATGATCAAAACACTCAGTAAAGTGGGAATACAGGGAACATGCCTTAATATGATAAAGGCCATCCATGACAAACACACAGCAAACATCATACTAAATGGGCAAAAATTAAAAGCAATCCCCTTAAGATCAGGAACCAGGCAGGGGTTCCCCCTTTTACCACTCTTATTCAACATAGTTCTGGAAGTCCTAGCTGCAGCAATCAGACAACACGAAGAAATAAAAGGCATCCAAATTGAAAAAGAAGAAGTAAAACTGTCATTATTTGCAGATGATATGATATTGTATATTGAAAACCCTAAAGTCTCAGTCAAAAAACTACTGGACCTGATAAATGAATTCAGCAAGGTGGCAGAATATAAAATTAATACTCAGAAATCAGAGGCATTTTTATTAACGAAAAATGAACTTCAGAAAAAGACATTAAGGGAACAATCTTCTTCACTATTGCAACCAAAAAAATAAAGTTCCTAGGAGTAAATTTAACCAAGGAGGTGAAGGACTTGTACTCGGAAAATTATAAAACATTGATAAAAGAAATCAAGGAAGATACAAATAAGTGGAAGCATATACCGTGCTCATGGTTAGGAAGAATAAACATCAATAAAATGTCCATATTACCCAAAGAAATTTATAAATTCAATGCAATACCAATTAAAATACCAATGACATACTTCAAAGATATAGAACACATAATTCAAAAATTTATATGGAACCAAAAAAGAACACGAATAGACTCAGCAATTTAAAAAAAAAAGCAGGAGGTATCACTCTTCCGGATATCAAGGTATAACAAGGCCATTGTACTCAAGACAACCTGGTAATGGCATAAGAACAGGCACATAGATCAATGGAACAGAACTGAGGACCCAGAAATAAACCCACACCTTTATGGACAACTGATATTTGACAAAGGAGGAAAGAACATACAATGTAGTAAAGACAACCTCTTTAACAAATCGTGTTGGGAAAATTGCACATCTACCTACAAAAAAATAAAACTGGACCATCAACTTACAAAAACAAACTCAAAATGGATAAAAGACTTTAATGTAAGCCGTGAAACCGTAAAACTCCTAGAAGAAAACATAGGCAGTAAGCTCTCCGACATCTGTCACAGCAATATATTTGCCAATTTATCTCAACAGGCAAATGAAATAAAAGGCAGGATAAACAAATGGGACTATATCAAACTAAAAAGTTTTTGCACAGCTAAAGACAATAAGAACAAAATAAAAAGACAAACCACACAACGGGAGAACATATTCGACAATACGTCTGATAAGGGGTTAATAACAAAAATTTATAAAGAACTTATAAAACTCAACACCAGGAAGACAAACAATCCAATCAATAAATGGGCAAAAGAAATTAATACAAATTTCTTCAAAGAGGACATACAGATGGCCAATAGGCATATGAAAAATTGCTCAACATCACTAATCATTAGAGAAGTACAAATTAAAACCACAATGAGATATCACCTCACACCAGTCAGAATGGCACTCATCAGCAAAACAACACAGAATAAGTGCTGACGAAGATATGGAGAAAAGGAAACCCTTCTGCACTCCTGGTGGGAATGCAGACTGGTGCAGCCACTGTGGAAACCAGTATGGAGATTCCTGAAAAATTAAAAATCAAACTGCCTTTTGACACAGCTATTCCACTTATAGGAATATACCCTAAGAACACCATAGCACTGTTCGAAAAGAAGAAATGCACCCCCATGTTCGTGGCAGCATTGTTCACAATGGCGAAGATCTGGAAACAGCCCAAGTGTCTGTCCGAGGACAAGTGGATTAAAAAGCTATGGTACATATATACTATGGAATACTACTCAGCCATAAGAAATGATGACATCGGATCATTTACAACAAAATGGATGGACCTTGTTAACATTATACTGAGTGAAATAAGTAAAACAGAAAAAGAACTGAGAACCGCATGATTTCATACATAGGTGGGATATAAAAGTGAGACTATGAGACATAGACAAGAGTGTGGTGGTTACGGGGTGGGGGGAGGAAGGAGAGGGTTGGAGAGGGGGGGGGAGGGCACAAAGAAAACCAGATAGAAGGTGACAGAGGACAATTTGACATTGGGTGATGGGTATGCAACATAATTGAATGACAAGATAACCTGGAGATGTTTTCTTTGAACATATGTCTAGAAGACAGGATACTTGATAAAGTTATGATGAGTAAGCCTCAGTAGAGAATGATGCAAACTATGGGGAATTAGTGAGAGTTCTACCAAAAAGCAATTGCTCACTGGCCCCAGTAATTTTTTCCACACAAGATAGAAAGCTCAAAGTTGTCAATTCTTTATTTAGATGTAGAGATTTATGTAAGATCTCTAAATGTTTAAAAACTATGAAGATCAAATAAAACATACATGTGTCACACCTGACCTAAGTTCACTACTTTTGCTTTTTAGTGAATCAAGAAGTGGGTATGTTTGCTTCAAATTGAACCTCTTGATCTTGTGCATGCTGTACTCTGAACCTCTTAAAATCAGGAGTTTTATAAACCTTGTCTAATTAGTATAGCTAATCAAAGTTAATTCATATAAACTGCCTCATTAATAGTGTTCTGTGAAATATGAGATGTTACAAATAATAAGAGAATAAAATGAGAAAAGTAACAAACTAAAATAATAATATACATTAAAGATAAATAGGATCGTGTAAATGACATAACCAACACCCCTTCATCACCAAGTGGTGGAATTCTAGCCTGAGATAGTGATATATTAATTGTCATGTTTTAATAAAGTAATAATAAAAGCATATTTCATACTCTGAGTAAGTTATGTAGAAGTTTCGGTAACCAACAGAATTTTCTTATGATAAAAATTATTAGTTTTTCCTCAGGGCCGATAAGGAATCTACTCAAAAGCCATAGTTCAAATTGTGTTTGCTTGTTTGTTGGTTTGTCAGATCAATTTTGAAACCTTTGTCTTTGGCACTGCTGTAGGGAAGCTACGTGACCTAGAAAAATCAACCCACCGATTTACAGTTTCCTGGAACCTCTATCCACTTCCAAGGCCAATATCACAGCAAATGATAGAAATGATTATGGACTATTTCTGTAATGAAGGGAAATTTGGGGAAAATGAGCAGCAAGTGAAAAGAGTTCTACTAACTTAGCAAGAGGAAAGAATCCTTGATAATTGAAGAGACACAATTTTTCATGTACCTATCATACAACTATGTAGATGCCCCATAACTACAAGTTTGCATGTGATCTTTAGAAAGTCTTCTATAATATGTTTAAGTTGCTCATGTTTTAAAAAGACACTATGTACAAAAAAAAATTACAACAGAACTTTTGAAGTAGTTATTATTTTTCTAAAATGTCTTTTATGTTATGATGCAAAGAGATTTCAATCACAAACTCTTGATGTTGAGGTAAAAACAAACAAACAAGACAAAATAAACAAAAAGACAGAGGGCTAGAGGTCAAAGACTCAGATAAAAGTTGAACTTGGTTTCAAAACAACAACCTTTGTTTCCTTTCTATAACAATGAGCTGTCTCTTCTTAGTAATTACTTGTTAATATTTAAAGTCATACCTAAAACATGACTTCTCTAATTTGAAATAATTTTCTTCCTCTTGAATTGCAGTTTAGAAATTAGCAAAAAAAAATTGTTTTAGTCTAAAATGGTTCCTATCAGTTCCCAAATATTTAATTTAATCCACCTTTTAGGGAATTAAATAAAAACTATATTTTGATTCAGTTAAACAAGCATCAAATAGGGTAAAAGAAGAAGAGTAAACTACAATCCTTGGCCACAAGGAATTCGTAATTTTAAAAGAAATTCAATACATGATAAAGACTAAATATAGAATATGTAGATGTATAAAAGATAGAGCAAGGGAACAGAGAAAGCAGAGTAATTATTTCATCCTAGACGAGGAAAGGGAATCTTACATGCCTCAAGCTAAAAAAGAAAGTTGAGAGTGGTATTAGCAAAAGGGTGGAGTAGGTGGGTCCATACTCTTGTTTCTCCATAGAAAAACTGAAAAGCAAGCTGAAACTGATAGCAGCAACTTGCTCAGATTCTGAAAAACAGTCAAAGGCTTACCGCAACCAACTGTGCAGTGAAGGAAGAAAAATGACCACTTAAAAATGGTAGGTTTGTACTTAACCCTCTCCTCAAACCCCTTGCCAAGTACTGCAAAAGTCTTGAAGCTAATGAAGATGTAAAATGATGTAATTGTTGCAGAAAACAGTTTGGCAATTTCTCAGAAAGCTAAACATAAAAGTAGCCTATAACCCTTCAATTCCACTCCTAGGTACATACTCAAAAGACTTGAAAGCAGGGTTTAAATAGATTCCTATATACCAATGTTCATTGCAGCATCATTCACAATAGCCAAATTTGGAAAAAAAACAAGTGTTCATCAACAATGAACAGATAAATAAAATCCGATATGTGCATACAATAGAATTTTATAGTGCCATAAAAACATATAAAGTTTGTATACATGCCAAATCATGGATAATTCAGACATATGGGATAAATATTATACTGTCCATTTACATGAAATAATCTAGAATATACAATTATAAAATCAACTTGGGTGCATCTCAGAAATATAATTTGAGCAAAAAAGTAATTTTCAGGTAACACCATTATATATAGATAATGCAATACTTACACATACATACATACATATATATCCATGTATGTATGTATGTATGTATGTATGTATGTATGTAGACACACAAAAAAATTTTCAGCTATTTTTTTTTTTTATTTTTTGAGAGAGAGAGAGGAACATAGAGTTTCTCTTGTGTATGCCTTAACTGGTGAATCGAACTGGCAACCTTCATGCTCCAGAATAATGCTCCGACCATCTGAGCTATCTGGCCAGGGACAACATTGATTCTTTACTGCTTCATGGATTGATATATTGTAAGAATTATTATTCTTAAGGGAAACTATGTTTTCATTTATGCTTGGATGTGCAAAACAAAACCCCCAAACCCTTATGTACATAAATGAATTTTTTCCCTTGATTTAAATAATAAAATCTAATACTTTAGAACTGAAAAAAAACAATGCCTTAAACTTAAATATACACTTTTTAATTCTAAATCATAAATCCTACTTATGAGAAGTAAGAGATCAATCACCTACAAATTCAGTTTCCAATCCCTAAACAGTATTTCTAGGATGTAGAGAGAAATCATTATGTTTCTATATGTCACATTACTGGGTGATTTCTTTTTTTCAAACTGGTGAGTTACCTTGACAACTGACTCACATTCAGCACCTTGGTATATTTCCAACCTCTATGCCATTCTAAAACTTGTTTTGCTTGCAATACTATAGATTACTCTTTAATTAAAACTGTAACCTTTCACCCCTCTTTAAAAATCTTAAAAGCATTTTCTTTACCATATCCAATTCATAATAAAATGTATTTTAAAATAATTGCAAGTGGTATAATAATTCCTCTAGTGGAATTTTTTCCTCAAATGTGTTTTTAAAGTTATATACTAGTGGAACTTAACCTTACCTTATAGTACATCTGAGTAAATTAATTGCAACCAAATAACTTTATTTCTCTTGACTGAATATGGTTAACTTAAACAATTTTAAAATATTAGCTAAAATATAAATTCAACATAATTCCCCTTTTTATCTAAAAATATCCTCATTACTTACAATAAGTACACACTATGTTTGTCTGAAACGGTTTTACAAATACCCTATTTCTCAGACATGCACAACTATTGAAAGAAAAATAAAAATAAGTTACATCATGTAAGTGTGTATGATGAAAGTGTCAACAGTTGTTTTTTTGTTTTTTGAAAAACACACTCATATAATCATTATCCCAGAGGGCATAAAATGATTACAGTTTTTTGTAATATTTTTTTTAAAAGTTTTAATATATAAATCTAAACATTAGACGGGATCTAAGCAGATAAATCATTTTATATAAAGATTAAATTGTGGATCACAAATAAATTTCATCTGTTTTCCCTAAAATTAGTCTAAAAATTTATTTATAATTGTATCATATGTCAATAAAATGTTCTGCTACCCCAGTTACAACCTCTATTAACATTAGCAGGAATGGCATGACTTCCCAGAAAAACAGCATCGTTCAGATTTGTAATAGATTCTACTACTGACATTATATTTATTTTAAAAACTGTAATTTGTCAGAAGAAAAAGATAAACAAATCTTTTATTTCTGGTTCTCATTTGGTTTTACTCTACACACAACAGAAAATGTTATTTCTTGAGACCTAATCTTCAAGCTTGCACTTTTTTCTGAATCCTGGAAATAACTCTGTACACAAACATGACTATGATATAGTATGTAAGCAGTGTCAGGTTTTTATTTTAATTTAATCTTCAAATAGCCAAGAAGTGAACAGTTTGATATTATATGTTTTAAATAATAGAATGAAGCTTTGAGAAAAGAGTAACTTACCCAAGGTGCTTCAGTTACTGAAAGACACAATATTAAGTCATAGCTGGTCTTATAATTCCAAATTGATAAAAAAGTAAATATCTTACAGTTAAATGGGAATAGATGTGTTGATGAATACTAATAAACCTGGTAAGTTGAATGTTCCAGTTTCATTTATGTAAAACACTGGCAATTATGGAGATAAGTATTCTTGGTATGATTGATAATAAATGGATTATTAAGAAGTATTCCTCATTTATTTTCTTTTATAGTCATGGATTGGTAAATAAAATTAAAAGAAAGAAAAAATAGAATTAAAAGTTAAAATAGGATGAGAGGAAGAAATTCTGTCATATTCTTTTACTTAGGTATTCATTCAACAAATACTTTCTAGTTATGAGTAATGTTCTATATTATCGATCACAAGGTCAAAGCATTATGTTGAGAAGTAAAAAAGAATAAGGGTTTATTAGTAGCAGTAAAACTAGTAAACTCAATGAATTCAGATAAAACTGTGTAAACTGGCAAAATATTTTGGAAAAAGGTAAAGTAAATATGTAAATGTATAAACAAGTGCCTGACCTGTGTTGGAGCAGTGGATAAAGCATTGAGCTGGAGTGCTGAGATCACTAGTTTGATACACGGGCTTGCCCTGTCCAGGAACATATGAGAAGCTACTACTGTAAGTTGATGCTTCCTGCTCCTGCTCACCCCCCCTTCTTTCTCTCTAAAAATCAATCAATAAAAATCTCAAAAAAAAGAATGAATAAAAAATAAAAATAAATAAGTGTATAAACAAGTAAACTAATTAAAAAATAAACTACAAGGAAACGAAAGCTTATTTGCTTTCTTATCACAATTAAAGAATAAACAAATGTTACTTTTGAAGTTCAAATAAAAGGAGTAAATGATATAGCTATAATTCAAATGTCCAATTACCTTTTTGGTTAACTCTGATGTCAGGCTTCCTCCTATTGTTATAGTAAATTACAGTAAAAATATACCATATTCAAAAAAATAATAATTTTCAGTGTCATACAATTTTAGTACAAATGATGCTAACTCTGGGGAAAAATGCTAAATGGTAGGTAAAGATGTGATCCCAGCAGAGTTGAACTTCAGTTCTGCATTCACGTCTCTAGAATGATCCTATCCAAAGCTATTGCTCCATTAAAAGAAATTCTAGATCAAGCAGAGTAGGCAAGTCAACACACAAAAGACTCTAAATTCTGTCTTTGTGGAATAAGGGGTGTTTGGAGGAGAAAGTGATTAATGGAATAAAACAAATAATATATAATTAAAAATAGAGAAACATCTTGTTAAGACTCTTGTAGTAGAGAATTCTAGGGACAGGGTGGCAGGAAGAGACCCTTATAGATGAGTTTATCATAAGACCTATTTGAGGAGATAACAATCGGAAATTATGAAAGGAGAAGCTAGTTATGTAAAGAACTCAGGACAATGCATTTTGAACAAACACAAATTAAGTGCAAAAAAGCTTTAGGTGAGAAATTTGGGATTTTCTTAAAGCTGAAAATATTTCTATTTCTATGTGACTGAAGGTTAGACTTGCTGGATATAAAATTTTAAAGGTAAGGAGTGTCAAGCTTATGCAGACCTTTGTAGTTGAAAACAGTGAAGGACAATGATCAAGTGATCTGTTTAAAATCAAACTAGTGAGACATAAAATAAATTATATCTCTTAATTTGTCATTAAGGGATTTTATTTTCTATATTTTATGGATTCAAACCATAGATTGTAAAACTTAAAAATATGGCCTGACCAGGCAGTGGCTCAGTGGATAGAGCATCGAACTGGGATGCGAAGGACCCTGGTTCAAGACCCTGAGCTCGCCAGCTTGAGCGCAAGCCCATGTGGCTTGAGCGAAGGCTCGCCAGCTTGGACCCAAGGTCGCAGGCTCCAGCAAGGGGTGGCTCCATCTTCTGAAGGGCCGCGGTCAAGGCACATGTGAGAAAGCAATCAATGAACAACTATGGTGTCGCAACGGCAATGAATAACTGATGATTGATGCTTCTCACCTCTCTCCGTTCCTGTCTGTCTGTCCCTATCTATCCCTCTCTCTGACTCTCTTTCTCTCTGTCCCTGTTAAAAAAAAAAAAAAAAACTTAAAAATATGAAAATATGCTCTTTGGAAAGAGCAGACTCTTCAAGGGTTGATCTTTGCCTGCTTACACTGATAATCAAGTGTTCCACACAAAAGTCATGACCTAGCCCGAACAGGCGGTGGCGCAATGGATAGAGCGTCGAACTGGGATGCAGAAGACCCAGGTTCGAGACCCCGAGCTCGCCAGCTTGAGCGCAGGTCCATCTGGCTTGAGCAAAAGCTCGCCAGTTTGGACCCAAGGTCGCTGGCTCCAACAAGGGGTTGCTAGGTCTGCTGAAGGCCCGCGGTCAAGGCACGTGTGAGAAAGCAGTCAGTGAACAACAAAGGTGTCATAACGGCAATGAAAAACTAAGGATTAATGCTGCTTCTCATCTCTCTCCCTTCCTGTCTGTCTGTCCCTATCTATCCTTCTCTCTGACTCTCTTTCTGTCCCTGTTAAAAAAAAAAAAAAAAGTTCCTTTTAAAAAAAAAAAGTCATGACCTAATTAAATTGTGGTTATATATAATGGCCACTATTTTCCAAATGGCATCTTTACTCTCAATAATTTAAATGCATTAATAATATTAGAGCTATTCAATTTTCTTAATATCAATGTTCTTTCATTTAAAAACACAACATTCAAAATAAAACAAAGGTTTGTCCATTTTGATGTTAGTAACTAAGAACACAAGATCATTACATATGTAACAATATGTTGTAACTTTTCATTATATACATACAATAGTCATCAGCTAGCAGGAGACACAAAGAGAAGACTTGTGCCTTTCCAAAGTTTGTATTTTAATCAGCTGAATTAAATGGCAGCTAAAAAGCCCCATGTGGGGGTTTTAAATGGAAAATGGAAGTCTGTGTACACGTGTTATTTGGGCAATTCTAGTCTACTTTCTCAGGCTGGGAAAATCCCAATGAACCTAAATTTCCAAGCCCTTAAGCAAAAACCTCAGCAACAAGAAACTGGTAAAAAGTAATTTTTCACAGAATGCTGAACAAATCTTGAGATTCTGAATATGGTTTAGATGGTTGGTTCTTAAACATAGGCCATTCCCACCAGATGTTAAGACATGGAAATCTGACATATGTATTTCATGTACATTATAAATAGTTGACCATTTTATAAGATTGTGCAATTCCCAGTGATTGTACTTTTGTACTTAGCTCTTGTCAAATATATCTTTGGAGATGTAGAATTACTTCCTCCTTACTAGGAGAATAATAAAATGTGAATTGATTTGAGATTGTGTCCCTTGCTTACTAAACAAACTTGAGTAAGTAATTTTTCTTCTCCAATGTTCAATTTCATTATTTGTAAAGTAGGATATTAATCTGTGTAATTTTCAGGTACTTTGAGAATTAAAATAAAGATAACAGGGGAAGAAACTGAACATAATTCTTGATGACTGCAGCTGCTTTGTGAAAGGCACTATGTTTACATTGTCTCTTAGGCTTAAGTTTGGCTTGATTTGTTGTTTATAAAAAAGAGCAATATCAACCATACAAGGCCAGACAGTTTTCATGCCTTGATGCTTCAATCCTTAATTTGCACTCCAAATAATTTATTTCTCAAAATATCTGTGGGAGAAATAATATATATGTATCTGGTACGTGGTAAGATTGAAGAATAGACACTACTGCTCATTTTCATTTTCCTTAAAGTAAATTAACACCAGAGTAAAACAATATCATGTGATTTCACAAAATTAATAGTCCAGATAAGAGAGATCAGGAAAGTGTTTAAATTATTTTGAATGCAAAATGACTTCAGGTGGCAACAATTTTTGTATCTTTAACATCATATAACATAAAAATTATTTAAAATGTACAATTAAAAGATACTCGCTCAGTGTTGATTTCTGAGAATTGAAAACCTCAGAAATTTAGTACTTTGCTATGATTTAAATTGCCATCATCTTGATTACCGGAGAGGTTGAAGATATTTTCATATGTTTTATAATTTACATTTTTCTCTATTTGAATGTATGTTCATATCCTATCCTTATTTTTTGTTTGGGTGTTTTATTTTTCCTGATTTATAAGTCTATTTTTATGATAGATAATAAATACAGAAAATGCTAATATTTTGGCATTATGAGTATAGCTTTGTTAATTTTATTTATTTATTTTTTTATAAAGATGCTACTCAATTTTTATTTGCTGTAATATAAAGTACTATGTTTCTGGTACTCTGTTATCTTGCTAATTTCACTTATTAGTTTTAGAATCCTTTATAGATTTCTTGCGACTTTTTATATATACAATCATATCATCTATATATAATAACATTTTAAATATTTATGCCATTCTTTTTCATTCTTGTCTTATTTTTCTGTTTATTACTAGAAACCCCAGAACAATACTGAATATATGTGATGAGAAAAAATAATTTTTTTTTCTTGATATTGGGGGAAAGAGTTACCTATCCCACCATTTATTAATTGTGATTTCGCATGTCTTTTATCACATTGAGGAGATTTCCTTCTATTTCTATTTTTATGAAATGTATATCAAAAATAATTTTGAGTATTGAAATTTCTTCCTCTGTTGAAATGTCCAATTTTATTCTTTTGCTCTGTGAATATGTTCAATTAAATTGAAGTTTTCTAGTTATTAATCATTGATATCTGAAATAGATTCCATTTGAATATGATATATTATGCTTCTATATATTATAAAAATCAATTTACTATTTTTTGTTGAGGATGTTATCCCTATGTGTCTGTATTTTTTCTTTTTCTTCTATTTTTAGGTGAGAGGAGAGGAGATAGTGAGGCTGTTGCCACATGCCCGAACCAGGATCTACCCAGCAACCCCATCTAGGGCCAATGCTCTAGTACTGAGCTATTTTCAGTATCTGAGGCTCATGCACAACAAAGGAGCTATCTTCAGCACCTGGGGCCAGGCTTGAACCAATCAAGCCACTGGTTGTGGGAGGGAATGAGGGAGAGAAAGGAGAGGGGAGAGAAGCAGATGGTCACTTCCCCTGTGTGCCCTGATCGAGAATCGAACCTGGCATGTCCGTATACTGGGCCAATGCTCTATCCACTGAGCCACTCTGGCCAGGGTCTGAATTTTTAATATTTTTTTATTGTCAGATTTTTTATATAAAAATTATGGCATCAGCCTGACCTGTGGTGGCGCAGTGGATAAAGCGTTGACCTGGAATGCTGAGGTTGCCAGTTCAAACCCCTGGGCTTGCCCGGTCAAGGCACATATGGGAGTTGAAGCTTCTTGCTCCTCCCCCCCTTCTCTCTCTTTCTCTTTCTCTCTCTCTCTCTCTCTCCCTTTCCTCTAAAATGAATAAATAAATAAAAATAATTAAAAAAAAATTATGGTATCAGACTTTTGACATAAAGGTTATGGTGTCCTAAGAAAATGTGTTAAGGAAACTTCCCTCCTTTGTTTTCTGAAAGAGCTATGTAATTTTGGTATTATTTAATAAAATGTTTACTAGAATATTGGAGTAAAAGCATTGAGTGAAAAATATTTTTATTATTAATTCAAATTCAGGTCCTGAACACAAATTTCCTCAACAAAATATAACTTTCAATTATCTGTAAATATGTTGGCTTTGCCTTTATTTTTGGAATATATATATATATATATATATTCCTACATGCATCTGACTAAGATCCACCCAGCCAGCCCACTAGGGGACAGTGCTCTGCCCATCTGGGGTGTTGCTCTGTTGCTCAGCAATATAACTCTTCTTAGCACCTGAGGTGGAGTCCATGGAGCCATCCTCAGCACCTAGGGCCAACTAGCTCCAAATGAGCCATGGCTGCAGGAGGAGGAGGAGGAGGAGGAGGAGGAGGAGGAGGAGGAAGAGAGAGAGAGAGAGAGAGAGAGAAGCAAAAGATGGAGGAGTGAAGAAGCAGATGGGTGCTTTTCCTGTGTGCCCTGACTAGGAATCAAACCCAGTACATTCACACACTGGGCCAATGCTCTACCACTGATCCAACAGGTCAAGGCTGAGTATATTTTTACCATATATACAAACATGAATTTATAGTGTTCTGTTGTTCTATATGTTAAAGATATCTTTTCATTGTTGTCCTCCATTGTTTCTTATGCCTTTGGTTTTAATATTATGCTTGATTATTTTTAAACTATATTTTTACTGACTATAGAAAAATTACCCACCCACATAACCTACTATCTAAGTGACCATGCTAGGTACTTGTATGACTCATGTGACCTCTTATTTCACCTCAAACATAATAGTCAATGACTCTTAACGTCAGCAAATCCATAGGTTTTCAAGAAACCTATGCAAAGTTATAAGTGAAAAAGAAAAAGTGAAGAAAGTGGATGTAGTGGGAATCCAGTAGTAGTTGTAGACAGAAGAAGAAATGCCATAAAATGGAGTCAAAGTCTTTGTTTTAATTTTTATTTATTTTAATTTATTTTGCTTGCATAGATTCAAGTGTCTCCCCAAATATATCTCCCCTACCCCCTTGTTCCCCTCAACATCCTTCTTGCCCCTCTTCCCTCAACGTCTTCCCTCCTTATCTCCAGGATTTGCTTTCCTGCTCTCTATAATATTGTGTTATGTTTATATAATTTCACCAATCTCTTTCCCTTCTCTGATCCCATCCTCTCATCCCTTTCCTTCTGTCTGCTTTCCCTCTGGACTCTTTGATCCCGCCACTGCCTCTATTTCACTTGTCAGTTCACAATGTTCATTAGATTCCTCAAATGAGTGAGGTCATATATTTTTCTTTCTCTGCTGGGCCTATTTCACTTAGCATAATAGTTTCCAGATTCATCCATTTTGTCACAAAAGGTAAGATTTCCTTCTTTTTCATGGCCATGTAATATTTCATTCTGTATATGTACCACAGCTTTTCAATCCACTCAGCCACTAATGGACACTTGGGCTGTTGGAAACAGTGCTGCAATATATATTGGGGGTGCATTTCTTCTTTTGAATCAGTGACATGGTATTCTTAGAATATGTTCCTAAAAGTGGGATGGTTGAGTCACAAAACAGTTCCATTTTTAACTTTTTGAGGAATGTCCATAATGTTTTTCACAGTGGCCACACCAGTCTGCATTCCCTTCAGCAGTGCAGAAGGGTTCCCTCTTCTCCATATACTCACCAGAACTTATTAAGTATTATTTTGTCAACGAGCGCCATTCTGACTGGTGTGAGGTGATATCTCATTGTGATTTTAATTTGCATTTCTCTAATAATTAGTGATGTTGAACATTTTTTCATCTGCCTATTGGCCATCTGTATATCCTCTTTGGAGAAGTGTTTATTAATTTCTTTTGTCCATTTTTTGATTGTATTCTTTACCTTTCTGGTGTTGAGTTTTACAAAGTTCTTTATAAATTTTGGTTATTAACCCCTTATTTGACATATTGTCAAATATGTTCTCCCATTGTGTGGTTTGTCTTTTTATTCTGTTCATATTGTCTTTAGTTCAAAACCTTTTTAGTTTGATATAGTCCCATTTGTTTATTCTGTCCTTTATTTCACTTGCCTGTGGAGATAAATCAGCAAATATATTTCTGTGAGAGATGTTGGAGAGCTTACTACCTATATTTTCTTCCTAGATGATTATGGTTTTACAACTTATCCAATTTGAGTTTATTTTTGTGAATGGTGTAAGTTGGTGGTCTTGTTTTATTATTTTGCAGGTAACTGTCCAGTTTTCCCAACACCATTTGTTAAAGAGACTGTCTTTACTCCATTGTATTCTCTTACCTCCTTTGTCAAATATCAGTTGTCCGTAAAGGTGTTTTTTATTTCTGGGTTCTCTGTTCTGTTCCATTGGTCTGTATGCCTGTTCGTATGCCAGTACCACGCTGTTTTGAGTACAATGGACTTGTAATATAACTTGATATAAGGGAGTGTATTGCTGAGGCTATTCATGTTCTTTTTTACTTCCATATAAATTTTTGGAATATGTGTGCTATATGATTAAGGTATGCCATTGGTATTTTAATAGAAATTGCATTGAATTTATACATTCTTTTGGGTAATATAAACATTTTAGTGATGTTTGTTCTTCCTATTCATAAATATGGTATATGCTTTCACTTGTTTGCATCTTCCTTGATTTCTTTGATCAATGTTTTATAATTTTCCAAGTACAAGTCCTTAACCTCCTTGGTTAAATTTACTCCGAAGTACTTTATTTTTTTTTGTTGTTGCAATAGTGAAGGGGATTGATTTCTTCATTTCTCTTTCAGACAGTTCATTGTTGGTGTATAAAAATGCCTCTAATTTTGGAAAATTAATTTTATATTTTGCCACCTTGCTGAATTTATTTGGTCCAATATTATTTTGACTGAAACTTCAGAGTTTTCTATGTACCATAGCATATCATCAGCAAATAATGATACTTTTACTTCTTCTTCTCCAATTTGGATGCCTTTTATTTCTTATTGTCTGATTGCTGTGGCTAAGACTTCCAGAATTATGTTGAATAAGAGTGGTGAAAAGGGGCACTCTAGCCTTGCTCCTGATCATAAGGTGATTGTTTTTCATTTTTGCCCATTGAGTATGCTGTTGACTGTGGGTTTCTCATAGATGGCCTTTATCATGTTGAGGTATGCTCCCTGTATTCCCACTTTGCTGAGAGTTTTTATCCTAAATGGGTGCTGGATTTTATCAAATGCTTTTTCTGCATCTATTGATATTATCATGTGATTTTTCTCCTTCCTTCTATTTATACAATGAGTCACATTGATTGATTTGCAAATATTATACCAGCCTTGCTTCCCCAGAATAAATCCCACTTGATCATGATGTATATCTTTTTATGTATTGCTGGATCCAGTTTGCTAATATTTTGTTTAAAATTTTAGCATCTAAATTTATCAAGGATATTGGCCTATTGTTTTCTTTTTTTTGTATTATTTTTGCCCGATTTTAGAATGAAGATTATGCTCACCTTATAAAAGGAGCTTGGAAGTTTTCCCTCCTCTTGAGTTTTTGAAATAGCTTGAGAAGAATAGAAGTTAGTTCTTCTTTGAATAATTCTTAGATTTTGCCTGTGATGTCATCTGTCCCAGGGCATTTGTTTGTTGGGAGTTTTTTGATAACTGTTTCAATGTCTTTTGTTGTAATCTGTATATTTAGGTTTTCTGATTTTTCCATTTTGATTTTCTTTTTTAAACAGGGACCGAGAGTCAGAGAGAGGGATAGATAGGGACAGACAGAAACAGAGAGAGATGAGAAGCATCAATCATCAGTTTTTCGTTGCCGTTGCGACACCTTAGTCATTCATTGATTGCTTTCTCACATGTGCCTTGACTGCAGGCCTCCAGCAGACCAAGTAACCTCTTGTTAGAGCCAGCAACCTTGAGACCAAGCTAGCAAGCTTTTGCTCAAACCAGATAAACCCATGCTCAAGCTGGCGACCTCAGGGTCTCGAACCTGGGTCCTCCGCATCCCAGTCCAATGCTCTATCCACTCTGCTACCACCTGGTCAGGCTCTTCCATGTTGATTTTTGAAAGATTATATGTTTCAAGGAATTTGTACATTTAACCTAGGTTGTCTAATTTTTTGGCATACAGTTCTTTATAGTATTTTCTTACAATCCTTTGTAATTTTGCTGTGTCAGTTGTTACTTCTTCACTCTCATTTCTAATTTTATTTACTTGAGTCCTCACTTTTTTCCTTGGTGAGTCTGGTTAAAGGTTCATCAATCTTGTTTACTTTTTCAAAGAACCAGCTTTTGGTTTCATTGATCTTCTGTATTGTTCTTTTAGCCTCTATGTCTTTTATTTCCACTCTGATCTTTATTATTTCTTTTCTTCTACTTCCTCAGGGCTTTATTTGCTGTGTTTTTTTTTTCTAGTTCTTTTAGATGCAGGGTTATTTATTTGAGCTTTTTCTAGCTTCTTAAGGTATGCCTGTAACACTGTGAACTTCCCTCTCAGGACTGCTTTTGGTGTCCCATAAATTTTGAGTTGATGTAAGTTCATTTTCATTTGTTTCAAGAAAATTTTTTATTTTGTCCTTGGTCTCATTGTTAACTCATTTGTTATTTAATAACATCCTGTTTAGTTTCCAAGTGTTTTTCAGTTTTTCTGTTGTAGTTGATTTCTAGTTTCCTGCCATAGTGATCAGAGAAGATGCTTGATAGGATTTCAAACTTTTTTACATTTATTGAGACTCATTTTGTGTCCTAACATGTGGTCTATCCTAGAGAATGTACCATGAGCACTTGAAAAAAAAATATATTCTGCTGCTGTGGATTGAAAGGTTCTGAAGACCTCTTTTAAATCCAGTTAATCTAGTGTGTTTTTTAAGCCTGCTGTTTCTTTGTTAATTTTCTTTCTTGAGAATCTATCTAGTGGGGTATTAAAATCCCCTACTATTATGGTATGGCTGATGATCTCGCCCTTTATGTCTTTATGTCCATCAAAATCTGCTTTATATAGTTAGGTGCTCCTATATTAGGCTCATAAATATTTATAATAATTATATCATCCTGTTGGTTTGCTCCCTTTATCATTATGTAGTGACCTTCTTTATCCCTTACTATAGTCTTTGTTTTAAAGTTTATTTTTTCAGAGCCTGACCTGTGGTGGCGCAGTGGATGGGGTGTCGACCTGGGAACACTGAGGTTGCCAGTTCAAAACCCTGCACTGGTCTGGTCAAGGCACATGTGGGAGTTGATGCTTCCAGCTCCTCCCCCCTTTCTCTCTTTTTCTCTCTCTCTCTCACTCTGTGTCTCCTCTCTAAAATGAATAAAATAAAAATAAAATAAATTTTTTAAAGTTTATTTTTTCAGATATAAGTATTGCAACCCCAGCTCTTTTTCATTTCCATTTACATGAAATACTTTTTCCATCGCTTTACTTTCAGTCTACATATATCTTTTGCTTTGAGGTGGGTCTCTTGTAGACAGGATATGTATAGGTCCTGTTTTCTTATCCATGCAGCTAACTTATGTCTTTTGATTAGAGCATTTAATCCATTTACATTTAAGGTTATTATTGATATGTAATTGTTTATTTCCATTTTGTTCTTTAAATCTACATTTCTTTTTTGCTAGAATTATTTTCCCCTTTGTTATGTTTACAACAACTCCCTTAATATTTCTTGCAGCATTGGTTTGGTTGTAATGTATTCCTAATGTTTTTTTTCTGGGATGGTTTTTATTTCTTGTTTAATTTTAAATGATATCCCTGTGGGATAAAAATGTCTTGGTTGTAGGCCCTTGTTTTGCATTACTTTGAATATTTCTTATCATTCCCTTCTGCTCTCATGTGTTTCTGTTGAAAAGTCAAATGTCATCCTTATGGGGGATCCTTTTTAGGTGATTGACTGCTTTTCTCTCGCACCTTTTAGTATTCTTTCTTTATCTCTTAGCTTTGGTATGTTAATTATGATGTGTTTTGGTGTAGGTCCCTTTGGGTTCTCTTTAATGGGATTCTCTGTGTTTCTTGAACTAGTGTGACTTTTTCCTGATTCAATTTAGAGAAGTTTTCAGCTATGATTTCTTCAATCAGGTTTTCTATCCTTTGTTCTTTCTCTTCTCCTTCAAGAACTCCTATAATGTGAATGTTGTTTCATTTCACATTGTCAAAGAACTCTCTTAGATTTTCCTCAGACTTTTTGATCCTCTTTTTTTTTTTGCTGCTCTGCTTCCATGCTTTCATTTATCTTGTCCTCTAAATCACTGATTTAATACTCTGCTACATTCAGCCTGCTTTTAATTTCTTCTAGTGTAGACTTTATTTCTAATATTGTATTTGTCATTTCTGTCTGATTCTTTTTTATGATTTCAATGTCCATTTTGGTGCTTGCTATCTCTTTATTTACATGCTCATTTTGTTCATCCATTGTTGCTCTGAAATCCTTGAGCTTTCTAACAATCATTATTCTAAACTCTGCATCCAGCATCTTGGTTATTTCCATCTCAGTTCTTTTTCTGGGGATTTCTTTTATTGATTTATTTGGATAAAATTTCTCTGTCTTTCCATTTTTTCTCTATATAGACTGCTTCTTTGAATTTGCCATATGTGTGGCTAGCTTAGTATAAGGTTGGTGTTGTTTGCCTCCAGCTTTCATTGTGTTGTTTCTAGATTGTCTTGGTTTGGCCTCAGCTGTTGTTTGTAATCCACTGTGGCCTACTTGTTTGCTGCTACTGCTCTTTTTTTTATTTGTGCCAGCATTTTCTGTGCCTTAATTGGGTCAGGTGTGAGGATCCCTTTCTTATGATACCACTCTAACTAGGGTTTCCAGATCCTGAGCTGAGGCTCTCCATATCTGGCTGCTGGATGTGCTAGCTCTGGATTTCCCTGGCAGAAACCTGGCACAGACCAATGGGGGTCACTGCTTATGACTGGCCCTTAGCAACCTTCTTGGAGCTACAGGCAATTCAGAATTTGTGGTTGCCACTGCTGGGCCTAGATGCCATTGTAAATATCAGCTACACTCCTAGGTTGGTTTTTATCTACTCTTGGCCAGTGTGTGTGGACTCTCTATTCCCAAGGTGTGGTCAGTCTGCCGGCCCACCACTGCTGCCACCTTGGGCACTCAGGCTGCCTCACTGGGCCCAGCCCCCGTGGATGCAGAGGATACCTTGCCCTACTGGGCTCCATTGCCCACTGATGTGCAAGAATCCTTACCAGGTTCTACCTCCCATAGGCACTTGGGACACCTCACCCTGCTCTTCTCTCCATTGTTGTCGTGCTAGCCACCAGCTTCTGCCCTCCATTTCCACTGCATGTTTTGCCTAGCTGCTTTCCACTCCCCATCTCCTTGTGGGCCTAGCGCTGTGGCTACTGCCACAGTCAGGCCCTTCTGCCCTTTAGAGAGTATTCAGCAGTTTGGAAGGGCAGTGTAACCCAGACCTTAACACTGAAAACTTGTGTCCCTGATGTGCCTTCTGTTTCTAAGTGTATCTTTACTCTGACTGGAGCAGGAGAGCCTCTGGTGGGCAGGGTAATTGCTTCCTTTTGCTGGCGTTGGTTCTCCCAAGAAAAATGGCCACTTTAGGTTTAGGAAGTGACCCAGTACAGGGCTCAGGGTGGCTGTCCCCCACAGTCTCTCCTTGTGCCCTGAAACTGCACTCCTCTCTAGCAACTCCAGTCCTCTCAGTGCTCCCTCCTCCCGGAGCCACGGGTAATGGCTATGAACGAGGTTTTCTGTGTCATTCCTTTAAGATAGAGCCTGGGTATGTGAGTTCTGTTTTTCTCTCATAAACAGTAACCTGGTTCTTCTTTCAGTTAAATACTGTCTGTACGGCTCCTCTTGTCTCTGGTGCTACAGGCTGGGGTTCCGGTCCTGGGACTGTGGACCCACAATTCTCTGGGCAATCCACCCCGCAGTGAAGACCTTCCAGGCCACCTCTCATTCCTGTGAGCGGGTCAGCCCTTTCTGCATTTTCGCCCTTTCTTAGTGTGGTTTCTTCGGTGGTGCTTGGTTATAGATTCCTCTTAGTTTAGTCTAAAGTTGGTTTTTCAAAATTATTGTTCCTATGTTAAGTTGTAATCCACTTTGGTTTTGAGAGGTGGGAGTTGTAACATTCGCCTATTCCAGTGATGTGCAATCTTTTGAGCTTGGTGTGTCAAAAGTCACCAAAAAAAATTGAGCATAACTCGTGTGGTGTGTCACTTCGAGAAAAACAGCCTAACCAGAAGTCCCAGAACTCTGTGCCGGAGTTCTGTTGTTTTGGCTTACAGACCTCTAGCACAGAGTGTTTATACTACAGCAAATGTTTTATCCTCGGCTACTGCACCTGGCCGTGCAGAAGCAGAGGATGAAACGTCCTTTTCGGCATGCATCCCCATACTTCTCTGGTATGCGGCTGCATGCAGCCATGTGTCATCAAAAATGGCTACGCATGTCAGTGCTGACACGCCTGTCATAGGTTCACCATCACAGGCCTACTCCATCACCATTTTTTCCTAACTCTGGAGTAAAAGTCTTGATCAATCAAAGTTCATGTGCAAGCTGAGCCATGAGAGAAAAAAAAAATAAAGGCTATAATAAAAGCAAGCATTGTATAATGCCTAAATGTTTTTAGAAACTGTTCTACTTTAAATATTATAACTGATATAATCTGCAAAGCAATCAAATTAGTTTCTATTATTAGGTTTATTTACAGAAACAAAGACAGTGGTTGCTCAAGATCAGGTAGGCAGAAATTTTAACTTTAGTCATTCTATTTGTTTAAACTCTATGGTATTACCAACACTATATTATTTTTTTTTACATTAGAAACTGTCCTTTTATGATTTCCTTTAATAGTCTTAGAGCTCATGCTATCTTCTAAAGGCACAGAAAGGAAGCCGGTCATTAAAGCATAGAGACTGGAGGAAAGAGTAAACATGAGGGAAAGACCATCTGTCTAAATTTCATTTACAGTGAGTCCTATTTCACTGTAATTGCCATATGAAAATTCCTGTGAATTCTTCTTATGACAAATACAATTTGATTAACTGGTTTAGATGGTCTTTTGCTGGCCACAAATAGATTCTTAACTTAAAAAATAATAATAAATAAGAAATATCATAATTAATGGTGAAATATATATTAAGGTTTTTTCTTCCTGATTAACTACCCAAAAGTGTAGGATATGTCATGTTTCAGAGAAAATAATGAGAAGAAAAAAGAGATGAGAGTGGCTGTGGTAAGATTAAAGAATACGAAGTAATTTAAAACCTAGGTAAAGAAAAGACTTCCTTGAACAAAGCAGACTCTATTTAGATCCTAAAATTTGGTGTCTCTAGAGGAAGTCCTCAGCATTCATAAATGATCAAAGATATAAACAAATTTTATTCTTCTTTATACTTATGTTCTCTTCATTGGAGCCAGATATGACCTTTCAGGTAAAATAATCTAAAATAATGAGTGAACTTAATTAATTACTTTTTTTTTTCTCCCCTCAAAAAGCATACTTTGTCAGTTTTTTATGTTATTTGGTAAACAAGTGCATTTTAAGAAGTAAATGAACAATAATATTCTTTTTTCCACAGAACATGTTAGGATGATGTATAGCAACACAATGTAATAGAAAGTAAGAATTAGTAGCTGGCAAGCCCAACTTTTAGCTTGGATAGTATTTTCTGCAAAAACTAGCAGAAGTATTTCTAAAAGTAAGGCTATATTGCTGAATTTCCACACCTTTGCTCTTAAGTTTCCAGGATAAACAGACCAGATGAGTGATTATTGCTAACTAAAGTAAAACATAGAATGCAGTTTTGTAATATTCACAATGAAAACTTACTCAAGTACAGAACATTCTACATTGATGTGATTAGTGACTTTTCAATATTTAGGCAAAATTATAGATGATGTGTTATAGAATTGTACACCTGAAACCTATCTAATTTTATCAACGAATGTCACCCCAATAAATTAATAAAAAGACATGTAGACAAATTTACTTGGTTAAATGATAATTAGTAAGTTTCTTCTTGAGCATAAAATAAGAAAAGTAATGTGAATAGAATATATATTGACATTATGCTGAGATGCCCTCATTATTCCTCTCACAAGCTAGCTAGTTTTGTCATTGAGAATAAAATATATAGTTAAATTTTATATACTAAAATTCTATAAACTACTTCACTGAGTTTGACATTGTTACCAAAGTAGCACCAGTTTAATGACTGGGATTTTCCTGATTATAAATATTGTTTATCTTTTTGTTTAGTCTTTTTTTAAGTTCCCAGCCTGCAAATCACTTAATGACCTTTCCTAATTGATGCAAGATGTATGTAGATACCACAATTCACTTAAGTAACTTACAATAATGTTCTAAATAACAAGAGCTTCTATATCTTTTGGGGTAATTTTCATATATGTGCTCTGATTCATAAGCTTTTTATTTCAATGATGGACCAAAGTAAGAGAGAGGTTTAGGAAAGGCCCGATTTATACAGAGGAGTGGGGTTTTTTTGAAAGGGGGCATCGGGAATTACATCATTGACATAGTTTAGAATCATTGGGCTCCTAATAATAAAAAGTGGAATGAAATTTAGCTAGTTTTAAAATCGTTTCAATTCTTTATTGACAATGCACCCTTACTGCTTCACTCTGCAATAGCTGCCCATCACCCTAACTTTACTATATCACTGACTAATTATTCTATTAAGATTAGTATTTTAATTTTACTCTCTTTCCTTTGTGAGAACTCTTCATATTTGGTCATGCTACTCATATGTAATTCTATCAACCTGGCCTCTTTCAGGAAAAGATAACTAACTTAATGCACTTGGATTTAACACAGAATTAGGGACTTGCACAACTCTGAAAAATATTGAAGGAATCAGTTACCACTGAAGGTCAGGCAAGCTGGTATGAACGTCAGAGAGTCAAGTATGAAAACCACAGCATAAAAAATGTGGGTGAGGGAGTCTGAGCTCAGAAGAGTCTGAAAATATGCATATGACTATAAAATAAAAACTGATGGAGTGATATGTGTGGGAGGACACAATGACAATGAAACCACTGTGGTTGATCCTAACTCCCTGCCGAGCATGATGGCTCTACTTCTATATGCTTCAACTCTCATACAGTCTTCTTGTTGACAAACATGCATCCTCTGGTAGGGAAAAGGATTCTGTCAAGTGTAGTTCAAAGCCTTAGATCAGTGTAGTGGGGTAGTGCCCCGCTGACAACAAGATCCAACACAATTACTTAAAATAAATTATATGAAAGTGATCATCATATCTGTTTTCAGTGACTCTTCTCTGAGGCATTAGGCAAAAAATTCTTAGGAAGTGTGGGTAAGGGAAACATTTTTGAAGGGTATTAGATCCAGTTCTACTTGAGAGTCTAACTTTAAAGCCTTTACTGTAGAAGTCATAGTATTTTACATTACAAACTTATTTAAAATTTTATCTATAATAATAAACCAAATTTTATTTTCCTCTTCACCTTTAACTCTCATCTCATCTCTTATCTCACTCCCATTCTGACCTGTGCCTAATCTATTATTATCCACTTGTATAAAATGTTAACAACTTGGCATGCTTTAGTTTATATATTTCTCTATATTTCATAAATAAATTATAGATTTACGTATGATATATAATATCTACATATAATATGTAAATGTGCATATAACTGTAGACATTGTATATTTGTTTTACAAAATTGTAATTATTTTATATTGTAGTCTTATGCATCTTTCTTTTCTCTCTTAATTTTGTATCCAAGTTAGCAATTATTGATTTCTACCATTCATTGTAATGACATCAATATACCATGGCATGAACAGATGACAAAATATTCAAAAATACCCTTTGCAAAATAGTTACTTTGCCTTTTCTCTTTCTCTTTTTATTTGTTTTTTGTTTGTTTGTTTGTTTCTGCTCTGAAGAATACAGACATTGACATCCATTCTCATTTGTTGATATATGTTGGCATTTTTCTTCTAGAAATAGATTCCCAAGTATAGCATTGTTAAAGGTTGTTCACTTAAATTATGATTGAAGTCACTAAGTAATTTTTAAAGTGGTATAAACATCAATTTTTCCATTGACTATATTTGAGAATAACCCTTTTTCTACATCCTTGCTAAATTTGTCAATCATTTTATTCTCATTTTACCAATTTATTAAGTGTAACATAAATGCCAAAAATTATACTTTCATGGCCCTTTTTCTGATTACAAGAAAGAATAGGCCAAATTCATGTGTTTATGGGTAATTTAGATTTACTCTTTTAAGAGTTTTTAAAATGTTCACTTATTTTCTATTGGGTTATTTACATTTAATACAGTTGATATTTATTTTGTAACTGCAATATAATGGGTTGAAATATGTCCCCACAAAATTCATGCCTTTGAATCTTATTAACCCCTCGTAAGTCAGGATGTGACCTTATTTTGGGAGTTGGGTGGTTGCAGTTGTAATTAGTCAGGTTAAGGTGAAGTTACATTTGAGTAGGGTAGATCTCTAATCTGATAGGACTTATGTCCTTATGAAAGAATGCCATGTGAAAAGACAGATAAGCATACAGTGAGAATGCCACATGAATATACAGAAATCAGGGTGGTGAACCTACAAGCCAAAGAACACCAAAAATTTCCAGCAAACCACCAGAACCTAGGAGAGTGATAGGGAGCAGATTCTTCCTTATCGCCCTCAGAAGCAATCAGTTCTGCTGACACATTGATCTCAAACTTCCGGCCTTCAGAATTATGACAATACATTTCTTTTATTTAAGCTACCTATTTTGTAGTACTTGGTTATATAGCTCTAACTAATATGCATAGTTAGAAGGAAGCTTTATTTTCTTTTAGATAAAGTCATGCCAGAGATATTTATTAAATAAATCAATATCCTTTATTGAAGAAAAATGCTATTTTTCATGTATGTTAAAATTTAAATTCATTATATTTATGCTTAAACATAAATACATTAAATTTTAAATTCTCAAAAATATTGGAATCTGTGAGGGTATCTAGTCTACATCACTGATATTGGCCTATATTCTAACCTAATTAGAGGAGTACTCTCATTGATAGCCAAGGCTTTCCCATATATTTTTAGATTGATACAGTTTTGGATATTCTTGCAATTAAAATAATTTTAATATAACCATTTGTTACTTAAAATGATTCTGAACAGCTAAGAAAAAGCTCCACCAGGAATGTGTTTGACATGACATTAAGTTTGTGTACTTTAAAGAATAATTGAATTTGTTATGATATTTTTTTTAATTCATAAGTATGTTTTGTTATCATTTGTCCAAATATTGTTTTACATCCTTCAATACAGTAAAATTGATAGATTCCTTGGTTTTTAAATGATTTATTTCTAATTTTATTCTTTTTACAAAGATACATATTTGTATTATCAATCTGTATATTCCTTTTATTATTGGATTTAGTTTTTCTGAGAATCCCTACAAAATACTTGCATGCTCCATAAATTTATTGTGTTTTTCACTTATGACCTTTGCCACCTATTTTCCTTTAGACTTTCTATTTTCTGAAGGTATCTCTTGCTGCCTATAACCATGACTTTGTTCATTTTTATTTTCCTTTTTACATCTAGATCATCAAAGAATAGCCAACAAGAACTGTCACAATGTCAACTTACTCTACTGAAAGTTTGGAGATAAAATAACAAGGTTCAAAAAGAAATATAAAACAAGATATTTGTGTTAGATATTCTATAAAAATGAACACTAAACACTCTTTACTTCTATGATCAGTTTGGTCTTCCCATGAATAGATGGAGTCTTTTTCTCCACCCCTTGAATATGAACTGAGCACATTATATTATGTGTTTTGACCAGTAAAATGGGATGGAAGTAACATGGTATTAGTTTTGGGCCTAGCCTTTAAGAGATCTTTAGCTTTCACTTTCTTGAAACTCAGCTATTATGTTGTAATGAAATCCAAACTCTGTGGCTCCAAAATGAGATCACTTGGAAAGGTCCTAGAGGATGAATCACAATAGGAACAAGAGGCTATATGAAGGAAAGCTGAGAAGTCCCAACCAGCAGGCAGCACTAAGGCCCCAGATGTGGATGAGGTCTTCTGACCTTCTAGATTCACGCATCTCCCAGATGAGTGCAGATGCAGGGGTGATCCCAAGGACACCTACAGGATCAGAAGAACCATCCAAGGAACCTATAGAATCATGAGAAACGATAACTGTCATTTTAAGCTACTTAGTTTTAGATGTTTGTTATGCAAAAAAAATAGAGAACTGAAATGGCCTTTGATATCACTTCTGATTAAGTCAGTCTGCTTAATTTCTTTTTCTTGAGCTCCAACTTCCCGCCACCAGGTTGCAGAAGCCAGCCTACTTCCTATGAAGAAAATCAAGTCATCTTGACTCTGAACTCACTCCTAGGAACCTAAATTCTTAACTCATTGGGTTTTTTAAATTTGTTTTGTTTTTATTGTGGCAAAATATACATAACACAAAATTTATCATTTGATCATTTTAAAGTATACAATTCATTGACATGCAGAACAGTATAATTAACTGAGTACAAAAATCACTACCATCAAATTCCAGAACATTTGCATCACACCAAAAAGAACCTTAATTTTCTCCAGCCCTTAACAACCATTAATTCTGTCTATGTAGATTTGTCTATTCTATATATTTCATATAAATGTAATCATAAAATATGTGGCCTTTGTGTTTGGCTTCTTTCATTTTTCAAAATATTTTCAAAGTTTATCCATCCAACCCATTGTTTTGCATAAAGAAAGAAAGAAACCTTCCCCCAGACTCCATCTCTATAGAAGCCCTACCCTTCCCATTAAAATGAAAACTTTAAAAATGTATCAACTTCTTCATTTCAGAGTGAAATGAAGGCATTGCTCTTGCCTAACTAATAGGTCTTTTGAAGTTGTTTTCTTCTTTAAACAAAAAAGCAGCTTTCTTACAAAAAGTAAATGCTGTAGCCACTCCTGTACAAAAATTTCAATCAACTTTAGGTTAGCTAAAATCCTCCAATATATATTCAAACTGACAAAGATTCTCACTGAAATGGTTAATTTTATGTGTCAAGTGATTGGAACACAGGGTGACCAGATATTGGTCAAACACTATTCTCAGTGTATTTGTGCGGGTGTTTCAGATAAAATTAACATTTTTGTTTGTTTGTTTTTATACATAGAACTTTATTTTTTATTACTGTAACAATTTCATTATAGACCAAGGGAGAAAAAGAAAAAAAAAAGGATAAAATTCCTATAAATATCCTCTTCAAAACAGACAAGATGGTCACTATATTTTAAAGATTATATTTAAAATATATTTATATTATATTTTTCTTTCACTGAAAGAAATATCTTACAGTGTATGTAAATAAATATTGAAAAACTGCACTACATAAAAAATATACTTAGAAATAATGTGAGTAAAAGAAAACATTATTGTGTTTAAGGAAAAATGAAAGTCCTCATAATGTGCCATCACAATGTGAATGTTCAGTCTTCCTGGAGTCTCTTAAGGTTAAGAGTGCTTGCTTCTGCCCATTTCACTCTCTCTTTTTTTATTTTAATCATAACATTAACTTGAACAAGGTGACATTGACCAATAAGAGTAAATACTGTAAGTTTCAAGTAAACATTTCTGTGGTATTTGAACTGTTGATTATATTGTATACCCATCACCCAAAGTCAAATCATTTTCTGTCACCTTATATTTGTCCCTCTTTACATTAGAATCAGTAAACTAAGTAAAGCCAATTGCCTTCTTTAATATGGGTGGACCTTATGTAGTCAACTGAAGATCTGAATAGAACATAAAGACTCAGTAAGAGTCAACTTTCCCTGCCTAATTGACTGAGCAGGGACATTGGTCTTCTGCCTTGGACTGAAACTTAGATTCTCAGCTCTCCTGGTTCTCAGGCTTTCAGGTTCAGACTAGAAATACATCATTAGTTCTCCTGAGTCTCTGGCTTGCCAACTGCTGATCTTGAGACTTCTCAGCTTCTGTAATCATGTGAACCAATTCTTTATTTAAAATATATGTACATGTTAGAGGTCTGTTTCTCTGGGAAACTCTATCTTCCTTTTTCATTTCTTACCAGATGTATGGCATAGTAGGTGAGATTATACTGGCTCTAGCAATAGAAACTATTCAGTCATGTCTCAAAAGAAAACCTACTAAAGCGTTTTACCATCTCCAGTGTATAAAATGATGCTGGGCCAAAAGATTAATACAATTGGTAAAGTAAGATGCTGTCTTCCTGTCTTTGATCTAATGTATGGCCAGGAGTTGTGGCTTCTGTCGCCATCATGCAGGTGCAGGTTCTCATTGAATTTGGACAGATGGTAAGGAAACTGCGGAGCCAAAAATAGGTGAGTCATTTCTTTATTCTAGCCTCGCACCCGGCAGGTGAGTAAAAACACACAGGGCTCCAAAACCCATTCATTCAGAGCTCACAAAGCTACTGACACATCCCGGTTTTCCTAGAATCAAAAGTCCCCCCATCAGTCTTAGTCACCTCTGGTTTCCCGCCTGCCAACACAGCTTCTCAATCTGCAAAACTGGCTTCTCTCTCCTTCCCTTCCATCTTGGCTTCTTCTTCCTCTCCTTCTTCCTCACAAACTTTTCTTGACACAAAAATCCCTCCCCCAGCAACATTAGCACAACAATGGCCCTTCCCAAGCAGGACTGTAATCAGTTTCACCTGGGCAGCACCATTCATGTGGGCAGTGCCATTTATAACAAAGTGAGCAAACAAAAATCACATTTTACAAACTTATTTGCCCAACATCCAATATTTCTCTGACATAGAAGGGTAAAAAAAATTAATAGTAAGTAAAATATTTGTCATTCAGATGGAATTAATTAAAACTTTTGCCTAATTCTCACTAAAATTTAAATATGTCTTATTATTTCCAAAGACTAAGGATTGGAATCTTCAGTGTTCAATTTTCACAAGTTACCAAGTTGTCCATTAAAATATTGCTCACTCATGAGAAAAGCAATGAAAATATAAATGTTGGTGCAAAATAAAATTGCTCTATGTCAAAGAGAGGGGATATATTGTTACCAGAACAACCCAGGATTCATGTTGCCTGTCACCCCTTTTGCCAATTTACAAAAGACAGGAACCAAGTAGGTATAAGAGCGTCTTTAATTAAAATTGTAGCAACTTGAGAAGACAGTGCACTGGGATCCAAAAACATCTTACCAGTCTCAGCTGACTGGTCAGTCTATATATTTTGGAAAAGTTAGTAATTTATTACTAAGCATGCAGTCAGTTAATTAAGAATAAGAGGTTAAGGGATTAAGAGGTTGGGTGATCTAGCATGCAGAAATGTCCTTCAGGGTGCACAAAATGTTTGGTTGACGTCAGTGATGGTCTAGACGGTATAGCTCTTATCCTCAATGTATTGGTGTCCTGTGTTCCAGGGAACTCATCTGTAGAGGGACATAAAGCAGAGATTACATTGTTCATGAGTCAAGCTAATTGCTTTTTCTTATGATGAGTTGCAGGATATAAAACAGAGATTTTCTTCCTTATAAACTATTGTGTACACTATGGGTATACGTTAACTAGTCTAGCAACCCTTACATAATCTCCTATTGCTTACAACTAAATGCTACTAAATGATGAAGCCTAATTTCTAACTTTTAGGTTCCCCTATCAATATTAAATACAATCTCTCATTTAGTCTATCCCCTGATCTGGACAAAGAAACAGCAGTATTAATTGTCTTTGGCTTTAGTAAGGAGACAAAAATCTCTCAACACTGGGCAGTGTTGTTGCTCTCAATATTTAAGGGCACCATGTAGCACCTTGGCCTGTATATTAGCATGTACTGTATCAGGCATTAGCAATTATAACCCAGAAACTTTTTCAGACTGTATATGTAGCTATCCAGGTCAAAAGAGCAGGAAAATTATGGACACCATATAATTCCTAGAGGACTAGCTTACACATCATATATAAAATATGCTTTGAGAGGGCAGTTTTGAGGACAGCTAAGTCAGAAGGAGAGATGTGCTGATTGATATCTAGTTGTACTAATACCCTTTGCATCCCTGAGACAAGTTAGTAAAAAAACAGAAAAATCTCTTGGCAAGTGGAATGGAGAAACTGAGATAGATAGTTAAACAGACAGCCCAGAAATTTATATCCAGCTAATAAATCATAGATCTTACCTTCCTTGACCAAGGACACTTAGAAGCAAATGGTTTACATGTTCCAGACCTTGCCAGAGCAGACCTGCATCAGTCCCAGTCCCTTTCTGGTGACATTCTTTGAAGGTGAAACTGACCAGAAAATGACTTGGCCTGACCCCTCTATACACTCATTTTGATGGATCAGCATACTAAATAACACTCTTAATGGTCCCAGGAAAATTGCAATCAGGGAAGCACCAGGCAGCAGTAGCTTGTCCTGGCATAATCCCCTGAATCTATCTCCAAGGCCCTCTTTTTGCCTGTGTAACATGCTTCCTGAGTTCACATAGCCCATCTGGCTAATTTCTTCTGCCTCTGTGACTTCCTTTCTAAAGGGCCAAGGCAGCTCTAACTAGGCTAACTCATGTTACTATGATCTTCCCTCTTCTATCTTAAGCTCTTCTTTTGTTTATTGTCTCCAACTTTAATAAACATACTCTCAAAATCATCTGGATTCACGTTGTGAAATCTTTCCTGCATGATGTCAAGACCCACACATTGCCTGACCAGGTGGTGGCGCAGTGGATAGAGTGTTGGACTGGGATGCGAAATATCCAGGTTCAAGACCCTGAGCTCATCAGCTTGAGTGCAGGCCCATCTGGCTTGAGCAAAAGCTCACCAGCTTGGACCCAAGGTCACTGGCTCGAACAATGGGGTTACTTGGTCTGCTGAAGGCCCGCGGTCAAGGCACATATGAGAAAGCAATCAATGAACAACTAAGGTATCGCAACGAAAAACTGATGATTGATGCATCTCATCTCTCTCCATTCCTGTCTGTCTGTCTCTATCTATCCCTCTCTCTGACTCTCACTCTGTCCCAGTAAAAAAACAAAAACAAAACAAAAAAACCCACATATTACAGACCATGCCGTTTCTGGAGATAGTCACAGGTTAAGGTGGTCTGATTACTTCCACAGAAATGTCTTAGCATACCCTTTGCATCTTCCTCACTGCTGTTTATAAATACAATGCCACCTGAATTATATAGCACATTGTTATTTTCAGGAATGAGAAAGAATAATAGAAGTGCTCTTAACTATCCCCTACATGTAAAACTTGTTTCCAAACCATATCTGGTGGATAAATCTACTCTTTACTTTTTAAAAGTGAAATTTCTGTGAAAAATTTAGGAACCAGCTTATGTATAGGAATTTTTAAAAATACAAATTAACTTTGAATAGTGCAAACTCAAACTATCTTATTCAAGATGAAGCTTTTCATTTAAATTCATAAAAGATTAAGGCAGCTGAAAAAAGAGATGTGGATGGACTTAAATAACAGTTTGCATTTAGATGTTAGAAAACACTAAGAGAAAAGGTTTCATGTTCTTTTCATTTGCATATATATATATATATATATATATATATATATATATATATATATGGGTAAAAAACAGAACTAAAGAAAAAAATCTGATATCTGAAATGGCATTTTAATCAGATTTTTTTTATAGATCAAACAATTTTCTTCTCTATATTTCTAGATATAATATGACAAACCTTACTTCCCCACCTCCTGCAATTTTAGGTGAAGAAAAACTGTTTGAAAAAAAAAAAAAAACACCTATATGCAGTCAACTAGAAGTTAGCTAGAAAATGAAGCCACATCTCTTTTGCATATCAAATTCAATTGTGCCTCAATTTTAAAAGCAATACAGTGGAATATACACTTCTTTTAAATTTAAATCCAACATCAAACCTTCAAAAAATAATTCACTACAGTAAATTTAAAAACAAAAATTTATAGTTTGAGCATTAAATTCAAATGTTTTATTTTAAAATACAAATAAATATAGTCAGCTGATTCTGATAACACTCATCTGAGGGGCTAGTTAATAGTTTTTTTTTTCTGTTTTAAATATTTTAAAATTGTAGAATCTTAGAGTTCTAAGGTAATTTCTTAATGATTTTCAATATCGTTTCTCTTATTGTTCTTCCCCTATCCCATCTCTGTTAAGTAGCAAGACAGTCAGCAAAAGAAGTTACCTTTGTTTATATAACTTTAAAAACACTTTTCAATATTTCTATCTGTTAGAAAAATAGATATTGGAAGGTTGCCTTAAAGGAAATCTAAAAAACTTTCCTTGATATGAGATTGTTATTTTCAAACAGATTTATATAATCCTGCAACCAGAAGTATGATCACCCCATTTTTTTCTATAACATGCTATACAAAAAAAATTGATATTCTTCTTATTAATCACTCCATAGACATCCAATGAAATTGTATCATGCTCAAGACACTGTTAAATTCAAAACACGCTCTTAACAACAACAAAAAATACATGAATAATCAAAAGGGTTATCTGTGAGGTCTGTACTCAATTCTCAGACAAGCATAATTTTATGTCCTTTTAAAGTGTCAAAACTGATTAACTCATATAGCATTTTATACAGTTATCTTTTCTACTGAAGGTATGATTTGCACCCACTTCTTCACATTTAAATGCAAGCCTTAAATATTAATAAAATTAAATGAAACAAAAGAACTTTTATCTTATTTCCAGTATTATCTGGAGATTTACTGTCATCACCTAAGCAATCACTAGAAGTCATTAGATAGGTTTAGGGAATAACTGTCTTATGAGAGACATTACACTTAGTTTCTTGAAGTTTTAAAGCTTCCTATGTATTTTTTTTCTTTCTTTCTTTTTTAATTGAGAGGCAGTATGGCAGGGAGGCAGAGAGACAGACTCCCGCATACGCCCCAACCCGTATTCATCTGGCAAACCCACTAGGGCAGTGCTTCTCAAACTTTTTGAAGTCGGGGCGCATTTAAAATCCTACAAATAAATGTAGAAACACTATATACAAATTTATGAAAAATATGTTAAAATAATTAAGTCAAATATTAAAGAAAAAATATCAAGTTCAAGTATGCTTTTATAGCAATTAAAAGAAATAAATACAACAAAATTAAATTTATTCTGACATTAATAACATTTTTATGTTACATTTTTGAGTTATGCTTTTTAGAATTTGTATAAAAGAGGTTAAAAAATTAAAAAATGACAAAAAGTTATCTTTTATATATAGATATATTCTTAGTAAGATTGAGTAAATTTGGCAGGTCCCGACACAAATGTGTTAAGTTTTTTCATTCTTGTGTTTATGAGAAACATGAGCCTGATGTGTCCTCGCAATTTCTTCAATGTTTGGGCATATATTTGAAAGGCAAACTCTCATTTTCTCATCAATACATTGAAGAATTCCTCTCTTTTTACTCTTAATTGTGATAAGTGCAGAAAACTCCCACCATACATATCATCTTAACTTTACACCAAACAAAGGATAGAAGAAACTTGCCTCCAGTCTTTCCAGGGAACATGGGGGGTAGTGTAAATAATCTAGCACCACAGCTTAACAGCCTTTTGCAACCTAATCAGGCAAGTAAGGTGGGGGGTTGGGCAGACTGTCAGCTCACAGTCAATTCCCCACACCTCTGTCCCCCAAAAAGCTAAACTCCAAAAATCCTGTTGGTTTTTTGTTCCCCAACAGGCACATATTTCTCTGGAATACCATAGGGCACACCTGGAAATCTTCTACGGTGACCAGTGCGCCCTGGCGCACACTTTGAAAACCACTGCACTAGGGGATGATGCTCTGCCTGTCTGGGGCCGCTGCTCTGTTGCTCAGAACAGAGCCATTTTAGCACCTGAGGCGAGGCCATGGAGCCATCCTCAGCTTCTGGGGCAAAGTCGCACAAATCATTTTAGCCATGACTGTAATAGGGTAGGAGAGAGATATATAGAGAGAAATAAGGGGATGGAGAAGGGTGGAGAAGCAGATGGTCACTTCCCCATGTGCCCTGACCAAGAATCGAATCTGGGACTTCCATACACCGGGCTGACACTCTACCACTGAGCCAACCAGCCAGGTCCTATCTTCATATTCTAGTCCCATTGCATGAAAAATTGCATGTCCTATCATTGTCACCACATACTACAACTTAAATGAATCTCTAGTTTCAACAACTTTTCCTGAAACATCTATCACACTACCTAGCAACATTATCACAGTGGTCTACATCCGAGAGCAAATAGTTAGCATCTCTTTTGGACAGTGTGGAAAAACAAATACATAAAACCAGATATATCTAGATTATGGTAAATTCTGTAAAAAATGTAGATAAGTCAAATTACATTGCATATATCAATATTTCGGTATTGTTTTACTTCACATTTCTTAATATGTCGGGAGTGGCAACATACATAAGAGATGTATAAAAATGAAGGATAGAATAATCTAAGTGTTAAACTTAAGTGGTAAACTGCAATCTAATGTTCATAGTACACAAAAGAATGCATACAATATCAAGAACTTTTAAATATTTTTTAAATTAATTAATTAATTAATTTGTTTATTTATTATTTTCTGAAGTGAGGAGCAGGGAAGCAGAGAGACAGACTCTTGCACGCACCCAACTGGGATCCATCCTACATGTCCACTAGGGGGCGCTGCTCTGCCCATCTGGGGTGTTGCTTCATTGCAACCAGAACCATTCTAGCACCTGGCGGAGGCCATGGAGCCATCCTCAGTGCCCAGGCCAACTTTGCTTCAATGGAGTCTTGGCTGCAGGAGGAGTAAAGAGAGATAGAGAAAAAAGAGACGGAAGGGTGGAGAAGTAGATGGGCACTTCTTCTGTGTGCCCTGACCATGAATCAAACCCTCAACTTCCACACACCAGGACAACACTCTACCACTGAGCCAATTGGCCAGGGTCACTTTAAATATTCTAAATAAAAGAAGAGTTAGTTGGCAAGCAGGCTATTTGTCAGGTTCTCCTGGGAAAAAGAACCAATAAGGTGGTGTGTGTGTGTGTGTGTGCGCGCGCGCATGTACAGAGAGAGAATGACAAACAGAGAAATAGATTAAGGTATTGCTTCATGCAATTATATGCAATTATGGAGGCTCAGAAGTATTATGATCAGCCTGCAAGTGGAAGAACCAGTAAAGCTGGTGGTGTTATTCATTCTGAGAGCAAAACCACAGGAATCAGAATTGCCACCGTTCACTAACAAGAGAAGATGGATGTCCCAGTCTAAATTGAAGAAGAAAATTCACTTTTATTTTTATGCAAACCCAGAGTGAATTGAATGATGCCCAGTGGTAAGAGTTAGCTGGTTCACACTGGTTCGGCAGAACTGATACCTAGATTTTTGTTGAGTTTGAAGAACCGGTTGTTATAATGGTACTTGTAATCAGGGTTCTCTCTAAGGTGGGCACCTGGGCAGATGCCAAATGTAGAAATCACAAATTTATATTCCTTGCTCTTTTTTAACGTTCATCTGTGCAACAGTGTATTCAAAGTGCCTGTAGTAGTGTTCTTTCATCCACAGGTGAAAAAATTTGATGGAACTATGCTTGTAATATTTATTTATTCATTTTATAAAACTCATTATACCTTTGATGAAAAGCTACATTTTAATTTCTTTCACTTCTTACTTTAGTAAACAAACATATAACATAAAGGGAAAAAGTACCAAACAACCAGAGAGTAACAAGCTGTCATTGGAAATATCTTAAACAAGTTTTATTGTTTTTTGTCAGCTATTATTTAATATTTTTTATTAATATTTTAAAACTCTTATGACAATCTTGTTTTGTGTGCCCCTTTTATTGTTCTTATTTAAGTATTAAATGAATGAAACAATAAACTACCTTTTGGTATATCATTTTTTATACTTAAAATGGTCATTAGGACAGAGAATGGGTTGTTAAATTATTTGAATCCCACCGCTGATTTATACTACCAATTCAGATGTTAATCTCTTCCAGAAACAGCCCCATGGACTCATCCAGAAATAGTTTTACCAGCTATCTGGGCACCCCTTAACTCAGTCAAGTAAGCATATAAAATTAACCGTCACAGCAGGTTATAAGGTACTTACAAATAGACCTCTGAGAATTTTCAGATTGCTGAATGGTCCTGTATAATTATATTCTACACAAAACTACTGAATATAATATTATTTTCTAGCCACATTTGAAGCTCATTGATCTCTTTGTTCACCCCTTCTTCAATTAAAGATAATTCCACAACATTACTTGAAGCAATTTGGGGAGTAATGACTGATGTTCTTTCAAGGAACGTCTCACAAGTAGAGTGAGCCAAGTTTGTTTTTTGTTATTAGAAACACTTTTACTTTCTAGCACGTATATATAAAAGATGGTTATTATTAATTCCTTTCCTCCTTAACACACATGTTTTTCTACCCATCAAAAAGCAAATTCTACTTACCCTCCCTTTGAATCTGGATTTCCCTTGTAACTTGACCTTATTCGTAGGCTATAGCAGAAGTAATGCAGTGCCACTTTGTGGCCAAGCCAATGAGAGGCCTGGTAGGTTCTGCTCTCTCTCTAGAGAAGCCAACCATCATGCTGTAAAAATAATTGTGTTGTGATACTGACTAAGAAGAGAAAAGATAAAAAGAGAGCCTAAGCAGAGAGAAAGTGAGCAGCTGAATACGTCAGTAAAGCTTTATTATACTTTTCAGTACAGCCCCAAGGTAAATATAGGTGATTGAGTTATCTCAACCAATGTCACATAGAGAAGAAGAACCTCCCTGAGTTCCACAATATAAAATCTTGAGAAATAATAAATGATTTTTTAAGTCAGTAAGTTCTCAGGTGATATTTTTATATGGCAATAAATAACTGAAACAGACATCCATGGCAGAGAAGCCAATACTTAAGATAATGGTATTGCAATGTTTTATCTCTATACCTTGAATCAAGCTAGGCATGCTTTTAGTTCATGGAATGAGGAAGGGTAAGGAATCTGAGAAAGTAAAATACAGACACCAAGGCCCAGATGTATACACAACAAACCATGGAAAGGTCAAATTAAAGGAACAGCCACTCTTATATTAAGAAAATCAAATATCTTTCTCTGGGATTTAGATTAATTTATTCATTCCTCCTTTCTGTTGTTTCTCTTTTATGCCACAGCTCACAAACACTTCCCATGTATGACTCTCTGAGGGTTACAATTATCCACAATTCTCTTAAAAATTCTCTCAAACCAAGAGATTTCTATTGGGATTCTGTTTTTTTTCAGAAGCGCAGAAGGAATTTTATGCCATTGAACTAATACTTATCTCTCTGAAAGGTCTTATTCTTTTGATTTTTTAAAATATATTTTATGAGACAACAAAATATTAATGCTTCAAAAGTAGGTGAGATTCTTAAACATTATTTAAATTTATAAGAGCCCTTCAAAGATCTAACTCTTGTTAAATGCTTCTCTTTTTACTCATGTCCATATATATAAAGCTAATGTTCTTAACAGTGGTAAGAAAGCCCTGCTTTCCTCATCAGCCTTATGTCTCAGCCACCTCACCACAGTTCTTCTTAATCACAGCCACCCTAAAACATAAATAATAACAAGACCTATAAATACCATAGAATATATTTGGAAAAACTTTGAGCAGAGTTCAAACATGTGGTCTAGATGTTCAGATTTCCTCAGACTGAGGATGGGTCAGGAAACTGGCTGCCTTTATTCTGCCACCACCACAAACCTAGAACAGACTATCAAGCAACAGTCCTTACTATTGCACTGAAAGGTGAAAAAGTATAAAGACCCTGTCTCTAGAGAATGCATATTAAAAGCTGAGGTCTGAATAAGAATAATGAGAAACATCCATTATACCAGGACTCATATTAAATATAAGACTCAATATTCCACCACTGGTGGAAATTGAACTCTGTGGTACATAGACTGTACATACAATCTGGGGTAAAAACCAAAGCCCAGGACAACTACTGAGTAGATTGACTCTATTTCTTAGGTTCCTTTAAAAAGGAAGATGCATACTCATGCCTGGGTATAAATACCAAAGACTTTAGTCTTTACTATGCTTCAATAGCTAATGTCTGGCATTCAATATAAAATTGCAAGACACATAAATTAAGAGAATGAAAAGAATTTTACTTAAGAGATGATGCAGTTGACACAACCTATTTTATAAATTACCCAGATGGTGATATTATCAGTCCAAGATTTTAAAATATTTATAAATAATATGCTAATGGTTTCATTGAAAAGGTAGATGACCTGCATAAATAAATTATCAAGAGAGAGAGAGAGATGAAAACTATTTGAGAAGACTCAAATAATGGTAGAAATCAAAATATATGTATACCACATCAACAATGAAGAATCTCCTCAATTTGCAGAGTGGACCCAACTGAGAAAAAAATTAGTGAATTTGACGAAAAGTAAATTGAGATTACCTGAAAAAGCACAAGAAAGAGAAAGAAGAAAGAAGAAAGAAGAAAGAAAGAGAGAGAGAGAGAAAGAAAGAGAGAGAGAGAGAGAGAGAGAGAGAGAGAGAAAGAAAGAAGGAAGGAAGGAAGGAAGGAAGGAAGGAAGGAAGGAAGGAAGGAAGGAAGGAAGGAAGGAAGGAATGAATATGTCTCTTTGGATATATTTCCAGAAGAAGAATTCCTGGGTCACAAGGAAGTTCCATTTTTAATATTTTGATGTAACTTTACAGTGGCTACACCAATCTGCATTTCCACCAACAGAGCACAACTGTTCCCTTTTCTTCTCCACACTCTCTCAAAACACTTGTTTGTGGTTTTATTGATAATAGACATTCACACAGGTGTGATATATCAATCTCATTGTGAGCTTAATTTGCATTCTCTGATGATTAGTGACATTGAGCATCTTTTCATGTCTATTGTCCATCTGTATGTTCTTTGTGGAGAAGTGTCTAATTCAGGTCCTTTGACCATTTCTTAATTGGGTTGTTTGTTTTTATTACATTTTTAGCATTCTTAATTTCTTTGTGTAGGATTAAGTTTCTGTCTGATATATTCCTTTTGATGAAAAAACTTCCTTAAACATTTTTAATAGAGCAGATTTACTGGAAACAAAAATCTCTTCATTTTGTTTGTCTGATAAAGTATTTCTTCTTCATTTTTAAAAGACATTTTGCTGAACTTAGATTTCTGGGTAGGCATTTTAAAATTTTTTTTAATTTATTATGTTTACATAAATTCTAGTGTTGCCCTGAATGCATCCCCCCTCCCCCATATTCCCCTCAAACACCTCTCTTGCCCCCCTCCTCATAACACCCTTCCCCCTTCCCTTCAGGTTTATCCCCTCCTATCATCCCCTTTCCCTCTGTCCTCTTTTCCTCTGGTACCTTTGATCTCTCCTCTGTCTCAATTCTGTTTCTCAGTTCACATTGTTCATTGGATTCCTCAAATGAGTGAGGTCATATGATATTTTTCTTTTTCTGCCTGGCTTATTTCACTTAACATAATAGTTTCCAGGTCCATCTATGTTGTTGCAAAAGGTAAAATTTCTTTATTTTTCATGGCTCCATAGTATTCCATTGTATATATGTACCATGGCTTTTTAATCCACTCGTCCACTTTTCTTTTTGTACTTTAAAGAGATTATTTCATTAATAACCTGTAGTCTGTTGTGATCCTTATTTTTCTCCTATGGTAACTTTTTTCTTTGTTTGAGTTTATTTTTATCTTTGAATTTTAGTACTTTGAATATAATATGCCTAGAGGGTTGTTGTGGTTGTTTTTGTTATTTATTCTGCTTGGCATTGTCTGAGGTTCTTGGCTCTGTGGTTGGATAATTATAAATAATTTTGGAAAATTCTTCACCATTATTTTTTCAAACGTTTATTCTTTCCAGTTTTCTTTCTAGAATTCTAATTACACATATGTTTGGTTTTGTTACATAGTTCTTGGATATGCTATCTTAGTTTGTTGTGTTTTTACTTTGTTATCACTATCTGTTTCAGTTGGGTAATTTCTTTTGACATAGCTTTGAGTTCTTTGATTCTTTCTTGCCCTCTGTTGAATTTATTAATAAGCCACTTTAAGGTTTTCTTTATCTCCATCAATGTTTTTCATTTTTGTTATTTTACTTAATTCTTAACTACAGATGCAATATATTTGGTTCAATTACCCATCTAATCTGATTACACATGCTATCTATTTTTTCCTACTAAAGCACTAAAAATATTTATTATATTTATTTTCAATTGTCTGTTAGATAGTTTTAACCTCTCTTTCTTATTTTAATATGGTACTGTTGATTGTTTTGTCTCTAAATTTTTTTATTGCTTCTCTCTATGCCATGTAATTTTTTGTTGACAGCTAGACATATGCAATCATGGAAACTGAGATAAAAAATGTTATGTCTGGAACTGATCATATCTTTCTGTCCTTCTGCTGTACCTTTAGTGTAGGTAGATAATTCAATCTGTCAAGAGTAGAATCAGACTTGGGATTTTTTTATTGCTGTGCTTACCCACAATGCAACAGAGACTTCAAATTCTTCTAAAGTCACCTTGTGCTTAAATTAGGGGATAATTCTCAGAACAATTTATTTAATGTTTGCTCCACCCTCAACTTTAGGCCATCCTTTTGTTTTGAGCCTAATGGAGAAATATTGTCCAGGTCCTTGCCTTATCCCTAGCATTATGTTTCTGTTACTTATAATGCAATACTTGTTTGTCAGGCTAATGATGAGAGGCTGGGGAGGGAATGCTCTTTCATTTTAATTAAATCTCAGTCTTAGGCATTGTGTCCCTCTCTCGGGGTTGAGAATTTATCAGTAATCTTGTCCAAATACCACCTGTAGATCTTACCTAAGTATGTATTCTTGACCTTTGGATGATAAATGAATTACTTGTTATTTCTTTTACAAAAAAAAAAATCTTTATTAAGCATTGTAAGTTGCATTAATAGCCTTCAATATACCACATCACAACCCATCTACAATCAGTCAAACCCAATAGTAGTTCATTATTGCACAATCATGAGATAGGGCAAAACACCCATCAATTTACCTAAAATCCTACTCAAGTCCTTCAGGTAAAGATTGAGGAGTTACATGTTTCTGATAGAAGGCCTTTTTATGTTTTTTTTTTCCTAGCTGCAAAGGCATTCATCAGTGTCCTAAGAGTAACAGTATTTGTTTCACTTCTCCCAGTGGTTTATTAGGACTTTTGTTTAAAGGGAAGACAGCAAAGAATTATCCAGATAGGGCTTTGAACCTTTTCCAGAGTGAGGTCCACTCTTTCCTCAGGCCTTCTCCATGAGATCTACTATGTTCTCAGGTCTTTTACCTTGCCCTTAATCTTTTACTGTGAGCAGCCAATGATTTCCATGGATAATATGCTGGGAGTGAGTGTGAAATCCTGGTGTCTATGGCCTCCATAATTTTTATATTATCTTGATACTCCACATTTGGCCTTTTCTATATTTGGTAAGCATTTTAGCTGAATCCTCCTAACCATTGCCTAGTGGATATGCCAAGAGCTTTTATCCCATTTCTCCATCAAGGCAGGCCTCTGTCTATCCTTAGATTATAGCTTCCTTGGTTACCCTGTGATTTCAGCTCTTTGATGGGTTCAAAAATTTGTAAATTTTTAGACTATTCTTAGTTCTTGTTATTTTTATAATTAGGGAACAATGATCTTTCTAGCTCTCTACATTCTAAGTGAAAACTTGAAATTAAAACACTATACAATAAAAAGATTATAAGATCCACTTGTTCACTCAGTACAGAATTGCAGGTATATCCATCAGAGTACAATTAGAAAAGCAAAAACTATACCAGTTATATAAACAGATAATAAATAATGTATAGCAATTAATGCAAATATGCAAAATGTAGTATGTAAAGAAAATTAAAAAGAATTTTAAACAGTTGCTAAAAGGAAAAAGAAAAAAAAGGAAACCCTGAGCTAAGATATAAATAGCAACTGCAGGAAGCAACTCCATGCCCTATGGATGGGGGAATGAAGAAGGAGTCAGAGGTTACCAGTACTGAGAGGTATGTAGATGAGGGCCTGGATCTGGCACTCAGCTATTTGATGAGCTGACTTCCAAGTGCTGCTGGTATTTCTGAAGGTTATAATAGGCTGGTTCTGAAATTGGCAGTGAAAAAAAATGAACTACTGCTTTTGTTTATACCCAGGGCTTTTACTGGGATGACTCCAAGAAAAAATGAGCTAACTAAACACAGCAGATTCTGCTCTCACCTTCTGCCTTCTGGACTCTCTTCAACACACCTACTGGCATAATTTAACAGTTTTTCAGAGTCCCAGCCCAGTGTCACAAAGCTTATAGAACGTATGTTTGGAGCTAAAAGAAAATAGCTTACTAACGACCCAGTAAGAATCTATTTTCAACAGGGTGCATAAATTGTAAGTAAAAATTTTAAATTATTTTTTTCTTTTACAAACCATGCATCATTAAATAACAATATCTAAATTACAAAAATTATCCATCTAAATAAATTCACTTTTGGAAAACTGATACATTTTCAACTTTCTGTTTTCAGAGAAGTGACTGTCGGTTCTAAAGCTGTACAGCCAGTGATGGAATTTAGCCGCTTTGCACTGGTTCAGCAGATACAATACTTAGTTTTTTGTTGAGTTAAGTGAACCAGTTGTTAAAATGGCACTTGCATTCAAGGTTTTCTCTAAGGTGGGAGCCTGGGCAGCCACCCAAGGTGGAAATCACAAATTTACATTTCTTACTCTTTTTTAACATTCATCTGCGCAACAGCATATTTTAAGTGCCCATAATAATGATCATTCCATCCACAGGTGGAAAAAATTTGATGAACCTATGCTTGTAATATTTATTTACTCATTCATAAAACTCATTATACCTTTGATGAAATACTACATTTTAATTTCCTCATGTTTGTTACCTCAGTAAACAAACATAACGTAAAGAGAAAAAGTGCCAAACAACCAGGGGTTGACTGTCATTTGTTTCAAAGAGCTAAAAATATTGTCAGAACAATTGCTGTAAGTACAGCAGATGTGGAAAGAGGTTTTTCCAGCATGAACATTTTATGTTCAGAGAAGAGAAATTACCTGTTTTTAATATATTTGACTATTTGTCTAATCAGCCTACCTCTAAAGGAATGAGATCCTAGTCCTACAGTGAAAAGATGGCTAAGGATAAATCATGCAGCTGATGATGCTTGGATAAAAGCAAAGAAAATAGCAAGCTAGGACACCAATCAAGAAGCAATATGGAAATATCTTAAATAACAGTTTTTTGTCACATATTATTTAATATTTTTGTTAATATTTTAAAACTTTTTTATAATATAGTTTTGAATACCTCCTTTATTGTTCTTATTTAAGTATTAAATGCATGAAATAATAAACTACATTTTTGTATATATTTTTTATACTTAAAACAGTCATTAGGGCAGAGGGCCAGTTGTTAAATTATTTGAATCCCATCACTGCATACAGGTAAATATTATTCTTATGGACTTCACACTCCTGACAATGATGGAAAAGAACACTTTTAATATTTCTTTGTTTTACCAAATTTCAACTAAGTTGACAGCTGCATTAACTAGTGAGTTTTCATTTAACTGCAAAACATTGATTATTTTATAAAGTATTGTATTTGGGAATGAATAAACTTAGTAAATATAAAATTTTAAAAAACTTTCTCTTCCATAATTAAGATGATATATTTTTACAAGCTTATTAAAATAAATCTCAAAGGATAGGAAAAAAAAAGGAATCAATATATACAGTGTTGGAGAAGTTGTGGAGAAAAGAGAATGCTCATTCACTGCTGGTGAAAATATAAACTAGTAAAGTCACTATGGAAAACAGTATGGCAGTTACTCAAAAAATTACAAATAGAGTTACCATATGACCTAGCAATCCCTCTTCTGGGTATTTACCCAAACAACTTGAAAACATTTAATCACAAAGATATATGATTCCCTATGTTCATTGCCGCATTATTCATGGTGGTCAAGACATAAAGAAAATCAAAATGTCCTGCAATAGAGGATTGAGTTAAGAGATATGGTACATATATACTCTTAAATGCTACTCAGCCATTAAAAAAATGAAATATTTCCATTTGCAACAAAATGGATGGACCCTGAAAATATTATGCTAAGCAAAATAAGTCAGTCAGAAAAAGCTAAGAACTATATAATTTCACTCATATGTGGGATATAAAACTGAAACTCATAAACACAGACAACCAAATGGTGGTTACCAGAGGGAAGAAGGGTAGAAGGGGTAGTAAAGGGTCAAGGGGGCCAAATATATGGTGACAGCAGATGATTTGACTTTGGGTGATGGGCACACATGCAATGTATAGGTCATGTATTATAAAAATCTATACTTGAATCCTAAATAATCTTATTAACAAATGTCACCCCAATATATTTAATTAAAAAAAGAAGATAATACATCCTTAGGATAGACTCTTTTATATTGCAAAGAAACTGCCATATTAATAACTGAAATTCTTGTTAACCCCTACCTATCAAGTTGACAAATTTTTATGGTATACATTTCAGGACCATTTTAAATTCTAAGTGTCATATTATAAAAGTAGAATCCTAATAAACAGTAGATATTTAATACCTGTTACTCCAAATGCCTGCATCAATGAACTGAAAAAATTAAGAAACAAATGAATAAAATTAAATAACCTCTGCTCTGTGAAATATTTAGAAAGACTAGTTCAGCAAATAAATTCTGTTCGTTATAAATTTATATCCATAATCACACTGGTTATGCTCTTTTCCAAAATAAGAGACCTAGTTATAACCAATATTCACTGTGAAAATATCACTTCTCTTTGAAAGCTTATGGTACTTGTTAATATTATTCACCTCACAATATAAATTTTAAATATATAGATACATAAAGAGAGAGAGATACTGAGTGAAGTTCCTTGATTCTTGAACATTCTTGAATTTCTGACTTGGCATAGATACAAAAAGGAAATACATGACCTCTTATTAGCATAGAAGACAGGTTAGATCTTGAACGGATAATTTGAAAATGTGACTATGTTTAGCTCAGAATAATAAAATAAATTATCCTGACTATAAAAATTCACGATAGATTTTCAAAAAGAGCATATGCTGTTGAAAGGAAGGAGATAAATTGGAAAGCATATATATTATATCAATATTGAAAACTAAATTAAAAGAATTTTCTTTTCGAAAAATTGATAATTCTCTCTACAGTAATTGATCCAACATTTTCTTGCTACTTCTATTCTATTTTAGAAATACATCATCCTTTGAGACTTCTTTTGATTCATTAAAAGCTAGTATAACCAGGAAATTGGGTTCTCCCACTGAAGACACTTATCAAACAGACTGTTACTGATTGCTTTGGCTTGGAGACAGAGATAGTCAGTTTCAGTAAAAATGCTATTTATTTTAAAAAGAAATAATCATTTTTAAATCCTGATCAGAATTTATTTCTGAGAGCTTAGAAGATGTATTCAAAATTCAAAATTGGCACCACTATTTTATCTTAACAATACTTTATAAACATTATTATAAATATATAAGCATACATACAGAATTCAGAAATATTTTTTCCATCATTTACCACCAAATAACTCTCAATATGAGGAAGGGTTTTCCTTTCCAAACAGATGTTCTTATTTTACTTAATTTTTAAATTTTTTATCCAGCTTTTATAGTTATCCTCAGTGGAAAAGATGATATGTGTTACTTGTCCGTCATAATAAGAGTTCTTTGATTTAGTTCTTCAAATATTTCCCCTTCACATTTCTCTACTCTTTCTCTAGAACTCTTAGCAAAAGGCTGGTTTATCTTACTGGCAACATTAGTAGTGGATGTTACACAGTTAGGGGCCATGAGGAACAAAACAACAAGAGATTAAATCAAGCACAAGAGAAAATGATGTGATCAAGAGACATGGTAAATATGAGATGTATGAGGCTGCTGCTGGATCTTTCCTTTTAAAGCAAACTTTTTTTTAATAAGTAGAAAGAATACACTTTAAAATAATAATAGAAATATAGTGTGGTAACTATGTAACTCAGTAGCATAGTACTTTATTATCATTGTCAAGTATTGTGTACTATACATAATTGCATGTTCTATACTTTTATACTATTGGCAGCATAGTAGTATTTTTTTACACCAGCATTATCAGAAACACATGAGCCAGCAATTGTGCTATGACAGCCACAACATCACTAAGTGATAAGAATTTTTCGGCTCCATTGTAATTGTATGGGACTACAGTCATATGTTTGATCCATCACTGACCAAAAAACTGCTGTGTGGTGCATGATTGTAAAAGACACAAGTGCAATGTGCAGGTTGTCTAGTGTGTCCCAACATGGAGACAACCAACACTGTGGGTTGTATCTGAGCAGCTGCACAGATGATGATGCCATTAACAGAGACAAAGAATGTAGAATGGGGGAAAACACTTTTAGAAGACATAATGAGTTTGGTTTATATGCTTTATGGTATCAGCAGACCAAATGTGGAAGGTCTAGTTAATATACCACACAATTGATGCTTATGACTAAACATTTCTTCCCAAATCAAGCACCTTTGAAAACATTTTAATGTAAGCAATGACAACTGTAACACAAACCATATGTACCTAAATTTTCTTCATAAATATCACCAGTTCAGAAAACTTGCATTTCAAAGGAACTTCTAAAACTAAAAATGCTTTCATTATTAAAAGATGATAAAATATTATTCTAATATTTTAAATGCAACAAACATTATAACATATTATCTGGCTGTTTTTATTAGCTGTACTTTTGACTTTCAAAAGAAGAGGAAGGAAAAAACACTGAATATTATGCCAGCTAGTCTTTGGTCACTGCCTTCTCAACTGATCATTTGAAAGAGAATTAAAGTATCAGAAGAAGGAAAGTATCTGTATTAAGTACTCAGCTCTTTCAACACTGCATGCTAATCCCTTTTACTCAAGATGACACTAAATTTAAATTAAAATCTCACTTCATTTAGATCCATCACACCCTACAGAAAACAGAGCTTTCCAGATACCTAGAAACAAAATCCAAAATTTTGAAAGATATCAGAAAAATATATCCTTTAGTTAAGTAAGAAATTGTGCATACCAATGTAAAAATAACAATACTGCTATGCACTTAATAAAATAAAAGGCAAGTAATTGACAATTGTACCCATCAAAAAGTAACTACCATCATGAATATATCCTATAAATCAATAACTTATAAATGCTATAATTCAAAAACTGAAGAATGTAATTAATAAATTTCTCCTAAACTAATTAACCAAGCAAATTGTACTTTAGACTGTAGATTTTAAAATTAATTGTACACTTTCCTATAGCAGCAATATGAATAAAAAGAAAATCCATATTTTACTCTGAATTATTATTTTCAAATCCATTTTTATCTACCTCAATAAGCAATTAGTTTATATGATTTTGGACTTTTATGTATTTAAAGTATGAGTGAATGAATGAATGAATGAATGAAGACAACTTCTATCATACAAAATCTAGTAGAGTTCAGAAAGAAATTAATCACTCAGAAACTCTATTTATTTACTACTCATAACATGGGTGAAGGTCTTTAATAAATTATCTCTGCCTATTGATTTCAATAAAAAAAGAAATATTGTGTTTCTGTCCTACCACCTTTTGTGCCTATGTGCTAGTCTTATGCTTCTGTGTCTTTACATGACCATCCTCTGCAAAAAATCACCTCCTTCTCTTCTCTATTAATTCATGGCAAGCACACATTTTGAATGAGTTTCAAAACCATCTCCCAAACATATCTCATGCTTTATCTTTTCTTGTATCTATATTCTTCCCTCATTTCAAGTGAAACATATCTTTTAAAAGTAATGAAAAGGAACTGAGTTCATTTTCACTGAATTTGTGTCATTTGTACCATAAAAGATACCTAATCTATATATTCCACTTTTATTCATTGCAAAACAAATTATTAAATAATTTGAATATCAACTGAAAATATTATATTAGAAATAGGATTAAATAAAGACCTGCCTTTGAAAAGCTTGCAGAGCTTATTCATCCCACAATTATTAATCTAGTAACTATAGCATTTAACATTTTATTATGTATTTAGGATATTATCTTCTGGTTATTTGCCTTTCAGCTTCTCACACTGATAGATGTATATGTAAAAAAATAAAGCATAATTAATGATAAGTACATGCAGTATGGTATCCTAAATTAGATTCTGTCCATAGAATGGAAATTAGTATAGTAATACTAATTTGACCAAAATAAAATTTGGAAAATGTCTATAGGTCAGTTAATAGTATTGTTTCTGTGTGAATTTTCTGGTTGGAATCATTATATTGGAGTTATGTAAGGTTAACATTAAAAAAGTTAAGTGAGGGTACCTAGAACATGTCTGTACTATTTTTGCAACCTTTTGTAAGTCTAACATTACTTCAAAATTTTAAATTTTTCAAAATAATGTAATACATATATACTGTGAGATGAACACATAAATGTCTATATTATACTATATTCAAGCACTATTCTTCTTCAAAAAGATACCTCAAGTGCTCAACTGCAAGACTGTGGTCAGGAGCAAGTTGATGAGTGTCGGCTTCTTTAGGACATGCTTCAGCTGCAGACAGCCACCGTACCTGAGCCTCACCCTTCTGACCACAGCCTCATCTGGTGAGTGAGTACTAGGAAATGCTGAGTTTGAAGTAGTTCTTGACTTCATTGGGAATGAGGAAATCCAAAGATGTCAGAGATCAAGAAGATACACTTACTTGCCAGAGAAAAAATGGTCATAGTTACCATAATAAGCAGCTGGTCCAGCATTGAAAATGAAATGGTCTGACCCACAGGGAACTTTGGCTTCATAGATGGACGACGTGGTCCCTGAGACTGAAATAGATGGTTAAATTCTTATATACCATATCTGGGCAGAAGAACCCACCACACCCAACCATTATCAAAGTCTCCGATCTGAATCTTTTAAATGACAGGTAGGTTGAGGAATAATCTTGGAATATTAATGACATGCTTAAAATGTGGACATATGCATGATCATTGTTCCATATTTTTCAAAGGGATCTACACCTATTGAAGAAGATTCCTTTGCACTGGGGGGAAAAAGGGCCCAAAGCCAAATAGTTTAGGTATTGTTGAATAAGACTTGACAAAATGCTAATATATTGATACCAATTGAAATTTAAAGAAATTAACAAAAAATAGCTTGACAGGTGATGGCGCAGAGGATAGAGCATTGGATTGGGATGCAGAGGACCCAGGTTTGAGACCCCGAGGTGAACAGCATGAGCATGGACCCATCTGACTTGAGAAAAAGCTCGCCAGCTTGGACCCAAGGTCGCTGGCTCAAGAAACGGGTTAACCCAGGGGTCGGGAACATTTTTGCTGCGAGAGCCATGAATGCCACATATTTTAAAATGTAATTCCGTGAGAGCCATACAATATGTTTAACACTAAATACAAGTAAATGTGTGCATTTTATGTAAGACCCACACTTTTAAAGTACAATAAGTCTCTGAATTCTTCTTAATAATGTTGTTATGTTGTTGCTAACCAATGATGAGTAAAGTACTTCTTACCATTAATGCGACTTCTGATGCTGCATGGTTTTGCTGATGGCTTTATAGTCTGTTTGATACGTGGTGAGGTTAAAGCCTCATGCAGGCATTGAGACTTCCATCCATTAAATGTGATCGTAGGTTGGTCTTAACATTCTTTAGATGTGGGAAAGACTGCTCACATGCATACATAGAGCCAAACATTGTCAGTACAGCAATACTCACATGCTGCAGTGTGTGGTATGTGATGGGAAGCACGTTCCCAGTTTTGACAATTAGCTGGCCCACAGGTTGAAGTTTTTTCATTTCTCCCAAATTATGGGTATGACAACTTTGCTTACTGTCATGCAAGTCTTTCCAAATCTTCATTCAGCAACTTGAACTTATTCACCCACATGTCTGAGGGCTTTAGATCAGCAGATTGTAGCTGAAAATCTCTGATAGAGACACCGAGGATGTAACTCAGGTCAGCGATGTTCACTGCACACTCATGTGGATGGGTGATGAACTTGAAAAGATGAGTGCTCTTGCAAAGTTCTCCAAAGTGTGCTTTGAATGACTGCAGGAGATTGGATGTGAATCCCACTAGCTGCCGGAGATCAAGATGCTGAGCAGAGTCACTTTCTGTGCATGCATCTTTAAACTCTCTCAGTTTTTCAAAGTGTAGTAAACAACCTGTTTCAATGTTGGCTATGAAGAGTTCCAGCCTGTTTTCAAATGCAAACACTGCTTGTTTAAGGGATAAGACTGTATTTCCAATGCCTTGCATTTTCACATTGAGCTGGTTCAGATGTTCAGTCATATCTACGAGATAGTAGAACTTCAGGAGCCACTCAGTGTTAGCTAACTCAGGATGCTCAACATTTTTCATCTCAAGGAGTGTCCGAATTTTGCTCAGACAAACCTCGAAATGACTGAGCACCTTCCCTCTTGACAACCAACACACATTGCTGTGCAGAAGCAGACTTAGATAATTATTCCCAACTTCATCCAGCAGTGCTTTAAACTGGCAATCATTTAAAGCTCGGGCAACAATAAAGTTGACCACCCAAATGACCAGCGATCTCACCTCACCAAGCTGCTTGCCACACATCTGAGCATAAAACACCTCCTGATGTAGAATGCAGTGAAAACTTAGGATGGGTCTTATTTCGTGTTCATGAAGAAGCGCTACGAATCCTCTGTTTTTCCCCACCATGCATGGAGCACCATCAGTACACACCAAAATAAGTTTATCCATTGGTAGATTTTTTATTTACCGAACTCAGTGAAAGACTTGAATAAATCCTCCCCTCTTGTTGTCTCTTTCATAGGCAAAACAGCAAGACTGTTCTCATGTAGTGTGTCACCAACAGCATACCTTGCAATCACACTGAGCTAGGATAAATGGCTTACGTCTGTTGACTCATCCAAAGTGAGAGAAAAGTATGGTGTTGCATTTATATCCTTCATTTGTGTTGCCTCAGTTTGATTTGCCATTATGATGGTACAATCGTGAACAGTTCTTGCCAACAGAAGCATGTCTTTTATTCATTTGATTATCTTGTCTTTATCTAAAAAGTCATCAAAGAGTTCACTGGCAACATCAAGCATGAATGTTTTTGGCATACTCCCCATCTGTGAATGGCTTTTTGTTTCTCACAATTGCTAAAGCATCAGCAAAGCTAGTAGAATTCCAATCACTTTGTTGGGTCCAAACACAGAGTTGCTGCTGACTAGCTTGCACTCTGCACAGTAGCTCTTGACATGCTTTCTTCCTGCTGTCCCCCACTAGATATTCCCATGCAACTGTAGTATGGCGTGTGTCAAAGTGCCGCTTTATATTTGACTGTTTCATCAATGCAATTTTATCTTTGCATATTAGACACACTGCAGAACCTGCTCTCTCCACAAAGGCAAATTCCTCTGTTCATTCCTGCTGAGAAGTACAATACTCCTCATCTTTTTTTCTTTTAGCCATCTTCTTCATTAAAAGGGTTTCTGCATTTAGCTATCTGACTACTTGATTAAAAGGAGGGAAGTTTACTTCCTGACCTTACAATGACCCATGTATGTTACGCATTATCTAAGAAAAATTTGGTGTTGTCCTGGAGGACAGCTGTGATTGGCTGCAGGTACCCAGAACCATGAACATGAGCGATAGGAAGTGAATAGATTGTAATACATGAGAATGTTTTATATTTTTGACATTATTATTATTATTATTTTGCGGAAGATTTGTCTGCGAGCCAGTTGCAGCCATCAAAAGAGCCACATCTGGCTCATGAGCCATAGGTTCCCGACCTCTTGGTTACTCGATCTGCTGAAAGCTCGTGGTCAAGGCACATATGTGAAAGCAATCAATGAACAACTAAGGTGTTGCAATGAAAAACTGATAATTGATGCTCTTATCGCTCTCTGTTGTTGTCTGTCTGTTCATATCTATCCCTCTCTCTGCCTCTCTGTCCCTGTAAAAGAAGAAAAAAAAGAAAAAAATTAGCAAAAAATAAAAACTGGACGTGTTAACCTCTCCAGTACTTCTACTGAAACCCCAAGTTTTTCCTAAGTAATATTTTTACTTTGATTTTCATTTAATTCCCGAGTATATTGTTGGATTATATTTTTATTTCAGGCTAATTTGGCCATGGGACACAGTTCTGGTCAGGAAAATATAAGTTTTTTATTTCAAGCCCTGAGACAAAAATATAACCTCTGTCTCAATCCTCTTTATTATTTCTTTTTAAATTCCTTCCTTCTTTTTTATTTTTTCTCTTTCTTGTTTCCCTAAATGCCAGTTAAATCAAGAAAGGGTCTAATGAAGAAGGAACTGGGGTTATCAGAGGAGAAAGGGTTTGAAGAACTGGCTGAAACATAGAAGGGCTGGAGGAATGGGTAAAAAAGGTGAAGTACAAATTGGTAGTTACAGAATAGTTATGGGGATATAAAGTACAGCATAGGGAACATAGTCTCTAATATTGTTTTAACTTTGTATGATGTTAGATGGGCACTATTTAAGTAATCATTTATTTAAACAATGCCCATACACTGGATTATACACCTGAAACTAATATATATTTATGTCAACTGTAATTAAAAAATAAAAAGTAATTTACAGAAAGATATCTAAAGGAGAATGGAGTCACAAAGAAGAAAACATGCAGGTCTTAGGCTCTCTTGTGGGAAAGCCATCTGACTAATAATATCCATCCTGGACTGTAACATGAGTGAGAATAGATACTATATAAATCTGTAAGATTTGGCATTTATCTACTGTAATAGCTAGCATTGCCCATTAGGCTATTGCAATACTAATATTCAGGTGAAAATTTTGGGAACTTTCTCTTTTTCCTTTCAAAAACAATGCAAAAGCGATACCAAAATAATGTAGAAAATAGAGTAGTGTAAACTATTTTACTTTTTTTTTTAATTTTTTTTTATTTTATTCATTTTAGAGACACAGAGTGAGTGAGAGAGAGAGAGAGAGAGAGAGAGAGAGAAAGAGTGGAGGAGCTGGAAGCATCAACTCCCATATGTGCCTTGACCAGACCAGTGCAGGGTTTTGAACTGGCGACCTCAGTGTTCCCAGGTCGACACTTTTATCCACTGCGCCACCACAGGTCAGGCCCTAAACTATTTTACTTTTAAATTCAATGGTGAGGCTATATATCATTTATTAACTTCCCAGTCTGAACAATGCTTAAGTGGGGCATACCTTGGAGATGGAGGGTGGATGATCAGAAATTTAATCAGGCAAAACTGCTATTCTATATCACATATAATAACTCTCATTGGGATACAGATGTTCTGACTCCGTAGCTCCTGAATGCATTCATTCAATAAGCTTTTATTATGAACTAAATATTTGTGACCCCCATTCATATGTTGAAATTCTGGACACCAATATGATGATATTACGAGATGGGGAGGTATTTAGGTTATAAGGGTGAAGCCCTGATGAATGGGATTAGTGTTCTTATAACAGAGAGTCCAGGAGAACTCTCTCACCCTCTCTTTGACAAATGAGGACACGATAAAAAAACATCCATCTGCAACCATAAAGAGGTTTTCACCAGGACCCAATTTTGGAATTCTTGCCTCCAAAAGTATAAAAGAAAATAATTTGTGATTTATGAACCCCTCAGCCTATGGTATTCTGTTATAGCATTCTGAGCTAAGACTCCTTCACAGCAAGGGAATCACTAAGTTCCAAAGAACAAAATAGGAAGTATAAGTATCAGCCTGGTTGACAGTTTATATATAAAGTGTGTCTTCCTCAATGACTTGACTTCTAAAAAGAAAGAAAAAATTTGGGGGGTAAGGATGGGAAAATTATACTAACTCCCACTAAAATCTTTCTGTAAATGAGCAGTGTAAGATGTTATAATGATAATTTATCCCATGTTTAAAATTCTAGCAAGTGATTTCATCTATATTGTCTACTGTGAAGCAGACCTAAAATTAGATATACCAAAGGATAAACATAGACATAGAGTGGTTTTAGAAATGAATGAAGTATGAAATGTATACCTAAATGACTATTTCAATTTCTAAATAATGTCTTCCAAAGTTGTTTTAAGATAATTTCTAGGAACACAATAGATATTATACTACATTTTTATCTTTCACAAATTTAATTAATTAAAGATGATATTCATATCTGAAGAAAACAGCTCACTAAATAAATGCAGAAAGATGGTCTAATATTTTATTATCTAAATAATAGCTAATAAAAATGTATGAACTAGATCGCCTATGCATATTTTCTATGGTGTTTATGAAATTTGATACTGACTGAGAATGTGCTACAAATATGGAGTGTGCTTTTGCAATATAGTCAATTACCAGAATGTACTGTCTCTGACATAGGTTGAGATTAGAGGCTATTTGGTCTTGTTCAAAATACCTATGAAGACATTAGGTTTATGCCAAAAATTCTTTGAAATTTGGTCTTGTCCAAAATATATACAAGCATATTTGGTCCACATCAAATGGTTCTTGATATTTGGTTCTGTCAACAATATCCATTCTTAGAGAATGTCCCTGTGTTCAAATAGTGCCTAGCATTTATTCCTACTTTTAGTTTACAAGATTAATACATAAAAAATACTAATGTCTATTAGTCCAAAAATTATGTTGTGACTGTATTGTCAATAATAACCTTTCTTGCCTCAGTGTCCTAGCTAGTCAAGGCACATGGGATTAGATACAGGGGTTAGGGTTTGACTCTTTCAGGAGGATGGGATTTACATTATCATTTATATGAACCAAATGTCTCCACAGACTTTTTTGGAAAAGACCAGAGTTCCTGCAAGGTAGTTATATTTCCTCTTTACACATGCAACTTTGCTCCTAAAATTCTACCAAGTTATTTCCTGTTGTATTTTAATTTTTTAAGTGTAACTTTATATTATGGTTATGTCTTAGTTCACCTTTTAGATCCTAAATCAATTAAGATTAATATCAAAACCCACAATGCCCAATACCTTCCTCCATTGTATATACTAATTAAGTATATGTAGATACTCAATAAATAATTTTATTTTTAAGTAACCTAGGTAATATATTTGAAGACCTTCATACTCTGTAAGCTTCCTCTAGTCAATCTAATTATAAGATATTCCCTCCCTCATTTTTTGTTTACATTTTTATATTTTCTTATATTATCACCATGGTCATACAATCTAAGTGTAAACTGATTCAGTCTATTCTGCAGAAATCTACTTTTTTATTTTGATAAACATAAAATGTAAGAATATATTGAATTTGGAAATGGGTTAAATAAGAAGAACAAGTTTATTGACTGCTGCATTTCTTAGATATTTGAACATACTAATGTAAATTCTATATCTTTAAGATTGAAATAAAGTATGTATTATTTTTCCAACCTTTATGACCTTCAACTAGTATTTTAGAAACACATTTAGATTAAAATTCTCCACCTTATAAGTTGTCCACAAATAAATATCACCACTTAAAAGTATTTTTATATAGCAGAAAAAGAGTACTACTGTATTCTTTAATTTTTTTATTAGACATTTTGGCCAAGATAATGAAACTGACTAATAAATAATGATTTCAAGACTAAGACATTCAGTTCTCTTAATTGTTTTCTTTTTTAAGAGAGAGTAAGGGAGATATAGAGACAGACTCTCACATGCACCCCCTCCTGGATCTACCCAGCAACCCCCATCTAGGGCAGATGTTCTGCCTATCTGAGACCACTGGCAACTTAGCTATTTTTAGCACCTAAGGCAAGACTCTAAGGAGCCATTGTCAGCACTTGGTTGATGCACTGGAATCAATTGAGCCATGGCTGTGGGATGGTAAGAGAGAAAAAGAAGGGAGGAGAGGGAGGGAAGAGAAGCAGATGGTCGCCTCTCTTGTGTGCCCCGACTGGGAATCAAACTGGGACTTCCACACACTGGCTGGTTACTCTACTGCTGAGACAACAAGCCAGGGCTCCTTTTTATTTTAATTTAACTTTTTTAATGCTCTTGATTTCTAGGATTCTGTGCTCTTGTTAATTTTTCCATGTGTGTAGTGTCTTGTTCTATGACTTCTGAAAATCCTTGAAAATAATTGTCATATCTTTCTTTGTTTCGTATTTTGCATAGTTTCTATTTCATAGCTGATATTCAGAAATGGTTATAATTTTAATCATCACTGAAAGGTACCAATTCTAGCAGGAATTGCATCTTTGAAGAAATTATTCTGTGACTCTGGGAAAGATATATTTTTTCCAGCTAAAACTAAATAAGTAAGAACTGAGTCTCAATTTTATATATTAATATTCAGAATCAGTTTGATGGCTTGTAATCTAAAATTAAAGTTTTTATGTGGTTGTTACTGCTGTTGCTATTGTGAGGGGAAAAAATCTTACCTCCCAGAAGTTACACAACTATACTTTTCTGTGTTTTCTTTTTCAATTAGAATATAAACAGCCTAATAAATAACTCTTATGAAAGGAGTCACATGGATATAACTTGCTGATTGGGAAACTGTTTCTTTTTCTTAGTTATTTAATCCCATGTGCTGGCTTGCTTCTTCACATCTCTTGAAAGTAGCTCCATAATTATGCTTCATTAAAAAAAAAGTCTTTCAAGTAGTGGATTATATGGTAATTTTCAAGCAAACAACTGTTGTCATATTGTCACCACAGTGTGCTATATTATCTTTGTTAAATACCTTATAATTTTATTTATACCTCAAAAGCAAAAAGGAAATCAGCATTCCTTTGATTTATCTACTTCTTTAATCTGGAAGCAAAGCAAATACCTGTGGTTCTAACAATTAATTTAGCTCATAAAGCCCTTGTTTCACATTAGAATCACCTAAAAAGCTTTACCAAAATACCGTTAAGTAGGTCTCATCCCAGACAAATTAAATCAGAATCTCTTAGAATGTGGCCTCAAAATCAGTAATTTTTTTTATTCCTCAAGTGGTTATAATGAGCAATCAAGACTGAGAAGCACCACTCTAGAGGCAGCTAGTGTAATACCAGAAGGCAATTCTGAGCACTGTTCACCACAGCCTGACTATGCCCACGAGGACCTGCTCTGCAGCTCTTTCCAGGTGCACAGACCTAGGGCCCCACTGAGTTAGAGTCTCCCAGTGTGGGGACCCACAGAATCCCACTCATGTTGGATTTTGAAGACCACTATATTAGAGGGTTACTAAACTAACTTCTTAACATATCAGAAGCTACAACTTAGCATTTTAACCCAAGTAACACACCCCCTTTTCAGCTATCCCCATTAAAGTTTCATGATCCTTTTCTATAGGATACAGTCTTTCTTTCAAAACAAGAGTGTATCATAATGAAATAAATGTGATAGCTGTTAGGAGTCAGAACACCTGAATTTGGGGTCCTTGCTGTATTATTTATACAAATAACTTCCCCTATCTAAACTTAAGTTAAAGAGTTGTAATGGTTAAAGGAATGATTAAGATAATTCCCAAACCTGACTGATAATCAAAATCTTCTGTGGAATGTGAAAAAAAATTGATTGGTCCTGTTCTAGAGATTTTGTTCCTATCTAAAGTGTGGGCTGAATGTGAGTAATTTCTCTTTAAAAGATTTATGAGTAAGGTTGATAACTGTCCAGTTGTGCTGAGTTGATACACACTGTGGAGAGTGAGGTCTGCTGTCAGTATCAAGAACACTTGAGATTTCATTCACAGCCATGCACACGACCTCTCTTGCAGCTCTCTGGTAGTGCAGATCACTCACATCTCAGCAGGTACTATTTCTAGAAGAGCAGCTCTCAGATGATTTGGTGTAGGAGATGGAAAAAATGTATAGCATACTCACTGCCTTACATGTACGTAGACTAAAGAGTTACCCAGGATCCTTGTGAGCTTGTTAGTTTGTTTGCCTTTTTCTTTTACCTAAAAAGAGACAATATAGAGCAAAGGAAAGTGAACAGGATTTGAAATCACATCTTGGTTCTAGCAAGTTCTTCCTTTTTTGTGACCCTGGCCTCCCTACCTTGACATATAGGAGTCTCAGTCTCCTTCGCTGTCAAGTGCAAATAATAATCCCTGCTTTATCGGCCTCATTGAGGCTTGTGGGAAATAACTAAGATAATAATATATATTAGCATTTCTGTATATAAATATTTTATGAGATTTCTCTAAAGCAGTATGAGCTTTTAGAAGTTATTCTTTGTCATTCATTCATTCATTAGCTTATTTGTTCATTTAACAAACATTTACTGAGTTTCTAATATGTGCTAAGAATTATACCAGGAGATAGGAATATGTGAACACACATATTAACACACATATTAAATAAAAAGACAGATATGGTTGATGTTCTATGATGCTCTCTACTCATGTTATAGGCTTTAACTGAATAGTTACACAAACAATTATTAAATTATAGTCAAAATTAGCACTATATATGAATAGCTTTAGCTAATATGAGAATGTATAAAAAGAAGGCTTCTCCAAGGTCTCCCCGTTGCCTATGTGCAGTGACATTTAAGTTGACATAAAGTTGAATTCTCAGTTGGCCAGATAAGGGGGTAAAAGCATGGTGAGAGGATTCCTGGCAGAGAAAACAGCCTGTGCAAAAGTCCTGAGGAGGGAATGAGTAACTGGATCAGGGACTGAGTGGTTAAAAACTGCAATGAGCAGGTGGTATGGCAGCAATGAAGATAAGGCACCAAAAACTAGAGATGTTTAGGTCCTATTTAGGCTCCCTATTTTGTCAGTGTTTAATAACAGTTAAAAGGATTACACAGGGGAGTGAAAGGATTAGATTAGCACTTTAAATATACTACTCCAGTTGCTGTATGAATCAAGTTTTGGAGTACTTAAATATCTGGAGACTATCAAGAAGGTAGAGAAAATTGGAAAAGATTGTACCTAATATTGAGATGAAACAGGATTGAGAAAACTAGATAGATTTAAAGATGTGGTCATGCAGGAACTATATTCCACTCCTTTTTGTTTTTTCATGACCTAGCAGGGGGCTTGGCACATGCATAGTCATCACTTACATTCCCCCTTTGCTTGTTTAACTTATTTTATTTTAGTTCTAAGGTGTTTAGAACAATTAACATAAGATCTACCCTCAAAAACTCTTCATGTACAATACCAAATTTTTAATTATAGGCACTATAAAAATTATAAAGGAGACCTCTAGAACTTACTTATCTTGCATAACTAAAATATTTTTAAAACTATTTATGATAGTTTAACATTTTTTAATATCTAAAATATTTTTTAAAACTAGTTATGGCTTATTTCCTGAACTTTCTCCACAAACACACTGATATGTGACTGTCTTCCATCCTTCTTTACTTGTCAAAGTTTCTAGACTCATGTTTTCACATACATTTCAGCCCCCTCTGTGTTCACCTTGTATTTATGGGCCATGGAATTTACGGTAGATCTTTACAATGGTTTGACCCATGCAGAGTCCAGTAACAAATGTGACTATATCATCCAAACTGAAAGGCCCATATTCCAGGAAACCCTTCGAAAACTAGATGATTGGTCAACCCATTGTGTGGTTGTGCTTTAAAATAAGTCATTGCATCTACAATCTTTATTAGGATTCACTCTTACAGGGACCTAAATATGATGCATTGCAAAGGTTAGTTTTATTCAAATACTGTATAAAGCATTTTCATATGTACAATTTCATTTGTTTCCCAAAATTTCTTCATGAGGCAAGATTTATTATTCAAGTTTTAAAGATGAGAATAGAAATGTTCAGGAATTTGCTTATGTCTACTTGGCTTTAAGAATGTAAAAGCCATCTAGTTTCATCTCCCTCCATCTATTTAAATATAGTTATGGCACAGTGGGCAGAAAACATATTCAGATATTAATTTATTTTATATTTTCTTTTCCTTCCCTCCAAAAAAGTGGACAGAACTTTTCCTCAAGGACATTATATGCTCCAAAGGAGAAGCTATTTGAATAAAACCCCTGGTGTGAATATCCACCTTTGTTTATTCATTGATTTACTCTTTTCACAAATAATTTTTTAGTACCTGGTATGAGCCAAGGTCTGTTCTGCAATAAATGGAAGAAGACGGAGAAAAATCTAAGAAAACTCGTACTGAAAAGAACATAAGATAATGTAGAATATTACACAGAGAATAAAAATTTAAAAAAGTCATACCTAAGGACCATGAGGCTATAATGGTTTAAAAGATTGAAGAAGGCTTTTAAGAAATGCTGACATTCAAGTTGATATATTTTTTATTTTATTTATTGACTGATTTTAAAGAGAGAAAAAGAGAGAAACATCAATCTGTTGCTCCACCCATCCATATTCTCATTGGTTGATTCTTATATGTGACCTAACTGAGAATTAAACTGACAACCCTGGTTTATTAGGACAACACTCTAACCATCTGAGCTACAATGTCAGGGCTCAAGGCAGTATTTAAATAACAGAATAGAAGCAACTGTTGCATGCTAGAGTGGATGAATAGTCTTCCTGAAAGTGAAATCTCTAGTGCAGAGTTCTTAGGTCAGAATGAGCTACTGTGTTTGAAGAACAGAAAGAAGTTCATTACTTAAAGCATAATAAAAAAGAGATAAAGTGACCTAAAATGAAAGACACAAAAGGAGCCAAAAACAAAATCCTGGAGTGATAAGTAGGCAGAGTAAAAAATTTAGAATTTTCTCTTAAGTATGACAGGTCTAAGGATTTTTTTAATATATATTTTATTATTATTAATTCTAATGGGGTGACACCAATAAATCAGGGTACATATGTACAATGAAAACATCTCCAGGTTTTCTTATCATTCAATTGTGTTGCATACCCATCACCAAAAGTCAAATTGTCCTCTGTCACCTTCTATCTGGTTTTCCCTGTGTCCCTCCCCTCCTCCCTATCCCACTCTTTCCTCCCTCCCCCCACCCCATAACCACCACTCTCTTGTCCATGTCTCATATTCTCACTTTTATGTCCTAAGGATTTTAAGTAAGGGAGAGCCATGGTCTGTTTATGATACTCTGAATACTTTGAGAGGGACAGCCAGGGAAAAGGAGACAATTAGAGTTGTTGAGACAAGAGATCAGAAAAATGGGTAGATTTGGCTTAAGTTTTAGAGGAAAAGTTAACAATACTTATAGATATATTGGATATGGTTCAGGGTTGAAGAGTAAGGGCAAAAATAAACAGATAATTTCCTGGTGTTTGGCATGAACAATTTAAGACTCAAGGCTGGGAGAGGAATGGGATGTCTATGACATTCCAAAGACTAGGTAGTTTTCTTTATTCTGCTTAAGGGCATATTTCCATGCCCTTAAGCAGAGTAAAAGAAAAATGTTTGAAATGAAGAAGAAATAGTGAAAATTTTTATTTTGCCCGAGTTATATTTGAGACCTGATAGACATAGAAATGTCAAAGAAGCATTATAGAATTCATTAAGAAGATTTTGTCATATACCCTGGATGATGAGGGCATAGAGAAGTCTAATGAAGGAAAGAGATAGTGAGTTCTCTAGAAAGAGGAATAAATTACCCTAAACCTAAGGAGGGAACATAATTCTTTAAGATCTGAAAACAGTGAGAACCTGAGACCCAGACCTACTCCTTTGCAGCATACTGGTGAGGTATTTAGAATGTGGAGTAATGAATGATTTTGCATTTAGTAATAATGCTGGACCCAAGTTTTGAGGGTTATTAGTCTCAGAAAATATTTCCATGCCCTTAAGCAGAGTAAAAGTAACTGAGGGTCTGCACCTCAGGCAACCACAAGTACTTAGAAAAAGGGTGTCACAAAGAAATACCTTCAGATCAAATAAAGAGTCCTGGGACATTCCCAGATGTTCTGGTGGGAAGGGGAGGGGGAAGGGGACTTGGGGAAAAGGATATATCACCTAAACAGGGCCTAATGAGGTCACAAGACAACCCTTAGAGAGAAGCTAACTGTGCCATTGAGCTCAGGTGTGAAAACCAGTAAGCTTTAGTGCGTCAGTCGATGACAAGAGAACTAACGGGACACAGGAAGGACCAGGGCACAGCCAGGCTCAGGACCATGAAACATTCCTCTACTAGGAGGTCTCATGAGGTACTTGCTTATCATTATCTAGTGAAATATGCTGCAAAGGGCACAGAATTTCCAAAGACTAGGTAGTTTTCTTTATTCTCAGAATACGTGATACTTTAGAAATTATTAACACTTTTTGGTCACACCGAATTTTAAAGCAAATATAACTAAAATATAATTTCACCTAACCAGCAGATGGGAGCCTGGGGAGCTACAATTTCTCTGCACATCAGAGGTGTAGCATGAGAGAGTTTTATGACCATGCAACATGAATAAAGTATATAAAGTGAGAGAAAAACTGTGAACTAAAACAAGAAAGGCATACATTTAAGAAGTAGGTGAAAGAAGAATGGAATAAAAAATAGAAAGCTAATAATAGTGGATTCATTTCTTTGTCTTCTAGAAAAAACCAAAATAGGCTTAAGAAATAATATATATATATATATTAGGCCTGATATAACATGAAGACTGAAAGTTTCTGAAGAAAATTTCTGATCATTTCAATAGTACGATGACCTTACTGGTCTGTGTTTCTTCATACAAAAATTGTAAACTGTCATTTAGAAAAGGTATTAAATTGAGTGGAAAACAAGCCTAAAGAGAAAAAGTAATGACCTCAACTAAAAACTCGGTGAATAATTCTATAATCTCATTTGTAAAAGAGATAGCAGATGCATCAAATTTGACTTGTTAGCCCTCATTTGACTTTAACTGATAAGAGTTCTCATTTCTATTTTTAGCCACTTTGGCAAAAAGAAAAAAAGACATATTTGTGATCAAATTTAAGAAATCCATTCTTGGAATTTTCTTTACTCATACAGGTTTAGCCCACAGAGAGGACATATTGTTTATTACACATGGCAACAACTGAACTTTTATAAAATATTAATTAGGTCTAATTTTGTTTGTTTGTTTGTTTGTTTTTGTGACAGAGACAGAGAGAGAGAGACATCAGGGGCAGATAGGTGAGAAGGAAAAGAAATGAGAAGCATCAATTCTTTGTTGTGACTCCAGACAAAACTGACTATATGGGTTTGTGGTTAGAGAATGAGCATATTGGAGATTTGAACACTGTAATTGGCAACAAAACCTTATCTGAAATTACAATACAAAATGTAATATAGGAAAGAATTCAAACATAGAACTATTAACAAGGATGGACAGAAAAAAAAGAAGACAAACATGAAAAGAATAGTGAGGTAAAAAATAAGTAAAGTAGCAAGAGACATAAGAGTTAAAACATAAAACAAAAAAAAAAAAAAAAGAAAAAGTAACCTTCACAAAAGAAAAGGTTTCAATTGGTCAAAAAAGAGTAACTTCAAGAAAAAACTTAATAAGGTTAATTACTATAGGAAAACTAAGCTGGAAGGTCTTTTATGAATTTTCCAACTATAAGCTGACCTTGGTGATAGCAGTGTCCATGAGCTGTGTAGCTAGACTATTTATAGACTACTATGGAGTCCATACAGCATGCAGATGGATACCAGGGTGCAACAGAAAGTGGAAGTGAGGAAGTGGCAGGTTGTGAGAAGTGAAAAAAGCAGGTATAGTATTTTCCCCCCAAAGATGGCATCTTTCTAGAAGGTGGCTATAAAGAACAGGGAAATGATAAGGTTTGATGACTTTCCAATACTGAGGAAACAAGCCTTACCAGGCAGTGGCACAATGGATAGAGCATTGAACTGGGACCCAGGTCTGAAACCCCTAGGTCGCCGGCTTGAGTGCAGGCTCATCTGGTTTGAGCAAGGCTCATCAGCTTGAGCCCCAGGTCACTGGGTTGGAGCAGGTGGTCAAAGGATCTGTTGTAGCCTCCTGGTCAAGGCACATATGAGAAAGCAATCAATGAACAACTAAGGTGCCACAATGAAGAATTGATGCTTCTCATCTCTTTCTCTTTCTGTCTGTCTGTTCTTATTTGTTCCTCTCTCTGTCACTGTCACAAAAATGAAAGAAAGAAAGAAAGAAAGAAAGAAAGAAAGAAAGAAAGAAAGAAAGAAAGAAAAAGACTGAGGAAACAAGCATATTTCTATACTAAAGGAAAAAAGTCATTATGTAATGAAACTGATGAAAAACAATGAGAATAATGATAGAGAAATTTTCTCAAGGGGGCTGGAGACCCCATAGGGATGGAACCAAGATCTCAGGTTGTAGTTTGTCTTCAGCAGAACAATTGAGATATCTTCTATTGAGGTTGATGAATAAAAGGCTCAAAAGGAGTGAGGATGGAGATTAATTAATTGGAGTTGAAAAAGGAAGGTTCCCCCCTTCTTTTATTGCCTCCATTTCTCTATGAAGCAGGAGAACAATTTGGCTTCAGAGAATGAGAGAAGTGTGATAAGAAAATGAGGAAAGTTTAAATTTAAAATAGCTGGGGTTGGGAGAAGGATGGGAGGAAATGCTGACTAAGGACCTGTAGAGAAACTTTCAGGAAAGAGTAAAAGCTCTACTGGTGTTGAAGTCCAACAGACCCTTCAGTTAACTCACTTAAAACTGAGTGCTGATCTAGGTGCTGATGACTTAAGCAGAGGGGATTGCAGACAGCCATCCGAGCCTCAAGAAATGTGAAATGCAGTTAGTAGGGCGCCCAATCCAGAGGAATTTCCAGGGACACTAACATAGCAATATATGGCTGTATATTAAAGTAAACCTCACAGAAAAAAAACAGGCTTGAAAAGAGCAAGAAACGTATGAAATGAGAAAGAAGGCTTAAAAAGAAGAAAAAGTTTAGTGAAGAGTATGACTGAATTGGATAAATTGGCAGAACAGAGGAAAAATAATTTAAAAAGGATCACAGAAAACGAAAATGGACTGTGAGCTCCAAAAGAGGAGAGTGTTTACCTATGTGGACCAGGATCACAGCAGAGCCTCAACAAAGACTTGTTAAATTAAAAACAACAAATAGAAGGATCTGAAGAGCATGCATAATAAAAGACTGAGGGGAGAAGCTGAGAGGTTGGTTTCCCATCCACACTGCAGTAATGAAATCAATGGGGAGGTGGCTCTGGAACTTGCAAAAGGGAACTAGAAATTCCTGTGTTGGAAAAAGAAGACTGCTCTAAGTGAGTTGGAGCTGTGTGTCAAGGATCAATAAACTGCTTCCTCTATGCCTTACAAAAGAACAGGTCAAAAAGAGCAGCTTTTCTTAAAATCTAAGAAATGCAGGAACTTCTCTTTTCCCTTGAGTAGCATCCTACTCTGCTTGCTTCTGAAACCCAACTGACCTTTATAAAAGTTGTATGTGGAAATGTGAGCTACTTCTTGGTCAATTAGTCTACTGCTCAGTGTGAGAGGCAGCCTTGTTAAGTCACCATGGCCTTTTCCCTCCCCAATGCCCAGCTCTTCTCACAGTGGGATCCCTATGGAATCACTGAAAAGCTGTGTTTATTCTAGGGAAAAGAAGTACCTGAAGATATTTTTATTTCTCCCTCTATAATCCACCTTTTCTACCTACTGCCTCACACATACATTCTCTTGCCTTCTTTGTTCTTTACATTCTAATTAAAATAATTATTTTTGAAAAACAGAATGAACATTTGACTTCTTGTCCAACTCCCAGTACTGAATTCTTTAGAAGTAGCAAAAATAACATTGGGCAAAAATGCAAAAGCAGGAACTCTCTCACCTGCCAGAATGAAAGCTGAGGTTTATTTTATAGTTTAAAACTTCTTTCAACTGACATATATTTTGAATGTCTGCAACAAGCAATGTTCTACTGGTATACTATGTATTATACTCAGGATCCTATAATTAAGCATTTCTAAAATTTTCATGATGTCATTTTAGGTACCAAAAAACAAATGATGAATTTATTGCATAAAATATGAAACAGCTTGTTAACATTTTCATGAAGAACAAGATAACACCTCCATGTTAAAACAAACATATATATGCTTTTGCCTGACCTGTGGTGGTACAACAGGTAAAGCATTGAACTGTAATGCTGAAGTCACCAATTTGAAACCCCGGGCTTGCCTGGTCAAAGCACAGAAGCTTCCCAGTCCTTCACCCCCTTTTCTTTCTCTCTCCTCTCTCAAAAAAATCAATTTAAAAAATTTTAAAAAGTATGTATTCTTTATAAATTTTTTTATTTACATAGTGTTTAATTTTTCTAAGTACTTTAATTAATATTTTTCTGGATAAAGTGTTTGAAGGAAAGGTGTTAAAATTACTTTCAAGTAATTTAGCCATGTGTGGCTACTATCCAGTGTGACAGTAACAAATGGAGTCTTTCTTCCATGTTGCAAGCTGTCCTCAGATCACACTGTGCAATAACTTTGGTTATTGATGGGAAAAGGATGTATTCAATCATTGCAAAAGTATGTTCAAAGGCAAATTTCCTCTCCTTCTCTCCTCTCCCCTGCTTTCTCTAGCTTTGTTTTCCCTCCCTTGAGTATGTTGAAAATAGGTGTCAAGACTGTGGCATAATAAACCTTCTTGAAAACATAGAAAGAGAGGAATTAAATATGATGGTACTTAATAAAAACACTTTTGTAGTTCAGTAATTTTAATGTTTTGATTTTACTACTGTACTTATTCAGTATATGAAAATTTTACAGTTATTTTAGGTTTTAGCAAGTCTGTGTTTTCTAATTTACACAATTTGATTTATACAATTCATTTCTTTGTTCTCTGTTCAAGTAAAATTAGTTGATGATAGAAAAATTTTCTTTCTTCTGTAAACATCATTTAGTTTAGTTTGAAACTAAAATATGAACACATGGCACTAACACCATAGTGTTCTTTGCAAAGAACACCAGAAAGAAGTGTTTTCCTTTGTTACATTTTATACTTCTACACCTTAGCACAAATGGAGACTCTGGCTCCTGAAGAGTAGGTTGTTTCCAAGATTGGACAGAACTGGAACTCAGATTATATTTATTGTACAGTAGAAGGAAAATACCAAGGGAGAAGGGAAGTTAAGAAACAGATGCAGGTTGACGTAATATTTGCCCAAGGAGAATACATGTAAATTGCAGGGACATTGCCAAATGATAAACTGGATAAAAGACCCCAAATTTAGGATGAAAATTATAATTTTGTAAAAAATACTCATGTTGATGCCAACAGAAGTACCTTGGCACTAGTGTACCTTTCCCTCTAATAATGAAAGCCAATCTGCTTATAGAGAGCTGTTCTTCCTTGGATTTCCCAAGTAGCACATCAAGCAAGCTAACCATAGCATATTAATGATGCATTATTACTCAACAACCATAGTCACTCAAGGACCAGAAAAGTTCTAGAAGCAGATTCTACATAATTAAAGAACTAAAAGTAGCCAGGGCAATGGACAGACTGGACTGTTGTGAATTTTATTTTGCCACCAAGTAGAAATTTTGATATTGAATGTATTTTTCTAGCATTAGTAATTTCCTGGTTCAGAACGGTAAAATCTTTTATAGTAATTCATATGCTGTGATATTAGAGTGGCACACACAAAATTTTTTAGATATTCAGGTCTTATTTATTGTCTTATGCTGTTCCAAGATGTAAAACAAAGATGATAAATAAATATCTGCAATTAACAGAAATTTTGTTGTAACAGAATTTACTAATCAATCACTGTGTTCTTTAGAAAAATGCTGTATACACAGAATTCTTCTCAAGCAACTTTTCTGAAAGCCATTACTGTTTCACCTGAGTTAGTCCATCAAATATAATATGGTAAGTGCTATGCAATAGCATCTTTTGTCTCCACTTTCATAATAAATAGGCCAGCTCTTCACAGTCAAAGTTAACCTGGGTAGGTATGCTAAGCCACAAGGCCCAGTAACTTCGGGTTATTCATGTATTCACTTATAAGTATTGATTGAACTCCTTCAAAGCTCTTGTCACTATGTCAGACTCTGAGCACAACAAAAAATAAAATTAAATTTCTATTAACAAGGATCATAAAGTTTAATGGATGTATTCCCAGGATATCCAAACTATAGGAAAAAAAAAAAAAAGAAAGAAAGAAAATGACTAACCATTTTCCAAATAGTTAATTTGTCCTTCAACTTCAAGGTGGCTCTGGAGCTATAGGAACAAATCATCAGGTTATCAAACTAAAGCAATTATCTACATGATGCAGAGTATATGTTCCTTTGTTCACTAGTTAAACAATGAAAAATATAAACATAATTTGTATCAATACATAAATAAATGTGCAACACCAATATATCAGGTGCATTGCAGTCCAATGGGAAAACCACAGGTTTAAAGCCCAGAAGACCTCAGTTTGACTCCCATCACCTAGGCTAAGTGACTTAACTTTCTTAATTTCAACTACCTCAACTCAAAAATAATATATAAATTAACATCTATGGTTATAGCAAAGATTAAATTAAACAACACAAAATAGGCTTCTGGCATACAACAGGAAATCAACAAATGTGCATTAAATCGTAATGTCATTTGATGTCCTGCATGGATCACATCCACTAAGAACATTGACACAGAAGCTAAAATGAAAAAGAAGTAGCATTGCCCCTCTGACTGATCCTCTGAAAGATACCAAGACATAATGTAAGAGGTATTTAGAATGAATTGACCATTTATTTATTCACACATGACTACACTTGGTCATTAGAGAAACTGCTCTAAATGGACCTGACTCTCTGGTGGCACAAAGGGAATGAGTGATAATTCTTCAGAAATCTTTCACTACTGCAACAGGAAGAACAGCAACAACAAAAAAACCAAAACACCTAGCAGTGCTTATGGGGGAATCAGCTTCTCCAGCTTTCTTCATGTGCTACTTGATCTTTAATTTATGGAGTCAACAGAAAGCACTGTCTTTCGCAGCACAGATGCTGGACAAATAGCTAGGGCATTGATTTTGGTATTTGGCCAAACTGATGGCATCATTATGTTGACTGAATATCACTGTCTCTAATAAAAATGCTTTATGTGAAGTCTCAGAGAGAGAGAGGACTGGCTGGCTATAGAAAAAGAGAGGAAGAAATGCGATTATCAAGTGATATTTTTCTCTTGGGCTTCTTGCCCTCTATGTTTAAACATTATGTAATGATTTTTGATGTTTGCTTTCTGCAGATTATTTTTATTTCTTTTTGCGCGTTAATGCCACCATCGTTAGGCAAGAGAACTGTAAATATAATGTCGTTTTTTTATATCAGTACATATTTGCAGTAGAGCAGTTAAAATATTTTATTAAATATATATAAAATATGCAATTAAACTTTTAATTTATTCTATTACCAAAACTAATAGCACTAGCCAAGAATATGATATATACTAAGAAAAAGATGAGTTAAAAAATGTTGCTTGTCTTTAGACATTCACTGAATCAGGGTTTTCTACTAAAAGCTTAATATAGGCATATAATCACAACGTGAAAAGTAATTAATAATTATTTTTAAGATATTAAAGGTATTATTGGCACAACCAAAAATAGATTAGGGATGAAAAGAAAAAATAAAGATACAAGAAACTGAAATAAAGTTGTAAATTGCAAATAAACTTTAATTTACTAAAGACTATATATGAAAGATTACTTGCCTAAATAACCTTGAAAAGTAGTAACAAACATAATAAATTTGCTGGTTGATATTCTTTGCTACAATGATTGATTTTCCATCATCATGTATATATACACATTTTTAAACAAAAATGACCTACATGCCACAATTTCACACAGAATATATTGAGCTAAATTACTTAGCAGTGGGGCTTTCCAGTTCCTCTACCATCTGCCCAAATCCAAGGTGAACCTGCCTGGCCTAAGCCACCAGCATTACATCTGGCATAGTGGGTAGAATTCGGAGCAGTTTGGTATGGAGCCCATTGCAGAATATACGCACATAGAAGCAATATGCATATGTAATCCAACAATATTATTTGGGGGGGGGGGATTTTTTTGAAAGATTGTTGAGCCACACATCAAATCAATAGTTTCTGATTTGATTCATTACTTGGAGACCAAAAACATAATGATAAAGATACCAATGCACCAGTCATACTGCCAAATGTCATCCACCTTTAATTCATCCTGCTTATCAGCAGTACATTCAACTTTATTTTTTTTTAAGTGAGAGAAGGCAAGTCAATGAGACAAACTCCAGCATGCACCAGGACCAGGATTCAACTGGCAAACCCCCATCTGGGGCTGATGTTCAAGTCAACCCAGCTGTCCTCAGCACTTGAGGTCAATGCTCGAACCAAATGAGTCACTGGCTATGGGAGAGGAAGAGGGGGGAATGGGGGGAAAGGAGCGGAAGAGAAGCAGATGATCACTTCTCTTGTGTGCCCTGACCAGAAATTGAACTTGGGACATCTATACGCCAGGCTGACACTCTATCCACTGAGCCAATTCAACTTTTAAAAGTATCAATTTTATTGTTTTAATAAACCTGTATCACAATAATTACAACATGAGACCTTGTTATCAGAAAACAAATATGTTCATATCTCACCTCTGCCACTTTTTAGCTGTGTGACTGTGGAGCAACTGTGGTAGGCTTGCTTGCTGGTTTACCAGCTTCAAGCACTTTGCCTGATTGGTGCATGAGTGTGTGGCAGTGCCACATGTGTATGGCCTATGTAAGGCTATGTGGGTGCTTGCTCTCAGGGGGACTGTGGGTTGCATGCTGCCTGCCTGCCACTCTGAGGGGCCATTTTGCAGTTTCTTTGCCTAAGAAGCAGTTTTCCCCTGCTTCTAAGCTCACCCGTCATTGTGAGACTCTATTAAATAGAATGACCCAATGTTTTCCAGCTCCCCAGTTCCTCTACTATCTGCCCAAATCCAAGGTGAAGCTGCCTGGCCTCAGCCACCGGCATTACATCTGGCATAGTGGGTAGGATTCGGAGCAGGTTGGTATGGAGCCGTTGACACCCTTGAAAGGTGGAATAGAAGAGTGGCTATTCTTGGTGGCCCTACTGTTGGGAACCATGGGCTGGGTGTTTTTACAACCCTGCGAGAAGAAAACAAGAGATCTGCGTAAAAAGCTGGGCAAGGTTGAAAGCTCCAGGATGAGCTGGAGACAAAAGGCCAATGAGGGCGTGAACTGGAAGCTGAACCTTGGCACCGGCAGCTGTTGAAAAAAACAGCTGCGGTTCAAGATCTCAATATTAAGCTTCAGACCTAGAGCTGGAAGCCACAGAAGCCAAAACAGTCTCCAAAGAAGGAACCATGCTGGCAGAGTGGCTCTGAGTCAGTTGGAGCAGGTGTTTCTAACTCCTCCTATTCTGAAAGGGAGGCTCAGGCTGAAGTTGCCATCTGCAGACTCAGAGCCCAACCAGAGGTCACCCAGAAGGTAAAAACCCAGCAGCCAAGAGTCCCTCAGGGGCAGGCACAGCCTCCGCCACAGGTAGTGGAGCACTCTGTGGTCCGGCCCTACACCTAGACAGAGCTGATGGAGTTCAGGGAGCATTTAACCACTGAGTCCCTGGCAGCCTGGTTGCTGCAGTTATGGGACATAGGGGTGAATGGCATCATGCTCTCTGGAACATTACAGTGACATCAGTTATTTGATATGAACTTTAGTAGTTTTATATACAAAATTGGAATAATAAGTCATCTTGTTGCTGTGTGAAATAAATAAGATATACATATGAAAATATACTTAACACCATGACTGGAACAAAGTCATTACTCTTTCATGGTATTTCTTTGATAACACCATGTTTATAGGGTTAAGTTAAAAATCTTCAGCATGAAATTTATTTTCTAGGTTCTAACTCCTGGCTACACATTAGAATCATGTAGGCATAATTAGTCTGGTCATGGAGCACTATTATATATTATGACTCATTATAAAAACCCCCTCTAATGCTCCAGCCCACTAATAATTCCCTTCTTTTCATCATTATAGGTCTTTGACAAGCCTCACCATGGCACAACCATGATCACAGCAAAAATAAAGGAGATTTCACTCCAAACATACCTTTTATTGACATAATTTTATTAACTAGATTAGAACTTATTTTGCAGAAATAAAGATATATGTGTGCTAAAAGCTTAATCAATGTCACCTGAGAAAAAAAGGCAATGTGTTGGCTGATGCAACTAATTGTATAGATCTAGTCTCCAGGATTCAGATTCTCTCTCTCATTAGTCAAGTTGCCTGTGTGAAGTAACCTACACTCTATACTAGGTTGAATGGTGTCCTCAAATAATTTATACCCATCTAGAATCTCAGAATTTTAGGGTCTTTGCAGAACATAATTACTTAAGAGGATGTCACACTAGATTAGAGTGGGCCCTAAATACAATGATTGGTGTCCTTATAAGAAAAAGAAAGGAAAGGTAGAGTCACCTAGAGAAAATGGCCATATGAAGACAAGCATACAGATTGGAGTGATATAGCTACAAGCCAAAGGTGCCAAGGATTTCTGGAAGCCACCAGAAGCTAGGAAGAAAGAAGGATTCTTTCCTAGAGGCTTCAGAGGAAGCATGGCTCTGCTGACAAATTGATTTGGAGCTCTCAGCCTCCAGAACAGTGAAAGAATAAATTTCTGTTGTTGTAAGCCACCCAGGCTTTGGCAATTTGTTAGAGCAGCCACAGAAAATGAATATACAACCCTAATAGCAAGAGTAAACATTTTGTAAGTGGTGGAAAAATAGTTCCAAGAGGGCCTCACATTGGCACACTGCAATATGAACTCATCTTTAACCAATCACTGTGGCCAAAAGCAGTGGTGATTCTGGCCAAATTGGTTCTCTGTCTTTCTTTTTTTCAGGATAGTTTATTGTCCCCTGCATAAATTACCCTGAGAGTAATGTGGCCATCTCTTTTTCAGGCTGGTCCAGACTCAGTAATAAAGATTCCCAAGAATGCAATTATCCTCTAAGATTGGCCTTGACCTATCATCATAAGATGAAAAGCCTATACCTGGCACTGAACTAACACTGAATTTTTCTTTCCAGATTTCACTTCCATCAACTGAACAGTCAATAGTTAGCAATTTTTGGAGAACTCTGTGTGGAGTTGGCTAGCTAATAGAAATTGTAATCTTTAGTAGAGGAAGTAGTCCCATCCAAATATTGGTTTTTGAGAGAGAGAAACACAAGTAATATATTACCTGACTCTACTCTCTGCCCTGAATAACCTTTACTCTCATGCCTGTGCTTCCCATTGTCAAGTCAATATAGAAGCAAGAGACCACACCAGGCTGTTCATAGAAGTCAGGACCCACAGAGTTGAGAAAATCTGATTGAGGATCTAGAGAGGCAAACAAAAGATACCCAGAACAATGGCCTTGCAGAAAATTAATGTAAAAAAAATGGTTAATAGGTTTGTTATGAGATATAAACATAAATCATAAATGGAATCTTTTTATTAATCAGCTGTATTCACGATTTTAAATTAAGAAAATAAGATAGATTAAGATTTAGACCTTTTAAGCAAGTTAACCAAACATACTGAGACCATCCTTGTATTTTTTACTTTACTAGCCTAGAAAAAAGTGATATTGAAGCCTTTCTCTGTCCTTTATTTTCACAAATTTTATTTTCAAGTGTTCTTCTTGCTGTCTGTGGTCTTTCAACCACTCTGCCTATAAGAACCTACAAGATTCTTTATTGCCTGAAAATAAATGCAAAGGTTGGGCGGGGGTTTCAGAGAACAAAAATAGTGACCAGCCAGATTGGCATGATTGATTGTGCTATGTATATATCACGAAGATCAATCTAGTTAGTCTCTCTGAAAAAGAATTTTTAAAAATTCAAATGACTTTGCCACTAATTCAATATAGCATCATCCCTCAGCAAATCCAGCAGAAATGCACAGTAAAGCTTAGTGCACTTACTCTTACAAGGAAAAAGTCACCTTTCATATAGGTGTTAGTCATCAAAGAGACAAGCAGCTAACATTATGTGGCAAAAGACAGGCAAAAGCAGACATGACCAGGGCAGAGTGGTCAAGTTAGTTAAGCTTTACCCTTGGAGAACAGGGGGCTCTCTGTTCTCCTGAAGGGCAGCTCCCAGACCTTCCCAGAGGAACAGGAGCAGCTCTATGTGTGAACAGTAGCACATCCATAATATCAACTAATCAGGATCAAAAGGAAAATAGTTTACTAAGACTTCTTTATGCAAAGCAGATGCATCTCAAGACAATGGAAGATGACTTTAAGATTTAATATTTTAAATCAGACTCAAATTCTTCATTTATTGAATATATATATTAAAAATATGTTTTACCTTCTATATCTAAAATATCATTATTTTACCTGAAATTACTAAGTTGAAATTTCAACAAAGATAGATTTTTAAAAACTAAACTATTCCTACAAAATCACTTAGTGTTTCCTATTGTTCTAAGTATTTGAATAATTGCCTCAATTTCCTGCATCATTTTAAGTTAAGAAATTATCTCATTGGTAATTTGACTTCATTATTTGCTATTATAAAATGTATTTATTAAAGCAGTAATATGAATTATACCAAGAATGATTTGCAGTTATACTCTAAACAGGAAAAAAATAATCAATGTATTATAACTGAAGAGTTAATTTTAATAAATTGGGCTTAAAAAAAAAAAGAGGAGTTGGAAAATCAGCATAATAAAAAAGAGAAAGCCTGACCAGGCAGTGGCGCAGTGGATAGAGCATTGGACTAGGATGCGAAGACCCAGGTTCGAGACTCCGAGCTTGCCAGCTTGAGCGCGGGCCCATCTGGCTTGAGCAAAAGCTCGCCAGCTTGGACCCAAGGTCTCTGGCTCCAGCAAGGGGTTGCTCGGTCTGCAGAATGCCCACAGTCAAGGCACATATGAGAAAGCAATCAATAAACAAACAGAAAAAAAGAAAAACTGAGAACAGCATGATTTCATACATAAGTGGGACATAAAAGTGAGACTATGAGACATGGACAAGAGAGTGGTGGTTATGGGGTGGGGGGAGGGAGGGAAGGGTGGGATAGGGAGGAGGGGAGGGACACAGGGAAAACCAGATAGAAGGTGACAGAGGACAATTTGACTTTTGGTGATGGGTATGCAACACAATTGAATGTTAAGATAACCTGGAGATGTTTTCATTAAAAAAATATATTTTTTTAAATAAATAAATAAATAAACAAACAACTATGGTGTCACAAAGGCAACAAGAAACTAATGATTGATGCTTCTCACCTCTCTCCGTTCCTGTATGTCTGTCCCTATCTATCCCTCTGTCTGACTCACTCTCTGTCCCTATTAAAAAAATAAAAAGAAAAGAAAAGAAAAAGAAAAAGAAAAAAGAGAAAGTAAATAGATCTTAAAAGGTTTTGCTTTTCTCACTCAAATTTTGGTCCTTAATCTTTGAAAAGTTGTTTATTTTACTTTTTAAAGGTAGTTATTTAAATGTCATCTAAGTTATAAAATCGTACCTATTCTTATACACAAAAAATACTTCTTTAAAAAATGTTTAATTTTACTATATTTATTGTGTTATCTCATAAAAATGTCCCCACAGCTACATCTAGAGATGTGTTTAGGTATTTAAAACTTAAAGGTCAGATTTTGTGCAATATAAATTTACCTAACACTATTTTAAGCCTATTTCTATAAGAGTTATGACTGATTTCATTGCATTTCAATTTCTCTTTGGGAAACAACAGCTTGACCATAAAATCATTTAAGTTTACAAAATGTTTTAATAAAATGACCTGTTCAAAAGGTTATGTTTTATCATTCACTAAGTTGTTTATTCAGCAAATATTTACTGAAGGATAAAGTAGGAATCAAGACAGATACAATATACACTTTCAAGAAATAACAATCTAGCCTGGTACTCAAATTACGAGACCACTTATTTTAAAATAACACCAGAGAAAGGATCTAAGTTCAGAATTTTTGTGATTTATTAGTATTGGTTAGGCCAAAATTGTCCTTTTAATCTCTAAATTTGTCTAAGAAAGAGAAATATAAATGTGCATAATTTGATCAAAAGGACGCAAGACTTGGTATAAAAACTAGTAACATTGCCTGCACTGCAGCCCAGACACCATAAAGAAGATGTGGCTATCCTTCTCCACTGGCAATATAGAAAAAGAAAGAGGGCTTCTTCTCTGCCCTGGAAGAAATAGGTTTCAAATCCTCTCAGCACTTCAATAGCAGATCAGGTCCAGCCTGTTTCTCTTGAAACTTTACAGAGGCAATATGGACAGAGGTGGGTTTACCTTTCAAAATCAATACTTACCTTGAGCAAGTTACTTTATCTCTCTGCACTCCCTAGTCTTCTTTTAGGTAAAAATAATAATAATAATAATTATAACTGTTTCTTGGAGGTTGAAAGTAATGCACATAAAGCCCCTCAGAGGATTGTGTCTGGCCACTAAGAAAAGGAGTGGAGAGGCACATCATTAGTAGGGAAAGGAAGAGAAGTAGCAGGTGTATAGTAGTGATAGTTCAATGGTGGCTCTGTAGCAATAAGAGTAATAGTTGGGTTTCTGAACTGGTGGTAGAGGTAGCTTTAGAAATATAAAAACTGAGAGCCTAGATGTTTAGTGTCCTGCCTAAGGGCTAATGATGGCCAACTTAGCCTAAACATGATACTCTTGAATCAGATACCAGTCCTCTTCCTACAATATTATACCACCTTCCTTCTTTAAAACAATTGAGTTTCTATAAACAATAGTTTGAGTGTCATTATCACTACAAACACATAAAAAACATTTAAATTTGTTAACCCTCTTAAAAAGCAATTTAAGTTACAACATGACAAATCATCAAGTAGTCATTACACAGGAAACAGAACTTATAAAACATCAATGGCAAACACTGATATATAATTCATATACAAAAAAAGACTACAGCCTGACCTATGGTGGCGCAGTGGATAAAGCGTCGATCTGAGAACACTGAGGTCGCCAGTTCAAATCCCTGCACTGGTCTGGTCAAGGCACATATGGGAGTTGATGCTTCCAGCTCCTCCCCCCTTTCTCTCTTTCTCTCTTTCTCTCACTCTGTGTCTCCACTCTAAAATGAATAAAATAAAATAAAAAGAAAAATTTAAAAAAAAGACTACAGAATATAAAAAAAAAACAACTAAGTCTATCAAAACAGCATCTAAAATGTTAATAAAAATAGTTTTTTCCGGAAGTCATTCTAAACTATTGGGCTTGTGACTGCATTGTCTTACTTTGTATAACTATCATGCAGGAAAAACAGTTTTATTTTAGCAGTATTATATTGCACTTACTAGTTTTAACAGCACTCAGAAAGAAAATGGTTAGTAATATCTATGCTAAGTATCCCAAAAATATATTTAATTTGCATTAAGCAAAGAACACTACAGCAAATGCTTAGGAACTCCTCCCTCCAACATCTCCTCTTTTCCCTTTCTACAATAATTTCTGAGGATCCAGCCCTCATTAGCTTGATTTCAATATTAAAATAACCTGCTATCTTGTCTCTCCACCCTCACTTCCTTCCTTTCCAATCCATTTCCACATCTACTTGCACTGCTCTGACAGTCTCACAGCCACACACAGACCTGCAGTGCCTCCTCGAACTCTAAACACCTGAATCTAACCCTGACAGTTCACTTGATTCTGCCCAAACCCAACTGCAATAATTCCAACAGCAGCTTACATACACCTAATTGGTGTCCAAACATATCTATTAATTGTTTTCTGAATATTCTCTAAGCATTCACATTTCCACAACTTTCTTCATGCAGTTACCTTCACTGCTTCTACTCATAGGCCTATTTCTAAAATCTGAAATCATATTTATATTCAGGACCTCAAATTGTTAATAGATATAATTAAATAAATCATAGCACATCAACATAATATAAAATTATTTAATTTTTAAAACTAATATATTCTTGGGATATTTAACAATGTATAAAATACTAATAATATATTAGTTTAAATTAAAAATTATTAATATGGTAAGATTTATCACAATACAGAAATATATATTTTTAATGTATGTAAATGAAAGAAAGTTTATCTATTATAAAGATTGAATTTTTAATAGTGAGTTTTCCTAGGTGATAGAACTAGAGCTCACTTTATTCTGTCCAGAAAATAGATGTTTTCAAATTTTCTATACCAACACACATTTAGCATTTTTATCAGTTAAAAATCATTATTTTTTAAAACAATCAGTTCACCTACTAATTCCAGTCCAAATATTTCTTTCTTCATAAAATCTTTGGCTATGGCCCTACTAGATTACATGTTTTCTTCCTTTGAGGCATCAGCATACTCAAAACCTCTATCACCATCTTCTCTTGCATACTTTGGGCACACATTGAAGGACCATTTCATATAACTGAGGTTACAAGGCCAAACTCTTTTTAAATTATGTATTACTCAAGCCACCTAACCACCAATATCTCACACCAATATTACTCTTAGATATCAGAATTTAATGTTAATCTCTTTAGAGGATATTTTGTTTTAAATAAGAGTAATTCACTACTTTTATCTCACTAAACCAGGCATAATGTAGACACTATGATTCAATCAAAAACCTTTGAAAATAATTACCATTAATAAGTGTTTAACATGTTTATAAGTCAAAAATCATATATATTGTATAAATGATAATTTGAGTGAAATAAAAATTTTAAAAATAATATTTCTCTAGTCCTTGTTACAGATTATGCCATTCATCTCTCAATTGTGCCCTTTATTATCAGTGAATTGTGACCTAGTATTAAATAATAATACCTTGGCCCTGACCAGCTGGCTCAGTGGTAGAATGTTGCCCTGGCATGTGGATGTCCTAAGATCTATTCTTGGTCAGGGCACACAAGAGAAGCACCCATCTACTGCTCCACTCATATCCCTCTCACTTCTTTCATTCTTTCTCTCTCTCTCTCTCTCTCTCTCTCTCTCTCTCTCTTTCTCTTTCTTCCCTCCTGCAGCCATGGCTCAATTAGAAGGATTTGGCTCCAGGCACTGGGTATAGCTCCATGGCCTCTACCTCAGGTGCTAAAAAAAGTTTAGTTGTTGAGCAACAGAGCAACTTTCCAGATAGGCAGAACATCGCCCATCTCATCTCAGCGAGTCTTAGTGGGCTTGCTGGGTGGATCCCAGTCTGGGTGCATGCAGGAGTCTGTTTCTCTGCCTCAACTTTTCTCACTGAATACAAGAATTAATAATAATAATGCCTTTAGTTTATAGTCATGGAATAAACATTGTAAAAGGACACAGTGAAATATATGATTATTAGCTCATAATTTTAGAAGTTTCTTATTGAATATAAATACTTATTTCACGACCACAAGTTAGTCTATTCTTTAATTCATTATTTGTTCATTGTAGATAGTCAGCAGGTTAAATCTGTTTCTTTAGGGCTTACATGTTCTAATACTTTAAGTCACCAAAGTCACCATGCTTCAAGATTATTATAATATAATGTCTCCAATATGTACTGCTGTAGAATGTCAATTTAGTGTTTTCTTTTTTTAAACCTGAGTATTTCAAGAAGCACTAATTTTGAACTGGAAGAAAATAACAGAATATATGAGATCATCCACAAATTTAATTTGTCTTTATCCAAAGTGACAAAGGAGGGGGGGGGAATAATCAGGAGGACATTGGCATTAAAGCTATAATACATACCAGGCACTTTATCTAATTTAATTCATCTGATTGTCAACCCTTATAAACAATCCCATCTATAATACATCATTATTTCTATTTTGTTATCTAAAGAAACTAAAACTGTGAGAGATCAACTAAAATGTGGTAGAGGGAAACATACCAGGATTTAACCTAAAAATTTAATGCTCTTGCTAGCATAGTGTGATGATGTTTTGATTAGTCAAGAAATTATGAAAGAGAAAGAGAGAGAGAGAGATGACATCATTTCATGAATGTCTATTGCATACCTTAAATGAGCAAACCTGAAACAGAGCTCTTAATGCCATCTCTTTCTCCACCTGAAAACTTTTGCTGTCCATCATCTTTATACCACCACTATTAGCATTAGTACACAACACCCAAATGATCAGGCCAATATTCAAGGGACTGACATGGATTCTTTCTTTTCTTCACATTCTTCCCACTGAATCCATCAACAAGTTTTATTAATTCTACCTCCAAATCTTTAAATTGTCTTTTTACATAGTTAATAAATTTTGTTTTATATATATATATGATTTCTTTAAAATATTCTAATACTTGACAAGAGAGCAAATAATACTCTATGGGGAAAAGAAAATCTCTTCAATAAATGTACTTAAGAAACTAGATAAAAATTAAATGGGACCCTTATGTTACACCAGTCACAAAATTAACCTGAAATGGATTAAAAACTTGAACATAAAACATTAAAATATAAAAGTTATAGAGAAAAACAAAGGTAAAAAAGCCCCTTGACATTGGTCTTGGCAATGATTTTTCTGGATATAATTCTAAAAACACAACCGGAAAAGCAAAAATCACCAAAGGGACTACAGGAAATTAAATATTCTGCATAGCAAAAGAAACAACAAAATAAAAAGGCAACCTACACAATGGAAAAACAATTGGCATGCCAGATGTCTGACAAGAGGTTAATATCCAAAATATATAAGAACTCGTAAAAATCAATGACAAAACAAAGAAGAAAAAACAATTAATAAATGGGCTGAAGAACTGAATAAACAGTTTTCCCAAGAAGACATACACTAATGTTCAATATGTACATAAAGTGATGCTTAGCATCACTAATCATCAGGAAAATGAATATCAAAACCACAATGAGATATTGTCTCACCCTTGAAGAAACAATATAATAAGAGTAGCCAAGGATGTAGAGGAAATAGAACCCTTGTATACTGTGTGAAACAGTATGGAGGTCTCTCAAAAATTAAAAATAGAACTGCCCTGGTCAGATAGTTCAGCTGATTAAAGCATCGCCCAAAGTGCAGAAGTTGCCGATTCAGTCCCTGGTCAGGGCACATACAGGAATGGATTGAAAATCCTGTCTGTCTGTCTCCCCCTACCTTCTTCTCTGGTTGAAATCAATAAATAAAGTATTTTAAAAAATGTTTTAATAAAATAGAACTACCACATGATATAGTAATTTCATTTCTGCATATATATCCAAAGGAAGTAAAAACAGCATAATGAAAAGATAACTGCACCCCCATATATGTTGCAGCATTACTCACAATATCCAAAATGTGGAACAACCTGTGTTCATATGCAAATAAAATATATATATATTTATTTATATTATCCCAAATATATATCCCATATCTTCTTTATTCATATATACATACACACACAGTAAACATTATTCAGCCATGAGAAACAAGGAAATCTTACCCTTGCAACAACATGAATGAACCATGAAGGCATTATGTTAAGTTAGAGAAAGAAAATATGACATTATACTTATATGTGGAATCTATAAAAGCTGAACTTGTAAAAACAGAAAGTAGAATAGTATTTATCAGAAGAGATGGAGAAATTGTAGAGATATGTGTCAAAGGCTACAAACTTCCAATTAGAAAATGAATAAATTCTGGATTCCAATGCACAGCATTGGGACTATAGTCAATAATACTGTATCATATACTTGAGCATCGCTAAGAGAACAGATCTTAATTTTCTCACCACTTAAAGAAATAATTAAGTGGTATGACGGAGGTGTTAGCTATCACTACAAAGTAATCATATTGTAATATATATGTGTCAAGACAATATGCTTTCCATCTTAAAATTATACAATATTATCAACTATATAGTCAACCAAAAAAATACGCTCATGTCATTTAACAGCAAACTGTTTTTCAATTATTTAATGCCATAAAAATCAAGACACTTTTGTATGAGTGCACTACATATTTCTGCAGGGTATAAGAACTATGTCTCAGATGAAGATTGAGACATCTTAGGTAACAGCAGAGCTTCAGATCAGTAGACTGCAGGGTTAAATTCCCTTTGCATCTTGTAAGAAGTACAAAAGGAACACATTTGTTTCTACTTCCTACACAAGAATGAGAACCTGCTCCAGAAGAGGATTTCAGATGCCTTTCCAAATAGAAAAGTGGGAAGGAAGCACAGATATAAAGCTAATAAGGCAACCCAAGGGACAGAGGGAAGAATGAGAAGGCTCAGAATTATCTGTTCTTGTGTCAAGAAGGGAAGCTACAATGAAAATGCAGTCACTTAGCCCAGAGTGTCTATACAAATGCACTATTACAAACACAAAGAAGAGAGTCTTTAATGAGGAATAAATGATAATTGAATAAAAGAGTATGAGTTTTAGATGAAGACTGCTGCTATGGACAGTATAATTTGTCATTTAGCTTATATATACCCTGAAACAAGATTGTGGATAAGTCATGATATGTAAAGAAAATTCACTTAACTACAAATTATGTGTACACATGCACAGAACAGAAACAAGCTGGTTTGGATATGTATTTGTGTGTGTTAGAAATGCATATATATTGCAAATATTTGATATTAAATATATGTCATTACAGGCTACAAAAAAGAAGTCTTCCTCTTCTCTTTTATCCTTTCAAGCCCAAATAAAAATTTAACTCTAAGGTAATTTCTGCCCTCTCTGAGTTGGTTCAGCAATTCTTCATGCTTCTTGTAGTAATTTCATGTTGCATTATAATTATTTATTACAGGTTTTGTTCTCTCACTAAAAGGTCAGTGAAGAGGAGAAACTTGATCTCCATATCCTAACAAAGTACCTACCCCAGAATGAGCAATGAATAAATGAACGAATGATTGAGTTTATTTTGTTTCAGAAACAGAAAGTAGATAGAAGTTTTATTTGTAAAGACTAGCATGCATAGAAAACCTACATCCATTAAAACAAAACTGAATAAATTATCAAAACTGAAGCCCCAGAATTTGTGAAGGAATAAGCTGCACACAAACCATCCCTGTGAAGCAGCAGGTGATTTAAATGCAACATTAATGAAATGTGCAGATAATTCTAAACAGGAAAAAATAAAAAATATGCAGGATGAATGCCTGAATTGCTGAATGATAAGCATGGGGAGATCAGTAGATATAATGAGATAAAATATAACATAAATACTTCAGGAAAATTTACCAAGGGAGAAATCAGCAGCAGCTGAGAGATAATGTGGAAGCTCGTTCTCCCACTGGAAATGAATAGTGGGTAATATCTTGTGTATGAGCTCACTCTATAATGCTGTTGCTGAATTACCAAATGCCTTCCCAAGAGGATGAACGTAATGGGTCATTTCAACTTGACATACACATACACAAATCATGTAAAATCCTATCTTTACACCTTCGCTCTGATATACTAACCCAGAAAAATCTCTCTCCATCCAGCCAACTCCAAGGATCCTTTCTATTGTGACCCAAACTTCTCAGGAAACTTTAAATAGATTATATTCTGTTTTCTGAAAGTTATCTTCAATTGTCCTGCACATACAATTGCATTTATTTTGCTACTGCCAACACTTTTACTGTCTTTATCTGATTCATGCCCAGCACCCTTCCAGTCACTGAGATAGCATTTATGATTTCTGTTTGTTTCATCAAAGAAAAAGAGAGTTAGGAAGATAGGAATGATTTATAGTACCACCAATGTTTGGCATCCAAAGAGAATGGTACCAATTACAGGGAAAACAATGAAGTTTAAGTTTGCTTACTAAAAACCAGAAACAGACTTTTAATGACAAGGGAAGAATTAGATCTACTAAGCCTAGCTTTAAAAAATTGTATTGACATTTGATACTCAGAAATTATGCACTTAAACTCTCAGCAATAGAAGTGAGACAGCATGGCCCTACCAGACAGGAGTCTTGGGTTATCAAAGTTGTCTATCTGTTTCCAGTTTTGTGTGGGAACACTCTGGGTGTTATGCTCAGAAATTTATTTTACCTTCCATATCTGGGATATCAGACTGTGAAAAGGGCAGGAGACTTGAATAAATCAAATTTTAATGACCTTCAGCTCTGAAGGTATATCTACCTGGAGGACAGCTTGCTCCTGGGAGTGACCCAAGAGTCTAAAATCAGATGAATGTTAGTGCATATTGCTATTTTAACCCCATGGAAAGAGAACGATGATGAAACCATCAGCTACCCTATCTATTGTCCTTGAAATATGTCCCACATCTGTGTCTTAATGCTGGCATCTGCTTCAAATTATCCTCAGATGAGCGCTATTGCCCTTGCCTAATTGAACACTATCAATATGACATGGCTGTTATTGCGTAGCTTCTAGTTGCCCTTTGTACACCAGTCAGGCTGCTAATGAATCTTCATCCTTATGGGTGAGAACCTTGCTTTTGTCAGAAAGACTAAAGGTAGTATATTTCAGCCACTTGTTCAAAATATCTTAAGTATCAATTAATATTTCTTTCTTAAATTCCTTATTGTCTTTTTACTGAGAAAATTTAAAACTCACTGGTTTAGAAGAAATTGAAAACAAAATAAGAGAAATTAAATTTATCTAAACCTTCTGAGTTTTAGAGAGAACAGAGACTTATTTTATACATAATGAGATTGAAGATCAGGCTAGTAAAATGGTTTTCTCAAAGTCAAATGCGAAACTAGTGGCATAAGTAAGGCTAGGACCGAGGTTTCCTTCCAGTACAAAAAACAGTCTGCTCTTTGGCATTGCCACACCCTCAGTTACTACTGCCAACACAGCAACAGCAAAGGGAAGTGGAGTCCATGTATTACTTTTCCTTTCTTCTCAGTAAAACTTGACACAATACCAAGATAGAAGATATCACTGAACTTTGTTACTATACAAGAGTTTAGATGCATGGCCTTGAGAAAAGTGATAGAGGATTAAAGCTTGAAAGCCAAAAGCAAGGTCTGTTTTGAAGTTAATATATGGTAAGTTTAAGAGGAAGCTGGCACACTGCAGTATTTTTATAAGATGGGCCTTGCCAATAAGATGACAGCAGAGTATAAACCATTAGGACAATGTTTTAGTATTAATGATGCCTCATCTTGAAAGTAAGTCAAGAAGATATTGCCAAGGTATAATTTATTCAAATTGCTTCCACTATGAAAAATATGGAAGGCTATATTATATAGCAAATCCATTTCTGTGGTGTTCTTAAATTTTCCAGCACACACAAACAAGAAGATTTTTCTCTGTGTATAGTTTTTAAAATGTGCAGTGTACAGGTAATGAATAATATGAATATATTTCATGATAAAATGATTTACTTCTGTGTATTAAATATAGCACTGAATTTCATATATTGGTGAATAACATCACCATCAACTCAAGTTCTGAATTGAGAATCTTAAATCATCTTCATCTTATCGTGTACCCTCAACCTTTCACTCTCTTCAAATCTTATTGACTCTGCCTTTGATATACTTTTGCCCCAGGTGTCTGCCCATTGCCTCTGCTTTAATTCAACCTTAAATCATCAAAATATTGGATGATTAAACCAAAACAGTGGCCTAATGGGTCTCACTGTCTTCATTCTATTTCTCCCAACTCCCAGTTTATCTGCTACCTGGCATTGGTAAAATATTTTTCAAATACAAAGCTACTCAGGTTATATTTCTGTTCAGTGTCTTTAGTAACTTCTTTCTACTCACAGACTGAAACTCAAAATCCTTTCAATGGCATATATGACCATCAAATTCTGGCCACAACTAACCTCATAGCCAGGCTGTCACCTTCACGTATCCTATTCTTTTAAACTGCAGACTCCAACACAGTCCTATCTTTGATAATTACTTTTTTTACTAATTAAAATTACTAGCTGGTCTTATCCACGTGATGAACTATTACTCATCTTTAATGAATTGGCTTGATATCAACCCTTCTGTGAAGTCTTTTTGACTCTCCAAGGCATAAAAATGTGTTCTTTGAATTCCTCCATTACTGTACCTGTACACCTACTATCACTATTGTGACGCTGTAGTAACACTTCCTTTCATGTATTTTTCTCATTTGTTTTTCAGAATTCCTGGCAGGCAGGGTCTAGGTCCGTGATGGCGAACCTATGACACACATGTCAGCATTGAAATGCGTAACCATTTTCAATGACACGCGGCCGCATACCAGAGAAGTATGGAGCCGCATGCTGAGAAGGACGTTTCATCCTCAGCTCCTGCATGGCCAGGTGCAGTAGCCGAGGATAAAACATCTGCTGTAGTGTAGACACTATGTGCCGGAAGTCTGTAGGCCAAAACAACAGAACTCCGACACAGCGTCTAGTTCTGGGACTTCCGGTTAGGCCATTTTTCTTAAAGTGATACACCACCTGAGTTATGCTTGGTATTTTGGTGAATTTTGACACACCAAGCTCAAACCATTGCCCATCACTGGTCTAGGTATACTTTGTCTTTTTATCCCCAGTATTTAACACAATATAGGTACTTACATATTTAAATAATTAATTAGTTTGCTTAATATTTTGTCATTTTTAATAGTCACAGTGATTTGTCATGATCTTCACTTTACAAAAATGTTAGTTATTCATAATATCAATTCCATGATGAGTTTTTCATAGCCATATCACATACAGAAAAAATTACTGGAAGAATAAAAAAGAAATATTGTATTTCACAACCACAGTGGTCACTGATAGCATTTCAGGAAATAATTCCACTAGAATTGAAAAGAAACCTTAGAGATTTGAAGATTAATAATGAATACAGCAATAACTAGTACTTTTATTATGTGTGGTACTCCTCTCGGTATTCTACATAAGTTATTATGTAACCTTTGTGGGAAGGTAGGAACCTGGCAGGTATTGATAGAATTATATATGTGTGTGTGTGTATATATATATATATATATATATATATATATATATATATATATATATATATATTATCATATTTTACTTTTAACTAAATGCAATTAATTATGTCTAAAAACAAACAAAAAAAAACCCTCTCAGGTACTTGCTATTATAATCTCCATTTGGCAGATAAGAATATAGAGACACAGAGAGATTAAGGAAAGTGCCCAAGTTCACACAATCAGCTGCAGCTGGGCATTAAACCCAATTACTCTGACTCTAGAACCTGTGCAGGGCTGCCCTCTACTTTGCCATAAAAGAAAATACTCACTTACTCTACAAGTCCTTCTCTGAAAGGAAGGGATGATGCACAGAAAGAAACTCAACAGACCCCTAAGCAGAGATTTGTTTTTCTTTCAAGGGTTTTGTTTTTATTTTAAGAGATATAAGGTTTTTGCTTGTTTGAGGTAAGAGATAGGAAGGGAATTCTTCAATGTGAAGGACAGAAAATAAACTTCACATTGCAGTGCTGTATTTTAAATTATTTCATATTTAATCACCTAATTGCTATTTTAAAGCATACTCTCATCAACCCCAAACAATAAAAGCTCTATTACCACTCATGCCCCAGGCAACATGTCATTTGGGTCAATAACAGAAGTGAGGAAAGAGAATCCGTACACCTTCAAGCAAGAAAGGACAGGATGATTGAAGAGGGTGTCTTCATCCCAAATCCCAAGGTCAAGAGCCAAACAAGTACCTGCTAACAGAGAATTTGCCTTCCTAGGAGAGGGAAACATTTGAGAAGAAACCATGAAATTCTTTTTTAAATTAACCTTACAGGGTAACAATTGTGGGTGAAGATGGACTGCCTGTTAATCTTCATTTTCACAGAGAGAAGTGATTACAATTTTTTTCCCAAAGTCACATGCACCCAACTGGGATCCATGCTACATACCCACCAGGGGGTGATGCTCTGCCCATCTGGGATGTTGCTCCATTGTGGTGGGAGCCATCCTAGTGCTTGAGGTGGAGGCCATGGAGCCATCCTCAGTGCCTGGGGCAGCTCTGTTCCAATGGAGCCCTGGCTTTAAGAGGGGAAGAGAGAAATAGAGAGAAAGAAGAGGAGAAAGGGTGAAGAGGCAGATGGGTGCTTCTCCTGCGTGCACTGGCCAGAAATTAAACCCCGGACTTCCACACACCAGGCCGACGCTTTACCACTGAGCCAACTGGCCAGGCCAGGCCATGATTACATTGTTTTTATGAAGTACAGTGGAATCCATCTTAGATGGAGGCTGGGCTTTAAATTCAGCACACAAGGTAAGGCTACACTTTAAATTTTACTTAAATCGTGGTGCTGGCTCAGTGGTAGAGCATCAGTCTGGCGTGTAGAAGTCCCGGGTTTGATTCCCAGCCAGGACATACAGGAGATGTGCCCATCTGCTTCTCCACCATTTCACCTCTCCTTTCTTTCTCTCTCTCTCTTCCCTTCCTGCAGCCAAGGTTCCATTGGAACAAAGTTGGCCCGGCCACTGAGGATGACTCCGTGGCCTTCACCTCAGGTGCTTGAATGGCTCTGGTTGCAGTGAATCAATGGCCCAGTTGGGCAGAGCATCGCCCCTGGTGGGCATAGCGGGTGGATTCCAAGCAGGCGCATGCGGAGTCTGTCATTCTGCCTCCCCACTTGTCACATCAGAAAAATACAAAAATAAAAATAAAAATAAAAAATAACAAAATTTACTTAAATTGTGTGCAGATATAGTACAAGTGATTTTATGAATCCAGTCTTGTAAGTTCTCAATTTGTGAATGAGCTTTTGAGAGGCAAAATTTGAAGAAAATAAGCCCTGGCCAGTTTGCCCAGTGGTAAAGTGGCAGCCTGACATCTGAATGCTCTGGGTTCGATTCCTGGTCCAGGAACACAGGAGAAGCAATCATCTGCTTCTTCCCCCTCCCCGCTCCCTTATCTTTCTTTCTCTCTCCCCCTCCCACAGCTGTAACTCAATTTATTAGAGCAAGTTGGACCAGGGTGCTGAAAATGGCTCTGTGGAACCTTCATCTCAAGAACTAAAAATAGCTTGGTTACAGAGCAATGGCCCTAGATGTGCAAAGCATTATTACCCATAGGGAGCTTGTATGGGTGGATCCTGGTTGGGGCACATGCAGGAGTCTGTCATTCTGTCTCCTCTCCTTGCACTTAAAATATTTTTTGAAGGAACTAAAGGAAAGTCTAAATGCACAATCCTGGACATTTAAACTATTCTGCCTTTTAGGTAACTATCAAAAGCTTAGTGATGGATAAGGAATAGGTAGAAATTCAAAAATATTTGACTTGCCTGAAGGGTTTACTCCTCTCAGTTTTAATCTTGATTCTATTGCCTTAATATCTATAGTTTTGTGAGTTAAATAAGATAGCTGAATCATTCTAAAGTTAACCTGTGAATCCACTGTGTCACATTTAGCTTGTAGAGTAAATAAAAAGATATAATATATAAATAAATATATTGAGAACAATATAGACTGGAGGAAAAAATGAGATAATATAATCTCTTCAAATATCTAAATAGGAGACTGACATTATATATCACAGGATACATGAAATAGTGAATGTCTATCTTGTTCACAAAGCCTTAGGACATCACCTCAATATTTATAGCTCAAGATCAGTGGTTATTACAATGTGCCATTCTCTCCCATGCAGAATAATTGCTGACACAAATCATTATTATAATATGAATATAATTATATTTTCATTTTTCTACATGATATATATGTATTGAATGTCTATTTAAAATATAATTACATACTCACCATATATTCCATTTCCACACCAGTGGAAAATTTGGTCTTTGAAAAATAATAGAAAAGCAGAATAAAATATATCCAAAGTTATTAATAGAACCCAAATTCTGCTATTTTTGCATAATTATAAACTATAGTTACTGCATTAATAAGTATGTTTAAATAAGTACAATATTTAGTATTTTTAGTATGTTTTCCCTGAGTGTAATTCTAAGTGACCTCATATTACTATAGTACACATTATTTTTCAAACTGGGTACTGGTAAATTAACCACAGTGATTTTCAACATTAAGGTTTTAAAACACATTTATATTGAGAAGCACAGTGAGTTGAGTTTATATTTCTTTAAAAACTGTATTACTAAGGAAATACCTAACATAACTTTGAATTGACAAGATGGTGGACCCTTTATATATTCCTCTATTTAATGTCCATTAAAGAAACTACTTTCTTATGAGCCATATATTTAATGCTCTACAAATAATAAGCTTCACTTTATTTCTTATTCTCACTCTTTTCAACATAATAAAGAGAAAACATGAAGAATATAGTATGTCCTATTAGAATGTCATCTCCTGCTCCTCTTCCTGGAGGCCCTTCAGTGTTCCGATAGTGACAAGATCACCATTGTAAAGCCAGTAGCCACGGCCACCAACACAGCCACCTAGCCCATGCAGGTTCACATTTGATACGGACAGATGGTACTGAAACAACAGAGCCAAGAACTGATGAGACATTACCTTTAATCCTAGCTCACACTTGGCAGGAGAGAAATACACACAGTGGGAAAACACTTCCCTTTCCATTCAGGGCTCCTAAAGCCACTGATTTTCGAGTTTCCTAGAATCAAAGGTTTCTAGCTCATCAGCCTTATTCACCTCTGTTCCCCATCTCTTTCTCTCTGCACAGACTGCACAAACTGGTTTCTCCCTCAGCACTCTGCCATCCTGGCTGCTTCTCCTCTGCAATGCTAAGTTTAGGAACTGCAAGCCCCATTTTACAGGGACAAAGAGAGAGAGAGAGTCAGAGAGAGGGATAGATAAGAACAGACAGACAGGAACGAAAAGAGATGAGAAGCATCAATCATCAGTTTTTTGTTGCCATTGCAACACCATAGTTGTTCATTGATTGCTTTCACACACATGCCTTGACTGTGGGCCTTCAGCAGACCAAACCATTCTTTGCAGGAGCCAGCGACCTTGTGTCCAAGTTGGCGAGCTTTTACTCAAGCCAGATGGGCCCCGCGCTCAAACTGGCGACCTCGGGGTCTCGAACTTGGGTCTTCTGCATCCCAGTCCAATGCTCTATCCACTGCACCACCGCCTGGTCAGGCGCAAGCCCCATTTTATAGTGTAGAGGTTAAAGCCTTTAATCCAATATACAAATAAGGAAGTCTCTGATACAAAGTCACTTATCTGAGGCATAAATGGGATTCCTCATAAGAGTGCACCACCCCATATCATGCACCAGTCAAGGGTGTGGGGAAAAGCTTAGTGTTAAGAAGATCTTAGTATCAAAAGGGTCGGAAAGGTTTAGTCTTAAAACTAAACCTTAGGCTATAAGAACCTTGTCTGCTTACAGCCTGCCCACCACACCCAATGTAAACTATAAGTGAGCAAACATATACATATTTTCAAACTTATTTGACCCACAACCATCATCAGAGATCACATTTGCCTCTCCCTCCCACAACATTTGTTCCTACTCTCACCTATATACAATTACTAATTATTTCAACTAACAACTCTGATGCCTCATGCCATTTCTACTGCTACTCCTGTCCCTTCTGGACTCTGTTTCTACTGCAGTAGTGCTCTGACAGGGTTTTTCTGCCCCGTCTTTTTCTTATTTAAGCCACCATAAGATCAACCTTCAGAAGCAGTTCCAACTAGCCCAGCAAAACATTGGCTACTTTCCCTAATATTGTTCTTCACATCTCATCAATATAAAAATTAGAAATACTATAACCAAAGATAGAAAGTAGGGTTTTAAAAAATGATTTAGAATTCTATGATTTATTTTTAAATGAAAACCATGTTATAAAATTTTTACATTTGTGTTTATGTGTGTTTACAGAGTAAACTTATTCTGATAAGTTTGTTGGAAGTTTCCATCTTTTGGTGAAAGGCATAATCCAGGCTTTTCATCATTTATACACACATATATACATATGTATATTTAAATTCAATTATATATAAAATGTTAATTTTATATTAAGAAAATAAAATACTATATAGACTTTAATTTGTATTAAATAGTTTAAACATATAATCAAAATTGAAATGAAATAATATTGAGAAAAATAACAGAGTTAGATCATTGTACATAAGATTTGGATGTAAAAAAATTTAGTCAAAAAATTATATATACACACACACAATATTAAACAAAAAGGAAAGAGTGGAAGGTGTGAGACATGTATAAAGTATGCTCTGATAGACCACTGTGGATTGAGCCCAAACTATAGCAGTAGAGATAAGAAAGAAATGAAGAGATTTGAGATATATATCTTAGAGGTAGAGCTGATAGGGCATGATTATGAATTAAAGTGGGAGGTATGAGAGAAAAAAGTGTCAAATTTTACTCTAGGTTTTATAACACAAAAAACAGGGTTGATGGAAATGCTATTTATTGAGATGGAAACAATTAGAGAGAAATTAAAGAGTTAAGAGATGTTTTGTAGACCTCTAAATGGAAATGTCAAGGAGATAGTTTAAGCTATATGTCTGGGATTAAAATAAAGAAAAGATCATCAATAAAAATAAATGTGAGAGCAGTCACGTCTAGATGGTATTTAAAACCCTTCTAGCAAATGAGATAAAATAGAAAATGTGTCTAGATTAAGGAGAGAGGAAGCAACTGTTGAGATCTGATAGAGAAGACAGAGCCAGTAAAGAAAACTGAAAGTGAGAAGTCAGGTAAGTGGGAAAGAATCAGAATATTACACTATCTTAGAAATAAAAAAAAAACAAACAAAAAAACCCATTTTTTTCTTTATCTTTTTTTTTAAAGGAAGTCAACTGTATCTAACACTGCTGAGCAGAGAGTAAAATAAGAGTTGAAATGTACTCATCCAGAGTTTCATTTTTGACAGTGAAAATTCCTGAAAATCTTTATGCTCGTGATTAACTAGAACACTTTATAAAATACAATTAACATTGAGCTCATAATAAAGTAAGAACACAATAACCAAAATACAAGGAAAATGCAAACCAGAATAAAAAGTAGAACCTTAAGGCATTATGCTAAGTGCTACAGGGCAGACAGAGAAAGACAAATACTGTATTATGTCACTTATATTTGGAAGTAAAATAGTCAAATGCATAGAAACACAGAGCAGAATGAGTAGAATGGTGGTTGCCAGGGGCTGAGGGTGTTAGAAATGAGATGCTGGTTAAAGGGTACAAACTTTCTTTTAAAGATGAATATGTTCTAGGAATTTAATATTAGTGTGGTGGCTATGGTTAACAACACTGTATAATACACTTGAAATGTTAAGAGAGTAATCTTAAACATTCTCATCAAAAAAATAACTGGTAATGAAGTGAGTTATTAAGACGTAAAGCCAATGGCCAAGGCCACCATCACAGCTGCCTGGCCAGTGCAGGTTTGCATTAGATTCAGATAGGCGATAATGAAACAACAGAGCCAAGAACTGGTGAACCATCAGCTTTAATCTTAGCTTGCACCTGGCAGGCAAGTAAAAACACACTGGGCTCCAAAACCCACTTATTCAGTGCTCACAAAGCTACTGACTTATCTGAGTTTCCTAGAATCAAAGGTTTCTAGCTCACCAGTCTTATTTTACCTCTGTTCCCCATCTCCTTCTCTCTGCACAAACTCTGCACTAACTGGCTTCTTCCTCAACACTCCACCATCGTGGCTGCTTCTCCTGGCCTCCTCCATGTGGCCTTTCTCTGCTCTCCTCTCTACTGCTAATCCCAGGAACCAAGAGAGAGCAAGCTCCCGGTCTGCCCAACTTTATAGTGTAGTAATCCAAACCTTTAAGCCAATCTACAAACAAGGAAGTCTCTGATACAAAGTCACTTATCTGAGGCATAATGGGAGGATTCCTCATGAGAGTGCATCACCCCACATCATCCAATCAGTCAAGGGTGTGGGGAAAAGCTTACTCTTAAAACTAAGCCTTAGGCTATAATGACCTGGTCTGCTTACAGCCTGTCCCTCACATGCAATAATATAATTACGCCCATCCCAAACATAAGGGCAACCAATATTCATATGGGCAGCAACATCTTTAACAAAGTAAACATAATATATTTTATCTGCCCAACAGATGTTAACTAAACCTACTGTGATAATTATTCTATAATATGTAAATATATCAAATCATCACATTGTACGCCTTAAATTTACACAATGTTAAACACCAATTATATCTCAATTAAGCTGGAAAAAATAAAACACCCCATCGCACAACCTAAAAAAAAAAAAAGAAAAAGGAAGAAAAAAGTAATATAAGCTTTTCTAAAAATGATTGATGTGATGATTTTCTTCATTCTCTTCTTCCATTTTTCACATTCCAATTAATTATTTTCCTTGGTGCTTCTCTGTTAAAATATAGAGAAACAATAAATTTTATAATATGCATGTTAGTCAAGTCAGTTTTTAAATATGACATTAATGTTTGCTAACTTTTGGGTGTGGAAGACAGGTTGTGGGCTGGCAAAGTCATTATAAGCTAAGGCTTAGTTTTAAAACTAAGCTTTTCCCCACACCCTTAACTGTTGCATGATAAGGAGTGGTGCACTCTTATGAGGAATCCCATTTATGCCTCAGATAATTGACTTTGTATCAGAGACTTCCTTATTTGTATATTGGATTAAAGGTTTTGATTTCTACACTATAAAATGGGGACAGACCAGGAGTTTGCTCTCTCGGTTCCTGCTATCACCATTGCAGGGGCCTTCCTGATCCCTTGCCCTCCATGGGAAAAGAAGGTTTTCTGCTTTTCCCTTGTCTTCTCTTGTGGCTTGCCTGTCTTGGAATTCCAATAAATGGAATAGCCCACCATCCTCTGACTCCGCCATTTCTTTACTATCTTCCTGAATTTAATGAGAACCTGCTTGTGAATGGCCACGATGGCGTCCCCTGGCCTTACAATGCACTGGAACATACAGTAAATCTGACTTTACCACTGTTCATTCAAGAGTTTCTGAATTTTGTACAGTTTTTTATCTCTGCTTTGCAATCCCTAGGCCTAAAACTGCCTTCCTTTAAAATAGAAAACTCACCACATAATTTTTCTCACTATGTAACTCAGCCTTGTATTATTATATATTTATATATAATTTTTGTATATAAATGTATATAATATTTTATATACTATATATTTTATACTTAGATGAGCTTATGTATTCACAAACAATTCAGCAGTTTTCAAATGTACCTATCATTTATTTTTCAATTCCTAAAATTAACATAATTAGATGTTGGGATAACCTGGAGATGTTTTCTCTGAACATATGTACCCTGATTTATTAATGTCATCCCATTAAAACTAAAAATAAAAAAAGAAATTAAAAGGTAAAGTATCTGTTTAAACATTTCACTCTGGTTTGAGAGTTGTGATGGCCTCACTGTTACTAACTCTTCTTCCTAATATCAACTCTGAAATATATGCCAGCTCTCTTTAAATATACTAGGCTTTTTCCTTTCATTCAGTTGTCTAAAACAGCAATTTTCAACCCATGTGCTGCAAGAATTTTTAAAACATGCAATACCTGACTACTTAGTGAGAGGCACTGATCTTTTTTTTTTTTTTTTTTTTAGATTGTCAAATTAAAAAATGATTATAGCTAACACAATTCTGTCTGGTGTAAATGAATCAAAATTGTACCTTTTTTTTTGTCAGATTGGCAAAAAATATATTTTTTGGTGTGCCACAAAATTTTAGTAATTAGTTTATGTGTGCCATGAGGTAAAAAAGGTTGAAAAGCACTGGTCTAAAACAATAAAGTTAAGTAGGAAGTCAAACATTTTGGCTACAGTTAATGCCATATGATAAAACAAGAGAAACTAAATCAAATTTAATAGTTGCTGAAGGGAGTCAGGCACCTGTCCTGAAAACTTTGTGCTCAAGGATCTTTCAGGATACCTGAAAACAGTGTTTTGATGATTGAATATATGTCAAATAAATTATACACACACACATCAAAACTTAACTATTGCCATGAGCTAAAAAACTGACTTCCTTTAAAATCTGAACCATTAAAATTTTCAAATAAGCATGCTTAGGATCACCTTTGGAGTAATCTCTATTCCTGACGTGTTTTCTGAATCACTGAGAATAAATTCTTCAAATTTCATTATAAGACTCTGCCCAACTTTTCTCGCCACACCTTATTGCACATTCTGACTCAGTGTCCTGAATCACCAGGAAAATTATCCAAGATTTGTAAATGTGTAAAATCGATGATTCAGCTTATTTGGTGTATCCTCTGGTTCTGATCTTACAGGGCAATAGGATTGGGAATGTTTGATGAGACTTGTTATTGACTGGGCTATTTTAGAGCTTTACATAGATAGAAGTTACAGAAAACTGGTAACAACGCAAATGATTCCTGTTCACAGCAATACAAACAAATTTTGTCCAGTAGAGAATGCAAACCTCTGTAAGAGATTCTCAACAGGTTTTAATTTAACAGTTCCCTTATTAACTAATGGTTTGGTTGACTCTTAGACAGGTTTATTTTATATTTGCATAAAAGTCATGTTTTAACGGTTTTGAAAAATTATGTTATCACTCTAACTTCCATCTATGGCAAGAAATACTGATACCTCAAAGGTGGGACCCTCATGGAAAACTCTGCACTGAGGCTCCTGTGCAGTTAATCTAGTTCCTTGAATACTCTAGTATTCACCTTACAATTCACAGCAGATAATTAGTCCTCTACCATGCTAGCTACTAATTTCAGCATAGTGTTGACAATTTGGCTAGGATTTCAAATATATACATAGGATCTTCCAGGTTTCAAGTACAATAAACAAACTGAATTTATTTCAGTGGTTAAACTTTATCATAAGTGTTAGAATTAATCGGAGTCTGAAAAGATCAGAGTAAAAGGTTTTAATGAAAGGAAACCTGCCAGGCTGGCTCGCAAGGGAGAGTCACGCCAGGCACAGGTTAGGATCACGTTTTCTAAAAGGTTAGGGAAGGGGGATTAGAAAGGGATGTGGGGCATTCGCCGATTGGCTGCTGGATAAAGGATGGCCTTTTATAAAAGTTTGAGTATGTTAACTTCTAGCAGGTTTAAATCATCCAGGGCTTGCCTGACCAGATGGTAGCACAGTGGATAGAGCTTTGCATTGGGATGCGGACTGGGATGCGGAAGACCCAGGTTCGAAACCCCAAGCTCGCCAGCTTGAGCGCACGCTCATCTAGCTCAAGCAAAAGCTCACCAGCTTGGACCCAAGGTCGCTGGCTCCAGCAAGGGGTTGCTCGGTCCGCTAAAGGCCCGCGGTCAAGGCACATGTGAGAAAGCAATCAATGAACAACTAAGGTGTCGCAATGGCAACAAAAAACTAATGATTGATGCTTCTCACCTCTCTTCGTTCCTGTCTGTCCCTATCTATCCCTCTCTCTGACTATCTCTCTCTGTCTTTGAAAAAAAATTAAATAAATCATCCAGGGCTTCTGGATTGTGACATCAGACATTCCTTTGCAGCCAGTCATCGGCCAGTCATCGGCTGTGAATCCTGAAAATCGGCAGGATTAAAGAAATGAAACCTAAGATTCCCAACTATTTGATATATAAAAAAAAAGAAAAGAGGACAAGTTCCTCTTTACTCAGCAGTAAGAAGATCAAGAGCCCTGCAATTTTGTAAAACCACTTGAGCTAAGGATATACATTGTCTTTGTAAGGAGGCTAGGGAGGTTGCTGAGTCGTCCAAGGCCTGTTCTAGGTCTGCTCTGAGTTGGTCAGTGGCCAACAAGCTATGAGCTAGTCCTGCTCCCCCAATGTCTCCTGCTGTCAGAGAAGTTGCTAGGGTTAGGCCTATTAGGATAGGGAGGAAAACAGCTCGCTTATGCCTGCTACTGGTTAGCCTATTTAGGAATTCTTCCTCCCCATAGAACATTAGCTGTGGTACAATAACTACTGGCATACAAGGTAGGGGTGATGAGGAGTTTATAGTTTTAAAGACAGTCTCATTACACCAGAAGTGGGTACCTGTTGGGCTGATGAGTGGAGTGGTCACCGTGTTGTTAGATTGCACTTTGGACTAGGTTGTCGAATGTAACAGATTGATAGATTTTAAGACGGGTCTTCCCTGAAGAGAGGTATCCTGGTAAGGAAAAAGGAGTCTTCTTGGGTAGTAGTGGTTAATGGCTGAGTTATTGGGACTGCTGTCAAAGGGGGTGGGGGCAATTCAGGAAGGCACATAGGAAGCAATTAGAAATGTTCCCTATATATGTTAGATTAAGAACCTTGACCCCTTGCCAAATTAGCCCTAACCAGGAGAAGGTGTTCATTGTTTGTGGCGTGGAGAGTTGAGCTTCTAGAGCCTCTTCCTGGCCTAGGATTGTATTGGTTAGGTCTTTAAGGTCCTCCAAAAGGGCCCGTGTTCTTGTAAGTTTTTGAAATATGCTGAGTGTACCTGATGGTTGAGTGTTGTGTATTCCTTTGTAGAATTTAGCTGCTATTTCTTTTCTCACCTTTGATCCCAGGGATCCAGAATAATAAGGTGCCAGGGTTTATTATGTCCCCAGGAACGATATCTACAAAAGTATGGTGGACACCCCATTGGCGACCGGGACACCCCACATATTGTTCTAATTGGGTCCTGCATTCTGCTTTGTTTTGCTCATGGAGGAAACAAAGAGCATGGTCCATGGATCTTGTAAAGTCAGTAGTCATGGCCACCATCACAGCCGTTTGACCCGTGCAGGTTCCCATTAGATTCGAACAGTCGGTAATGAAACAAAGGAGCCAAGAACTGGTGAGCCATCAGCTTTAATTCTAGCTTGCACCCAGCGGGCAAGCAAAAACACACACTGGGCTCCAAAACCCACACATTCAGTGCTCACAAAGCTACTGACTTATCCGAGTTTCCTAGAATCAAAGGTTTCTAGCTCACCAGACTAATTCACCTCTGTTCCCCATCTCCTTTAGCACAAACTCTTAACAAACTGGCTTCTCCCTTAGCACTGTGCCATCTTGGCTGCTTCTCCTGGCCTTCACGTGGCCTTACTCTGCTCTCCTCTCTTCTAATACTAACCTCAGGAACTCAGGAACCAAGAGAGAGCTCAAGCTACTGGTCTCTCCCACTTTATACTATAGAGTCAAAACCTTTAATCCAATTATACAAACAAGGAAGTCTCTGTATAATGGGATTCCTCAGGAGAGTGCACCACCCTACATGATCCAATCAGTCAAGGGTGTGGGGAAAAGCTTACTCTTAAACTAAGCCTTAGGCTATAATGACCCGGCCTACCCACAGCCTGTCCCAGAACACACATTAATATCAAGGAACTTCCATGTGGGCAGCACCATCTTTAACAAAGTGAGCATATTATATTTTATCTGCCCAACAGATTCCAAATCTCGTAAACTGCCTATGTCACTGTTGGAGGCATTGAGAGTAACCAGAGCATTACATCCGGTGGGGGAGCAATTTCCCTGGGCAATATATTCAGTTTTAGTTTGCCCATGCCATTTATAGGTTTCCTGAGCAAAGCATGTCCAAATATATGGTTGATTTTTACTTTCCTGACTTTGAGGGGTGGGAATGTGGAGTTTTAGGATACCTAATAATGGGTATAGTGAACAGTTTCAGTGAATTGAATTCATGATGTGAGGTGAGGGGTGACTAGGAGTGTAAAGCCAGTAGCCAGGGCCACCATCACAGAAGCCTGACCCGTGCTGGTTCGCATTGGATTCGGACAGTCGGTAATGAAACACAGGAGCCAAGAACTGGTAAGCCATCAGCTTTAATTCTAGCTTGCACCCGGCAGGCAAGCAAAAACACACATTGGTCTCCAAAACCCACACATTCAGTGCTCACAAAGCTACTGACTTTTCCGAGTTTCCTAGAATCAAAGGTTTCTAGCTCACCAGACTTATTCACCTCTGTTTCCTATCTCCTCCTGCACAAATTCTTAACAAACTGGCTTCTTCCTCAGCACTCTGCCGTCTTGGCTGCTTCTCCTCTCCACGTGGCCTTAATCTGCTCTCCTCTCTAATACTAACCTCAGGAACTCAGGAACCAAGAGAGAGATCAAGCTACTGTTCTCTCCCACTTTATACCGTAGAATCAAAACCTTTAATCCAATTATACAAACAAGGAAGTCTCTGTATAATGGGATTCCTCAGCAGAGTGCACCACCCTACATCATCCAATCAGTCAAGGGTGTGGAGAAGAGCTTACTCTTAAAACCAAGCCTTAGGCCATAATGACCTGGCCTGCCTACATTACAGCTTTTCCCCCACAGCCATCTCAAGCATAAGGGTAAATAATATCACCTGGGTGACGGGCTTCCATGTGGGCAGTGCCATCTTTAACAAAGTGAGCATATTATATTTTATCTGCCGAACAAGGAGAAAGAGAAGAAGAAATTGGAAAGTCGCTGTTTCTTCTGGAGAAAATTTAAGAAGAGTGCCTTGCAAAACCAAGTGCCACACCCAGTTAAGGAGTTCGTCAATCTCCGTTTATAAGGTCGGAACCAGGCGATGTCTTCAAAAACCTGACTGAAGAAGTAAAAAAACCTTGCAAGGTGATAATTGTGAATTGCTTGCTGTGAGTGCCAATTGGACAGGGTGGCATGGTGATACATGGTCTCCTGAATGAGCCTCATGAAATGTGCTTGTTTGTTTCCTCTTGAATAGGAGGACATATGAAGATTTTTAGAGACAGAGGACCTGTTGGCATAGAGATGTAGGTTTTAGAACTGTTGTTTATGTATGGTTTGATGTGAGAGAGATGAGTCCAGTGTGAATCCTTTTCTATTTTGACAGTGGTGGGGGTGGACAGGATGACAATATGGTGTCCTGTCCATGTGAGCTGGAGGGTTTTTTCCCCCATGTTCTCTTGTAAACCTGATCCCCCAGGAAGACTGATAGGTGTGAGTCTACGGTTGGAAAGGGTTGAGGAAGAAACTTGTGTACTTTCTTTTGCGGTTTGGCTTGCATGTGTGCCAGCGAGGGAAAGTATGAGCCCATTGTTGGGATAGACAGGGTTAATAGGCTGGAATCCAGCACAAATGGGCGGTCATACATAATCTCAAATGGGCTGAGATTAAGCAGCTTTCGGGGCATAACCTTAATTCTCATTAAGGCCAGAGGAAGAAGCTGAGGCCAAGGGAGGTTGAGTTCAAGGATAAGTTTTCTTAGATGGAGTTTAAGGATTTGGTTGGCCCTTTCTACTTTCCCCGAGGATTGAGGGTGGTATGGTATATGTAGCTGCCATTTTAGTCCTAAATGTGATAGGTTGAGTGATGTGGGAGATAAAGGCTAGTCTATTGTCTGATTGGAAGGAGGAAGATAATTCGAATCTAGGGATAATGTGCTCAGTTAGAATGGAGACAACCATATTGGCATCTTCTCTTTTTGTTGGGAAAGCCTTGATCCAGCCAGAGAAGGTATCTACAAGGGTATGAATGAATTTGTTTCCTTTGTGTGATGGCATATGAGTGAAGTTGATTTGCCAGCCTTGTCCATTGAGGGCCCCCCTTGCTTGATGAGTTGGGAATGATTTTTGATGTATTCCTCCCTGCGAGGAGCATGGGGTACAGATAGGACATGAGGACATGATGAAATTTAAGAGGGTAGGTAGGTTGGGTCCTTTTAGGAAAGTGGAAATGTAGAGGAGAAGAGGTCTGTATCCTATGTGGAAAGAATTATAGATGTCTTGTAGGATGTTTTTAGCTTGGGTTTGGGGAAGGATACATTTTCCTTCCTGGGTGTACCAGTTTCCTTGCTTAGAGAAGGTTTTATAAAGAAAGGTTTCCTTTGCTGAGTTGATAAGATGATAAAAAATATATGTGAGAAGTGGGGGGTTGGGTAGCAATTTTCTTTGCTCCCTGATCTGCTAGATTATTTTCAATGTTAATGGAATTTGAGTTTTTTTGGTGGCCTTTGCAATGTATTATGGCTGCCTGTTTGGGTATAAGGACCGCATTTAAAAGAGTTTGGATAAAGGTATGATTTTGAAGTGGGCTTCCCTTAGTTGTGAGGAACTTGCCAGATGGCCCCGCTCTTCCCAGATTGCAGCTGCTGAGTGGAGGATGTGGTAACAGTATTTAGAGTTGATGTAGATATTGACTGACTTGTTGTGAAGGTGAGTGCTCTAGTGAGTGCTATTAGCTCAGCCTGTTGGGAAGTGGTGTTTTCAGGTAGGAACTGAGCTTCAAGTATGTGATGTGAGTCAGTGATGATAGCATAGCCTGCTAGAGTGGTTCCATGTTTTGTCTTGATAGCACTACCATCTACAAATAGCGTAGAGTCAGGAGAAGAGAGGGGTTCTGAGGTTATGTGTGGGAAGGGTGTACTGAAATGAGTGAGGGTTTCAACATACAAATGTTCAGGTGGTTGTGGAGTGTGGGGGAGGAGAGTGATTTAATTTAGGCTGGAACAGGGTTGAAAGGAGAACTCTGAATTTTCGAGGAAGATAATGTGAAACTGCTGAAGATGAGAAGGAGATGAGAGATAGCTTTGTGGAAGAGAAGGTTTTGTAGGTTATGAGATGATTTGATAATGACCTTCTGTCCTGGGGAGAGTTTCTTGCTTTCAAGTGCTAGGAGTGTGGCAGCAACTAGGGCCTATAAGCAGGGTACCCAACCTTTGCAGGTAGGATCAAGTTGTTTGGACAGGTAGGCAATGGGGGCAAAAAAAAGGCCTCCTTTGGTGCTTTAGGACTCCAAGGGCAAGGCCCTGTTTCTCATGGACATATAGGAGAAATTCAGACTGAATGTCAGGCAGGTGTAAGGCAGGCACCTGGAGTAAGGTCTTTTGTAATTTTAAGAAGGGTGTTTTAATAGGGTATTTTGGATCTAGGGGTTCATTAGGGTTCCCCTTTGTGGCCTCATAGAGTAGCTTAGCTAGGAGGCTGTAATTTGGAATCCAGGACCGGAGAAAACCTGCTATTCTTAGGAAAGAGAGAAGCTGCTCTTTATTGTTGGGGGTAGGAATTGAGGCTATAAGACGTTTTTGGTTGGTGGTAATGGCTTTATGGCCCAGTGATAATTGTATTCCTAGATAAGAGACGGTTTTTTGTGCAAGCTGGACTTTGGAGAGGGATACTCTAGCCCTTTTGTGCTAAGAAGTTCAGTAGTTGGTTGGTATCCTCCTTGGATGATTCTAATGTGGGATTGCAAAGGAGGAGGTCGTCTACATATTGTAAGATGATACTTTGGGGAAAGGAAAGAGAGTTGATATCTGTAGCTAGGACCTGACCAAAGAAGTAAGGACTATCCCTGAATCCTTGGGGTATGACTTTCCAAGTTAGCTGTTGTGAGTGCATGGTGTCAGGGTCAGTCCAAGTGAAGGCGAAGAGGTCTTGGCATTTTGGATGTAAGGAGATGGTAAAGAGGCATCTTTGAGATTCAGAATGGTGAAGTAAGAAGTATTTGGGGGTATAGTAGAAAGAATGGTGTAAGGGTTGGGTACAAGGAGAGTGGTGGGTAGGACTGTAGTATTAATGGCTCGCAGATCCTGGACTAAATGATAAGTGCCGTTAGGTTTGGTTACTGGTAAAATGGGTGTGTTGTAGGGTGAGTGAGTGGGGGCAAGAATGTCTACTTGGAAGAATTTGGTAATAAGGGGTTTGAGACCCTGTAAATGCTTTTGTGAGATAAGGTATTGTGGAATGCAAGGAAAGTTAGAAGGGTCTTTAGTCTTTAAGGGAGATAAGGACCGGAGTGTTTTGGGTTGCAATAGAGGGTTGGTTTGTGTTTCAAACTATGGGATTAACAAAGGAGAAAGGTAAGTGTAGGGGAAGGGAAGGTGTGGTGGAGAGGGCATTGCCTAGATCACTGGCGAACAAAAGGAGAATATTGGAGGTAAGCATGGTTGAGAATGTGGGAGAGTGGGGGAATAGATGGAGAGTAGATCCAAATTTAGCTAGGATATCTCTACCCAGTAGGGGAGTGGGGAATTGTGGTATAACTAGGAACTGATGAGTAAATGATGTTTGGTCTAGGATGCATGTTAGAGGGGACGTGATTAGGGGATTGGTCTTAATACCAAAAACCCCAACTATAGAAGTGTTAGATGGAGTGAGAGAACCTGCGAATTCAGGGAAGGTAGAGAAGGTGGTCCCGGTATCTATGAGGAAGGATATCACCTTACCTGCTATGCAAAGTCTTACCCTGGGTTCACAGCTGGTGATGCATACCGGGGCCTGTGTCCCAGGGCATCCTCAGTCCTCCGTTGTTAGGCCTAGAAAGTCAGCCACCGATGGGGAAGAATTAGTTGTAGGAGGGGTTAACCCTGTTCCTCTCTGGTGACTGGGACAATCAACCCCCTAATGTTCCTCCTGGTGGCAGTGAGGGCATGGACCCGGCAGTGGATGAGGATTAGGGCACAGTCTAGCCTAGTGTCCCATCTGCTTACACTTGAAGCAGGTACCCAGAGGCCTGGAGTTTGAAGATTGCCCTTTATGAGGCTTAGACTTTGAGCCAGACATAGGGTTCCCTTGTAGGGCCTTCGCTAGCATTAGGTAATTATCCTGATCCATTTTCCGTTGGTCCTCCTCCTCTTGTTCCTCCTGGTTATGAAAGACCTTAAAGGGCAGGTTTAACAGGTCTTTTTGTGGGGTTTTGGTCCCATTCTCTAATTTTTTTTAGTTTTCTTTTTATGTCAGGGGTTGATTGGGAAATTAAATGTGAGTGTAGGAGAATGGTCCCAGCTGTAGAGGTGGGGTCCATTCGGGAGTATTTTTGAAATGCCTGTGAAAGGCAGTCCAGGAATTCTCCTGGAATTTCTTGTGGTCTTTGAATGGCTTCCTTGATTTTGTCATAATTGACTGCCTTATTAGCTAATTTATTTAGGGCTTGTTGTAGGTAATCAACCATCTGATCTTGGGCCACACAATTCTGATGGACTGTCTGATAATTCCAATTAGGGTCCTCAGTGGGGACAGCTGTTTTGCCCATTGGGTTAGCGTTATTCTGTGTGTGTTCTTTATCTGCAATTTGTTGGGCCGTGGTCCAGACTCTGTCTTTGTTGGCGGGAGACAGGGAAGAGGTGAGGATAATGCTAAGTATATGCCAGGTGAGGTCATATGATAGGGTGAGGTATTTGAATTCCTTTATGTAAGTATCAGGATCTGAGGAGAAGGAACCAAGATGGCATTCAATATGAGATATTTCAGAAAGTGAGAAAGGAGTAGCAACTCAGACAATGCCCTCGGCTCCCGCCACCTCACGAAGGAGGTACATACCGGGTTGGGTGTAAATAGGAGTATTTTGAGGGCAGGAACAAAGATAGGGAGGGGAAATAGCAGGAGTGAAAGGCACTGGCACCACAGCCACAACATCTAAGGAGGGGGAAGGGGAAGGCACCGCCACAGTCTCAGGTGGGAGGAGGGGTTGAAGAGGGGAGAGACAGAGCGCAGGGTGTAAGGAGAGGGGGTGGGGCAGGGAGCAGAAAGGGAGAGCCACAGTCTGTGAGGAGGGAGCAGGGGTCAAAGAGGAAGAGACACCTCCGCTGCAGCCAGTGGTGGGAGGAAGGGGACAGAGAAGAGAAAGGCACCGCAGATACAACCTCTAAGGAGGGGGGAAGGGACGAATTATAGGAAGGAGGCCAGGCAAGAGGCTCTGGGGCCCAAGGGGCAGAGTGGTCTGCAGAATCAAATTAATCAGGAGAGAAAGTCAGGGAAAGGGGTCGGCTGTTTTAGGGGGAGCATTTTGGTGGGCTTCAGATGCTTTAGTGAGAAGAAACTGATAGCTTAAGCAAGAAACACAGAGTAAAGGATGAGAGCAAAGGTGGAAGAAAACCTGCACTAAGGAATCTCTGAGACCTTCCCAGTCCGGTGGCAGAAATTACCTAGGTCCCGGAGGATGTTAATATCAAAAGTTTCATTTCAGGCCAGTGGGAGCCATTATCTAGTCTGTACTGAGGCTATATCATGTAACAGAAGAAGGTTAATTTTTTTGGTTTGAGATCTGAGAGACCGAGTTTGGTGAGATTTTTTAAGAGGCATTCCGAAGGAGTTGTCTCTGAGGATTGAGATTGGGAAGAGCCCATCGTGGGCAGAGAATATATAGAAAGAAAGAGTGTCCTCTGACTCTTTCAACTATTCTGAGTAGAGTAGAGTGTGTGGGATGTGGGGAAACCAATCATTACTAGAGATCTCAATTTCAGAGAAGTAGAAAGCAACCTGGCCAGGCGCCTAGACTTTTGAGGAAGTTCGTAGAAGCAGGCTGCTCAGAGTAGAGACCTCCCAAACTGTGAACCTCAGAGAGTAGAGGGAAGGAGAGGAGCCTACCAGAGATTGGAAAAGAGCAGAGATTCCTTACATTCTGATCCAGCAGGGGTTCGAGACAAGATCAGGTAGCCTCCCAATCAACTTACGTCTACACAGCCAAACAGAATCAGGAAGTAATCCCGGGACAAGCTGCTGCTGCCCACTGCTTCCTTGGTAATAAGTTTGGCTGGTGGAGGGGATCGTCCAGGTGTCCGGTACCCCACCCCAGGTTTCGGCACCAAATGTTAGAATTAATCAGGGTCTGAAAAGATTAGAGTAACAGACTTTAATAAAAGGAAACCTGCCAGGCTGGCTCGCAAGGAAGAGTTGTGCCAGGCACAGGTTAGGATCACATTTTTTAAAAGGTTAAGGTAGGGCGATTAGAAAGGGACATAGGGCATTTGCTGATTGGTTGCTGGACAAAATATGGCCTTTTATGGAAGTTTGAGTATGTTAATTTATAGAGGGTTTAAATCATCCAGGGCTTCTGGATCATGACATCAGACATTCCTTTGCGGTCAGTCATCGGCCGCGAGCCCTGAAACAAGGCTTACCAGCAGGGTTAAAGAAATGAAACCTAAGAATAAGGAGCTTTCACTATAAGTGAAAAAAAGAAAAATGGCAAAAAATTATTTTGTCTATCATATATCCAGGAGAAAAATTGGTAATTATTAAGAACCAGATCATTCAGCATAACATATATCAGAACTTTTCTTACCCAACTAAAATTTCACTGGAGTAATTCATTAATCAATTACCAACTGATAATATTAATTGAGCATTTTACTATCTCTATATAATTTTAATAAGCACTTTACATATATAATCTCCTTAATTCTCCCAACAACAATGCAAATTAGATACTGTATCCTATTCAGTTTAAAGATAAGGAGATTAAGATTTAGCCTGTTTAAATCCCTTGTCCAACCAAAATTACTTAACTTTTGTAAGTAAAAAAACTGGAAACAAAATCACAGTTGTCTAGATCAAAGTGTTAGCCCAGACATTTTTATTTATATTGCTACTGCAATAACCTGAATAAAACTTATGTCTTAATTGTACAGTGTATTTTTGTCTTTGACACATATGTGGGGGCGGGGGCAGGAAGGTATTCTTTAGAAAATAACCTCAAAAGGTGATTTGATCATAAATTTATAAATTTCTAACTGGGCAGGTGTTAGGCAGATAAAATATATTATGCTCACTTTGTTAAAGATGGCGCTACCCACATGGAAGTTCATTGATATTAATGTGTGTTCTGGAACAGGCTGTGGGCAGGCTGGGTCGTTGTAGCCTAAGGCTTAGGTTTAAGAGTAAACTCTTCTCCACACCCTTGACTGATTGGATGATGCAGGGTGGTGCACTCTCCTGAGGAATCCCATTATACAGAGACTTCCTTGTTTGTATAATTGGATTAAAGGTTTTGAATCTATGATATAAAGTGGGCAGACCAGTAGCTAGTGCTCTCACGGTTCCTGAAGTATTAGAGAGGAGAGCAGAGTAAGGCCATGTGAAGGCCAGGAGAAGCAGCCAAGATGGCAGAGTGCTGAGGAAGAAGCCAGTTTGTTAAGAGTTTGTGCAGGAGGAGATGGGAAACAGAGGTAAATAAGTCTCGTGAGCTGGAAAGCTTTGATGCTAGGAAACTCGGATAAGTCAGTAGCTTTGTGAGCACTGAACGTGTGGGTTTTGGAGTCCAGTGTGTGTTTTTGCTTGCCCGCCAGGTGCAAGCTAGAATTAAAGCTGATGGCTCAGCAGTTCTTGGCTCCTGTGTTTCATTACCTACTGTTCGAATCTAATGCGAACCTGCACTGGCCAGGCTGCTGTGATAGTAGCCTTGACTACTGGCTTTACAGCAGGTCATGGTGGGTAGTCATGCCTCAACTCATACTATTATACTTCTTTACTAAAACGTTTATCCTTGTCTTAAGCAAACCTAGTCTGTGGGAGACTGCAAGCTGACAAAAGTCCTCACAGTTTAAAATGTAAGCCAAAGGGTTAAGCTCTTCCCACAACCTCTTATTGTTTAAATTGGTAAAAGCAATTTACATGCCCTTCCCAACACCTCCATGTTAGCTGTGCTATTGATGGTTTCTACTTGTTTCATCCCCCACTTCCCTAGAAGAGACTGGAGGCAGTTTTCTTTTTACCCTTTTTCTGTGAAGATAAAATGTTATGCATAGTGAGGAGTTTTCTGATTTGCGAGAATTTTTGGTTTGCCTCAGAAATGTGACTTTGCATCTGAGCTCTCTTTGTTTTGCAAAATAACTTTGCTTTACACTATAAAAATAAAGCTTTTGGGAGTGGAGGCTCTCTCTTGCAAGCTTTCAGCTTGGCAATGGGTTCTCCTGATCCCATAATTTTTCTTTCTGTGTTAATTTTCAATCATCTGCCTTTCCCACCCGAGACCTGCAAAATTACAAATTGTGCTGGGTCACAACACCTGTCCACTGTCTGTGCATAAAGGTTAACACACCTTTGAAATGCTCCCCTTTAAGATCCCTACTTATAACGAATGACAACCTTTTCAGACCCTCCAAGAGAGCATATAATCTTAACTATTCTGTATTCTAATCCCCTTGTTTATTCCTTCCACTTCCATGTAATCTTCCTGAGTTCTCTCCTTAATTAAAAATAAAATGAAGAAAGAAAACTGCAAAATTGTTATTCTCTGAAGCATCTGGCTCAAATAAACTCTTATAAATTTTTTCTACAGGTTTGAACCTTTCTACATCAACAGACAGTTTGGTGGCATGATTCAGATAGGATTGAACCAAAACTTTGGATCCTCATTTATTCCCAGGTAATATGACTCATTCCTGGCTTTCAATCCAGGGAACCCAACAGTAAATCTGAGTTTTATCCTGTATTCTAGACTCTTGCCCCTAAATAGTACAGCAAAGATTCTGACTCTGTTTAAGTACTGACCTGATTTGGGATGAATTTTTTTTATTTTATTTTATAATCGGACCATTTGGTGACCTTTATAAATGGTTTAATGGTACATAGAGATCTTGTCTCTGTCCAGTGAAAGATAACAGAGAATCTGGGCTGCTAATCTTTTCTGTTTGTCTATTCAAACATTTTGAGCTCAAGTCAATTTAGAATCTTTACTTATTGAAAAGGGAACTACTTTTTGATATAAAATACTGAATCTTATAGTTCTGTCTACTCTTGACCCAGGACTAAAATCTTATAATTAAAACTATAAACTCTTCTTGGGCAGATAAAATATATTATGCTCACTTTGTTAAAGATGGCGCTGTCCACGTGGAAACCCGTTGCCCAGGTGATGATATTAGTTGCCCATCTTGCTTGGATGGGCGTGATTATGTTAATGTTGTTGGGGGAGGGCTTTTATGCCAAAAGGTTTTAAAAGGAGAGATCACATTGTGCCGAGAGAAGAGTGATTGAGTGCTAGGAGAAGCCCATGCTGTAAGAGAACAGAGTAAGGTCACGTGGAGGCCAGGAGAAGCAGCCAAGATAGTGCTGAGAAAGAAGCCAGTTTGTGCAGAGAGAAGGAGATGGGAAACAGAGGTGAATAAATTTGGTGAGCTAGAAACCTTTGATTCTAGGAAACTAGGATAAGTCAGTAGCTTTGTGAGTGCACTCTCATGAGTGGGTTTTGGAGCCCAGTGTGTGTTTTTACCTGCTCGCCAAGTGCAAGCTAGAATTAAAAGGTAATGGCCCACCAGTTCTTGGCTCCATTGTTTCATTACTGACTGTCCGAATCAAATGTGCACCTGCATGGGCCAGGTGGCTCTGATGGTGACCGTGGCTACTGGCTTTACAACTCTCTACCTGTGTCTCTCTATATAATTATGTGGCTGTGAGTATAGAACATGTTTAAACCTCTAGGTAAAATTACCAGTTAAGATTATAAAATCTTTAAAATGAAAAAAGCTCTATTCTGATTGGTTTAAAATAAATAGGTACTCATAAATTAAATATTCCTATAATTTGCATATATTAAGTGTTGGGCAGATAAAATATATTATGCTCACTTTGTTAAAGATGGCGCTGCCCACATGGAAGTTCGTTGATATTAATGTGTGTTCTGGAACAGGCTGTGGGCAGGCTGGGTCGTCATAGCCTAAGGCTTAGTTTAAGAGTAAGCACTTCCCCACACCCTTGACTGATTGGATAATGTAGGGTGGTGCACTCTCCTTAGGAATCCCATTATTCAGAGGCTTCCTTGTTTGTATAATTGGATTAAAGGTTTGGATTTTCTAGGCTATAAACTGGGGCAGTCTGGGAGCTTGATCTCTCTCTCTCTTGGTTCCTGAGTTCCTGAGGTTAGTATTAGAGAGGAGAGCAGATTAAGGCCACGTGGAGGAGAGAAGCAGCCAAGATGGCAGAGTGCTGAGGAAGAAGCCAGTTTGTTAAGAGTTTGTGCAGGAGGAGATGGGAAACAGAGGTGAATAAGTCTGGTGAGCTAGAAACCTTTGATTCTAGGAAACTCGGATAAGTCAGTAGCTTTGTGAGCACTGAATGTGTGGGTTTTGGAGCCCAGTGTGTGTTTTTGCTTGCCCGCCGGGTGCAAGTTAGAATTAAAGCTGATGGCTCACCAGTTCTTGGCTCTTGTGTTTCATTGCCATCTGTTCGAATCCAATGTGAACCTGCGTGGGTCAGGCGGCTGTGATAGTGGCCCCGGCTACTGGCTTTACATTAAGAAAATTAAAATTAATAATGTAAATTTCCTTTAAAATTATATAGAAACTAATTCAAATGCTTTAACAATTCAAGTTCATATTTTTTTTTTCAAAAACAGAGAAAGAGTGTCAGAGAGAGGGATAGATAAAGACAGACAGACAGAAACAAAGAGAGATGAGAAGCACCAATCATTAGTTTTTCATTGCGACACCTTAGTTGTTCATTGAATGCTTTCTCATATGTGCCTTGACTGCGGGCCTTCAGCAGACCGAGTAACTCTTGCTTGAGCCAGGACCTTGGGTTCAAGCTGGTAAGCTTTTTGCTCAAATCAGATGAGTTCGCGCTCAAGCTGGCGACCTCGAGGTCTCAAACCTGGGTCCTCCGCATCCCAGTTTGATGCTCTATCCACTGTGCCACCACCTGGTCAGGCTAAGTGTTGAGCAGATAAAATATAATATGCTCACTTTGTTAAAGATGGCACTACCCACATGGAAGCCCCTTACCCAGGTGATATTATTTGCCCTTATGCTTGGGATGGGTGAGGGGGAAAGGCTGTAATGTAAGCAGGCCGGGTTGTTATGGCCTAAGGCTTAGTTTTAAGAGTAAGCTCTTCCCCCCACCCTTGACTGATTGGATGATGTAGGGTGGTGCACTCTCCTGAGGAATTCCATTATACAGAGACTTCCTTGTTTGTATAATTGGATTAAAGGTTTTGATTCTACGGTATAAAGTGGGAGAGACCAGTAGCTTGATCTCTCTCTCTCTCAGTTCCTGAGTTCCTGAGGTTAGTATAGAGAGGAGAGCAGAGTAAGGCCACATGGAGGCCAGGTGAAGCAGCCAAGATGGCAGAGTGCTGAGGAAGAAGCCAGTTTGTTAAGAGTTTGTGCAGAAGGAGATGGGAAACAGGTGAATAAGTCTGGTGAGCTGGAAAGCTTTGATGCTAGGAAACTCGGATAAGTCAGTAGCTTTGTGAGCACTGAATGTGTGGGTTTTGGAGCCCAGTGTGTGTTTCTGCTTGCCCGCCGGGTGCAAGCTAGAATTAAAGCTGATGGCTCACCAGTTTTTGGCTCCGTTGTTTCATTACCGACTGTTCGAATCAAATGCGAACCTGTGTGGGTCAGGCGGCTGTAATCCTGACCCCGACTACTGGTTTTACACTAAGTTTAAACGGTTTTGGTAAATCTTTTGCAAATGAATTAGTTTACTGTTATCTGTTTAATAAAAACAACTATGCCTTCAGCATTAAAATATAAGCTTATGTATGAATGTATATTTTGATTTGTTAATTGTTGGTCAGATAAAATGTATTATGCTCACTTTGTTAAAGATGGTGCTGCCCACGTGAAAGTTCATTGATATTAACGTGTGTTAGGAGACAGGCTGTGGGCAGGCCAGGTTGGTATAGCCTAAGGCTTAGTTTTAAGACTAAGCTTTTCCCCACACCCTTGACTAATTGGATGATGTGAGGTGGTGCACTCTCATGAGGCATCCTCCCATTATGCCTCAGATAAGTGACTTTGTATCAGAGACTTGCTTGTTTGTAGATTGCATTAAAGGTTTGGATTTCTACACTATAAAGTGGGTGGCTGTGATAATGCCCTGCCACTGGCTTTACATTAATGAATATGCTCACCTTCTTAAAATTGAATCCTAAATTTTATCTTTTGCACCTAAAACTGTCTTTGAGTTTTTCTAAAGGTTCCCTGGGAAAGTACAAAGGATTTATTCTTTTACTTTCTAAAAAAAAAATTACTAGATGATTCAGTCAACTTGACATGTTGCTACTACTGTTAAGTTGCTGTTGGTCAAAAAAAATTGTAAATTAGATATATATGATTGCTCGCTTATAGTTTGCATTGGGTGTAGAAGACAGGCTGTAAGCATCAAAGTCATTATAGCCTATGGCTTAGTTTTAAGACTAAGCTTTTCCCCACACCCTTGACTGTTGCATGATATGAGGTGGTGCACTCTTATGAGGAATTTCATTTATGCCTCAGATAAGTGACTTTGTATCAGAGACTTCCTTATTATATATTGGATTAAAAGTTTTGATTTCTACACTATAAAATTAATTATATATCCTTTTCCTAATTTTTTTATAGGAGCAATGGTGGAATTGAAAACTATGAGTAACAGAGCTAAGATGCTTCAACCACTGAGAGTTACATCTGTAGAACTGAACTAAAAAATAAGTGCTAGCATTTGTGTCTCTTGTATCTGTAATTATGTGATCTCTGAAAATTACAAATAAGTCTGTTTTCTAATAATTAAATTATAGTAACTATGTGAGGTGCTATGTATGTTAATTAACTTATTGTGGAAAGGGGTTCACAATGTATATTAAGTTATCAAGCTGTGTGCCTTTAACAAAATTAAACTATAAAATAATTATTTATTGAATGAATGTATTTTTCAGCCTTTCAGAGTTTAAAATAAATAGCTTTCTAGCTCTGAAGACTTAACCATAGTTTTGAATGTATTAAAACATTTTTAAAAAGATTTATCAGAATGGGTGGAGGTTATCTTCCGTGATGTATATAGTAGGTGAAAGTGACAAAGTCAAGTACTGGTTCCCATCTTTGACCTTCACATTTAAAGGAGTATTTGGGCAAGCAAACCAGATTCTGGTGATAATGAAAATAGCCTTACAGATTGCAGAGTGTGACTCAAAAGTAAGACATGTTTTCTCTTTTATTCTGAATTCACTGTGCTGCTTATTTATGTCACCAAATTAAAATGAAACATACAAACAAAAGAACAATTGAACAGCCTAACCAGTGTTGGCACAGTGGGTAGAGCATCAACCAGGGATGCTGAGGTTCCAGATTCAAAATCCTGAGATTGCTGGCTTGAGCACAGGCTCATCAGCTTGAATGCAGGCTCATCAGTTTGAGCGTCACCAGCTTGAGCATAGGATCATAGGCATGATTCCATGGTCACTGGCTCAGGCCCAAAAGTTGTTGACTTGAACAAGAGGTTTACTGGCTCAGTTTGATAAGAGGAGTAATTAATGAAGAACTAATGTGACACAACCATGAGTTAGTACTTCTCATCTCTTCATCTCTGTCTTTGTCTCTCTCTCTCTCTCACTGGAAAAAAAAAAATCAGGCAAATACAAAATGTTTCAGGTGTATTTTTCTAAGCTATAGAAATTAGAGGGTTTATACAATCTTATATTTATATCTTCTCTTGTAGAATTAGATTATCTGACAATACCGGGCCTAAATGTTTTCTTGGCAAGAATTGACTGGCATTAAATATTGGACTGATTTTATTCATAGTTAATGCACAGTGTTCAACACTCCCTATTTTATTTCTCACATTAAACATTTTGAAAACAGTGATTATTATTGCCCTTTACCTATATTCATACTAAAATTTTAAAATATAATATTTTCTTTTCCCATGTTTTCATGTAAATTCTATTTTCATATTACATTTTTAAAATATAATATTTCCTTTACCCATGATTCTGTCAAAAGTAGGAAAATAAAAGTTGCTACAAGGATGGAAAGCACTGGTAATGGCCTGGATAATTTCTTCTCCAAGTAACAGCTGTGCTTCTAAATAGTTAACTAATAAACTAGCATAGTCTTTGCAGTTTTAAATGTGTTGACCAATGGTCACTAATGCCAGTTGTTACAGTAATTAAATATATAGAAATATAGAAATAAGTTAGATATAATATTAAAAGCCATTAAGGCAAGTGAATAAGGCTCTGCCTTCTGGGCAAGAGCTAACCTACTGTGTAGCGATATGATAGGCAAGGCCACGCCTTCTGTGCAGGGCTCGGTCAGTGTGTGGGTAAAATGATAGGTAGATAAAAAGAGCTTCCTGCAAAGAACACCCTAAAAGTGGCTTGATGTGATAATCCCGTAGTTTAATACCTGTTAGAAGGTGTAGGCCAGAAAGGGCACTTAAGCCAAAGGGGCCCCAGCTGCAGTCAGTCGTCCAGACTCCGACATTGAGCATGTATCACCTCCATGCCACTCTGACCAAGGACAGCTGAGAGGAGCACACTGACCCAGGCACACCATAGGATCTGTGCGTAATAAACTGCCTATGATCTTTTTTTTTTTTTAACTGCCTATGATTCTTGCAACTAATGTGTGTGTCAGTTGTGTTTTTTCTGTGGTGGCAATTGGTCTCGGTATCAATAAGTAGAATCCTCACAATCGCCTCAAGAGTAGTCATAAAGAGGCCACCAGCCCTGCTGTTAAGCAGGGGTGTCCTACTGATGGGAAAGTCAAATTGGGGACACCTGATCAACGTAGAGCTCAGGCTCTACTGGAACACCAGTTCAATGCCAACAAGAATATTTGGTTTGGGGTGTGGGAAAGGAGAAAATTTTATTTGGTGCAAGCATGTGATGCAGCAAAGCTGTGCAATAGCTCCATAGTGTTACAGCTCAATTATGTGACAGCATAGCTGTGAGGTGTTCTTTACTAGGGTAGACCTCTAGCTAGAGAGCTCTACTCTGGCTTACTCAGGTCACATCTACCTGCTCTGATTTGCTCTTTTCTGCTCATCTTTGGTCCAGCAAGACATCAGTGTTTTAGCTCCAGCTGGGTAAATTCAGTCTTCTGACTTTGATGGAAAGGGTAAGTGTGCTCCAGAGGTAGAGGGGAGTTGACTTTATATAGAGAAAAGTCACTTCCCCCATCTCTGATTAATCCATCCTCATGCAAATGAGGACTCCACAAATTCTCACAGTTTGATTGGTCCTAAAAGCACTTCTCTGATTGGTCAAAATGAAGCTGTTCTGATTGGTCAGTAAAGATGCTAATAAGAATATTTTAGCTCCACAGCTCTAATTGGATGGGAAAAGTCTCAGTCTTTTGGTTGAAATATGATTCCAGGAACTTTTTTATAAGGATTGGCTCAGATGGCAGGAAAACAGTACAGGCAAGCAGTTCAGTGCCCCAATTCAGTACAGGGTTCTCCCTAAAGCACAGCTTGCAAGAGCAGCCCCTGTTCAGCAATGGCTATGAGGCTCTATTTGTAAATTTGAACCCAGTTATCCACTAGGAGCCCTTCTTGATTGGTTTCTTCTTTCTTGGTATCAACAAATAGTAGTTGGAATCTGAGCACAACACATTCTGAAACACACATTAAAAAAATTACTAAGCTTATGTATTCATAGAGTTATTAATTCACTCAGTTAATGTCACCTTGTGGAAACTGTCCTGGGAATGTGTTGAAATCAGAATCTAATAGATTCTTTCTCAATTGTGTGACATAATGCAAAACTCAAAAAGATACAATTAATAACCATTGTTAACCACACCAAACAGCTGAATAACCAACCTAAAATATAGGTCTCAAATTGGATATATGTATGAGGAGAAATTGTAAAAGTCATTGAGGTCAAGAGGTTTAGAAAATTTGTTATTGATGTGTTACAGTGAACATTAGGGCAATATATCAACTATGAGTCTGCTTCCTCAAATAACATTTTAAAGGCCAATCTTAAATAATTTGATGTCAGTAAGAGATAATGTATTAACTCTTTTGGTACCATCCAAAAGATTTAAGAGATTTGCTAAAGGAAGTATGCTACCTACTGCCTTTCCTATTATGTCTCTATACTGCTAGTTTTGAGTGTATTTAAAATAACTCTCCATGTGGACCAACTAGTTCTTTTCTCTAGTCTTCTCTCTGTCCCAATTAGAGGAGGAAAAAATAAAAAAATATATAAAATAAATCAGTTAAGGAAACTCTATAAATTATATATTTATGGCAAGTAGACCTCCAGATTTTTAAACTCTCATTGTTATACAAAGAACATATGAGCAGTGCAGGAATATGTGGGGACCCTAATGTTGAAGACCAGGGTGTGAGCTCTGGTTCTCATGAGGAACTGCAAGCAGCACTAGCTTTCCTGACTTTCTGGGCTGCATGCCCTAGTACCAGCTTCCATGCATATTTGGGCTAACTGACTTAGCCTTAGTTCCCAGGCATTTCTAGGTAAGCTGCCCAGAAGGATACTTTTTTTGGATATAAGCTAGCTAGCTCAGCAAGTTGACATCACCACACTGATGTAATGGTTGATGTGACTGGCCTCATGCCGCTCTTGTCCCTAAGCCCTATATCTACCCATGCAATATACTGCTAGATAAGAAAGACAAGAGACAGGAGAATCTAGGAGACTTGAGGTTTGAACACTGAGGAGACTGTTGTGGGGGGTGTTGGGAGAGCATCAGAAGCAGAAGTAACAGCAGCAGCAACAGGAGCATCAGAAACAACAGAGATGAAATAGCAGTAAGTATTGGAAAATGTACCACCTTGCCTTCAGCTCCCCGTGCTTTTCCTCACCTTGGGGATCTCACTGCCTAAGCCATCCCTTATGGAGCAGATGTGCTCTAACAAAATGTGAGAAAATAAGTAAAATAGATAAAAAGTAAAAGAAAAATATGAAAGCTACTCATATTCTCATCATCTAGATAAATATAACAGTATTGATATTTTGATATAGACTGTGTGTGTGTGTGTGTGTGTGTAATATATATATATATATATATATATATATATATATATATATATATATATATATATATATATAAATTTACTTCTTTACATGTATTGTTGGTAAAATAACCTTTGAATTGTCAGTTTCTTTTAAATTTTTGAAAAATAAGTATGTCCCCTACCTGTTAGTTAACTGGATTTCCCATGACACAGATACATCATGACTCTCAAAATCTATTCTGTGGCTCTAGAATGTAAAAAATAAAGCCAGGTTGCTTTTCTCAATATCACCAAGATATTGATAGAATAACAAGAAATGAAAACAGGAAAGAATTAGACAAGATAGTTAAAAAGAATAAGAAAGGTACTGCCTTTTGGCTTTCTTTAAGCAGTTTCTTTAAGTGAAGTTTTGGATTATTGAATTAAAGATATCCAAAAAATATTCCTAAATATATTTTCACTGAATTAAACTATATCGGGCTGACAAGTATATTGGAAACCCAAGTAAATAGCATTATCAACATATTATAGGTATTTTGCCCCACTATATTCTGTTTGGGAAGCTATGAGAAAAATATTTTTCTAAGCTTAATTACATCATCTTTAATAAATATGTTAATATTGCCTCTTTAATTTGCAAACTCTAAAGTTGACTTCAGAATTTTATGAGGCCATGGTTCCACATAAACTGTAATCATTCTTTTCTAAAGAACATACAAATAGTTTAATGGTTCTTTAACACCCATTAATATATTTTCTAACTACACTTTACAAGTCACATGGTTTTAAAATCAAGTAATAAAATTAACCTATTTTAACATTTATATCACCCTTTATTCAATAACATCCTTATCAATACTTGATTAAACACTAAGTAGAATAAATGAATAATTTTTGCTATATAAAGATGATAGTTTTACTTAAGCAGGCAGACTTTATGGAAAAACCCTTCTTTGACTCTGCCAAATTCATCTGGAAGAAAATCAACACACAACTGTAGAACTCACAAAATCTCAATAAGTATTACAACAAAGTAGCCTCTCTTTGTTTTCTAAGGATTTGTTTTGAGAACAATCTACCCCACCCCCATACCTTTTTTTGTCTCCCCCTCCCTTTTCTCTTATATCCTACCATAGGAAAAGGAAGCACCCAATAAAAGGCTCTGTCTGAAGCCAAATCTGATTTCTTTGGCAAAATGTAAAGTTCAACCTCCAAATATTTAATTATGTGTTAAACAGTACAAGAGGTATTTGATAAAGCAAGGCTTATATCAGAAGAAAAAAATTTAATAATAAAACAACTCTTATTATCTAGTTCAAATCATAATTTTACTTTTTACAAAAGAGAATACTAATATGTTGTTTGTTTTTTACACCTCTTATAAAAACAGAGGAAAAGTTTGCTTCTAGAAAATTCCTAATTAAGCTACAACATCTATTTAAGCTTTCTGATATAGAATATGAGTAGCCTTTCCCAAATCCATTTTTTCTTTCCAATCAGGGATATATGAAATTCCTGGAATAAGTCTACTATATGACTGGAAAGGTGAACACGTGACCTAGTTGAAACCATTATTTACTGTGTATCAGAAAGGATAGGGCAGGTGTGGCCAACAGTTTTTGCCTCCGGGCCAAATTAGAAAGAAAACTTTCTTCACAGGTTGGACAAAATATTAAAATTAAAAAAATGTTAAATACAAAAATGATTCACTTAAGTAAACAAAATTTTATTATGCAATTTGTTTATGAATAAATGTGAGTGAAAAAAATTTTAATATAGAATATTATTTTAATAAAAAAATATTTTAATAAAAATATAATTGCATACTGTATAAATATTCAAACTGTATCACAATCAATCGAAACAGTATTTAATTAATAAAATGAGCTTGAAGGGGTTATATTGCAAATAAAACAATTATTTTGTTTCACAAACAGCCTGGACACAGTTATTATCTGCAGCTATTGTCTATGCTACAATGCCACTTGATTCAGCACACTTGACCACAAAAATAACGAATTGTTTGACCTTGGGTGCGCACTGGCAAACTCCACCTAAAAGAATGTGGGTTTCACATCACCGCTAAACGTCAAACAGTTCATATCAAGTACAGATGAGTACAAAAGTTGTAAATTTTTACAATGGAATTTTTTTAAAAAAATAAAGAAATATCGCAAATCCATTCGACCAATTATTGGAAGTTAACCCTAGATTATTCACACACGATATTCTTTTCAGTGTATCATTATCTTCCTAAATATCTCGATTTCCAATAATCAAAGACACTTCCACTCTGAGTAGCTGAAATTTTAAAGTAGAGGATAATATTAAAAATTTAATTGTGGGCCGCATAAACTCATGTGGACCAGATCTGGGCTGCGGGCCATATGTTGGTCATTGGCCATGCCTAGGCTAGGGTGTTTGGGTCAAGGTTAGACATTTGAGCTAGGTCAGTCTTCAGAATGACTCTCAGTAAATGTGCTTGAAATTTCAGAAGAAAGGCCTTCTTTCAGATGATGTGATATGGCTAGGCACTCTGCATTATAATAGACATGGTTGAAATATGATGTTAAAGGGGTAGGATTTATTTTTGGTTCATTGGTTTTTATAGTAGTACCCTAGAGGGGTCAGGATGAATATCAAAGTAAGATGGGCTCTGTAATACTTAATCACTCATTCGGTCAGTGCCCTTGAAGATTCAGTGCCAAGTGAGGTGGTCTAATTTTTATTGGTCTAATTATGTCTTAGAAAGATTGTTTTAGTAGTAATAGAATTGGAAGCATATTTCTTCCCATGCTGTACTGTCTAATGTCAATATAACTCTCATCTGTCATACATACAAAATATATTTCAGAGCTGAGCCTTAAGTTTGTCAGAATGACTTTTGTTTCTCTTTTTAGAGGGGAAAGAATGTATACAAAAGACATTACAATAGTATACAAAAGAAAAGTCCCATACAAAATATCACATGATTTTCATCCATAGTGAAAGTAAGGTGACAGTATTGTCATGACAACAGAAATTTATGACAACAGACATTAATGACAAACAAAAATTAAAGTATGTCTTGCTTTGTGTAGTACTCTCAAATAAAGGCTACACATTTACCCCAAGCTTCATTATTGTAAGGCTATGTGGCCCTGACCGGATGGCTCAGTGGTAGAGTGTCGGCCTGGTGTGTGGATGTCTTATGTTTAATTCCCTCAGTCAGGGCACACAGGAGAAGCGCCCATCTGCTTTGCCACCTCTACCATTCTCACATCACTCCCCACCCCCACCTGGCAGCCAGGGCTATATTGGAGCGAGATGGCATGGATGATGAGTATGGCTACATGGCCTCTGCCTCAGGCACTAAGAAGAGCTCATTTGCTGAGCTATGGAGCAATGCCTCAGATAATCAGAGCATCACCCCTTAGTGGGCTTGCTGGGTGGATCCCAATTGGGGAGCACATGGGAGTCTGTCTCTCTGTCTCCCCTCCTCTCACTGAATGAATAAAGTTTTTTTAAAAAAAGAATATGTGCCTGACCAGGCGGTGGCGCAGTGGGTAGAACGTCAAACTGGGATGCGGAAAACCCAGGTTCGAGACCCCGAGCTCACCAGCTTGAGCGCAGGCCTATTTGGCTTGAGCAAAAGCTCATCAGCTTGGACCCAAGGTCGCTGGCTCCAGCAAGGGGTTGCTTGGTCTGCTGAAGACCCGCAGTAAAGGCACATGTGAGAAAGCAAACAACTATGGTGTCCCAACGGCAACAAAAAACTAATGATTGATACTTCTCACCTCTCTCCGTTCCTGTCTGTCTGTCCCTATCTATCCTTCTCTCTCTGACTCTCTCTCTCTCTCTGTCCCTGTTAAAAAAAAAAAAAAAAGTTCCAAAAAAAGAATATGCTGTTGTGTAAATGAACGTTAAAAAAGAATAAGGAATGTAAATTTATGATTTCTGCATCAGACGGCTGCCCAGGCACCCACTTCAGAGAGAACTCTGGTTACAAGTGCCATTTTAATAACCGGTTTGCTGAATTCAACAAAAAATTAGGTATCAGTTCTGCCAAACCCATGTGCACCAGCTGAATCCCGAAACTGGTGAAATATATGATTGATACCCTCTTAAATTAATGAGGAATATTTTGTACGTCACACAAAAATAACTTGATCTTATTGTGTAGGTCTTGTTTATTCTTTTCTTCTTTTTTATTTTTAAGGGCAGGACAAATTGCTCACTAATGAAAGATATTTGTTTATATGCAAAGCCTCCCCTAGTGAAAAATTTAATACACAAATGGGGTAAACCAAATATTATTTTTCAACGTTTTTGTACACATATACACATCTCTGTGAGGAGTGGTTCAGATAGAAAGATCTTTGGCATTTAGTTTAATTTCATATCTAATTATCATCATCCTTTTTCTTTTTGCTGCCTTATGCCTTCCTAATTAATAGTGTTTGGAGGCGCTAAATATCTGTATGCCACTGAAATTTCTCACTTCAGTCTTTCAGCTTTTCTTCTTACATTCTTATTAAGAAATTAATATGAATACTTTCTTTTTGCGTATCAAAGGCATTTCAGGCTTAAAGAGAAAACTTGGAAGAATTCCATCAAAACAACTTTTCTGAATTATTTGCAAACAGTAAACCTAAGACCTTGTATTATCATATGAAATTATGGTAATAAATAACTTGATAGAATTTTAATTATCTGTTCTGCTCAAAATGTAGTTTTTAATTAATACACTTTTGTTCAATAAAATCTAAAGATTTTATTCCCAGAGATACTTTCTACTTTAGAACACATTAGTTTGAGAAACCTTATGACAACTTCTCCTATGTGAGAAGAAGTATCCTTGTTTGGAAGCATTATATTGTCATAGCTTTCTACATTGTCATAGCAATGTGATGTTCCAGCATTGAAGGGGAACCAGTCACCAACTAAGAAGAAAGACTTCCTATTGAAAAAAATGTAATTAATGAATCTTATCATATTCTACTTGAAAAGAATGATCTGGTGCAGGATTTTTCAATCTGTTCTCTGAAACATTTTTAATAGTCTTTCCACTAAAAGAGGAGTGAGTTTACCTCTCAGAGATACAGAGTGTACATATGTTTAGTAATGCTTGAAGAAGTTTTGTATAAATCAATTAAGTATTCTTAAAATTTATTTTTTTTATAGAATCTAGTTTTTACAAGCACCAACTAATATTTGACTGACGTGGGGCTTCTTGTTCCTTAGAACACATCCTTTCTTTTTTCTGTGGCTCTACATTTGCTTTTGGTTACTATAGAAATTTTACATATATTAGACTTATTTTATCAAAACAATATTCCCGGAATATGAAAAACACTATGATGAAGTCAGAATTTTCAAATGTTTTAACCTTTAACATAGTTGCAATCACAATTAAGATAGCATGAGCAATATATGAAATTACTGTCAAATAAACATGAAAATCCACAAAATTTAAAATATAATTGTATTTCTAAAGATAGAACACTTCTCCAAAAAGGACATACAGATGACCAATAAGCACATGAAAAAATGCTCAACATCACTAATCATTAGAAAAATGCAAATTAAAACCACAATGAGATATCACCTCACACCTGTCAGAATGGTGCTCATCAGCAAAACAACACAGAACAAGTGCTGGTGAGGATGTGGAGAAAAGGGAACCCTTCTGCAGACTGGTGCAGCCACTGTGGAAAACAGTATGGAGATTCCTCAAAAAATAACATATATTTTTAAAAACCCATAAAACTGTAATATACAAAGAGTAGTCCTTAATAGAAACTGTGGACTTTAGATAATTTTTATGTGTCAATATTGCTCCATTGATATAACATATGCTACACTAATGCAAGCTGTTAACTGAAAAAAACTGTAGGGAGAGGAAATATACAGTATTTGCTCAAATTTTCTGCAAATCTAAAACTGTTGCACAAAAATAAAATCTAATAATTTAAAGATATATAAAACCGTACATCTTCACTATTTTTTCCAATTGCTTTCACAAAATAAAATATATATATATTTTTTTTTTGTGGCAGAGACAGGGAGAGTCAGAGAGAGGGACAGACAGACAGGAAGGGAGAGAGATGAGAAACATCAATTTTTCGTTGAGGTTCCTTAGTTGTTTGTTGATTACTTTCCCAAATGTGCCTTGACTGGGGGGCTACAGGAGCCCGAGTGACCCCTTGCTCAAGCTGGTGAGCCTTGCTCAAATCAGATGAGTCTGCACTCAAGCTGGCAACCTCGGGGTCTCGAACCTGGGTCCTCCACATCCCAGTCCAATGCTCTATCCACTACTGTGCCACCACCTGATCAGGCTCGCAAAATAATCTTAAAGATATTTATTATGTTGACAACAGAGTCTTCTTCCTTAAGCCTTCATAACTAAGCTCCATAAAATTTTCTTCCCTGAGTGTCTTTGTCTTCTGCACCAAAGATTTTTATCTACCAACCAAAAGTTAAAATCATAGAATGCTGGGCAGTGTATTTGATCACTCTTGACATGGTCACCAAAAAAGAGTCTTTTTATATGTATTGGGTTATAGGTGAGATTGAGAGGAATTGTGAGCCAGGAGAGTCTTCTCTCTATTTCTTTCTATCCAGTGCTTGTGACAGATCCTCACTGTCTTCCCCTGCTAAACTCTTCACTTGTGTTGTTGTAAAAAAAGGACACATTTTTCATAAAATAATTGACCTATTTAAAAAGTATCAAACTATCAAATCTGTAAAGTCTTATCAAGACCAGGCTTTCCTTGAGAAAAGTACTTCATGATCCAATGGTTTTACCTGAGGAAACATTTTTTTGCCTGAATTTAACCTGAAGGAATTATATGCCCTTTAATCTGCCTACTCCATATGTTATTATGAGCACTGATTCATATCCTTGGTTAGTTCTCTTCTATGTGGACACAGCCACTTTGCTCTTAACTGACTACACATTATTAGCATATATGTACAATAAAAATAGATTAGTTCCTTCTATTCTCTGATCCTTTTTTTCTTCATAACTTCTAGTTTTTTACTTCTTTCTCATAAGTTATACAGAATGGTGTGCCAACTTCTCTTTCATCAAAAATATATGCTAAATCTTTCTTCTTGAACCATTAGATGGTTCAGAATGTTACAAATCATAAGGCACTGGAAATACATCCTACAGTGTAATTTCATATGCTAATTTGATTGGCTTTGTTAGAACCACGCTGAATGAAGTCCAGCTAAATGAGCCAGATACTTTCATAACTGCAGAGAAATGGGCAAAACAACCATTTAGAAAACATGAAGGTAACAACAATTTACATCAAAAGTGTTAAAAAGTCTACATACTCAATTAGGAGCTCCTAGAGCAGTGATGGGCAATCTTTTGAGCTTGGTGTGTCAAAATTCATCATAAAACCGAGCATAACTCGGGTGGTGTGTCACTTCGAAAAAAAACGGCCTAACCGGAAGTCCCAGAACTAGATGCTCTGTGCTGGAGTTCTGTTGTTTTGGCCTACAGACCTCCGGCACAGAGTGCCTGCACTACAGCAAATGTTTTATCCTAGGCTTCTGCACCTGGCTGTGCAGGAGCGGAGGATGACACGTCCTTCTCAGCATGCGGCCCCATACTTTTCTGGTATGCTGCATGTCATCGGAAATGGCTACATGTGTCAGTGCTGACACACGTGTCATAGATTCCCCATCACGGTCCTAGAGCCTAGATGCTTTCACATTTCTTCCAGAATATTAGTTATCAACTTATACTACAATTGTCTGTTTTCTTTATCTGTCCCAGCTATCTTTGAGCTTTCGCATGAAAACAAAATTCATGCCTATTCATTCCTAACACATAGCAAGCACCTGCATACTCATTAAAAGATTGCAAAATAAAGTAAGTACACTAGGTAAAAACTAAGCAAATTAAAAAGATGCTAACAATACGTCAGGAAATTATTCTTTATTAAATAATTTTTCTACCCATTTATCTCCTCAAGTAATAATATTTTTAAAAAGCATCTAAAATGTTATTTATTAACAAATTCAGAAGCACAAAATATGACTCTTTGACCTTCCATATTTTTTTTATCTTTCTCATACTTATCTCAGGTTATTATTTATTTATTTATTTATTTTAGAGAGAGAAAGAGAGAGAGGGAGAAAGGGGGAGGAGCAGGAAGCATCACCTCCTATATGTGCTTTGACCAGGCAAGCCCTGGTTTTGGACAGGCAGCCTCAGTGCTTCAGGTTGATGCTTTATCCACTGCACCACCACAGGTCAAGCAGGTTACCATTTCTTAATCGATCCACTGTCCTTTTCTAACTCATTTTAGGTTTGTTTGCAAATATTCACACTAAGAAATAATTTATTTATAAAAGCTTAACTATTTTAAGCATATTTGCAGTTAATAAAATTTTATGTACAGTCTCACAGAAAAGTGCATACACAAGTCTTTTATAAAGTAGTTGTCTATCTCTTATTGGTTTGTAGTAGTTCTTTATATATTTTGTTTGTAATTTTCTTGTTATATGTATGTATCACAAATATCTTATTCTGCTCTGTAGCAATTTTTCATCCTCTTAGTTGCTTTAAATAACCCAAAGTTTTCAATGCAAATTAAGTACCATTATCTCATGGTTAGTCCTTCTTTGGTTTTGTTAAAAAAAAATTGACTATCCAAAGTTCTTAAAGATGTTATTTTTATTTTATAAAATAGTTATTGTTATACCATTCTTATTTAGAAATGTAATCTATGCGAAATAGTTTTTGTGTACAAAGTCAAGTTATATGGAAGGCAAAAAGATCATGAAGAAAGAAGCAGTCCACCCAGACTGATAGGTGGTAATTTTATTTATTTTTAAAATTTTATTTTTACTTATTTTTAAAATTTATTTATTCATTTTAGAGAGGAGAGAGAAAGAGAGAAAGAAGTGGGGAGGAGCAGAAAGCATCAACTCCCATATGTGCCTTGACCAGACAAGCCCAGGGTTTTGAACTGACGAACTCAGTGTCTCCAGGTCGACACTTTATCCACTGTGCCACCACAGGTCAGGCAATAGGTGGTAATTTTAATAAGAAAGAACATTTATGAACAAGGCTTGTCTTCACTGCCTGTAAGACAAGTAGATCTTCACAAACACTGTCAGAATCTTAAAAGTTTATGAACAAGATTATAGTCATAGTTAAAAATTCAATAGTATCCTTATTCTATCATCTAGAAGAAGCATCCCAATAACCCTGGGAAATAGATTATTTAGTCTAGAAAAGTCTGAAATTGTGACTAAATCAAGAATGTTCTCAGGGTTTGTCTTCTATCTCCCCCATGCATCTTTCTAAGGCTTAAAAATATTAGTTACCTCCTGCATATAAGGTCAAATTAGTACGAAATCATGAAAGAAGTGTCCAACAAGATGTTCTGTGAATGTAAAATGATCAGGTTCTCTTTGGACTATGTTGTGATTAAGAGTATAGAGTGAACATAGTCCTAGAATAAGACTGAAGCTTTGGCAATAGAATGAACTTTTTTGATTACCTTTGCTATTGGACTTTGGGGAAAATGCATCCACCATATAAGTCATTACTATGTTGATCCATTCCAAAAAACATGCACTTAATTAGGTTAATAGTAGTTCAATATTTCAATGACCATTCCTGTGATATGAAACCCTGAACCCCAACTAGAACTGATTGCTTAGTCCAAGGAGAGATTTCTGACCTAGTTGAACCATTCAGAGTGAAACAGAAACTAGAAGTCAGAAATTTAGTGCTGCTAATGGCACTACCTAGAGAAAATATGAGGAAACTTTTAATACTAAGATCACTAGAAGACTACCTTTGTTACCTTTTTTTATGAGTTCTTGGTTGTTCATTTCTTTTTCTTCAGTGATGGTTCAATATTTTTCTAATGAATTATCTAATTTTTAATGGCAAACAGAGATCAATTGCCTTAGTTATAACTCAGTAAACTAATAATAAATGCAATTTATTTTGGTTTTAATTTAATTTAATTTTTTTTATGTGAGAGGAGGGGAGATAGAGAGACAGACTCCTGCATGTGCTCCAGCCAGGATCTACCTGACAACCCCTGTCTGGGGCTGATGCTCAGACCAACCAAGCTATCCTCAATGCCTGAGGCCAATGCTTGAACTAATCAAGCTACTGGCTGAGATAGGGGAACAGAGAAAGAAGGGGGAGAGAGCAGAAAAGAGACACAGATGGTCACTTCTCATGTGTGCCCTAAGGATTGAACCCAGGATGTCTGCATGCCAGGTCAATGCTCTAACCCCTGAGCAACGGGCCAGGGCCAATCTCATTTTTCAAATACAGTTTACATTTAATATTATTTTGTATTAGTTTCAGGTGTACAGTATAGTGGTTAAATAATCATATACTTTACAAAGTGATTCTCTCCTTAATTTCAATATTTAAGTACCCTTGGCACCATACATAATAATTATAATATTATTAAAAAATGGTAAATACCCAAGAGATATATGTAAATATTCCCAAAATCTTTAGAATATTTTAGATGTGGCAAGAATCTGGTTTTCTCAATCAAAGAGATTTTCTTCCAATAATCTGATTTAATGTAAGTCTAGTGAGGCACAGAAATCTTGAATCAAATGATCTCTTACTAATGCTAAACCGTTAGGGCTCCTGTGAACTTCTGCTAATTCACATAAAATCCTCAACACAGCATTATGAAACAATTGCCATTATGAATTGTATTGATGCTGTCATTAAAAGCAATCTTGCTTTACATACTTTGAGAGACTTAAAATATTACAACCTGGAGACATATAAAGATGTTCTAACTTATCAGCACTAATAACAACTTACATGAATATTGAATTTTATAGCTCACAAAGGAAGATTACATATATTATTGCACACCAATTCTGTCAAAGTAAGCAGCAGCACAAGTATAAAAGCTTAAGAAAATGGACACAGACAGGTAAAATGGTACACCCAAAATGTTTCAGCTTGTAAATAGAGGCACAACTAGAATACAGGCTTTTTCTTAGTCTAAAAATATGTCACTTTTGCTATACATGCTACTTCCCAACGTGAAGGGAAAAAAGCACATCTCTCCAAATATAGAATAGTTATATTTTAAAAATAAAGCAATTTATCATTGCTAGTAATAAATCTGAATTAGATTTATTAGTCAAATTGGTTCTCTTTGGCCAAGAGGGGATCTCCTGCTCTATCCTCACTGTCAAATTCTTTCTGATATTCAGGCACACTGAAACTCTGAAGATGCCAATAGTCCTCTAAACCTAACCTTCCCCTTGGAGCCATCTCTGTGTGTCCTGATAACATCAAATCTGCCCAACCCCTTCCCCATTTGTTTTTCTCTGAAAAAAATGTATGGCAGAAACAGAACTAGCCCCTATCAATTTCTCAGTAGATTATTTCCCCTTGTCATTAATTTTAAAGTTTACTACAAAGTACTTTTGATATCTATAATCTTTAGAAATAAATGTAAAATTTATCAATAATCTTTACCCTTTACAGGACAGTTGGTAACTGCAGTACATGATGAGCATTAGGAAAGACCACCATTAAGAAAGAATATGAATTGGGCATTATTAACTTTCTTGGAGAAAACTAGAATGAGTGTCAATAGATTTTAAAATACTTTCATGCTTAAAGGTGTGTTTTAAGTAATGTATGTGAATGTGTTTCATTTTTATTGATTGATTGATTGATTTTTGTGACAGGGGGCGGGACAGATAGGGACAGACAGACAGGAAGGGAGAGATGAGAAGCATCAATTCTTAGTTGCAGCTCTTTGTTACAGCTCCTTAGTTGTTCATTGATTGCTTTCTTATATGTGCTTTGACCAGGGGGCTACAGCAGAAATGAGTGACCCTTTGCTCAAGCCAGCAGGCTTGGGCTCACACCAGCAACATTGGGCTTCAAGCCAGTGACTTTGGGCTTCAAGCCAGCAACCTTTGGGCTCAAACCAGCAACCATGGGTTCATGTCTATGATCCCCTGCTCAAGTCAGTGACCCTGTGCTCAAGCCAGCAACCTCAAACTCAGGGATTTCAAACCTGGGTCCTCCGCATCCCAGTTCGACACTCTATCCACTGCACCACTGCCTGGTTAGGCATGACTGTGTGTTTTAAATCAGAGAGAGAAGAAAGCTATCACTTGGAATTGAAAAGTTAAATTTGCATTTAAAAGTAAGAAGTCAGGTCCTCATCTCTGGTGCATAAAAACTTTTATGTTAAAAATATTTATTCATTGACTCTTTCTATCACTGCTATTCCCTCAACTCTTTTTCATCTTTTACAAATAGGACATGACAACAGCAATGGTTGCATTGGTGAGAGAAACCGAGAAGGGAGACTATCTAACTTATTTTTATAGTTCCAGGGTTCTCTTTTTACATTCATATCTCTGGAACTGCCATCTGTGCGAAGGAGAGATAGCTGGGGAAGAGTGATGAGAGACCATTGAGAGAAAAGGCAATGATTCCATAGGGAAAGCTAAACCACCCATCTGTCAGGGTTTTAGATACTGAAAATGTCACTTTAGAAAATAATCCATGCCTCTCTCTTCAATTCCAAAGGGTACCTTTGCTCAGTGGTCTTGTCCCCAGGGCTGCACGGTTGGAGGGGACTGGCAATATATCAATGGCATTACACCTAACTGTGAATCCAACTTTGCAGAAAAGCTCAATGGGTCTCATTGCGCAAAATAAGGAATGCTCTTCTCCCTTTCCGCAAGCCCCAGAAAAATGGACTCATCTGACTATCTCTGGTCACCTCCCCATTTCTTATTCAGGGCTGTCAATTTAAACTGTTTATCCTTAGTCAAATGTTTCTGGAAGATATAAGAACCACAAGATGCATTAAGGATAAGGAATTCAAATGGGCAAGGAATGTATTAGTAGTTTATAATCAGAACAGTGATTTTAAAATCTGACTATATTTTATTATAAAAATACTTGGAATGAAAATTCTTATCTCTGCATAGCTCAGAAATCTTCTAATTTTACATTTTAATAAATCTTAGAAGAAAGGGGGAAAATCTCATGATCAAAGCAATTTAAAAAATTATGGTAATGTAGAAATATTCAGCTAGAGGGATTTGATAGATCACATCATATTATCTCTTTACTTCTCACCCTTTACAGATTACCTTTTTACCTCTCATCCTTTAATTTACAAATTAGATATCTCAGGCCCAGAAAACATTCTTGACACTAATTAGTGGTTCAGCTTCATCTGGAACCCAAGTGTCTGAACTTTAAGACAGATTTTTTATATCAATTAGTATTCATTAAATAAAATTTTATTGTGAATTTATATACTAGTCATCAAATTAAACCAATCTAAATGTTTCAATGGGGTGAAAATATATTGTCCATGGTTTACCTAGAATCAGGGGCTTAACTCTTGAAAACTCCCTTTGACATTGAAAAATTGAGCATAATGGCCTTATTTTTTCTAACCAAAAAAATATTATTTTTGGTCAATTACAAGTTAGAAAATAACTTTAAAACTTTTATGTTTAATTGTGATAAAACTGAATTTTACCTTTAACTGTATAACTAAAGAAATCAAAGTCAAGATGGCAAATATTAATAGTATTTTATCATCGTTTTCTAAGAAATAGATTCATTTTCTTTCAATAAGTATATTTCCTCTGAAGCCTCATACACCTGTGCATGCATATAGATTTGCCAGTTGGACCATCCAGGGGCTATCAGACTCAGATTTTCATATAAATATAGGAAATATAACTGTGGCTCTTGATCTAAAACATATTCTCCATGTGCTCATAAAATAGCAAAAAGTAAAAAGAAACGATCTTCTCAAGCACTGGGCTTGTTATTACCTTATTTTCAATTCTGTATGTCAAAAAAAATCTTAAGAGAATCAGATATAACACTGGAAAGTACATTACAAGAAGGAAAAAGAACTCTCTATTAGTATGATGATAAAACTAGGCAAACAAACATCTCTTTTCTTCCTTTAATTTCCTAGTATGACTTTCTTGCCTGCAAGTAAAAGTATAAATTACAAGTAGAAGCAATTGAGTGTCTGTGTAGTTTATGGCTACCCAGCCAATTTAAAATGAAATATTCAACTATGTTTCATCTTATCACTTCCAATGGAAAGTAAAAAGTAAAATAAAAAAGTGATGGTGTAGAGTTAAAGGAGCTATAAGGTAATATTATCAGTCTCAAAATATTTTTATTCAAAGGAAAAACTATGGTTAATCATCTGCATCATTATGTCAAAATGATGGCTAAAACCATGTCCAGGTAATTGGATGAATTTTTCACTTTCTGATGAGTTAGTAAAATGTAGATAGGACTGAAATCCATTGTTAAAAAGAAATGGTTTATTAATAAGACATGAATTAAAGTCTGGAATATTTTAAGTAGAAGAAAGTTTAAATGCAATATTTATAATCAAGTTTGAGGCTAAGTTTGGAATTTCTAAAATTACTTACTATAATTTGGGTACTTGTGTAAGGCCATGCCTTCCTTTCAGTCTTGTGAGATCAGACATTTTTAGAAATGGATCTGATCTAGATGAGTGTGTTTTTTTAATTACTAATAATCATTGATTGCAAGTTTGGAAAAAGAAGAATTTTGAAAAAATAGAACTTGTCATAAAGTGATTTTATGTTCATTTGCTCATTTTTAAAATGCCAGTTTAAAAACTACCAGGTATCAAATTACATCATAAATTTTCTTCTTATGCAGTCAAGGAAAATAATTATTATTTTTTCAGAACACCAATCATGGTAACATGTAATAAAAGGTACATAATTCCATCAATTAGTTTTTCCTTGGCAAACATTATTTTCTGTTAAATGTAGAATTATCTTCACAATCTTTTTTAATACAGTGTGCCAGGGATCCACTACTTATAATCCTTTAGGGAGAGAAAACGTAGCCATTGCCAATATGGAGAAAACACATGGATTGGTCTTCTAAAACCAACACTGATTTAACAACAAAATCACAAGCAACAAAGCAGATAAATTGGATATCATCAAAGACAATAAAATCTTGTGTTTCAAAATGTATCACCAATAAAATGAAAATAAAACTTCAGAGATTGGGAGAGAATATTTGCTAATTATATATATGAAGGAAGAATTGTATCTAGAATATTAAAAAAACTATTAAAACTCAATGATAAAAAGCCAAACAACCCAATTTAAAAATAAGCAAAGGATCTGAATAGATACATAGGGTAGGGGAAAAGAAAGGTTTACAGTTGTGAGTATGAGTTTATTCTTGCATTGTTTATTGATTATTGTATTATTTTCCATATAAATAACTATAAACCTACTTTTGCTCCACCCTGTATATACAAAGTTATATACAAATGTCTAATAGGCACATGAAAAAATGTCCGACATCTTTATTTATCAGAGAAATACAAATAAAAACCACAGTATGACTGGTATACTATTTCATAGTCACTTGGATGACTACAACAAAAAAGGCATGTAATAAAATGTGTTCATGATACTGTAGGGAAATTGGAACACTCATACACTGATAGTGGGAATGCAAAATGGTTCGGCCACATTGACAGTGTAACAGTTTTTGTAAAAGGTTAACACAAAGTTATAAGTGTTTCAGTAACTTCACCCCTAGCACATACTTAATGGAAACCATGTGTGCACCCAAAAATTGTAGACAAATGTTTAGGGCAGCAATATTCATATTCTACACTATATTCATATATTGTATATATTCATATATTGTATATTCATATACTACACACATACATATACTATAGAAAATAGCCTGAGACACTGTTCAACAGGTTATTTTTTCTTTTTTTAATATAAATGTTTTTATTAATTTTAATTTATTGTGTTTACATGGATTCAAGTGTCCCACTGAATCTAACTTTCTCACCCCCATGTCCGTCTTTATATCCCCCTTGCCCCTTAGGCCCCCTCCCTACAACACCCTGCTCCCTTCTGATCCCATCCCCTCTTCCCCCTTCTCTCTGACGCTGTTCCTCTGGTTTCTGTGATCCTGCCTCTGCCTCTATTTCATACCTCAGTTTACTTTGTTCATTAGAATCCACATATAAGTGAGATCATATGATATTTGTCTTTCTCTGCCTGGCATATCTCACTAAGAATAATAGTCTCCAGGTCCATCCATGCTGTCATAAAAGGTAAGATTTCCTTCTTTTTCCTGGCTGCATTGTGTATATGTACCACTGCTTTTTAATCCACATATTCACTGATGTACACTTGGGCTGTTTCGAGATCTTGTTTACTGTAAACAATGCTGTAATAAACATGGGGGTGCATAGCTTCTTTTGAATCAGTGATTTGGTGTTCTTAGCCTGAAAAGTGGGATAGCTGGGTAAAAAAGTAGTTCCATTTTCAAGTTGTTTTTTTTTTTCTTTTTTACAGGGACAAAGAGAAAGTCAGAAAGGGATAGATAGGAACAGAAAGACAGGAATGGAAAGAGGTTAGAAGCATCAATCATTAGTTTTTCATTGCCCTGCGACACCTTAGTTTTTCATTGATTGCTTTCTCACATGTGCCTTGACCGCGGGCCTTCAGCAGACCAGTAACCCCTTGCTCGAGCCAGTGACCTTGGGTCCAAGCTGGTGAGCTTTTTGCTCAAGCCAGATGAGCCCACGCTCAAGCTGGCAACCTCGGGGTCTCGAACCTGGGTCCTCCTCATCCCAGTTCAACGCTCCATCCACTGCGCCACCGCCTGCTCAGTGTTGGGAGATTTTTGATAACTGTTTCAATTTCATTTGTTGTTATCAGAGTGTTTAGGTTTTCTGATTCTTCCAGGTTGATTTTTGAAAGATTATATATTTCAAGAAATTTATCCATTTCACTTAGGTTGTCCAGTTTTTTGGCATACTGATCTTCATAATATTTTCTTACAATCCTTTGTATTTCTGCAGTGTCTGTTGTTACTTCTCCACTTTCATTTTTAATTTTATTTGTTTGAGTCATCTCTCTTTTTTTCTTGGTTGAGTGTAGTAAAAGGTTCATCAATATTATTTACCTTTTCAAAGAACCAGCTTTTGGTTTCATTGATCTTCTGTATTTTTTTTTTTTTTTTTTAGGTTCTAAGTCATTTATTTCCACTTTGATCTTTATTATTTCCTTCCTTCTACTTCCTCTTGGTTTTATTTTTTGTTCTTTTTCTAATTCTTTTAAATGCACAGTTAAGTTGTTTATTTGAGCTTTTTCTTGCTTCTTAAGGTATGCCTGTAGTGCTATGAACATCCCTATCAGGACTGCTTTTGCTGTGTCCCATAGATTTTGAACTGTTGTATGTTCATTTTCATTTGTTTCATGGAAATTTTTTATTTTTTCCTTTATCTCATTGTTAACCCATTCGTTATTTAATAACATGTTATTTAATCTCCAAGTGTTTAAATGTTTTTCACTTTTTCTCTTGTGGTTGATTTCTAGTTTTGTGCCATTGTGGTCAGAGAAAATGCTTGACATAATTTTAATCTTCTTAAATTTACTGAGACTCCTTTTGTGTCCTAACATGAGGTCTATCATAGAGAATGATAAGCACTTGAAAACAATGTATATTTTGCTGCTTTGGGGTGAAACGTTTTGAAGATATCTATTAAATCCAATTGTTCTAGTGTGTCATTTAAGTCCGCTACTTCTTTGTTAGTTTTCTGTTTAGAGGATCTATCCCTTGATGTTCCCTACTATTATAGTATTGCTGTTGATCTTGCCCTTTAAAATATGCTTTATATATTTAGGTCAGTAGTTCTTAACCTTTTTTGAGGTACTGAACCCACCAGTTTCATATGCGCATTCACCGAACCCTTCTTTAGTGATAAATAAAATATGATTTTTTTTCCAAATTCAAGACATAGGTATATGTTTTTTTACTGGTGCACAAAATGAGCCGTGCATGAACATAACCTTGCTCAAAGAACAAAACCAACGAAGTGCAGAACTCACAACAAATTATGGTATTACTTTATTATGGCCTCTGCAGCAGAGGCTTCTTCAAACCCCTGAGACCAACTCATCGAACCCCTAGGGTTCGATAGAACCCAGGTTAAGAATCACTGATTTAGGTGTTTCTATACAGTGGTATCTTGAGATATGAACAGACCAATATACATATTTTTTAAGATACAAGCTGTGATTTGGTCCATATTTTATTCAAGATCTGAGCGTAATTCCGAGATATGAGTCGGGATTCAGGAAAGTGCCGCTAGTTGGCATGTTGGTGCATGGGTCCAGTATCAACAGTTTGATATACAAGTTGATTGACTTATGAGCTCAGTTACAGAATAAATTAAATTCGTATCTCAAGGTACCACTGTATTAAGCACATAGATATTTACAATGCTATATTCTCCTGTTGGATGCTCCCTTTATCATTATGTAATGACCTTCTTTATGCCTTACTATAGGCTTTGTTTTAATGTCTATTTTGTCAGATATAAGTATTGCTACCCCAGCATTTTTTTTCTTTTCCTTTTGCGTGAAATGTTTTTTTCCATCCCTTCACTTTCCGTCTATGTGTATCTTTTGTTTTGAGGTAAGTCTCTTGTAGACAACTTATGTATGGGTCCTGTTTTCTTATCCATGCAGCTACCCCATGTATTTTTATTGGAGGATTTAATCCATCTACACTTAAAGTTATTATTGATGTGTAGTTGCTTATTGCCATTTTATTCTTTAAATCTACAGTCTTCTTTTTCTAGATTTTTTTTCTTTCCTTTGCTCTATTTACAGCAGGCCCCTTAACATTTCTTGCAGCATTGGTTTAGTTTTAATGAATTACTTTAGTTCTTTTTTGTCTGGGAAGCTTTTTATTTCTCCTTATATTGTAAATGATAGCCTTGCTGGATAAGGAATCTTGGTTGTAGGTTCTTGTTTTGCATCACTCTGAATATTTCTTGACAATCTGTTCTGGCCTCAAGTGTTTCTGTTGAGAAGTCCGATTTTTATGGGGGTTTCACTGTAAGTAATTAACTGCTATTCTCTTGCAGCTTTTCATATTCTTTCTTTTCTCTTGACTTTAGTATTTTAATTATGATGTGTCTTGATGTAGGCCTCCTTGGTCTCCTCTTTAATGGAACTCTGTGATTCTTCAATTTGTGTGACTTTTTCCTTCATTAATTTAGAACAGTTTTCAGCTATGATTTCTTCAAATAGGTTCTCTATCCCTTGTTCTTTTCCTTCTCTTTCAGGAACCCTTATGATGTAAATGTTGTTTCTCTTTATGTTGTTACACAGCTCTCTTAGAGTATCCTCAGACTTTTTGAGCCTCTTTTCTTTTTTCTGCTCTTCTTCTGTGCTTTTGTTTATTTTGTCCTCTAAATTGTTGATTCAGTCCCCTGCTTCATCCAGCCTGCTGTTAATTCCTTCTTGTGCAGTCTTCATTTCTGATATTGTATTTGTCATTTCTGACTGATTCTTTTTTATTATTTCATTGTCCTTTTTGATGCTTGCTATCTCTTTATTTAGTTGCTCATTATGTCCATCCATTGTTGCTCTAAGATCCTTGAGCATCCTGAAAATTATTGTTTTAAACTCTGCATCTGGAATTTTAGTTACTTCCATCTCATTCAGTTCTTTTTCTGGGGATTTCTCATGTTGATTCATTTTGATTGCATTTCTCTGTCTTCCCATTTTGTCTAAGTGTAGACTCTTTTGTTGGGTCTGTTGTTTGTGTAGCTAGTTAAGTCTAGGGTTGGTGTTCTATGCCTCCAGCTATCAGATGTATTGTTTCTAGATCTTCTTGGTTTGATATCAGCTGTTTTTTGTAATCTGCTGTGGGCTATTTGTATACAGCTACTGTTCTTTTTGCTGTTTGTGTCATCATTTTCTGTGCCTTAGCTGGGTCAGGTGTGAGGAGCCCTTTCTTAAAATACCACTCTAATAAGGGTTGTTAAGTCCTGAACTGATGCTCTCTTTATTTGGTCACTGAATGTGCCAGCCCTGGACCTCCCTGGCAGTAACCTGGCACTGACTATTGGGGGTCACTTCCTATGACTGGCCCTGAGCAACTTTTTTGGAGCTATAAGCAATCCAGAGTTTGTGGCTACCTGTGCAGGGTCCAGGAGCCATTGTAAATATCATCTGCACTCCTATGCTGGCTTTTATCTACTCTTGGCTTAGGGAAAGTCTGCTTAAAAGTTCAAGTTCACCTGAGTCCTGATTTCTGTTGCCTCTTTCTGCTGGCTACTTGTTAGGCTCAGCATGGTAATTCAGGGATTAGGAAGATTATTGGGTGTAGCTTGTCCCTTGGCCTCAGGCATCATTTTATCCAGACTTTTTTTTTCAGACCTCAGTAGGGTGTGGCCACAGGAGTACAGAGGTTGTGGCTTCTGAGATCCAGAGGTTGTGGTCTGTTCACCGGCCCACCACCACCCGGTGTGCCACTGACTGGCCCACCCTCTGGCGAGTACTCAGCAGTGTGTGGGGGTGTAGCTCAGGTCTCAGCACCCAAAACCTGTTTCCCTGACATGACCCCTGTTTCTGAATGACCCTTTGCACTGACTGGAGCAGGAGAGACTCCAGTGGGCAGGGTAATTGCTTCCCTTTTACTGGCACTGCTGAAAGGTGTTGCTTCTCCCGGGAAAAAATGACCTCCTTAGTATTGGGGAATGACTCAGCACAAAGGTGGCCTTCCCCCACAGTGTCTCTCTCCGGGCCTCCGAGTTTACACTCTCCTCTCACAACTCTTGTCCTCTCAGCTTTCCCTGCCACCAGAGCCCCAGGTAAGTATCTGTAAAGGAGGTTTTCTGTGCAGGCTCTTTAAGACAGAGCCTGGGTCTGAAAGTTCTGTCTCTTTCTTTCAAATAGTAACCCAGCTCTTTTCACAGCTAAATATTGTCTGGGTGCCTCTTCTAGGCTCTGAGGCTCTAAGATGTGGCTTCAGGCCTGGGGCTGTAGATCCACACCTCACAAAGCCACTCTCCCATAGTGAGGGTCCTTGCAGACCCTTCACCTCTCTCGCTCCTGGAAGTGAGGCAGCCCTTTTCACATCTCTGCCCTTCCTACCAGTTTTGTTGTGGCTTTTTCTGTGGTCCTTGGTTATAGACTTCTCTTTGTTAAGCCCTAAGTTGGTTTTTCAAGATATTATTTTTAAATTGAGTTATAATCCAATTTGGCCTGGGAGGTGGCATTTGGGATGTCCACCTACTTCGTTGACATCTTCTGAACTTCCATGCTTGCTTTCTTCAGCAGGTCTCCTTCAGTGGGATGACTTGTGGAGCTTGGCAATAGCACGACCTGGATCTCAAGCATCCAGGCTAGACACCAATTCAACAGATTTTTCGAGCATTTTTTTTCTCACTTCAGTCAATCACAGACAGTTTTTTAAATAGCCTCCCTAAAGATTTTATCACCATGATCAATTAGGCACCATTGCCTTATTGGATTCTTAAGGCCTGACAACAGTTTGGTGAATTTCATAGCTGTCATATCAGTACATGTGTAATATAGTAGGCAAAATGGCAGTAACAGTAACAAAAGAATGCAGTGTATCAATCACAAGAAAAAGAAGAAACTAACAGTTCCAAAATAGCCATGGGATCATTATAGGGAAAATAAGCATAATCTAATTTCTGGATATTTTGCATATGGAAGTAAGTCAAGAACTTTACAGGAGCTCAATAAGTGATTGACTTCATTTCACTCCTCCCAGTGCACACACTAGAATCACTCAAGACCTTATAGGTTCTAAAAACACTTTTGTTATGGAGATTACACCCAACAAAATATTAAACATATAAATATTACCCACACCCTATGTGGGGAGAACAGCTATGTTAGGCTTCCTCACAAGTTTATCAGCTGCAAGCCTTTTGTGCAATTAGTGCAGGAGCACATGATAGCACCATTGTAAGGATATAAGTGCTTCCCCTCAGGGGCAATGGAATAAAATCATGCCCACCACTGAGAGGTGCGGTTGGTTTCTGATCCCCTGCCCTCTACTGTGAAAGCAGGTTTTCTTTTCCCTTTGCATTTTTTCTTTATCTTTCTTCTTTTGACTTGCCTCTGTTTGTGAGCCTTCAATAGAGTGGAATGACCCACTATTCTCCAGCTCCATACTTCCTTTACCATCACCCAAAATTCAGTGTGCATCTGAATGGCCATGGCATCCCACATTACATCTGGCACAGGGGGCAAGATTTGGATCAGATTGGTATGGAGCCACCAACACCCTTAAAGGGTGGAATAGAGGAGTGGTTGCTGTTCTCCAGTATATGGTTCCCCTTGTCTGTCCTTTTGGGGGCCATGGGCTGGATGTTTTTTTACAGCCCTGTAAGAGAAAACCGGGAGTTCTGTGTAAGAAACTGCCCAAGGTCAAAAGCTCCAGGGTAAGCTGTGGATCAAGAGGCAACAATGGCTTGAACTGAAGCAAGCACTAGTGAAAAAGGCTACCTAAGGTAGAAGTGTATTATCCCCTGAGTGTTCAGGAAGATGGCATTATGAAGGGTAACTTTGTAATTTATTTATGACCAATAATGAGTTCTCCCATTTTATTATACATAGAACCAACAGATCCCAGTATACAAGCTAATAAGGTTTGGTATGCCTGCTGGGGGCAGCTTCTGGTACCAGCTACTATGATGTCTGTGGACAAAACTCTGGCCTGTATTCTGCCAGAGGTGAAATATTTGCCTCTCTTGGTGCTGCTGACAACTCTTTCGTTTTCCCTAATAGTTTATGCTTTGGTAATTCTGTTGCTGTAGTCTGT